>JAIOJX010000005.1:170030500-171319250 GCA_022376925.1 Tragulus kanchil | reverse complement strand
TGTGGATAGACTTTGATTTATGTACTGTTAAATACTTTTATATATTTGTGTGTGTGTGTCTGGGAGCCTACAATGAAAATGCGTATAAATGTGAAAAGTTTATTGCTTTCTAGATCAGCATTCTGCCACTGTGGGGAGACCTGGGTTTGATTCCCTATTTTTAGCACTGGGAGCTAAAATCTAGTGTGTTCTCCAGAGACTGCCTCTGCTTTGAGAGCGAGAGAGCAAGTGTCTTGTGTTCCGCTGTAGTAGCCTCTTTAGCTCTGTGTTTGTATGTGTGAAGGGGGAGGGATGCCGAGGGTGCTGCTGGCGTCTGAGAGGAGTCTTCTCTAGTGCGGAGGACGAGTGCCCGTGGCCGGGAGTGTGATGAGGAGCATGGTAGGTTGAGGGACAGTTGCATAGCAGGAAAAAAATTGTGAAACCCTGTCATTTCTCTTGGCTAGGCAGAAAACAGAGATGTCCTTAAAGAAGGGGGGAAGCACATGATCATGTGTTATTAACAGTTAATGGAAGAAAATTAATGCTAATTTATTCCTCATACATACCATGCAATTTGTTAGAAAAGTAAAAGAATAGTTTGAGATTCTTTGGTCAATTGATGGATTCCTATGTTAGGGGCATAGAAATGAAACTCAACATTAAGCAGACAAATACCCAAGCCCATAGGCTATATAAATGCTGAATAAAACCCGCTCTACAATGGAACTCTGAAAAGCGAGGGGTAAGAAGCCTAATGAATGATTGAATATGACCTTAGCAAAATCCCTGGAGTGTTGTTGAAAGATCATTCATTTCCAGCTTAGATGTCAAGATGGGCTCCAGTAACCAGAAAAAAAGAGAGCGAGAGTCAGTGCTTACTGAGTGTTAAAAATCTTTACAGCACCGTGCATTAGACTGATCATTAAACGGGCTTCTCCAGCTGCACTCTGAGCTGCCACGTAGGGACATGCGGATAACACCCAGGGAAACCAAATGAAAAAGATAGGAATAATTCTCAAGACATGAATGTTTATCAGTCTCCTGCTTTTATGGAGTAGAACTTCAAAAACTGGCACGTAGAGGCGGGCAGAACGTACTTTTGTCATGCTGGTACCATGGCAAGACAGACTTTCTTGACCAGGAGATCAATTGTGCCTCATTTGCACATTACTTGCTTAGTTTATTGGAGGAGGATTTAAACAACAAAAAAGAATCTACTGTTTTCATTATTTTTAATTTACTTTTTTCATTTTTAAGTGATTCTTTCTGAAGAGGTGATGAATACTGCTGATATTTGTAAATATGTGGTGTTATTCCTGCATTAGGAAGCAGTAAGTATGTTAGCGAGTGAGCTTCATTGTGCGTGCTATCCAGAAGCTTTTTAAGAAAAGTGAATCTCACATGTTTATTTTCACAAATACCTATAAATTTTCCCACGAGCCAGCAGTTAGTGGACTCTAGATATTATCTGAGGAGCTTGGAAATACAAAAACTCTGGTTAGAAAGGGGACCACGGATGAAGAGTGTATTTATCACTCTTCTTTAACAGAGATAAAGCAGCTTATCACAGTGCGGTTGTGGTGGAGTTCAAGTGCTGTGGGGGTGGCTGGGGCTCCCGTCTGCTGCCATCCCCGCGGCTCCAGAGTCAGGGAGCAGTCAGCATGGAGAGGCTAGATGTGGAAGAGAGGGTGCTCCCAGTGCACGTTTTTCTCCTAACCCCTCCTCTAATATGAAAATGTCAGTCCTTTGTTCCCATCTAATTTTAGTACATCCTGGCTAAAAAAAAATGTTAGGATGATTTCCAGCCATGGAACTTGGAGGGGCAGCATGGAGGAAGGAGCAGTTTACATTCCATGTCCGTCTGCCTTCTCGCGACAGCGTCTTGCCCCTACTCTGTGGATTTTCACGATGAAATAAATTTGGATGCACTGGAGCAGCACTAATTAGGTTTTCCTTCCATGTCCTCAACAAGAGGTCTGGTTGGAGTCTGAATGGGGAACATCAGAATGTGGTATTTAATAAAACATACTGGGCTGAATTAAAGAGCTGTTGGCAAGTTTTGGAAGAAAGGCCTGAAATTGTGAGTGGAAACTGCATGTTGTGTGCTTTATAAATAGAGCCTTTGTGATTCAGTGCAATTGCCTTTGTGCTAATTTTTGAATGAGAATAATATTTGTTGATTTTTGAGAATCAGTCTTAAGCAAGTCAGAGTTGTTTATTCCCTATGGAATATACTCCATAACATATTCCATATACTGAACCTCACTATAAAATAAGCCCGACCATTCCAAAGGTTTCCTCATTTAGTGAGCTAAGGTTTCCTTATGGAATCTTTGTATAAGGACATTATATAGCCAGAAATTGAGAGTCAGTCTGTTAAATCCACTTGATTAATGACTTAACTTACAAGAAATGCAGTATCAAGATTTTTTGAACTTGAAATTTATTTTTTTATCTTATAATAACATACAATTTATCTTTAAAATCTGTTAAGTAATAGAATAAATATCAGAAACGATTTTTTTTTTAAATTACTAAATTTGGAGAAAAAAAGATACGAGCCAGCAGTTAGTGGACTCTAGATATTATCTGAGGAGCTTGGAAATACAAAAACTCTGGTTAGAAAGGGGACCACGGATGAAGAGTGTATTTATCACTCTTCTTTAACAGAGATAAAGCAGCTTATCACAGTGCGGTTGTGGTGGAGTTCAAGTGCTGTGGGGGTGGCTGGGGCTCCCGTCTGCTGTCATCCCCGCGGCTCCAGAGTCAGGGAGCAGTCAGCATGGAGAGGCTAGATGTGGAAGAGAGGGTGCTCCCAGTGCACGTTTTTCTCCTAACCCCTCCTCTAATATGAAAATGTCAGTCCTTTGTTCCCATCTAATTTTAGTACATCCTGGCTAAAAAAAAATGTTAGGATGATTTCCAGCCATGGAACTTGGAGGGGCAGCATGGAGGAAGGAGCAGTTTACATTCCATGTCCGTCTGCCTTCTCGCGACAGCGTCTTGCCCCTACTCTGTGGATTTTCACGATGAAATAAATTTGGATGCACTGGAGCAGCACTAATTAGGTTTTCCTTCCATGTCCTCAACAAGAGGTCTGGTTGGAGTCTGAATGGGGAACATCAGAATGTGGTATTTAATAAAACATACTGGGCTGAATTAAAGAGCTGTTGGCAAGTTTTGGAAGAAAGGCCTGAAATTGTGAGTGGAAACTGCATGTTGTGTGCTTTATAAATAGAGCCTTTGTGATTCAGTGCAATTGCCTTTGTGCTAATTTTTGAATGAGAATAATATTTGTTGATTTTTGAGAATCAGTCTTAAGCAAGTCAGAGTTGTTTATTCCCTATGGAATATACTCCATAACATATTCCATATACTGAACCTCACTATAAAATAAGCCCGACCATTCCAAAGGTTTCCTCATTTAGTGAGCTAAGGTTTCCTTATGGAATCTTTGTATAAGGACATTATATAGCCAGAAATTGAGAGTCAGTCTGTTAAGTCCACTTGATTAATGACTTAACTTACAAGAAATGCAGTATCAAGATTTTTTGAACTTGAAATTTATTTTTTTATCTTATAATAACATACAATTTATCTTTAAAATCTGTTAAGTAATAGAATAAATATCAGAAACGATTTTTTTTTTAAATTACTAAATTTGGAGAAAAAAAAAAGATTGGAACCTAGGCAAATCACTTTCTTTGGACTTCAGTATTTCTCTCTGTGAAACGGGTGTTCAGCAGGTGATATTTAAAGTTCTTTTCCACCCCTGTATTAGCTTGGGTTGCCATTGACGAGGTGACTCAAACAACAGAAGTTGATTTTTAATAGTCTGAAGACTGGAAATTCCAAGAGCAAGGTGCCGACAAGGTAGGTTTCACCCTGAGGTCTCTTGCCCATAGGCGGCTGCCGGCTCCCTGTGCGTTCACGCGCGCTCCTGGCGTGCTTGTGGGAAGAGTGTGTGCGTGAGCAAGCACCCTGGCGGCTCAGGAGGCTCTGGAGTGGGGCTTCTTGTAAGTGCACTGACCCCAGGCGAGGGCCCCACGCCTGTGGCTTCATCTAACCTGATTACTTTCCCAAATCCCCATCTCTAAGTACTGTTTCTTTGGGTGTTAGGGGCTCAACATAAATCCATTTCTGGGAGACACAAACATTCAGTCCATAATAAATTCTGAAATTGATCTGAGGTTTAGAGAAAACTTGCAAAGTAGATTTTTACTATATATGGGGAGTTTAAATACTCCATTCATTAAATATCTGTTGTTAGGTCACTTGATGGTTCTTTTAAACCAAAATATCTATTCATGTATCTGAAAAACTATTTGTGCATGTAATAAGACCTTTGAAGCAATCACATGATTGTTTTTCAGTCTAAAAATGCCTTTGTGCATTCATTGGTAAACTGTAGATTTCAGTATTGATTGCCCCCAATTTGATAATTCAGTTTGTATTAAATTTACACAGAGATGTTTTATATGAGAAGCTCAGAAATTTACATCTATTTTTTCCTCCTACCTTAATTTTAGTATTTTTTAAGCTTTTCTAATTTTTAAAATTTTTGGCTGGACTGGGTCTTTGTTGCTTCGGCAGCTTTCTCTGGTTGCAGCATGAGGGCTTTTCATTACAGTTGGCTGCTTTTGTTGCATGGGTTCTAGGGCTTGGGGCTTCAGCAGTTGCAGCACTCAGGCTCCAGGACTCACAGGCTCACTATGTAGTAGGTGTGGTGTGCAGGCTGACCCAGCGAGCTTCGTAAGGGCCTCCAGGGAGTTCCCCGCAGTGTGTGGAATCTTCCTGAACCAGGAATTGAAGCCGTGTCCCCTGGTTGGCAGGTGGACTCCTAACCACTGGACCACCAGGGAATTTCCCACCTTAATTTCATATAAAATTAGGATAACCTGAAGAATCTCCCTAATTTGATTCTTCCCTACTTCAGACACACACACTGCACACTTACGTATGACCTTATTTGTCACTTGGAAGGCCCGGGGCTTTCAGATTTCTATGTTCTCATGCTCTACAGAGTGTAGTACATGGGTCTGCCCTTCTGTGCCTTGTACCTCTTTGGCTACTGTCAGTCTGTTCTATAACTGCTTATCCCCTCAATGAAACTGAAGTATTTTAAAGGTGCAGGCAAAGTGCTAAGGTATAGAAGCTACTTTTTTCAAGTTGGTTTCCCTTCAGTACATTTCTTTGAAGCCGTGTGGTATAGCAGAGAGAGAAGCAGTTGTGTAGACTCTACATAATAGGATTGTGAATATTAAGTGAGAAAAATAAATGTAAATAATCTTAGCACGATTCCTAGAACACGCCAATGCCAAATGAATATTCTTTTCTCCAGGGAAACCTTCTTCCCCTTGGAGCTGATTCATTGGATGGTTCAGGACTGACCCTGCGGGCCGCTGAGCCAGTGCGTTCAGTCCCGTCACGGTGCGTTCAGATTCCAGGAGTGATGAGTGAGGCCAGCAGGAGTGCTGGCAGACAGGGAAGAGGGAGAGAGTGGGAGAGGTGGGCCTTTCTGAGGGTTTTAGAAATCATACTGTGTAGCTCCTGCTGCTTCAATCTCTAGATGAGGCTGGTCCTTAACACCCCTTTTTATTTAGTTAAGAAATGGAGACCAGATATCATTCACAAAATGTCCTTTGTAATGTCTCAGCAGACTCTAAGAATACCCCTCAGGTTTAAGACCATTGTCTGCTTTAGAGGTCATTATGTACTAATAAATGTAGGTGTCCTGGGGAAAATGTTCATGTGGAGGCATCTGAACTGAGAACAAATGGTCACACGTGTGGCGTACCTTCCTTCCTTAGGTCTGAACCCCAGGGCTTTTTCCAGGAACAGCTAACGAGGGACCTGAGCACAGACACCCTCATGACCTTGCCTCAGGTTTCATGAGTTTAAGGACTGGTGGAGTTGGATTTGGCTCTCTTATTGTGGAAGCTGTGCATTTAGGAAGCTGTGGGCCAAGATTTTGTCATTGACTTCAGATTCCTGGTGGTTTAGTCGCTAAGGTATATCTGACTTTTGCAATCCCATGGACTGTAGCCCACCGGGCCCCTCTGTCCATGGAGTTTCCCAGGCAAGAATACTGGAGTGGATAGCCACTCCCTCCACCAGGGGATCTTCAGACCCAGGGGTTGAACCCAGGTCTCCAGCATCGGCGGATTCTTTACCGACTGAGCCACCAGGAAGCTGAGCTTCCTGGAAATCATTAATTTCCACTTTGCCCTTTGATTTCTTTGATCAATGAATTTTGTGAAAATGCTAAGTGAGAAAAGTAAATGTAAGAAAAAGGGGTTGTGTAGACTCTACATAATAGGATTGTGAATATTAAGTGAGAAAATAAATGTAAATAATCTTAGCACGATTCCTAGAACACGCCAATGCCAAATGAATATTCTTTTCTCCAGGGAAACCTTCTTCCCCTTGGAGCTGATTCATTGGATGGTTCAGGACTGACCCTGCGGGCCGCTGAGCCAGTGCGTTCAGTCCCGTCACGGTGCGTTCAGATTCCAGGAGTGATGAGTGAGGCCAGCAGGAGTGCTGGCAGACAGGGAAGAGGGAGAGAGTGGGAGAGGTGGGCCTTTCTGAGGGTTTTAGAAATCATACTGTGTAGCTCCTGCTGCTTCAATCTCTAGATGAGGCTGGTCCTTAACACCCCTTTTTATTTAGTTAAGAAATGGAGACCAGATATCATTCACAAAATGTCCTTTGTAATGTCTCAGCAGACTCTAAGAATACCCCTCAGGTTTAAGACCATTGTCTGCTTTAGAGGTCATTATGTACTAATAAATGTAGGTGTCCTGGGGAAAATGTTCATGTGGAGGCATCTGAACTGAGAACAAATGGTCACACGTGTGGCGTACCTTCCTTCCTTAGGTCTGAACCCCAGGGCTTTTTCCAGGAACAGCTAACGAGGGACCTGAGCACAGACACCCTCATGACCTTGCCTCAGGTTTCATGAGTTTAAGGACTGGTGGAGTTGGATTTGGCTCTCTTATTGTGGAAGCTGTGCATTTAGGAAGCTGTGGGCCAAGATTTTGTCATTGACTTCAGATTCCTGGTGGTTTAGTCGCTAAGGTATATCTGACTTTTGCAATCCCATGGACTGTAGCCCACCGGGCCCCTCTGTCCATGGAGTTTCCCAGGCAAGAATACTGGAGTGGATAGCCACTCCCTCCACCAGGGGATCTTCAGACCCAGGGGTTGAACCCAGGTCTCCAGCATCGGCGGGCGGATTCTTTACCGACTGAGCCACCAGGGAAGCTGAGCTTCCTGGAAATCATTAATTTCCACTTTGCATTATCTACATTTGATTTCTTTGATCAATGAATCATGTTTATTTTCCTTCCTGTAAGTGAACAGTACCCTTCACAGTGGCATTTTAGTGTTGGGCAGTACTTTACGCAGTTAATCTGACTTGACCTCAGTTTGTATTAGAACTGACAAGTATAGTTTGTAAAGTACAGTGAATCAGTTGTTCATTAGTGTAGAAAACCTTTGGTTTGTGGATTTGTTTATTCATTCAACCTTTTTATTAGTGGTTAAATGAATGCCTTCATGCCTGGAAGACCTCATATTACCACAGAAACGCTGGCCAGAGCAGTGTCACTTTCTTCAGGTTTATAACCTCAGAGAGTGAAGTCTTTGAACTGTTCAAGAAAACAGTTCTGCAGAGATGAGGTCAGTACGGTAAATGATGTACGTCATCAGGATAGAACATAATCAGAGTTTTACTACTTTAAAGTAGGTAGCTTAGCATTACGGTGGTTGAACAACTTAGTTTTGATCAGCGTGTTTTTTGTTTTGTTTCTGTGTGCAAATTAAAAGGTGATGAAGTAGTATTTGAAATTGCAAGCTAGCTTCTCATTCATATTAGTTTTTCTTCAGGTCAGTTGCAGGGTGATAGGCAAGGCTGGCCGGCCCCTCTTCCAGCAGCAGTGGGTGGCATAAAACAAAATGGCTCTGCTCTTGGTTGATAGAGACGCCGGAAGAGAGCTGAGCAGGTGAGGAAGTTCACAGGCTGATAGAACATGTAGGGAAAATGTGCTTTTCATACTGCTCCCAGGGATGGTCTACCATTGGAGCCAGATGCTAATTTTTTTTCTTGGTATTTTAAATCCAAAGGGTTTAGTCTTCAGATTGGGTGTTTAAACTCTCTGAAATCCCAGGCTGTGTCTTTATTTCCTCTATACCTAATGAAAATGAAATTCGGTCATTATCGTTTTCATGGGAAATAGGCAGGAAAGTGGTAGCTTTGAGCATAGCACTAGAGAGGAGTTAAAAATAGATTTTTCTCGAGGCAATGACTTACGTGACAGATAGTTGATAGAAAAATTAAGTTAAATTTGGGGCTGAATATCTCAAATGCTAAATCTGAATTCCACTATAAAATATTTGAGGCAAAAAAATTGAAATGGTTTTCATTTGAAGATAGCATAAACATTGAGTGTGGTGTCAAAAGGTTTTCTAGATTAAATTCAGTGGGTCACAATATGAAAACACTGTAACTAGTCTTTAGCTATGTTTTTGGTGGAGTAACTGAGGCACACTAGGTTAAAGGGAACTAATAGCAATGCTGTTTTACAGTGACACTAGTTAGTGTCTGTTTCAGCTAAGATCATACATAGATCAGGGAAAGGCCAAGAATTGATTATGCTTTTGAATCTTAGTATAAAGATAATTTCAATAGGGGCTTCTCTGGTAGTCCAGTGGGTAAAGAGTCTGCCTTGCAGTGCAAGGGGCGCCAGTTCGATCCCTGGCCTGGGAAGATCCCATGTGCTGGGGAGTGGCTAGACTGCTGTGTCTAATTACATGCGCCCAGAGCCGTTGTTCTGCAACGAGAGGCCACTGCGATGGGAGACCCACACAGGCCAAGGAATTAACATGAATGAAAATAAATAAAAAAACAATAAAAGAGCCCCCTCCCCCCCCCAAAAAAAAATTCAATAGGTTTGAATGCAGATTTGAATGTAGATTTACTTTATGGTTATTTTTACTTATTTAGCACGCATAAATTCTTCCATGTCCATTTATCCATATTTGAGTTTTCTTTTCATACACAGCAATTAGAGCTACTATTAACTTCAGAAAGGAAAAGGAATATCAAGTTGAAGTAAGTTTTAACTGTTGCTCTGTTCTTTTTAGCTTACTTTACTCAGAAGTCTTCCATGCAGTGAGTTGCAGGCGTGACATTTGCTGTGTTTTCAGCACCTGCCAACTTGGAAACCGGGGTTTGTGCTTAGGACTTAGGCTTACAACCCACACTTTGTGGTGCACAATGCCGTCCCAGCTGGCATGCTTCGTACCTCAATGGTGCTAGACGTTCAGTTACAAAGCTGTGCAGATTCACAGGCGCTGATTTCAATAGGCATTCCCCCTCAAGCTGCTTTCAACTCTCATTTTGTATCACAGGAGTTAGACTGGTATCATTAAATTCACTGCTGTGCTTATTTTTCAATGAAAATAAATTCATTTTATTTAGCTCCTGAATCAAAAGATGACTGTCTGCGAGAACCTGAGTTCCTCTTTGAGAAGGTGGCTGTCTGCAGATAGGGGAGATTCCAGCCAGGGCTCCAGCTCATTTTCATCAGTGGAAAGGCTTCTGAACAAAAGATAAGAACAGAAAGGAATGGACAGAAGAATTCGTGTGTTATAACATGCTTATGTAGGTACGACTGGCTGTTGTCGCTGGGTCTTAGGTACGGGGATGATTATAGAGCTTATTTTCCTGAATAAGATCTGCAGAAGAAAATTACCCCAATGGTAGGTTCAGATTTTGGGCTTCCACTGACAACCAGAAACTTTCCACAGTTTTCAAAGCAATGTATTTTGCTAACATGCTTTCAGTAGCCAATCTGTGAAAAGGTTTCAGGTGGACTTGGTGATGTCTATCTTCCCATCTTCTATTATAAGCAATTTTAAAAGGTTCTGCCTTTAAAAAAGATCTTTTCAGATGTAGAAAAGACAGTGTGAAATGTGAATGACTGGCTTTTAATACAGGACTTGTGACAAAGAAGCAGGGGCTTTTGGAAGCTGAATAAAGGGGGTAATGCACATGCATCTGCATACTGCTGTTGGGTCCAGTGTGTAACACGTCTGCTGTTTGTTTCACTTGCACTGTTGGTCTCAGAAGAATGTTATTCTCACCAGTTTATCATCTTTTAGTGACTGCCACTCCTTTTATGATCAGAGGTACAGATACATTTTTTAATGGGGAAAACCGAACAGTACTGACTGCTACTTGCTGAAATGTCAAAAGCTTAGCTCCCTGTTGTTTGAACATCATATTGATCTGGTTCTAAAGAAAAATCAAGGACATTTCTTATCAACCATCCCCATGTTTTTCGTGCACTTGGAAAGGGTTGACTTAGGCTTACAACCCACACTTTGTGGTGCACAAAGCTGGCATGCTACCTCAATGGTGCTAGCGTTCAGTTACAAAGCTGTGCAGATTCACAGGCGCTGATTTCAATAGGCATTCCCCCTCAAGCTGCTTTCAACTCTCATTTTGTATCACAGGAGTTAGACTGGTATCATTAAATTCACTGCTGTGCTTATTTTTCAATGAAAATAAATTCATTTTATTTAGCTCCTGAATCAAAAGATGACTGTCTGCGAGAACCTGAGTTCCTCTTTGAGAAGGTGGCTGTCTGCAGATAGGGGAGATTCCAGCCAGGGCTCCAGCTCATTTTCATCAGTGGAAAGGCTTCTGAACAAAAGATAAGAACAGAAAGGAATGGACAGAAGAATTCGTGTGTTATAACATGCTTATGTAGGTACGACTGGCTGTTGTCGCTGGGTCTTAGGTACGGGGATGATTATAGAGCTTATTTTCCTGAATAAGATCTGCAGAAGAAAATTACCCCAATGGTAGGTTCAGATTTTGGGCTTCCACTGACAACCAGAAACTTTCCACAGTTTTCAAAGCAATGTATTTTGCTAACATGCTTTCAGTAGCCAATCTGTGAAAAGGTTTCAGGTGGACTTGGTGATGTCTATCTTCCCATCTTCTATTATAAGCAATTTTAAAAGGTTCTGCCTTTAAAAAAGATCTTTTCAGATGTAGAAAAGACAGTGTGAAATGTGAATGACTGGCTTTTAATACAGGACTTGTGACAAAGAAGCAGGGGCTTTTGGAAGCTGAATAAAGGGGGTAATGCACATGCATCTGCATACTGCTGTTGGGTCCAGTGTGTAACACGTCTGCTGTTTGTTTCACTTGCACTGTTGGTCTCAGAAGAATGTTATTCTCACCAGTTTATCATCTTTTAGTGACTGCCACTCCTTTTATGATCAGAGGTACAGATACATTTTTTAATGGGGAAAACCGAACAGTACTGACTGCTACTTGCTGAAATGTCAAAAGCTTAGCTCCCTGTTGTTTGAACATCATATTGATCTGGTTCTAAAGACATAGAACACCCACTATCAAGGACATTTCTTATCAAAACCCGATCTTTACCCTCCTCTGCACAAATGTGCCTAGGTGAATACTTACATTAGCTTGTTGATACAAGTTACAGTTGGCTACACCCTCTGTTAGTAAAAGACAGCCTTGTCGTCTCCTGTTGCTTACGAGCTTTAAACGTGGAACGGGAGAACTGGTGGAGAAAGCTTCTCAGTTTCCATCTGCCCGCAGTGTTGAGTGGACAGGCCACACATTCCCCACACGCAGGCAGGCCAGTTCTGCTTTGCAGGGACCAGGAGCCCCTGTTGCTGCGCCTTCTCCCTGGCTTCATATGTTGGTCTTTGAGTGAGAGTGCATGTAATCCCTACAGTTTATATTTCCCAGGGTGTTCTGTGCCGTAACCAGGTTAGTGTTGGTGATAGTGCAAAAGTTACAAGTGATTGTTTTTAGATTATTTATGGTTTATTCCTCAATTGGGCTGTGAATTTGCAGTTAGGTTTCTGGTTGTATTCTAAATCTGGTTTTGACCTTTGAGGACTGAACCAAGGTAGACAGCTTAGTCCTCCCACCCACTTCCCTTGAGTGCAGCTTGCATTGTTTTAAATCCAGCTTAACTGAGTTTATGTTTACCCTTTTGAATTGAGTAACTCTAAACATACAGACTTTGGGGTAGGACTTTTTATAATAAAGGACTATGTAGTATAGCCTTAAAAAGCGGGGTGTCGGGCTTCCCCTGGTGGTCCAGTGGGTAAGGACACCGCCTTGCAGTGCAAGGGGCGCCAGTTCGAGCCCTGGCCTGGGAAGATCCCACGTGCCGCGGAGCGGCTGGACTGATGTGTCCAATTATCGAGCCAGAGCTCTGGAGCTCACGCACTCAGAGCCAGCGCTCTGCAACGACAAACGCCACCACAATGGGAGGCCCACAGGAGCCAAAGAACAAAGACGGATGAACATAGAGAAACGAAAGACCAATAGAAGTGGCCCGCCTGCTCCCCTCCCTCCCCAACCGGACCCCCGCCCAAAATAAATAAATCTTAAAAAAAAAAAAAAGCGGGGTATCTTATATCTGTAGGACTTCATTACATGATGTGGGAAGGCCCATAGTATGGAAGGTTAGTGACACAGGCCTTAATGTATACATTTTTAGTCCCTGGACATTCAAATTAAGTGAATGTGAAATAGCTATTCATTGGTTAGTAGCACAACTCCTGAAGCAGATAGTTTAGTTCTCTATACTTTGAAGAAAGCCTCAGAAACCAGAAAAACAGGCTGTTTAGGCTGAAAGGAGGCATTACAGGAAAGGAGCTTGCCATGGCCACAGTCCTTGGAGTTTTGTGAGTCTAAAAGCATCCTGAATGCAACAAGAATAATGGTTGCAATAATTGTTTCCAGACTTGGGACCCCTGAATTTTGTTTTTTAAGTTGACCCCATGAACTAGTAATTGCAGGAATAAACTGAATGCTTGCCAGCAGGAGTCACTCTAGGCCTCCTAATAAAAAGTAAATTAAACGATATCCTTAAAGCTCTCAAAGGCTGAGGTGGCGCGGTGATGAGATGGTACTGGGGCAGGGTTGCAGCCGTCTCAGGTGATCCCTGGCCGTCCTTTGTTCCGTCTAGGAAGATCTGGTTTTCGCTTCTTTCAAAATTGGCCCTTGATAACTTTTTTTAAAGCAGTGTTTATAGGCGAGGATATCATACCTTGGTATTCTGCATATTAACTGAGTTTATGTTTACCCTTTTGAATTGAGTAACTCTAAACATACAGACTTTGGGGTAGGACTTTTTATAATAAAGGACTATGTAGTATAGCCTTAAAAAGCGGGGTGTCGGGCTTCCCCTGGTGGTCCAGTGGGTAAGGACACCGCCTTGCAGTGCAAGGGGCGCCAGTTCGAGCCCTGGCCTGGGAAGATCCCACGTGCCGCGGAGCGGCTGGACTGATGTGTCCAATTATCGAGCCAGAGCTCTGGAGCTCACGCACTCAGAGCCAGCGCTCTGCAACGACAAACGCCACCACAATGGGAGGCCCACAGGAGCCAAAGAACAAAGACGGATGAACATAGAGAAACGAAAGACCAATAGAAGTGGCCCGCCTGCTCCCCTCCCTCCCCAACCGGACCCCCGCCCAAAATAAATAAATCTTAAAAAAAAAAAAAAGCGGGGTATCTTATATCTGTAGGACTTCATTACATGATGTGGGAAGGCCCATAGTATGGAAGGTTAGTGACACAGGCCTTAATGTATACATTTTTAGTCCCTGGACATTCAAATTAAGTGAATGTGAAATAGCTATTCATTGGTTAGTAGCACAACTCCTGAAGCAGATAGTTTAGTTCTCTATACTTTGAAGAAAGCCTCAGAAACCAGAAAAACAGGCTGTTTAGGCTGAAAGGAGGCATTACAGGAAAGGAGCTTGCCATGGCCACAGTCCTTGGAGTTTTGTGAGTCTAAAAGCATCCTGAATGCAACAAGAATAATGGTTGCAATAATTGTTTCCAGACTTGGGACCCCTGAATTTTGTTTTTTAAGTTGACCCCATGAACTAGTAATTGCAGGAATAAACTGAATGCTTGCCAGCAGGAGTCACTCTAGGCCTCCTAATAAAAAGTAAATTAAACGATATCCTTAAAGCTCTCAAAGGCTGAGGTGGCGCGGTGATGAGATGGTACTGGGGCAGGGTTGCAGCCGTCTCAGGTGATCCCTGGCCGTCCTTTGTTCCGTCTAGGAAGATCTGGTTTTCGCTTCTTTCAAAATTGGCCCTTGATAACTTTTTTTAAAGCAGTGTTTATAGGCGAGGATATCATACCTTGGTATTCTGCATATTAGCTCATCTTGGCTTTCTTAGGATGGATTGATTATACTGTTTGGATGCATACGCACAGCCTTCTGCTGGCTCCCCCAGTCTCACAGGAGCCACTGGCATGAGCTGTAGTTTGTGTGAACAGAGATGTTCCCGTGTGATGGGAAACTGAAATATTTTAGCAATAGCCATGAAATGTAATAGTTTCCCAAGTTCACACAAGCTCAAGAAGTTAATTGTTCATTTATGTTTGATATCAGGATTGAAACATTGGATTAAAACCAATTAAATGTTTCTAGAAGCAACAGAAAAAGCTTCCTGATTTATGAATAGAACCATTGAAATGGCGCAGACACAATCCATGTAAAGTAATGAGGTGTTTTGTTTTTTTGGCAAAGGAGAACACAAAACATAGGGAGTTCTTTTTAAAAAACCTTCTCTTAAAAAAAAAAAAACAACCTCTTTTTGGATACAAGGTCAGTAAAATAGCATACACCAGTAGGAAGGAGTAATGGGAAATCTAGGGCTTCACTTCACAAGGAAAACAATCCCCCTCCCCCAGGTGAGCAGCACAATGAGAATACTCTTGCTTATTCTATCAGGGTTACATTCCTGAACTTAAGTCAACATCCTAAGTTACAGAACTAAACATGCTCTGCTTCTGCTTAGCAACCACAAATCCTTCCTTCACCAGTTGCATATATTTTGGATGTGGCTTCCGAAGTACACATTCCTTTATTTCGGTCAGCGCCCCGAGTTAGGAAAGTAGCGCCGTATTTTCCCCAAGTGTGTCAACACTAACACGGTACCCCTTCCCCGGCCGCCAAGCACGCCACTGAAATGATCGTTTCTTTAAAACCTCAAAAAAAAAACCAAAACCCAACCCAACAACCCGGAAGCTGGACGTCTGAAATCCACGCGGCCCGAGGTTTTCGTCCCGGCTCGTGCGGGGGGCGGGGAGACGGCCCGAGGCCTCTGGCTCGCGGCCCGGGCGGCGGCGGCGGCGGCGCGCGGGGCCCGGGGCCCCTTCCCGCGTTCCGGGGCCTCGCAGGCGCGAGCGCGGCTCGCAGGACGCCCTTTAGCCCCGCCGGCGGCGCGCCGCGACCCCCCCACTCCCCGCCCACCGGCGGCTGCGCGCGCTGCACACTCGCCCGCCGCCGCCGCCGCACGCCGCCCGGCTCCTGCACGCCGCCGCGCCGAGCGCCCGGGCCCGCGACGCCGCCCGCCGAGCGCCGGACCCAGCGACACGCAGCCGCGGTCGGGCGGCGGCGGCGGGCGCGGGCGGCCTGGCCGGGGCCGGTTAAAGGGACGAGTTGCAAACAGTTCAGGAAGTGACAAGTCGATTTCCTCCTCCCGGGGAGCCGCTCCGTACAAAGCGCTCGGCGCCGGCAGGAGAGCGTGCGCGCGGCGGACGCGCGGCGGGCAGCCCGGACGACCTGGCGAGCGCCGGCGGCGACTGCGCGGGGCCCGCGCCCGGAGCGTCCCGCCGCGCACAGTAAGCGATCTCGGGCCGGGCGGCGGCGGCCGGGCGGCCGGTCCCGAGCGGAGGTTCCCTGCCGAGTGCGCCCCGGCTGCCGGCTACAGGGAGCCCGGCTCGCGGGTCTGCTGGCCTTGCCCGTTCTTGTTTTTATTTTTGTGTGGCTGATGTCCTTTGGTCCGCCTTGATTCGTGTGGGGCCGGGCGGTTTCTCGGGCGCTTCTCAGGTAAGAAATTACCTGAACATTACATCCTGCGTCAACATCCTAAGTTACAGAACTAAACATGCTCTGCTTCTGCTTAGCAACCACAAATCCTTCCTTCACCAGTTGCATATATTTTGGATGTGGCTTCCGAAGTACACATTCCTTTATTTCGGTCAGCGCCCCGAGTTAGGAAAGTAGCGCCGTATTTTCCCCAAGTGTGTCAACACTAACACGGTACCCCTTCCCCGGCCGCCAAGCACGCCACTGAAATGATCGTTTCTTTAAAACCTCAAAAAAAAAACCAAAACCCAACCCAACAACCCGGAAGCTGGACGTCTGAAATCCACGCGGCCCGAGGTTTTCGTCCCGGCTCGTGCGGGGGGCGGGGAGACGGCCCGAGGCCTCTGGCTCGCGGCCCGGGCGGCGGCGGCGGCGGCGCGCGGGGCCCGGGGCCCCTTCCCGCGTTCCGGGGCCTCGCAGGCGCGAGCGCGGCTCGCAGGACGCCCTTTAGCCCCGCCGGCGGCGCGCCGCGACCCCCCCACTCCCCGCCCACCGGCGGCTGCGCGCTGCACACTCGCCCGCCGCCGCCGCCGCACGCCGCCCGGCTCCTGCACGCCGCCGCGCCGAGCGCCCGGGCCCGCGACGCCGCCCGCCGAGCGCCGGACCCAGCGACACGCAGCCGCGGTCGGGCGGCGGCGGCGGGCGCGGGCGGCCTGGCCGGGGCCGGTTAAAGGGACGAGTTGCAAACAGTTCAGGAAGTGACAAGTCGATTTCCTCCTCCCGGGGAGCCGCTCCGTACAAAGCGCTCGGCGCCGGCAGGAGAGCGTGCGCGCGGCGGACGCGCGGCGGGCAGCCCGGACGACCTGGCGAGCGCCGGCGGCGACTGCGCGGGGCCCGCGCCCGGAGCGTCCCGCCGCGCACAGTAAGCGATCTCGGGCCGGGCGGCGGCGGCCGGGCGGCCGGTCCCGAGCGGAGGTTCCCTGCCGAGTGCGCCCCGGCTGCCGGCTACAGGGAGCCCGGCTCGCGGGTCTGCTGGCCTTGCCCGTTCTTGTTTTTATTTTTGTGTGGCTGATGTCCTTTTGGTCCGCCTTGATTCGTGTGGGGCCGGGCGGTTTCTCGGGGCGCTGAGTGTCGCTGCTGGTGCATGCGTGATACTTGTCAGAGCGCAGCCGGGGGAGCGAGCCAGCCCGACCTCTGCGGAGAAGTCTGCGCTTCCCGGGGCGGGCTCGGGGACTGCTCCACTCGGGGGTGGCCTCTCCACGTCTCCGTTTGAGCCCCGGGTCGCGGCAGCGGCGAAGGCGCCGGGACCCGGGCGTCCCCGCTCCCCCCGAAGTTCCCGCATCGTTTGCAGACAACTCTTTTGTTCGCGGAAGTTTGCGTCCGCCAGCCCCGGGATGCGGGCTTGCCGCGGCGGCGGGACCGGCCGGGGAGGTCACGCTGGGGGTGAGAAGGTGTCCTGTCCCGGGCGGGGGAAACCCCCGCGGAAGCCGCGGCGGGGACTCGCGGGATGGGATGGGGGTGGGGGGCCGTGCCGGCGTGGCTTCTGCACATGGCGAGAAGGGCCGTCCGGCACGGGCACACTGGTCGAGTCACATTTTTGCCTGTCCTTGATTTGCAAGCCCGTGGGAGTCGGCTTCCCCTGCTCAGGCTTTCTCTTGCGGGGCGGGGACGAAGAATGGGAGGACGCCCGGCGTCCGGGGAGGGCCCTGGGTTAGCGTTGCCCCAAGTGCCTTCTCGGGCACCCCCCGGTTCCCCACTCCGGCCGCAGATTTGAGGAACAATGCTCACGGCTTGGGACAGGGTGGCGGAGCCCTGGCGAGTGTCCAGAGCCGGTTTGCTCGGGTCCTTTGCTCCCAGACGCCCCCTGAAGCCGGGCTCCCTCCATCTGAGCACCCGAGTTCATTCACACGTACTGTACTTCGTACGACGGTGAACAAAGAACAGCTCTTCGCAGCATTTGATGAATGGGATTCTGCCTCCTATAGGCCACACTCTGAGTCTTCCATACGTTACAGTCCCGGGACTCGGGGTGTTGGGCAAGTGGCCCCTGCGATGGGCTGCGCCCCAGGCTCGGGACCTGGGCAGGGCATTTGTGCCGCGGCCGCCTCCAGCTCGTTTTGCCGGAGCGGGTGCAGATGGAGCCAGGCTGACGGTTGGTCAACAGGAACAAATGTTTGTTGAGTTGTTGGATGGTGGAGACAAGGGACTGTTTTCCTACTGACTGCTGCAGGAGTTGGAATGGCATTGTTTATTGGCCTGGGAAGCCAGGCAAGCATCTTGTGCTGCTTACAACGTATTAGCAGACTTTCAAATGACATACTAGCATATGCGTTCTAGCAATTCCCACCAGCTGGAGGGGGATCCCTCCTTGCTCCAGACCCTGGACTTTGGGTGAAAAGACTGCTACCAGGTTTGAGGACTTGGAATCCATTCAGTTAGTAGACTGGCTGAAACTCTGCCTTGGCCAGGTTTTGGTTTCATTTTTAATGTATCCACTTAACAGTAACTTGTCTCAGTTACAGTTTTGATACAGAATTGCAGGTCTGTAGTTTTTCTTCTTCTTCTCTCACTTTATCCTCTACTACTGGGCAGCTAGATAAACAGCAAGCAGCTACTTGTCCTAGTTGATAGGCTCATGTTAGTGGGAGAAGGTTTTGGCCTTAAGTTCAGGGTTGGTAACCCTTGACGGGTGTCTGTCCTTGGCCAGGGCCTGGATGCTGCCAATCATGGTCCAGACCCAGAAGCCAGCCTCCAGGCTGCTGTTCCAGGCCAGAAAATGAAGGAGAGGCATGGGGCAGGCCTGCTTTCTCCCCAGAGCCCCTCCAGAGAACAAGGCAGTTTGAAGTCCAGTTCCAATCATTTTACCCAAGGACTTCTTTTCCCCTGAGAAGGTGATGATTACAGTGCAATTATTTTTAACATCGAAGGCAAGCTTTAAATAAAAGCTAGCAGTATAGTGGCTGCAGAAGCGGACTTGAATATCCTCAGGCTAGCAGGACAAGTAGAGCATTCCACGGTTTTGATTGATGATGTTTTTAGTCCGTTTCTCCCTCCTGTTTTCCACTGTGGGTAGGTTGCATGTAGTCGTGTTTTGGAAGTTCATAAAATTCTTTGAGGAAGAAGAGATTGAAGATACCTTATTGTAATCATGGCTGTTGCACTTAACTGACATTTTACGGGAGACAGCCCTGTGGCTATTTCTAGGCTCTTGCCCACCGCTCCTTCTAGCCTTTACTCCCCTGTTGATTCCTACACTATCTCCCCGGCCTCTCCCTCTGCCCGGTTCTGTGGGAGCCTCGTGTGCTGGGTGTCCTTTCAGTGGGTGCAGGGAGCAGGCGCCTAGCTCCTGCCTGAAGCTCAGGAAAGGCCAGCCAGCTGGAGCGGAGAGAGCCTTGTATCAACTCTGGGAGCTGGCAGCAGAGGACGCCCCGGAGCAACATGGCGTGCCTTCTCATTGCTCTTTATAAAACACACCCTGCTTACCCACTGCTCCATACGGTGGGCCCTCAAGACGGAACCTCGGACCCACCGTTGGATTGTGCAGTTGCTGTTTCACCTGGGCAGTGTGACTTTTTTGGATTGCATACTGTGTGGAAAACTTTGTTCTTGCCCTTAACAAAAAAGAGAGAGAGACTGAAATAAGCGGATACTCCAATCAGCACACCTCCATCGCTGCCCCCACTGCACACACCTCTGTGATGTGTGATAGAAGAAACCTGCAGGCTTCGCGTGTTATGTAATATGCTGATAATACAAGTTTTGGTTTTCAATGGAGAACAGATGTGGAGGGGCTCTCATTAATTGATCCAGCAAGGGGGACCCTTTCATAGATGCACTAGCCCTTGTAAATCCCAAAGGTGATTTTTTTTTTTTTTTGATTTGAGAATCCCAAACCCAGGACTTGTTCGAGGCTGCCACCTCTCCGCTTCTGTCTTGCTGCAGCTGCCTTTTTCGTCAGGCTCTTCCTCTCTTGAAAGAACCGGTCTGCTGCCAGCATGAAGCACATGGCCGGCTCTGGCAGGGCTCAGCACAGCTTAACTCTGCTGGGCTCCACTCTCTCCTCGCCTTGTCCAGCGGCTCTCCTGCCCTCCACCCTCCAAAACAGGGCCTGGCCGAGGGACTGGGGTGCTTGGGTGTTAGGAATGTTGACTGGTTTCCCCTCAGCTCGTTGCTAAAATGCCTGATCATCCAGGGAGAGTTGCTGTTGAAACTTGCCCAACGAACAAACTTTCCAAAATCATCAACTCTCCTTCTCTGATTAATTTCTATGTTTGTTTCCTGCCTAACTTGACTTTATGAGGGTTCTTTCTACACGACTGAGTCACCTTTATTATGGCCTAAGGTCCGGGACTGCACTGTAATAGCTGACCCCATTAACAGCAGTTTCATTGCGTGCTGGGGATGTGAACTTTGGAAACAAACCCAGAGGCTTAGATATGCTGATGTGCCCGGAGACTTGCTTAGAAAATTTTTTGTTTTAGCACAGTTTACATTAACATGATTAATGACTTCAGCCACTGAAAAGTCTATATTCAAAAGCAATTTACCGTTCCCGAGGGTTGTTCTTATGGCGAAGTAATTTTCTTTGCCAAACAACTTTGTTGTAAGGTAACTTCTTCTTTGATGTTTAATCCAAACCTCCTGTGCACACAGTTTTGGATCAGGGTTTGGGCTTCGAAAATTGCGGGTTGTAGCTTTGGTGGTGCCGGCCCTAACTCTCCCGAACTCTGGTCAGGGGGTACCCGGATTCTTGTCGCAAGAAAGTTCTCTGAGATCCTGAGCGGCAGCAGAGATGGGAGGAAACCTTCCAGAGGAAACTTGGCCTCGGGGTGTCCTGGAGGGGGGATGCTGGGAGGCTGGAGCGGAGGACAGCTTTTTTTCCTTTCCTTTTTCCCCTTGCTGAGACTGAAGATACTTGAGCGTTTTCAAAAAAACAAGATGCAGCTGCCTCCTTCTCCTCCTTTTCCCTCATCTTCTTCCTCCTTTTTTTAAGTGTGGGTTGATTGAGAGGGGAAATGCTGATGGGTGGGTCTGAAAGCAGCCTTAGGAACCCAAGAAAATAAAAACACATTTGAAGGACTCTGGAAGATTTTGCATTTCAAAGGGTCTACCTTGTAGAATTTCACATCACGTCAGGGAGACGTGTGACAGGCACCCCGCTTCTTTATGGTTTTCCTCTCCTGCTGCGGGGGCCTCAGGGGAAGCTGGCTTTCGCGGCAGGGAGGGGGCAGCCTGACTAGACTGTGCAGGAATATCCCGGGAACAACAGCCCCCCTTAGGCAGCTGGAGTCCCAGGAGGGACTTTTTCCACCCGGTGCCCTCTCAGGAGGCGAAAGCAAATCATGTCGGTAAAAGCCCATTTGACCCCAGAATGCAGGAGCAGGCTAGCTCCTGGCTGTCCTTGCTCTCCCTTGAAACAAAGAAACAGATTCTCCTGCGCTGGTATAATGGGGTTCCCAAGATGCAGGCCCGTAAAAAGTTAGGTGCGGCAGGATTTAGCCGGAATGGGTGTGGCTTATTCCAAGAAGAATAGCGGTGCCCACTGGTTGTCAAAGCTGCCCCTTGGCCACGGGCTCTGCAGCCACTCTCTCTAACTCCAGACCGTCCTGCAGTTACAGTTGGAGAAACTGAGGCTCAGGGAGGCCCTGGGCCACACAGCGGGAAGACGGAGCAGCGGGTGGCCCTGTGCCATTCCGTCCGGCCTCGCAGCCCGCCTGCTCTCCGTACCCTGTCGGTCGGGGTGTTCATAGGACAGAGGCACTGAGTTCTGTTTTCTCTCAAAGCATAAATTTTGTTTAGTCTTGTTAACACCACAGGGAAACTTAGAAATTTTAACTGCCTCTTTCCCTCGCCCCTTGTTTCTTAGTCTTTTTCTCCCCCTCCCCTTTTAAGGACTGGTTGAGCTCTGTTGCTGTGTCTACCATAGGGCCAAATGCAGGGCCTCAGTTGGGAAGACTGAAGTCCCTTCGTCTTTACAAAAGACAGATTCACAAGAAAATATAATTATTCCTAGTGACCTTCTGGGGGAAATGGGAAATAAACCTGGCAGTCCATTAGAAGCATCACCATGTATCCGGATCCCATTTTCCATTCAAAAGATTGTTAAAAGGGTTTCCAGCATTTTTTTTTTTCCTTTTTGTATCTGAGTGAGATGTTTCCGAGTAAATCATTTTGTGGTACTTGCCACCCCAGGTTTGCACAATATCAAGGTTTGTTTACATGCCTGAAGTTATCAAATAACTCAGCACAATTGCACATCCGCCAGCATGTGGGCACTTGGTATGCCCAGCCAGGGCTGGCCAGAGGCCCTGCATTCTGCCTGAGGCAGATGGCTGTGGGCAGGTTGATTCTGGGTTGTGTGTGCAGGTGGAGGCTGGGGGCGCCCCATCTCCAGCAAGGACTGCCTGGCTGGGCCCGTTGGCCCTTCTGCTCCTAAGAGTTTGTGGGAAGGCCTGGGACCCCTGTCCCCAGGCATTAGTGTCTACAGCAGTGGTCTTTGACCTTGGCTGCATATCAGAATCACCTGGGGAGTTTTCACAGAAAATCTGGATGCCCAGACAGCACGCAGGACCAATTATGTCAGAATGCGGAAATGGGGTTGGGGGCTTATTCCAAGAAGAATAGCGGTGCCCACTGGTTGTCAAAGCTGCCCTTGGCCACGGGCTCTGCAGCCACTCTCTCTAACTCCAGACCGTCCTGCAGTTACAGTTGGAGAAACTGAGGCTCAGGGAGGCCCTGGGCCACACAGCGGGAAGACGGAGCAGCGGGTGGCCCTGTGCCATTCCGTCCGGCCTCGCAGCCCGCCTGCTCTCCGTACCCTGTCGGTCGGGGTGTTCATAGGACAGAGGCACTGAGTTCTGTTTTCTCTCAAAGCATAAATTTTGTTTAGTCTTGTTAACACCACAGGGAAACTTAGAAATTTTAACTGCCTCTTTCCCTCGCCCCTTGTTTCTTAGTCTTTTTCTCCCCCTCCCCTTTTAAGGACTGGTTGAGCTCTGTTGCTGTGTCTACCATAGGGCCAAATGCAGGGCCTCAGTTGGGAAGACTGAAGTCCCTTCGTCTTTACAAAAGACAGATTCACAAGAAAATATAATTATTCCTAGTGACCTTCTGGGGGAAATGGGAAATAAACCTGGCAGTCCATTAGAAGCATCACCATGTATCCGGATCCCATTTTCCATTCAAAAGATTGTTAAAAGGGTTTCCAGCATTTTTTTTTTTCCTTTTTGTATCTGAGTGAGATGTTTCCGAGTAAATCATTTTGTGGTACTTGCCACCCCAGGTTTGCACAATATCAAGGTTTGTTTACATGCCTGAAGTTATCAAATAACTCAGCACAATTGCACATCCGCCAGCATGTGGGCACTTGGTATGCCCAGCCAGGGCTGGCCAGAGGCCCTGCATTCTGCCTGAGGCAGATGGCTGTGGGCAGGTTGATTCTGGGTTGTGTGTGCAGGTGGAGGCTGGGGGCGCCCCATCTCCAGCAAGGACTGCCTGGCTGGGCCCGTTGGCCCTTCTGCTCCTAAGAGTTTGTGGGAAGGCCTGGGACCCCTGTCCCCAGGCATTAGTGTCTACAGCAGTGGTCTTTGACCTTGGCTGCATATCAGAATCACCTGGGGAGTTTTCACAGAAAATCTGGATGCCCAGACAGCACGCAGGACCAATTATGTCAGAATCGTAGAGAAGGGGTGGGGCGCAGTGTTGGTGTTTTTAAAGCTTCCGAGCTAATTCTATTGTGCAGCTAAGACTGAGGAATGAGAACTGGAAGGGACCCCACGTGGACCTCCGTTCCCTGAGTGGGGGATTAGGGACCTTCCTGTTCAGGAGCGGAATACACCTACTGGAATTTTCCACTGTTGCTGCCATGTCTCGGAGAAGGCGAGTCTGAAAGGTAGCCACCTCTGGGCCACGTGCCCGCTGCCGACATCATCCAGCTGTTCCTGTTTCCTCGGGTCAGGTGCTCGGTGCGTTTCCACACACTGGACTGGGTGCGACTCCTCGGAGCTGCCTTCTTTCTGAAACGGGGAGGGCAGGTTGTATTCGGTCAGCTGTGTCAGGGTGAGCGCCGCGGCCCTCCAGCCCGCTGGTCTTTCCGTCCTCATTCCTTCTGGAGGATGGGCACGTAGGATCCTTCTGGGGCTCGGGGGAGGAAAGGTGCGGTTAGGGCTCAGGGGGCATCTCAGTGATTCTCAGGGAGCCACTGCCACGGTGCCTCTTGGTTTGCAGTGACTGTGTCACTGACAGCCCCTGGGTGTCCCCGACCCCCGGGAGCCTCTGCTGCGGCAGACGTGGGGTCACGTTTTGTAGAATGATGTTTAAGATGACGGAGCTGCGAGAGCAGGAGCTGCTGTGGCCTGCTGATGTCATCTTAGAGAAGATAACTCCCACCGCGGGAGAGGCGGTGTCCTTCCTCGGGTCACGGGGGCCCGTGCATGGAGGGACCAGGACCTGCATCCCCCAGGTGCCCTGCTCGAGGGGGGCCTTCTCTCAAGACTTGGGGGCGCGGTCTTGTTGGCAGGGCCGTGTGCTGCCGCCCAGACCCGCTGGCTGCGTGCTCATCGTCCAGCGCCCTCGAGGCTGCTGACGCCCTTGGCCAGCTCCGTCCCGGGTCTCCCTTCCTCCCGAGGCGGGCATGACGGGCCTCCCTCCAGTGGCTGAGAGTGTAGGGTCACTAAGCCCGCCTGGGAAACTGAGTCCTGATGGGGAATGCTGGGCTTCATGAAGAGGCCTTCGGTTGGCTTGGCAAAGGTCTGTCCTGCTCTTCTGGGCGCTGGTGGTGGCGTGTCCATAAGGCCTCTTTCTCTGTGAGAAGAGTTTGTGCCTAGCGGGGCGGGCGGTGGTGTTCTTCCCGCCTTCATTTCACAGACGCTGATTGGGCACCTGCTGGGCGTCCCTCTTGGAGCTGGCCACTGTGCTTCATTAGTTCACTGAATCCTCAGCACAGCCCGTGGCTGGGGGGCTCGCTCGTTGTCTTGCTGAAAACGCTGCTGCTCAGAGAAGTGGCTAGCCTCGGGTACGAGGGACAGTGCCCTCTCAGCTCTTTGTGGTGGTCTCCATCCTGTGCTCTGGTCCCCACACCCTGCCCCTTCTTTCTTGGTCCAGTGGCTGTCGCCGGGGCAGCGGAGCTCCGCTTCCCGCGCTAAGCAGGGGGCATCTTCCAGGGGGGTGGTCCCTGGCCATTAGAGACGGCACCGAGCTGCACTTCCAGGAGAGGCCAAGGTAGCTGTGTGCCAGGCCTGCAGGGGGGCCTCTGGGGCCTGGAGAGCAGGTCTGTGTCCTTGCAGTTAGAGCAGTGCCCTGGTGGGGAGGTGGCTCACCCGAGAGGCCACTCTCCTTCCCGTGCCCTCTGGCTGAAGTGCCCTGATGGACACGGCCCAGCGGGAGAGGCCTCCACCACGCCTGGAATTCCCCTTGCTCAGGCCTGCACGTTGGCCCAGGGCCTGGGAGTGGAGGGAGGTCCCGCGTGCCGCCGGCGAGCCGCCTCTGCCTGCTGGGAGGTGAAAGGACTCGGTCCTCGGCCAGCCGCCTCCACGCTCCGAGTGAGGTGAGGGGCCGGGGGTGTCTGTGGTTCTGACTCGGGGTGTGGGACCCAGGGGCCCCTCTGCGGTGTGGTCCTGTGGGCAACCCCTCCCCCGAAGGCCCGGGAGCAGTCAGACGATGGGATTCCCAGGGGAGGACAGTAGGGCCCCTGCTGCTTCTTGCTGGCCCTGGCTCTTTGGGTGACCCCCGTGGCCTCGGGTCTCTCATCTTGCTGGCCCTGCCTCCCTGTGGTTTCAGAGTTGGGTAGGGGCCTGTCCTGGGAGATCCTGCTGAAGGGTGTGATGTGGCCAGTGGGCTGTGAGCTGGGCTGGGTGGGCAGACGTTCTACCAGCCACAGGAGAACCACAGAGGAACTTACTTGGGTAGAGAGGAGATGATACCCAAAGGCGGCTTTCAGCTCTGGCGTTAGTGCCTGGGTTGAATCCCGGGTCTGCCCTCTGCTGACTGATTGCTCTTAGGCCGAACCTCCTCTGTTGCCTGGGTTCCTTCATCTGGACTGTGGCCATGCTGATGGCCCAGCCCCTGGGGTGGGGGCGCTGAATGAGACCATGGCTGGGGAGCGTTAGAGCCCAGCCGCGTGGTTGCGCCCGCCCGTGGCAGGTGTGTGTTGCCGGGAGGACAGGTGGAGGCCTGGGAGTTCAGGGAAGCTCAGTTCAGCTCAGTCGTGTCCCGCCTAAGCAGGGGCATCTTCCAGGGGTGGTCCTGGCCATTAGAGACGGCACCGAGCTGCACTTCCAGGAGAGGCCAAGGTAGCTGTGTGCCAGGCCTGCAGGGGGGCCTCTGGGGCCTGGAGAGCAGGTCTGTGTCCTTGCAGTTAGAGCAGTGCCCTGGTGGGGAGGTGGCTCACCCGAGAGGCCACTCTCCTTCCCGTGCCCTCTGGCTGAAGTGCCCTGATGGACACGGCCCAGCGGGAGAGGCCTCCACCACGCCTGGAATTCCCCTTGCTCAGGCCTGCACGTTGGCCCAGGGCCTGGGAGTGGAGGGAGGTCCCGCGTGCCGCCGGCGAGCCGCCTCTGCCTGCTGGGAGGTGAAAGGACTCGGTCCTCGGCCAGCCGCCTCCACGCTCCGAGTGAGGTGAGGGGCCGGGGGTGTCTGTGGTTCTGACTCGGGGTGTGGGACCCAGGGGCCCCTCTGCGGTGTGGTCCTGTGGGCAACCCCTCCCCCGAAGGCCCGGGAGCAGTCAGACGATGGGATTCCCAGGGGAGGACAGTAGGGCCCCTGCTGCTTCTTGCTGGCCCTGGCTCTTTGGGTGACCCCCGTGGCCTCGGGTCTCTCATCTTGCTGGCCCTGCCTCCCTGTGGTTTCAGAGTTGGGTAGGGGCCTGTCCTGGGAGATCCTGCTGAAGGGTGTGATGTGGCCAGTGGGCTGTGAGCTGGGCTGGGTGGGCAGACGTTCTACCAGCCACAGGAGAACCACAGAGGAACTTACTTGGGTAGAGAGGAGATGATACCCAAAGGCGGCTTTCAGCTCTGGCGTTAGTGCCTGGGTTGAATCCCGGGTCTGCCCTCTGCTGACTGATTGCTCTTAGGCCGAACCTCCTCTGTTGCCTGGGTTCCTTCATCTGGACTGTGGCCATGCTGATGGCCCAGCCCCTGGGGTGGGGGCGCTGAATGAGACCATGGCTGGGGAGCGTTAGAGCCCAGCCGACGTGGTTGCGCCGCCCGTGGCAGGTGTGTGTTGCCGGGAGGACAGGTGGAGGCCTGGGAGTTCAGGGGAAGCTCAGTTCAGCTCAGTCGTGTCCAGCGCTCTGCAACCCGTGGACAGCAGCGCGCCAGGCTTCTCTGTCCTTCACCATCTCCCGGAGCCTGCTCAAGCTCATGTCCATTGACTCAGTGAGGCCATCCAACCATCTCGTCCTCTGTCGTCCCCTTCTCCTTCTGCCTTCTATTTTTCCCAACATCAGGAGTTTTTCCAATGAGTTGTCTCTTCGCATCAGGTGGCCAAGTATTGGAGTTTCAGCTTCAGTCCTTCCAGTGAATATTCAGAGTTCATTTCCTTTAGGATGGACTGGTTTGATCTCCTTACAGCCCAAGGGACTCTCGAGACTCTCCTCCGGCACCACAGCTCAAAGGCGTCAGTTCTTCGGCGCTTAACCTTCGTTATGGTCCAGCTCTCACATCCATACGTGACTCCTGGAAAACCATAGCTTTACCTAGGTGGACTTTTCTTGACAAAGTGATGTCTCTGCTTTTGAACACGCTGCCTAGGTTTGTCATAGCTTTTCTTGCAAGGAGCAAGTGTCTTTTACTTTCATGGCTGCAGTCACTGTCTGCAGTGATTTTGGAGTCGGAGAAAATAAAAGGAAGACCAGGGGAGGGACCGGGGCAACCGTGCTCACGGCCTGGTGGGCGACAGGACAAAGAACAGAGCGGTGGGGCCGTAGCTTGAACTGGACCTGGCAGGCCAGGTATGGAGCCTCTGTTCACCCAGTCTCCCTTCCCTGGTGTCTTGTGATTTGGGGGAAGAAGGGTTGAAAAAGCACACGGTACAGTTTCGTCTGCAGTGTGTCTCTCAGTAAGAGTGAAGATGGGTGAAATTTTTTAGGCGTTTTCTTTAGGAAGCAAAATCTCTGTTTACCAAAAGTGACTGAGTTGGGTACTAAACATGGAGAATGAAATGCTCAGTGTCCTGATGAGGCCTCAGCGTCTTGCCTGCCCCCACCCCAGCTACCTTCTGGGAGTGAATTCTTTGTCAGCCGCGTGGCCGCACACCTCTCTGGACGCAGAGCGGCGGGTCCTTTGCTGTCTCGGCATCTGACGTCTTTATTTCCCTTTGCCCCTTCTTTCGAGTTGACGAGCTGCCTTTCATACCTGTGCCCGTGTCCTCCTGGGGCAGGTGATGTTTTTCTCCTTTTGTTGGTGCTGCACAGCCCCCGGCGTCTCGGTTTCCAGCCAGGGACTGACCCTGCAGCGCCTGCAGTGGAAGCAGGGCGCCCTACCCGCCGGATCCCCGGGGAGCCCCTCCCTGTGCCTGCTGAGGGTCACCTTCCTCAGCCCCCGCCAGGCATCCTGTGGGGCAAGCGGCGTGGGCAGTCTTGGGCCGAGGGGTCGCTGCTGTTCTTGGGGCAGCTTTGGGGGACACCCTTTTCTGCCGGGGTGTGGTACTGATTCTTCACTGAGTCTGGGCGGGGGCTCTGACTCCAGGCTGCGGCAGACCCCGCCCTCGGGCTGACCCGGATGGTTGGGGAACCCAGAGGGTCTCGAGGACCCTCCAAGGTGGCTGGCCTGGGGCGGCCTCAACCCGGACCCTCTTCCTGGACATCACGCAGCTTGTTGACTGGAGGTGACCAGGACATCCGGGCTGCCTCTGCCCTTGGTGGATGGGACTGAACCCGTCTTCCTTGCCCTCGGTCTCTCTCCAGGTGTGTCCTTGCTTCTGTGGTGACCACAGAGCACTCTGCCCTGCTGGTGCCCCGGGCGCAGCCCCGTGCAGTCAGTGACTAGGAAGAACCTGCTCTGGGTGTGAGGCCCTCAAGAATTTCAAGACGTGTAAGCCGAATCCCTGCCTTTGAGGAACGTGTGGGCTTGTGCCGTGGACAGTCAGCCTGTGATTGTTTTTTATCCACTCCCCCAACGTGCCAGGTGCCATCCGTGGGGTGGAGGTGTGGGTCCACGGGGCACTGGGGAGCCCCTAGTCCTGTGGAAGTCACAGGAGGGTCATTTAAAGCGAGCCCAGGGTAGGAGGGCCGAGCAGGAGTCTTGAAGACTGAGCAGGTGTTCAGACCGACACGAACTGGGGGGCAGGAGGTGCTCCAGAGCAGGGCGCAGCGTGCACGGAGGCACGGCAGCCCGAGACCACCTCACAAGGTGGAGGATGACCTAGGCTGGACGGCGGGAAGCGTGCCAGTGGGCAAACCCCGCGGCTGGAGGTCCGCGGTGGGTGCCAGATGGAGGCGTCCGGACTTTATCCTGGGAGGGCTGGGAGCTGGGCACATGCTGATGCTCGCACTCTGGGAGCCTGCAGAGTGACCAGGAGAGAGGGTGAACCAGGGCAGGCCAGGGGCCAAAAGGGGTGGCGGTCCGTCAGTTGGTCACTAGCCGGTGGCTGGTAAGGAGGCAGGAGATGGGAACGGCCTGTTCCTTCCCAGGGCCCCATCCTTTTGACCTCCGGGTGACCTCCTAGGTGGGCGCGAGACTGGCCCCTATGCACAGTTGTCGTCAAGTGGCATCTGCTTGACCAGAGGCATGTGGCTCATGTTGACTTTAGCCGAAGCGCTTGCTTTCAGTGGGGGCACTTGGGATCCCCGAGAGCTTCCAGAGGCCCTTACCTGCGCCTGCGTTGCAGCCCAAGGCGTCAGAACGGCCAGAGCCTGTTGGCACTGCGTTGCTGGAGAGCTTGGATTCAGTGTGAACCTGCTTTCTTCCCCTCCTTAGAGCAGAAGAGGCTGTGTTGGTGAGATGGAAAGAGGAGTCTGGGTGCCCTTTGGGCTCTGTCGTGGCGCGTCCTCGCTGGTGATCTCAAAGGGTGGGGAGTCGCTGACACAAACGTGCGAGAATGTTCTGCCCAGGTCACCTGACTCCTGGCGCTCCTGCGGATTCCACGCCCTCAGACGCCGGCCGGGACTCCAGGCCCTGGTGGCTGTGGGGCCCGGAGGACGATAACGAAGGAAGACAGAGAACCTCCAGGGATGGGGCGTTCGGCAGCCCATCTTGGCTTTCGGGGTGCCTTTTCCAAGCCCTGCCGGGTTTTGTGTATCTGCATTTAGTCTGGAGAAGTAAGTTGGCTGTTCTGTTCATCTGATTCCCAGGGCAGTTAGCAAACGCCTTGACCTGTAGAAAGAAAAGTAGGAGAGCTGGCAGCCTGGCTGCGCTGGATGACCCGAAGGTGAGCGGGGCGGAAGGGAAAAGGTAGGCAGAGCCTGCGCAGACCTGGCTGGAGGTCCGCGGTGGGTGCCAGATGAGGCGTCCGGACTTTATCCTGGGAGGGCTGGGAGCTGGGCACATGCTGATGCTCGCACTCTGGGAGCCTGCAGAGTGACCAGGAGAGAGGGTGAACCAGGGCAGGCCAGGGGCCAAAAGGGGTGGCGGTCCGTCAGTTGGTCACTAGCCGGTGGCTGGTAAGGAGGCAGGAGATGGGAACGGCCTGTTCCTTCCCAGGGCCCCATCCTTTGACCTCCGGGTGACCTCCTAGGTGGGCGCGAGACTGGCCCCTATGCACAGTTGTCGTCAAGTGGCATCTGCTTGACCAGAGGCATGTGGCTCATGTTGACTTTAGCCGGAGCGCTTGCTTTCAGTGGGGGCACTTGGGATCCCCGAGAGCTTCCAGAGGCCCTTACCTGCGCCTGCGTTGCAGCCCAAGGCGTCAGAACGGCCAGAGCCTGTTGGCACTGCGTTGCTGGAGAGCTTGGATTCAGTGTGAACCTGCTTTCTTCCCCTCCTTAGAGCAGAAGAGGCTGTGTTGGTGAGATGGAAAGAGGAGTCTGGGTGCCCTTTGGGCTCTGTCGTGGCGCGTCCTCGCTGGTGATCTCAAAGGGTGGGGAGTCGCTGACACAAACGTGCGAGAATGTTCTGCCCAGGTCACCTGACTCCTGGCGCTCCTGCGGATTCCACGCCCTCAGACGCCGGCCGGGACTCCAGGCCCTGGTGGCTGTGGGGCCCGGAGGACGATAACGAAGGAAGACAGAGAACCTCCAGGGATGGGGCGTTCGGCAGCCCATCTTGGCTTTCGGGGTGCCTTTTCCAAGCCCTGCCGGGTTTTGTGTATCTGCATTTAGTCTGGAGAAGTAAGTTGGCTGTTCTGTTCATCTGATTCCCAGGGCAGTTAGCAAACGCCTTGACCTGTAGAAAGAAAAGTAGGAGAGCTGGCAGCCTGGCTGCGCTGGATGACCCGAAGGTGAGCCGCGGGGCGGAAGGGAAGAGCCGCACCGTCCGGCACCTGCGCTGCTGGCAGAGGCCGCGGCGGATGGCCTGTGCGCAGGTGAATGGGCTCTAATTTGCTTAAAAAAAGTCAGATTTTAAAACTTTCATAAGGTTCAGGTGTGTCCTTGAGGGCTGCAGGAAAGACCCCAGCGTCTCTGCTCTGCATCGTGGCCTAAGCTCTTGGCTCTTGGCTCTGCTGGCGCCCTGCTCGGCTCTGGGCCGGTGTGGGCTGCCCGGCCAGCCTTTTGCCTGCAGCTGCGAGTAGGAGCCCGAGTGAGGTCCCTCCTGTGAAACAGTGAGCGTAGACCATATGGTCTCCAAAGCTCGAGATGGTTACTGTCCCGCCTTTTACAGAAAAAAAAAACAAGCTGACCTGTCTCTTACGAGGATGCTCTGGACACCAGACCTGCGTTGTCCAATGTGGTAGTCGCTAGCCATAGGTAGCTGCTTAAACTTTTTTCCAGTTTTATTGAGGGATAGTTGACACAATTATGACTATTTTTAAAACAGAATAGAATTAAAAATTCAGTTCTTCACCTGCACTAGCCGGTCATCCCGTGCTCAGTAGCTCCATGCCAGTCTGCACAGTCGTGTTGGGATGCTGCTGATCTAAAACTGAGCTAGCACTGCAAAATGTTCTGAGGGTAGACGTGCACTAGGCTGTCTCTTGTGCATGTGTTAAATTGTGTCTGACTCCTGCAAGCCCATGGACTGTAGCCTCCAGGCTCCTGTGTCCACGGCATTTCCCAGGCAAGACTACTGGAGTGGGTTGCTCTTTCCTTCTCCAGGGGTCCTTCCTGATCCAAGGATCAAGCCTACATCTCCTGCATCTCCTGTATTGGGAGGCAGATTCTTTATGACTGAGCCATCCGGGAATCCCAGACCATCTCTCAGTGTATAAGGGAACCAGAAATGTAGAGGAAGCATTCCAGTGAAAGAAAGGACACAGACTTCTTTGGCCCTGAAACACAGGATAGAAAGTGAGTTTTTTGACTCAGAGATGATGAAGAAATGTGTGATGTGACAGAAGGGGCGTGGGCCTGGCGTGAAGAAGTCTTGTGTGTGTGTGTGTGTGTGTGTGCGTTCATGTGGAAATCCACAGAAATCCACATTGCCTGTATTCAGATCACTCTCTATTCTGGACCATCTGGGCCCCATGGGTTGCACCATTGTTCCTCCTGGGCTGGGCTGGGCATAGTTTTGTTTTGAGGGGATGGCCATGTTTTCCATGGGCAACAGATAAGGAACTACTTTATTCACTCAGAAGGGTGGCTTCTGTGTAGCATGAGGAAGGAAGACGAGTCTCAGGCCCCGCCACTAGCCAGCGGCACTGGCAGCTTTCTCCTTAAAATGCCGTCAGCTGCAGGGCTGGGGCGGTCTGCTGACGAGCTGGGAGCTGGGCTGAACTGTAGCTTTTGTCTTGCTTGGTTCCCACGTTGGCTGACTATGTGTCCCTTTGGAAGCTAGTTAGGGGTAGAGTCCTTCTGAGGTGAGAAGGCAAACATGGAGAACACGGATGTGGATTCTGTGCGTGGGACGTGACTATAGATGCTTTGGTGCTGGACCCTTCTCCCCACATTGGTGCACTCTGGATGTGCGGAAATGCCGTGTGGTTGCTTACCACTGGGCTGGCCTGGCCTGGGGTTCACGGTGCTCATGAGATGCTACATGGAGCATCTTTTGTCAGGAGTCTGATCTGTTTCTGCCCTTGGGAACAGCTGGGCCTGTCCACGTTGGGTTTACTTGGGTCCAGTCTGCACAGATCACCCAGCACAAATCACAGTGCCCACTCCCATTGATGAACACATCTCCAAAATGCAAGCCTAGATACCAGGAGGAGCTTCCAGGACTTGGGCAAGAGTGAAAAAGGGAGAAAACCAGGTAAGCCTGGCTGCATTTAGCCATAGAGGAGTTGCATGAAAGAAGTACTTGGTAAGGAGGAAGTTGGGGTTAAGAGAACATTCACAGAGAGTTACTTTTCTCCCCTCTTGCTTTAAAAAGGGAACAAATCTCCCTGGAAGCCCAGACTTGACTGCCTGCCCTCCTCTGACACTCTGCTCGCCTCTAGCAAGGCACTCGGATGGTCCCTGTGTCTGTCCTCTAGCTGGCAGGGGGCTGAGAGCACAGCAGATTGGATTGTGTCCAGAATTGCTCACTCTGTCTCAGCACCCAGAAAGGGGGAGTATGCATGCCCCCAAAGAACCCTAAATACCAGTCAATTTACAGTGTTAGTCACTCAGTCATGTCCAACTCTTTGTGACCCCAAGGACTGTAGCCCACCAGGCTCCTCTGTCCATGGGATTCTCCAGACAGGAATACTAGAGTAAGCTGCCATTCCCTTCTCAGGAGAACTGTCCAACCCAGGGATTGAACCCAGGCACCTGCATTGTAGGAAGATTCTTTACTGTCTGAGCCAACCAGGGAAAGCCAGGTTTACAGTGGCAGTAGTTTATTACTTAGGGAGCTGATGTTTGATGAGCACCTGCTATATGCCAGTGCTGTGCTTGTGTTTTGTCTGATGGTCATTTGGCTGTTGGATAATTAGCCCCACTCCATGGGAGGGAACTAAGCACCAGGCATATCCCTGAGCGGGTCTGTCGGAACAGAACGAGCGCCTGGCTTGGCCCCCAGTCCACCTGTTCCAAAGCCCCTCTCTCCTCCACACCGGGCATTGTCCCCCATTATGGACCATGTCGGCATTTGCACATGCAATCTCTTCCTTCTCTGGATGGCCCCCTCGTGTTCTTAACATGGCCTGAGGGCAGAGAAGTAGGCTACTCTGTGGGTTGACATTTAAGAAAGCCTGCTTCATGGAGCTGCCCCTCTGAATGTGTTGTTGTGGTACAAGACGACTTCGTTTGTCCCAGGCTGTTTTGAAGTGAGAAGCAGGAAACCCCCGTCTCGTTTCTGTATCTTGCAGAGATGTCATCAGAACAGAATCCTGTGTTCTGTGCAGGAGCTGTGATCAAGGACTCCGTTATTTTGTTCGCGGCGACCTCACCAAAGGCACGTATAGGCGTCGGGGTTCCAGAAGCGGCTCTTCCGTCTGCTGGGTTTACTTGGATTTGGTGAAAGAATTTGGTGTGGAAACTCTCCTCCTTCCCCAGTCCCCATTGTGGGAGGGGCTGGAAGGGAGCCCTCCCGGCGAGGGTGGGGCGGACCCCCAGCCCTCCTGTGTTCCTGGCATGTCACCACTCGCCCGCGCCTGCCGCCGCGGGTGGGAGGGCAAGCCTCTGCCTTTTGGGATCGGGAGTGTCGTGGTGCTGCCCTCATGTGCTCAGGATTTCTGGTCCTTTTCAGGGCTTCCTCTAAACGCTGAACCCGCCAGGAGTGTGCAGATGCACATGTGTGGTGGGGGGTACTCAGCACGGGCGAACCCACCGGGCCCTTCACGCCAGGGGACCTGCGGTTGTCCCGGCGATTTCAGGGTTGTCAGCGTCCGTTAGGACAGGGCTTGTGCACCTGTGGTCTGGGGACCAGATGTGGTCCTCAGGCAAGGTGGGCTCGGCCCCCAGGGTGTTTTAGGCACTTTGCATTTCTTGACAACGTTTGACATCGGGATTGTACAAAGAAGTCTAGATTGTCAGCTTTCTCCTGACATACTCAAGATCTGTAACATTTTTTAAAATTATTTTGGGTCCTCTTTCCCTCCAGTTGGGCAGTGGTTGTTGCCCACCCCCTGGGGCATGCTCCCTGCTCGGCCTCAGTCCCTGCCCATTGGACTTGACTTATTTCTGTTCCCTGCTTGGCTCTGGAAGATGTTTGAGAGCGCAGGAGTGGTCATGGCGTTCAGAAGGCAGGTTTAGGTTTTCTGGCCCCCCAGGTGGTATGGTGCAAGGCGGGCAGTGGTGGAAACGCCAACCGCAGGGTCATTCCCACTGTCATCTGGCCGGTGGTCCCACCTGCAAGGAAACCGGGAGAGAAGAGCCGGGCTCAGAGCAGGGGAAGTGCCTCGTTCATCTCTCTGGGGCTTTCCCCTGGCTGCTCTCACTCCCGCCGCCCACCCGACTTAGAATCGGCTCCGCGGAAATGCCTGTCTGTCTCCCCCCGCCCCCCAGCTTCACCCGGTCGCCCTGTGGTCCTTTCTGTGTCCCCCAAGCCCCTGAAGTCACTCAGGTGCTTCATGCAGTTTAATCTTCTGATTTTAGTTCAACAGTGCTTCTTTTCTTGATTTTTAGTTCAACGGTGAAAGAATTTGGTGTGGAAACTCTCCTCCTTCCCCAGTCCCCATTGTGGGAGGGGCTGGAAGGGATCCCTCCCGGCGAGGGTGGGGCGGACCCCCAGCCCTCCTGTGTTCCTGGCATGTCACCACTCGCCCGCGCCCGCCGCGGGTGGGAGGGCAAGCCTCTGCCTTTTGGGATCGGGAGTGTCGTGGTGCTGCCCTCATGTGCTCAGGATTTCTGGTCCTTTTCAGGGCTTCCTCTAAACGCTGAACCCGCCAGGAGTGTGCAGATGCACATGTGTGGTGGGGGGTACTCAGCACGGGCGAACCCACCGGGCCCTTCACGCCAGGGGACCTGCGGTTGTCCCGGCGATTTCAGGGTTGTCAGCGTCCGTTAGGACAGGGCTTGTGCACCTGTGGTCTGGGGACCAGATGTGGTCCTCAGGCAAGGTGGGCTCGGCCCCCAGGGTGTTTTAGGCACTTTGCATTTCTTGACAACGTTTGACATCGGGATTGTACAAAGAAGTCTAGATTGTCAGCTTTCTCCTGACATACTCAAGATCTGTAACATTTTTAACATTATTCTGGGTCCTCTTTCCCTCCAGTTGGGCAGTGGTTGTTGCCCACCCCCTGGGGCATGCTCCCTGCTCGGCCTCAGTCCCTGCCCATTGGACTTGACTTATTTCTGTTCCCTGCTTGGCTCTGGAAGATGTTTGAGAGCGCAGGAGTGGTCATGGCGTTCAGAAGGCAGGTTTAGGTTTTCTGGCCCCCCAGGTGGTATGGTGCAAGGCGGGCAGTGGTGGAAACGCCAACCGCAGGGTCATTCCCACTGTCATCTGGCCGGTGGTCCCACCTGCAAGGAAACCGGGAGAGAAGAGCCGGGCTCAGAGCAGGGGAAGTGCCTCGTTCATCTCTCTGGGGCTTTCCCCTGGCTGCTCTCACTCCCGCCGCCCACCCGACTTAGAATCGGCTCTGCGGAAATGCCTGTCTGTCTCCCCCCGCCCCCCAGCTTCACCCGGTCGCCCTGTGGTCCTTTCTGTGTCCCCCAAGCCCCTGAAGTCACTCAGGTGCTTCATGCAGTTTAATCTTCTGATTTTAGTTCAACAGTGCTTCCATGATTTTAACAGATGCTGTAGGATTTCCTTTTTTTAAACAAAGATTTAATCTCTAAATTATCTTGACAGGCAGTCTAACTGCCATGTATCAAGTAGATAACTTCTGCTGGTGGTCGAGAGAGGAAAATTTCTCAGAGTAAATGAGAGCACGCTCCTCAGAGTCCCTCAGTTTATTCTTTTCGACAGAGATTCAGTGAAGCAAGTGGAAGCAAAGAGCCTGCCTCATAAGGGCAATTTATATTTTTTCCAGGAATTGAGTTTTTCTTCTCGGATTCCTCCAAGTGTTTAGAATCAGTCACCCCTTTCATTTCCTCTTGTTTCTTTAGCCCCAGTTTTTCCACCTCTTGCGGCAAGTATTCTGCACTCTCATCTGCGTCTCCTCCCCTCTCAGCCAGTCAAGTCCGTGCCTGGGGGCTTTGTTCAGACTCTGACACCCGTGGCCAGGACTCCTGAGAAGGACCCCAAAGGTCCTGACCCCTGGTGTTCTTGAGAGCATTCTAGGAGTGCTAGGAACTCCTTAAGGACAAGCACTGGGTCATTTTTTGTTGTTGTTGTTTTGAAGAAATGCATTTTATTAATTTATTAATTAATTTATTTACTTCTGGCTATTCTGGGTTTCCACTGCTGCCACAGGCTCTTCTCTAGCTGCAGGGAGTGGGAGCGACTCTCTAGTGGAGGTGAGCAGGCTTCTCTCGTTGCGGAACTCGGGCTCCAGGGCACACGGGCTTCCATAGTTGCGGCTCCGAGCCTCTAGAGCACAGGCTCCGTGGTTGTGGCTCACGGGCCTAGCTGCTCCGCAGCATGTGGGATCTTCCCGGATCAGGGATTGAACCCGTGTCTCTTGTATTGACAGGCGAGCTCTCCACCACTGAACCACCAGGGTAGCCCGCACTGGGTCATCTTTGTCTGGGTCCCCGGGTCCTAGCCCAGATGAAGTGCTGGGAGTGGGACCGAGGCCTTCCACCCCTTGTCTGACCTCATGGGCTTTTTTTTTTTTTTTTTCTTAATTTTTGGCCACTTTTATTGGTCTTTCATTTATTTTTTTTCTGTTCTTTGGGCTGTGTGGGCCTCCCACTGCAGTGGCCTGTCCTGTAGCAGCACACTGGCTCTGGGCTCACGCGCTCCAGAGCATTGGCTCTCAATTGGACACACACAGGTCCAGCCACTCTGCGGCGTGTGGGAGCTTCCCGTGCCAGGGATCGAACTGGTGTCCTTTGCAGTGCAAGGTGGACTCTACCCACTGGACCACCAGGGAAGCCCCTCATGGGCTATGTGGTTGAGACTCAAACCAGTCGATCCTAAAGGAAATCAACCCTGAACATTCACTAAAAGCTGAACCTCCAATCCTTTGGCCACCTGATGCAAACATCTGACTCCGGCCTTCCCAGTCTCCTGAACCTTAAGAAGTAAATGTTGTCTATGATCTGCCCAGCTGATGGTATTTTGTTACAGCAGCCTGCGCAAACTGACACCAGCCATTTCTGCGGAACCTGTTGTGTCATCAGACTCTCATTCTAGTGTTTATTTCCTACCTTCAGGTGATTCTTTTTCTATAACCCACTGTCTGCCCCTGCCTCCAGCCCCTTAATCTGGACCCTGGATACCAAAGGATGTGGGGATGACTTTGCGTTTTGAGCTCTGGTTTCCCGGGTAGGGCTGCCTTACCCTCTCTCACCCAGGAAAGGCCCCACTTGGGTTTAACCAGCATCGGCCTGGAGACGCTGGGCAGCCCGCTGCTTCGCGGGCACCCCTGAACGGTGTTCTGCGCCGCACCTGCTTCCCGAGGCTTTCCAGGTGTCAGTCCTGAGGCCGAGCGCCCGTTGACGCAGGTGTCCAGAAATCAGTGGTGTTGCCAGTGATGGCTGGCTGCCTAGGAAGACAGACTTCATCCCATTTTTCGCTTTCACTTGTCCAGAGTAAGTCTGAAGTCACGGCCCGTGTCCCGTCTTCCGCCTCGGACGGAGGAGCTGGAGGCGATGACAGTCACCAGTCTCGCCTCACTTTGCAGGTTTCCTTGCAGTTTGGTTTTGTAAAAGAGTGTCCCCTCCCCTCCATTCCTGCTCTTTGAAAACTAGGGGACAATAAAGCAGTCATGGTTTTGAATGAAGCGTTTCTGCGCTGTTTTTCTGACTCGTTTCTCACCGCCCCGTCCTCCGCCATCCCCGAACCCGGTCCCCGGCAGCTGAAGCCCGTCAGCCCTTGTGCTTTTGTGCTTTCATAGCCACGCAACACGTGGTGAGCGCGTGCTCGGCACATGCCTTGATCACATATTTGTAACTTGGGAATCCGAGACGATCGTGACATTCTCATGTGGGGCAGGACGTGGCCACGCCCCCTTCCCGAGAGCGGGCACAGTGGCTGCATTGTCTCTGGGTGTCTGGGCCCGCCGCGGGGTCAGAGCCGGCTGCTGGCGCCCCGGCAGAGTGGGGGCGCTGTTCCGCGCTGTGTGCCTTTGTGCTGCCTTGCTGTGCAAGGGGTGGTTTGGGGCACCCTGTCGGGACCCCCGGCTCTGCTCGGCTGAGTGAACGCCAGCTGGTGCCCCTCGTGGCTTAGCTGTTACCTTGGTGTTCCCACCAGCACAAGAGGAAGCAGGACAGGTGTGGTGGGTCAGATCTCTGAGAGCTGGAGGGGAGCTGGGTGAGGTGGGGTCAGGCCAGCGGTGGGAAGGCCAGCGTGGCTCAGGCCGCCCTGGGCGGTGGCGCCCGACCCTTCAGGGCCTTGAGAGGGGGGTGGGCATCAGTTAGGTGCACGGCAGGTCCTCTCCCCTCTCGGCCCCCAGCTCCCCAGGGTAGCGAACGCGTACTGATGGGGGATGCCCTCGCCCTGTCTCCGTGAAGCCCGGCTCTCCTGCTGCCGCCGTGGGGACACCTGCCAGACCTTGACCTCCCTGCCTGGGGCTGCGGCTCACTCCCGTCCTGTAGGATGGGTTCTTCCCAGCACACAGTGTCGTTGCTCTTCAGTCACTCAGCCGCGTCCATTTCTTTGCGGCCCCACGGACTGCAGCACGCCAGGCTCCCCTGTCGTTCACCATCTCCTGGAGTTGGCACGAACTCATGTCCGTTGACTCAGTGATGCCGTCCAACCATCGCATCCTCTGTCGCCTCCTTCTCCTCCTGTCCTCAGTCTTTCCCAGGCTCAGGATCTTTTCCAGTGAGTCGGCTCTTCACATCAGGTGGCCAAAGTACTGGAGTTTCAGCTTCAGCATCAATCCTTCCACTGAATATTCAGAGTTGATTTCCTTTAGGATTAACTGGTTTGATCTCCCTGGCATCCAGAGGATTCTCAAGAGTCTGCTCCAACACTGCAGTTCAAAAGCATCAGGTCTTTGGAGCTCAGCCTTCCTTATGGTCCAGCTCTCACATCCATACATGACTGGAAAAAATGTAGCTTTGACTAAACAGACTTGTGTTGGCAAAGTGATGTCTCTGCTTTTGAATCCGCTGTCTAGGTTTGTCGTAACTTTTCTTCCGAGGTGAGCCTTGTGGTCTACCTGTGTGAGCACTGGGTGGTGTGGTGTGCGTGACCTGGCTTGGTCTCTCTGCCTTCCTACCTCAGTTCCTGGCACAGCCAGCTCAGGCCGTGTGGGCCCTGGGGTGAGGCTCCGGTACCAGGAAGAAATGAGCGAGAAGTACGGCAAAGGGCGTACGTAGGGTTTTCCTGTTGAATTGAAGTCCGTCAGAAGCTTCCCTTCGTTGAGGAATGCAGCATCATGTGCCCTTCTGCCTTCTCCCTGGTGATCCTGCCCCTCGATCCTCCTCGCTCACCGTGTGGGCCCCTGGTACCTCAGGCCTCCTCATTCTCAGGGGCGCTGTCCCTCGGGGGTGCCGCCTCCCCGCCGGCCCAGAGTGCAGCCAGGTGCTCTCTCCTAAAAGCTGAACTTGGGAAACGGAACCACAAGGCAGGGCGCTGGGCCGAGGTGCTCCTGGGATTGGGTGTGGGAGGGGCTGGCCGTCCTCCGGGCTGCCTCCCCTCTCCCAGGAGCCTCTGGTGGATATTTGCACGTTTCCAGGAGGGGAGCAGCATCACAGAGGGATTCTGTGCTCTGCTGCTATGGAGCCCAGAGAGCTTTGAGCCGAGCCCCTCCGCGGACCGGGAGGTGTCATGCTTCGAATTCATGTTAACAACACAGTTTTGATAGCTGTGGGAAACCCCACAAGCAAGAGAAGTTTCAGTAGCTTTTGGCATCAGGAAAGTCCAGACCCGACTTAATATAGCGAATGTGTTTTTTGGTTCAGCAAACATTCCCTGAGGGCTCTCCGTGCCAGGTCCTGGGACTCCGGGGACCGTGGTTGGGCTCGTGCCCTCTCGAAGCTCACAGTCCGTGGGGGAGATGGACACGCTGCCAGTTCACTTCACGCTCCTTTGACTCGCGTTCTGTGGGTGGGTGAGGGCTTCCTGGAGGAGGGGACGCCGGAACTTGGTTTAATTGCTGAGGGCCGTGGGCTCGGCTGGAGGCTGCTGGAGGCTGAGAGGGAAGCAGGCAGAGGGCCCAGCCTGAGCAAAGCCAGGGGCACGTGGAACCTTGAGGGGACCACATGACTGGGGAGCTAGAGGTAGCTGTGTGTGTGCATTTAGTTTTTAAGAACAGGAAACATGCACACTTGGTACAGACTGAGCTGTGGAAAGTAACTCTCCCCCATCCCTGTTTCCTTGGTCTGCCTCTGCTGCTCTCTCTGGAAGAACTCCTGCTGCCTTTTTCTTGTTTATTCTCCCTGAGATATTCCACTGATGTGCAGGCAGATATAAATACATACAAAATTTTGATTTTAAACATTTATGTATTTTTTGCATGGACAAACCTTCCAAGTTCCAAACATACACAGTGGTGTTCCTTGAAGGGTCCCCTCCCCACTCTTCTCAGCCACCCACTTCCTCTCCCTGAAGATACCTGCTATTGGTTCTTTTGTATCCTTCTGTATAATTACTACATTTATTTAGTTTTACCCAAATAGGAGCTTACTGTTTCCCTTAGCACTAGACTGGGAGATGATTTCTTGTGGGTACCTATCAGGTCTCTGGAAAAGCTGCATATTGTCCCTTGCGTGGACGTCTGGGCCTTTGTTTATCCCGTCCTTACGGTTAGGCAGTTAAGTTGCTTTCTGTCTTATCTGTGCTAAAGATGCGTAGTGTTTTGCGGCTGAGTGGGATTGTCTGTGGTTTCTCGTAGCTGAGTGGGATTTGGTGTCTGAGGCTCCTGAGGCCCAGGGGGAGGACCACCTGGATCCCAGTCGAATGGCAGGTGTTTGCCCAAATTGTTTTTGCTTCTCTCTCCCTTTGTGGAAGGCAGGTGACTTTTAAATTGGGTTCTGCGGAACGTTTAGGGGAGAAACTGCCTCATTCTGTCGGTGACTCCCATCTCTGATCCTCTGGAAAGTGGGACTGACTGTGGGCTGGAGGAGCGCCCCTGACCCAGGGCTGTGGCCAGCGTTGCTCAGAGGGACCGCCCTTGGGCACCTGCACCGAACGCCCTCTTACCACTCCACAGGGGCCGGTGCGGCCGGACCAGGGGCCTGGCGAGCGGCTGTGCCGGCCCCGTCTCCTGGGGCTGGCGGGGGTGAACGTCACTTCCGGGCACTTGCCAGACTTTGTCCTCCGTGAGCATCATGGCTCTAGCACGTGTGTTGATTTATTAGTAGCTGATATGAGCAAGGATCTGCCTAGGAAGAAGCCCACCAAAGGGCAAGAGGGAGAGACCCCGGCACGGCTATGCGCCCTCCCCGTAGAGGCTGTGAGGCCCAGTCTCAAGCCGCGGAGGGCCCGGCTCTCTATCGTGTCATCTGTCTTTTTAAATATGTGCTGCCTCTTTTTTTATTTCACTCATGCATCAATTAATAATTTTCCCTTCTCTGGGTGGAGGGCCTGTGGCTCACATGTGTTTTTGTCTTCAGCCCCTGCCTTCGTCCCTGCGGGCACCAAGTAGCCACTGGACGAGGGCTTGTGGAGTGAATGAGCACAGCCCTGTCCCAGCAGGCTCTCCAGGGCGAACCACCTGCTGCTCACTGTTCACCCAGCGCACCCGAAACTTGGTTTTGGTGGCTAAATGCTGACCTCTGCCCAAGTACCTGTTCAATTTCATCCCGGCTCATCCCATCCCTTAGCTCAGTCTCACAGCTGCTTCTTAAAAATGAAACAGATCAAAACTTGATTATGGTTATTTTTAACTCTGAGCACATCGATGGTTTACCCCCACCTTCCCTGGCCTTCCTCCTGGCCAAAGAGGCTGGCGATGCCCCTTCCTGACCAGGGCGAGGCCCCTGCTGTGAGAGGCGAAGGCAGGCCTGCCTGCTGGTGGGTGTGGGAGGTGCTTGGAGGCCTGGCTGTCGAGTGTCGCTGCTGACTTAGTGAAGTGCCCTTCCGGAGGACGAGGCAGGCCTGCCCCCAGACCGGGTTCCCCTGGCTCCTCTAGGGGACAGAGAACCGCTGGCCAGCTGCAGCAGCCCTGGCCTGCCAGGCATTTTTTCAGCTGCTTCGGGCTATGTCATGGACAACTAGGAGTGAGACTCTGTTTCTTCAGGGCCTGGACCGTTTCTGATACAGAGGATGGTCTGCTCACCTCTGAAAGTTGGGTGAAGTTTCTTAGGGCTCCCTGAGTCTTGCTTAGAGCTCTCAGGATACCCTAGAGGCTCTGAAAGAGTTGAGCAGGGCTTGAATCTGGTCGGCTCTGCCATTTCCTCTTCAACCCCCACCGGAGGGCTTTGCTGAGAGCACTCTGGAGGCCTCTAGTCATTTCCAGGACTCTTAGAGGAAGTGGAGATGGGTTTGCAAATGAGGCCCTCCTCCCTTCCCCGCCCCACGCCCTGCCAGAAGGTGAAGCGGAGCGGGAGCTGGAGGCCCAGGCGCAGCTGCTCGTACGTGCGGTCCAGCAACAGTTCTAAGTCATTCAGAGCCGAGCACCTCGGCTTGCTCTGGACTAGGACCTCAGGTCAGCCCTTCTCTCTCCTCCTAGAGTCAGCAATCTGGTGCTGCTGAGACCTTGGTGCAGGCAGAGGGCTTCGTTCATGGAGGGGCTCCCCGCCCAGTGCGGCTGTCCCAGTCGTCTTGGTGGAGTTGGTCCCACCCTTCACAAGCCCCCTGGGAGACACCAGAGGAACGGCCTGGGGAATTTGACTGGGAGGAGCGGGGCACGCAGGGCATCCCAGGCGGTGCTAGTGGTAAAGAATCCACCTGCCAGTGCAGGAGATGTAAAGAGATGCGGGTTCGGTCCGAGTTGGGAAGGTCCCCTGGAGGAGGGCATGGTCACCCACTCCAGTGTCCTTGCCTGGAGAATCCCATGGACGGAGGGATCAGGTGGGCTCCTGTCTGTGGGGCTGCACAGAGTTGGAAACGACTGAAGGGACTTAGCACACATGCCCGGCATTCAGGGGTGCCTGTCGTTTGATGGACCTGTCTGGCAGCCAGGTCTCCCCGAAGAGTTTTGTTTTGGCAGCTGACGGTGCGTCCCTGAATGTGCGGTCAAGCCTGCAGTGCGAGGGGAGAGCGGAAAGCGGAAGCCTCAGGGTAGCTTGGTTAGCCCGCTGATTCATTTCTGCACCAGACCCTGTAAAACCGGTGGGATCAGGAGGGCGAGGTCCCCAGTCTGCGAGGTGAGGTCAGGGTGTGACCTCTGCACGGGCGGCAGATGGGAAACCTGGTTCTCACCTCCCTCACGGCTTCTGCTGTTGGCATCACCTTCTGGGTTCCAGGGTGGCGCTTGTGACAGTGTGTGCAGCCACTGGCCCCGGACCCCTGAGGAGAAGAGAAAGAGGTGCCTCACCACTGTGTCCCCCGTGCCAGCTCCTGGGGCCCCTCCGTGCGCTCTGCTCGGCGGCCTGGGGTTCTCGGAGCCGTTGTGGCCGGAGCAGGGCAGGACCGCTTCTCCCTGGCAAGCAGCTCCTGGGGCCGCCCTGGCACGGAGGCGTGCGTGCAGCCTGGGTAGGGCAGACCTTCCTGCAAGAGGGGGAGAATGTCGCTGTCCAGGGACCCAAAAAGTTCAGGAAGAGGATACTCCTTTGCAGGAGGTGGGAAATGTGTGAAGACCGGTGAGTGGCTGACTTCCTAGCCTGCCTGGAAGCATTTTTTCCGCGTGTTGTTAATGTCGCTGAAAGACACTAGGCGTCCCGCTGTGCTTAAGGACTGAGCTTGGAAAATGTACTTGCACAGACTCCCCCGTCTGCGCCCGTAGATCCACAAGAGATGGGGCAGGCTCACCCACCGGCCCCAGAACCCAGCTCCTCAAGGAGAATTGGGACAGCTTCCTGATCCCCACTCGGCAGTCCCGACGGTCACGGCTGAGCCTCTTGATGGCAGTGAGTCAGAATTCAGCCTTTGCTGTTGTCCGGTTTTCTGAGCACTTGAACCCCGGAGGTCAGGTCCAGGGATGGGAAGGCCAGCCGACGCATCCCTGGCTCAGNTGGGCTCCTGTCTGTGGGGCTGCACAGAGTTGGAAACGACTGAAGGGACTTAGCACACATGCCCGGCATTCAGGGGTGCCTGTCGTTTGATGGACCTGTCTGGCAGCCAGGTCTCCCCGAAGAGTTTTGTTTTGGCAGCTGACGGTGCGTCCCTGAATGTGCGGTCAAGCCTGCAGTGCGAGGGGAGAGCGGAAAGCGGAAGCCTCAGGGTAGCTTGGTTAGCCCGCTGATTCATTTCTGCACCAGACCCTGTAAAACCGGTGGGATCAGGAGGGCGAGGTCCCCAGTCTGCGAGGTGAGGTCAGGGTGTGACCTCTGCACGGGCGGCAGATGGGAAACCTGGTTCTCACCTCCCTCACGGCTTCTGCTGTTGGCATCACCTTCTGGGTTCCAGGGTGGCGCTTGTGACAGTGTGTGCAGCCACTGGCCCCGGACCCCTGAGGAGAAGAGAAAGAGGTGCCTCACCACTGTGTCCCCCGTGCCAGCTCCTGGGGCCCCTCCGTGCGCTCTGCTCGGCGGCCTGGGGTTCTCGGAGCCGTTGTGGCCGGAGCAGGGCAGGACCGCTTCTCCCTGGCAAGCAGCTCCTGGGGCCGCCCTGGCACGGAGGCGTGCGTGCAGCCTGGGTAGGGCAGACCTTCCTGCAAGAGGGGGAGAATGTCGCTGTCCAGGGACCCAAAAAGTTCAGGAAGAGGATACTCCTTTGCAGGAGGTGGGGAATGTGTGAAGACCGGTGAGTGGCTGACTTCCTAGCCTGCCTGGAAGCATTCTTTCCGCGTGTTGTTAATGTCGCTGAAAGACACTAGGCGTCCCGCTGTGCTTAAGGACTGAGCTTGGAAAATGTACTTGCACAGACTCCCCCGTCTGCGCCCGTAGATCCACAAGAGATGGGGCAGGCTCACCCACCGGCCCCAGAACCCAGCTCCTCAAGGAGGATTGGGACGGCTTCCTGATCCCCACTCGGCAGTCCCGACGGTCACGGCTGAGCCTCTTGATGGCAGTGAGTCAGAATTCAGCCTTTGCTGTTGTCCGGTTTTCTGAGCACTTGAACCCCGGAGGTCAGGTCCGAGCGGGACTGGGAAGGCCAGCCGACGCACGCAGTGACCTCAGGACGGATGCCAGCCCTCCCCTCCCGGTCAGCTCACACGGCGGTTCAGGTCCCTGACCGAATCCCGCACTCTCCCGGGTTCCATTTTACCTGATGCAGTGGAGGAAACGGAGGCTCAGCGGCCGTGGGACCCGGCTGAACCGCACAGCTGGAGTGGAACCGCACGGGTCGCTCACCAGGCAGGCCCAGAGCCCGTGTGGCCCAGGCCTCTGCACGTCAGGTGAGGGATCCAAGGCCACACGGGGACGTGACTTGGCAAACGGGTGGGCACAGCTGGCATGGAGGCCGGGCCGGAGCCCCCGGTTCCCGAGCCCCGCTGCCTTCCCACCGGGGCCACGCTGCCTCTGGCCTGGGCAGCTTTGTTCTTGTTGCATTGTTTTTTTTTGACCCCTCCTGTCCTTTGTTTTCTTAACCATGGCTTGATTAAATCCACTGCACTTGTGAACAGCTCGGACCGAGGAACAGGTCATGGTCGTCTTAGGCTAAGTGGCTTAGCATTCAGTGGCTTATCTGCAGGCCTCGCTCGGTCCCGTCCTCTGTCCTCTGCCCTCTCGCTCTCCCTGGGCTGGAGGGGGCTGTGTCTAGTCTGTGCTCCCTCAGTGAGTACTGGCCCCCACCCCGCCCGTCCTTCACTTCCTTTTGAGCTTGCTCAGCGACGCTCACAGGACGCTCTTCTCCCAGGTTTGGGGGTTAGAATGCCCGGAACGGTAGGAGAATTGCGGGGGGACTTAGAGGAGGCCTGCCTGTCAGTTAGTTCTTATGATGAATGAGCTCCTGACAGGTCATGCGTGCAGTTGGCTTCAGTTTCAAGAAGCGACGCAGGCTGTCTCGTTCCCATGTTCAGATTTGTTTTGGCTCCGGGTCTCAACACTTTCATGTCCCTGAATAATCTCCTTCCTCCCCCTCCTCTTGAAATGCTATTTGCTTAAAAACAGCAGATCCCCACCACTCTTTTTTGGGAGGTGATGGTGCCCTCTTGATGGCAGTGAGTCAGAATTCAGCCTTTGCTGTTGTCCGGTTTTCTGAGCACTTGAACCCCGGAGGTCAGGTCCGAGCAGGACTGGGAAGGCCAGCCGACGCACGCAGTGACCTCAGGACGGATGCCAGCCCTCCCCTCCCGGTCAGCTCACACGGCGGTTCAGGTCCCTGACCGAATCCCGCACTCTCCCGGGTTCCATTTTACCTGATGCAGTGGAGGAAACGGAGGCTCAGCGGCCGTGGGACCCGGCTGAACCGCACAGCTGGAGTGGAACCGCACGGGTCGCTCACCAGGCAGGCCCAGAGCCCGTGTGGCCCAGGCCTCTGCACGTCAGGTGAGGGATCCAAGGCCACACGGGGACGTGACTTGGCAAACGGGTGGGCACAGCTGGCATGGAGGCCGGGCCGGAGCCCCCGGTTCCCGAGCCCCGCTGCCTTCCCACCGGGGCCACGCTGCCTCTGGCCTGGGCAGCTTTGTTCTTGTTGCATTGTTTTTTTTTGACCCCTCCTGTCCTTTGTTTTCTTAACCATGGCTTGATTAAATCCACTGCACTTGTGAACAGCTCGGACCGAGGAACAGGTCATGGTCGTCTTAGGCTAAGTGGCTTAGCATTCAGTGGCTTATCTGCAGGCCTCGCTCGGTCCCGTCCTCTGTCCTCTGCCCTCTCGCTCTCCCTGGGCTGGAGGGGGCTGTGTCTAGTCTGTGCTCCCTCAGTGAGTACTGGCCCCCACCCCGCCCGTCCTTCACTTCCTTTTGAGCTTGCTCAGCGACGCTCACAGGACGCTCTTCTCCCAGGTTTGGGGGTTAGAATGCCCGGAACGGTAGGAGAATTGCGGGGGGACTTAGAGGAGGCCTGCCTGTCAGTTAGTTCTTATGATGAATGAGCTCCTGACAGGTCATGCGTGCAGTTGGCTTCAGTTTCAAGAAGCGACGCAGGCTGTCTCGTTCCCATGTTCAGATTTGTTTTGGCTCCGGGTCTCAACACTTTCATGTCCCTGAATAATCTCCTTCCTCCCCCTCCTCTTGAAATGTTCTTTGCTTAAAAAAAACAGCAGATCCCCACCACTCTGTGAGTGATGGTGTCAGTTCCCGGGGCACAGAGTCCCAGCTTGGTTCAGCAGCTCCTTGTGCTGCTGTGCTTCCCCTCCAGTAAGGCTCCTGAGGGAGCCTGGGCCACTTGGCTCAGCCCAGGGCGCGGGGCGGGTCCCTCTTCAGCCAGAGGCCCTGGCTGCCCACCCTTCCCCAGGAACAGGCCTTCAGTGACCTGTGACTGCCCGAAGGTCTAGTCCAGGGGATGTCCATTCACCCCAGTCACTGCAGAGAGCACCCAAGGACACACCTTCCTCTGGGGTGAAGGCTAAGAGGTGGGTGAGCCCGCTGTCTCTACGCACAGCAGGTGCTTTATTCTTGCAGCTCCGCCCCCCTGAGGGTCCGACACGGCCACGTGTCAGCTGTGTGGTGTAGCCGGGTCCCTCTGCCCCCGGGGCCCAGTGCACTCACTCGCCCTGTGCGGACGGGAGCCCAAGGGACCGTGAGAGTCAATGACGGACTTGATTATCTGGTGGCTGCACCTCCCAGTGAGGGGAGCCTGTTCTCGTGCACCGGAGGAGGGCCTGCTCTGTGCTCGAGCTGAGCTCCCCTGAGGACCTTAGTCCCCCGGGTGTCTCTGCAGGCTCCCCTGAAGACCTTTCCTTCCTCAGCTTCCCTTTCAAGGGGGCAGAGCAAGGCCAGCTTCGTACAGATCACAGAGCTTAGTGAAGTCGTGTGCTTGCCCAGGGTGCGGCAGCCCCCGCCCCGCCTCCGGCACCGAGCAAGAGCAGAACAAGTTCTGGACCTCGCGCCCAGGGCTCGTCCCCCGGTGTGTTCTTTTTTTTTAACGGGGGGTCGTGGGTTGGGGAGGGAGGGGGACGGGCGGACCACCTCGCTTGGTCTTTCATTCATCTGTTTTCATCCATCTTTGTTCTCTGGCCTGTGTGGACCTCCCATCGCAGTGGCCTCTCTCGTTGCAGAGCGCCAGCTCTGGGCGCATGCGCTCCAGAGCTCCGGCTCAGTGATTGGACACATCAGTCCAGCCGCTCCGCGGCACGTGGGACCTTCCAGGCCAGGGCTCGAACCGGCGCCCCTTGCACTGCGAGGCAGTGTCCCTACCCACTGGACCACCAGGGCCGCCGCCACCCGGTGTGTTCTTGACTCAGCAAAGAGACACTGGATCAGGCTCTGTGCTGAGACCAGAGGGGACCACAGACTGGTCCACACGCGGACCGCACGCCTGGAGGGAGGGGCTCGCCGGGAGCAACCTGGAAATGGGCTTGGAGAGAAGCGCCCCGTGGGTGGTGGGGCAAGCCCCGGGGAGGTGGGCCCGATGGGCTCAGAGTCCGACGTAGGGAGGAGCGGCACCCCTCCCCGGGCCCGGGGCACCCTGCCTTTTCCAGAAGGCCCTTCGCCTCTGCACGGCCCCGGCTCGGCTGCCCACCAAGCGGTTAGGGATGGGAAGCGCTGCCTGCCCGTTTCACCGCCCCCCTCGCCTCCCCACTTTAAGTCCAGAAGGTTGAGGTGTGCTACGGGCACCTCAGGAAGCGCTTACAGAGAAAGGGTGTCTTGCAAATTCTGTGTCTGTGCTTCAGCATCTGGTCATTTTAACTGAGAAATCAGATACTTGTGGGATAGTTGTGAAGAATGTTACAAATCCTGGAGTCGAAGGCCCGGTGGTGAAGGCAGCAGACGTGGTCAAGCGCTTTACAGCTGTGTGACCCTGGGCCTCAGCGTGTCCCTCGGTAAAACAGAATAACAGCAGTGCCCACTGGAAGGGCTGCTCTGAGGATGCGCCAGACCTCGGGCCTGGCATTGCCACTCTGGCAGTTCAGATGGCCAAGAATCCGCCTGCCGTGCGGGAGATGCGGGTTCGATCCCTGGATGGGGAAGACCCCTGGAGAAGGGAGTGGTTGACCCACTCCAGTGTTCGTGCCTGGGAAATCCCACGGACAGAGGAGCCTGGCGGCTACAGTCCACGGGGCTGCAGAGAGTCAGACACGACTGAGCGACTGACGCACATTTTATTCATGTTCTGTTAAAAGGTAGACCCCTGCCACCTGTTACTTCCACAAATACAGACCTGGAAGATCCTAGGAGGATGTAGGGCAAAAATGTATTTTTTGTTGTCCGTTGCCTCTGTCGTGGAGTTCCCTTCAGTTGGTGCCGTCTGATGCCGGGCTTGTCCTTGGCGCTAAAGTATTCACTTCAGAGGTTTCATCTGTCTCTGTTTTCTGGCGCGTGGGGACCTTCCAGGCCAGGGCTCGAACCGGCGCCCCTTGCACTGCGAGGCAGTGTCCCTACCCACTGGACCACCAGGGCCGCCGCCACCCGGTGTGTTCTTGACTCAGCAAAGAGACACTGGATCAGGCTCTGTGCTGAGACCAGAGGGGACCACAGACTGGTCCACACGCGGACCGCACGCCTGGAGGGAGGGGCTCGCCGGGAGCAACCTGGAAATGGGCTTGGAGAGAAGCGCCCCGTGGGTGGTGGGGCAAGCCCCGGGGAGGTGGGCCCGATGGGCTCAGAGTCCGACGTAGGGAGGAGCGGCACCCCTCCCCGGGCCCGGGGCACCCTGCCTTTTCCAGAAGGCCCTTCGCCTCTGCACGGCCCCGGCTCGGCTGCCCACCAAGCGGTTAGGGATGGGAAGCGCTGCCTGCCCGTTTCACCGCCCCCCTCGCCTCCCCACTTTAAGTCCAGAAGGTTGAGGTGTGCTACGGGCACCTCAGGAAGCGCTTACAGAGAAAGGGTGTCTTGCAAATTCTGTGTCTGTGCTTCAGCATCTGGTCATTTTAACTGAGAAATCAGATACTTGTGGGATAGTTGTGAAGAATGTTACAAATCCTGGAGTCGAAGGCCCGGTGGTGAAGGCAGCAGACGTGGTCAAGCGCTTTACAGCTGTGTGACCCTGGGCCTCAGCGTGTCCCTCGGTAAAACAGAATAACAGCAGTGCCCACTGGAAGGGCTGCTCTGAGGATGCGCCAGACCTCGGGCCTGGCATTGCCACTCTGGCAGTTCAGATGGCCAAGAATCCGCCTGCCGTGCGGGAGATGCGGGTTCGATCCCTGGATGGGGAAGACCCCTGGAGAAGGGAGTGGTTGACCCACTCCAGTGTTCGTGCCTGGGAAATCCCACGGACAGAGGAGCCTGGCGGCTACAGTCCACGGGGCTGCAGAGAGTCAGACACGACTGAGCGACTGACGCACATTTTATTCATGTTCTGTTAAAAGGTAGACCCCTGCCACCTGTTACTTCCACAAATACAGACCTGGAAGATCCTAGGAGGATGTAGGGCAAAAATGTATTTTTTGTTGTCCGTTGCCTCTGTCGTGGAGTTCCCTTCAGTTGGTGCCGTCTGATGCCGGGCTTGTCCTTGGCGCTAAAGTATTCACTTCAGAGGTTTCATCTGTCTCTGTTTTTCTGTCGTCGCTTTGCAGGTGGTGAAGGCACAGCTGTCTTTGGTGGGTTATTTTTCAGTAGGACCTGAAGACTTGGAAACTCGGGCTAAGGGAGTTAGTTTAAATGTTCCGCCGGCGTCTGGGAAACACATTCTCTGGGCCATGTCCTCTTATTGAAAATCCAGACTTTCTTTCCAGTATCAACTCGCTCTGGGAAAGTATGGGCTCTTGATAAAGTGCCTAGGCAGCGTTTAACTTTTATCCTTCAACTCAGAGGCCTTCGCTACACAGGCCGTGAGCGAAAGGCAGGTTTAACTCCTTTCTCTTGGCAGATGTGGTCCCTGACTGCCACCACAGGACTCATCCCTGCTCTCCACCCTTCCCCGGGCTTGTCACGGGATCCGGCGGAAGGCAGCATGGCCCCCTGAAAGACGCACTTCCTCAGACGTTCATAAATTTGCTTCTAGAGCCTGCCCACAGATTGCTTCTGTCACACCAGCCCTTGAAGTTACGAAAGTTTAAAAGCGCATGCAGCCTTCCCTTGCAGAATGGCTGTTTTCCTCCCATTTCCTTTGGGGAACGGGAGGGGGAAGTGGAGGCTGTGAGAGGAACGGCTTGTCGGACCATCAGGAAAATCACCGACAGCGGCCAAGGTTATGTTTAGGTTTTGCTCTGAGTCCCTGTGTTTGGGGTGGTGAGATAGGCTTCTGCTATAAAGCTAACTTGTATGAGTAGTAAACACAGGATAAGAATATTAAAAGAAGGAAACATTTAATTGGGCGAGTTCCAGTGTGGTCAGTTCCTTTTTAGAGGAGATCTCTTCAGAACGCATTACAGAAACATTTGGTAAACTCCTCTAATCCTCTGCACAGTTATATAGAATTGGAGAGTTTACAGAACTTCTTATGTGCACAGCGGCGTTGAGCATGCACCGGGCAGGGTTCCCACTCATCAGAAGCAGAGCATCTCCGACCACGGCGAGATCAGACAGCTGGGGTCAAGGGCTGCAGACGCATGAAGGCACACTGAAGGTCGCAGATAGAAAGCAAGAGAGTGTCGGGTCAGGAGGGCTCGTGTGAGGAAGCAGTGTCGTCCCCTGTCCGGGCAGGGACCTGAGGAGGCAGCCCTGGTTCACCGCTCCCTGTCGGCCCTGCTGGCTGCGGGGTCTTGGGCAAGTGCTTGATTGATTTTCCTGGCTCCCTGGCCGTCTCATCCTGAAAATGGGAATCCTATTAACAGCAACACCTGCTGATGGGACTTGGACGAGATGGGAAGAGCCCAGCCTGTGGTGGGTGCTCAGGGAGCTGGAGGCTGGAAGCACAGCTGTGGACGGGCAGAGGCGGGTCTGCAGCCAGGGGGCCGGGGACTGGGTGGAGGGCTCGCTGACCCCGGGCGGCGGCCCTTGGTGCCCGTTGACATCGGTGTGTACGCTGCGGGGTGGGCACCGACATCTGGGGTCTTCTCTGCTGTGCTCTGTTATGTGCCTTTTCTTACCTAACAGTCCCAGCAGCCCCCAGAGCAAAAGTGTTCCCGCTCTGGTTTTAACGATGCGGAGGGAGACTGAAGTCAGGTGACTGTGCTGCGCCATGGCGCGGCTGCCCCGCCCCTTAGCACGTGCCCTCGCCCCGCCCTGTTGAGGCAGCGGCAGCCTCGCGGCAAAGTTTTTGAGTGTGTGCAATACAGCTCATTCTTTGCTGTTTAGTTCTGTGAGTTTTGACAAATGCATAGATTGAGTGGGCTTTTTACGGTTGAAAATCTGACACAAGGGACTTCCCTGGCCATCCAGTAGTTCAAACTGCACCTTCCAGCACAGGGGATGTGGATTCGATCACGGGTCAGGGAGCAAAGTTCCCACATGCTTTGTGGCCAAAAAGCCAAAATATAAAATGGAAGCAATATTGTAACAAATTCTATAAAGACTTTAAAAAATGGTCTACATAAAAGAAAAACTTTATAAAATAAAATTTTGACACAAGAAAACTTTTTTTTTCTGCTTCTTTAATTTTGTATCTCTATGAGCACTAAACTTGCAGTCCTCATTTCACGATGTGAGTGTAGGTCAGATCATGATGCTGTACACCGGAAGCTGGTACAGGGCAGTGTATCAGTTATATCTAAATAAAACTGGAAGAAAATTGTTTTTAACTTGAGATCATTGTAAATTCTCAGGTAGTTGTAAGAAATCGTACAAATCCTGGCTCCCACTCCCTCGGTTTCCCCCAGCAGTAATGTGTTGTTGAACTGCAGTGCCAATCACAAACAGGAACTAGGCACGGACGTCGTTGAGATGCAGGACATCTCTGTCCCCTCCGGCCCCCTGCCTGTGCCTTTTCACCAGCACGCCCACCTTCCTGCCACCCGCCTGCCGAGTGCCCACGCAGACCCCGAGGAGCAACTAATCTAGTCTTTCAAACGTTGTCATTTCAAGACTGTGACAGACATAGACTCGTGCAGTAATTAACCTGTGGGGATGGGGATGGCTCCCCCTTTGTAATTCCCCGGAGACTCATCCACGTAGATATCAACAGTTCGTCCCTTTCTAGTGCTGAGCGGTGTCCCACGGCTTGCCTGTTCCACGGTTTGTTTAGCCAGTCACCTGTTGAAGGACATCTGGTGGCTTCCTGCTTTGGGATGTTATGAATAAAGCTGTCCTGAGCCTTCATGTGCAGCGTTTTGTGTGAACCTAAGCTTGCCTTTCTCTGGCTTACATGCCAAGGAGTGTGCTTCCTGCTTTATAGGGTAGCGGCTCAACAGGGCTCTTTTCTTTAAGTTTCAAAGTAGTTGATAAAGGTTATTAGGGATGGTCTTTTTCTTTTCTTTCTTTCTTTTTAACAGAGTTTTGTTGCTTACTGCCACACATCAGTCTGAATCAACCAGCCATAGGTATCCATATATCCCCTCCCTCTTGAGCCTCCCTCCTGTCTCCCTCCCCATCCCACGCCTCTAGGTTGTTTCAGAGCCCTTGTCCTGTGGTCTTACTGCAGATTCCCACTGGTTACCTACTCTACATCTGGTCCTGCAAGTTTCTGTGTTACTCTTTCCATACCTCTCACCACTCCTCCCTCCCCCGGTGTCCATGAGTCTGCTCTCTGCATCTGTTTCCCCACTGCAGCCCTGTGTATGCTCATCAGTACCCTCTTTCTAGATTCCATATATATGTGTCAGTGTACAATATGTATCTTTCTCTTTCTGACCGACTTCGCTCTGTGTAATAGGTTCTAGCTTCATCCACTTCATTAGAACTGACTCAGATGCATTTTTTATGGCTGAGTAATACTCCATTGTATGTATGTACCACCGCTTCTTTATCCGTTCCTCTCGATGGACATCTAGGTTGTTTCCATGTTCTGGCTTCGACGGGGCTTTGAAGGATGTATTAGGGATGGAGAGGCAGGTCAGGTGGGGCTTTGCTGCAGGTGGGCACCGGTGGGAAGCACAGCCCCGGGGACTCACACCTGAGACCCTGTGTGAGTTACCTCATCTGCCTGTCAAGTGTCATTAGTTAGATCTGTCACGTAACAATGAGTATAAAGCCCCTGGCACATAGAAGCTGTTCCTAATATGGGCTCAGAGAAGCCCCTCCAAGCCAGGGTAGGACCTGTGCCTGTGCCCAGGAGATGACCTCAGCAGGCCTTTCCCTTGCCACCTGTGGGCTCTGGGGCGCTTCCTTTTTACCTCGGGCAGAGCTGTGCACCCAGTTGGCCTTCAAAAGTCAAGTTCCTGGCTTCTTCCTGAGAAGTCCCTGGCTCTGTTCTCAGACTGGACTCCGGGTCTCTGGACGGGCACTGGCATTCCCCAGTGAGCTTGGCCAGGCCCATGCCACGGATCAAAGGAATCCCAGGGAATTCCACATGGTGCCAGGCTCTGCTGGTCTGGATTTGCCTCACAGGGTCTGAGAATGTGCCTGGATCATTTCAGATGTTGCTATGATTTAGTCCGATTCCAGAAACGTGTGGAGCTCCTGCTGTAGTCCAGGCACCCTGCTAGGTATAGCGAAGGGTTCAAAAATAGAAAGAACGGGAAAGAAAGAGCGTTTCAGCAGATAGCCCAGCCGACTCCGTCTCCTCGGGAAGCCTCCCCTGGCCACAGGATCAAGCCTGGCGTTCCGCCCCTCTGGTCTGGAGTGCCTCTGTCTGTCCCGGCCCCCGTCCTGCTGCTGCCCCTCGTCCACACGCCCCGTGTGCCCACCTCCAGGGTGCTCACTGCCCCCGCCCCTGCACGCTGGCCAAGCTGCCACGCTTCGCTCACCCACCCTTCTTCCCTGGTGCCTCTTCCCTTCCTCTTTGAATCTGACCGATAATATTTGTAATCAAAAAGGTGTTACATGCTTGTATGCATTGGACATGTGCATACACGTGTGTGTGCAAAGCTGTACACTCAGAGGGCCTTCTCCCGCCCCAGGACCACGTGGCTCTGCAGCCACACTGGGCTCCCTCCTTACGGTCTTCACTTACAGCGTATCTTGGGGACCCCCTGTGTCCCCTAGGACTGCCTCATTACAGCTGTGGGGCAGTGACCTGGTGTTGACCAGCAGAGCTGCTCTGGGGTTTCTCTTACTGGTTGCCTGACGTCGCCATCTGGGCTGTCCCCGCTCCTGGGCTCTCCCAGCAGGCCGCGTGTCCTTGGCCTCTGGGCAGAGCCCCCTTTCTTCCAGTCTGCCCCGGTGGCAGTGGCGGCTGTGCCCCCAGCACTCTCTTTCCTGAGGACAGGGCTTGTGTAGGACCTTCCTCTGTCCAGCGCCTGCCATGTTTACTGACTGCCCGCCCAGTTTCCAGGAGCATACAGTCCTCTGGTGTCCCCCGGTCTTGCTGCCTTGCCCGCCGGGCAGAGCTGTGCACCCAGTTGGCCTTCAAAAGTCAAGTTCCTGGCTTCTTCCTGAGAAGTCCCTGGCTCTGTTCTCAGACTGGACTCCGGGTCTCTGGACGGGCACTGGCATTCCCCAGTGAGCTTGGCCAGGCCCATGCCACGGATCAAAGGAATCCCAGGGAATTCCACATGGTGCCAGGCTCTGCTGGTCTGGATTTGCCTCACAGGGTCTGAGAATGTGCCTGGATCATTTCAGATGTTGCTATGATTTAGTCCGATTCCAGAAACGTGTGGAGCTCCTGCTGTAGTCCAGGCACCCTGCTAGGTATAGCGAAGGGTTCAAAAATAGAAAGAACGGGAAAGAAAGAGCGTTTCAGCAGATAGCCCAGCCGACTCCGTCTCCTCGGGAAGCCTCCCCTGGCCACAGGATCAAGCCTGGCGTTCCGCCCCTCTGGTCTGGAGTGCCTCTGTCTGTCCCGGCCCCCGTCCTGCTGCTGCCCCTCGTCCACACGCCCCGTGTGCCCACCTCCAGGGTGCTCACTGCCCCCGCCCCTGCACGCTGGCCAAGCTGCCACGCTTCGCTCACCCACCCTTCTTCCCTGGTGCCTCTTCCCTTCCTCTTTGAATCTGACCGATAATATTTGTAATCAAAAAGGTGTTACATGCTTGTATGCATTGGACATGTGCATACACGTGTGTGTGCAAAGCTGTACACTCAGAGGGCCTTCTCCCGCCCCAGGACCACGTGGCTCTGCAGCCACACTGGGCTCCCTCCTTACGGTCTTCACTTACAGCGTATCTTGGGGACCCCCTGTGTCCCCTAGGACTGCCTCATTACAGCTGTGGGGCAGTGACCTGGTGTTGACCAGCAGAGCTGCTCTGGGGTTTCTCTTACTGGTTGCCTGACGTCGCCATCTGGGCTGTCCCCGCTCCTGGGCTCTCCCAGCAGGCCGCGTGTCCTTGGCCTCTGGGCAGAGCCCCCTTTCTTCCAGTCTGCCCCGGTGGCAGTGGCGGCTGTGCCCCCAGCACTCTCTTTCCTGAGGACAGGGCTTGTGTAGGACCTTCCTCTGTCCAGCGCCTGCCATGTTTACTGACTGCCCGCCCAGTTTCCAGGAGCATACAGTCCTCTGGTGTCCCCCGGTCTTGCTGCCTCTGCTCCCTGGCCTTCTGGAGGGGTTCCCAGGGGAGCAGAGCCACGCGCTGAGACACCTGCACCGCCTCCTCCATCCAGCTCTGCGCTTGCTACACAGCGGCCACATCGATGGGGTGGCTTCTTTCCATGGTGATAAGATTTCCACAGCATCATTCTTACAGTTTCACCAGAGGGATGGGCCGTAGGATAGCCAGTCCACTCTTGATGGAATTTAGCTTTGAAGAGGTTTAGCTTTAAAATGTTCCCTGTTGAAAAATTTCGAGAGGACGGTCGGGTGTCTGCTGCTGAGAAGCGATCGGGACTCACAGGCTCCTGCGTGAATCTCACTGCCGGGGCTGCTGCTGATTGAGCAGTTCTTGCAGTGAGCTGGGGCTTCTCGCGAACAGAGGGCTGAGCCCGGGCTTTCTTAGGAGGCAGTCGTCTTCTGAGGCCGGCTTTGCTGGCACTCTTGCATGAAGAGGGGAGCCGAGGCTCAGAGGAAGTCACTTGGCAAAGGGCACTCGATACAGTCAAGAGGTGGGATGCCAGGCCAGTGTGCTCTACTCGGGACCTGAGCTGGTCAGCAGCGGACCCTCCTGCCTTGTTAGGAAGAAGGGCCTGGGGCAGTGGTGGGCTTCCCCGGAACTGAATCGAGGTTGCACCCGGAGAGAAGCTGGCTCCCGTCGGGCCTCATCTCCGTCTCGGAGCTGCACAAAGTGCGCCTTTGCAGCGGGAGTCCGGGCGCCCCTCTGGGCCCTCTCTCGCACACAGGCCTCCCCTTCCCCTGCTCCCAAGCCAAGAGTCCCGGGGGCTGGCGGGCATTCCTGGCTCGATATTCTGGCCAGGCTGGGAGGAGTGATCTGAAACTCTTTGCTGGGCCCAATCATACTTGATCAGAACGTGTTGCTTCCAGATTGATGTGGCTTTGAGACTCTGACCAGATCTCCCTGGGAGCCTGAGGACTCCAATGGGCCCCCCTCCCAGACTGTCAGCCTTTTGAAAATGTATTGATTCCCCCTTCCCCTTCCCTGTTTTTGCACTTTGGATGAACCTTGTTTTCGAAGAACAGTAGAAGGTGATTTTCCTGTGCTTGCCAGCTGGCCCGTAATTGAGCAATTTCAATAACACCCACTGTAAAGTCTGATAGAAGTAAACAGGAAAATACGATTTACAATCTGGACAGCAAGTAAATACCAGGGTGCAATTAGTTTTTACACAGAGCAGCAGATTCTAAGACATTTCCCTGCACTGGCCAGTTTGTTTTTAATTACAGATTAGGAACTGCTTTGTATGTATTTCACGATTATTGTTGGTGTTCTTTTACTTTTTGTTGGTGATCTTCAGGTGCTGTGAATCTCTGGCTTTCTCTGAAGGTATAGGAACAGAGGGGTGGGATGGAGGTGGGATCGGAGGCATCAGCTTGGAAGGAGCAGTACTCCCCTCCTGGACTGAAGGCCCTCCTCTCCTCGTGTTTGCTTGGTGGGAGCGATGCTCCAGACTGTGCGGAATGACGACGACAGAGGGTCCTGCCTGGCTGGGTGCTCAGAGGGTCTGTGCAGGCCCTGCCAGGCCGGAGATGTGGCTTGGCTCATGCTGAGGAAGGAGACAGAGGTACAGAGGCCCTCGTGTTGCCCGTGTGTCACCGTGGCAGCATGGTGCTTCTGAGGATGGGGACTACGTGGCCACGTGGCTTGCTGGCTGCCCGAGGGCCAGGTGCTTGGGCTTGACTGTGGGGAGGGTGCGGGTCTGACCTGAGCCCCCGTCGGGTTCTCTGTCGGGCCAGCTCAGTGCAGGAGGCCCCAGGGCTTGGACACACTCTGGGGATGGTGGACTGTGGGCAGCCCAGACCCTGAGGTCTGGGATAGGTGCCACGAGACTGAGCTGAGGGTTGCTCGTGTGCCCTCCAGGGTGCTGGCTTTGGGGTGCCCCCGGGCTGGCTTGGGGGCTCTGGGAAGTTGGTGCTGGCATTCGCGCCCCTCCCCTGCAGAGTTTACCTCCTTCAGCTGCGAGGCAGCCCCGGCGGGGTCCCCCCCAGAGGGGAGGGCCGTGTCTCTCAGGCCGCCGTCGTCCCTGGTCCTGAGTCCCTGTGCCTTTCTTTTTATCTCTCCAGAGAGCTGACCACACGGGGCCATTGCCTGGAGAAGCCCCACCGCGAGGGTGAGCTGCCGATGGGGAGCGGCCTCTGCTGATGGTCCTCATCTGGGCGGTGCCCAGGCGGTCTCCTCGGCCCCCGTCTGCCCACCTGAACATGGCTCGTGCCCACCCTGGGCTGGTGCCCGGCGCCTGAGGTCCTTACCATGGTGATGCTCCTGAGTCAGAGCCCCGACAAGCAGGGAGCGGACCCCGTGGCACACAGGACCTTCAGCCCTGAGCTGGTAAGGACCCCGTGGCCTGTTTCTCTGGTGGCCTTCTTGAGGCCCCATGTCCAGAAGGGGCTGTGGGCTGAGCAAGCAGGCTTAGCAGACCGAGTGGGCCTGAGGGGTGGGATGGAGGTGGGATCGGAGGCATCAGCTTGGAAGGAGCAGTACTCCCCTCCTGGACTGAAGGCCCTCCTCTCCTCGTGTTTGCTTGGTGGGAGCGATGCTCCAGACTGTGCGGAATGACGACGACAGAGGGTCCTGCCTGGCTGGGTGCTCAGAGGGTCTGTGCAGGCCCTGCCAGGCCGGAGATGTGGCTTGGCTCATGCTGAGGAAGGAGACAGAGGTACAGAGGCCCTCGTGTTGCCCGTGTGTCACCGTGGCAGCATGGTGCTTCTGAGGATGGGGACTACGTGGCCACGTGGCTTGCTGGCTGCCCGAGGGCCAGGTGCTTGGGCTTGACTGTGGGGAGGGTGCGGGTCTGACCTGAGCCCCCGTCGGGTTCTCTGTCGGGCCAGCTCAGTGCAGGAGGCCCCAGGGCTTGGACACACTCTGGGGATGGTGGACTGTGGGCAGCCCAGACCCTGAGGTCTGGGATAGGTGCCACGAGACTGAGCTGAGGGTTGCTCGTGTGCCCTCCAGGGTGCTGGCTTTGGGGTGCCCCCGGGCTGGCTTGGGGGCTCTGGGAAGTTGGTGCTGGCATTCGCGCCCCTCCCCTGCAGAGTTTACCTCCTTCAGCTGCGAGGCAGCCCCGGCGGGGTCCCCCCCAGAGGGGAGGGCCGTGTCTCTCAGGCCGCCGTCGTCCCTGGTCCTGAGTCCCTGTGCCTTTCTTTTTATCTCTCCAGAGAGCTGACCACACGGGGCCATTGCCTGGAGAAGCCCCACCGCGAGGGTGAGCTGCCGATGGGGAGCGGCCTCTGCTGATGGTCCTCATCTGGGCGGTGCCCAGGCGGTCTCCTCGGCCCCCGTCTGCCCACCTGAACATGGCTCGTGCCCACCCTGGGCTGGTGCCCGGCGCCTGAGGTCCTTACCATGGTGATGCTCCTGAGTCAGAGCCCCGACAAGCAGGGAGCGGACCCCGTGGCACACAGGACCTTCAGCCCTGAGCTGGTAAGGACCCCGTGGCCTGTTTCTCTGGTGGCCTTCTTGAGGCCCCATGTCCAGAAGGGGCTGTGGGCTGAGCAAGCAGGCTTAGCAGACCGAGTGCAGAGGCCCGTGAACAGAGCCCTGGGCGACGTGGGAGGCGGGGCGGTGGGGCCAAGTCACCCAGAGCCTGGCTTCGTCCTCGCCAGAAGGAAGCAGCCGGCCCGGGTGAAGCCCTCCGGCCAGCACCCCGCTGCATCACACCGAGCGTGTTTCTGCCCCCCCGCCAGGCAAGGCCTGCATTCCTTCTGGTCTCACTAAGGGAGGTGGTTTCCAGAAGAGGGGTGGTGGAACCAAGGTAAGCCTGGGCCTCCAGGGGGCAGAGGGCAAAGAGCGGCCGCTTCAGGGATGTCAGAAGAGGCCCAGTGGGGAGAGAGGACGTGGCCAGTGGCCCAGGTCAGGGCCCTGGGGGTGGCGGCCCTCTGCAGGGCTCAATGATGAGCTGGGCCGGAGAGGCGGACAGCCTGGCCTTCTTAGATTGAGAACAGAACTGCCTTCTGCCCTCCTTCCTGTCCTGACTCCTCGGTAGTGGGTGGGCCGCACCCTGCCGTGGAAACAGGAAGCCGTCCACTGGGGCACGAATGCTCCCGTGGCGGGTTTTGCACGTGGCACCCTCCCAGGACGCTGCCGCGTCTGTGGGCAGGGCCTGGGCACCTCTCCTGGTGCTTCCCTAGCCCCTGTGAGACCCTGCGTGAGCACCTCCCGGGGGCTCCCTTCGCCAGCCCCCAGGCCCAGAGCTCACAGGTGGGTCCCAGGCCCTCCTGGAGCGCTTGAAAGCCACCAGGACCTGTGTCCACTCCGCAGACCTTCACTGGGCGCCGTGGGCTGGATGCGCTCCGCAGGACGAGCAGGGGTCTGCCCGTCACCCCTTCCTCTCTGTTGGCTCTCAACATGTGCCTCTCCACACACGCCCTCCCACCATCCCCACGGCGGCCCTGCGTCCTCTCCCACCTGGATTCTCATGGGAACTGGCCTCGGCTTTTGGCTCCTTCAGCCTCTCCCCCAGCAGCCAGAGGGTGGCCGGCCCTCCTCTGCTCAGAGCCTTCCACCGCGTCCCGCCTCAGGCTGAGCACACGCCAGACCCTTACTTGGATGTCTGGGGCCGGCGGCCCCTGGCCCTCGTGACCTGGGCTCCCCGCCGCTTTCCGCCCTTCCCTCCGCTCGGGCCACGCTGGCCTCCCTGGTCTGCGTGCCTTGGGCCCGTGCACTCCCTCGGAGCAGGGCTGCCTCCCTCCTTCTTTTCTTTGGCCGCGTGGCCTCACATCACCGCCTCCTCATCCCCGTGTGCTCTCTGTCCCCTTTCCCTCCAGGGCACCTTTGCTTGCTGACGTTTTGATCTTGTTCACCAAGGGATTCCTGCAGTGGACAGTGAGCTTCACCGGGCAGGGACTTTTGTTCCTCTCGTCCGTGCTGAGCACCTAGGGCCTGACCCTCGTACGTGGCGGGTGCTCAGAGGACAGTTGTGGAGGGAATGGCTGGGGGTTCGGGGAGCCCAGGTTCTCAGCTTGGCGTTGCTTAGCCCCTTCTCTGCTGCGCAGGCTCATGGCTGGGGGGTGCAGGTATGAGTTGCTCTATTCCCTACTGTGGGAAGGGGCTTTCTGGTGAAACGGGAGCACTCATGTGGAGTAGCTCTGACCAGAATGGCTCGCGGGGCACAGGCCTCCTGGAGCTCCCAGGGGAACCCCCGCTCCCTGCTCTCCCGTCTGATTCCAGCTGTGCTGGTGCCCCAGTCGCTGCTGAACTTGTGTCCGTCTGGGAGTGGTCCGCCCTGGGCTTGGCTGTGGAGCTGGTCCCGGGGCCCCCGGCCCGTGGTCAGCTGGGCCGCTCTTCCAAGAGGCAGGACCTGAGCCCCCGCCAGGAGGACGGCAGCCTCCCAGCCCTGGCTGGGGAGGGAAAACTCATCTTCTCAGAAAAGAAAAGGAGAGACAGCCAAGGGGGCAAACGGCCATTGAAAGGCGCTCGGCGGTCACCTCTGGAGAGGGGCCTCTCCTGGCTCAGCCTGTGGGTGCGTCTCGGGCCTGGCCCGGCTCTGCCCTCACGGTGGGGTGCAGGCGCAGTGAAGGCGGGAGGGCAGGCGCGTGGTCCATGCAGGACCCGCTGAGCTTCCCTGCTGAGGGGTGGGGACTTGTCCATCGCGACCTCCCATACAGACAGGAGACGGAGAGCCCAGGGGGAGGGGGCACAGGCAAGCCGGATGCTAGGATGTGGGCTTTGGGTCCAGGCCATGTCCCCCACCAAGACCTTCGCCCCCAACCCAGCTTCTGAGCTGCGGCCGCGCTAGACTCTGCAAGGCCTTGGGAGGAAGCACAGGCTGTAAACAGCCACAGAGAGACCCCAGGTAAGACCGGCCTAGTGATGATAGCCACAGAGTGTCGGGCAAACTGACGAGAGCGTACTCTGAGCGGCCAGTGCGGTGAGAGGAAGACGGGGGTTTTGCTTCGGCTTCCTAAATGGGTAACATCATCCTTGTGTAAATACCATCAAGATAATAACAGGAAAGATGGAAAAGCTTTTCTCTTTTGTTTTCTAATCAGACTGAGAAGATAACAGAAGCTGGGGTTCAGATGAAAAAAGAAATGAATCCCCAGGCGACTTTGGAGTTGGGGAGGTGGGAGGCCCTGTAGGTAGGCCAGAGCCTGCAAGACCTGCAGGCCGAGGTCCCTGGGGGCTTGGAGACAGTGGGAGCTGAGAGGCCTGGGCGCCACCCTCCAGGCTGCAGTTGCCCCTCCCTGCCTGCTTGGGGCCCCTGCCATGGTTTCCTGGTTCTCCTTTTTCTAAAAGCTAAATGCTGGTGACAACGTGACCGCCCTACTCCCCAGAGAGGTGGGAAGAGAGAAGAAGGACTGACAGCAGTCTCGCCTTGCCCGGGAGGTGGGGGTGCAGTGACTCGGTTCCCCTTTCCCCCAGTCCGCCCGGCCGTCTTCCTCTCCCCTGCGCGGCCCTTCCTCCGAGTGTGCTAACATCAGCTGCTGCCGCTGGAAGGCCGCCCAGACATCTGACCTCAGGGCCAGCGCTCCCCGAGCTCCTTCCCGCCCGCCCACACTCCGGCCAAGGGCCTGTTCTCCTTCCTCCCAGGCAAGCCTCCCGGCCGTGTCTCAAGTCTGGAGACTGGAGCAAGCTGGAGTGCCCTGTCCCGGGAGGACGGGGCAGGAGAGGGGGACAGAGGCCAGAGAGAGGCTCCAGGCCACCTCACTTTCCTCAGCCTCGAGGTGTTTCCGGCCATGCGCCCCAAGGAGACGGAGAGCCCAGGGGAGGGGCACAGGCAAGCCGGATGCTAGGATGTGGGCTTTGGGTCCAGGCCATGTCCCCCACCAAGACCTTCGCCCCCAACCCAGCTTCTGAGCTGCGGCCGCGCTAGACTCTGCAAGGCCTTGGGAGGAAGCACAGGCTGTAAACAGCCACAGAGAGACCCCAGGTAAGACCGGCCTAGTGATGATAGCCACAGAGTGTCGGGCAAACTGACGAGAGCGTACTCTGAGCGGCCAGTGCGGTGAGAGGAAGACGGGGGTTTTGCTTCGGCTTCCTAAATGGGTAACATCATCCTTGTGTAAATACCATCAAGATAATAACAGGAAAGATGGAAAAGCTTTTCTCTTTTGTTTTCTAATCAGACTGAGAAGATAACAGAAGCTGGGGGTTCAGATGAAAAAAAGAAATGAATCCCCCAGGCGACTTTGGAGTTAGGGAAGTGGGAGGCCCTGTAGGGAGGCCAGAGCCTGCAAGACCTGCAGGCCGAGGTCCCTGGGGGCTTGGAGACAGTGGGAGCGGAGAGGCCTGGGCGCCACCCTCCAGGCTGCAGTTGCCCCTCCCTGCCTGCTTGGGGCCCCTGCCATGGTTTCCTGGTTCTCCTTTTTCTAAAAGCTAAATGCTGGTGACAACGTGACCGCCCTACTCCCCAGAGAGGTGGGAAGAGAGAAGAAGGACTGACAGCAGTCTCGCCTTGCCCGGGAGGTGGGGGTGCAGTGACTCGGTTCCCCTTTCCCCCAGTCCGCCCGGCCGTCTTCCTCTCCCCTGCGCGGCCCTTCCTCCGAGTGTGCTAACATCAGCTGCTGCCGCTGGAAGGCCGCCCAGACATCTGACCTCAGGGCCAGCGCTCCCCGAGCTCCTTCCCGCCCGCCCACACTCCGGCCAAGGGCCTGTTCTCCTTCCTCCCCAGGCAAGCCTCCCGGCCCTGTCTCAAGTCTGGAGACTGGAGCAAGCTGGAGTGCCCTGTCCCGGGAGGACGGGGCAGGAGAGGGGGACAGAGGCCAGAGAGAGGCTCCAGGCCACCTCACTTTCCTCAGCCTCGAGGTGTTTCCGGCCACGACACGCTTGATTTTGGAGCAGGTCTTTCCTTCCACGCTTGTCAGATTAGGGCCCCGAGGGCCTTGCCCAGCAGAAGAGTTCAGGGACCACGTCACCTGCCTCGGCACCCAGGCTCTTCATTCCTGCTGCTCACCCTCGGAGGTGGCATTGGGCCCCCGCCAAGGTCCCAGGCTGGAATCCAGACGTGCACAGAGCCCAGGGCTGTCCCATGCCTCCCTTCCGGGCAGCAGAGACCCCCCGTGGCTGACCTGTGGCCTGGGAACCCGGGGGCCCACCCTGTCTCCATCACCGTTTGTGAGGGCCTCCACCCAAGGGCGCTTCTCCCTTCCCAGCTGCTGCTTCTCGGCCTGGCTCGGCCTCCCGCCTTCCACTGCCAAGGTGTCGCCCTGCTCCCTCCCAGAGGCCATGGTGCCCGGTCGTGCCCCTCCTGTGTGTGAGCGTGGGCCTGTCTGCGCGCCCCCGTGGCTCCTTGCAGTGCTGTATCAGGAGAAGGAAAATGACGTGATTGCTTTAGGCAGTAGTCTTCAGAAGGGAGCTATTGAAGAGGCGCGATTGTGGCCAGAGATGAGCTTGGCCGTTTTCTGTCCGAGCTGGTTCCTCATTAAATGATGACCTGAATTGTGTCTATTTAAGTCAGGGCTTCTTAGTCAGACAGATGGCCCCTGGAGCCTCAATTTGGATTCCAGCTTTTGCCTCTCCTCTGGGTGATGGGATTCCAGATCCAGATCGGCGGGTGCCTGGCGCCTTGGGAAGCAGTGGGTTATGTGGTGTCCTGGCCTGCCTGCTGCCAGCCCAGCCTCGTGGACAGGGCTCAGAAAGTGAGAGGGGGCCCTGATCTGTCTTTTCTTTCTTTCTTTCTTTTTTACTTTCTTTGTCCTGATCAGAGGCAGAAACCCCAGGGGAAGCAGGCAGCCCACGACTATTTCAGGCCTTGTGCTTGACCTTAAAATTCCCAGTGTCCTGTATCCGTCAGCATTTCTCTGTAACAACTTTGCTGGGACTTGTCTACACACATAAACCAGGCTGAAATGAGCATCATGAGAAAATGAAGGAAAAGAGAGGAAAAAGCCGTGGGGTTGGGGGGCAGGGGGAACCACATCGCAGTGTACGTGTTCTGGCAGGTTTTCTTGTATCTTTTGAGTTAACTAAGCAGGTTTCACTTATAAATTGCACTTCCTGGTGGTACTGCAAGCCCCTGCCCACACACCGCCGTGAACGGTCACGTGATCTTCCTTCAAGTAGCCGAGCCTACTTCACTGTCAGCCTCCTGAAGACCAGCATGAGATCTGCCGGGGTTCCTCCGATGTAAGCAGCTGGGGCCGCCTCCAGAATCCACCGGAACGATCGAGAGAAGTAGGGAAGAAGAACTGGTGCCTGAAGCCCCTGAGAGGGCGGAGACAGGGCAGCTGGCAGGGCTGTGGAGGCGGGGCTCACGGCTGGTGGCCACGCCCACCCTCTGCCAGGGGGCGGGGCCACCCCACCCAGACACTGCCCAGCGGAGAGGGGAGGAGCCCTGGTGCAAGGTCTACCTGCACCCCGGGTGCAGCGTTGGTAGCGGCTGGTGGGCCTGGGGGTCGCCCCCGACTTGGGCGGATGCTGTCCCACTCCTCTGCTGGTGTTGACTTGGCAGGAAGCCGGGGGTTTGGGAGGCAGCAGGTTCTGTCCAGGGAAAGTCCATTTCCGTCGGCCCTGCAGTGTGCAGGCATGTGGCAGCAAGCTCAAGTCGGGCTCGGGCTGACAGCTGGCCGTGGTGGTCGGGCGGCAGAGTCACGTGGCGCCTGCTCTGGGCGGGGAATGCTGTGGACCGGACAGCAGCCTCGGGAAGCTCGAGGTGGGGGGAGCCGGCTGTGAGCACGGAAACAGATGAACCTGTGCTCACGGGGAGGCGTCCAGCAAGGCCCCGAGGAGACACACGCGGGTGGGGGGTGCAACCTTTGGGCCCGACTGGTCAGGGAAGGCCGCCAAGGAGGAGGCCACGTGACAGGAACGAGCCGCAGAGCAAAAGCCCTGCGGAGGCAGTGAGCTGGGCGGTCAACGAGCTGCGTGAGTGAGGCTGGGATGGACGCAGGCTTGGCCCGTGGGGCCCTTGGGGCCCGTGGCTGCGGGGACGGGTGCAGCCGGGGTTTATTCTGGTTGCTGTGGGAGGCGGTTGGCCAGTTGTCAACAGAGCGGCCACGTGGGCTGGGCTCCCGGGGTCTGTGTGGGGGATGGATGGTGGAGGACGGGTCAGGCACCAGCTCGGAGCCTTATTTGGTCCCTTTGTGGAGGGCACTGGGGCTCGAGCCAGGTGGTGGGAGGAGTGAGAAGCAGTCATGTTCCAAGGGTGTGCTCTCCAACCTGTTGAACAGGTGCTTGCTGAGTGAGCGAATGAATGAATGAAGTTTGAGGGCCGGGGGGCCCTGTGTGCTGGCCCAGTGGCTCCTCTCTGCGGGCACAGAGCAGCTTCTCTGGTGCCCACTCGTGGGCCACCTCCCCTGGTGTCTGGAGCATGCCAGCTTAGCGGGGGGACAGCCAGCGAGCGGCATGCCCCTGACGGCTAGTGGTCAGTGTGCTTCCTGCCGTGTCTGTAAGCCCAGGCCACTGAAGGCACCCGCGTGCCGGCGCAGCGACCTGCGGCTCCCGCGCTCCCGCCCCCTCCGCTCTCCCTGGCCTGGCCTGGTTTGGGCGTCTGTGGGCTCCCGGCTGTGTCGCTCTCCTCCGCGCCCAGTGTGGTCGGGGGACTGTGGTTCCCGTGGGTGTTTGCTCTGGGCTGGGGCCTCCTGCAGCGTCAGGGCCATCTCCCTCACCGGCCAAGCCTGTGGTGTCAGCCAGGCCAACTTCTGTTTCTAGACCTTCTCTGGGCCATGGGGCCTGCCTGGCCTCCACAGATAGCGCTGCCTGGAGGCAGGGCTCTGAGTGTCTGTCGTTGGCTTTCCACCTGGTGACTCGGTGTGAGGCGGGCAGGAGGCCGAGGCAGCCGTCTTTAACGTTTTCCAGATATTTCCCTGGGTGACCGTGGATTGGGTGCACTGCAGCGGGGAGACCTACCCTGAAAACATGCAGATTGTCTTGAACCCAAGAGCGGGGCTGGGAGGAGGACAGCCCTGCCCACCTTTCCCCCCACCATAGGCTCCTTCCTGTCCTTTAGCACCCGCTTGCTGTCCCCCAGGAAGCCCGCCTGAGCTCCAGCACCCAGCACCCGTGGCCTGGCCCGGCTGCCTCCAGTCCCGCTGTCTGTGTGGAGAGATCGCAGGACCGTGGCCTCTAGGAAACGTGAGCTTCCTCAGGGCCGAGACGGCATCCTTCGCCGCTGCGGTCCCGCCTGGTCAGGACAGAAGACTGTTTGTAATTGGATCGGACAAGCACATCACTGACCGAGGGCAGAGGTCCCCGACTCAGACAGCTGGGACGGGGTGGGGAGCCACTGCCAGACGCGGGCTCCCCACTTATCTGGAGGCCCAGGTGCTCCTAGCTGGCCGCACCCTCCTCTTCCAGGCCTGAAAGGGCCAGGGCCTGGGTTCCTCCTCCCTTCTTGGGCCAGCAGCCAGGCAGCCAGGCACGTCCCTGTCCCTTGGGGCTCCTCTTGGAAGTGAGAGCCCCCTGTGACCGCTGGCCTCTGGAGCTGAGAGCTTCTTTCACCTCCGCGTGCTCCGCCCCAGCACAGCCTGCGCCAGTCATTACTGGTACCTGTTGGTTGGACGTGTGGAGGATGAATGAAGGAAGGAATGGAGGAGTGAGTGAGGCCTTCTTCCTGGGCCCTGATGGGCACGGACGGTCTCCTCTTCATTGGACGTCAGAACAGCCTTCTTGACCTGGGTGCCGGCTTGCAGAGGGAACCCCTGGAATGTTCCAGGCTCCGGTGACCATGGGGCGAGGGCCTGGACTTGCCTGGACCTGGGGTTCGGCTCGACCTCACTGGCTTCTCACCCCGTGACCATAGTGTTGAGCCGAGGCGAGGTGTGGGGTTAGAGGGAGATGCTCGACGTGGACGGTGGACAGGGAACCTTGTGGAAGCGTGGTGCCAGGGCGTTCACCAGCCCTCGCTGGGTGCTGAGGCCCAGCGTAGCCTCTGAGTTTCTGTTTCAGTTTTTGGGGGACCTCGGGGGCCTCCTGGCTGCACGGCAGCTGCAGGGCCGGGGCCACCTCTGGAGCTTCACCCGTGCTTCTGCACAGAGGAGGAGGAGCCGCTCTCGCATCCGGGTGGAGGGCTGGGGGCGGCAGGTGGGCCTCTGCCCGTCACTGGAGGCTCCTCCTGTCACCGCGGACAGGAAGCGGGCCCCGTCCTCCCTGCCCGGGGCTGCGGCGAGGCCTCTCCCCAGCTCGGCTCCTCTCAGCCCTCCGGCACCCCCCTCTGCTCACTCAGGTGGAGGAGTCCCCTGGTGGCAGGAGTCCCGGGGCTCCCTTGCGTGCGGTTAAAGCCTGTGGACTTGATGGGCTCCATACTCTAGTGGAGGCTCCGGACAAGAGCCCCGACCTAATTCTGGGCAGATGTCTCTTTTAATGCTTTCTTTTTCTTTTCCCTAATCTGACGTGACCCCCTTTAATTGTGACATTAGCGAGGGATCAGTGCAGGGTCAGGTGCAGACGTGCTTCTTATGACTTGAAGAGTGATAGCTTTTCTGGTTGTTTTCAGCACACGCCAAAGAAGATGAGTCAAGGACCGACCCTTTTCTCTTGTGGAGTCATGGGTGAGTAACCAGGCGGCTGTGGACAGTCTTCCTTGGGCGCTTCCCCCGGGCCCAAGGCCTCCAGGGGAGACTCTAGAAGCCTTTTCTGGACCCAGGCACGAGGAGCGGCCGCGGGGGCTCTTCTGTGTGTTGGAACTGCCTTGTTCTCACCGGTGCCGGAGCGGGGCAAGGGCTGTGGGGCCGAGTGAGGGGCCTGGTGCCAGGGCGTGCTTTACATTCATTTCCAGCAGTGATTATTCAGATGATCATATTCAAGTTTTTTTTTTTTTAATTCAGAAAAATACGCCATAGTGTAAAGTATAGAATAAGTCTCTCACAGCCCCACTACCTAGTTATAACTACGATTAATATTTCGATGTCCCTTGTGTCCTCTGCAGTTTTTACAGATAGCCAAGTCCACGATGAACCTATGATCATACAAATAATGTATAAAATTTTATTTTATTTTTGCCCTTTTTTCTCCACTTAGTAATAATAACCATCCTTTCCCTGCGGCATTAAAATTGTCCTTCATCCATTGTATTGGATTTGAGGAATATTTGCAGGGCCGGGCCACGGCAGCTGCAGGGCCGGCCACCTCTGGAGCTTCACCCGTGCTTCTGCACAGAGGAGGAGGAGCCGCTCTCGCATCCGGGTGGAGGGCTGGGGGCGGCAGGTGGGCCTCTGCCCGTCACTGGAGGCTCCTCCTGTCACCGCGGACAGGAAGCGGGCCCCGTCCTCCCTGCCCGGGGCTGCGGCGAGGCCTCTCCCCAGCTCGGCTCCTCTCAGCCCTCCGGCACCCCCCTCTGCTCACTCAGGTGGAGGAGTCCCCTGGTGGCAGGAGTCCCGGGGCTCCCTTGCGTGCGGTTAAAGCCTGTGGACTTGATGGGCTCCATACTCTAGTGGAGGCTCCGGACAAGAGCCCCGACCTAATTCTGGGCAGATGTCTCTTTTAATGCTTTCTTTTTCTTTTCCCTAATCTGACGTGACCCCCTTTAATTGTGACATTAGCGAGGGATCAGTGCAGGGTCAGGTGCAGACGTGCTTCTTATGACTTGAAGAGTGATAGCTTTTCTGGTTGTTTTCAGCACACGCCAAAGAAGATGAGTCAAGGACCGACCCTTTTCTCTTGTGGAGTCATGGGTGAGTAACCAGGCGGCTGTGGACAGTCTTCCTTGGGCGCTTCCCCCGGGCCCAAGGCCTCCAGGGGAGACTCTAGAAGCCTTTTCTGGACCCAGGCACGAGGAGCGGCCGCGGGGGCTCTTCTGTGTGTTGGAACTGCCTTGTTCTCACCGGTGCCGGAGCGGGGCAAGGGCTGTGGGGCCGAGTGAGGGGCCTGGTGCCAGGGCGTGCTTTACATTCATTTCCAGCAGTGATTATTCAGATGATCATATTCAAGTTTTTTTTTTTTTAATTCAGAAAAATACGCCATAGTGTAAAGTATAGAATAAGTCTCTCACAGCCCCACTACCTAGTTATAACTACGATTAATATTTCGATGTCCCTTGTGTCCTCTGCAGTTTTTACAGATAGCCAAGTCCACGATGAACCTATGATCATACAAATAATGTATAAAATTTTATTTTATTTTTGCCCTTTTTTCTCCACTTAGTAATAATAACCATCCTTTCCCTGCGGCATTAAAATTGCCCATCCTGTGCATGAGCCTATAGCATTGTATTGGGAGGATGATTCAAGATGTATTTAAGAAGGGAACTATTTCTCGGTTGTTGGGTAGGACTCTTCTGTTGCTCTTGGGGTTAACGGTGACTCAGGGTCTGAATCTCACTCTTCCTTTTGGATTATTCCTTGAAGGGTTCCCAGGAGTGGAACAGAGAGGCCGGCGGGCAGGCACGTTTCAGTTTTCAGACTCTTGCTTCGTATTTCTGACACGCTTCCCAGAAGGGGTGGCCCGGTCTGCTCTTGTGTGGGTGTTGATCGCTGTTTCTTATAAGGAGACTGACAGGACGGCTGTGCTGACTGTGGGTTTCTCTCTGCTCCTGGTGGTCAGGCTGTTTCTCCTTGCGCCCTCTTCCCTGGACGCCGGCCCGCTTCAGGGACACCTCGTCCCGTGAGTTTCTCAAGCCAGGCTTCTATGGCGGGTTCCCTCTTTCGGGTTTCAGGCTTGTCTCCGCAGGACTGTGTGAATTCTCCGAGGCCTTTGGTCCCCGCCCTTTCCCTCTGGGCCCAGCGTTGTCTTCAGTAGGCTCGGTGCCCGTAGGTGGGAGATGGGGTGGCACTGGGGGTGTCACAGGGAGCCTGGTGCCGAGCCGGGCAACTTGCGTGCAGGGTCTCCTTGACTCCGGAAGCCTGCCTCCTCGCCTGCTTCCTGGGCCAGACCCGCAGTCAGGCTGCCGCAGGGGCCTGGCAGGGGTGCTCCGCTCACACCTGGGGTGGCGCCCCAAGGCCGCTCAGTGGACAGAGCTGGGCCCGGGGCAGGGCACGGTTGTTGTCTTCTCACTCTCAAGCCGCAGCTCTGCGGGAGAGCCCGGTGGCCCTCTCAGTGCTGCCCCCGAGGAAATGGAACCCAGGAGTGCACCGGGCCTCGGTTCACCCGTGTGACACACTTCTGAGGCCTGTCCCCACACGCGGCTTGACTGAACACCTCGGTTGTGGTTAACGGCTTTCAGCAAACCCTCAGCGCCCAACCACGTGGCCCGGGAGCCTGCCGCCTCGGCTGCTTCCTGGCCGTGCCCAGGAAGGGGAGCAGGGCTCCCGGGCACCGCCGCCCCTCCTCTCGGCTCGGATGGTAGCTTTGAATTGGGCCAGGCTCGTGCCCCAGATGGGAGACATGCTGGGCTTTAGTTCGAGGTCCTGATCATCAGGCTCCTTGGGCTTTGCTCCGAGGGCATTGTGGTATCAGTTGGAGGGCTCGTGATGGTGGTGCTGGCGCCGTCATTGTGCTGCAGGAGGTCTGAATCTCACTCTTCCTTTTGGATTATTCCTTGAAGGGTTCCCAGGAGTGGAACAGAGGCCGGCGGGCAGGCACGTTTCAGTTTTCAGACTCTTGCTTCGTATTTCTGACACGCTTCCCAGAAGGGGTGGCCCGGTCTGCTCTTGTGTGGGTGTTGATCGCTGTTTCTTATAAGGAGACTGACAGGACGGCTGTGCTGACTGTGGGTTTCTCTCTGCTCCTGGTGGTCAGGCTGTTTCTCCTTGCGCCCTCTTCCCTGGACGCCGGCCCGCTTCAGGGACACCTCGTCCCGTGAGTTTCTCAAGCCAGGCTTCTATGGCGGGTTCCCTCTTTCGGGTTTCAGGCTTGTCTCCGCAGGACTGTGTGAATTCTCCGAGGCCTTTGGTCCCCGCCCTTTCCCTCTGGGCCCAGCGTTGTCTTCAGTAGGCTCGGTGCCCGTAGGTGGGAGATGGGGTGGCACTGGGGGTGTCACAGGGAGCCTGGTGCCGAGCCGGGCAACTTGCGTGCAGGGTCTCCTTGACTCCGGAAGCCTGCCTCCTCGCCTGCTTCCTGGGCCAGACCCGCAGTCAGGCTGCCGCAGGGGCCTGGCAGGGGTGCTCCGCTCACACCTGGGGTGGCGCCCCAAGGCCGCTCAGTGGACAGAGCTGGGCCCGGGGCAGGGCACGGTTGTTGTCTTCTCACTCTCAAGCCGCAGCTCTGCGGGAGAGCCCGGTGGCCCTCTCAGTGCTGCCCCCGAGGAAATGGAACCCAGGAGTGCACCGGGCCTCGGTTCACCCGTGTGACACACTTCTGAGGCCTGTCCCCACACGCGGCTTGACTGAACACCTCGGTTGTGGTTAACGGCTTTCAGCAAACCCTCAGCGCCCAACCACGTGGCCCGGGAGCCTGCCGCCTCGGCTGCTTCCTGGCCGTGCCCAGGAAGGGGAGCAGGGCTCCCGGGCACCGCCGCCCCTCCTCTCGGCTCGGATGGTAGCTTTGAATTGGGCCAGGCTCGTGCCCCAGATGGGAGACATGCTGGGCTTTAGTTCGAGGTCCTGATCATCAGGCTCCTTGGGCTTTGCTCCGAGGGCATTGTGGTATCAGTTGGAGGGCTCGTGATGGTGGTGCTGGCGCTCACATAGTCACTGTGAACTGTTTACCTTTTCTGAGACTCAGTTTCCTCATCTGCAAAATCGGTGTGGAGACAGTGCCCGCCTTGCTGTGAGGACTCTGAGACACTTGTACGGACCTTGGCGCTGCCTGAGCTCCACACGGGATGTGTGAAGAGGGCTGAAGCCTGCTCTTTCCAGAGGCCTCCACATTCACAGGGACCGCCTCGGTTTCCCTGGAAAAGGGGGTGCAGGTGCAAGTCGTCCTTGAGAGAAAGGTGCCCAGGCCCAGAAATCAAGGCAGAGCGAGTGGGGGAGGTCTCTTCCCAGCTTCCCAGCAGCGTTGGTCTGAGCCCCCAGCGCCCCCCAGCGACCTGCCTTTGGCTGGGGGCCCAGGGCTCCAGGATGACTGTACCGCTGCCCCTCGGAAGTGCTCCCTCGCTGTGGGCTCTTCCACTCCGTGAGGTCTGCGCTCTGCCCGGCAGCACCAGGGCACTGCCGGGCAGTGGAGGCACCGCGGGACAGCCGTGCCCCGCTCTGCCGCTTCTCTTCCATCTTGCCATCTTTCTGTTGTTCTCAGCGCCTCCTTGATGTGGGAGACCGTGACCCCCCCCGACAGCAGGGGCTCGCGGGGCTTTTAGAGAAGTTCGGCCCAGTTTCTCTGGCCGGTGTTTATTGAATACCTGCTCCCTGTCAGGTGCTGGGAGTGGGGATAGAGTGCGCCGGCCCCCGCCCTCAAGGGGCTCCTGTCTGGTGGAGGAGCGAGGCCAGGGAGCGCAGACGCCCGTGCACGCGTGTGAAGCGGGCCCTCAGTGCTGTGGGCACGCAGCCCGTCCCCCGGGCCCTCTCTCCGCGTCCCGCTCCACGCAGGTGCCTGTGGGATTTAGAGACAGCGGTGCCCGGGCGGGGCCGGCTCAGCCCCTCCCACCTCCGAGGCCTTCCCGGGCCGTCGCTGGCAGAGGCGCCGCCGGCTGCTCCAGCACCAGGGCCCGGGACGCACGGGCTGCTGTGAGACGTCATCTCAGCCGGGCCGGGTGTCCTGCAGCAGGGAAGAGGACACCCAGGGTGGTCCCTTGGCAAAGATGGGACATCGTAGCATTAGAATCCCCAGGCCCCCTGCCTGTCTCCCGAGATAGAGGACTCACGTTCTGGCCCTGATCAGTGGAGTTTTCCCGTGAGAGCTTGGGACAACGTGGCACTGTGACTTGGGGCATTTCCCTCTTAAGCCCCATGCAAGGGTCCTCTCTGGACACTGGGACAAGCTGGAGTTTCCTGAGTGTTCTTTTTTTAAAAAAATTTTGTTTTCTTATTTTTAATTTTTGGCTTCTTTTATTGGTTTATTTATTTACTTATTTTCATCCATCTTTGTTCTTTGGCCTGTGTGGGCCTCCCATGCAGTGGCCTCTCATTACAGAGCACCGGCTCTAGGCGCATGCGCTCCAGAGCACTGGCTCATAATTGGACACACTGGTCCAGCCGCTCCGCAGCACGTGGGATCTTCCTGGGCCAGGGATCGGACCGGTGCCCCTTGCACTGCAAGATGAATTCTTTACCCACTGGGCCACCAGGGAAGCCCTTCCTGAGAGTTCTTAAGAAAACCTAAAAAACGTTTGGGTGGGGAGGGCCTATTTGCTTTCTCTTATGAAGCCGCCCTTGCAAGGCGCTTTGCCTCCTCTGCACCCACTGAGATGAAATGCTTTCCTAATATCATCAGCACTCACAACAGTGTTTTACTTTGAAGCACTTCATGCTCAGTTATTGTGAGCTGGGTTACAGCGCCCTCCCCTCCGTGGTCCCCTCCCTCCAAGTTTGGGAACTTGATACAAAGAAGTGGTTTTGTTCTTTTCCAAAGTGGGGGTGGTGGGTGGTGGGTGGGGAGAGAAAGGCGGCGTGACTGTGGATGGGAGGGGTGGGTGGAGTGGAGCCAGGCCTCGGCCAGCCTGCTTGGCTCGGGCTGAGTCCCTGGCCCGCCTGGGCACCCGAGGGCTCCCTCCGGTAGAGACGATGCTGCGCCTCCTGGTTCTTTCCTCACCTCCCAGCCTGTCCTCAGCGCCTCTCCCATGCTGAGCGGGAACTGCCCCTGCAGACGGCTTCTCTGGGAAGAGCCATGTCTGCCTGGCAGTTGTTCCTGACACAGGAAGCCTTGGTCAGGTGGCAGCTTCATGGGTGTGGCCCGCCCACTGGTCAGCTGGCTCCACAGGCGACCGCCATTCCTGGCTGTGGCTTCTCGTGGGTGCAGACGGGCCTGGCTGTGCCTGAGCGGGCCTCTCAGTGCTGGGAGGCGGCGGCCGCCCAGGAATCCTTGTCACGCAGCCCCCTCCCTGTGGCTCTGCCATCATTTGCCTTGGGAGGTGCTTCTTTACACTGGCCCAGGGGCCCGTGTGGACTGGCCCAGTCTCTTTTGGTGGAACAGGACAAGTGGGTAAGAGGGACCTCCATTCACTTCCCTCGGCTCGGCTTGTCGCATGCCTTCCTTGAACAAGTTCCATGTTTTCAGGGACGCTGGGCACTACATGCTCCATTTTCCTCAGCCCTCCGGTAGGGAGGAGACCAGGAAATCAGACAACGTGGGAAAGCACGTGCACCACCAGCTGCTTCCGAAAGGCCACTCGAAGTCGTGTAAATACAAGTCAGTGGATGGGGAGCGAAACAATTCAGATGCTAAAAAAAAAAAAAAAGGAAAAAAGGGTGGAAAACCCATAATTACTTTAGGAGTTATGGTAATAAATTATTTATTAATGTAAATTATCTCACAGGCAAAGAACCTAGGGGAAACTTGAGCAGAAGGATCATACATTATGTATAAAAAGGAATTGTAAGAATATTATAGCAGCTTTGCCTGTGCCCCTCTGGTTCAGGTTTGTCAGCATTTTAATTGTAAGCCCTCACTTTCCACATTTCATTACTCGGCTGTTTAAGTCTCCCCTGTACACCGGAGGCTCTCCCGGGGGCCCGCTCTGTACTCAGTTCTGCAGGATAAACCAGTTGGCTCTGCTGAACTGTGCAGGAAGACAAGATTGCATTTCAAGACGTGGTAGCTTTTGGTCTTTTCACCCTACCACTGTTTGTTGCTGAGAGTGGGATGTGATGATACCACGCAGGAAAAGGCCAGCATTCGGTGGCTGAGCATTTCAGATTTCCAAGAACAAGCGAACACGTGACTACAACAACATGAACAACCGTGGTGACGAAGCCAGAAGTTCTGGTCTTTGCCGCTCTGTCTGTCTGTCTTAGACACAGCCACGCCGCACATCATCTCTGGACCAGGGCCTCCTATGAGAACTGATGACTAACCAAAATAGCGAGGACAAAAACCTATATACAAGAGTGCATATGCATGATTTTTCAAAAGTTGCTTTTTTTATTTCGGCCTCTTTTATTGGTTCTTTATTTATTTTATTTTCATCCGTCTTTACTCTTTGGCCCGCGTGGGCCTCCCATCGCTGTGGCCTCTCTCGTTGCAGGGCACCGGCTCTGGGCGCATGCGCTCCAGAGCACTTGCTCCTAATTGGACACGCCGGTTTGGCCAGGGATCGAACCAGGGCTCTTTGCACTGCAAGGCGGACTCTTTACCCACTGATCACCAGGGAAATCCCAAACTTACTTTCAATGACTAGTTTTATTTATTGTGGTCATAGGTGTGATCTTTTTTTTTTATCTCCAAAATGGTATAAGGTTTGTCCATGCAGAGTGCTTTTGTAAATTTTTTCTTGCACCGTTTACTGGTTTCAGACAATGTTTCTGGAATAAGATACAGAATGGAAGTAGATACAAAGTATAGCTGGCACATGGAGGCTGTTTATGGAGAAAAGAGAGCCTCCGGGGCTGCCTGCTCACCCAGGCTGGCCTGACATGGGCGGAGGCGGGGGCCCGGAGGTGGTGGAGGACAGGGACTGGCAGCGGCCAGGCCGGCTGCGGACACCCTCCGCGCGACGCGTCGCCAGGCTGCCTTCCACGTGGAGAGACTGTGGTTAGGAGGTAGCCTGGCCCAGCTGCGAGAACTCAGCCTCTGGACTGCAGGCCGCTATTTGCTGGCGGTGTGTCCATGGGGGAGAGGCGCGGCTGTCCTGCAGTTGGTTTCCCCGCGTGCTGTGACGCCCCGCGGGACAAGGGCTATGCTTGGGGTGCATGCTCCCACTTTTCCTCAGCTTCAGCAAGGCTCCCACTGGGGTGTGAGCGAATCAGCAGTTACTGTGAATTTATGGACAGTTTTTTGGAAAGCTCTCAAAGCTGCCCATTTCCTGGTCTGGGCAACGGCGCCTGCCTTTGCTGCTCCTGCTGGTTTAGAGGTGCGTTGAGGGCCGCTGCCCATTTCCCCGTGCCCTGTGCATACGTGCAGCCAGGGTGGGAATCAGAAGGAGATGGATAAAACGGACCTTTCTGTCTCTTCAGAATGTTTGTTGTCAGTTTGTAGTTTTAGTTTTTGGCCACATAGCGGGGCAGCATATACAAGAGTGCATATGCATGATTTTTCAAAAGTTGCTTTTTATTTCGCCTCTTTTATTGGTTCTTTATTTATTTTATTTTCATCCGTCTTTACTCTTTGGCCGTGGGCCTCCCATCGCTGTGGCCTCTCGTTGCAGGGCACCGGCTCTGGGCGCATGCGCTCCAGAGCACTTGCTCCTAATTGGACACGCCGGTTTGGCCAGGGATCGAACCAGGGCTCTTTGCACTGCAAGGCGGACTCTTTACCCACTGATCACCAGGGAAATCCCAAACTTACTTTCAATGACTAGTTTTATTTATTGTGGTCATAGGTGTGATCTTTTTTTTTTATCTCCAAAATGGTATAAGGTTTGTCCATGCAGAGTGCTTTTGTAAATTTTTTCTTGCACCGTTTACTGGTTTCAGACAATGTTTCTGGAATAAGATACAGAATGGAAGTAGATACAAAGTATAGCTGGCACATGGAGGCTGTTTATGGAGAAAAGAGAGCCTCCGGGGCTGCCTGCTCACCCAGGCTGGCCTGACATGGGCGGAGGCGGGGGCCCGGAGGTGGTGGAGGACAGGGACTGGCAGCGGCCAGGCCGGCTGCGGACACCCTCCGCGCGACGCGTCGCCAGGCTGCCTTCCACGTGGAGAGACTGTGGTTAGGAGGTAGCCTGGCCCAGCTGCGAGAACTCAGCCTCTGGACTGCAGGCCGCTATTTGCTGCCGGTGTGTCCATGGGGGAGAGGCGCGGCTGTCCTGCAGTTGGTTTCCCCGCGTGCTGTGACGCCCCGCGGGACAAGGGCTATGCTTGGGGTGCATGCTCCCACTTTTCCTCAGCTTCAGCAAGGCTCCCACTGGGGTGTGAGCGAATCAGCAGTTACTGTGAATTTATGGACAGTTTTTTGGAAAGCTCTCAAAGCTGCCCATTTCCTGGTCTGGGCAACGGCGCCTGCCTTTGCTGCTCCTGCTGGTTTAGAGGTGCGTTGAGGGCCGCTGCCCATTTCCCGTGCCCTGTGCATACGTGCAGCCAGGGTGGGAATCAGAAGGAGATGGATAAAACGGACCTTTCTGTCTCTTCAGAATGTTTGTTGTCAGTTTGTAGTTTTAGTTTTTGGCCACATAGCGGGGCAGCATGTGGGATCTTAGTTGCCTGACCGGGGTCGCACCTGTACGCCCTGCGGTGAAAGCGCAGAGACTTAACCACAGGGTTAATACCTTGTGAATGCTAGCGTTTCCCTGTGTGTTTCTGGAAGTCAGGAGCTCCGTTCAGAGCTGAAAGGGCTGACTCGGGGCCCCAGTCCACACTGCTCCTACAGATGGGAGCCTGAGACCCATTTTCCCAGTGCCCTGTCTGGAGGGTTTTGTCTTTTTTACTTCCAGAAGCAGCAGCCAGCTGCCTTGGGCCTCTCTTACCCCGTCTGGTGACGGTGGGACCCCGGTAACCACGTGGACCCCTCAGCCCCTCGGGTGTCTCCCAGGGCCCCTGAGACCAGCTCTCCCTCGGTGGGGCCTGGGGAGCGTTGTCTCCAGCCAGCGTAGCCCCCTGTCCTCGGGCCCTGGCTGAGGTGCTTGGCATCCTGTGTTGTCCCTGAACCCCAAATGTGCAGACACTGTATGATCTATTGCTGATGAGGGGGCCCAGCCAGAGGGCAGGTAAAGCCCAGGAGCCTTTCCTTCCTGGCCCAGCTCTGTGCTGGGTCTCCATCCTGGTGACTCAGGGCTCCCGTGGGCCAGGGGCTCTCACGTTCGCGTGAAGGCAGCTGAAGCCCTGGGGCTGGCTCACGTCATTGCCCCGTGCGCTTTCCCACCCGAGCTCTTTCCATGAGACTGATGTAATCGAGCTGGCTTCAACAAGACACCTCCGTTCTCCTGAGTTTCCCACTGAAAGGGCTGGTGAGCTGCTTTCCCCAAGTCATGCATAGAATCCTTGCAACCCCGAGGCCAAGTGAGCACCAGCAGACCACAGGGCAGGGCGGCCGGCTGATGTCAGCACGAGCAGACAGGTGTGAAATCCGAGAATGAGTCAGCCGGCCCTGGACTCCCGGAGGCCCGCTGCCTCGGCCTGGGCCGCGCCAGGAACCTTCTGTACCTTGGGTCTGTGCTTCAGGTGTCTAACCTTTTCTAGAAACCACATTCTGCTGTGGTTATGACACCGTACAGCAGCCTCCGAACACAGCATGAAGATATCCAAGGCCGTCTTTTGAACATGAGACAGCTTGTGGTCCACCGAGAATCTAGGCCCCTGGGAATTCCCCTTCTAGTTTAAGGGCAGAAATGGAAACAGGAACATTTGAGGTCAAATGCTGTTTGCGTTCCTCTGGGTGTTTTCTTCTCTCAGCGTGAGATCTATGCGCCCAGCAGCCTTCGGCTCTCCTCAGTCCAGGGGTCTCAGGACCAAAGCCTGGGAGTGGGAGTGTGGGGGCAGATCTGAGTTCCGGTCTCCCCCGGTGTGGAAGCTTCAGGCTCAGTCACGGAGCCTCAGCTTTGAAAGGCCCCTTGGCAGTCCTCTCGTCAGTCTGTCTGTGAGGGAGCCCGGTGGCTCGTGTGTGTGTGTGTGTGTGTGGTTAGTCCCCACCGTGGTAGAAATAGCCCTGGGTGTGTGTACTGCACACACACACACTCCTGTGTGTAACCTCAGACTTGTGAAGATCGGCTCAGCAGGGAGACGGAGGAAGAAGCGAGCTGCTCCCGAGGGCTGCAGTCACGGGGCCTCTGAGAACTGCAGTGGCCGGGGCCGCCGTCCTCTGGCTGTGCCGTGACTGCCGTGGGCCTGGCACCCGGGGCCTTCCCCAAGAAGCTGCAGGCCACAGTGCCTCTTGGGGGCGGGAGGCCTCCCTGCCCGTCACATGAATGTCCGAATGGCTGGCTATCCGTCCAGAACACGCTGTGCAACTCAGGGTCCCCACCCCGCCCTGTAGCAAGGGGCCTTGAGGTGCTCAAGGATCTAAGGGGTTTTTTCCCGTGGCCAGAACACGCTGTGCAACTCAGGGCTACCCACTGGAATCCTTGCAACCCGAGGCCAAGTGAGCACCAGCAGACCACAGGGCAGGGCGGCGGCTGGTGTCAGCACAAGCAGACAGGTGTGAAATCCGAGAATGAGTCAGCCGGCCCTGGACTCCCGGAGGCCCGCTGCCTCGGCCTGGGCGCGCCAGGAACCTTCTGTACCTTGAGTCTGTGCTTCAGGTGTCTAACCTTTTCTAGAAACCACATTCTGCTGTGGTTATGACACCGTACAGCAGCCTCCGAACACAGCATGAAGATATCCAAGGCCGTCTTTTGAACATGAGACAGCTTGTGGTCCACCGAGAATCTAGGCCCCTGGGAATTCCCCTTCTAGTTTAAGGGCAGAAATGGAAACAGGAACATTTGAGGTCAAATGCTGTTTGCGTTCCTCTGGGTGTTTTCTTCTCTCAGCGTGAGATCTATGCGCCCAGCAGCCTTCGGCTCTCCTCAGTCCAGGGGTCTCAGGACCAAAGCCTGGGAGTGGGAGTGTGGGGGCAGATCTGAGTTCCGGTCTCCCCCGGTGTGGAAGCTTCAGGCTCAGTCACGGAGCCTCAGCTTTGAAAGGCCCCTTGGCAGTCCTCTCGTCAGTCTGTCTGTGAGGGAGCCCGGTGGCTCGTGTGTTTTGTGTGTGTGTGTGGTTAGTCCCCACCGTGGTAGAAATAGCCCTGGGTGTGTGTACTGCACACACACACACTCCTGTGTGTAACCTCAGACTTGTGAAGATCGGCTCAGCAGGGAGACGGAGGAAGAAGCGAGCTGCTCCCGAGGGCTGCAGTCACGGGGCCTCTGAGAACTGCAGTGGCCGGGGCCGCCGTCCTCTGGCTGTGCCGTGACTGCCGTGGGCCTGGCACCGGGACCTTCCCCAAGAAGCTGCAGGCCACAGTGCCTCTTGGGGGCGGGAGGCCTCCCTGCCCGTCACATGAATGTCCGAATGGCTGGCTATCCGTCCAGAACACGCTGTGCAACTCAGGGTCCCCACCCCGCCCTGTAGCAAGGGGCCTTGAGGTGCTCAAGGATCTAAGTCCTGCTGCCCCGTGGTTCTCCTCTGCTGTGGCCCAGACAGAACCAGCACCGGCACAGCGCCGTGCATGATGTTGTGAGTGCAGCCCTGTGGAGGCCGGACGGTCAGTCCCACAGAAGCTTCCTGGTGTGGCTCGGCGGTCTGCCAGGCTGCTATGGAGGCGTTCGAGAATCCAGGCCTCCATGCAGCCTGCAGTCTAGAGCAGCGGTTCTCAGCAGCTTCTCATTAAAAGAGCCTGGGGAGTTTGTTAAAATGCAGGTTCCTGCCCCGAGAGAGTCTGTACCGTGGCAGGAACCAGGCCTGGGCGTTGGCATCTTAACACCCCAGTGGGTCCCTCTGTGGGTGCTCCTGACACCACCCTTCAAGAGAGTCCAAGTCCGCATGTCAGCCAGACCCTGCAGAGATGGGTCCCCAGTCGCGGGGGAGCCGGGCCCAGCCCCCTGAGCCTCCGCCTGCGGCGGCGTCCCAGTCACACTGCCGTCCCGCAAACCTGTCCCCTTCACGGGCCCGTGTGCGCGGACTGCTCGGCTCTCACGCAGAGGCTGCCATCAGCCCCTTGGCTGACAGGGAGACGCCGAGGCTCGGGGAGATGAAGTCACTGGCAGAGCTTGAAGCCAGGTCCACACCCTTCCCCCTACACCAGGTAGCCCTGCTCAGGGGACTCCCCAGGGCCACGGCCGTCGCGGCTCTGGAGAGAGTCAGAGTTGTTTGTGCAGCAGCGATGCTGAGCGGAGGGGCGGGGCGTCCGGTGTCCTCTCCTCTCGCCGAGGCCTTTGGTACAACGTGACATCAGGCCCAGCGCTCAGGGCGGTTTGCCATTAAAAATGAGCTTCTATTCCTGTTTCTTTTGTCTGGTGACCTGACCCAACAAATCGCCTTCTGTTCCCGGAGTGAAGGGGGAAAACACAAGGGCTAAACATAGCCTCGATTGTTTTTGCTTTTCTTATATTGTACTTCTTGAAGTGATAAAGATAGAAACAATTAAAATATTATCTGCTTCGCAGACAGAGCAAGTGGCCACCTGGCTGGTGTTGACACACAGGAGCAGCTCTCTGCATCGGGCAGGGGTTCGTGTTTTCAAAGTGTCCTGGCCGTTGCCCCGCCAGCCGGTGTCCCGGTCTGTTCGTGCACAGCTGTCCATGGTCCCAGAGGGGTGGCGAGTTTAAGGTACAGCCCAAGTCATCCCTGCCCATCCAAGGAGCGGTTGCATACTTGTGCTGGGGACAAGGGATGAGCAAGACCAAGTGAACCCCCACCCTGTGCTGCGTAGAGTTTATCTGCCCTGCTTCGTCCTTTCCTCCCTCCTCCCCGCCACCTGCTGAGGTTGCTGCGTGCCCGGCCTTGTGCTGGGCACAGACGCGTCCTGCCAAGACGGCCCTCCGGAACTTGGAGCTCGGCAGACAAGATAGACACGTCAACAGTTAACTAAGGTTCAGTTACCATGCGCCACGTGATTGAAAGTCCAGACAAAGAACAGTGGGTGGGGCCTCCCTGGTGGTCCAGTGGGTAAGGACACTGCCTTACAGTGCAGGAGCTGTCGGTTCCATCCCTGGCCTGGGAAGATCCCACGTGCCGCAGAGTGGCTGGACCGATGTGCCCAATTACCGAGCCAGCACTCTGGAGCACATGTGCCTGGAGCCGGCGCTCTGCGGCGAAAGAGGCCACTGCGATGGGAGGCCCACACAGGCCAAAAGAACAAAGATGGATGATGAAAGATGAAAGACCAACAGAAGTGGCAGAAACAAAAAGCCGTGGGTGCCTAAAGGCTCGGGTGGGAAGGCGGTCTGCAGAGGCAGTGAGGTTCGAGTGGCTCTTCAGTGGGGGCTGCAGGAGGGTCCGGGCAGGAGAGCACCAGGCCAGGTCTTGGCCGAGGTGCGCAGGTGCTCCCCGCGGAGTGGAAGCATCAGGTCCGTGGCGGTCACATTGCACCCGCCTTTATCCAGTGGACAGAGTTGAGAACTGACTCTCTGACTCCTCCCTGCAAGAGGCGTCTTCTGTGTGAAGGTCCCAGAGGCTTACTCTTTAAAGCAGAGGGGGTTGTTCCTGTAGGTGGGTAGGAACACGTTAGAATGAGCCACCCAACCCCAGTTCCCACTGGGGAATTCGGTAGTTAACCTCAAAACAAATCATATGGGGCACTTCCCTGGTGGTCCAGTGGTTAAGAATCCACCTTCTAGTGCAGGAGAGGCAGGTTCAGTCCCTGGTTGGGGAGTTAAGATCCCACATTGCAAAGGGCAGCCAGGCCTATGTGCCACCACTACTGAGCACCTGTGCCCAGAACCCGTGCTCTGCCGCTAGAGAGTCCGCACACCTGCCCCAGCGAAGACCCAGAGGAGCCCGAACCAAACACCGAAACAGCAGTGACAAAAGCCGGATTGTGTGCCCACCCCTCTGTACACACACGTTCCTGGAGTCAGGATACTGAACGGTGGCTGTGTGCCCTGAGGGCTGTGTGCACGAAGCCAGGAGGAGTGGGCCTCGAGGGCCCTTCCAGGGATTTTCAAGGCTGACGTGGCTTCCCTGATCCTGTCTGACGTGTGCTGTCGCAGGGAGCCTGGTGCCTGGAGCACAGGCCTGCTGGCGCTGCCACGAGTAGGGGGCCGGATGCCAGGCTGAGGTGCTGGCAGTGGGCAGCTGCTGAAGGGACACATGTGGCCTCAGAAAGGAGACGGGACTGGAGGAGGGAGGCCCGAGGGTGCAGTCAGGGGGCGTCACGATCCCAAGGTGGCCGCTGCAGGGAAGGGCACTCCCGAACCACAGATGGACGCCCCGGCCTGACGGGCCCCTGCCTTCCCCCTTTCTCATGATTTCCCAGAGAGGGGAAAACTCCAGGGTAGTGAAGGAACAATGGAACAGAGACTGGAATCTTCTGAGGAGAGACTCCACCTCTTTAACTTCCCGGGTCTCCCAGGGCCGGAGAGAGAGACGGTTTCTTGTGGATTTCAGGTTCCTTTAAGTTGGGGCTGTGGTGGCACGGAGTCCTCCCTGTCCACAGTCAGGTGCTTCGTCCCTTTTTAGCTGGCCATATTCATGGCCCATCTGGTACCTCAGTGCTTTGTCCCGAAAGAGAAGTTGGTGACAAGCCTTGTCTGGTGGGGTCTTCCTGAAAGGCTGAAGGAGGGAACCCAGAGGAGGATGGGAGCATGGGCCCCGGTCCTCCACGGGTGTATCATGAAAGAGAACGTGGAAACCCTGGGAAGACAAGGAGCAAAGGCAACTAGCTGTCTGCTAACTGAGCATGAACATGTTGGTTTATTTCCTTTTAATCTTTGCATATGATATATACTTCACTGAAGAGGTCTTGCTCTCTACAGCCTTGTATCCTGTTTCTTTATGTTTAGTATTACGTCATTAACATTCCCCCACATGGCTAGTATTCTTTGAACTGCTCTTTTCATGTTCCATGTTATTCCAGGGAGTCCGCACACCTGCCCCAGCAAACCCAGAGGAGCCCGAACCAAACACCGAAACAGCAGTGACAAAAGCCGGATTGTGTGCCCACCCCTCTGTACACACACGTTCCTGGAGTCAGGATACTGAACGGTGGCTGTGTGCCCTGAGGGCTGTGTGCACGAAGCCAGGAGGAGTGGGCCTCGAGGGCCCTTCCAGGGATTTTCAAGGCTGACGTGGCTTCCCTGATCCTGTCTGACGTGTGCTGTCGCAGGGAGCCTGGTGCCTGGAGCACAGGCCTGCTGGCGCTGCCACGAGTAGGGGGCCGGATGCCAGGCTGAGGTGCTGGCAGTGGGCAGCTGCTGAAGGGACACATGTGGCCTCAGAAAGGAGACGGGACTGGAGGAGGGAGGCCCGAGGGTGCAGTCAGGGGGCGTCACGATCCCAAGGTGGCCGCTGCAGGGAAGGGCACTCCCGAACCACAGATGGACGCCCCGGCCTGACGGGCCCCTGCCTTCCCCCTTTCTCATGATTTCCCAGAGAGGGGAAAACTCCAGGGTAGTGAAGGAACAATGGAACAGAGACTGGAATCTTCTGAGGAGAGACTCCACCTCTTTAACTTCCCGGGTCTCCCAGGGCCGGAGAGAGAGACGGTTTCTTGTGGATTTCAGGTTCCTTTAAGTTGGGGCTGTGGTGGCACGGAGTCCTCCCTGTCCACAGTCAGGTGCTTCGTCCCTTTTTAGCTGGCCATATTCATGGCCCATCTGGTACCTCAGTGCTTTGTCCCGAAAGAGAAGTTGGTGACAAGCCTTGTCTGGTGGGGTCTTCCTGAAAGGCTGAAGGAGGGAACCCAGAGGAGGATGGGAGCATGGGCCCCGGTCCTCCACGGGTGTATCATGAAAGAGAACGTGGAAACCCTGGGAAGACAAGGAGCAAAGGCAACTAGCTGTCTGCTAACTGAGCATGAACATGTTGGTTTATTTCCTTTTAATCTTTGCATATGATATATACTTCACTGAAGAGGTCTTGCTCTCTACAGCCTTGTATCCTGTTTCTTTATGTTTAGTATTACGTCATTAACATTCCCCCACATGGCTAGTATTCTTTGAACTGCTCTTTTCATGTTCCATGTTATTCCTTAATGCTTTGTTTAACCAGTACCGCCCCCCAGCAACCCTCACAGGACATTTTAGTTGTGTTTACCACTTGGCTATCACTCATATCATTTTGAAGAACCTCATCATACATAAATCTCCACTTTTTTTGGAGGATAACTTTTTTTCTCAATCAGAGATGGCCACGACTCAGTCAATGTCAGTTGTTGTTGTTGTTGTTTTTTAATTTTATTGTCGTGTTTACTGAGCTTTCCACTGCTAACAAAAGTCAAACTGAAAAGAATGGTGCCTATTTGAGGAGCTGGGTACAGTGAAGGGCTCCCTGGGGGCTCAGACCGTAAAGAATGCGCCTGCAGTGCGGGAGAGCTGGGTTCCATCCCTGGGGCGGGAAGATCCTCTGGAGAAGGAACTGGCAGCCCACTCCAGTACTCTTTTTTTCTTTTTTTTTTATAATTTTTCTTTTTGGAGGGGCGGGGTGGGGAGGGAGGGTGGCGGGCGGGCCACTTCCTTGGTCTTTCATTTCTCTATTTTCAATCGTCTTTGTTCTTTGGCCCGTGTGGGCCTCCCATCGCGGTGGCCTCTGTCGTTGCAGAGCGCCGGCTCTGGGCGCATGCGCTCCAGAGCTCCGGCTCGGTAGACACATCAGTCCAGCCGCTCCACGGCACGTGGGATCTTCCCAGGCCAGGGATTGAACCGGCGCCCCTTGCACTGCAAGGCAGTGTCCTTACCCACTGGACCACCAGGGGAGCCCCCGCTCCAGTGTTCTTGCCTGGAGAATCCCATGGACAGAGGAGCCTGGGAGCATGGGCCCCGGTCCTCCACGGGTGTATCATGAAAGAGAACGTGGAAACCCTGGGAAGACAAGGAGCAAAGGCAACTAGCTGTCTGCTAACTGAGCATGAACATGTTGGTTTATTTCCTTTTAATCTTTGCATATGATATATACTTCACTGAAGAGGTCTTGCTCTCTACAGCCTTGTATCCTGTTTCTTTATGTTTAGTATTACGTCATTAACATTCCCCCACATGGCTAGTATTCTTTGAACTGCTCTTTTCATGTTCCATGTTATTCCTTAATGCTTTGTTTAACCAGTACCGCCCCCCAGCAACCCTCACAGGACATTTTAGTTGTGTTTACCACTTGGCTATCACTCATATCATTTTGAAGAACCTCATCATACATAAATCTCCACTTTTTTTGGAGGATAACTTTTTTTCTCAATCAGAGATGGCCACGACTCAGTCAATGTCAGTTGTTGTTGTTGTTGTTTTTTAATTTTATTGTCGTGTTTACTGAGCTTTCCACTGCTAACAAAAGTCAAACTGAAAAGAATGGTGCCTATTTGAGGAGCTGGGTACAGTGAAGGGCTCCCTGGGGGCTCAGACCGTAAAGAATGCGCCTGCAGTGCGGGAGAGCTGGGTTCCATCCCTGGGGCGGGAAGATCCTCTGGAGAAGGAACTGGCAGCCCACTCCAGTACTCTTTTTTTCTTTTTTTTTTATAATTTTTCTTTTTTGGAGGGGGCGGGGTGGGGAGGGAGGGTGGCGGGCGGGCCACTTCCTTGGTCTTTCATTTCTCTATTTTCAATCGTCTTTGTTCTTTGGCCCGTGTGGGCCTCCCATCGCGGTGGCCTCTGTCGTTGCAGAGCGCCGGCTCTGGGCGCATGCGCTCCAGAGCTCCGGCTCGGTAGTTAGACACATCAGTCCAGCCGCTCCACGGCACGTGGGATCTTCCCAGGCCAGGGATTGAACCGGCGCCCCTTGCACTGCAAGGCAGTGTCCTTACCCACTGGACCACCAGGGGAGCCCCCGCTCCAGTGTTCTTGCCTGGAGAATCCCATGGACAGAGGAGCCTGGCGGGCGACCCTCCGTGGGGATTGCAAAGACGTGGGCAGGACAGAGTCTATCATGAGGGCCTGTTTTGAACAGAGGGAGAGATACATTTTGGTAACGATCTGCCAGGTTGGGTGAAAGGAACACATACTGAGACTTGCCAGGCAGATCTCAGTGGTGAGATGAACTGCCCATTGAGCGTCAGTCCTGCTCTGTTGCCAGCTGGCTTGACTTGGCAGATCTCTCTCCTGCATCTCAGCCTCCAAGGACTATCCCCCCACCCCCGACTACCCCCACTGGAACAGCCTCTGGACAACTCCGGTGTGTCCCCTGCCCGGGTCCCAGCCGCTCAGGCTCTGCGTCCCTGTCCCATGACTGCACAGGGGCCCTCGAGGAGAGAGCGCACACTTGGCCATGGTTTGGCTTTTCAAACTCTGGCTCATGAAACTCATTTGCGGCCCCCTTGGGCATTTGAACCTGTCCAGTAGCTTGTGCTCCTGACATTCCGCATGGGGTCAGTCCGCTGGGCGTGTGTCTCGGGGCCCTTTGAGGAGTGGCCACAGCTCGTGGCGATGGTCCTCCAGTCGTGGCTGTCTGGAGCGCTCCTGTGGGTGATGTCACGGCTTTCTGAGCGATGGCTGATCTTGCACGAGTGGTCAGCTCCTTGAGGGCAGGTCCGAGTCCCCTGTGGCTCTCTCGGTGCCACTGCGTCGTGAGAAGAGCAGAGGGCTATGGGTATGGCCAGCCTGGGGTTTGCATCTCATCACCTATTAGCTCTGTGGCTTTGGGGCCATTTGCGCCTCCTCCCCGAACCTGGGTCTCCCCGTCTGGGCAGCAGTGGCAGCCATGCAGGGTGCCTTGCGGGTTGCAACACCCATAGGGGCTGCACAGTCGTTGACTGTCGTCCTGAGAATCAGTGTGTGAAGTACCTCCAAACTGTCATTTCAGGTTTGACTTCTCTTCCACTACTGATTGACTGACTCAAGCCATCCTTCTCTCTGTATTCACACTTGCACAGTTTATAAAGATGTGTAGATTAGAGAAAAAGAGAAACATGTGAACACGTTGATTCCTGACAGCACAGCCTATTTCTTAGCTTGGCTTTTGTATTGTTAACTTGAATATGAGAACGATGTCAGATCTGTCTCTGTGCTCCTGAAATTCTCAGCACAGCGCCTGATCCCATAGTAGAGAAACAATGAATAGTTCCTAGCAGGGTTAGCTTACTTACCCATGTATTCAGGGAGAGACCCGCATATGTAAGTTTAAATTGTACCCTTAAGTCTCTTCAGCCCAAGACTTCTGTACATTTGAGCGATGTTACCCTGGATTTCAGCAAGTGACCGCAAGGAAAGTCCTCAGTGATTGGCCGCTGCTGTTGTTGGTCGTGGAGCCGTTTGGCGGAGGGCGTGTAAATCAATCAAATGTCCAGTTTCTATTGTCCGCCAGTACTTCAAAGATGGGATTCAGGCACACTCGCCTGGCAGCACCTCCAGCCACTCTGAGGTCCTGACCGTCTCACCTTTGGGCGTGGTCTTCTGCCAGGGGGCTGAGTCCAGCCCAGAGCAGCGCGCCCTGGTAGGGGACTTAACAGATGTGGTACCCCAGCTCTGCTGCCGGCCAGGGCAGGGCGGGCCAGGTTGGTTTCCCTTCTAGAGAATGAGACGCATTTGGGGGCAGCAGCAGAGCTTTGGGCTTTGCTGGGAGGCAGTGTGGTGCGCTGGAAAGAAAACTGTTTCCGGAGTCCCGGGGCTGCCCTGCTTCGGCTCTTTGGGGCTCGTGTCCCAGCTCTGAGCTTCAGTGTCTATCTGTAAAGTGAGGCCAGACTGGATGGCTTTTAAGGGCCTCTCTGCCTCTAATTCCTATGTAAAATGGGTTCTTGGTGAGGAGAGAGAGGTGGCATGAAGGCCTTCTCAAATTCTGTTTCTCTTTTGTCATTACGAACCAGAAAATGACCGATGGCGAGATCTGGACAGGAAGTGCCCCCTTCAGCTCGACCAGCCGAGCGCCAGCATCTGGGAGTGCCTGCCCGACAAGTGTCAGGACAGCGCCCTGTGGCGCCGGGAGACGGCCGCCGCCTGCGCGGTCACCAACCTCATCAAAGACCTCAGCCTCAGCGACCACAACGGGAACCCGTCCGCGCCCCCCAGCAAGCGCCAGTGCCGGTCGCTGTCCTTCTCCGACGAGATGTCCAGCTGCCGGACGTCATGGCGGCCCTTGGGGTCCAGAGTCTGGACGCCGGTGGAGAAGCGGCGCTGCTACAGCGGCGGCAGCGTCCAGCGCTACTCCGGCGGCTTCAGCGCCATGCAGCGCAGCTCCAGCTTCAGCCTGCCGTCGCGCGCCGGCGTGCTCTCCTCGCCCTGCGACCCGGCGGGACTCCTCCCGCGGCGGGGCGGTCAGCCCGGCCCGGGGGTGCCGGGCGGACAGACGGGCGACCTCTGGGGCCCCGACGCGAGCCCCGCGGGCGGGGGCCGGCTCGACCTGCAGCGGTCCCTCTCCTGCTCGCACGAGCAGTTCTCCTTCGCGGAGTACTGCCCACCCTCGGCCAGCAGCACCCCCGCCTCGACGCCGGAGCTGGCCCGGCGCTCCAGCGGGCTCGCCCGCAGCCGCTCCCAGCCCTGCGTCCTGAATGACAGGAAGGTGGGCGTCAAGCGCCGGCGGCCCGAGGAGGCGCAGGAGCAGAGGCCCTCCCTGGACCTCGCCAAGATGGCACAGGTAAGAGCCCTAGGAGGAGTGCGGAGCCCCCTGGCTTCCGGCTCGTCCCGGGTGCGGGTGCGTGCGGGGCGCCAGCATCGGACGTGCCTGGGGAGGGGCTCGTTGCCTTGTAGTGAAAGTGAAACCAAGCCCCCCTTTTAAAGCCATCTGTTTCGCTCCACTTAAAAGCAGAAATGCTCTCTTCCGGTGCACGCAGGGCTGGGGGTGCAGGAGCCGAGAGCTGTGGAGAGGCAGGCCCGGCTCTGGGGGCTCCCCGCCTGGCCTTCTCGGGAGCCTCCCCTGGTCACCCATCCCCGCAACCGCTAGGAACTGCTTACACAGGCGGGGTTCAGCCTCACTAGGATTACGCTGACCCTGAGGTTGGGGGGCGAGTGATGGGTTCAGAGAAGGGGAGAATGGGGAGGGGGGCGCTTCCTTTTGTGACCGAACTGCCCACAGTGTGCGTCCTTCAAGATGCTGAGGTCACGCTGCCCCATGCCGCCGGGGTGATCAGCCTCGCTGTCACCGTGGGTGTGGCCTCTGGCCGTGCGACCTGTCAGTCGCGCTTAGTCCACTGAGTCTCGGAGCCCTGGGAGCCCTGGCGCCTGGACCTGGGTGTTGGGTTCAGTGAGATGAACTTGGAGTGAATGCACCATCATCAGGACGGTTTCCAGGCCTGAGCACTACCTGTGTTTGCCTCTCGCTGGGCAGCCCTGAGGTCAGAGTGTGACGGTGAGGCCCAGGGAGCAGACCTGGCCCTGGCGACCTGGCCGCTCAAGGACAGGCAGGCGTGGCGAGCTCTGGGTCCAGGAGCTCCTTGGATGCTCAGAGCCACGGTTTGAGCCTCATCTTTTCTAGCCTCCCTTGGTGAGCATCCATCACAGCTGGGCTTGAGGGAATGGGGACCAGCTTGACAGCGAGAGGTTGGTCTTGCTCGTGAGCATGTGGCCACGTCTGGGCAGGCAGGAGTGTCCTGTTCACTCATTTTCAGGCGGGTCTCACCGCCTTCCTTCATTGGCCAGTACTGCTTTTTCAGCTGGGCCTCCTTTCAGCTCAGAGGGAAAATACAGCTTCTGCTTATGGCATTTCCTTCTCTCTGCCTGAGCCCTCGCTCCCCGCCTAGAGGTCCCCCCAGAAGAAGAGGACAGGTATCTCTGGTCCAGACCTCCTGCCTGGCACCCGAGTTCAGACCTTCTGGCCACTTTTGTCCAGGAGCCCAGGCCCTGGCCCGGGGGACCGGTGGGTGGTGCTCCCCTCCCTTCCTCCCTGCCCATGGGAATCGCCGGGAGAAGACCTAAAGGGAGGACCAGGCGGGACCCCCACCCAGCGCTCCCTTCCTCCCATCGCCACTCAAGGTATGTCTTAACTGGACAGAGATTGAACACGGGCATTCAAGTTGGACAGGCGAGTGGAATTTTCCTTCCTGGAGAAATGTAAATAGGTAAAAAGTCTGGAAAGGTGACAGATTGGGGTAACTTCTGAAGGAAACCCAGAGCCCTGAGTTTTGGGTGTGATAAAATGGCTCCAGTTAAATTTTAATGCTGAGAGTGTGCGTCCTTCAAGATGCTGAGGCCCGCTGCCCCATGCCGCCGGGTGATCAGCCTCGCTGTCACCGTGGGTGTGGCCTCTGGCCGTGCGACCTGTCAGTCGCGCTTAGTCCACTGAGTCTCGGAGCCCTGGGAGCCCTGGCGCCTGGACCTGGGTGTTGGGTTCAGTGAGATGAACTTGGAGTGAATGCACCATCATCAGGACGGTTTCCAGGCCTGAGCACTACCTGTGTTTGCCTCTCGCTGGGCAGCCCTGAGGTCAGAGTGTGACGGTGAGGCCCAGGGAGCAGACCTGGCCCTGGCGACCTGGCCGCTCAAGGACAGGCAGGCGTGGCGAGCTCTGGGTCCAGGAGCTCCTTGGATGCTCAGAGCCACGGTTTGAGCCTCATTTTTTCTAGCCTCCCTTGGTGAGCATCCATCACAGCTGGGCTTGAGGGAATGGGGACCAGCTTGACAGCGAGAGGTTGGTCTTGCTCGTGAGCATGTGGCCACGTCTGGGCAGGCAGGAGTGTCCTGTTCACTCATTTTCAGGCGGGTCTCACCGCCTTCCTTCATTGGCCAGTACTGCTTTTTCAGCTGGGCCTCCTTTCAGCTCAGAGGGAAAATACAGCTTCTGCTTATGGCATTTCCTTCTCTCTGCCTGAGCCCTCGCTCCCCGCCTAGAGGTCCCCCCAGAAGAAGAGGACAGGTATCTCTGGTCCAGACCTCCTGCCTGGCACCCGAGTTCAGACCTTCTGGCCACTTTTGTCCAGGAGCCCAGGCCCTGGCCCGGGGGACCGGTGGGTGGTGCTCCCCTCCCTTCCTCCCTGCCCATGGGGATCGCCGGGAGAAGACCTAAAGGGAGGACCAGGCGGGACCCCCACCCAGCGCTCCCTTCCTCCCATCGCCACTCAAGGTATGTCTTAACTGGACAGAGATTGAACACGGGCATTCAAGTTGGACAGGCGAGTGGAATTTTCCTTCCTGGAGAAATGTAAATAGGTAAAAAGTCTGGAAAGGTGACAGATTGGGGTAACTTCTGAAGGAAACCCAGAGCCCTGAGTTTTGGGTGTGATAAAATGGCTCCAGTTAAATTTTAATGCTGAGCTTATTTTATTAGCTAATAAGCTAGATAGGTAATAAAAACAGCATACACGTGTTACTATATTTTACTAGCCACAGTTGGACTAACACCATGGGCATCGCTGGAGACATTTCCCGTCCTCACTTGGGTAGAAACCCTTTAAAAATACAGTGCTTGGTGGGGCCGTGCCCAGATGTATGGACGGCTTCATCGGCTCCCGGCAGGCCTCCAAGATCCCGAGGAGGCTGTCCTCCCCGTGCCTGCCTTTCCCCAGTCAGGGCCTGGGGAGGGCGGAGTCCAGGGAGTGCAGAGAGGGGCCCCCGGGAAGCATGCGGGCCTGAGGGCTGCGGCCAGAGCCCTGGAGGTGGACGGGCCCGCGTCGCCCCCCGCCAGGCTTCTGGGCCCACTGGCCCTCTACCCATGGGGCGCTGGATGCATCGGCTCTCCTGCCGAATGGTTCATGGCCTCAGAAAGCGGGCCTTGCTCGCATTTGAAGAGCTCTGGATGCAGCCTGGGGCACGTAGGGCCCTGCGCCCAGATCACGTGGTGAGCCGGTGTCGCTGGTGTGGGGCTTAGTGCCCCCAGACCCTCCACGTGGCTTCCCTGCGTTTGTCGCCGCTGGGAAGCAAGCAGGCCTGCGCGGCGGTGGGGAGGGCCGCGCGTGCTGAGCCTTGTCCATACACATCACCTGGGCTCCGGCCCCGGGGAGCTGACCGATGCCGACTCTCGTGGTGGTGGCCGCAGGGCTCGGGCGGGCAGGCCTGGGCCCGCTCTGGGCGTCTCCAGGGGCAGAGCCGGCCGTGAGGCTGACCTTCTGAGGACCGTCCTCTTCCTAATTTGTCTGTCTTCTGACTTGTGTTCTCACCCTCCCTCTCTGTCCTGGCCACTCACTTCTCGTTGGTTCCTCTTCTTGCCTCGTCCTTTGCTTTTGGAAATGGGAAGGGGGCCTGCGGCTCCGCCCGGCCTGCAGTGAGCTGCCCGCGTGGCGCCGGGGGCTGTCAGATGGGGACAGAGGCGGAATCGCCACCTGTGCAGAGGAGGCTGGCCTGCGTGAGCGTCCTTGTCTCGTGGCTGTCACCCGCGGGCCCAGGACGGAGGCGGCCCGGGAGCCCGCCGGCGCTGCCGCAGAGGCCCCGCCTGCCCGGCCGTCTCCGGGCACCGCTGTCCAGCTGGCAGCAGCGGTGGCTCTCGGCGCTCCCCGCACTGGGGGAGGCGTGGTTAGAAATTGCTTTCAGATTGCCTTTGCTGCTATTTTTTTTTTTTTAATTCTGGATGTTAACTTTTTACCTTTGTCTTTTGCGTTGGAGTATGGCCGATTTGCAGTGTTGTGATAGACTCGTGTGCGCAGTGGGGTGACGCAGCCACATGCACCTGCGTGTCTCTGCTTCTTGAAACCCGAATGCCCGGCTCTCTGGCGGGGAGCTGGTCCCCAGTGAGGGAGGGTGGCTGCAGGCAGGAGGCCCTGCGGGGAGGGTGATGCAAGGGCCCGGCCCCGCAAGGCCCTCCCTCCCTGTAACTGTGACTACAGCCGCCTGGTCCCCAGAGCAGGACGCTCGCCGGCGGCCCACGGGCAGCCCTGCCCGGTCCGTGCCGGCTCTGGCACTGCTCGCCGCCCTGTGCAGCTTTCCTAGGCTCCTTGTGCCTGGTGTTTTATAGGAAGCCGAAGCCTCCCTTTTGCAACACGGCAACGTGGGCCATGGAGGGCAGGGCCCAGCCCAAGCCAGTGAGCTGTTCACTAGCGGGACTTGCGCTGACGTTATTGATTACTGCTTTCTGGAAACTTCGTCTAACCACCAGTAGTTAACTCCCAGCGAGCCCTGGGCTGTGTGGGACCACTTAGACCTGGGTCAGGTATGCGTGAGCAGAAAAAGCCGCAATTAAAGATGACCCGCCGAATGCCGTGCCCTGGGTGTCGCAGGCCCTGCTGTATGTTTAACTCCAGGTTGGTCAGCTTGAAAGAGCGACCAGTTATATTTCTCTCAGAGCCCGGGACAGAAGGCAGAGGCTCGTGAGGAGGGTCCGGGGCTGGAGTAGAGGTTTGATTGAGGGCAGCAGCCCGCACGCTGAGCCCGCACGCTCCCTGCGCAGGCCTCCGAACCGGCAGCAACTGTTGTGGTAGCAGATACTGGAGGGGCCTGTGAAAGCTGGCCGGGGCAGCGTGGGCGAAGAAAGAAGCCTGAACGGGAAGCTACGCCAAGAGCCGAGGGCCTGCAGAGCCGTCCGGGGGAGCGGCGTGGCCAGGGCTGCGTGGGCGCTGATGGGTGAGGGCTGTTGGGGAAACCGCTGGAAGGGTCCTCACAGAGGCTCGTGGGTAGCTTGTGCCCCTTGGCCGGCGGGGGCCCTGGGGAGCCGCCTGTCCCAAGGGATGGCCCTCACACCACCCACCAGCTGCACTCCCTTCTCGCTCACGCCGCCCGGCAGCTGCAGGCCAGCTGTGCTGCTTCTTGGCAGAGTTGCTGGGTTCAGCCTGGTTGCCTGAGCCTTTACAGCCCTCGGACCCCTCTGCCAGCGGCGGCCACCTCCCTGGCCCCAGCTTCCCGCCACATTGCCTCCTTAGCCCCTGCTGGGTGGGGAGCCCTGCGGACAGCAGACGCCGGAACGCAGAAGTGGATCGCCTCTGCAGTGCAGGTGGTGCAGAGATCTTTGAGGAGCAGCCATGGGAAGCCCCGGGGGCTCCAGCTGGGATGAAGTCAATGACAGTGGAAGCAAAGGCACGGGGGTTCCCTGGCAGCCCAGCGGTTACGACTCGGCGCTTTCACTGCCACGGCCCAGGTTCAGTCTCTGATCAGAGAAGTTCCTGCGAGCCGCACGCCAAAAAAGTGTTACGAGGCAAAGCCAAACCCCACGGGTCACGTGGGAATAGTTGCTTCTGATGAGAGAACAGGGTGGGCTTGAACGAAAAAAGAGGGGCTTTCAGACCCCAGCTGTCAGAGCCATGGATGCCAGGGGGGCAGCTCCCTCCACGCCCGGGCAGGCGTCGCCGGTCAGTCCGGCCGCCTTGGGCTGGAGCTCCCAGAGGGCTGGAACCATCCCCTTGTGCTCCCTGCAGCCATTTGAGATGCCACCTCTGTTCTTGTCACCCCTCACTTGAGAGTCCGGGAGAGACGGTGACTTGCCCAAAGCCACGTGGCCCCTGAAGGGTCCAGGAAGGCCGAGTTCAGAGCTCTTCCTCTGCCGTGATCGGCCCCAGGTGTCCATCCCAGGGACACAGAGGGCGTGGAGGCGAAGCAACGCACTCGGGGGTCAGGTGGCGCTGGGCTCCCCGTTCGGCCGCTTGCTTGAGCCCTGTGCCCTTGAGCAGCTCACCACGTGAGCCTCTGTGTTCATGTCTGTAAGGTGGGAAGGACGGTTGCCGCTTCTCCTGGGTGCAGGCCCAGCCCGGTCGGTGCTCGCACAGGGGGGCTGTTCCCCCAGCCTGCCTCCCGGCTCCTGCTGTCAGCGGCGCTCGCCGCCCCAGCACAGGGCTGTGGGGAACCTGCGGCCGTGGAGCAGGAGACTAGTTCCAGCTCTAAGTCATTCTGAAGCACTGCAGAAACCCCATGTGGTTCTCAGAAGTTGAGGAAACCCCCTGGATCCCTCCTGTGTCCCCAGGCATAGCTACCAGGTTGCGTAAGCAATCTGCTTAAGGTCACTCAGATCCAGCGAGTGTTGACACAATAGCTTTGATCTCCTGGGGAAAAGAAAAATAGGAGTCCAACTGGGGACATGCCAGAGGCAGCCTTTAATGCCACTTGGTGATTTTCCATGCTTTAATTCGCCTCTGCAGTGCAGGTGGTGCAGAGATCTTTGAGGAGCAGCCATGGGAAGCCCCGGGGGCTCCAGCTGGGATGAAGTCAATGACAGTGGAAGCAAAGGCACGGGGGTTCCCTGGCAGCCCAGCGGTTACGACTCGGCGCTTTCACTGCCACGGCCCAGGTTCAGTCTCTGATCAGAGAAGTTCCTGCGAGCCGCACGCCAAAAAAGTGTTACGAGGCAAAGCCAAACCCCACGGGTCACGTGGGAATAGTTGCTTCTGATGAGAGAACAGGGTGGGCTTGAACGAAAAAAGAGGGGCTTTCAGACCCCAGCTGTCAGAGCCATGGATGCCAGGGGGGCAGCTCCCTCCACGCCCGGGCAGGCGTCGCCGGTCAGTCCGGCCGCGTTGGGCTGGAGCTCCCAGAGGGCTGGAACCATCCCCTTGTGCTCCCTGCAGCCATTTGAGATGCCACCTCTGTTCTTGTCACCCCTCACTTGAGAGTCCGGGAGAGACGGTGACTTGCCCAAAGCCACGTGGCCCCTGAAGGGTCCAGGAAGGCCGAGTTCAGAGCTCTTCCTCTGCCGTGATCGGCCCCAGGTGTCCATCCCAGGGACACAGAGGGCGTGGAGGCGAAGCAACGCACTCGGGGGTCAGGTGGCGCTGGGCTCCCCGTTCGGCCGCTTGCTTGAGCCCTGTGCCCTTGAGCAGCTCACCACGTGAGCCTCTGTGTTCATGTCTGTAAGGTGGGAAGGACGGTTGCCGCTTCTCCTGGGTGCAGGCCCAGCCCGGTCGGTGCTCGCACAGGGGGGCTGTTCCCCCAGCCTGCCTCCCGGCTCCTGCTGTCAGCGGCGCTCGCCGCCCCAGCACAGGGCTGTGGGGAACCTGCGGCCGTGGAGCAGGAGACTAGTTCCAGCTCTAAGTCATTCTGAAGCACTGCAGAAACCCCATGTGGTTCTCAGAAGTTGAGGAAACCCCCTGGATCCCTCCTGTGTCCCCAGGCATAGCTACCAGGTTGCGTAAGCAATCTGCTTAAGGTCACTCAGATCCAGCGAGTGTTGACACAATAGCTTTGATCTCCTGGGGAAAAGAAAAATAGGAGTCCAACTGGGGACATGCCAGGGAGGCAGCCTTTAATGCCACTTGGTGATTTTCCATGCTTTAATTGAGAGCCTCTCTGAGCTGAAGGGTGTTTGAAGCGACAGAGATCTGGGGGCTCGCAGGAGGGGGGCCTCTGCTGCATAAGCCAGGTGCTGCTCTGACAGTCCCTTCCGCTCTCCAGACGGGCGCGGGCCCCCCTTGACCCGCCAGGCCCTGCTCCGGGGCCGGGTGCAGCGGCAGGGGTCGGATGCCCCGCCCTTGGGAGGCCAGAGCCTATGGGCAGGTGGAAGGCACATCTGAGGATGTCTCCCATCCTGCTTTGTGAGAAACGTCTGTAAAACATCTAGTGCAGAGCCTTGGTGTTTCCCAGGCCAGTTCCTATGTGTGGCTGTTCTGCATCCCTGCCCAGTGGCCTGAGTCTTGTGTTGGGCGGCAGGTGAATGACCGGGAGCCTGGTGTGGCTGTCAACTCCCTGTCCAGGTCCTGCGTGTGCTGAGCGTCTCTGGCAGCATTTAAAGGGACCAGGGTTCTAGTGTGTTCTCACAGTGCCTTGGGATCCTGTGAACAGGGCCATGAGCCATGAGGCGGCCCTGGAAGAGTGTGCGTGGGGGCTTGCCCAAGTGCGTGTGCAAAGGTTAGAGTCAGGAAGAGGCTGGGAGGAGCCTGGTGTGGCCGGGGCAGAGCGGGTGATGGGGGCCAGGGACCTGAAGTGAGCCTTCTCGGTAGGTCCTCTGAAGACGGTAGGCTTGTGCTCTGAGTGCGGGGGGGAGGCAGCAGAGCGCTTTTAGCAGGGGAGTGATGGCGCCCCTCTGCAGGCTCCTGGGAGGGAAGCCGTGCCAGCCGAGGGGCGGGGAGGCTGTTGGCAGACACGACAGTGGGCTTGCCCAGGGTAGGGGACACACTGAGTCTTGTTAGGGGCTCAGGCCCCCTGGAGGTGCGACCAGCAAGCCCAGCCCGGGGGCTGCTGTTGCATCAGCTCCAAGTCACTGCAGCCACAGACCTCACTGGGCCAAGCACCCATCACGCGCGTCCCCAAGGACAGCGTCGTTTGAGCGGCTGTGTCCAGAGGTTGCTGGTTGTAAGGCCCTCGCGTTCTCCCTCCCAAGGCCCTCGCTTTGCCTATTTGTGATTGGCGCTCGGTGGAAGTGAAGCGGAGCTGAGCACCGTGATGCACTTTGTGTCCTGGGAGCTGTCCCGCCCAAGCCCTTAGGCGTCAGTGCCTGACCAGCCCGGGCGCCCTGGCCGCCCCGAGGAACTCGATTCCCAGCCTTCTCGCCACTCCTCCCTCCAGCCTCCACCGCCTTTGCCGGAGCGTCCTTGTCCGCTTGACTCTGGGGCCTCTCTCTGGACTCGGGTGGGCCGCGCGGGGCCGCAGGAGGCCGCACTGGGGCGCCACTGGCTCGTCACGCTGGGTCCTGGCTCAGCTGTGCCACGCCCGGTCTGTTTCTGTCCGTGGGGCGGCATCTCCGGAGAGCAAGGCGCCAGCAGTGGCCTCTGAGAGCCCACTGCCACAGCCCTGGGGACCGGCCCAGCCTGGGAGGAGGCGGGGTCGGGGCCGCTTGGTGGAAACGCAGAAGGATTTCAGCATTCCTGTCTTACTCCTGCCTCCTCATCGGGGGTGTTGGGGTCATGCCTCCCAGGAAGGTGCTCCACGCCCCGGGTGAGCCTGAGTCCGCCCCGGGAGGGCTGGAGACAGGCAAGCTTGCAGCCATGTCACTGAAATGCACGTGATTCATTGTGAGCCGATGTGCCTGCCGCCTGCCCGTGCCTTCATCTTGTACAGGCTGCGGGCCGTCATGGGGCCCCAGGTAGGGTGAAGTGACGCCCATTTTGCCTTTGGTAACACTGTCCTCGGTTGTCCCAAGCACGGCATCGACATAGAATCCCTGTTGATAGGGACCATTTATCTGGAACATTTTTGCGGAACCAGCTGTCCTGAATGCCGGCCCTTTTCGTGCGGCTCCAGGCCCCAGTCAAGAACTGAAGAAAATGAGCGCCATGCAGCAGGGCCAGCCCTGCACAGGCTTCCCTGTTCCAGTCCCCAAGCCGGCAGGAACTTGGTTTGACTGGACTCGGGAGTGGGTGTTAATTGCCTATTTATGGTGAGAAGATTAACAATGCCTCCTTTGAAAGTTAGGCATAGTAGAACTCTTGGATAATTCCTGCTGGGGAGGGAGAAGGGTGGCTTTTTTATTTTTTTTCTGTCTTGGAAAACAAAAGAAATGGTTGGTTCCAAAATATAACGCCATCCCCACCAGCTTCATCTGCGAGCCGTCGCAGCGAGCTCACATCGGAATATGTCACTGAAGGCCACCAGGCCCGGCCCCTTCCCCGAACAGCGTGGTGGCCTGTCCTGGGCTTCTCCGTGCAGTGGGTGGGGGCCCCTGCGGAGTGGGGGCACTGCAGCTGTTTCCTGGCCGCAGCCCTGTGCCTGGGTCCCGTGCCGCCTGGATTAGCGGGGGTCTTCCGCAAGGGGTGGAGACCACCCCCTGAGTTGGAGGGTTCCGTGTGGACAGTGGTTCGGGGGAGATGCTCCTGTGGGTGCGGCCCCCGCGGGAGGTGTGGAGGGCCCAGGGCGCTGAGGAGGGGGAGGACCGGGAAGTGGGCTCTGTGAACGCTGGAAAGGCTGCCGGGTGGAAGCTCGGCTCCCAAGGGTGAGGCGCAGAGACCTCTGGCCACAGGAAGCAGGCAGGGCGGTGCGAGGCCTGCCCCCTCCTCTCCCAGCCTCCAGGACGGCCCCGGCTGGCCTGGGGGCAGAGCCTCTCGGGGGCAGGTGGCAGCGCCTCCCCTGCCCGCCCCAAGGCAGAGTGCAGCATGGGAGTGGGCCTGGAGGTGACCCTCACGGGGGAGAACGCCACCCTGCTAGGAGCCCGCCGGGGGGCGGGCTGTGCAGACCCGGGCGAGCCCTCTGCCCTTGGCACCTGGGGCGTCCTTGGCCAGGAGGCCAGGGGCCTGCCACGTCCTCTTCTTCACTCCGCACCCCTTTGTCTGTGCTCAGAGATGCTTCCTGGTGACTGCTGGGCGCCTGGCACTCAGGCAGGAGGCCCGTGTATTTCTGCAAGACACACACGGTTGTCACTTTGATATAAGCTACTGCCGAGAAAGAGGGTGGGTAGCAGGCGAGCACCTTCCCACCGACTCGGTGGACATGAGTTTGAGCAATATGAGGAATGATAACACCGGTGATTCCTGCCAGGTGCGGCAGTGTTCCCTGTGCCTGGCACCCCTGCGCTGCGCACGCTCCGTGGACAGGAGGAGGCGTGTGGTTCTGTAGCCACTTGTTGCCTTGGGGAAGTGAGGATTCCTGTTCCTATTTTGCAGAAGAAGAATCCAAGGTACCAAGGTCAGGTGTGGCAGCCAAGCTCACGAGGTCAGAGGTGGCAGGGTTGTGTGGTCCAGCTTGGTGCCATCATCAGGGGGCCAAGGCAAGGCTCAGGGGGCCACGCCCATCCCATCCTCGCGGTTGTCCACAGGGTGGGTCAGAGTCAGCAGAGCCTGGAGTCGGGAGCTGAGGGCTGGCTAGGAGTGAGTCTTCCCTCCTTGGCTGCGGCAGGCCCCTGGGAGGACAGGTTTGCCCTGGGTGCGTGGGGACCTGCTTGAGGACAGTGTAGTGGCCAGGCTCAGAGGTCAGTGCCCAGTCTTGGGGTGGAAGCTGGCATCTCACGTGGCATCTCCAGGGAAGCCTGGTCTGGTGCCCGCTACGCAGCTGTTGGAGCTGCCTAGACAGTCTAAGGTGACGGTTCCCACCATCTGAGAAGAAGCGGACTGACGCGGGAATAGTCCCAAAATCTGAAACTTCAGATCAGAGTCGTGGTACTGAGCCAGAGCCCAAGCAGGGCACTAACAGTTGCCTTGATGAAGCCCTCGGACCTCCAAGAGGATCCCCAGGCTCTCCTGTGGGTTTTTTTGTGTGTTTTTTTGGCTGTGCTGCATGGCATGTGGGGTCTTAGTTACCTGATCAGGGATTGAACCTGCACCCTCTGCATTCGAAGTATGAAATCCTGACCAGTGGACCACAAGGAGGCTCCAACACCAGGCTTCCAAAGTGATGTCTAGGGCTTAGTGCGAGGGGCTGGTATGGCAGAAAAGACGGACCCCTCCCTCCATGGGCCTTTCTGACCGCCCAGGCCCATGAGAGACGCCACGCTACAGGCTGGTGGCTATGAGGCTTGTCCAGAGCCGGCCAGTGGGGAGGAGGAAAAACACAGGCGCAGTCGGTCCTCATCCCAGGTCTCAGAAGCCCGGCGGGGCCTCTTTGGAGGCTGGACCTCCAGGGCAGCTGGCCTGGCCTCGTTCCAGGCGGCTAGTGCCTCTCTTCCTCCTTGTGCTTGTAGGTGGGACAGAGGGCGTTCGTGAGCCCCTCTCTGCCTGGGCCTCCCTGACCCTCAGCCCTGGAACCTGTGCCGAGAGGGTCTGTAGGGACGCCCCTTGGCACAGAGCAGGACCTCAGGGCACAGAGGTCCCGTGTCTCTTGGGTCCAGTGTGGGACATGACTTAACAATTTATAATGATAGGTTTGCTACTCTAACTAGCCCTCCCTCCCACCTGAGGCCCCAGTGGCGCTGAGCAGGTGCGGCCGGTGCCTCCGGGCATGTGGACTGCCAGTGCCTCAAGCCGTCAGGATCGGGGCGGCACACCACCGTTACCCACTTTTGCAAATTAAGTTTGCATGGCATGCAGCTGTGCCCATGGCCTGTGGTTGCTTTCATGTCCCAAGAGAGACCACGTGGTTCTCAAAGCCAAAAATGTGCTGTCTGGCCCGGCAAGAGAATGTTACCAGCCCCTAATATGGATGGCCCCGTGCCTCAGTTTCTCTGTTTGGAAAGTGACTGGAATCTGTTTGGCGGTGTCTCACGAGAGCTGGCCCACGAGAGGGCCCAGCGCCGTGATCGCGGCGGTCAGGAAGGGGAGGGAGATGTCACGCGGCCCGCCCGATTGCCTCAGGCTCTGCTGGCTCCACACTTAGCTTTGGAGTGGCCCTTTCCCGTGCCTCTCAAGGGGCCGATGAGGAGGAGCTGCTGGGACCCCGGTCCAAGAGGATCCCCAGGCTCTCCTGTGGGTTTTTTGTGTGTTTTTTTGGCTGTGCTGCATGGCATGTGGGGTCTTAGTTACCTGATCAGGGATTGAACCTGCACCCTCTGCATTCGAAGTATGAAATCCTGACCAGTGGACCACAAGGAGGCTCCAACACCAGGCTTCCAAAGTGATGTCTAGGGCTTAGTGCGAGGGGCTGGTATGGCAGAAAAGACGGACCCCTCCCTCCATGGGCCTTTCTGACCGCCCAGGCCCATGAGAGACGCCACGCTACAGGCTGGTGGCTATGAGGCTTGTCCAGAGCCGGCCAGTGGGGAGGAGGAAAAACACAGGCGCAGTCGGTCCTCATCCCAGGTCTCAGAAGCCCGGCGGGGCCTCTTTGGAGGCTGGACCTCCAGGGCAGCTGGCCTGGCCTCGTTCCAGGCGGCTAGTGCCTCTCTTCCTCCTTGTGCTTGTAGGTGGGACAGAGGGCGTTCGTGAGCCCCTCTCTGCCTGGGCCTCCCTGACCCTCAGCCCTGGAACCTGTGCCGAGAGGGTCTGTAGGGACGCCCCTTGGCACAGAGCAGGACCTCAGGGCACAGAGGTCCCGTGTCTCTTGGGTCCAGTGTGGGACATGACTTAACAATTTATAATGATAGGTTTGCTACTCTAACTAGCCCTCCCTCCCACCTGAGGCCCCAGTGGCGCTGAGCAGGTGCGGCCGGTGCCTCCGGGCATGTGGACTGCCAGTGCCTCAAGCCGTCAGGATCGGGGCGGCACACCACCGTTACCCACTTTTGCAAATTAAGTTTGCATGGCATGCAGCTGTGCCCATGGCCTGTGGTTGCTTTCATGTCCCAAGAGAGACCACGTGGTTCTCAAAGCCAAAAATGTGCTGTCTGGCCCGGCAAGAGAATGTTACCAGCCCCTAATATGGATGGCCCCGTGCCTCAGTTTCTCTGTTTGGAAAGTGACTGGAATCTGTTTGGCGGTGTCTCACGAGAGCTGGCCCACGAGAGGGCCCAGCGCCGTGATCGCGGCGGTCAGGAAGGGGAGGGAGATGTCACGCGGCCCGCCCGATTGCCTCAGGCTCTGCTGGCTCCACACTTAGCTTTGGAGTGGCCCTTTCCCGTGCCTCTCAAGGGGCCGATGAGGAGGAGCTGCTGGGACCCCGGTGGTCCCACTGGGGACTCCGCTTCCACTGCCGGGGCCCGGAGTCACCCCCTGGATGGGAAACTAAGATCCCACAAGCCCCGCATGGCCCCCAGACCACAACACACCAAAGAAGGAGGCGCGGCTGCTAGTGGGGGGCTGCTGGAGCCGGTCGCTTCTGGCTAACTCCAGCCCTGGTATCAGAATGAGGTCTTCCAAGGGTCCCCGCACACAGAATCCCGATGCCGTTTTTACATGAAAACCGCCTTCTCCCAGCGGCTTGGCTCTGGAAGCGCTGGCCGGGCTGCCCGTCCGGTCCCAGCGCGCCCGTCGTCCAGCCGGCCCTCCTGGCGCGGCCTGGCTTGGAGAGCGTGGGCTGCAGGGACGCTTGCTCGCTTCCTCCCTGGTTTCACTCCCTCCCTCGGTCTGTTCCCGTCCCTCAAAGAATCTCAGGGAGGCTGTTCCGCCCAGGCTGGTGGAACACAGTTCAGACGTGTGGACCCGGGGCCCTTGCCACTCAGGACCGGCTTCTGGAAAGTGTGTGCGCTGGCTGGGGACGCAGACACCTCCCTGCTACCAGATGCCTCCTGGCCCCCGAGGCACATAACCGGCTCGGAAGTTGCTAGACAATATTAACTTTGTGGGAACAGAACTTGGCCTGGCGAGGTGGGTTTGGAACGGCATCGTGAAAACAAGGGTGGGAAGGCCGGCTCTGACGAGCCTCAGATGGCCGCGGCTCTCCTCCCGGCCCGCCTCCTCAGGCTCAGCCAACAGAGGCCGGCTGGTCCCAGGCCCGCGCCGCCCCGCACCCGAGAGATCCGAAGGCAGCCGGAGCCAAGAGGCTGCGGCCGGGGCTGGAGCGCCTTTGGGGACCAGGAATGTGGTCGGAAAGTTCTCAGCGCAACCAAGAGCCACTTCCACCGTCGCAGCTGGCCTCGGCCCTGCTGGGAAGCCGGCGATGAGCAGAGGAGGAGGAGCGGGGACGCGCGGGGACAAGTGTCTCCCAGAAGCAGCTGCTCCCCGCCGTCCTCTCGTCCCCGCCTTGTCTGCAGGGGCGGCCGTGCAGTGGGCAGCTCGCGCGGACCCAGGCGGTGTCCGTGGTCCAGAGCAGGAGGACTAGGGTGGGAGTGGGGGCGGGTCACAATTCTCCAGAGGCTTCAGCTTCACCGACGGGACGTGTTCTGTGAATCTCAGCAGCCGAAGCTCAGCTCCGATAGTGTCCGGGGCGCCAGGGAGGACGTGTGTGGGCATCGGGTGAAGCCCCCGTCCGGGAGAGACAGGCACGTCAGCAGTGAGCTGGGACGAGGCACCTGCTGAACGGAGCTCCCAGGAATGTTCTGGGGTCCCTGGGAAGCCCTCGGGGACCGTAAAGAAATGGCAGGCCCCTCGTCACCCTTACTGTGTGCCCAGCACCCCTCGAGATGCTGGCTGGACACGAGCTCACCGACCCTTCAGGCCAGCCCGGGAGGCAGACGCCCTCAGCCTCCTGCCGCGGCCCTGCCGGGGGCCCGTAGCAGCGCCCTGGGGACGGACCGGACCGGCCATGGAGCCGGCCCCTGGCAGGTGTGGGGTTTGAGCCCAGGTGGCTTGTCTGGGAGTGTGTGCTGAGCAGGGGGCAGCCTCAGGAGGTGCAGGGTGGGGTCCTAAGGCTGGAAGGTTTCTAGGCGGAGCCAGGGAGCAGGCGTGGAAAGAGAGGCATGCACCCCTGGAGTCCTGCCACGGCTGGCCGGGGCCCGCGCCTCTCTGCCCCGCGGCCTCCTGGGAGCGCGGGAGCACCTTCGTGCCTGTCTCCAGAGGTGGGCCACGTAGGCTCTGATCCTGCTGAGACTATGCGGAAGGTTTTCAGAGGTCCCACACCGTTGAACAGGGCTCTGGGAAGACAGGCCGGGAAGGCAGGCTGTGTGGAGCCACGCGGCAGTAGAGCAGCCCTGGGAACGCTTGTGTGTGACCAGGACTGGGCAGACGGCAGCGGGCAGGAGGGGACTTGCCGACAGTCTTCTGGGCTCTGTGGCCGGGGACCAGCAGAGTGCCCCCGGGCTCCGCTCCTGAGCCTTCCCGGGCGGCGTGGTGCCAGGCAGCACGGAAGGTGGCCAGGCCCGCGGATGCGTGCACGCGTGCTAAGTCACTCCAGTCGTGGTCCACTCTGTGCGAGCCCACGGCCTGTAGCCCGCCAGGCTCCTCGGACCCTGGGATTCTCCCAGCAGGAATACTGGAGGGGGTTGGTGTTTCCTCCTCCAGGGGTTCCTGACCCAGGGATCCAACCCTTGTCTCTCGTGGACACGTACATGCAAAAAGCTCAGAGTTTAGAAATGTAAAAACACCGAAAGTGGAACGCCTCCGACATCTTCCGCCAGAGAGACGGTCCTGGAGCGTGCGGGGCGGCTGCTGCAGTCCCGGCCCTGCGCAGCTCCCGCGCCGGCGCCCCGGCGCCCCTTCCGCCAGGAGTCCACGGACGCCGCCGGGCCAGCTGCACCACGTGTGCCGTGGTGACGGAGGGGAGTTGGTTCCTGTGAGAGAGACGTGAAAGGGACACCCCTTCCTGAGACAGAGAACACATGATCTAGTTACTGGTTTTTCGCTCTGTCCAACCGGAAAAGCAGACATGGTTTGAAAAGGAAAACTGACCACAAAATTCTTGGCCCTGCGCAGAACAGGACTGCATTCTTCCTAGGCTGTCTGGTCCAAGCTCTGGCGGATGGGTTGGCGCTCTTGTCCCGCGCGTCTGTGATGGTGCGGTTCCCCTCAAACATGACAGAGCATTCTCCATCAGCCCCCACCCCACGCCTCCTGGGATGTAATCAGCCCCGGCGTCCCCTGGCTGCACCCGGCCCGGCTTGGCCAGATGTTGCTAGCCTGTCCCAAGCCCAGGAGTCATTTCCGGCCTCAGCCCCATACCACGGGCTTGGAGCGGGCCTGCTGCGGGGTGGGCCCAGCCGTGGCGTTGGTTTTGGTCTTTTTGCACAGTGCGCACCTGAGTCCGCGAGCTGGCTGGGCTGTGTCGTTTGCTCTTAAGCACCATTCCACCGTAGGGCCGCGTGCCCATTACGGCCCTGCTCCCCGGCGCGCCCAGCCGCGCTCATTCAGGACACACTTTCCTGGGGGCCCGTGGCGCTTCCACGCCAGCCCTGGCCGGCCGGGGCGTGCAGGTGACATGAGAGAACCCCAGAGTGCCGCCTCCGTCGTGTCTGCGTCCCTGACACAGGGGCTTCTTCCTGGCTTTGACCATGTTCAGGGGTGTCCCTGTCACCATCTGCTCAGCCAGCACCTCTCCCCAGGGGCCAGTTGTGTGCGGGGCCCCGTGGTGCCCCAGAGCCCAAACAATAGAATCCAGACCCTGTTCCCTGCAGACGGATCCCAGTCAGTCTGGGGCAGTTGCTGTTGACTGTGTACCTGCCGTGTGCTGGCACCGCTTTCCAGAAATTTCCCCTTGGGGGGCAGTCAGCAGGAGCGGCGAGCCCACATCAGAAGCGGTCTCAAGCCCAGAAGCACGGGAAGAGGGCGGAGGGGACAGGCGGGACCGCCTGGGGAGGCTGGCTTCACCCCACACAGAGGCTGGGCGGGTTTCCAGCAGCTGCTGGGGCGGGGAGGGGCGGAGAGGGGCAGGGAGAGGCCCCCCGCCTGGAGCCGCCACCTCCCAGAATCCCCCGGCCAGGCTCAGCATCGCGGTCCCCCACTTGGAGGGCGTGGCTTGGTGGGGCACGCGTCGAGCTGGAGGAGCCCCTGTGGACATCCTGGGGGCTGTGACCTTGGGGCTCCTCACCAGCCCAGCCAGTCCTGACACAAACCCTCAGCTCAAGTGGAAGCACCCAGCTCAGAAGGGGCTGCCTGCTGGGTGGGAGGGCGCGTCGCCGTGGGGTGGCCCTGGGCTGTGGGTGGGAGACGGGCGCTGACTGGGTCCTTGAGCTGCTCACAGCCCGGTCACCGACACGTGGCCGGACACGGGGGCCTGTCTGGCTGGGAGTGGCCAGTGCGGCAGTGACGTCAGGAGTGGGCCGTGGGACTGTGGGCCCAGGGGGCCGTCCTCGGCCCCGGAGCTCGTGTTCTGTGTCACGGTCAGGGACCGTGGGGCCTCCCAGAAGCCGGGACCGGTGTGCGCCTTGGGCTCATGTAATCTGGGATCTTCAGGAACCAGCGGCTCACGTCAGTGGTGACTGTTGGCAGAGAGATCTCGGTGCCCTTCTTGCGTGTCTTACTTTTAAAAGAAGCCAGGATGACCCTGGCGTGAATATGCTTGTGGAACTCCTCGGGCCAAGCGTCTCGAGCTGACCCAGGATCAGAGGGGCGTGCGTCGTGTCAGCGCCGCCTGCAGCCCCACCTAGGATGCGGAGCTGTGGGTCCTGACCATGCGGTCGCAGGAGGCCGCGGGTTCCTGCCGTCGCCCCTCTGTGGGCTGTAAAGGAGACCACTCCTGCGTGTGACGGGACCTGGGCTTTCTGCCCCAGCACGTGCCCCCTGCCCTGGCGCTGGGCGGCAGGTGGGGGCTCGGGTGAGATGAATCAGAGCCTGCCTTCCAGTAACTCCCTTTTGTTTGTTCTGCCCTAAGTGGAAAATGAGCTCTCACTACCGTTCCCTGGGGATCAGAAGCCTGTTGGCGGGAGCACGCCTTCCTTCCCGCCGCCCCTGTGTGGCAGCCGGGCAGAAATGCCCCTCTCCCCGAGGTCCAGTGCCCTTGCAGTCCTACTGTGGTTCCGGTGTGGGGGGAGCATTGCCGCCAAGACCCCTGGCTTGGGAGGGCCAGGCCGGCCCAAGGCGTCATGTCCTTTGTTCTCAGATCCTTCTTGGAGCACCTTAACCCTTGGTGCCGGGTCCAGCATTCAGCTCACAGTGTTTTATTTGTCATTTAATGCTTGTCATTATTTCCTTTGATACGAACCTTTTTATTCAGGGTTACACCCAAGGGTTTCCATTCTTTCCAAATAAGCCTCGCCCGTCCCTGATGTCCCCTGGGTTCCTCAGTGGCTCTGAGCGCCCGCCTCTCCTGAGTCCGCAAGGTGCCCTGGCAGGCTTGGCTCTGGGAAGGGTGGTGACAGGTGCTGCCAGGTATAACCCAGCCGCTGCAGTTTGCCAGCTGAGCCTCAGCCCCGCGCTGGTCCGTGTCGGCTCGTAAGCCAGAGAATCCACCTGGCACTGGCCCTGAACCGGATCGCAGGTGTTCCAGACCTGCCTGCTGTGAACCCCCCCATCCGTCCAGCACTGGAGAACCACACCGCACGGTTATCCATCTTGCCTGTTTCCTCCTCCTGTCTGAGCAGTGCGCCTTGGGCTCATGTAATCTGGGATCTCAGGCGGCTCACGTCAGTGGTGACTGTTGGCAGAGATCTCGGTGCCCTTCTTGCGTGTCTTACTTTTAAAAGAAGCCAGGATGACCCTGGCGTGAATATGCTTGGAACTCCTCGGGCCAAGCGTCTCGAGCTGACCCAGGATCAGAGGGGCGTGCGTCGTGTCAGCGCCGCCTGCAGCCCCACCTAGGATGCGGAGCTGTGGGTCCTGACCATGCGGTCGCAGGAGGCCGCGGGTTCCTGCCGTCGCCCCTCTGTGGGCTGTAAAGGAGACCACTCCTGCGTGTGACGGGACCTGGGCTTTCTGCCCCAGCACGTGCCCCCTGCCCTGGCGCTGGGCGGCAGGTGGGGGCTCGGGTGAGATGAATCAGAGCCTGCCTTCCAGTAACTCCCTTTTGTTTGTTCTGCCCTAAGTGGAAAATGAGCTCTCACTACCGTTCCCTGGGGATCAGAAGCCTGTTGGCGGGAGCACGCCTTCCTTCCCGCCGCCCCTGTGTGGCAGCCGGGCAGAAATGCCCCTCTCCCCGAGGTCCAGTGCCCTTGCAGTCCTACTGTGGTTCCGGTGTGGGGGGAGCATTGCCGCCAAGACCCCTGGCTTGGGAGGGCCAGGCCGGCCCAAGGCGTCATGTCCTTTGTTCTCAGATCCTTCTTGGAGCACCTTAACCCTTGGTGCCGGGTCCAGCATTCAGCTCACAGTGTTTTATTTGTCATTTAATGCTTGTCATTATTTCCTTTGATACGAACCTTTTTATTCAGGGTTACACCCAAGGGTTTCCATTCTTTCCAAATAAGCCTCGCCCGTCCCTGATGTCCCCTGGGTTCCTCAGTGGCTCTGAGCGCCCGCCTCTCCTGAGTCCGCAAGGTGCCCTGGCAGGCTTGGCTCTGGGAAGGGTGGTGACAGGTGCTGCCAGGTATAACCCAGCCGCTGCAGTTTGCCAGCTGAGCCTCAGCCCCGCGCTGGTCCGTGTCGGCTCGTAAGCCAGAGAATCCACCTGGCACTGGCCCTGAACCGGATCGCAGGTGTTCCAGACCTGCCTGCTGTGAACCCCCCCATCCGTCCAGCACTGGAGAACCACACCGCACGGTTATCCATCTTGCCTGTTTCCTCCTCCTGGGACCCTCTGAGATCGGCTCTGCTCGCCCAGCTTATGGCTGGAGTGGGAGGCTTGGGTGGCGGCCTTGCCCAAGGCCACACGGGGGGGATGGGGCTACGGAGGGCGCCTGGAGCCCAGGCCTCATGCTGCCAGGGCCCCCTCGCAACAGACCCACAGCCCATGCCCCCTGGGATATGGGCCGAGCCATTTGAAACGAGGAGACAGGGGGGCCTGGCTGGCCGGGCCCTGGCATCGCCTGGCTGGTTCTGGCTCCGTGCGTGCATCTGTTCAGGCGGCATCAGGGTCTTCTTGCCGCCCCAGCCTTCCTGACACAGGGGAAGCCTGCCGCCCTGGCCGTAGGCGTAGCTGTCCTGAAATCTGGAAGACATCCCTCCCTGGCCCTGAGCCTGGGTCTTCCTCAGAGAAACTCATCAAAGCCTATGAGCCGGATGGGGCTCCACTTGCCAAAATGGGTGTAGAAGTCATCAGCCCAGGTAGCTTCAAAGAGCAAAACAGGACAGTCTGTCCAGGATACGTGAGGTGCAGACGGGCAGCCCCGAGGCACTGAGCTCTCTGCAGGGCCCGGGGGACCCGACTGGAAGGTGCTGTCCCGGCCTCATAGGCGCACGGCCCCTTCCTCTTAGGACTGCCAAGGCAGCGGGTGCCCCAGGGGAGATGAGCCCTGTCATCGGCCGTCCCTCGAGAGCACGGGGTTGATGGCACCCACGGCTCACCTTAACCCTTGGTGCCGGGTCCAGCATTCAGCTCACAGTGTTTTATTTGTCATTTAATGCTTGTCATTATTTCCTTTGATACGAACCTTTTTATTCAGGGTTACACCCAAGGGTTTCCATTCTTTCCAAATAAGCCTCGCCCGTCCCTGATGTCCCCTGGGTTCCTCAGTGGCTCTGAGCGCCCGCCTCTCCTGAGTCCGCAAGGTGCCCTGGCAGGCTTGGCTCTGGGAAGGGTGGTGACAGGTGCTGCCAGGTATAACCCAGCCGCTGCAGTTTGCCAGCTGAGCCTCAGCCCCGCGCTGGTCCGTGTCGGCTCGTAAGCCAGAGAATCCACCTGGCACTGGCCCTGAACCGGATCGCAGGTGTTCCAGACCTGCCTGCTGTGAACCCCCCCATCCGTCCAGCACTGGAGAACCACACCGCACGGTTATCCATCTTGCCTGTTTCCTCCTCCTGGGACCCTCTGAGATCGGCTCTGCTCGCCCAGCTTATGGCTGGAGTGGGAGGCTTGGGTGGCGGCCTTGCCCAAGGCCACACGGGGGGGATGGGGCTACGGAGGGCGCCTGGAGCCCAGGCCTCATGCTGCCAGGGCCCCCTCGCAACAGACCCACAGCCCATGCCCCCTGGGATATGGGCCGAGCCATTTGAAACGAGGAGACAGGGGGGCCTGGCTGGCCGGGCCCTGGCATCGCCTGGCTGGTTCTGGCTCCGTGCGTGCATCTGTTCAGGCGGCATCAGGGTCTTCTTGCCGCCCCAGCCTTCCTGACACAGGGGAAGCCTGCCGCCCTGGCCGTAGGCGTAGCTGTCCTGAAATCTGGAAGACATCCCTCCCTGGCCCTGAGCCTGGGTCTTCCTCAGAGAAACTCATCAAAGCCTATGAGCCGGATGGGGCTCCACTTGCCAAAATGGGTGTAGAAGTCATCAGCCCAGGTAGCTTCAAAGAGCAAAACAGGACAGTCTGTCCAGGATACGTGAGGTGCAGACGGGCAGCCCCGAGGCACTGAGCTCTCTGCAGGGCCCGGGGGACCCGACTGGAAGGTGCTGTCCCGGCCTCATAGGCGCACGGCCCCTTCCTCTTAGGACTGCCAAGGCAGCGGGTGCCCCAGGGGAGATGAGCCCTGTCATCGGCCGTCCCTCGAGAGCACGGGGTTGATGGCACCCACGGCTCACCTAAGGCCCTCATGCCTGTCCGTGGGCAGCCGACAGAAGGACGGAGGGAAAGGGGCGCAGCCCGTGTCCTCGGGACTCGCCCCCCAGTCTCAGCTGGAAAGAGCACGACTTCTTTCAAGTCCCGCCCCCAGGCCGCCTGCTGCTCCCCACGCGGAAGGACTCAGGCCCAAGTTCGGAACCAGAGGGGCCAGGGGGCCACTGCTGCTCCAACCCTGCACCTCAGGGCGTCCCCTCATTTTGAGTCCGAACTATGCTGGGCTTGAAATTCCCAGCCCTGTCTTTTGTGAGGGGGACGCTGGAGGGTGGAGCCCTGTCTTGCTGAACCTCAAGTCCCTGGAGCTCAGGACTGTGCCCAGGACACCGGGTGCCCCATGGAGGAGGAGGAACAAAGGCACCAGTGAGCGATGGCCCCCAGGCCCCGGCCGTCCTGACTCTGGGGCTGGCGTGACCATTCCGAGCTCGGTCAGTGGGGCCTGTGTGAGGCCGGGGTCTACTGACCTGGCGCTGGAGACGCGTGTCCACGTCAGGACCCGCCTGTGGCTCTGTGGCCTCGGGGACAGCTGCCTGCCTGCACCGCTCCGCCCGAGGAGGAGGCAGGGGGCTGCCGGGCTGGGTGCCTGCCTGGGGGGCCGGCAGAGGAGGTGGCGAGAGTCGAGTGTGGCCCCGGGGTCTGGCCGGGGCTCGCGCTTTCACTCAGCAGCTGGGCTTCTGTCGTGGTAGCTGCAGGTCGGGAGCAAGACGGGGCCACGGACACGCCCTTGCCCTTCCCCTCTCCCGTCCTCCTCAGCTCCACACCTGCCTGTCCTGTGCCGCTTGGAGGCCACGGTAGACCCGGAAGGACCCCGGCAGCAGCCTCTGGCAGCGCTGCCTGCCCAGCCTCCTGCGCCAGCGGAAATGGAGCGCGGGGCCGCGTGCTGGGCTTGGGCCTCCTGCCGGCCAGAGGCTCTGGGCGGGGGCTGGAGGGTGACCTGGTGACTCTTTGTCTGGGGCAGGGGCAGGACTGCCAAGGCAGCGGGTGCCCCAGGGGAGATGAGCCCTGTCATCGGCCGTCCCTCGAGAGCACGGGGTTGATGGCACCCACGGCTCACCTAAGGCCCTCATGCCTGTCCGTGGGCAGCCGACAGAAGGACGGAGGGAAAGGGGCGCAGCCCGTGTCCTCGGGACTCGCCCCCCAGTCTCAGCTGGAAAGAGCACGACTTCTTTCAAGTCCCGCCCCCAGGCCGCCTGCTGCTCCCCACGCGGAAGGACTCAGGCCCAAGTTCGGAACCAGAGGGGCCAGGGGGCCACTGCTGCTCCAACCCTGCACCTCAGGGCGTCCCCTCATTTTGAGTCCGAACTATGCTGGGCTTGAAATTCCCAGCCCTGTCTTTTGTGAGGGGGACGCTGGAGGGTGGAGCCCTGTCTTGCTGAACCTCAAGTCCCTGGAGCTCAGGACTGTGCCCAGGACACCGGGTGCCCCATGGAGGAGGAGGAACAAAGGCACCAGTGAGCGATGGCCCCCAGGCCCCGGCCGTCCTGACTCTGGGGCTGGCGTGACCATTCCGAGCTCGGTCAGTGGGGCCTGTGTGAGGCCGGGGTCTACTGACCTGGCGCTGGAGACGCGTGTCCACGTCAGGACCCGCCTGTGGCTCTGTGGCCTCGGGGACAGCTGCCTGCCTGCACCGCTCCGCCCGAGGAGGAGGCAGGGGGCTGCCGGGCTGGGTGCCTGCCTGGGGGGCCGGCAGAGGAGGTGGCGAGAGTCGAGTGTGGCCCCGGGGTCTGGCCGGGGCTCGCGCTTTCACTCAGCAGCTGGGCTTCTGTCGTGGTAGCTGCAGGTCGGGAGCAAGACGGGGCCACGGACACGCCCTTGCCCTTCCCCTCTCCCGTCCTCCTCAGCTCCACACCTGCCTGTCCTGTGCCGCTTGGAGGCCACGGTAGACCCGGAAGGACCCCGGCAGCAGCCTCTGGCAGCGCTGCCTGCCCAGCCTCCTGCGCCAGCGGAAATGGAGCGCGGGGCCGCGTGCTGGGCTTGGGCCTCCTGCCGGCCAGAGGCTCTGGGCGGGGGCTGGAGGGTGACCTGGTGACTCTTTGTCTGGGGCAGGGGCAGGACCTGGCCGGAGGGGCCTGTGCGCCCGGAGCTGGCCTCTCTACCGCTCACTCTGCCTCACCACCTCCTGGGCTCCCGTGGCTTTGGCGTTGGGGTGGTTTGGGGGTGGGGGCCGCCAGCAGTGCCCTCAGTGTCCCCAGTCCTTCCTCCCCGGCACTCTCCCTGTCAAGGGCAGGAAACGGCTCAAGTCTGGAGCGCACGAGGTCCCCTTTAGGAGGAGTCCTCTCCTTTGAGATGAGCCTCCCCCTCTTAAGCAGAGGCCACTGGCTGAGGGAGGTGACCTCGATCAGGGAGGTGGGGATATTTATTCCGGGGAGAGGGTCTGGGAACGGATCACCAGCAGAAGCAACCGTTTCTCATCTGGAATCGACAACTTGGGGAGGGGGCAGGTGGAGGAGGTGCCGTGCCTCTGGACGTCGGTGGATGCTTGTTTGAATCTTGGCCTCTCCACTCTGGCCAGGTGGCCCTGTGAGCCTTGGGTGCTTCAGCGGGCAGGCAAGGTTGATCACTCGCGGGGCTGGTGTGAAGAGCACGCAAGCCGAAGGACATGGAGCACGTCACGCCCGCAGCCACGGGGCGGCTCGGCCGACGGCGGCGGCCGTCAGCCGTATGGCCCCCGTCGCCGTGGGCGCGTGAGCACCCCTGTGGTCAGCCCCAGCCCCGCCGCAGTGTCCCGCCGTCGTCACCAGCTCCCCTCCCTCACCACCGCCGCCGCCTTAACGCCACAGCCGTCAGCGTCCTCACCGTGCAGCACGCTGTCCGGTTAGAGCCCTTAGGAGGCTCAGCCCGGCCCTCTGGACCACGGCGGACCACACTTCCTCTCGTGGACTGCCGTGACCGGTGTCGGCCTCTCCAGGACGGCTCTTGTACCTCTGGCTCCTTCCAGCTGGTAGAACGTTCCTTCCTGTAGAGAGAGGTCCCAGCGTTGGTTGCTGTCTTCTTAGCACGTACTCGGAGAGCAAGGCAGAGCCTACAATATCTTAAAATTGTCCTATACCTAATTACATTACTAAGAATAAAATGTTCTGGCTCCATTAGGGGGAAGCGTCGTCTGGTAGATAATTATGTCATCTGCGCGTGTCACCAGGTCGTCTTGGTATGCCTCGAGCTCTTCGTGCTATAAATGCCTCCGTAGGCGACTGGAAGGCTCGTGCGGGGGAGGGAGCCGGGCCCACCCAGGGGCCGGGTCGGGCTCCACCCTGCCTCGGCCCTTCCCTCGTTGCAGAATCCTGGGCAGGTGACTTCTTTGAGTCTCAGGGGGTTGGGGTTTTTAGTTTCGGGTTGTTTCTCCTGCATAGTGGAGCTAACGAAACCTGCTTCGTGGAGGTGTCGTGAGGCCTGGAGGCACAGCACCCCTGCTGGGATGAGTCCCCGTGCAGCCCCGCTCTCGGCCTGGAGGCTGGAGGCCGGGAGAGGGTCTGGGAACGGATCACCAGCAGAAGCAACCGTTTCTCATCTGGAATCGACAACTTGGGGAGGGGGCAGGTGGAGGAGGTGCCGTGCCTCTGGACGTCGGTGGATGCTTGTTTGAATCTTGGCCTCTCCACTCTGGCCAGGTGGCCCTGTGAGCCTTGGGTGCTTCAGCGGGCAGGCAAGGTTGATCACTCGCGGGGCTGGTGTGAAGAGCACGCAAGCCGAAGGACATGGAGCACGTCACGCCCGCAGCCACGGGGCGGCTCGGCCGACGGCGGCGGCCGTCAGCCGTATGGCCCCCGTCGCCGTGGGCGCGTGAGCACCCCTGTGGTCAGCCCCAGCCCCGCCGCAGTGTCCCGCCGTCGTCACCAGCTCCCCTCCCTCACCACCGCCGCCTTAACGCCACAGCCGTCAGCGTCCTCACCGTGCAGCACGCTGTCCGGTTAGAGCCCTTAGGAGGCTCAGCCCGGCCCTCTGGACCACGGCGGACCACACTTCCTCGTGGACTGCCGTGCCCGGTGTCGGCCTCTCCAGGACGGCTCTTGTACCTCTGGCTCCTTCCAGCTGGTAGAACGTTCCTTCCTGTAGAGAGAGGTCCCAGCGTTGGTTGCTGTCTTCTTAGCACGTACTCGGAGAGCAAGGCAGAGCCTACAATATCTTAAAATTGTCCTATACCTAATTACATTACTAAGAATAAAATGTTCTGGCTCCATTAGGGGGAAGCGTCGTCTGGTAGATAATTATGTCATCTGCGCGTGTCACCAGGTCGTCTTGGTATGCCTCGAGCTCTTCGTGCTATAAATGCCTCCGTAGGCGACTGGAAGGCTCGTGCGGGGGAGGGAGCCGGGCCCACCCAGGGGCCGGGTCGGGCTCCACCCTGCCTCGGCCCTTCCCTCGTTGCAGAATCCTGGGCAGGTGACTTCTTTGAGTCTCAGGGGGTTGGGGTTTTTAGTTTCGGGTTGTTTCTCCTGCATAGTGGAGCTAACGAAACCTGCTTCGTGGAGGTGTCGTGAGGCCTGGAGAGGCACAGCACCCCTGCTGGGATGAGTCCCCGTGCAGCCCCGCTGCGTCCCCTCGGGGCCTGGAGGCTAGGAGGGACGCCGTGCTCGCCTCCCAGCACGTGTCCGGAGAGCACGACACCATCCGACCGAGCTCTGCGGGGCGTGGCTCCCCGGTCCCCAGGCCGGCCGTCCTGTAGCTGGGCACCGTGCACGGCGGGCGTCCTTCACACAGGGGGGCGCCGGCGGCGTCGGGGTTACTCAGGAGGTCTGTTTAGAGCGGGCGGCGTCCGCACCTCTGCAGTTGCGGGGATCTCTGCAGGAGCGCGTGGTGGTCTGCGGAGGGGACGAGCGTTGGGAGAAGGCGCCGGCTCACGTGGAGGCGGGCCGCTCTCGGGCTGCCCCTGCTGCCGGAGGCGCCTCTCCACCTGGCCCCATTCTTGGCTGGTCAGGTGGGCGGTCCCAGGTGCCAGGCAGGTCCAGGAGCAGCACACGGGCCTCTGTCCAGGTCGGAGTGCTTGTGTCCACTGAGATGGTGGTGTTCTCAGGCCAACTTCCAGTCCCCAGGACTGATGTCTTTGCTCCCAGTTCTGAGGACGACGAGATGCAGAAGGGGCCTGTTGGCACCCATTGTTCGCAGAGCCCGTAGGGACCTTGGTCTCATCCTGTTCGTGCGCTTCTGGGGACAATGAGGACCAGAGAGGCGAGGCCCTTTGCCCGGGGTCACACGGTGAGTCCACTGGCGACTGGGTGGCGGCTAGCCCCTGGCCCTCCGTGGCTGTCGCCTGCCCTTCCCCCATTGGCACCGTCGCCGGCGGGCCTGCAGCTGCTCCCGCAAGCTGGCAGGACGGCGCTCTCCGCTCCCCCTGGTTTCCTCCCGCGCCCCGCACCTCCCTGTCCCTCTGCTGTTGTGGCGGGCGCTTTCCACCGCCTCCATTGACGCTGCACATTCCTCCCGGGCTGGGATGCTGTGCTCTCTTCCCAGGGCAGCTTCCCACGATCGCTAATCCCGGCCAGGCCTCCTAGGGGCAGAGGAGCCCTGGGCAGGCGGGGCAGGTGTGGCGCCCGCGTTCGGGTGGCGGGCGGCGGGCCCTCGGGCGAGTCGCTGAGCCTCTGCGCGTCGGCGAGTGCGAGGAGCACCTCGAGGCCTGGTGCTGGTGGGGGGCGGGTCTCGGGCTCTGCCGCTGCCATCTCAGTGGGCTCTCCCTTCCCAGGCCTCCCGACCCTGGTCCTCGAGGTCTCGTGGGCATGCTGCCAGGTGAGCTGGCTGGAGACCACGACTGCCGCTTCACAGACGAGGAGACGGGGGTGCTGGCGGCTTCGTGGAGGTGATGCGGAGCGAGGCCAGGGCCAGCAGCCCGGCACTGCCTCCGCCTCCTCCCCACCGGCCTCTCCTCCTCTGGCTGCTGGGCACGCTGGTCTGCGGGTTCCCATGCCCACCCGTCCTCTCATAGTTGGGGGTTTCCTGCCAGTGCTTCCAGAGCCTCCAGTATCTTTGCTTCTCAGAAGCCTGTGTCCCTGGTGCTCCCAGAAAGGGGACCTGCTCGAGGAGACAGGAAGAGCGCACTGTTTGGCCCCGCAGAGCCAGCAGATGTGGGGCATCTGAGGGAGAACAAAGAAGGCGGGAGTCCAGGGGGCAGCCTCCCCCAGGCACGCTCCGTGCATTTCCTGTTGATGCTGCCTGCCCACGCCCACTTCCTCTCCAGCCCTCGCCCCACCCTGACGCCCTGCCGGCTGACGGCCGAGCACCGCTCCGGCTGCTCCTGCTGGCCCCGTGGCGGTCTGGGCACTGCGGGACCCTCGGTGGCAGCACGGCGCAGCAGGGTCTGAAAGCCTCCCCTCTGCGTCTCTCAGGAGGTGCTTCCGTGGTTCATCCCGGGACTTCCCTACCCCTGGCAACCAGGGGCCCCGGTTCCGCCTGACCCTGCCGGGACACTGGGCAGGCACCCTGTGTCTTGTCACACACTCGTCCCCTCGTGGCGAGATCGGGGCGCAGGATCTGGTGCACTCTCAGCTGGACACCTTCCCTTCCTTCTCTTGCCTGCTCACCCGAAGGGACCGGGTGCCAGGTCGCTTCAGTCGTGCCCTGCTCTGCGACCCTGTGGACGGCAGCCCACCAGGCTCCTCTGCCTGTGGGATTCTCCAGGCAAGATTCCCCAGGGTTGCCGTGTCCCTCTCCAGGAGATCGTCCCAACATAAGGATCAAGCCCATATCTCCTGCATTGCAGGTGGATTCTTTACCCACTGAGTCACGTGGGAAACCACCCCGAAGGGTGCCCCCAGTTAACCTAGGGCCTCCAAACGAACAGATCAGCGTCCAGCTTGAGGCTCTGAAGCACTGAATTGTTGGGGGTGGGGTTCATTAAGATCAAGGGAAATGGCGGAGGCCCAGGCGCTGGGGCAGCTGCTTGGAGGAGGGACCCGCACTGGCTTTCCACCAGCCATTCATTCCTGTTACTAGGACTCAGATTCCCCATTTATAATAGGCAAGAAAAAAAGTTGAGACTCTTGGGGAATTGTACATTAAATGAGATGGCATTCCAGAAGAGCTTGGTAGAGCATCCGGGCCTGGCCACGTCCCCCGCAAACGCTGGGACGGCCGAGGCCCGGCCCCAGCGCCCTCCGCCAGCCTCAGCCCTTACTGAGTGGACTCCTCCTGCCAGGTGCCTGCCGGCCAGGAGGTAGACCGTACCGTCGCAGGGGGCTCTGAGGAGAACAAAGAAGGCGGGAGTCCAGGGGGCAGCCTCCCCCAGGCACGCTCCGTGCATTTCCTGTTGATGCTGCCTGCCCACGCCCACTTCCTCTCCAGCCCTCGCCCCACCCTGACGCCCTGCCGGCTGACGGCCGAGCACCGCTCCGGCTGCTCCTGCTGGCCCCGTGGCGGTCTGGGCACTGCGGGACCCTCGGTGGCAGCACGGCGCAGCAGGGTCTGAAAGCCTCCCCTCTGCGTCTCTCAGGAGGTGCTTCCGTGGTTCATCCCGGGACTTCCCTACCCCTGGCAACCAGGGGCCCCGGTTCCGCCTGACCCTGCCGGGACACTGGGCAGGCACCCTGTGTCTTGTCACACACTCGTCCCCTCGTGGCGAGATCGGGGCGCAGGATCTGGTGCACTCTCAGCTGGACACCTTCCCTTCCTTCTCTTGCCTGCTCACCCGAAGGGACCGGGTGCCAGGTCGCTTCAGTCGTGCCCTGCTCTGCGACCCTGTGGACGGCAGCCCACCAGGCTCCTCTGCCTGTGGGATTCTCCAGGCAAGATTCCCCAGGGTTGCCGTGTCCCTCTCCAGGAGATCGTCCCAACATAAGGATCAAGCCCATATCTCCTGCATTGCAGGTGGATTCTTTACCCACTGAGTCACGTGGGAAACCACCCCGAAGGGTGCCCCCAGTTAACCTAGGGCCTCCAAACGAACAGATCAGCGTCCAGCTTGAGGCTCTGAAGCACTGAATTGTTGGGGGTGGGGTTCATTAAGATCAAGGGAAATGGCGGAGGCCCAGGCGCTGGGGCAGCTGCTTGGAGGAGGGACCCGCACTGGCTTTCCACCAGCCATTCATTCCTGTTACTAGGACTCAGATTCCCCATTTATAATAGGCAAGAAAAAAAGTTGAGACTCTTGGGGAATTGTACATTAAATGAGATGGCATTCCAGAAGAGCTTGGTAGAGCATCCGGGCCTGGCCACGTCCCCCGCAAACGCTGGGACGGCCGAGGCCCGGCCCCAGCGCCCTCCGCCAGCCTCAGCCCTTACTGAGTGGACTCCTCCTGCCAGGTGCCTGCCGGCCAGGAGGTAGACCGTGCGTGCCACCCTGTCGCCGTCCCCGGGGCTGTTTCCAAGGGACACAGGCGCCTAGGAGCCCGCGGAGGGAGCTCCACTCGACCCCGAGGGAACAGTGCCTGCCTTAGCCTTGGCCCTGCTGGTCACAGCCCTCCCGCGGGGGCGGAGGGGGAGAGGCACGGGCAGTTCTCCCCAAGACCCGCTCCCGGCCTCTGGTAAACAGCACAAGTTGCCCTGCTATCGCAGGCTGACAGTTGAGAAAGAAGGAAAGTCAGGTTTCCACGAGGAGAACGGGTGCAGACTGGTCGCCCAGAAGCAGGAGGGAACCTGGGAGAAGACCCACAGAGAGTGGCCGTGGCCACGTGGGCTGGAGGGCAGGCACGTCCGTCCCCGTCAACCCCGGTGTCCGTGGGGAGCCCAGCCTCCTGCCTTCGGCCCTGGGCTAACGTCCCAGAGGCCCAGGCTGGGAGCAGAAGGGCTGAGGGGGGACATGGAGTCTGACAGTGGGAAGCCCCAGGCTGGGGCGGCCATTTGTCCAAGGCGTCCTTCTCCGCGTGACCGGAGGACACGTGTCCTCCCTCGCCTCTCCAGTCAGGCACTGAGGATCTGGGCACTGCGTCTGAACCCATCTCAAGACCAGAGCAGATGTGGCTCATGGGCACAGAAGCCACAGTGGGAATGTTCTGTTTTGGGGGGCGAAGGGGTTCTTTACGGCACCGGGCAGATGCCTGAGAGGAAGGAAACAGGGAAGAGGGGCCTCCGCTGAGGCGGGGCAGCTCCCCGGCCCCAGCGGCGTCACACCCGGGGCTGGACGGTTCCCCATGGGAGGCAGGGCCGCTGCCCTGCGCCTGAGCAGCCCCGTCTCTGCCCCCAGGTGCCCGCGGTTCGCCTCCCCCAGTTGTGATGGTCACCCGGCGGCGACACTGTACAGGGAGGCTGCTGGCCGGAGGGAAAGGAAGACCTTGACCTCCCAGGTGGCCACAGCCCCCGGGGCCCAGTTACACGTCTGGCTGAGGACAGGAAATCTGATCCCCTGAACGGGCAGTGGCAAAGGAGACGTGCCTTCTCGGTGCCCACTGGGCTCAGGTGCCGAGCAGGGAGGCTGGGTGGCGGGCGTCCGGTTACCTGCCCCCGCCCGCCCCCGGGGGGCATTTGTTCGCTTGGCTCTCCCCGGCCCCCGGAGACCGCCCAGGAGCCGCGAAGGATGCCGACACCGCCTGACGGCCTCTTGGCCCGAGTCTCCTGCTGGCTGCCGGGCAGCGCCAGGGTCTCCCCTGGCCCCCTCCAGGGAGGCCGGGCACGGGCGCGCTGCCAGACAGCCGCCGGCAGTGTGCGCCGCTGCCTTTCATCAGAAGAGGCGCCCGAGTCCCCTGCCAGAGCCAGAGCCATCGCGCCCGTTAATCAGGCTTTCAGGATTCTCGGGGATCTTAGCAACTCCCTGGCACAAACCCGACTCATTCACCGTCACCTGTTGGCCCTCGGGTTCCGCCCAGGCCCAGCCCTGGCCCCGGAGCCGGTCTCAGGGGCTCGGACTGATCCCTCAGCAGGGCCTGAGGAGCCACGGGGTTAGAATTCATGTGACTTTTATGCTAATTCTCAGTGTTCAGGTTTTTTAAAAAAAAAAAAAAAAACTTGAAAGAGAACAAGGAAGCCAGACCAGGGTCCCAGATACCTATCCCTTGAGGTGGAGGTGGAGGCCTCGAGAGGTGAGGCCTCCAGGCGCCCCGGGCTGCCGGCCAGCTGCCTCTTCCTGCCCTGAGGGCTCAGCCCGGCTCCTTCTGGGCCACGGCGCACCCTGGGGTTCCCCTGCTAAGACCCAGCCTCCTCCTTGCTCTGTGGCTGCCCCCAAGGGCTGACTTCTGCACACAGCCCCCCACCCAAACAGCCTCTTTTCCTCTCAGGGAAGAGTGCCCGGGGCGGGCCCGCAGGCTCTGGTGGGGTGGGAGCCACCCTCGCCCGCCTGGGGGCCGCTGCTCCGGGCACGCCGGGTCCCCAGCTGGGAAGAGGGGGTGGGGGAGAGGGGCTGCCCGTGCCTGCTCTCTCCCAGCCCCCCAGCCAGAGGCGGCTCTGGCTGCCTTCCTCTGTGCCCCCCGCCATGTCACTGCCGCCTGCCCACTCAGGTCACGTCCTGGGCCTCGGGGATCTCTCTGGGTGCCCCCTCCCCACCTCGTCGGGGAAGCCAGCACCCACAGCTTCTCTGAGCAGCCCCGGGAGGTGCCTCCCCCGGCGGCAGAAGCCTCTGAGTGGGTCTCCTCGGAGGCGTTCCTGAGGGAGGACCTCACTCGGCTGCTTGGATACCCGGGCGCTTTGGAGAAGGGCCGCTGGATGCCGGGCAGCGCCAGGGTCTCCCCTGGCCCCCTCCAGGGAGGCCGGGCACGGGCGCGCTGCCAGACAGCCGCCGGCAGTGTGCGCCGCTGCCTTTCATCAGAAGAGGCGCCCGAGTCCCCTGCCAGAGCCAGAGCCATCGCGCCCGTTAATCAGGCTTTCAGGATTCTCGGGGATCTTAGCAACTCCCTGGCACAAACCCGACTCATTCACCGTCACCTGTTGGCCCTCGGGTTCCGCCCAGGCCCAGCCCTGGCCCCGGAGCCGGTCTCAGGGGCTCGGACTGATCCCTCAGCAGGGCCTGAGGAGCCACGGGGTTAGAATTCATGTGACTTTTATGCTAATTCTCAGTGTTCAGGTTTTTTAAAAAAAAAAAAAAAAACTTGAAAGAGAACAAGGAAGCCAGACCAGGGTCCCAGATACCTATCCCTTGAGGTGGAGGTGGAGGCCTCGAGAGGTGAGGCCTCCAGGCGCCCCGGGCTGCCGGCCAGCTGCCTCTTCCTGCCCTGAGGGCTCAGCCCGGCTCCTTCTGGGCCACGGCGCACCCTGGGGTTCCCCTGCTAAGACCCAGCCTCCTCCTTGCTCTGTGGCTGCCCCCAAGGGCTGACTTCTGCACACAGCCCCCCACCCAAACAGCCTCTTTTCCTCTCAGGGAAGAGTGCCCGGGGCGGGCCCGCAGGCTCTGGTGGGGTGGGAGCCACCCTCGCCCGCCTGGGGGCCGCTGCTCCGGGCACGCCGGGTCCCCAGCTGGGAAGAGGGGGTGGGGGAGAGGGGCTGCCCGTGCCTGCTCTCTCCCAGCCCCCCAGCCAGAGGCGGCTCTGGCTGCCTTCCTCTGTGCCCCCCGCCATGTCACTGCCGCCTGCCCACTCAGGTCACGTCCTGGGCCTCGGGGATCTCTCTGGGTGCCCCCTCCCCACCTCGTCGGGGAAGCCAGCACCCACAGCTTCTCTGAGCAGCCCCGGGAGGTGCCTCCCCCGGCGGCAGAAGCCTCTGAGTGGGTCTCCTCGGAGGCGTTCCTGAGGGAGGACCTCACTCGGCTGCTTGGATACCCGGGCGCTTTGGAGAAGGGCCGCTGGATGCCGCGCAGGTCAGCTGGAATTAACGTGCGTTTCGTTGAGCGCACAGAGTTGCCACCCACGGCTTCCTCCGGGGCCGGGCTGGGAGCGGTCCTGGAATTCTCAAGGGCACTGGAGGAGAGGAGGGGGCAGGAAGGGACCCGTCCCCCTCCTGGGGGTCCTGAGTTGCCCTCGTGGAGCCGACGCTGCCTGGTTTGCCAGCCGCACGTCTGGGGGTGGTGGCCGCAGTGCCGGCTGTCCCCGGGGAGGCCGCGTGGGGGCCCGTACTGTGCTCGCCCAGCAGCTCCGCCGGGTGGCTTTCCTTGTCCCCGCTGTCAGCTGAGACAGGCCTAGAGCGGTGGAGAGGCCAGGCCTTGGACAAAGAGCTAGAAGGGGACCATACGTGGGTCCCATCCTCTGACTGGGACTGTCTCCATGGGCAGTGACCCCAGACTGGACAGCTTGCAGGCATGGGGGTGGATTTACCCTGGAGCAGGGCTGTACCGGCTGCAGACTGGCCCGGTCCCAACCACACCAGGCTTGCCCTGTCTTCCTGAGCAGGTCTGGGGGCCTCCGGCACACGCAGGGAATGCTGGGATGGTCCAGAGACCCCAGGGGGCCAGGCTCTTCTGGGGGCTGATGCGCAGGTGAGCTCTATTTCTTCCAGAGGCCCTCGGCCTCTAAGGACAGGGTGGCAATCTCTAGGGGACCCGTCCTCCCAGACTGCCCGCCGCCCCCAGAAGAGTCCAGCACTCACAGTCGGGCCTCCTCTTCCCAGGCCTCACTCCGCCCCGAGAGCGGCCTGGGAGGGACTCTGCTTTTAATTAGCCTAGTTTGAGAATGGCAGCTCTAAAGCCCTGGGAGGCGAATACAGCCGCCTCGCTTTTGGAATCTGCTGCCAGTGGACACAATGTAGCTGTAGGAATGGAATCGAGAAAGAGAACGGCCCATCAGCTTGGGTTTTTAATTGGCACCATCCTCCCGGCCCTGCGCCCGCCGGCCCGCCCTCCTGGAGCTCTGTCGGAGCTCTGTTTGGGCGGCCGGGCCCGGGCTTCGAATGATGGAGCCTTGTCGCGAAGGCTTTTCCCGTTATGGCAGCGCCCCCCGCTGCTTGGATACCCGGGCGCTTTGGAGAAGGGCCGCTGGATGCCGCGCAGGTCAGCTGGAATTAACGTGCGTTTCGTTGAGCGCACAGAGTTGCCACCCACGGCTTCCTCCGGGGCCGGGCTGGGAGCGGTCCTGGAATTCTCAAGGGCACTGGAGGAGAGGAGGGGGCAGGAAGGGACCCGTCCCCCTCCTGGGGGTCCTGAGTTGCCCTCGTGGAGCCGACGCTGCCTGGTTTGCCAGCCGCACGTCTGGGGGTGGTGGCCGCAGTGCCGGCTGTCCCCGGGGAGGCCGCGTGGGGGCCCGTACTGTGCTCGCCCAGCAGCTCCGCCGGGTGGCTTTCCTTGTCCCCGCTGTCAGCTGAGACAGGCCTAGAGCGGTGGAGAGGCCAGGCCTTGGACAAAGAGCTAGAAGGGGACCATACGTGGGTCCCATCCTCTGACTGGGACTGTCTCCATGGGCAGTGACCCCAGACTGGACAGCTTGCAGGCATGGGGGTGGATTTACCCTGGAGCAGGGCTGTACCGGCTGCAGACTGGCCCGGTCCCAACCACACCAGGCTTGCCCTGTCTTCCTGAGCAGGTCTGGGGGCCTCCGGCACACGCAGGGAATGCTGGGATGGTCCAGAGACCCCAGGGGGCCAGGCTCTTCTGGGGGCTGATGCGCAGGTGAGCTCTATTTCTTCCAGAGGCCCTCGGCCTCTAAGGACAGGGTGGCAATCTCTAGGGGACCCGTCCTCCCAGACTGCCCGCCGCCCCCAGAAGAGTCCAGCACTCACAGTCGGGCCTCCTCTTCCCAGGCCTCACTCCGCCCCGAGAGCGGCCTGGGAGGGACTCTGCTTTTAATTAGCCTAGTTTGAGAATGGCAGCTCTAAAGCCCTGGGAGGCGAATACAGCCGCCTCGCTTTTGGAATCTGCTGCCAGTGGACACAATGTAGCTGTAGGAATGGAATCGAGAAAAGAGAACGGCCCATCAGCTTGGGTTTTTAATTGGCACCATCCTCCCGGCCCTGCGCCCGCCGGCCCGCCCTCCTGGAGCTCTGTCGGAGCTCTGTTTGGGCGGCCGGGCCCGGGCTTCGAATGATGGAGCCTTTCACAGCTTCAGACTGATTTAAGTGGCCCTGTATGGGTTCCTGCAGCCCTCGCTGAAAGAGCACGGCATGATCGCCACGCTGATAAGCCCTGGGAAATGGATCAGCCACCTGCGAGTGGTGAATAGCCATAACCACCGGGAGCCCTGCGCAACGGCCGGGCCACCCAGGGCCCCGGGGTCCTAATGCAGAGAAAGGATATTTCTAAAGCGGCAATTAATTTTTTTTTTCCTCAGTTAATTGGAAGTTGCTCTCTCGTTTTCAGCCGGGTGAGTGGGGTGCTCGGTTCTGCTGCTCTGTGAACAGGAACGCTTGGCCACTGATGGCGCGCTCTCTGTCTCTCTCTCTCAACGAAGCACAGTATTCTTTCTCATCAGCCATCAAGGAACTGACTTTTTTGTGCTTTGTGTGTCCTTTTCTTTCTCAAAGGTCATTGTGAGCTAATAGCGAGAAAAAAGGCACATGGGAGCTATTCCGCCTCAACAGGTCCCACAATACCTTCTGGAATGTCCATTTTTCTTGCTTTCATGGAAACATTGTGAGGTCTCCCTTCGAGGGGACCGTGGCGGAGGTTGAAGCCGCAGGCAGCGCGAGGGAAAAGGGCGAGTGCGGAAAGGCATGAGCAGCCAGTGGGGAGCTCAGAGCTGCAGTGAAGGGGGCTTATTCTGGACACCCGCACACCATGCTGGGACAATTTGGGGTGAATTCTTAGGTCAGTTTTAGTTTCGTAGTGAAACTCCCATTTTAAGTGCAAAAGAGAGAGAAGACCGCCCTTCTCCCACGTCCCCGTGAATAGACATTGTGAGGATGTGTGTTGGCAGGCGGCTGACCTGCCGGGCTTCAGGGCCCTTGTTCCTTGGGGACAGCGTGACCACGGGGGCAGCAGCCTGCTTGCCGTCCTGCAGTGGGGGTGACCCACGAGCCTGCCTGAGTGCTCGTCTGTTGGGCTGTCAGGACGGGGGCCCCCGCCGCAGGCCGGTTCTCCTGCAGAGAGGGTATGCCGGGCTTGGGGAGGTTCCACCTGGGGCCGTCTGGGCCCTGCCGGGCAGCCCTTCTGTCAAGGCAGGATCTCTCTGCACCCTCCACGCCCCCTTGAAGCTGGCCTACTTTTGCCTCAATGCCCAGCAGACGTGTTGGCATGAGAGGGGGGCCCCCGTCCCCGCGGGCTTGTCCACATACGCGGCTCCGGCCTCCACGCTTTCTTGTCTGGAGCCCCAGCCTCGTTCAGATCCACTGACCTGCTTGCGGGAGATTGCTCATAAGCCCAGGCGGGGTCAGTGTCCTCGAGATGGAGAAGAATGACCGCTCTGTGCCCTGAGCCCACCCCACCCCGCCCCTGGCTGCCGCTGTCGTGACCCACCGGTAGGCCCCCGCCGCTCGTTTTCTCTCCGGGTTTGCAGGCGGTATGTGTGTGCTTGAGCACACTGTACACGTGTGTGCACGCCTGCCCGTGCCTGTGCCATCTGGTCCATAGCGTGGCCCGAGGCGTCCACTCTCACTCGGTGCCCTGGGCAGGCTCCTTGGGCCTCAGTTTCCTTCTCTGTTGTAATAGGAGCCCCGATACGTGCCTGCTAGGGGTTCTGGAGAAATGTATACAAGGCCGGCGTCCAGGTCAGGGGAGCGTGTTACCAGCTCTCTCTTTGTTAACAAGACCCGCCTATCAGGTGATGCTCATGGCCAACAACCTGCCTGCCTATGCAGGAGATGCAGGAATTGTGGGTTCGATCCCTGGGTCAGGAAGATCTCCTAGAGGAGGACACAGCAACTCACTCCAGTATTCTTGCTTGGAGAATCCCATAGACAGAGGAGTCTGGTGGGCTTGCTTGGAAGACAGATGGTGAAGAAGGGGCCCCCTTTCGTGGTCCATGAGGCAGGGATTCAGCCTGCGGGGGGCGTGCTGGCCCCAGGACTGCTTTTCTCCAGAGGCCCTGGGGCGTATCCCATGGGGAATTTAGAGCTGCTCTCCCAAGGCTCGCCTTTCTGAGTGAACTTGGGCTTCAGCTGATGACACACAGCATCTGGCAGCTCCTTTGGGCAGTAGTCACTTGCGGATGGAAAGTTAGGGACTTCCCCGTGGGTTCTGTGCTTTTTCCACATCATCAGACACTTTTACAAGAGAGAAGTGGGCTCCTTTCCTGACGGGCTCAGGCAGGGCTGGTCGTGAGGAGAGGCTGGGGCTCAGGCCTGGAAGCTGGGCTCCTGGTGGTGGGCGACTTGTCTCCCCTGGGGCTCCGTCATCCCTACCCTCAGCTGTCTGGACCAGAACAGCCACGAAGAGGGTGGCGAAATGCTGACCACATGATCGTCGGACAACTTCAGACTTGCAGCAGCTGGAGGTCATTGCAGGATGGCAGAGCTGTGTGTGTCTGTGTGGGCGGTGTGTGTGCACATACAATGCATGGGTTGACATGTAAGAGCAAGAAGGGAGCAAGGGCCAAGCTGGGCTGTTTGATAGACACCAGATGCTGTGTGCTCCCGGGCCTTGTTGCGGGGTGCCGACTGGTTTCCCTTGTTGGTTCTGCTGGCTTGCCTCCTCCTTGGTGCTGTTAGCATTTCCCCTGAAACATCATTCGCCTGAGGGCAACTCCAGGGAAAAGCAACGTTGCTGTGGCCTTTGCCTGCTCTCCCATCTGGCTGTGGGCCTGGCCTCACGTGGGGTCCGCCAGGGCACACCTTCCCTCCTGGGGGGGTTCTGGAGAAATGTATACAAGGCCGGCGTCCAGGTCAGGGAGCGTGTTACGTTAACAAGACCCGCCTATCAGGTGATGCTCATGGCCAACAACCTGCCTGCCTATGCAGGAGATGCAGGAATTGTGGGTTCGATCCCTGGGTCAGGAAGATCTCCTAGAGGAGGACACAGCAACTCACTCCAGTATTCTTGCTTGGAGAATCCCATAGACAGAGGAGTCTGGTGGGCTTGCTTGGAAGACAGATGGTGAAGAAGGGGCCCCCTTTCGTGGTCCATGAGGCAGGGATTCAGCCTGCGGGGGGCGTGCTGGCCCCAGGACTGCTTTTCTCCAGAGGCCCTGGGGCGTATCCCATGGGGAATTTAGAGCTGCTCTCCCAAGGCTCGCCTTTCTGAGTGAACTTGGGCTTCAGCTGATGACACACAGCATCTGGCAGCTCCTTTGGGCAGTAGTCACTTGCGGATGGAAAGTTAGGGACTTCCCCGTGGGTTCTGTGCTTTTTCCACATCATCAGACACTTTTACAAGAGAGAAGTGGGCTCCTTTCCTGACGGGCTCAGGCAGGGCTGGTCGTGAGGAGAGGCTGGGGCTCAGGCCTGGAAGCTGGGCTCCTGGTGGTGGGCGACTTGTCTCCCCTGGGGCTCCGTCATCCCTCCCCTCAGCTGTCTGGACCAGGACAGCCACGAAGAGGGTGGAGTCAAGCTGACCACATGATCGTCGGTCATTTTCAGACTTGCAGCAGCTGGAGGTGATTGCAGGATGGCAGAGCTGTGTGTGTCTGTGTGGGCGGTGTGTGTGCACATACAATGCATGGGTTGACATGTAAGAGCAAGAAGGGAGCAAGGGCCAAGCTGGGCTGTTTGATAGACACCAGATGCTGTGTGCTCCCGGGCCTTGTTGCGGGGTGCCGACTGGTTTCCCTTGTTGGTTCTGCTGGCTTGCCTCCTCCTTGGTGCTGTTAGCATTTCCCCTGAAACATCATTCGTCGCCTGAGGGCAACTCCAGGGAAAAGCAACGTTGCTGTGGCCTTTGCCTGCTCTCCCATCTGGCTGTGGGCCTGGCCTCACGTGGGGTCCGCCAGGGCACACCTTCCCTCTGGCCCTGGTGGGGCCGCTGCCTCCATGGCGTCCGCCCTGGGGAGACCCCCATCTCTTCCTGCTGTCTCTCCTTCCTGCACTCAGGCCCGTGGTCTCAGAGGCCGACGCTGGGGTTCAGATCCTCTCCACTCGCTCCGAGTGGCCTCGGTAAGTTCCTCAGCCTCTAGCAATGACCGTACTCTGTTCCCGTGTAGGCTGGGTGCAGGTTCCACAGGACAGCCCTGGGAAGCCCAGGGAACACGCTTCATGGATATTATAGTGCTCTTCATTCATCAGACACGGCCCAACTGCTCAGACCTGAGGACGAACCCCCAGAGACGCCCCAGAGACGCTGCTCCTGGATTAAGGCAGGATCCCAGGAGCGACGGGGGGGTTTCGGGGGGGCCCACCTGGCGAGGCGGCTCTCTGGATGGGAAGAAGCGTCTGGCTCAGAGAGCGATTCAGGCCTGCTGCCAGCCCTGCCCCTTCCTCGGGGGCCGTCCCGGAGCCCTCATCATCATAAGGGTCTTAGGCCGGGTGGTTGGGAGCTTTTACCTAGTAGTAGGTGAGAACTTGCCAGGGCTGCCTGGGGTGGAACCTGGGGTGGGTTTCCACCACGGAGTCAGGCATTTCTGGCGGCCATGAGGTGCAGGGTGACAGGTGCGGGTGCAGACAGAGGTGGAGGGGAGCCTGGCCTGGTGTGGGTCACCTGGGTCTCTGCCTGGGCGTGGCGAGGCTGGTAGAGGCGTTCCTTGGGATTAGGAGCTGGGCTGATGGAGCGAGAGGTTTGCCCCACATGACCTGGGGCGTCCTCCCAGGTGTGTTCACTTGGGCACTGCATGGGTTGACATGTAAGAGCAAGAAGGGAGCAAGGGCCAAGCTGGGCTGTTTGATAGACACCAGATGCTGTGTGCTCCCGGGCCTTGTTGCGGGGTGCCGACTGGTTTCCCTTGTTGGTTCTGCTGGCTTGCCTCCTCCTTGGTGCTGTTAGCATTTCCCCTGAAACATCATTCGTCGCCTGAGGGCAACTCCAGGGAAAAGCAACGTTGCTGTGGCCTTTGCCTGCTCTCCCATCTGGCTGTGGGCCTGGCCTCACGTGGGGTCCGCCAGGGCACACCTTCCCTCTGGCCCTGGTGGGGCCGCTGCCTCCATGGCGTCCGCCCTGGGGAGACCCCCATCTCTTCCTGCTGTCTCTCCTTCCTGCACTCAGGCCCGTGGTCTCAGAGGCCGACGCTGGGGTTCAGATCCTCTCCACTCGCTCCGAGTGGCCTCGGTAAGTTCCTCAGCCTCTAGCAATGACCGTACTCTGTTCCCGTGTAGGCTGGGTGCAGGTTCCACAGGACAGCCCTGGGAAGCCCAGGGAACACGCTTCATGGATATTATAGTGCTCTTCATTCATCAGACACGGCCCAACTGCTCAGACCTGAGGACGAACCCCCAGAGACGCCCCAGAGACGCTGCTCCTGGATTAAGGCAGGATCCCAGGAGCGACGGGTGGGTTTCGGGTGGCCCCACCTGGCGAGTCGGCTCTCTGGATGGGAAGAAGCGTCTGGCTCAGAGAGCGATTCAGGCCTGCTGCCAGCCCTGCCCCTTCCTCGGGGGCCGTCCCGGAGCCCTCATCATCATAAGGGTCTTAGGCCGGGTGGTTGGGAGCTTTTACCTAGTAGTAGGTGAGAACTTGCCAGGGCTGCCTGGGGGTGGAACCTGGGGTGGGTTTCCACCACGGAGTCAGGCATTTCTGGCGGCCATGAGGTGCAGGGTGACAGGTACGGGTGCAGACAGAGGTGGAGGGGAGCCTGGCCTGGTGTGGGTCACCTGGGTCTCTGCCTGGGCGTGGCGAGGCTGGTAGAGGCGTTCCTTGGGATTAGGAGCTGGGCTGATGGAGCGAGAGGTTTGCCCCACATGACCTGGGGCGTCCTCCCAGGTGTGTTCACTTGGGCACTGAGGCCCTCAAGATGCCGGGCGATGCCGGCGCCATATCTGCATGCCCTGTCCAGCGCTGAAACAGTGCTGAAGGGAATACATAGGAAAGGAAGAAATAAGCCCATCAAGAAATTCATTTACGTTGAGGTGTGTCCGTGGGAAAGGCACAGAGACAGGGACCTGCCCTGCCCAACTCTTCAGAGCTGGTGGTCCAGAGTCCGAGGGCACAGTGCGTCCTGTGGGCTCCCTGAGGCCCGGGGCCGGATCCTCCCCGCGGTTGCCGTGGGGACCCGTCACAGCTGAGTGAAAGTGGCTCGTCTGGACTCGGGGCCGCGCGCTCTGCTCGTGCGTCTGTCCGACGGCCTAGGAGTGAGTGCTCCTGGCCACACCTGCACTGCTCTGGACACACCCTCCTTGGCATCTCCGGTGATGTCTGTGAAAACGTTTGCTGGGTGCCTGCTCCTGGGCGGGCCTCTGGACCTCTTACTGGCGTGGGCTTGGCCTGGCCTGCTGGAGGACACTGGGTCCACGCCCCCCGACCCTCAACCCAAGAGCCCCTGCGTAAGGGATCCCTGACCGGGTGTCCGGGCAGCAAGACGGAGCGGTCTTGGGCTGGTGGTCACAGTCAACCAGAGGAGTCACGGGCACCGCGCGGGCCCCCAGGTCTCTGCACCCTCGCTGGCTCGTGCAGTGCCCCCGCCCCGGCATCGCTCGCTGAAGCTTGGAGGAACCCGGCTCCCGGGGCTGAGGCGTCAGCTCGCCCTGGGGCACTGGGCAAAGCTGGGCTCTAGGCCGGGGCTCCTGGCCCTCTGCTAGGCTCCAGCCCTGTGGCCCAGGCTTCCCGAGACGCAGGCCCTGTCATATAAGGTCCGGGTGGTTGGGAGCTTTTACCTAGTAGTAGGTGAGAACTTGCCAGGGCTGCCTGGGGTGGAACCTGGGGTGGGTTTCCACCACGGAGTCAGGCATTTCTGGCGGCCATGAGGTGCAGGGTGACAGGTCAGGTGCAGACAGAGGTGGAGGGGAGCCTGGCCTGGTGTGGGTCACCTGGGTCTCTGCCTGGGCGTGGCGAGGCTGGTAGAGGCGTTCCTTGGGATTAGGAGCTGGGCTGATGGAGCGAGAGGTTTGCCCCACATGACCTGGGGCGTCCTCCCAGGTGTGTTCACTTGGGCACTGAGGCCCTCAAGATGCCGGGCGATGCCGGCGCCATATCTGCATGCCCTGTCCAGCGCTGAAACAGTGCTGAAGGGAATACATAGGAAAGGAAGAAATAAGCCCATCAAGAAATTCATTTACGTTGAGGTGTGTCCGTGGGAAAGGCACAGAGACAGGGACCTGCCCTGCCCAACTCTTCAGAGCTGGTGGTCCAGAGTCCGAGGGCACAGTGCGTCCTGTGGGCTCCCTGAGGCCCGGGGCCGGATCCTCCCCGCGGTTGCCGTGGGGACCCGTCACAGCTGAGTGAAAGTGGCTCGTCTGGACTCGGGGCCGCGCGCTCTGCTCGTGCGTCTGTCCGACGGCCTAGGAGTGAGTGCTCCTGGCCACACCTGCACTGCTCTGGACACACCCTCCTTGGCATCTCCGGTGATGTCTGTGAAAACGTTTGCTGGGTGCCTGCTCCTGGGCGGGCCTCTGGACCTCTTACTGGCGTGGGCTTGGCCTGGCCTGCTGGAGGACACTGGGTCCACGCCCCCTGACCCTCAACCCAAGAGCCCCTGCGTAAGGGATCCCTGACCGGGTGTCCGGGCAGCAAGACGGAGCGGTCTTGGGCTGGTGGTCACAGTCAACCAGAGGAGTCACGGGCACCGCGCGGGCCCCCAGGTCTCTGCACCCTCGCTGGCTCGTGCAGTGCCCCCGCCCCGGCATCGCTCGCTGAAGCTTGGAGGAACCCGGCTCCCGGGGCTGAGGCGTCAGCTCGCCCTGGGGCACTGGGCAAAGCTGGGCTCTAGGCCGGGGCTCCTGGCCCTCTGCTAGGCTCCAGCCCTGTGGCCCAGGCTTCCCGAGACGCAGGCCCTGCCCTGCCGCGGTGACAGGGTCGGCCAGAGAGACGTGAGGTACACGGGGGAGAGGACACGACACCCCAGGGAAAGCGCCTGGTGGACTCGAGTCCGGGGCAAGTCCCCCCCTTCCCATACATAACACAGGCGTCCTGCTGCCTGTGAGGCAAAGCCCTGAGGACAGGCAGTCCTCTGGCGGGGCCCCCAGGCTCAGGAGCACCAGGGCCCCCCACCGTGTCCCGGCCACTCAGCCCTGGCTCTGCGGGAGGGACAGGTGAGCCCACAGAGGTGGAATGTGCCCAGGAATGTCCTGCCGTGCCCGCCGCCCGCGGGCATGTCCGTGGCCACCTGCCCTGCCCGGGCACGCTGGGACACGCTGGCCGAGCCCGCCGGCGGCCACCGCCCCTCGCCCCCGCGGGGTCCTCGTGCCCGGGACAGGCCAGCGCGGCCCCTCTTGCCAGCGCGCCTGAGGTTTCTGCTCTCGGGTCGCTTCCGGGGGGGACCGCGGAGGGTGCACGGCTCTCCCACGGCGGCTCCTGCCTGACGGACGCCGGGCCTCCGCCCCGTCCTGAGGCAGCGGCGCCCGTGCAGGGGTGTGAAGTCCCCGAGCCTGGCCCATTGGGCTCTCACCGCGGCCCTGGTAGAGCCGCACGCGGCAGCTGCAGCTTGCCCAGCAAGGCCGAGGGACAGCCGTCGTCACGGCTGAGGCTGGATTCCCCTGCACGCGGGTCACTGTCTTCAGGCCTTCGTTCAGCCGCCGGACCTCTGCAGGCCTCGGGCGAGCAGAGAGTAAGACTTGCTCACGGCCCGCCAGCCCACGGAGTCAGGGCTCGGCGGCTCCACGAGGGCTTTGTGGGAACAGGGAGGGTGTGTGAGCTGGGTGACCCTGACTCGGGGGGCACCGGAGGCGAGCTTAGTGCCTCCAGGGCGCAAGAGGACAGGGTGGGACTGCCAGGCGCACGCAGGGCCGGCGACTCCCTTGGCGTCCATGGGCCCAGGACTCGCCCAGGACACGCCTGGACGCCACAGGCCGGAGCCAGGGGGCTCCAGCCCCTCGAGGGCGTCCTGGACACCACATGGCCCCCAGGGCTTGCCTTCTGCGCGCTGGAGCCGCACCTAGGGCCTGTGTGATGCCCAGCTGGGCTCACCCTCCCTCGTGGGCACAGGGCAAGGGAGCGGGACCCGTGGCTGTGACGTGGCCAGCTCTGTAGCCAGTGAGCACCCCCTGGCTGTGGCGGGGAGCCCTCGTTGATGCCGTAGAGGCGAAGGCAGTCAGACAGCATGTCGGGGCGCTCTGGGGCCTCGTCCTGGCGGCTTTGCTGTGTCTGCCCAGAGGCCTGGGCAGCCCGGGGCGCTGAGGGGCTGGGCTGGCCCGAGGGCACAGGCCACCTCCTTTTGTGTCTCCAGCCCCCCTGCTCCCCGAGCCTGCCCTTCCGGCCTGGCCACATCCACGGGCGCTGCAGTGAGGGGTGGCATCAGGGACCAGCCGGGGTCCTGGCTCCCAGGAGCTGAGGGGTGCTGGAATGACCCTCAGGGGGTTGGCGTGGGCTGTCTTGGCCTCGGGTTTGCCTGGAGATCAGCCCCATGGTAGCAAGTTTCATTTGGATTTTCCAGTATTCGGCCTTGGGCACGGCCGGGGCTCCAGACTGCAGACACGCGGCGTGTGTCTCCTTTCCTCACGGCCCTCTGGCTGGGAGTCCGTGCTGAGAGGCCGCCGCTGGGCGGTCCACTCCTGCAGCGCCACTGGTGCCCGAGGGGTGGGCGGACCCTGGCCATGCCGCTGGCCTCTGAGGCCTGCTTGGACACCGTCCTCCCTGAAGTCGGGGGCCAGGGGCCTGGAGGTGGAAGGGGCGGAACCAGACCAGAGAGGGTGGGGGTGAGGCCGGGACACCTAGGTCCTTTGCCCGCCTGTGAAGGGCACGCGGGCCGCGTGCTTCTGGAGCGTTCCATGCTGAGGCCTGTCGGGGCAGCTAGATCAGTCAGTTGTGTTTCCACCGTGTCTGCCTGCCTTTCTTTATGACTTGTATTTTATCGTTGAAGAGGAAAGAAGCTGTCCTTCCCCGCAACCGCCCGCTCCCCCAGAACCAGAAAGGAAATTTAGATGAATCGACACTTTGAACTTAATCTGTGCTTCTCATCTCTCTGCCAGGTGGGGAGACAGGATGACAGGTGGGGTGCCCCATGTTCACACGCACCGCCACTGCAGACGCCTGGCCCCACGACCGCCTCAGTGTGTGTCTGGGGGCTTCCTCGGCCCCCCGGCCCGCCCAGACGCGAGGGGGCTGCTCCCCAGGGCCTTTCTGCCTCTGGGCGGGGCCCAGCCGCTGCTGGGAATGGCCGGCACTGGTCCATTTGGACGAGGCTGGCGCAGTCTAAGAGATGGGCCTTGTTTGGGGAAAGCTGGGCTTGGGGCACAAAGCCGCCCCAGCCCCGCCTGGGGTCACCCACAAAGGCCGGCAGTGTTCTCCCACGGGGCGAGGAGCCCCAGGCCAGCCCAGGCGGGCAAGCCACCCTGCAGACCTGCTGAACGACTAGATACTTTCCAGGGGTTCCCTGGCCTGCATCTGTGAGCGCGCCTACCAGCCCTGGGCCTGGGTGCCGACGGCCGGCACAGGTGTGGCCCGCTCGCCGCTCGAGGGTTGGCCTTCCCGATGTGTTCGCATTTTGTCCATGTGTGAAACTCATATTTAATTTGGATTTTCCAGTATTCGGCCTTGGGCACGGCCGGGCTCCAGACTGCAGACACGGGCGTGTGTCTCCTTTCCTCACGGCCCTCTGGCTGGGAGTCCGTGCTGAGAGGCCGCCGCTGGGCGGTCCACTCCTGCAGCGCCACTGGTGCCCGAGGGGTGGGCGGACCCTGGCCATGCCGCTGGCCTCTGAGGCCTGCTTGGACACCGTCCTCCCTGAAGTCGGGGGCCAGGGGCCTGGAGGTGGAAGGGGCGGAACCAGACCAGAGAGGGTGGGGGTGAGGCCGGGACACCTAGGTCCTTTGCCCGCCTGTGAAGGGCACGCGGGCCGCGTGCTTCTGGAGCGTTCCATGCTGAGGCCTGTCGGGGCAGCTAGATCAGTCAGTTGTGTTTCCACCGTGTCTGCCTGCCTTTCTTTATGACTTGTATTTTATCGTTGAAGAGGAAAGAAGCTGTCCTTCCCCGCAACCGCCCGCTCCCCCAGAACCAGAAAGGAAATTTAGATGAATCGACACTTTGAACTTAATCTGTGCTTCTCATCTCTCTGCCAGGTGGGGAGACAGGATGACAGGTGGGGTGCCCCATGTTCACACGCACCGCCACTGCAGACGCCTGGCCCCACGACCGCCTCAGTGTGTGTCCGGGGCCTTCCTCGGCCCCCCGGCCCGCCCAGACGCGAGGGGGCTGCTCCCCAGGGCCTTTCTGCCTCTGGGCGGGGCCCAGCCGCTGCTGGGAATGGCCGGCACTGGTCCATTTGGACGAGGCTGGCGCAGTCTAAGAGATGGGCCTTGTTTGGGGAAAGCTGGGCTTGGGGCACAAAGCCGCCCCAGCCCCGCCTGGGGTCACCCACAAAGGCCGGCAGTGTTCTCCCACGGGGCGAGGAGCCCCAGGCCAGCCCAGGCGGGCAAGCCACCCTGCAGACCTGCTGAACGACTAGATACTTTCCAGGGGTTCCCTGGCCTGCATCTGTGAGCGCGCCTACCAGCCCTGGGCCTGGGTGCCGACGGCCGGCACAGGTGTGGCCCGCTCGCCGCTCGAGGGTTGGCCTTCCCGATGTGTTCGCATTTTGTCCATGTGTGAAACTCATATTTAATTTGGTGATTAGTGCTGGAACCCCACGTGGGGTTTTTTGACTTTTTTTGTCCACACAAAGTGTCACTTTTTGGTAATACATAGCTTTATTCCTGCCAATAAGAGAGGAGAGAAGTCAGAAAGAATTTTGACAGAGAAATGTTAAAATGATGTACTGTGAAGACTGATGTGGCGGGGCGGGCAGGGGTCGTTTTTGAAAATCAGAGTAGCCGTTTCAATAAGCTTTTTTGGCCTGTGACTCATTCTTTTTCTTTGTTCCTGACTTTTGAGTGTTCCTTCCTCTTAAAATAAACACACACATACTTTATTTTTTGATGGTGCATTCTCATGATCAGATATTGAAACAATACACAGGGGGTGTCCTGCTCCCATCCGCCATGGCCTCAGGTTAACCCCGTTTGTTTCTTATGAGCTTTGCAGAATTCCTTTATGCAAGTACAAGAAGATGATCATGTTCGTGTCTTATTCTCCTTTCTTGTCCAGAAGACAGCATGCTAACATCCAGCTTTCTGCACCTGCCTGTCTTAACTATTAGACCATAGCAGTGTGTCTGAGTTGGAGCCCAGCTGCTCCCCGCCTCTATCCAGCACAGGAGGGTCTGTCGTGCGGCCATGCCCCACTTTCTTTCCCAGACCCCGGCTGCAGCCTCCCAGGCTGGGGGCAGCCTTCTCAGTCCTGCTCACGAGTCCCTTCAGACATGTGCAGGTGTGTCCTCTGTGGGCACATCGCGGGTGCACGCTCGTCGTCTGGGAGGGTGTGGCCCAGGGGCTGCTGAGGGGGCCGCGCCCCCCGACAGGGGCTGTAGGTGGTCCATTTCCCCACCGCCATCTCAACAGATTCCAGTCCAATGTGACTCTGCCAGCCGGAGAGGCGAAAAACGGTCTCCCCCAGGCATTTTAGTGGGCGTTTTTCTCATCGGTTGAACATCTTAAAGGTGATTCGCATGTCCTCTTCTGTGTTCATTTACCCTTAAAGAACATTGAGGTGTGTCTCTGCTTCTCGATGCTGCCTTGGATCAGTGTTGCCTGCGTTGCGAGTTGCCGGTGCTGGTCTCTGATTTGTTCTTGTGTTTCGACTTTGTTCTTAGCATTGTTTCACAGCTTTGTGGAGGTGTAACTCACATGCTGTGCGGTTCACCCTGTTCAAGCTCACGGTCCTCGCGGAGTTTAGGATGGCACAGCCATCACCACCTGTTTTAGAACGTTCTCGTCACTCCCACCACGAGCCTTCTGCCCCTTGGCCGTCCCTGTGCGCCCTCAGCCGCCCCAGCCTCGGGCAGCCACCAGTCTGCGTTCTGTCTTTCTGGATCTCCCCGTGCAGGGTACTTCATATAAATGGACTCATATAGGAACGCGGCCGCCCGTTGACTGGCTTCTTTCGCCGGCCAGCATGGTGTTTTCAGAGCTCTCCCCGCTGCGGCATGGTCAGTGTCTCGTTCCTCTTGGTGCCTGGAAACACTCCCTCCACGTGTTATTTACCCAGCCGCTAACTGACGGACGTGGGGCCGTTGCTCTTTCTGGAGATGATGAGTCATTCCGCTGCCCTGCCTGTCCTGAGCGTGGACGTGTGTTTTTCCTTCTCTTGGGCATCTACCTGGGCTGGCATCACTGCGTCCTATGGTAACTGTTTCATGTTCTGAGACGCTGCCCGTCTCTTCTCCGAGGTGAGCACACAGTGTTACATTCCCACCAGCACTGTTGGCATTTTTTTTTGACAGGTATACATTTTTATCAAATTTACTATTTCTTTTTTTTTTTTTTTTTTTAAAGATTTATTTATTATTTATTTATTTGGGATGAGGGTCGGGTTGGGGAGGGAGGGGAGCGGGCAGGCCACTTCCATTTGTCTTTCATTTCTCTGTTCTCATCTGTCTTTGTTCTTTGGCTCCTGTGGGCCTCCCATCGCGGTGGCGTCTGTCGTCGCAGAGCACCGGCTCTGGGCGCATGCGCTCCAGAGCTCCGGCTCGCTGATTGGACACATCAGTCCAGCTGCTCCGCGGCACGTGGGATCTTCCCAGGCCAGGGATCGAACCGGCGCCCCTTGCACTGCAAGGCGGTGTCCTTATCCACTGGACCACCAGGGGAAGCCCTACTATTTCTTTTATGACTCTGAATTTGGGATTTTAGAAAAGGCCTTTCTCTCCCAAGACTATAAAAGGATTCTCCTGTATTTCCTTCTAGTGTTTTTATGGTTTTTATATTGCAGTATTTGGTCTGTGTGGGGTTTATCCTGTGATGAGTCTGAATATGGAGCCAACCTTTTCCTTTCTTTCTTTCTTTTTCAATATGTCTACCCATTGATCTCAGTACCAGCTACTGAAAATTCCATCATTTTCTCTCTGGGTTGAGATTCCATCTTTATGACATGCTGGCCTGAGCTATTTCAGGATATTCTCTATTCCATTAGTCGCTGTGTGTCCTCCTGTAGTAACACACTCCAACTACCGAGGCCCTCGAGTGTATTTTAGCATCTGGGAGGGATAGTCTCTCCTAGTGGCTTTGCACAGAAGCTTCCTGATTATGCTCACCTGTTTATTGTTTCATAAGAGAATTGGCCTCTTTTGAGATTGGAGGGGGAAGGCTACCATTGCTGTTACCGGTTGAGATTGTGTTAGATTCATGAAATAACGTGGGGGAGACTTCACACCTTTTTGAGGTCAAGTCTTCCTGTCCACAAGACAGGGTGTCTTTCTACTTGCTGAAGTCCACGGTTATGTTCTGTGAAGTTTTCTTCCTATGTCTCTTTGGCCGATTCTTGTATTTCTATTCATAACAGACTTTACCTTTTGGGTTACTGGCATGTCCTCTTGTCCTGAAAGCAGGTTTTGGTTAAAAAGGACAGTGGGTCTGACCATCTGTATAGCCTCAGTTCCCAGAGCTGAGCCCCAGCGCCGTGGCCAGGCAGTGCTGCCCACAGAGAGCCACGCCCCCAGCCGGAACACACCTGGCGAGGGGTGGGGGGCAGCTCAGGTTTGCCAAGCCCTCCTTGGCCCCCTACATGGTCTCAATGCAGTGAACCCTCCAAACAGTCCTGTGACTGCTGTGTGCTGTGCGATTTGAGGCAAGTCTCTTCTCTCAGCCTCAGTCTGCCCATCTGCACGTGAGGCTGCTAAGACTGATTGGTGATATTTCCAAAAGGCCTCCCGTTTCTCTGGAAGCCAATGTCTGAACTGGGAGGACTAGTCTCTCCTAATGGGTCTTCACAGAAGCTTCCCGATTATTCTCGCCTGTTTATTTTTCCATTGAAACTTGAGAATCAGCTTGTCTTGAGACGAAGGTTGGGAGACACGGAGCTTCTGGAGCAGGGCTGGGGGGGTCTCAGTGCTCTGAAGTCTGCCGCCCGCCCCTCGCCTTGATGTGGCCCTGGGCCACCCAGCTCCTGGCAGCCGTAGGACCCGCCGTCTACCCTGGGGCCTTAGAGCCACCTTCGGCGGCCCTCATCCTGGGCTGAAGCCACCCTTGGAGTCCCCGTGCATCCCTGTGTGTGCTGGCAACCGCGTTGGTGTTGGCCCCCCGCCAGGATCCTGGGTGCACTAGAAAGGTCTCTCAACTTCTGTCAGCCGAAGAATTCTCTCCACGCCAAACTGAGAGCGAGGTGCTTTCCCAAGTCCTGTCCTGAGTGCGAGCTGGCCGGAATGCACATCACAGAAGCAAAGTGTTTGTTTTTCAGTTGCGAGCGTGCCGGCCCCTTGGCATCCGCTCCCGCGCCTCCGTGGCCTGGGCAGGGGGTGTCCAGACCCCAAGGCTGGCCACTGTAAAGAGGATGTGATCTCAGGGACGCACAAACGGAGCCTCCGGGGCCAGCCCGGCCAGCCCATCCTTCCCGCCCCGCCAGGCTGCTCGCGCACCTCCGCGACCTGGCCCTCCAGCGGGCAGCAGGCGGGTCAGGCCGCGGGGCCCGGCAGGGTGCCCCGGGGCTTAGGCTGGCTCCTGCTGGGACAGCGAAGACTGGCCTCCAGCGAATGCGGAGGGTCCAGCGGGGGGTGGGCAGTCAAGACGTCTGCGGCCTCTGCAGAAAGGTGCCCAGGAAGTGGCCCAGGAAGGCGGGACGTCCAGAAACAGCTGGGGCCTGCCTTCCGCCTGCAGATAGTCCCCGCCCAGCCCCGCTGCCTGATTCTAGAGCCCGTGATCTGGGAGGAGCCTCGAGTGAGGGAGCAGTGGCCAATCAGGGGGCTCCCTGGGTCCCAGAGCCTCCGCCCTGCAGGCAGCTTCACGCTGTGCTTTCAGGCCTCTGCAGCCCGGCTTCCCTGTCTGGGCTGTGGCCCGGCGTTTCCCTTGTTCCCGAGGGTGGGGCAGCGGCCCTGGCTCAAGGGGGCCGCCTCTGCTGGGGCCAGAGGTGGGCGGGCACAGTCAGGCTGGGCCCGACACAGGCCTGTGAGCGGGAAGGGGCTGGGCTGCGTCCTCAGCCTGGAGACAGGACGCCCAGCACGAGGGGCCGGCCGTGCCCACCACCCATGGCATCTCCAGTGTTGCGGGACACCAGCTCAGACCCAGGGAGGCCCGACCAGCCGAGCCCTCGGGTTCCGGCACTTGCTGAGACAGTCAGTCCAGCCTTCATGCAAAATGCAGATTTACCAAAGATGGATTAAAGATAGGCCCCAAGGAAGCCCGTGCCTTTTTCTCTATTCTGAGATAATTAGAAAAAATAAAACCTGCCCCCACCCCCACCGCCCAGGAAACCACACGCCTCGCCGCCTCGGTTGTCTCAATGCCAGCCTCTGGCATAAATAAGAGACCTAGAACATTTCCAGGCTGCTGGCCATGCTCAGGGCCTGGTGTTTTCTCAACATGTGGAGCTTCTGCTCTCGCGAAGGCGCCTGCTGGGAGAGGAAACGACGGCTTCCGCCGAGCGGCCTCAAGGCTCCCGCAGCTGGGGCCGGGCAGAGCCCGCCATCCTGGCCGGTCGGCCTCGTGGACGCCCCTCTTTGCGAGGTAGTTTCCTAAAAACCAGTCACACAAAAAGATCCAGACAGATTACCAAGAGAGAGCTGGCGTTAGAAAAGACAGAGCACACGTGCCAGCCTTGCAAGCTGGTGCGGGAGAGGCCGTCTTATCCGAGAAGGGGAAGCAGGCCTGTGCCTGGGGGAGAGAAGTCCTTCCCGGCACGGGGCAGAGAGGAAGTTTCACCTGGGCCCAGTGGCGAGGACCCAGGCTGCCCAAGGAGAGGCAGCCGCTCCTCCCCAGTGAATGCAAGGCAGGCTGGTCCTGCCAGGGGGACCCGATGGGACCTGCCAGGCAGCCTCTGGGCCGTCCTGTTCGGAGCAGCGCTGCGGATGAGCAGCTGATGCAAAGTGCTGCTGCCTTCCGTCCCAGGTCAGTTCCTTGGAAGCACAGCTGTCGCATCCGGTCCCAGGGACGGGCAACTCCTGGGAGAGACCTGTAGGAAGTACAGGAGGCAGACGGGCCAGGGGAGTGTGGGGGAGAAGCCCTCCACCAACCCCGGGAGCCCCCCGGCGTGAGGAGCACCTGGGGGTTTGAGCCCCGGCCAGGGGCAGCTCCTGGAGCGTGTCAGCCTGTCGCTGGCCAGGGGCCGCCTCGGGAGGAAGGGGCCGGGAGCTGCACTGGGGAGCAGTCTTCTGTGGACAGGGGGGGCCCAAAAGCCCCGCTTCACATCCCCCTTCTCATAGGAACCGGGCGATGGCCCAGGACAGCAGCCGGTCACTGACAGCGATTCCATTTTCCAAATGAGGCAGCTCTGACCTCGGAGAAGCCAGACTGGGGCCCAGCCCCTCTCCACCAGACCCCGCGTTCCCCACTCCTTCCTTGGGCCACATGCGCCAGGCTCCCGAGGCCTTCCCGGTTCAAGAGCAAGTGGGCCCCGGGGAGATGGGAGTGAGGAAAACAGCTGCCCTGCTTGGGCAGGACGGGGCTGCCACTGCCCTCTTTCTGCCCCGGCAGCCCCGCAGCCCGCCTGGCCCTCGGGCCCAGGCCGCCCCCGGCTGGCAGGGGAAACCTGGTCACCGGGGAGGGACGGAGCTGGTGGCCCGAGGCTCGGCGGGGTGGGTGCCGTAGGCGTGCACAGGAAGACGGGGCTGTTGAGTTCACGTGAGTGTCCCAGAGAGGATTTGGTTTTCAGCTTGTAGCTCAAGTCAGAGGTGCCCTGCGCTGGCAAGGGGCTGTGACCTCTTCGGCTCCTTCAAAGTGTGGGTGCTCAGGGCCGGGTGTAGAGGGCAGCACCTTGGGGTGCTCTCTCCGCCCGGGTCTGGTGGGGCCCTGCCTGCGGGGACGGCTGCACAGGGTTCCCGGGGACACCAGCAAGGATCCGCGTGGGAAGGCTGCGCTGAAGCGGGGGTCTTTGCTCCTGACGGCAGAGCCTTGCCTGGGAGACGGGGTGGGCGGGTCGAGACCCGGCTGACTAGCTCTGAGAGCTGGCGCGTCTGAGGGAACCACCTCGACTTTCCGGGGTCCCACTCCAAAGTCGCCCCAGACTCTAGGACTGAGGTGCCGACGATGTCTTCTGCCTCTAGCCGAGGCCACATGGATGTCTCTCTCTCTGCTTTGTTACCTGGCAGGCCTGTGCCCAAGCAGGCGGCCCTGAGCCAGGGCTGGGTTTTAAGAGCACAGAGTTTGGTGCTGGAGACCGTCTGAGCAGCCACTTCATCCCAGTGATGTGTTCACATAGTGCCTTGAACTTGTTCTCAGCTTTGCAGCTTTCCGCAGTTGTGAGGGCAGCCTGGCCTCCAGGCCTCCCGCGGGCCGTGCAGCATTCTTCTGTGGGCGCTGAGCCTCAGGGGAGCGCGCGCCGCCCGGAGAGGCTGGGTGGGCCCCGGCTCGCGGGGCATGGTAGCACAGGGCCGCGCCCTGGGTGTGGGCACAGGCTGAGCCCTCCTGGATGGAGCCGGGGCAAGGACACACACTGCCCCACTGTGGCGGTCACAGGCCTCCCTGGCAGGTGGGACGTGCCACGGCTGTGACATGCCACAGATGGGTCTTGGTTTTCACTGTGGCTGGAACCGCCGAGTTTTGAGTCAACAACGGTTTCCAGGTGACACTGGCCTGGCAGCCAAGGAGGAGGTGCCTTGAGGACTTAGAGAGGGTGGCGTCAGGGGCAACCTGTGACAAGTCAACAACCCAACCTTGCAGCTTCTCGTCCTGCCACAAAGCAGGACGGACCCAGTTAGTCCAGACAGAAGAGGTGCCCTGGGCCCACCGCGTCTGTGTCAGGGCAGCCATGGCCCGGAGGCTGGAGGGTCTTGTCTGAAGGCCTCTGGCCTTGCGTGTGGCCAAGCCCAGGACCGTAACAGCCTGTCTGGCCTCAGGCCTCCCCAGGGCACACGCGAGGCACACGCAGCACCTGCCGCCGGCGGGGCGGTTGTCTGACATCATCTGTGCGCAGACATGCTGTCACACGTGCCGTGCCGTCCGGCACCCCCACTTCCTGCGCTTTAGTCAACACCTGGGGTCGTGCAGGTCTGCACCCCATTTCCACGGTGTAGCTCAGAGGAAACAGTGAGGCCCAGGCAGGGGTCCTGCACGCAGAGGGCAGCGTCACGGCGGGATCCAGGGCTGCTGGCGCCCGGGTCTCGGCATCGCCCGGGACCCCGGCACGGCACGCAGGGCTTACCCTGGATGCTGTCACCTGTAACTGGGCTCCCACGGCCATCCACAGATGCGCCCGACACCCTGACGCCTCAGCGTCTGGGTTTTAAGAGCACAGAGTTTGGTGCTGGAGACCGTCTGAGCAGCCACTTCATCCCAGTGATGTGTTCACATAGTGCCTTGAACTTGTTCTCAGCTTTGCAGCTTTCCGCAGTTGTGAGGGCAGCCTGGCCTCCAGGCCTCCCGCGGGCCGTGCAGCATTCTTCTGTGGGCGCTGAGCCTCAGGGGAGCGCGCGCCGCCCGGAGAGGCTGGGTGGGCCCCGGCTCGCGGGGCATGGTAGCACAGGGCCGCGCCCTGGGTGTGGGCACAGGCTGAGCCCTCCTGGATGGAGCCGGGGCAAGGACACACACTGCCCCACTGTGGCGGTCACAGGCCTCCCTGGCAGGTGGGACGTGCCACGGCTGTGACATGCCACAGATGGGTCTTGGTTTTCACTGTGGCTGGAACCGCCGAGTTTTGAGTCAACAACGGTTTCCAGGTGACACTGGCCTGGCAGCCAAGGAGGAGGTGCCTTGAGGACTTAGAGAGGGTGGCGTCAGGGGCAACCTGTGACAAGTCAACAACCCAACCTTGCAGCTTCTCGTCCTGCCACAAAGCAGGACGGACCCAGTTAGTCCAGACAGAAGAGGTGCCCTGGGCCCACCGCGTCTGTGTCAGGGCAGCCATGGCCCGGAGGCTGGAGGGTCTTGTCTGAAGGCCTCTGGCCTTGCGTGTGGCCAAGCCCAGGACCGTAACAGCCTGTCTGGCCTCAGGCCTCCCCAGGGCACACGCGAGGCACACGCAGCACCTGCCGCCGGCGGGGCGGTTGTCTGACATCATCTGTGCGCAGACATGCTGTCACACGTGCCGTGCCGTCCGGCACCCCCACTTCCTGCGCTTTAGTCAACACCTGGGGTCGTGCAGGTCTGCACCCCATTTCCACGGTGTAGCTCAGAGGAAACAGTGAGGCCCAGGCAGGGGTCCTGCACGCAGAGGGCAGCGTCACGGCGGGATCCAGGGCTGCTGGCGCCCGGGTCTCGGCATCGCCCGGGACCCCGTCACGGCACGCAGGGCTTACCCTGGATGCTGTCACCTGTAACTGGGCTCCCACGGCCATCCACAGATGCTCCCAACACCCTGCCAGCGCCCCGCGCACTCAGCGTCAGGTCTGGCTCCCTGGGCCTGCCTGCCGAGACAGGGGTCGGTCCCTGCCTGGGCTGGGCCGTCTCCCCTTCTGGTGCCCTCGCCCGGTCCTCCGTGTGTCCCAGCTCTGGTGTGGGCCTGTCCTGAGAGTGGCCAGGCGGCAGAGGGACTTCACCTCAGGGCCCTCCCCTCGAGGGCCTTTACCCACCCAGCGTCGGGTTTCTGCTCTGACCCGGGGACGTGAGGGGCCTCGGGGCCGTTTTGCCTGGGGAGCTGTCTCCATCCGCGCAGGAAATGGGCCTCGGAGCCCCACGTGGCCCGGCTGGGGCTCCGCGAGGCTGCCCAGTCTGGCTCCCGCCGCGGTCAGGGCTAGCCTCTCGGGTCTGACCAGTGGCCGGCCCTTCCGGCCTCGGTCCCGCGGTCCCTGCCCGCCGGCCCCCAGCCTCGCTGTCTCAGCTCATCGGAGGACCAGGACGGGCAGACCCAGCAGGACGGCGTGCTCCAGGACACGGGCAGGACAATGGGCGTGAGTGCCGCAGGCCCCGCGGCCTCCCTCCCGAGAGAACGCCCGTGTTTCCCATTTGCCGAGCCTGTTTCAGCAGCCTGTTTACCACGACAGCCGGTGGTCATCTTTATTTCAAAGCGACACACAAGCGCTGCGGCCTGTGAAAGGACCAGGGCCCTCGGGGGCAGACCTGTGAGCCTGGCATCGGCAGGCGCGCGGAGCTCCCGTGTCCCCACCTCCCTGGCGTGTGCGGGGAGGAAACCAAAGCCCAGATGCCCCCCTGCTGCCTCCGACCCACGTCTCTTCTGTCTCGTCCCCAGGAAGGGGCTGGGTCGCTGCCACTCCCGTTGGGGACCGGCAGGCCAGACCACGGGCACCCTCTCCGGGACAGCTCTCTTTCCTGGGCTCTGGCTCAGCTGGGAAAGCAGGCGTGTAACTGAACCCACTTGTGTGTGGAGCCAGGCCACCCCCTCTTGTGAGTGGGTGGCCCCAAGCAACCTTGGGTCCCATTCAAGCTGGGCCTGCAGCCGGCAGGCCCTAGGCCGCCTCCTCCAGGCTGGGCCCCCAGAGGCAGCAGGGCTTGACGGGCCGGGAGCGCTCGACCGTTCTCTCGCCGGGGCCTCACAGGGCCCCGCGGGACAGCTAGGGACATCACTCGGCTCTCACAGGGGAGGCCGCGGGGTCTGCCTGCGGCCCCTCGTGGGAGCCCGGCCCCTCCGCCAGCCAGCCTGCGGCAGCATCCACCCACCCGAGTGCCTGGGGAGGGCACAGGCGCCCAGGGCTCGCGTGGAGCGGCCCCCTGGTGACGGTCACGTGCGCCATGTGGATGGCAGCCCAACCCTCCTGGCCCGGATCCCCGCCCGTCCTGGCGAGAGCCTGCCGTGCGCGGCAGGGCGGCCGGGTGGGGTCTCCCTCGCGTCCGTGGCCCGCTCCTCCAGCGATCTTCTCATGGCCTAGGAGCCTCCCTGCATCCGAAAGGGCACGCTTTACGGAGCCGGCCTCACAGGGAACTGGGTGAGGGCACGCCTTTCCAGGTGAGCAGCGTGGTGAGGAGCGTGCGCGTCACTGAACCCTTGCCTGCGTCCACGTTGTTTTCTCGAGATAAAAATCCTAGAAGTGAGACGGCCACTTCCGTTTTCAGAAAGGTTGTGTGTGGACTCTGGGCCCACCCCCGCCCCCGCAGCGGCACCCCCAGCACGGGGCGTTAGGCACGCGTGCGCTCTGCCCGTCTGCAGAGGGGAACCTGCATTTTGCGTCTGTTTATAGACACGGTGCTCGCTGGCCAGGGCTGTTTCCCATGAGGTGCCCACGTGGGGGCGGAGGCCAGGATTTGAGCGGCCTTCTGCCGCCTGGTGGGCCCATCACCAGGCAGCCCGGGGGCCTCGCTGGACTGGGTTGGGGGCGTGCGATCCTTGGGAGCCAGGGATGGCGGCCCTGACCGACTCGTGTCTGTCTCCCCACAGAACTGTCAGACCTTCAGCAGCCTCAGCTGCCTGAGCTCGGGGACGGAGGACCGCGGCCGCCACAGCCCCTTCGCCCTCCACGCCGGCAGCACCCGGTCCTGGACCGCCTTGCTCTCAGCCTCGGCCTCCGGCGTGGGGGGCAGGACCCCCGCCGGGACCCCGGTGCCCGAGCCTCTGCCGCCGCCCCTGGACGACCACCTCGCCTGCCGGGAGGAGCCGTGCCGTGAGGAGCTGGGCGGCTGCGCCCTGGACGAGGGCTGCGGCGGGCGGGGGGAGCCGGGCCCAGCCTGGCGGGACCGCGGGGCCCACGGCAGCCCCTGCTCCCTGGACGGCGAGCTGGACATCGAGCAGATAGAGAACAACTGAGGGCCACGGGGCCGGGTCGGGGCAGGAGGGTACGTTCGAACCGATGGCCTCCCCGCAGGCGCTGGGTGGGCCCTCTGGGGAGTCCCACTCCTGGGCCTCATCAGAGCTGCTGGGAAGTCGTCCGGGCCCAGGGCGGACCCACTGCCTCCCGGGGACGCGGTCCCGCCGGCGGGGTCCAGGGCCATGCCCGCCGCCTGGCAAGGCCCCGCACCGCGTTTCAGCCTTTCACCAGCACGCAGCCGGCCTCACAGGGAACTGGGTGAGGCACGCCTTTCCAGGTGAGCAGCGTGGTGAGGAGCGTCGCGTCACTGAACCCTTGCCTGCGTCCACGTTGTTTTCTCGAGATAAAAATCCTAGAAGTGAGACGGCCACTTCCGTTTTCAGAAAGGTTGTGTGTGGACTCTGGGCCCACCCCCGCCCCCGCAGCGGCACCCCCAGCACGGGGCGTTAGGCACGCGTGCGCTCTGCCCGTCTGCAGAGGGGAACCTGCATTTTGCGTCTGTTTATAGACACGGTGCTCGCTGGCCAGGGCTGTTTCCCATGAGGTGCCCACGTGGGGGCGGAGGCCAGGATTTGAGCGGCCTTCTGCCGCCTGGTGGGCCCATCACCAGGCAGCCCGGGGGCCTCGCTGGACTGGGTTGGGGGCGTGCGATCCTTGGGAGCCAGGGATGGCGGCCCTGACCGACTCGTGTCTGTCTCCCCACAGAACTGTCAGACCTTCAGCAGCCTCAGCTGCCTGAGCTCGGGGACGGAGGACCGCGGCCGCCACAGCCCCTTCGCCCTCCACGCCGGCAGCACCCGGTCCTGGACCGCCTTGCTCTCAGCCTCGGCCTCCGGCGTGGGGGGCAGGACCCCCGCCGGGACCCCGGTGCCCGAGCCTCTGCCGCCGCCCCTGGACGACCACCTCGCCTGCCGGGAGGAGCCGTGCCGTGAGGAGCTGGGCGGCTGCGCCCTGGACGAGGGCTGCGGCGGGCGGGGGGAGCCGGGCCCAGCCTGGCGGGACCGCGGGGCCCACGGCAGCCCCTGCTCCCTGGACGGCGAGCTGGACATCGAGCAGATAGAGAACAACTGAGGGCCACGGGGCCGGGTCGGGGCAGGAGGGTACGTTCGAACCGATGGCCTCCCCGCAGGCGCTGGGTGGGCCCTCTGGGGAGTCCCACTCCTGGGCCTCATCAGAGCTGCTGGGAAGTCGTCCGGGCCCAGGGCGGACCCACTGCCTCCCGGGGACGCGGTCCCGCCGGCGGGGTCCAGGGCCATGCCCGCCGCCTGGCAAGGCCCCGCACCGCGGCGTCTCAGCCTTTCACCAGCACGGCAGCCGGGGTCCTCCGAACTGCAGAGGCCGGGAGAGACGCGGCTTGGTCTCGGCCTCTCTCCTGTCACTCGCGTCGCGTCGATGGGCACGGTCCTCGCCTTGCCCTCTGGGCAGTCCCTCGGCACCTTGGCAGGGCTGGCCCGCTGCCTGTGCCGACCCCCCGCCGGCGTTTCCACCGGGGCTCCGGCCCACGCGCTGGGGTCAAGGCCCTGCTCAGCTCCCGCTCAGGTTCGGGCCGGGGGTCGGCCCTGCAGCGCCCCCCGCCCCTCCGTGTGTTCCGTGCCTTCTCTCCCGGGTCTCCCGCGCCGGCTGGGGAAGGTGGGGGAGGCTTCCTCTGTAGTAACACCAGAACCATTTGGCCTTAATTCCAAGTGTGGGTGGGATACGGGGCCCTGGGATACGGGGTGGACTCTCGGGGTACAGGGAACAACTCAGGGTGCTCATCAGAGGCCGTCTAGTTGAGTAGGTGTTTGCTGGATCTGTTGGCTGAGAAGGCATAGCCGAGAGCCCCTCCTGCGGCGTGCAGGGCCTGGCCCCGGGCTCTCTGCCACGCCAGGGGCCGCGTGGGCAGGGCCGGCAGCTGGCAGCTGCTCTCCGTGACCGTCCTGCCACCGAGTGATGAGCTGGGGTCTCAGGGTGAGTGGCGAGATACCACCGCAGGAGGGCGGCCCCTTGAAAACATCGTCAGAAAGCAGAGTTCCGTGCAGGTGCACAAACCCAGGCCCTGCGCACGTTCCAGGGCGCAGGGTGTCGCTGGCCGCTCTGAGCCCGGCCGTCTTTCAAGCACAGCCTCGGTGGCGGGGCAGGGGGGGAGCGGTCAGCCAGGGAGCAGAGGGTGGGGGTGCCACCTCCCTGCTGCCGCCCACCACGGGCATGGAGCGGTGCACTCGCCCTCCCTGGCCCTGGTGCCCCGGCAGACCCTCGCTCAGCCCAGGAGGAGCCCTGACCCCTTGGGGCGTCCCTCCCAGACAGCTCCTCCCAGCCTTCACCTGCACAAAGGTCACATAGGCTCTGCTCCCTCCCTTGAACCTGGCTTTCAGCAGCTTGGCATCTTCCCTCGACGGCAGCAGCAGGGTCGGCTGTGAGCCAGCGGCCCCTCCTCCCCCGAGGCCGGGAGAGACGCGGCTTGGTCTCGGCCTCTCTCCTGTCACTCGCGTCGCGTCGATGGGCACGGTCCTCGCCTTGCCCTCTGGGCAGTCCCTCGGCACCTTGGCAGGGCTGGCCCGCTGCCTGTGCCGACCCCCCGCCGGCGTTTCCACCGGGGCTCCGGCCCACGCGCTGGGGTCAAGGCCCTGCTCAGCTCCCGCTCAGGTTCGGGCCGGGGGTCGGCCCTGCAGCGCCCCCCGCCCCTCCGTGTGTTCCGTGCCTTCTCTCCCGGGTCTCCCGCGCCGGCTGGGGAAGGTGGGGGAGGCTTCCTCTGTAGTAACACCAGAACCATTTGGCCTTAATTCCAAGTGTGGGTGGGATACGGGGCCCTGGGATACGGGGTGGACTCTCGGGGTACAGGGAACAACTCAGGGTGCTCATCAGAGGCCGTCTAGTTGAGTAGGTGTTTGCTGGATCTGTTGGCTGAGAAGGCATAGCCGAGAGCCCCTCCTGCGGCGTGCAGGGCCTGGCCCCGGGCTCTCTGCCACGCCAGGGGCCGCGTGGGCAGGGCCGGCAGCTGGCAGCTGCTCTCCGTGACCGTCCTGCCACCGAGTGATGAGCTGGGGTCTCAGGGTGAGTGGCGAGATACCACCGCAGGAGGGCGGCCCCTTGAAAACATCGTCAGAAAGCAGAGTTCCGTGCAGGTGCACAAACCCAGGCCCTGCGCACGTTCCAGGGCGCAGGGTGTCGCTGGCCGCTCTGAGCCCGGCCGTCTTTCAAGCACAGCCTCGGTGGCGGGGCAGGGGGGGAGCGGTCAGCCAGGGAGCAGAGGGTGGGGGTGCCACCTCCCTGCTGCCGCCCACCACGGGCATGGAGCGGTGCACTCGCCCTCCCTGGCCCTGGTGCCCCGGCAGACCCTCGCTCAGCCCAGGAGGAGCCCTGACCCCTTGGGGCGTCCCTCCCAGACAGCTCCTCCCAGCCTTCACCTGCACAAAGGTCACATAGGCTCTGCTCCCTCCCTTGAACCTGGCTTTCAGCAGCTTGGCATCTTCCCTCGACGGCAGCAGCAGGGTCGGCTGTGAGCCAGCGGCCCCTCCTCCCCCGAGGCTCAGCTGCCCGGGCCTCCCCGGCACGTCGCTGCCGGTGACAGAGGCTCCCGAGCCACCTCGCGCCCGCTTACCTGCTGCCGACGGCCGGCCCTCGGTGGACGAGGCGGAGGCCAATGGGTCTTTCTTTCACTGGAGTGAGACCGTATTGGGGAAACTTTACTTAAACCTTTACTTTTTTACATCAAAAAATGTGTTGGCTCAAGTTCTCCTTTAGAGTTGGCTTTTCTTTTTAAAACTCAGCCACAAGATGCTTACAGAGAAGCCCGCTCCACGCCCCGCTCCCCGAGACTGTATCAGAAGCCTCAGGTTGTAGAGCAGAGCAGGTCCCCCCAAAGGCACGCCCCCCGGGCCCTGGGGAGCCGACGGGGCGCTGGGCGGCTGTCGCCTGACCCCCGCCGGTGGGGCGTCGCCTTCGGGCTGATGCAGAGGACACGCCAGAGCCTCGCGCCTCCGCACGCCTGGCGGCGGGGGGACCCCTGGCCGGCACCGAGAGTGGCCACGGAGGGCAGGTGCCCGGGACAGCCTTTCTGGGGGAGGATGCGCGGGGTCCCACCTCCCTCCCGCACACCGAGCGGCGGGGCTGAGCCAGGGTGGGCCTGGCAGCGGCTCCCAGCTGCCTTTCCTCGGGGCCGGGGCCGGGGCCGGCACGGGTGGCGGGCGTCCCAGGGCTGTGGGGCCCGCGATGCCCCTGGACCCTGCCGGCCGCCTCCCGCCGCCTCGGGCCTGGCGGCAGGGAAGGACGCGCAGCGGCCCGCCCTCCCCACCCCCTGCAGGCTCTCCTGTCGACGCCCAGGGCAGGTGTCCCCGCCCAGGGCAGGGTGTGGCCCTTTCCGCCTCCTCGGGCCCCTCTCAGCTGTTCCTATCCCCGGGGAGTCTCCTCGCCCAAGCCCACAGCAGAAGCAAGGAGGGGAGGGGATGACCCGTGACCCCCAGAGAGAGGTGGCCTGCAGCTGGCCTCATGTCAGCCTTCTGGTTGAAGGGAGCAGAGCCCATCCGTCCACAGAAGCTGCCGCCGTGCTGCCCGAGGCCCTCTGAGCTCCCCCCGCAGGCCTCGGGCCTCCTGGTCTTGGAGGGAGGTGCTTGTGCCCCCAGGGAGCTGTCCCGGGAGAGCTGGAGGGCCCCGCAGCCTCACGCGTGTCGGGACCCTGCCTCGCGCAGCCCATGAACTCCTGCCTCTGAGGGGGCCGAGGAAGCCAGAGCCAGGACGGAGGGCTGTGCCGGGGCCGTGTCCTCTCCCGGGGCCCGAGGGCCAAGAGCAGGGTCGCGGGTGGTGGGTGGCTTCCTGTCACGCGGCGCCCCCGCGAAAGCCACCGGACTCACGGGCTGCTGCCCCTGGCGGGGCGGGCCGGCGGGGCTCCGGGCCGCAGCCTCAGCGTTCACAGCGCCGCGCACCCTCTTGCCTTAGCGCGAGGCCGGGCCCGGGGCAGGGCCTGCGGGCAGCCGCGACACCCAGGCCACTGGAGGGCTCGTTCTGATCAGATGTACGGATTTTCACTCTCAGAAAGCCTTACTTTTCAAGAAAATTTTTGTAGCAGGAAAGTTTTATGAATTTGTACGCCGAAAGAAATTTTAAATAAAACAAAAATTCCACCTTAGAAAGAAGACAAGCCCAATGTTCACGTGGTCCCCAGGGCAGGGGCGGCGTGTGCGTCTCCGGGCTCTGGTGGGCGCTGCCCGCGCCTTCAGCGTGCGATGCTCTGGATGCCCCGCCACGGGCTCGAGTCAGGTGCTCTCGGGCCTGGGGGCCGGTCACCCGAACAATGACCGCATCAGGCCTCACGGCCTGGGGCGCGAGCAGAACCCCCCAGTGCTGGGGGCGGCAGCCCAGCCCGGGGGGCACCTCCGTGTAGGCGATGTGGCCACAGCTCGCCACAGCCGCAGGAGGCCGCCCCGCCCACTGGTGTAGAGGAAACCATGCCTCTTTAAAGAGAAAAGAAGAGAAAAAGATTTTAAAAAATCCCCGACGGCAGCAGAGATCTTATACCTAGGTAAGATAGTCTCACCTCCTAGCGTAGTCTCTTCGGCAAAGAAATTGTGTTCCCATGTGGGGACCCACATCCCGGGCGCGGGGGCAGCGGGCCGGCGGTCCCTGGGGCCCTGTGTGCTTTCCCAGTAGCACCCACTGGCGCCGCGGAGCTTTGGGAAGCGTGGCGGCCAGCACGGGCACGGCGGGGCCTGGCCCCTGCCCGGGCGATCGCCGCGTGCAGGAGGTGCTGGCCTTCCCCCGCGCCCCGCGCCCCAGCCTGTCCTCCGCACAGGCCACGACTGTCTTGCACTAGGGCCGCTCTAGTCTCTCAGGAATCTGCTTGTTACTTTTACTGTGTAAATAAAGCTTCCTGGTTCCGTATCCAGCTGCTGGGAGCCGGCTGTGTGCCTTGTGTTGGGCGTGGCAGATGGGAGGCTCGTGCCTCTGCCCGTGGGACCATCAGCCGCGGGCTGGCCCGGGCAGAGCCTGGGCCCTTCTGTCCTCTCCGAACCTCAGGGTCATGTCTGTAAAATGGAGAGTGGACACCTCAGTGGTGACAACAGCCTCAGGCGCAGGAGGCCGAGCGTGACCGTGACGAGAGGGATGGCCACGGCTGCGGCTGTGCTCCCGGGGCCCTCGGCACCAGGGCAGTTCTGGGCGGAGGGGCCCAGCTGCTCGCTCCAGCCAGGAGCCAGGGCCTCCAGGACCGCTGGGCAGGGGCTCCCGTTCTGTAACCCCCACGTCAGGAGCGGTGAGGGACCTGCCTCCGACAAGACTGTCATGAGCACGTCAGCTCAGCCCTCGGCCGCGCCCAGGCAAGGCCGCGCCGCCCTGCTGCTCTACGGCGCCTGCGGGGTGCAGGGCCACCTGCCCAGCGGCACAGGAGGGGCCTGTTGCCCTGCGGAGGGCACACAGCTTGGATTGGCCCTGCTTGGCCCGGGGGGTTACCTGTGGGCACTGCTCAGCCTGGAGCGGGCCCCTGCGCCCGGCCCCCACGTCAGGGAGCCTTTGCGAACCATGCTCGAGAGGCCAGGATGTCCGTAGCCTTGCGCACAGGCTTAGGGAGGCTTGTGTGACTTCCAGGGCCCAAGGCTGGCCCACATCCTCTGACCACAGAGGCTCTGCCCAGAGATCGGCTAGGTCCTGAGGATGCTCCTCATCTGAGACGCCCGTGCACCCCACCCAGACTCTTCTGTTTGGGCTCCATGTGGGACCCACATCCCGGCGCGGCAGCGGGCGGCGGTCCCTGGGGCCCTGTGTGCTTTCCCAGTAGCACCCACTGGCGCCGCGGAGCTTTGGGAAGCGTGGCGGCCAGCACGGGCACGGCGGGGCCTGGCCCCTGCCCGGGCGATCGCCGCGTGCAGGAGGTGCTGGCCTTCCCCCGCGCCCCGCGCCCCAGCCTGTCCTCCGCACAGGCCACGACTGTCTTGCACTAGGGCCGCTCTAGTCTCTCAGGAATCTGCTTGTTACTTTTACTGTGTAAATAAAGCTTCCTGGTTCCGTATCCAGCTGCTGGGAGCCGGCTGTGTGCCTTGTGTTGGGCGTGGCAGATGGGAGGCTCGTGCCTCTGCCCGTGGGACCATCAGCCGCGGGCTGGCCCGGGCAGAGCCTGGGCCCTTCTGTCCTCTCCGAACCTCAGGGTCATGTCTGTAAAATGGAGAGTGGACACCTCAGTGGTGACAACAGCCTCAGGCGCAGGAGGCCGAGCGTGACCGTGACGAGAGGGATGGCCACGGCTGCGGCTGTGCTCCCGGGGCCCTCGGCACCAGGGCAGTTCTGGGCGGAGGGGCCCAGCTGCTCGCTCCAGCCAGGAGCCAGGGCCTCCAGGACCGCTGGGCAGGGGCTCCCGTTCTGTAACCCCCACGTCAGGAGCGGTGAGGGACCTGCCTCCGACAAGACTGTCATGAGCACGTCAGCTCAGCCCTCGGCCGCGCCCAGGCAAGGCCGCGCCGCCCTGCTGCTCTACGGCGCCTGCGGGGTGCAGGGCCACCTGCCCAGCGGCACAGGAGGGGCCTGTTGCCCTGCGGAGGGCACACAGCTTGGATTGGCCCTGCTTGGCCCGGGGGGTTACCTGTGGGCACTGCTCACCCTGGAGCGGGCCCCTGCGCCCGGCCCCCACGTCAGGGAGCCTTTGCGAACCATGCTCGAGAGGCCAGGATGTCCGTAGCCTTGCGCACAGGCTTAGGGAGGCTTGTGTGACTTCCAGGGCCCAAGGCTGGCCCACATCCTCTGACCACAGAGGCTCTGCCCAGAGATCGGCTAGGTCCTGAGGATGCTCCTCATCTGAGACGCCCGTGCACCCCACCCAGACTCTTCGTGTTTTCTGTTTAGCGCCTCTCCTTTTCCCAACAGGCCCACGAACATCCAGTTCACGAAGCAGGTCACGCAAGGCTGCCGTGACTGAGGCCGAGGTGGGCGCCCTGCCTTCCCTCAACAACCCTGGAGCCCAGGAGCCCAGGGACCCTGCGTCACGTCCCCCGTGACTGGCAGAGGCGGCTCCCACAGAGAGGCCCCTGAGGGGCCTACAGGCTGGCAGCCCTGCCCGCCTCGGGCGAGGGCCGTGGCCGGGCTCGGGTCTGGCTCTAGCTCCGGCCCGGCCGTGGAGGTGCGGCCCCCGCGGAGAGCGGCTCCCGGCTCAGCGCGGCCCGGGTGCCTCCCCCCGGGGCCGAGGGCACAGGCTCTGGGACGCGCTGGAGAGCAGCTCGAACGCCCCCCGTGGGCCTCCTGCTCGTACGAGGGCGCCGGCTGTGGGCCCCCGGGACGCAGGCGGACTCTGGGCGGCTCAGCGCCGTGCAGACAGCTCGTAGCGCTCTTCAACGAGAGAATCGACACCCCGAAAATGCCAGTACCACACTCGACATACGGTACAACCCAACTGTTAAACGTTTATCTTCACGTGGGAAGAGGGATGGAAGGCAGTGCGCTCGGACAGTAGCAGCGGTCAGGCTCTGAGTGACTCGTGGCTCCCAAGCTCTTCCCTTGATGCTCCTGTGGTAACACGCGGCTTTTGCAGTCTTACTGTAATCGCTCAGTCAGGCCTGACTCTGGGGCCCCAGAGACTGCAGCCGGTCAGACTCCTGTCCACGGGATTCTCCGGGCGGGAGACTGCAGCGGGTCGCCGTGCCCTCCTCCAGGGGAGCCTCCCGACCCAGGGAGCGACCCTGCGTCTCCCGCGTGGCAGGCATATTTTTACCATCTAAGCCATGCACACGCACAAAAATAATAGTAAAACTAAAAACTTGAAGAGAAGTGAGCTGATACACAGCGCCCAGGATGTTTAGCCACCTAAAGCAGGACAGTCCTGAGCGGACAGCAGGGGCGGTGGGTCACTGCTGAGAGGATCGGCCCCACCCACGTCCCCACCTCTGCGCCACTCCCACTACTGCTGCCCACCCACTTCCCGAGGGAGGCGGGCACAGCCCCGGCTGGGGCGGGTCTCTGCAGGAACCTGGTTCGCCTGATCTGAGGCTGAGAAGCGCTGCAGCCACCGGGGCCCTGCGGTGGGCTCACACCTGCCGGGAGCCCTGGGACCCTGCGTCACGTCCCCCGTGACTGGCAGAGGCGGCTCCCACAGAGAGGCCCCTGAGGGGCCTACAGGCTGGCAGCCCTGCCCGCCTCGGGCGAGGGCCGTGGCCGGGCTCGGGTCTGGCTCTAGCTCCGGCCCGGCCGTGGAGGTGCGGCCCCCGCGGAGAGCGGCTCCCGGCTCAGCGCGGCCCGGGTGCCTCCCCCCGGGGCCGAGGCACAGGCTCTGGGACGCGCTGGAGAGCAGCTCGAACGCCCCCCGTGGGCCTCCTGCTCGTACGAGGGCGCCGGCTGTGGGCCCCCGGGACGCAGGCGGACTCTGGGCGGCTCAGCGCCGTGCAGACAGCTCGTAGCGCTCTTCAACGAGAGAATCGACACCCCGAAAATGCCAGTACCACACTCGACATACGGTACAACCCAACTGTTAGACGTTTATCTTCACGTGGGAAGAGGGATGGAAGGCAGTGCGCTCGGACAGTAGCAGCGGTCAGGCTCTGAGTGACTCGTGGCTCCCAAGCTCTTCCCTTGATGCTCCTGTGGTAACACGCGGCTTTTGCAGTCTTACTGTAATCGCTCAGTCAGGCCTGACTCTGGGGCCCCAGAGACTGCAGCCGGTCAGACTCCTGTCCACGGGATTCTCCGGGCGGGAGACTGCAGCGGGTCGCCGTGCCCTCCTCCAGGGGAGCCTCCCGACCCAGGGAGCGACCCTGCGTCTCCCGCGTGGCAGGCATATTTTTACCATCTAAGCCATGCACACGCACAAAAATAATAGTAAAACTAAAAACTTGAAGAGAAGTGAGCTGATACACAGCGCCCAGGATGTTTAGCCACCTAAAGCAGGACAGTCCTGAGCGGACAGCAGGGGCGGTGGGTCACTGCTGAGAGGATCGGCCCCACCCACGTCCCCACCTCTGCGCCACTCCCCACTACTGCTGCCCACCCACTTCCCCGAGGGAGGCGGGCACAGCCCCGCGGCTGGGGCGGGTCTCTGCAGGAACCTGGTTCGCCTGATCTGAGGCTGAGAAGCGCTGCAGCCACCGGGGCCCTGCGGTGGGCTCACACCTGCCGGGGAGGACAGGGACCCCTCAGCCTGGCCCCAGCTCCCAGCAGCAGGCCAGCGTGCCCTCCTCCCGTGCCGAGCCCCTCTGTGTCCTGAGCGTTTGGGTGGGAGCACCATGGCCGGGCTCCAGGGCCAGCCTGGGACATTCCTGGGGTCCCGGTCCAGCCGGGCCTGGGCTTGGAAGCCACGTAGATGATTGACTCTCGCTGAGTTAACCCAGTTTGAACTGGATTTTCACACAAGGCTGGTACCGTGTGGACCTTTCAGTGGGAGAGCTGGGGGAAGGTGAGGCCTCATAGCTCATCCTGCCCGTGTCTCTGCCCGCCACTCTGACAGCAGCTCTGCTGGCCTCTGCTCAGAGCCCCTGGCAGATCGGGGCACAGCTCCTGACCCCGGACAGGTGCCCCCTGGAATTAGGGAACCCTCTCCTGGGGCAGGACATCTGCACATTTTCCAGATAATAAGCCAAACGCCCCTCTTCCCTCGCAAGCCAACGACACCAGCCTGACCAGTGGCCTCTCGTTTCGACGAGAAGCCTCGGCTGCCACCATTTCCTCCTGATCCTGGTTTCAGAGTGGCTGGCCAGGCTGCAGGGCCGGGGCCCGCACGTTCCCCGAGCCCTGGGCTCCCGTGCCGGGGACGTGGGTCCAGGCTGTGTTTTATCACCTCCTGTGCTCGTTTAGTGGGAGTCTTGGTCTGGGGGACGCAGGGCTTCTCTTATGAGAGGCCTCCCAGGATTTGTCAGTGGCTTCTGGATGGGTTTGGGGAGAAGCAGAGCAATGGAGTCACCCGTTCTGCCCACTGATTCTGAAACCTGGAACCTGGGCGGCGGGGGAATTCGGGAAGCCTGCAGCGCACCACCGCCGGCCCTGGGCTGCCCCATGGCGCAGGCCCCCGCCTGCCCTGTCCACCTGGTCCCATGGGGCCTCAGGTTCCCCTCTGTTAAACAAAGGGTTTGAGGCAGGCAAGGTGTCTTGGGGCGCCGGCCCTCTGACCTTCACGGGTCACGTCCAGGGCGGGATCAGGCGCAGTCCTCCCAGCCCTGCGGTGGGCTCACACCTGCCGGGGAGGACAGGGACCCCTCAGCCTGGCCCCAGCTCCCAGCAGCAGGCCAGCGTGCCCTCCTCCCGTGCCGAGCCCCTCTGTGTCCTGAGCGTTTGGGTGGGAGCACCATGGCCGGGCTCCAGGGCCAGCCTGGGACATTCCTGGGGTCCCGGTCCAGCCGGGCCTGGGCTTGGAAGCCACGTAGATGATTGACTCTCGCTGAGTTAACCCAGTTTGAACTGGATTTTCACACAAGGCTGGTACCGTGTGGACCTTTCAGTGGGAGAGCTGGGGGAAGGTGAGGCCTCATAGCTCATCCTGCCCGTGTCTCTGCCCGCCACTCTGACAGCAGCTCTGCTGGCCTCTGCTCAGAGCCCCTGGCAGATCGGGGCACAGCTCCTGACCCCGGACAGGTGCCCCCTGGAATTAGGGAACCCTCTCCTGGGGCAGGACATCTGCACATTTTCCAGATAATAAGCCAAACGCCCCTCTTCCCTCGCAAGCCAACGACACCAGCCTGACCAGTGGCCTCTCGTTTCGACGAGAAGCCTCGGCTGCCACCATTTCCTCCTGATCCTGGTTTCAGAGTGGCTGGCCAGGCTGCAGGGCCGGGGCCCGCACGTTCCCCGAGCCCTGGGCTCCCGTGCCGGGGACGTGGGTCCAGGCTGTGTTTTATCACCTCCTGTGCTCGTTTAGTGGGAGTCTTGGTCTGGGGGACGCAGGGCTTCTCTTATGAGAGGCCTCCCAGGATTTGTCAGTGGCTTCTGGATGGGTTTGGGGAGAAGCAGAGCAATGGAGTCACCCGTTCTGCCCACTGATTCTGAAACCTGGAACCTGGGCGGCGGGGGAATTCGGGAAGCCTGCAGCGCACCACCGCCGGCCCTGGGCTGCCCCATGGCGCAGGCCCCCGCCTGCCCTGTCCACCTGGTCCCATGGGGCCTCAGGTTCCCCTCTGTTAAACAAAGGGTTTGAGGCAGGCAAGGTGTCTTGGGGCGCCGGCCCTCTGACCTTCACGGGTCACGTCCAGGGCGGGATCAGGCGCAGTCCTCCCAGCCCTGCGGTGAGGGCCCGCGCCGCGGCAGGTCAAGGCAGACTTTATTTCACCGTTAGTTTTCTGGGGGTGACAAAGCTAAGAGTCAAGGCTTCAGAGGTTCCCTCCACCCGCGCTCCGGCTTCCAGAGGTGACAGTTCTCGCACTGAAGGACAGCAATCGTCAAAGTGCCCCCAGCCGTTCTGTGGCTCCAGAGGTGACGGGATGGGAGGGCAGCGTGGGGGAGGGGACGGGATGGGGGAGGGCAGCGGGGGGGAGGTGACGGGATGGGGGAGGGCAGCGTGGGGGAGGTGACGGGGTGGGGGGCGGCCGCGTGGGGGAGGTGCGTGGGGCGCGCTGAGTCCCACTCTGGGTGGGGGCGGGGGGGCGGGCAGTCCCGGGGATGCCGCCTGCAAGGACAGTGCCTGCGGGGTCCCCGCATTCTCCAGGCGCCTCCCGCAAGCACAGGGGCTGTTCATTAGAAAACCGTGGGCAAGTGCCTGAGTCCAAGTCAGGAGCACGTTTAAAGGACTTGGCGTGAAGAGAGAGCGGGTGTGGCACCCAGCACGCCTGCCCCCGCTTCGACATCGAGAGGGAGGTGCAGACGGGCCGGGCCAGCCGGGGCACCGCACTCTACCCGGGCGGCTGGGAGGCGTGGCCGGGGAAGGGGGCGAAGGGGCTCGGCAGAGGGGGACGGGAGGGGCGGGGCCTCAGGGGCCCAGAACGGCCGGCTGGGGCCGAGGGCAGCCCTCCCAGAGGGCCCTCACGTGTCCGCGTGCCGCAGCAGCAGGTCCACGGCCTCCGCCAGGTTGTCCACGACCGTCCGCCCGGACTTCCGGGTGGTGCTGCCACTGGGCCTGGAGAGCAGAACCATGGTGAGCCGACTGGTGAGCCCAAGGAGACCCTCTGAAGTCAGTCTCCAGGGGTCCCCGAACCCTGCAGCGCACCACCGCCGCCCTGGGCTGCCCCATGGCGCAGGCCCCGCCTGCCCTGTCCACCTGGTCCCATGGGGCCTCAGGTTCCCCTCTGTTAAACAAAGGGTTTGAGGCAGGCAAGGTGTCTTGGGCCCCGGCCCTCTGACCTTCACGGGTCACGTCCAGGGCGGGATCAGGCGCAGTCCTCCCAGCCCTGCGGTGAGGGCCCGCGCCGCGGCAGGTCAAGGCAGACTTTATTTCACCGTTAGTTTTCTGGGGGTGACAAAGCTAAGAGTCAAGGCTTCAGAGGTTCCCTCCACCCGCGCTCCGGCTTCCAGAGGTGACAGTTCTCGCACTGAAGGACAGCAATCGTCAAAGTGCCCCCAGCCGTTCTGTGGCTCCAGAGGTGACGGGATGGGAGGGCAGCGTGGGGGAGGGGACGGGATGGGGGAGGGCAGCGTGGGGGAGGTGACGGGATGGGGAGGGCAGCGTGGGGAGGTGACGGGGTGGGGGGCGGCCGCGTGGGGGAGGTGCGTGGGGCGCGCTGAGTCCCACTCTGGGTGGGGGCGGGGGGGCGGGCAGTCCCGGGGATGCCGCCTGCAAGGACAGTGCCTGCGGGGTCCCCGCATTCTCCAGGCGCCTCCCGCAAGCACAGGGGCTGTTCATTAGAAAACCGTGGGCAAGTGCCTGAGTCCAAGTCAGGAGCACGTTTAAAGGACTTGGCGTGAAGAGAGAGCGGGTGTGGCACCCAGCACGCCTGCCCCCGCTTCGACATCGAGAGGGAGGTGCAGACGGGCCGGGCCAGCCGGGGCACCGCACTCTACCCGGGCGGCTGGGAGGCGTGGCCGGGGAAGGGGGCGAAGGGGCTCGGCAGAGGGGGACGGGAGGGGCGGGGGCCTCAGGGGCCCAGAACGGCCGGCTGGGGCCGAGGGCAGCCCCTCCCAGAGGGCCCTCACGTGTCCGCGTGCCGCAGCAGCAGGTCCACGGCCTCCGCCAGGTTGTCCACGTACCCGTCCGCCCGGACTTCCGGGTGGTGCTCGTCACTGGGCCTGGAGAGCAGAACCATGGTGAGCCGACTGGTGAGCCCAAGGAGACCCCTCTGAAGTCAGTCTCCAGGGGGTCCCCCCGGAACCCTGACAGCGACGGGAGCAGCTTGGGGGGCGGGCTGTGAACTGGAGGGCGGGGCCGTGGTGACAGGAAGGCCACCTCCCTGCTTAGGGGCTGGGGCTTGCTGGGGGTGGGGACACGCTGGCGCGGCTTCCACACTTTATGAAAAGAAGAAAATGTGCAAGAGACCACGCGTGGCCCAGAAGCCTCAACCAGCTGCCTCCAGGCCCCTGCCCTGGCTCTGGCCGTCTGTCCGCCACGGCCCCTCCCTTTCCATCCTCCCCAGGGAGGGGCGCGCACAGCCTGCAGGGCCTCTGGACAGCCCTTGCTGCGGGAGGGCCTTCCTCCTGGGAACCCGGGGCTCCTCACCCAGGCCCTCCTGGTGTGCAGGCAGCTCCTCCCTGCACACACCGAGGGGCACCCCTTCACGCAGGCCCTTTCGAAGCCGGTCACGGAGGGGACTCTTCTCTGGGCAGCCGCACCTGAGACGGGCCGGCCGGGCCCAGGCCACAGCGAGGAGCCTCTGAGAGGCGGAGACAGAGCATCTGAACGGCAGTACAGCCACCCTGACAAACCGCCTCTCTGCCTCGGTTTCCTCACCCGTGCCCTGAGCACAGCACAGCTCCACCCCTCGCCCGCCGGGTGATCCCGAGCGTTGGAGTCCGTCTCCAGATGGGGGTGCTGCCAGGCACACGAGGCTGGAGGGGGCAGGCCTGGCAGGGGCGCTCAGCACCGTGATCATGGCCAGTGAGGCTCCAGCAGGCTGTCGGGAGGGCACTGGGGGCCAGGCAGGGAGACTGGCCGTGACCCGGCCTTGAGTCCCGCCCTGGGCACACGGGCTGGTGGGCAGACAGACAGACGAGCTGAACAGACACATCAGTGTGCAAGGTGCAGGGCGGGCGTGTCTGTAACCACAGGCATTGCAGTGGGGAGGCGAGACGCCGGGCAGCACCAAGCCCCACGTCTGCTGGCCCCTGGTCTCAGCTCAGGCTCCGCACCACCCTTAGGGGCTTCCCAGCCCCCACTGGAGAGGAGGCTATCGGGGGAGGGGTACTTCAGGCCACGCCCACCCAGGTGCTGATCCCCCCATCCCCTCTCTGAGCACCCTCCCATCAGATTCCTGACCTTCCTCTCCACGGCCCCGGGGGCCAGTGCTCGGCCAAAGCAGAACGAACCGCTCCCAGTAGACACCCCACCCGATTCGCAGCCCCTGTCGTCCTCCGGCAGCTGGCCCCAGGACGGCCCTCCTCGGACCTTCGCTGCCCTCAGGCCAGGTTCACTGTCCATTAGAAAAGAAGAAAATGTGCAAGAGACCACGCGTGGCCCAGAAGCCTCAACCAGCTGCCTCCAGGCCCCTGCCCTGGCTCTGGCCGTCTGTCCGCCACGGCCCCTCCCTTTCCATCCTCCCCAGGAGGGGCGCACAGCCTGCAGGGCCTCTGGACAGCCCTTGCTGCGGAGGTCCTTCCTCCTGGGGACCCGGTGCGCCTCACCCAGGCCCTCCTGGTGTGCAGGCAGCTCCTCCCTGCACACACCGAGGGGCACCCCTTCACGCAGGCCCTTTCGAAGCCGGTCACGGAGGGGACTCTTCTCTGGGCAGCCGCACCTGAGACGGGCCGGCCGGGCCCAGGCCACAGCGAGGAGCCTCTGAGAGGCGGAGACAGAGCATCTGAACGGCAGTACAGCCACCCTGACAAACCGCCTCTCTGCCTCGGTTTCCTCACCCGTGCCCTGAGCACAGCACAGCTCCACCCCTCGCCCGCCGGGTGATCCCGAGCGTTGGAGTCCGTCTCCAGATGGGGGTGCTGCCAGGCACACGAGGCTGGAGGGGGCAGGCCTGGCAGGGGCGCTCAGCACCGTGATCATGGCCAGTGAGGCTCCAGCAGGCTGTCGGGAGGGCACTGGGGGCCAGGCAGGGAGACTGGCCGTGACCCGGCCTTGAGTCCCGCCCTGGGCACACGGGCTGGTGGGCAGACAGACAGACGAGCTGAACAGACACATCAGTGTGCAAGGTGCAGGGCGGGCGTGTCTGTAACCACAGGCATTGCAGTGGGGAGGCGAGACGCCGGGCAGCACCAAGCCCCACGTCTGCTGGCCCCTGGTCTCAGCTCAGGCTCCGCACCACCCTTAGGGGCTTCCCAGCCCCCACTGGAGAGGAGGCTATCGGGGGAGGGGTACTTCAGGCCACGCCCACCCAGGTGCTGATCCCCCCATCCCCTCTCTGAGCACCCTCCCATCAGATTCCTGACCTTCCTCTCCACGGCCCCGGGGGCCAGTGCTCGGCCAAAGCAGAACGAACCGCTCCCAGTAGACACCCCACCCGATTCGCAGCCCCTGTCGTCCTCCGGCAGCTGGCCCCAGGACGGCCCTCCTCGGACCTTCGCTGCCCTCAGGCCAGGTTCACTGTCCAGTCCCACGAGCCGGCCCCGAGAGGGAGCAGGAAGTCCAGCCATAAGAGAAGGCGCTTCATAGTGAGATTCTAGGCGGCCCCACGCGGCATACGGTACCAAGCCGAATGGGTACATGGCTAATTACGTTTAATTACATATCATTTAAATTCAAGAATCCATTAAAAGAAAAGACTGCATTAACAGCCGGCCGCTGTTTGCCAACACACAGGGGAAATCGTGGACTTTTACGTGTTAATTACGTGACGCCGCTGTGGGCTGCGGCGCTCAGGGAGCCAAGGGGTGTGGAGGGGACCGTCCTGGCCCCCCGCCTTGGGGACCCCGAGGCAGCTAGGCCTAGCCACACTGGGCAGAAGGGGGCCCCAATCCGTGCTGCCTGGTAACCCGAGGCCCACAGGGCCTCAGAGGTCACACTACAGAATCGAACCAAGAAACCCAGCAAAGGCGTGCCCTTTGGCGGGGGGAACAGAAGCAGAGGGTGTGGACAAAGCGGCCCAGAGATGCCCGACAGGGCGGACACACCAGGGAGGGAGGGGCGGGCACAGCTGGGCGGGAGGCCTGGGACAGACAGGCAGACAGAGGGACACGCACACCTGAGAAGAAAGGAGGACGAGGGAGGAAAGAAACCGGCAGAGAGGGAGAGACACCTGGGCAACAGCGGAAAGAAGGTGGGAGAGAGCAGGGGGCAGAGAGAGACAGGTGCAGGGAAGCAAGCGAGAAAGCGGACCAGAGCACAGAAAGGCAGGGGAGCAGACGCCAGGCCTCCCGGGTGCCAGAGCACCCCCTCCACGGGGACCCCGGAGGGGCCCCTCTGCACCCGCAGGCTCAGCGGAGGCTCCGCCTGGGCCCCCGTGGGGGTCACGGGGGCACCTCCCCTGCCCCAGGCCCACTCCGGGTGGGCTCCCTGCTCTGTGCCCGCCCAGTCTCTTCACTCCCCGAAGCCTCAGCTTCCTCCTCTGTAAGCGGGGCGTCCGGCCTGGCTCTCAGGGTCACTGAGAATGAAGCAGCCGGCGCTCTGCCCGTTGAGAGGAGGCCAGCTTCGGCCCCCTGCCCTTTGCCCTCCGCCCGCCCAGGGCTCACCGTCCAGTCCCACATTCAAAGGTGCAACCAGGGCTGGGAAGGGAAGGACAGGACGTGGGGTCTGAGGGAGTTCACCAGTGGACATGTAATCCCCCTGCGGCTGCGGGAGACGTAAGAGACTCGTCCCCAGGTCAGGAAGATCCCTGCAGGAGGGCATGGTTACCCACCCAGTTTTCCTGCCTGGAGAGTCCCGTGCACAGGGGAGCCTGGCGGGCTGCACGTGGCCCGCGTCACTCGCACAAAGAGTCAGACACGACTGAAGCCACCGAGCACGGCACAGCGCGCGGGGGCCAGGCAGATCCTCTCTCCCCTCACCAGCCCCCTCCTCTTCCTCTCTAACCTCTGCCGTGGCTCCCTGTTGCCCACGTCACAGCCCAGCTCCTCAGCGGAGGAGACCCGTCTCTTAACTGGGTGCCTTCCCAGTCACCCGCTGTCCAGGGCCCGCCCCTCTTCAGACAATCCACGCTCTCCACACCTCTGTCCACCCTGCGTCCTGCACGATCGCCAGGTCCTGCCCCACCCGCGGACTCCTACTCCTTCAAAGCCTCGCCCGCTCGCTCCCATCTCCAACTCCACGCTCTGTGGCGAGCTGCTCTTTTCTGAACTTGCCCCCCAGAACTTGCCCCCAAACCCTTGTCCCATGCTGGCCGAGCACCAGGTCAGCTGAGCTGGGCTGTCTAGAGGGAGGGGCCAGGCTTCCTGCCCTGGTGACCGCCCACACAGGCACCCAGGAAGTGTCTGCCAGCCAGTGCGTGAGCAAAGGCCCCCACCCGCGGGGCGCTGAATGCCACTGGTCATTCCGCCCCTCGTGCCTCGCAAGCGAGGGAAGGAGGAGCCACAGAAGCAGAGAACAAGGCCAGTCTGTGCCCGCCTGCACGGCTGCACAGCGGCCATCTCCGCACCAGCCCACCAGAAATGGCAGCTGGACGCCCGGCAGAGGAGCCCAGTGAGGGCTGCTGCCGTGCCCACCTCCTCCCCTCTGGCTCCATGGCCCCGAGGACCTCCCTGTGACGCTCTCCATGACGCAGGGCCACTCCACCCCGGTCTGCTCCAGGCCAGGCCCGGGCAGAGGCTCCCGAGACCAGAGGCCACAGCACTACCCACGCAGGGGCTGGCGCGCGTCCTTGTCCGGATGACGTCGGAGGGGCCAGCGACGCCCCGGTGGCCAAGGGCTGGGCGCTGGCGCGGGCGGGCCACTCACGTGCATTCAGGGAATCGGGCCCCGGCTCCGGGCAAGTGACGCGGCCGAGACGGACGCCCGCTCGGGGTTGTGCTGACAAAGGTGGAAGGAACGGGCAGAGGGCTTCGATGAATGGGCCAGAGGTGACAAGGCTGGGCTGAGGCATCTTTCCGTCTGAGCCCGAGGAGCCCAAGGCCCGGGAGCCCGAGTGCTGGCTCCTAAGATGGTCCCAGCCAGAGCGTGGCCTCCCGCAGAGGCCGGGGAGGCTGCCTGGGACCCGCCCCTCCCCGTCTGCACTCCTCTGAGGGCGGACGGCAAGCCTCCTGCCACCAGCCACGGTCCAAGACGGCTCGCCGCTTCCTGCGTCCACCTGCTGGCCCAGGATGCGCCCCATCAAGACGGCAGCTTGCTGGGACCCAGAGGGGCAGCCCGTGGTCCCTGGCCCAAGCTGGCTGCCGGCAGGTGCCCCCTCGCAGTGGGGTGGCCGGGAAGGTGCTCCTGGTCAGGGATCCCAGAGGTGGAGCAGAGGGCGGGCAGGGCAGGCCCAGACCTGGGCGTCTAGACACCCTGGGCGCCTCTGGGAGCCTCGGGTCCCGCCACTGACGGAAAAACCTACGCAGCAGCTGGTCTCTGCGGAGCCCGCGCCTCACCCGCCAAGATCCACTGACCCCCGCTTCACGGCGGGTCGGACGGGCCCTGCTTGAAAGAGAGCTGCCCCGGCGACGAGGACCCCGGCTCCCCATCGTCCTGCGGGACCGGACATGGGCTGCAGCCTCGGACCCCCGTCCTCAGCCAGAAACCTGCTCGGGCCTCAGGCCAGGTCCCAGCACCCCACCCACCAGACCCTCAGCTCCCCTGGCCCTGTGCCCCCAGCGCCCACCCTCAGTCCCCGCTGCTGGGGCCCAGCCCTGGCGGCAGAGGCCAGCTGGAGCCACGGAGCACACCTGGGCCGGCGTCCCGGGCCCTCCCGCCCTCCCCTCCTCGCCCGGCCAGCTCACGCCGATGGGGTCCGCTCTGGACTCCTTAAAGTCACATGCCGGGGAAGGAATACTGCAATAAAACCCCAGGCCTAAAACAGTCCTGGCCTCAGGCCCCTCTGAGGACCACGGCTCCCTGGCCTGGAAGGGAACGGGGACACGCTTACCGGCTGGGCCTCCTTGGGGTCAGAGCTCTGCCGGGCGGGGTGGGGATGGCCAGGCCCCAGGGCTCCCTTTCCTGGCAGGTGCCGGGGCCTCCCCGGTCCATCCTGCGGTCTGCTCTTCTGAAGGGGCAGGGAAGCTTCCTGCCACCAGCCACGGTCCAAGACGGCTCGCCGCTTCCTGCGTCCACCTGCTGGCCCAGGATGCGCCCCATCAAGACGGCAGCTTGCTGGGACCCAGAGGGGCAGCCCGTGGTCCCTGGCCCAAGCTGGCTGCCGGCAGGTGCCCCCTCGCAGTGGGGTGGCCGGGAAGGTGCTCCTGGTCAGGGATCCCAGAGGTGGAGCAGAGGGCGGGCAGGGCAGGCCCAGACCTGGGCGTCTAGACACCCTGGGCGCCTCTGGGAGCCTCGGGTCCCGCCACTGACGGAAAAACCTACGCAGCAGCTGGTCTCTGCGGAGCCCGCGCCTCACCCGCCAAGATCCACTGACCCCCGCTTCACGGCGGGTCGGACGGGCCCTGCTTGAAAGAGAGCTGCCCCGGCGACGAGGACCCCGGCTCCCCATCGTCCTGCGGGACCGGACATGGGCTGCAGCCTCGGACCCCCGTCCTCAGCCAGAAACCTGCTCGGGCCTCAGGCCAGGTCCCAGCACCCCACCCACCAGACCCTCAGCTCCCCTGGCCCTGTGCCCCCAGCGCCCACCCTCAGTCCCCGCTGCTGGGGCCCAGCCCTGGCGGCAGAGGCCAGCTGGAGCCACGGAGCACACCTGGGCCGGCGTCCCGGGCCCTCCCGCCCTCCCCTCCTCGCCCGGCCAGCTCACGCCGATGGGGTCCGCTCTGGACTCCTTAAAGTCACATGCCGGGGAAGGAATACTGCAATAAAACCCCAGGCCTAAAACAGTCCTGGCCTCAGGCCCCTCTGAGGACCACGGCTCCCTGGCCTGGAAGGGAACGGGGACACGCTTCTACCGGCTGGGCCTCCCTTGGGGGTCAGAGCTCTGCCGGGCGGGGGTGGGGGATGGCCAGGCCCCAGGGCTCCCTTTCCTGGCAGGTGCCGGGGCCTCCCCGGTCCATCCTGCGGTCTGCTCTTCTGAAGGGGGCAGGGGGAAGCTTCCCCCAGAGAATGCCCCCATGGGGCCTTTGTGCAAATGTGGAGCCTGGAGCTGGCACCATGGGGGAGGGGCGGGGCTCTGCAGGTTGACCGCCTCCCCTCCCCTCAGCCTCTGCTTGTGGGAGGATCTAGAGATGGGGGTGCTGTGCCCAGGCACCGGGAGACACACCTCTGTGCATGTGCACATGTGGCTAGGGGGCCAGGACTGTCCCCCACCGAGAGAGGGGAGGGCCGCAGCTGTGTTTTGCACCTCATGGCCTGGGCGGCCCATGGACGCCCCTCTCCTTCAGCCAGGGGGCACCCCAAGGCCCAGACCCCACCCTGGCTGAGCCCTGCTCCAGTTGGGAAGGACCAGGAGTCTGTCTCTCCCACCAGAAGGAGGCACGTGGCGGACCAGCCCCAGAGGCTCTGAGCCCTGGTGTGTGAACTGAGGCCGCGAAGGAACCTGCCCGCAACGGGAGGGCCTGCAGGCAGGCAGGCAGGCAGGTTCTGGGGGGCAGGCAGAGCTCACCCGGCTGGGGCGGGTGAGCCCCGGACACTGCACCGTGGGCACAGGGGAACGAGCTGGCACCGGGCCCGCGGCTGCCGTGGTGGGCTCTGAGCATCATTCCCATGTCCTCCCGCACAACCGCCCACAGCGGGCACCACGAGGGCCTGTTCTGGGGATGACGACACAGGCTCGAGACGGGGAGGAGTCTGCCCACAGCCGCAGGCGGTATGCGGCAGCCCTGACCCTCAGTCCTGGTGTCTCGTGGTTCTCCCCTTGGCCCACGGGGCAGACTGCTCCGGGAGTCACTGACGTGCTGGCTGACTTCCGGCCAGGCTGCGAGCCCCGTGCCAGGAGCGCGCCCACCTCTGGATCAGCTCCAGGCCATGGCAGACCCTGGGAAATGCCTGCCAGCTCTGACTAACGCCCAGAGGACAGCACGCGCAGGAATTGTGAAAAACCAACGAGGAAAAGAAAAAGAAGGCAGGCTCCACACTGGAGCCGGAGCGCACCCTCCCTGCCCCCGCCCACCGTGGCCGGGCGCTGGGCGGAACCGTGGAGATGCCAGAACTCCTTCCTGGGCCCGGGGATCCCCAGCACCCAGGCCAGGCCTGCTCCAGCCAGGAGAGACCAGGCAGAGGGCAACGGGGTCCCGAGCCCAGGGGCACCGTCCTGGGGCCTCTCTGTCGGCAGGAAGGAAAAAGGCCTGTTTACCGTGTTTCAGCCAGGTGGCACCTTGTCAACCAGAACTGACCCGATGCGCCAGCTGCTTCCGGCGAGGCTCTCACTGCCCAGTGACCGCAGGCCCCTGCGGTGCTGAGAACAGAGCAGGGCACGTGGACACGAGTGGCTGGGGCTGCACGGCCGCCCGCCGCACCATCGCAGACTCAAGACCTCCTTAAGCGGACAGACGAGGTCCGTGAGCCCCCAAACCTGGCTGGAGCCCCTGCGTCAGCGTTTGCCCGTTTCACATGCAGAGTGAGGCCAGAGTCACAACCAGTGGTCGCTGACTGTGTCTGACTAGGCCCACATAGCGTTTTTTAAGAACAGAAGCTAGAAATCTGGCTTCACTTGAAAATCTGTAAGGTTCAGTAACACCGGGCTGGGATCCCACAAGCAAAAGCAGGCTGATCCCACACGGTGGCCCCTCAGCCGAATGGAGCCAGCGGCTTCCAGCTCACCCCCCGCCGTCCTCCATCACTCCTCGTTCCTAGCCCAGGCCCGGTCGGCTCCACCACACTTCCCGCCTGCCCTGCAGCTCTCTGAGCCTGCTGCCTGCATCGTGGGAAGAACACCCCAGAGCCGGCAGCTGTTCTGTTCAAGGAGCAGATCCAGCTCCCTGCGACACAAGGAACCCCCGGACTCCCCAAGTCAGGCCTGCAGTCAGCCGTCACTCACCCCTGTGACACCCACAGGCTGTCGAACAGCAAGGGGGAGGTCTCTTCTCTTTCCCATTTTTGTTCCCAGAAGACCCTCGAGGCTTCACTTCCCACCACACTCGGGCCAGGGCACGGCAAGGAGGGGGCCGGGGCCGCCTGCCGAGCCTGGCACAGGGAACCTGGCGGAGGGAAGCCTGACCAGGGGTTTGGACTGGGCGGGTCCCGACTACTGTGTGACCCTGGGCAAAACTCGGAGCCCTGAGTCTCTTCTGTGTGGGGCTGAAAAGACCCCTCCCCAGGGCCACGGTGGAGAAGCAAGGAGACGACGCAGGAGGGTGGGCACCGCGCGGGCGGGGTCTGGGGGGCAGGTGGACGGGGGGCAGGTGGACGGCAGGCGCTGGGCGGGGCCGGGTGACGAGCTCACGTGGGCAGAGGCCAGGGCAAGGCCCACACGTGGGCACTGGATGCTCGTGTTGGACTTGGGGTCTGGAGAGCAGGCGCCACCTGCAGAGAGGGTCCTGAGGACAACAGAGCTCAGGAGGGCCTTCCCCTGGGGGCGGACAAGCGCCATGCTCCTGCCCAGTGGGGGAGGGGCGGGCTGGACCGCGGCCCACGCCAGGCCTGCAGAGACACCGTGGGACCGTGCCTGGGCACTCTGGACTCCTCGGAGACGGAAGCAGGAGCCCCGGGAGAAGGCTGGACCAGCCGGTGCCCCCAGGCCCACTCTCGGGGCGGCTGCGCCTAGCTGACAGGGGGCTGCGCTCGTAGTAGCATTCCTAACAGTGGCAGTCGCGGAGTGCCCCGCCCTGGGGACCTGCGTGGAGCCTACGTGCTTCGCTGCTCGTGTGAACGGCCCAGGAGGCAGGTGCCAGCCCTTCCTACGCGGCCATCCCACAAGCAAAAGCAGGCTGATCCCACACGGTGGCCCCTCAGCCGAATGGAGCCAGCGGCTTCCAGCTCACCCGCCGCCGTCCTCCATCACTCCTCGTTCCTAGCCCAGGCCCGGTCGGCTCCACCACACTTCCCGCCTGCCCTGCAGCTCTCTGAGCCTGCTGCCTGCATCGTGGGAAGAACACCCCAGAGCCGGCAGCTGTTCTGTTCAAGGAGCAGATCCAGCTCCCTGCGACACAAGGAACCCCCGGACTCCCCAAGTCAGGCCTGCAGTCAGCCGTCACTCACCCCTGTGACACCCACAGGCTGTCGAACAGCAAGGGGGAGGTCTCTTCTCTTTCCCATTTTTGTTCCCAGAAGACCCTCGAGGCTTCACTTCCCACCACACTCGGGCCAGGGCACGGCAAGGAGGGGGCCGGGGCCGCCTGCCGAGCCTGGCACAGGGAACCTGGCGGAGGGAAGCCTGACCAGGGGTTTGGACTGGGCGGGTCCCGACTACTGTGTGACCCTGGGCAAAACTCGGAGCCCTGAGTCTCTTCTGTGTGGGGCTGAAAAGACCCCTCCCCAGGGCCACGGTGGAGAAGCAAGGAGACGACGCAGGAGGGTGGGCACCGCGCGGGCGGGGTCTGGGGGGCAGGTGGACGGGGGGCAGGTGGACGGCAGGCGCTGGGCGGGGCCGGGTGACGAGCTCACGTGGGCAGAGGCCAGGGCAAGGCCCACACGTGGGCACTGGATGCTCGTGTTGGACTTGGGGTCTGGAGAGCAGGCGCCACCTGCAGAGAGGGTCCTGAGGACAACAGAGCTCAGGAGGGCCTTCCCCTGGGGGCGGACAAGCGCCATGCTCCTGCCCAGTGGGGGAGGGGCGGGCTGGACCGCGGCCCACGCCAGGCCTGCAGAGACACCGTGGGACCGTGCCTGGGCACTCTGGACTCCTCGGAGACGGAAGCAGGAGCCCCGGGAGAAGGCTGGACCAGCCGGTGCCCCCAGGCCCACTCTCGGGGCCGCTTCTCCTAGCTGACAGGAGGCTTCGCTCGTAATAGCATTCCTAACAGTGGCAGTCGCCGAGTGCCCTCGCCCTGGGGGACCTGGCGTGGGAGCCTACGTGCTGTCGCTGCTTCGGTGTGTGAACGGCCCAGGAGGCAGGTGCCACTGCCCCATCTCACAGCTGACCAAGCGGGGGCTCAGAGAGGCTAAGCAGCCCGCCCAAGGTCACAGAGCAGTGCCGGTGGCCCCTCTGCCTTTCCAACTTGCCAGAAGTCCAAACCCCACCCAGGGCCCGGGCGGCCCAGCAGGTGGTGGGCATGGGCTGTCCTCTAGCAGAGGAGGTCCTGACAGCTGCTCAGAGTGTTTGGGAAAAAACATGTGAACACCTGGTTTGTGTTTACGTGGAAACAAGCTGGCGCAGACCCTTCGATGCGCCGCCAACAGTCAAATCCCCCAGAGGCCAGCCTGTGCCCCGACCCAGGTGCATAGGGCCTAGGCGAGTCACTCGCTCCCCGCCTCCCCGACAGTGCCACCCACCCCCTCCTTCAGCAGCTGGACTAGGGCAGGGCGACCCCACGGCTAGTGCAGCTGGCCCTAAGGCCCGGTTCTCATGAGGTAGTCCTTGAGGAAGGGCGGCCCAGAGCTCACGGAGGAGCAGGGCTCGAACCCAGAGCCTCTGTCCTGTCTGTCAGTTCGGGAGGGAAGTCTCCTGAGGAGATGGGCCAGGCCAAGCCTCCCGGGTGTTGTTTAGGGTCCAGCGTGTGGAGCTCTTATTCTACAGAACATGCGACACAAGCTAGGAGCACAGTTTCATCAGTTCCATGGCCTCCTGGGGGCTCAGGTGGGACTTCTGGTCTACCAGCCTTTACCGACTTTGCTGTATGTGTCACGTAACAAGGGTCAAAATTGGCACTTCACAAACCAGGAGGTCCCGTGGCCACAGGGAGCTCAAAGGTGCGCAGCGTCACAAGCCAGCTGAATTCAGAGCAGGATACCCCAGACGCCCAGTGGAACGGCCACAGGGACAGCCTGGAGGGCCGGCAGGACGGGAGCAGCGGGCACTTCTCGCCACAGAAGGGGCCGTGCGAAAGCGTGCAGCGTCTGGAAGGCACTTGGCAGACACAGTATCTTCCAAGGCGAACACATGAATACGGGTGACCCCGACTCCCCCGCGGGTGTGTGCCTGAGAGAGGGGAGACCACGTCCACCGAGAGACCACATGGTGATGTCCGAACAAGACCACGTCCACAGAGTGACCCCGAACAGGAAGCCACCCAAGTGTCCATTGATAGCAGAATGAGGAACTGTGGTCCAGTCATACAACAAGGCAACACACACCAAGGAAAACGCCCAGGCTCCCACAACACAATGTGGATGAACTACAGGGTTGGGGTTTATTAATGCCCCAGGTAGCCCAGAAAGGTGCACCGTGACGCCTGACCGAAGAGTTTGAACAAAAAAAGCAGCAACCTCCCTGGGGGTCTAGTGGCTAAGATTCCACACTCCCAATGTAGAGGGCCCAGGTCCAATCCCTGGTCAGGGAACTAGACCCCACAGGCCACGACTAGGAGTTGACACGCTGCACTAAAGACCCAGCGTGCCGCCACAGACATATTTTTTAAAAAATTGTCCCCAGGCAGCCAAGGTAAAGAAGGAAATGGGGTTACAGAGAAGCAGGTGACTATTCACGAGAGACAATCCTCCCAGGGGCACAGACCGGGAGGGTCTTGCCCCTGCCCAGGCGGGAGCTTGTGAGGCTCAAGCAGAAGCTCCGAAGGCCTTCTTCCCTGATGGGCGGACCTCTGGCCATCTCGCTGTAGAATGGCTCGACCCGTTCTCCTGACTTCCTAATGTCCAGCGCAGTGGGTCACTGGTTTGTCCAGCCAAGGATTTCCCAGATTAGCCGCACTTGCTCCCAAGTTCCCTCCGGGTCAGCCCGAGTTCCGAGAAGTCCCTTCTCCTTGCTGGACTTCGCCTTCTCCACTCATAAACCATGGGGATTGCAGCTGACCTTCCTGGCTCTCCCACTCCTTTCTCCCATATGGGGTGGACGACCCACCTCAGGGGCCAACAGGAGACCGAGGGAGGCTGACCAGGACAGACGGTACGGAGCGGGGGGACGGGGGGATGGGCAGGCTGGTGCAGCGCAGGCAGCCGGCGAAGGTCCCAGGAGCCAAGTGAAGCTGTCGAGCCCGGGTATAATGAGTCCCACACATGGATTTCACCGTTCAGTCCCACCCCTGCACGGCCCGGGTCTCCCAGACTGCCTGCGGGGTGGGGTGGCCGCCGCTCCCTCCCTGACTCGGCCCACCCAGGGTCCCTGCGTGCCTGGGACGTCCCTCCAAGCCGGCAGAGGAGACCCGAGGCCTCACACACAGGACTCAGTCCATCATAAGGAGACAGCTGGCCTCATTAACCAAGACAGTAAATGAAACATTTCATGTCAGGCACCGAGGGCCCACGTGCTACGTTCTGAGGGTCCCGAGTGAATTGCCTGTCACCTTCTAACCACAGTCAGGGGCCCCCAGCGCTGACGGCACAGAAGGAAGACCTGCATCCAGCTCATTCAGGACCCGCTCCTGGTGTCAGCTGCGCCCCCGCACCCTCGAGCCTCCGCCTGCCCCCCCCTGAGCTCGAGCACGGGCCCCAAGTAACTGCCCACGGCCCTAGAGTTGACACGCTGCACTAAAGACCCAGCGTGCCGCCACAGACATATTTTTTAAAAAATTGTCCCCAGGCAGCCAAGGTAAAGAAGGAAATGGGGTTACAGAGAAGCAGGTGACTATTCACGAGAGACAATCCTCCCAGGGGCACAGACCGGGAGGGTCTTGCCCCTGCCCAGGCGGGAGCTTGTGAGGCTCAAGCAGAAGCTCCAAGGCCTTCTTCCCTGATGGGCGGACCTCTGGCCATCTCGCTGTAGAATGGCTCGACCCGTTCTCCTGACTTCCTAATGTCCAGCGCAGTGGGTCACTGGTTTGTCCAGCCAAGGATTTCCCAGATTAGCCGCACTTGCTCCCAAGTTCCCTCCGGGTCAGCCCGAGTTCCGAGAAGTCCCTTCTCCTTGCTGGACTTCGCCTTCTCCACTCATAAACCATGGGGATTGCAGCTGACCTTCCTGGCTCTCCCACTCCTTTCTCCCATATGGGGTGGACGACCCACCTCAGGGGCCAACAGGAGACCGAGGGAGGCTGACCAGGACAGACGGTACGGAGCGGGGGGACGGGGGGATGGGCAGGCTGGTGCAGCGCAGGCAGCCGGCGAAGGTCCCAGGAGCCAAGTGAAGCTGTCGAGCCCGGGTATAATGAGTCCCACACATGGATTTCACCGTTCAGTCCCACCCCTGCACGGCCCGGGTCTCCCAGACTGCCTGCGGGGTGGGGTGGCCGCCGCTCCCTCCCTGACTCGGCCCACCCAGGGTCCCTGCGTGCCTGGGACGTCCCTCCAAGCCGGCAGAGGAGACCCGAGGCCTCACACACAGGACTCAGTCCATCATAAGGAGACAGCTGGCCTCATTAACCAAGACAGTAAATGAAACATTTCATGTCAGGCACCGAGGGCCCACGTGCTACGTTCTGAGGGTCCCGAGTGAATTGCCTGTCACCTTCTAACCACAGTCAGGGGCCCCCAGCGCTGACGGCACAGAAGGAAGACCTGCATCCAGCTCATTCAGGACCCGCTCCTGGTGTCAGCTGCGCCCCCGCACCCTCGAGCCTCCGCCTGGTCCCCCCACCCCACCCCTGAGCTCGGAGCACGGGCTCCTCCTGGGGGAAAGGAGGCAAGGCGACCCTCCGGACCCTGAGGCCGGCGGGGGCCCCAGTGGGGAGGGCCTGGAGGGAGCACCCTGCCCTGGGCTGGTGGGCTGGGGTCCACCTCTGCCGGGCAGGTGACGCCCCCTTGTTCCTGCGAGGACCGCACAGGACCCAGTGCTGGTTGGGCTGGTTGGGCTGGCGCGGGGAAGCAAGCGCGGGCTCTGTGCGACGAGGCAGCGGGGCAGACGGCCGCCACGGACCAGAGCCCGGGAGGTACGGAAGCACCAAACCGACCCAGGTGGGCATCGTGAACGTTTCCAGGGGCTGCTCCCTGAGAGCCACGCGCCTGTTCATGAGGACTGTCCCCGCAGGGGCTTCTCGGGGACAGCAGCCCTGCCTTGGGGACAGCCTCCTACTCGCCGTCCCCCTGGACACGGCGCTGCGGCAGCCGGTCTCTCCGTCTGTCCAGACGCACTCTCCCTGGGGCACGGACTCTCTCCTTCGCCGTCCTTCTCCCCGGGGACGCGAGCTGACCACACTGTTGGAGGTGACGTGGCTGGAGACGTTCGGACCCATGAAAAGAATCCAGCACTTCAGCCCCATTCCTGGAAGCCTCTCCCAAAAACTGCACCCTAAAGGGACCTCAGACGGAGTCCGGAGCGTGGAAGGTTTTCAGAAAAGTGTGCTGACCTGGAGGACAAAAGCCACGGGTTCAAGAGCAACCAGGCCCCAGCCGGCCAGCCCGGGGCAGTCATCACGCCTAATCGGTGGCCCTGGGCTTCCCCGGCGGCTCGGCGGCAAGGAACCCCCGTGTGGAGCGGCAGGAGACGTGGGTCTCTGCCTGGCCAGGAGGGTCGCCTGCAGGAGGGCATGGCGACCCACTCCAGCACTGTTGCCTGCAGAATCCCGCGCACAGAGGAGCCTGGTGGGCTACAGTCCACGGGGTCGCAAAGCCTCTGACACAACTGAAGTCACTGAGCACACACGCACACGGTTGATCTGCGAAGTCAAGTGAGGCGCTGCTGAGAACAACAGTCAGGGAAGGAGAGTGAGACGCGCGTGTGACCGCGGCTACAGAAGGGGCCGGTGGAGCCCAGAGATCAACGGCGGTCTAAGCACGGCGCCATGGCGGCTGGGCGCTCCTCCCCAGCCCCCTGGTGGCTGCAGTGAAGCCATCTTAATAATGCTCGTGATAATAAAAGCAAATTTCCGAGTCTGTCCTGCCACCGCTACATGGTGGTATTAAGGAGGCTGGAAAGTCAAGGTTATGCTCCAGTCCAGGCAGATACAAGAGGCACAGCGGCCACCTGAGGTCCAGCAGCTTGCCCGCCATGGGAGGGTCCGTCCAGCGCTGACCTTGGGGCCAGAGGTGGACGTGCAAATGCCACCTGCTCTATAGAGCACATCTGTTGAAGACAGAGCACCCCCAGGCGGGCCGAGGTGACCGTGGAGCTGGTGGTACCTCGGCAACGGCCAACAAGTGCCACCTGGAGACCCGTGGGGCTGGGCTTCACCCCAGAGCCTCTGCCCACCTGCCCACCGTGTCAAAGAAGCCTTCACCCGCTGCTCGGGAGACCGCATGCCCTGGGGGTCCGCCCAACACATCCACAGTGGCACCTCCTTCAGGTCCAGCTGAAGAAGACTTCACATCTCACACCCTGGAGAGGGGGACACGGGAGCAAGGGGTTTGCTTCCAGCTGCGTGGCCAGCACGTGGTGGGGCCAGGACTTGGACTCAGGCTCCAACGGTGGCACCTTCCCTGTGCCCACTGGATGGAACAAGCCCCCAAACATGGTAAACGAGCCCCCAAGCCCAGAAGCGGGAGGAACTTCAGGGTACACGCCCTCATTTCTCAAGTGAGGAAACGGAGGCCCAGGGACGGGCAGACCCCAGGCTGCGGCAGCCCCGGGAGGCGGCGGTGAGACAGGATGGACTGCGCCTCCAGAGAGCCGGGCCAGCCCCAGCCCTGCGCAGAGGCCCGAGCAGAGGCGGTTCCTGGGCTCCCTCCCCGCCGGGACTCTCACGCGCCTGCACTTACAACACAGGGGCTGGACGTCGGGGATTGCGCCCCAGTGGGGAAACTGAGGCACGAACGGGCGAGCCTGGGGTGACCCAGTGGGAGACACGCGCCCCTCGCCTGTATTGACTTAGCACCTTCCAATCCGGCCGGGTTCCCTAAAAAGCAGACAGACGCCAGCTCATTCATCACAAGCCAGACGGCACCTCGCAAACAGCCAGAGCTGCCCAGTGAGGGGGCCGTTCACTCTGGCCCCTGGGGACGCCAGCCTGCCGGGCGGCGTGCCCCACACCGGGCCGACCGTGTGTGCGGGGCCCCGTCCACGCTGCGCCAGCGCCCGGCAGGCAGCCGAGCCCGGGACACTTCCTAGACGGATCCTTGTTTTCTTCAGATTCTTCTCCGGCCGGGAGGACAAGCTGCTCCTCCAGAACATTCACTCAGCACGGCTCTGATGCTCCCCAGGCCCTGGTGCTGCCCCACTGTTTACTGGGAAGCCATAAACCAGCCCACACGAGACAGCCCTCTGGAAGCAGCTCCCATCCGGACGCGTGGAAACCCTGGGGCTATTTGCTCACGGATCTCAGTGGGGTGCTGAGACAAACTCCTTCCCCCTTGGAAGCAGTCTCCAGTGGCCCGGCTATTTCAACTGGGGTCCGCCCAACACATCCACAGTGGCACCTCCTTCAGGTCCAGCTGAAGAAGACTTCACATCTCACACCCTGGAGAGGGGGACACGGGAGCAAGGGGTTTGCTTCCAGCTGCGTGGCCAGCACGTGGTGGGGCCAGGACTTGGACTCAGGCTCCAACGGTGGCACCTTCCCTGTGCCCACTGGATGGAACAAGCCCCCAAACATGGTAAACGAGCCCCCAAGCCCAGAAGCGGGAGGAACTTCAGGGTACACGCCCTCATTTCTCAAGTGAGGAAACGGAGGCCCAGGGACGGGCAGACCCCAGGCTGCGGCAGCCCCGGGAGGCGGCGGTGAGACAGGATGGACTGCGCCTCCAGAGAGCCGGGCCAGCCCCAGCCCTGCGCAGAGGCCCGAGCAGAGGCGGTTCCTGGGCTCCCTCCCCGCCGGGACTCTCACGCGCCTGCACTTACAACACAGGGGCTGGACGTCGGGGATTGCGCCCCAGTGGGGAAACTGAGGCACGAACGGGCGAGCCTGGGGTGACCCAGTGGGAGACACGCGCCCCTCGCCTGTATTGACTTAGCACCTTCCAATCCGGCCGGGTTCCCTAAAAAGCAGACAGACGCCAGCTCATTCATCACAAGCCAGACGGCACCTCGCAAACAGCCAGAGCTGCCCAGTGAGGGGGCCGTTCACTCTGGCCCCTGGGGACGCCAGCCTGCCGGGCGGCGTGCCCCACACCGGCCGACCGTGTGTGCGGGGCCCCGTCCACGCTGCGCCAGCGCCCGGCAGGCAGCCGAGCCCGGGACACTTCCTAGACGGTCCTTGTTTTCTTCAGATTCTTCTCCGGCCGGGAGGACAAGCTGCTCCTCCAGAACATTCACTCAGCACGGCTCTGATGCTCCCCAGGCCCTGGTGCTGCCCCACTGTTTACTGGGAAGCCATAAACCAGCCCACACGAGACAGCCCTCTGGAAGCAGCTCCCATCCGGACGCGTGGAAACCCTGGGGCTATTTGCTCACGGATCTCAGTGGGGTGCTGTCTTCTTTACAGACAGGGAAGCTGGCCAGGATTCAGGGGCCACGGCGTTTCCCGAGGGACTCATCTTCTTCCTCAGCCACGGGGTCTCTCCAGTGGCCCCGGGGACTCGAGCCGTAGGTTCAAGGATGACGGGCTCTGGTGTGCTGGGGCTGGCCATGGGCAGGCTGGTTGGTGACGAGGAGGAGGAGGGCAACAGGACCCGCCTCCCCTGGGTGCTGTGCGAGCTGAAGACCGCACGGGCCGTAGGGCCCCGGGGCCATGTGCAATGCTCCTCCTTCCTGGGCACCAGATTCCGGCACGGGAACACCGTCCCTCGCTGGTCCCTCAGTCCAGGTGTGCCCCAGGATTACGCAGTCCCAGGGCGGGAGGCTTGCACGGGATCTGACAGCTCATACAGCCCCTTCTCCCTGCCCCCTCCCAGGCTTCCTATGTGCCTGCTGTCATACAAACTTAAGACGTAACTTGTCCACTGTGTCACAGGGGTCTGCGGAGTGCGCGCGCGTGGTGAAGAACCCACCCCCGCAGTGCAGGAGACATAAGAGACGCAGGTTCGATCCCTGGGCTGGGAAGATCCCCTGGAGGAGGAAATGGCCGCCCACTCCAGTACTCTTGCCTGGAGCAGCCCGTGGACAGAGGAGCCTGGCGGGCTGCAGTCCATGGGGTCGCAAAGAGTTGGACACGACTGAAGCGACTTAGCACACAGGGTTACAAGGTGGAGGGAGGTGTTTTAAGTTGTCCCTAAACAAGGTTCTTCAGCAGGAAAAGCCCAACTTCTTCCTCAGGACCAGAGGTAGTGCACTGAGAAGTCCTGTCGGCTCCACTTCTAGAAGCCCAGCGTCAGACAGGAGGGCGGATGCTGGTTCTCAGGTCCGGCTGCTTATCAGAATCACCTGGGGAGCTCAGAGCAAGGGCTGTCACGTGTGGTACTGCAGCCACGGGGTGCGGCTAACGCAGGAGCCAGAGGAAAATTTCTAGCACGACAATCCTTACGTGGCAGGAATGTTCTCAAAACTGTCATCTAAGCTTCCACCTTCAGAGACCCGAAAAAGAAGAGCAAAACAAACCCAAGGCAAGCAGAGGCAGGAAACAATCAAGATCCGAGCAGAAAACAATGAAATTGAAAACAGAAAAACAACACAGGGATCACTGAAACAAAGAGCCAAGTCTCTGAAAAGGTCAGTTAGAAATGCGGAGGCCTGCACCCCTCACTCGCGGCCACACTCTGCGGGTGCGGGGCTGGCCTACCGCCCGGGCTGACTCTCACGGGCAGTGAGGACCGCCTGGCCGCCGCGGGCAGAGCGCTCGAGGGCTGCCCAGCCCGAAGAGAGAGGAGCCCGCTACAAAAGCGGCCTCCGTCTCCACCCTTAAAATGCGAGGGCAGCACAGTGCCCGCCCCTGGCCCTGTGGTTTGGTCTGTTTCTCAGTTCTCATGCCAGACTTTGCCCTCGACCTGGCATTCTCCGCCTCTGCTGCCCGGAGCCCGGCTTCCCCGCGGACCCTGGGAGAGCAGGCCGGGAGCCGAGCCCCAGTCCTAGGAGCCTTGCCTCCTCCCATCGCCCAGAGGTGGGATGGCCTCCACCCTGCGCCCCGGGCCCCGGGCCTGTGAATGAGACCCCCCAGCTCTGGTCCACCGGCAGGAGCCACCCCACCATGGGGCGGCCTAAATGGCGCTATGGCCCTCGCCAACCATGGTGCCAACTTCACCTCCTCCAACCATGCTGCAAGGACCTCCCCTCCAAACGGCCTTTCTTCCCAGTAAGCTGCTGTCCTACATGGACCCTCAAGACTCTGGACGATGCGGACAGAACGCGGGCGGACAGGCAGGCTGTCCTTCCTGCCCCCTCTCCTCCAGTTAACAAGCCGGACCCCGAAACAGCACTGAGCACAACTCCCGCCTCGGCCCCGCACCGTGACTCCCAGTGCGCAAGTCCACACCCTCCCTGAGGAGCGGCGCTCCCGCAGAGACACCCAGACAGGACTGCCTCGTGCCTACGTCTGGCGGAAACATAACGGAAGAACCGTGACCTTGGGCCTCAGGAGAGGCGAGATCTTTTTTTCTTTTCAAAAACCTTTTTATGCATTTATTGTTGGCCGCGCCGGGTCTTAGTGGCTGCACGCGGGCTCTCTCCGGTTGTGGGCACGAGGGCTCCTCGTCCCAGTGGGGGGGGCCTTCTTGTCACAGGGGCTCCTCCCGCCGGGAGGCACGAGCTCTAGGGCACGAGGGCTCAGCAGCTGCTGTGCCCTGGCTTGGCGGCTCCACGGCGGGGGGTCTTCCTGGACCGGGGATCGAACCCGTGTTCTCTGCACTGGCGGGTGGATTCTTAGGCAGTGGACCACCAGGCACGTCCAGGCAGGCTGCGTTCTATCTGGGACAGGAGCCCTGGGTTCTGCGAGGAGGTGGGGACAGTGTTTTCTAAACATCACTGTGCCTTCCTGAGCCTTCCAGGGCACAGCCAATGGGACAAACCCATTCTGCCTCTCAGTGTGTGCAGGACTCTGATCCGGCCTCTGTCTACAGGCAAGAAAGGGGCTGTGACCCCTTGGTTCTACAGCAGCTAAGTGGCCGTGCTGGGCCATGGACCCACACCGTCTCCCTTTTCAGCCGAGCCAGTGGGTGCCTCTTGTGAGACAGACGTGGGGGCGGGAGGGGGCCTGGGCCGACGAGACGGATGCCAGCCGGCCCTCCTGCAGCTCCCAGCCTGGGGCTAAGGCGCAGTCCCAGCACAGGGGCAGGAGGGCGGGAGTCCCCGACCCCATCACCGGGCGGCTGTCTCGGGGAAGGCCCGGAGATGCGTGCCGTTGCCAAGGTCCACACCACACCTTGACTCAGAACTCTGGGCCAGGAAAAGCCGCCTTGGCGCTGATGGCGCCTTCGGAGCACAAGACAGACCCCCCTGGCTGTGTGTGTCCTTTACGCCCTCGCCACCAGGCAAGGCAAGGCCGCGTCTAGAGCCTGCACGGCGCCGCCCCTCCCACTGTGGGGAAGAAGTGAGCGTATAAATATGTAGAGGGCTCGTTAATTAGGCTTTCAAAACATCACAGGCATGAAGAGGAAAGCCAACAAGGACATCCAACTGCAGCAGACCCCGCATGGAAGGTTCCAGCCTCTCCCCTGGCCACCCGTGGGCACCTCCGTTTCCTGGCAGCCGGGGTGCTTTCCTTTGCATAGACCACAGCCAGCGCGTGCTCTGCAGCTCCCACCCCCAAATGCTCAGGGTCCGCAGTCCCCTGGCTCCCTTTCCTGTGCCCGTGGAAGGAGACAGAGGGACGGAAAGACAGAGAGGGTGTTCTGCGTGTGAACGAACGAGCTGTTGGTGCTATTCTTCGGAAAGAATGATGGTCAACAACCTGCAAGGCCAATCAACGGCACATCTATTTTTCTAAGAGGGGAGGGCTGGGGATGGAGAGAACGTTCCTGAAAGGACTTGGCCTTGAAACATTAAGTCAAACAACTGGGTCTGGCAGGGGCCAGCTCCCGAGCACCGCCAGCCTGGAGATGCTGGCGGCCCAGCACGCCGCGTCAGGGCTGGGAATAATGGACGCATTCAGAGCCGGCCCAGGGGCTGGAGAGGCAGTGCACGCAGGGGGCCTGCCGATCAGAGGGGCCTGCCGCACCAGGGACCCCCGGGTCTGAACCGAGCGCTGAGGTCAGCTCTGTAGCCATCGACCAAGGCTGCGCCGCCGGGAAACCCACAGATCTGGCCCAGCAGACGCGGGAGCGCCAACAAGGGTCTGTCAGGATGGACAGGAAAAGGCACGGTTCTTTCCTATTAACACAGGAAGCCCCAGGGGATGGAAATCAACGCGGCCAATCCCTAACTGGTGGCAAAAGCTCCCAGGTGACCCCCCAGCACCGCAGCCTGCCCTGGAGGGGCCGTCATGTGCCTCGGGGCCAGCTCCTCTCATCTGGGGCTAAGGGTCGTGCTGCGCCCGGGCCACCACGGCTACCGACACCGTCCTTCGTCTGCCGTCCTGCCGAGCCCACGGAAGGTGACTCTGTGGCCGAGGCCACATCACCGTTCTGAAGCTGGATTTCAACTTTTGCTGATTGGCCTTTGTCTTTGGAGGCGGCTGAGAAGCCAGAATGGGGGGCCCTGTTCGATCCAGCTGGCCGTTTTTGGAACAGAAGAAAAATTAAGACATTCTAAGTGTGCTTCGAGCAAGTGCGGCCGCCACCAAGGAGGCGCTGTCTCTCCTCCAAGCCGTGTTTCCCAGGAGAAGGCGCCCGCCGCGCACAGCCTGCCCGCGCGCCTGCCGGCGTGGGGCGGCCGGCTCAGGGCTGGACAGACATGCCCGCGCGCACCAGCCCGGGGGCTGCAGGGAAACCCCGTGGCGCAGGGACAAGGTTTTGTCCAGGTTGGCCAGTCGGCGCGAGGCTCAGAGGAAGCCTCAGTCCTCGCAGGCGAGGCTCTGCGGGGGGCGGGGTGGGGTACCACGGGATCATTCCAGGGTCCCGTCAGCTGTGTTGCTGGGGAGCCCTGACTTACGGATGCTCCACCGCTTTGCTGGCAGCACAGCGGGTCCAGAAAGCGCGTGTCTGGGTCTCCCTAACCTTTGCTCCTGCATCCTCGACTCCCAGAGCACAAGGCAACTGGGGTGGGGGTTCCCTCTGGTGCCCCTCCTGGCAGGCCTCGGTGGGTCCCCCTCTGACCGCTGCCCAGGGTATCAGACTTGGATGGTGCGGGGGTCAGAGCCGAGCAAATTCCCCTGCTAGGCAGCGCTTCTTACAGCACTGGGAATTCTCAGCTGTTTCTCTTCCTTTTCCCTCCTCCACGAATCCTGCGGAACCCTCCTGCTCTGTTCACGGCTGGCGGCTCTGTGCCGTGCACGGTTTACACACAGGATCTCCTCTCTGCATAACCCCCGCACCCGTCCTCTCCCCCGCGCTGCACTGGCACCACGCACTGGGCATGACCTCCGCCGACGTCCGTGGCTGACCCCAGCCTCGTCCCAGGGAGCGCCGTGGAGCTGCAGCTTCTTGAAGAGAACAGAAGTCAGGTGCACTGCACACAGGCGCGTGCTGCTGTGCTCTGTGCTGACCGGCACCTGTCTTCCCGATGCCACGTCCAGTGGCACGGCGTTGGCAGCTCAGCTTCAGCCAGGACGGGATTATTTCCACCACAGAGAGGGGCAAGCACTACCAACCAGGGCTCTCACCCACAAAAGCGCGGGTCGTTATGTTTAAAGCACTTGAACCTGTTCACCTCCAAGTTCCTCACAGTTAAAAACAATTCCATGGGGCTTCCCTGGTGGTCCAGTGAGTAGAGAGTCTGCCATGCACTGCAAGGGGCGCCGGTTCAAGCCCTGGCACAGGGAGATCCCATGTGCCGCGGAGCGGCTGGACCAGTGTGTCCAATTACAAGCCAGCGCTCTGGAGTGCATGTGCCCAGAGCCAGTCCTCTGCAACAGGAGAGGCCACTGCAATGGGAGGCCCACACAGGCCAAAGAACAAAGATGGATGAAAATAAATAAACAAGAGACCAATAAAAGTACCCAAAAATTAAATTAAAAAAAAAAAAAACGAAAAACAAAAAAATTTTCATGAGTAAAGATTTATACACTTATCTGTAGCTAAGCCTGCATGGTAGGGCAATTTACCAAGATAATGACAATAAAACTTAATGACCATTAATACACAGAAGGTCTTTGGAGGTGAGAAAACCTGTAGTTGATAACATTTTTGGAGTCGTTTCATTTTATATTAGCAAGGTGGAGGGCCATAGGATCGTTGTGGCTATAGGATCCCACCTGCGGGCCTCTGTGTAGATCTGTTTCTTTGTTGGAAAGCCTTACCCTTCCCTGCTAGGCACCTCTTGCACTGGGAATTCTCAGCTGTTTCTCTTCCTTCCCTCCTCCACGAATCCTGCGGAACCCTCCTGCTCTGTTCACGGCTGGCGGCTCTGTGCCGTGCACGGTTTACACACAGGATCTCCTCTCTGCATAACCCCCGCACCCGTCCTCTCCCCCGCGCTGCACTGGCACCACGCACTGGGCATGACCTCCGCCGACGTCCGTGGCTGACCCCAGCCTCGTCCCAGGGAGCGCCGTGGAGCTGCAGCTTCTTGAAGAGAACAGAAGTCAGGTGCACTGCACACAGGCGCATGCTGCTGTGCTCTGTGCTGACCGGCACCTGTCTTCCCGATGCCACGTCCAGTGGCACGGCGTTGGCAGCTCAGCTTCAGCCAGGACGGGATTATTTCCACCACAGAGAGGGGCAAGCACTACCAACCAGGGCTCTCACCCACAAAAGCGCGGGTCGTTATGTTTAAAGCACTTGAACCTGTTCACCTCCAAGTTCCTCACAGTTAAAAACAATTCCATGGGGCTTCCCTGGTGGTCCAGTGGGTAGAGAGTCTGCCATGCACTGCAAGGGGCGCCGGTTCAAGCCCTGGCACAGGAAGATCCCATGTGCCGCGGAGCGGCTGGACCAGTGTGTCCAATTACAAGCCAGCGCTCTGGAGTGCATGTGCCCAGAGCCAGTCCTCTGCAACAGGAGAGGCCACTGCAATGGGAGGCCCACACAGGCCAAAGAACAAAGATGGATGAAAATAAATAAACAAGAGACCAATAAAAGTACCCAAAAATTAAATTAAAAAAAAAAAAAACGAAAAACAAAAAAATTTTCATGAGTAAAGATTTATACACTTATCTGTAGCTAAGCCTGCATGGTAGGGCAATTTACCAAGATAATGACAATAAAACTTAATGACCATTAATACACAGAAGGTCTTTGGAGGTGAGAAAACCTGTAGTTGATAACATTTTTGGAGTCGTTTCATTTTATATTAGCAAGGTGGAGGGCCATAGGATCGTTGTGGCTATAGGATCCCACCTGCGGGCCTCTGTGTAGATCTGTTTCTTTGTTGGAAAGCCTTATCCTCTCTGCCTGCCAGGGAATCTGCCTTTCCCTCAAGAGTCAGCTCAAACATCACCTCTTCCAAGGAGCCTTCCTGGACTCTCACAGACATTGCTCTGTCCTTCACTAGGCAAACTCAGCCCTTGGCATGAAAGTGGAAGTGTTAGTCACTTAGTCGTGTCCATCTCTTTACGACACCGTAGACTGTAGTCCAGCAGGCTCCTCTGTCCATGGGATTCTCTAGGCAAGAACACTGGAGTGGGTTGCCATTTTCTTTTCCAGGGGACCTTCCTGATCCAGGGACTGCATTGCAGGCAAATTCTTTACTGTCTGAGCCACCAGGGAAGCCCCAGCAAACTCAGCCCTTGGCAGGAGGTGTCCCTAGGCCAGACACGCCTCTGTTGAGTGTCTCTCTTCCCCACGCACGTGGGGATCCTCAGGGGCCTGTCTCACGCACTAGATCAGGTTTAGAGGGTGAGGGCGGTCTCCCTTGACCTTCTGTCCCCTGCTGGACGGATAAGTATCGAAGGAACCTTTCAGGTCTTTCTCTTCACCAGCCTCACCTCTAGAGGGAGGACTGAGTAATCTCATCGATTTCCCCCTCCACCTCCTGCCTCTCATTTAGACAGAAAGGAAACAAGACAAGAGACCCATCCACGTCTGGAATAGCCGCTGAGCTAGGAGGAGAGAGGTCAGGTCCTTCAGGACCTGCTTCACCATCTGGAACCTTAAGCTTGTTAGCCTTCAGCTTAAGAAAAATTTACTCTAAAATGCTTTCTTAATAACACAATAAAAGTACCCAAATTAAATTAAAAAAAAAACGAAAAACAAAAAAATTTTCATGAGTAAAGATTTATACACTTATCTGTAGCTAAGCCTGCATGGTAGGGCAATTTACCAAGATAATGACAATAAAACTTAATGACCATTAATACACAGAAGGTCTTTGGAGGTGAGAAAACCTGTAGTTGATAACATTTTTGGAGTCGTTTCATTTTATATTAGCAAGGTGGAGGGCCATAGGATCGTTGTGGCTATAGGATCCCACCTGCGGGCCTCTGTGTAGATCTGTTTCTTTGTTGGAAAGCCTTATCCTCTCTGCCTGCCAGGGAATCTGCCTTTCCCTCAAGAGTCAGCTCAAACATCACCTCTTCCAAGGAGCCTTCCTGGACTCTCACAGACATTGCTCTGTCCTTCACTAGGCAAACTCAGCCCTTGGCATGAAAGTGGAAGTGTTAGTCACTTAGTCGTGTCCATCTCTTTACGACACCGTAGACTGTAGTCCAGCAGGCTCCTCTGTCCATGGGATTCTCTAGGCAAGAACACTGGAGTGGGTTGCCATTTTCTTTTCCAGGGGACCTTCCTGATCCAGGGACTGCATTGCAGGCAAATTCTTTACTGTCTGAGCCACCAGGGAAGCCCCAGCAAACTCAGCCCTTGGCAGGGAGGTGTCCCTAGGCCAGACACGCTCTCTGTTGAGTGTCTCTCTTCCCCACGCACGTGGGGATCCTCAGGGGCCTGTCTCACGCACTAGATCAGGTTTAGAGGGTGAGGGCGGTCTCCCTTGACCTTCTGTCCCCTGCTGGACGGATAAGTATCGAAGGAACCTTTCAGGTCTTTCTCTTCACCAGCCTCACCTCTAGAGGGAGGACTGAGTAATCTCATCGATTTCCCCCTCCACCTCCTGCCTCTCATTTAGACAGAAAGGAAACAAGACAAGAGACCCATCCACGTCTGGAATAGCCGCTGAGCTAGGAGGAGAGAGGTCAGGTCCTTCAGGACCTGCTTCACCATCTGGAACCTTAAGCTTGTTAGCCTTCAGCTTAAGAAAAATTTACTCTAAAATGCTTTCTTAATAACACAGCTAGGGTCTTCCCTGGTGATCCAGTGGTTCTGAACCTGCCTGGCTGGATCCCTGGTCAGGGAACTGAGATCTCACACGCCCCAGGGCAACTAGGCCCGTGAGCGGCAACTAGAGAGCCCAAAAGTGAAGTGAAGATCCCACGTGCAGACACTGAGACCCAAGGCGGCCAAATGAACACACGAATACTTTAAAAAACACACACCTTACAGGAATGTAATTTTAACGACAATAGCACCTGAAAGAATAAAATACTCCGGAGTCCATGTAACAAGAGAAATGCAAAACAGACACTCTGAAAACTGTGCACCACTGTTGAAGACATTAAAGATCTAAATAAAGGGAAAGGTACCTCGTGTGCGTGGAACGGAAGAGGGCGACGACGCAGAGTCCCCAGAACTACAGACCCAGCGCGTCCCTGTTGGACCCTGGCTGGCTTCTCTGCAGACACTGAGGAGTTGCTTCTAAAGCTCACAGGGATTGCAGAGGACCCATAATAGCCAAAAACAACCTCAAAAGAGAGAGCCCCACAGGACTCACACTTCTCTTTCTCAGAACGTAACCACAACGCAACAGCAATCACTGCGGTACAAGAGCAGACCTAAAGCTCAACAGAACAGAACCGAGAGTCCAGAAATAAAACGGCGTGTTGAGGTTAACTGACTTTCAACAACAAGGGTGCCAAGACCGTTTACAGGGGGACACGGGGTTCTTTTCACGGCTGGAGGACAGAGCGGGTGCGCCCACTGTGGGCGGTCTCCCTTGACCTTCTGTCCCCTGCTGGACGGATAAGTATCGAAGGAACCTTTCAGGTCTTTCTCTTCACCAGCCTCACCTCTAGAGGGAGGACTGAGTAATCTCATCGATTTCCCCCTCCACCTCCTGCCTCTCATTTAGACAGAAAGGAAACAAGACAAGAGACCCATCCACGTCTGGAATAGCCGCTGAGCTAGGAGGAGAGAGAGGTCAGGTCCTTCAGGACCTGCTTCACCATCTGGAACCTTAAGCTTGTTAGCCTTCAGCTTAAGAAAAATTTACTCTAAAATGCTTTCTTAATAACACAGCTAGGGTCTTCCCTGGTGATCCAGTGGTTCTGAACCTGCCTGGCTGGATCCCTGGTCAGGGAACTGAGATCTCACACGCCCCAGGGCAACTAGGCCCGTGAGCGGCAACTAGAGAGCCCAAAAGTGAAGTGAAGATCCCACGTGCAGACACTGAGACCCAAGGCGGCCAAATGAACACACGAATACTTTAAAAAACACACACCTTACAGGAATGTAATTTTAACGACAATAGCACCTGAAAGAATAAAATACTCCGGAGTCCATGTAACAAGAGAAATGCAAAACAGACACTCTGAAAACTGTGCACCACTGTTGAAGACATTAAAGATCTAAATAAAGGGAAAGGTACCTCGTGTGCGTGGAACGGAAGAGGGCGACGACGCAGAGTCCCCAGAACTACAGACCCAGCGCGTCCCTGTTGGACCCTGGCTGGCTTCTCTGCAGACACTGAGGAGTTGCTTCTAAAGCTCACAGGGATTGCAGAGGACCCATAATAGCCAAAAACAACCTCAAAAGAGAGAGCCCCACAGGACTCACACTTCTCTTTCTCAGAACGTAACCACAACGCAACAGCAATCACTGCGGTACAAGAGCAGACCTAAAGCTCAACAGAACAGAACCGAGAGTCCAGAAATAAAACGGCGTGTTGAGGTTAACTGACTTTCAACAACAAGGGTGCCAAGACCGTTTACAGGGGGACACGGGGTTCTTTTCTACGGCTGGAGGGGACAGAGCGGGGTGCGCCCACTGTGGGGTGATGCGAATGTCTAAGTAGTAAACTGTGAACCCTGGTCTCATGAAGCCAGCTCTCCTGCTTCCGAATCGGCGCCTGACGGAACCTCCCTGAGAGCAGGCATTCCCAGAGTCCTGCTGAAAGAAAGAAGAGAGTCCTGGGTCTAAAGCCTGAGCCCGCCAGGGACAGACCTGGTCACACGTGTCTTTAACAAGCTCTCCGAGGCGATGCTCACTACCAGGCAAGCGTGGGGGAGGTCGCTCTGAAGAAACCCTAGCCCCTCTCCACAGCAGGCGCGCCAAGACGGCACGCCACAGCATGATTTATAACCGTGAAAAAACTGGAAACCCTCCACCTGTCCATCACAGGAGCCTGGATACAGACTGTGGGACACCCATACATTGAAAGCCTTCCACGTGGCTCCAGCCTCTTTCCTGGCCAACTCTGAAATGCGTGCTTCCAGAGGCTGGCCGGGCCTCTAAATAAATAGGTCCTATGTGCGATTTCCCCCTCGGTGCCATGCTGCATGAATACAGTGGAGGGGCCTGGAAGGAGCTCCGGGCTCTTGCAGCTTTCCAGCAGCTGATTCTTTCCGTCGGGAGGCGGAGGGGACTGCGCTCGCCAGGCCCACGGTGGCGGCAGGCTGTCCAGAGGGTATCTCAGACCCCTGTGCCTGAGAGCGCCTTGAGAGAAGGGTCCTGGGGTCAAGCCTGGGAGGGGATGCAGGCTTCCCCGCCCTTCTCTGCGAGTCCCCAGACCTGCCTCCTGACGCCAGGCCCCGGGGAGACCCGCCCGACAGGCGTGGGGACGCTGCAGGGACGCGGCGGGGCCATCAGCGTGTCAGCCTAAAGCGGCCCAGTTTGCTCCAGATCGCCAAGGAGCCTTCTCCACGTGATCCCCTTTCCTAGAAATCCTTCTGGCCCCCGTTGGGGCCTCTGAGCAGCCAGACATGGGTGGGTCCAAAAATAAGTGATGTAGAGAACTCTTTTTCCAAAGGCCAAAACCTAAGTGTGCGAGCCAGGAGAGGGTGGCCCTGTGGCCAGGCTGCCCGGGCGGCGGGGGCGGCGGGGCGGCGGCAGAGGCCTGGCTCTCCAGGCGCTGGCCAGGCTCCGCTCGCTTCAGACGCACCGCAGAGCGTCAGCCCCCTGCGGCCAGTGGCCGTGTCTGGGTCCCCGGGGCCTGCGCCCCGCTCAGCACCTGGACACAGTTCGCAGGCAGGACACAGGCACGTCCTTCCTGACCACATTCCCTCCTCACCGCTGCCAGGTGGGGTTGGCGCTGTCCTGCCCACTCCTCAGCCCCCCGGGAGCCCAGGCCAGCCTGCGCCCTGTGGCCCGCCGGCTGGGGAGGGCCTGGCGGCACGTGGGCGGGGCCCTGGGCCCCTTGCTGGGCACACAGCCGCAGCCCCGTGCGTGCGGAGGTGGGCCCCGGCAACCAGGGCGGGGCCGACGGGGAGGAGTCCGTGAGGATTCCTGGGGTGACAATCTAGGGGTCCTAGAAGGGCAAGACCCTGGGAGGAAGAACAGCGCGGGGTGCGTGCACCGGCTCCTGCCCCGAGGCCCACGCGCAGGAAGCCAGGCGCCGCCGGAGGAAAGCCTCCAGGCCCCCAGCGGCCCGACACGGGCGCCGGGACGCCTCTGTCCAGCCTCCGGCGACAGCCCTGGGCAGGGACGCACGGCCTGGCTGCGCCTCCTGGTTCCTGTCGCTCCTCGGCCACGTCCCGGCGGCTGGCGCCGGGGCTTCGGTGGGGGAGACACACACCAGCAGGTGGTCGCGGGAGCTACGCAGCTCCTCACAGCCCGAGGCCGCGGGAGAGGAAGCGCTCAGAGGAGGGTGGGAGTGAAGGCGTGTGCACGTGCGTGACCACGTGGGTGCAGAGGCGTGGGTGGCCGTGTGCATGTGTTTACACGTGTAGAGGCAGGTGTGGGCACGTGTGTGTGTGTGGAGGCACGTGGGGGTGTACATGCGGGTGAAGGCAGGTGCGGGCACGTGTGGAGGAGGCCTGTGGGCACGTGGGCGTGTGGGCATGTGTGGAGGCGCGAGCATGTACGTGTCAGGTGGGGTGGAGCCCGACACAGCCCGTCACCATGATGGAGGGAGGGAGGGAGCGGCGACCCCAGCACCATGTTTCGAGGGGGCAGGCAGCCCAGGCGAGGCCCTAAGGCCGCCCGGCATTATCTGAAGAGGGGAGGACAGAGGCAAGCCCGCCTGGGGGCCTCGGGCTACCCAGGGTCTGGAAACTGGAGGCAGTCTCAAGAGAGTAGGAGTTGGGCTACCCTGGTGGTCCACTGGGTGGGGACACCGCCTGGCAGTGCAGGGGGCGCCGGTTCGATCCCTGGCCTGGGAAGATCCCATGTGCTGCAGAGTGGCTGGACCCATGTGTCCAATCACCGAGCTGGAGCTCTGGAGCGCATGTGACCAGAGCCGGTGCTCTGCGACAACAGAGGCCACCGCGACGGGAGGCCCACACGGGCCAAAGAACAAAGACGGATGAAAACAGACAAATGAAAGACCAATAGAAGTGGCCCACCCGCCCCCTTCCCTCCCCAACCCCCGCCCCAAAGATAAAAAATAATTTAAAAATTTTAAAAAAATTAAAAAAAGAGCCCCCATGCGTTCGGCTGGGCAGGTGAACACGTGACATCTGGCGGGGGGGGGGGGGGCAGGGAGGGCCCACGGGGCATGCTACTGGGAGAACTGTGACCATTCTGTAGAATGGCCCTCAATTTGCTTGCTTTTTAGTAGATGTATTGAGATGACCATTCACAGGTCACATCATTCACCTATTTAAAGTGCACACGTCAATGGGTTTTGGTGTCCTGCATTGCTGATTTTTCTAAATTGCAGTAAAACACCTAGAACCTAGAACTTGCCATTGTAATCTTTTTTTTTTTTTGCCTCTAAGTGATCGTTTATTTTTCATCCATCTTTATTATTCTCTGGCCTATGTGGGCCTCCCATCACAGTGGCCTCTCTCGTTGCAGAGCGCTGGCTCTGGACGCATGCGCTCCAGAGCACTGGCTCGTCATTGGACACACCGGCCCAGCCGTTCCTCGGCACGTGGGATCTCCCCAGGTCAGGGATCAAACTGGTGCCCCTTGCACTGCAAGGCGGACTCCACCCACTGGACCACCAGGGAGGCCCCATTGTGATCATTTTTAACGGTACAGTTCGCGGCGTTAGTGACACTCACAGTGCTGTACAGCCATGACTACCATCCAGTCCCCGCAGGTTTAAACACAGAAAGAGAAAACACCCTGAACAGCTACTCTGCCCCAATTAAGCAGTAATCCCCCAGCCCCTGGAAACCGCCCCTCGGCCGTATGTCTATGAACCTGCCTCTTCTGGAAAGTTCACATAAGCGGAATCATATAGCATTTGTCCTGAGTTGTTGTGTTTCACTGAGTGTGGTGTCTCTCAGGCTCATTCAAGCTGCAATGTGTGTCAGGAATGCACTCCTTTGTGTGACCGAGTAATATTCTATCATAAGAAAAGGTTACATTTTGTTTATTCATTCACCAGCTGATAGAGTTTCCTCAAGGTTCAGATGGTGAAGAATCCACATGCAGCGCGGGAGACCTGGGTTCCATCCCTGGGTCAGGAAGATCCCCTGGAGAAGAGAATGTCAACCCACTCCAGTATTCTTGCCCGGAGAACCCCATGGACAGAGGAGCCTGGCAGGCTGTAGTCCACGGAGTCACAGAGAGTGAGCTCCTGGGCTCACGTAAGTAGCTACTGAGCGACGAGGCACAGCGCAGCTGATGCACGCGTGGGTCTTGTCTGCCTTGAAGGGCCTGTGAAGGACAGTGCTGTGAACATCTGTGCGTGGCGTCTGCCCGCCTCTCCTTCAGCCCCTCCTCACGGTGGCGCATCTGAGCGGCCTGCGTTGTGAGAGGAAGGACGCCGGGGCCGAGCTTCCGCCTCAGCTCAGTGTCGGGGCACACGACTTCTCGCTGCAGGTGACACCCGCCCTGACGACCTGCTTAAGCTTGAGGCTGCCCTGACGCTCCACTGTAAACTCTCGGTTTTCTTTTGATAGCTGTTAAATATCAGGGAGGGCTAGCTCAAGGCTCCGAAGATACTCTGTTTCTGCTTAAACTTCCAAAGCGCTCTGCTGGGAACCTGCCAGGCTGGAGATGTCTAATGACGGGCAAGGGCAGAGGTCACAAGGCTGCTGCACGTAGGAAGATACACCAAAACCGCCTTGCACCAGGCGGACTCCACCCACTGGACCACCAGGAGGCCCCATTGTGATCATTTTTAACGGTACAGTTCGGCGTTAGTGACACTCACAGTGCTGTACAGCCATGACTACCATCCAGTCCCCGCAGGTTTAAACACAGAAAGAGAAAACACCCTGAACAGCTACTCTGCCCCAATTAAGCAGTAATCCCCCAGCCCCTGGAAACCGCCCCTCGGCCGTATGTCTATGAACCTGCCTCTTCTGGAAAGTTCACATAAGCGGAATCATATAGCATTTGTCCTGAGTTGTTGTGTTTCACTGAGTGTGGTGTCTCTCAGGCTCATTCAAGCTGCAATGTGTGTCAGGAATGCACTCCTTTGTGTGACCGAGTAATATTCTATCATAAGAAAAGGTTACATTTTGTTTATTCATTCACCAGCTGATAGAGTTTCCTCAAGGTTCAGATGGTGAAGAATCCACATGCAGCGCGGGAGACCTGGGTTCCATCCCTGGGTCAGGAAGATCCCCTGGAGAAGAGAATGTCAACCCACTCCAGTATTCTTGCCCGGAGAACCCCATGGACAGAGGAGCCTGGCAGGCTGTAGTCCACGGAGTCACAGAGAGTGAGCTCCTGGGCTCACGTAAGTAGCTACTGAGCGACGAGGCACAGCGCAGCTGATGCACGCGTGGGTCTTGTCTGCCTTGAAGGGCCTGTGAAGGACAGTGCTGTGAACATCTGTGCGTGGCGTCTGCCCGCCTCTCCTTCAGCCCCTCCTCACGGTGGCGCATCTGAGCGGCCTGCGTTGTGAGAGGAAGGACGCCCGGGGCCGAGCTTCCGCCCTCAGCTCAGTGTCGGGGCACACGACTTCTCGCTGCAGGTGACACCCGCCCTGACGACCTGCTTAAGCTTGAGGCTGCCCTGACGCTCCACTGTAAACTCTCGGTTTTCTCTTTGATAGCTGTTAAATATCAGGGGAGGGCTAGCTCAAGGCTCCGAAGATACTCTGTTTCTGCTTAAACTTCCAAAGCGCTCTGCTGGGAACCTGCCAGGCTGGAGATGTCTAATGACGGGCAAGGGCAGAGGTCACAAGGCTGCTGATGCCAGAGCTCAGGAGGGCCAGCTGTAGGCCGAGGTCGGGAAGCACTCCTGGCTGGGTTCACGGCCACAGGCGTGGGCAGGTCACCTGCGGGGAGAAGCGAGGGGGCGGGTGGCCTCAGTCAGGCCCCCCTGCAGCCTGAGCATCTTGAGACCAGGCAGGAGAGGAGGCTGAGAAGGAGCCCCGGGAATGACCAAGGGCTGAGAGGAGAGCACGGCCTCGGCCGCCAGAACGCCGCTGTCTACCCTTTGTTCTCCAAGACAGCAGCCCGCGGGTCCGCCCTCCGCATCTCTGCTCATGGCCTCCACTCCGCCTGCCTCTCGCCCCGCCTCGCTCCGTCCCTACACAACCTCCCTCTCACCCTCCAAGTCAGAATTTTCACGAAATGACCTCAAAATTGTGACAAAGTAGAAACAGCAGTGCTCACCAGTCTGGGCGTTATTAAGCACGTAACAACACAACTGAGGTGCACACTTGCCGTGCAGATGCGAGTAAGAAAGCGGCTTCCCTACACACCGACAAAACAAACCCAGGGCACATGAAGGGGGAAATAAGATTACTAGACTTTATACTTAGGGTATAATCCCATGAAAGTAAAATAATAATAATAATAATGTAAAGGAGTCCCGGGAACCACGTCCAACTGCGGAGTGACAATTAATTCTCGGCGCACAGCGCAGCCCTGATGCACGCGTGGGTCTTGTCTGCCTTGAAGGGCCTGTGAAGGACAGTGCTGTGAACATCTGTGCGTGGCGTCTGCCCGCCTCTCCTTCAGCCCCTCCTCACGGCGGCGCCTCTGAGCGGCCTGCGCTGTCAGAGGCAGGCCGCCGGGGCCGAGCTTCCGCCTCAGCTCAGTGTCGGGCACACGACTTCTCGCTGCAGGTGACACCCGCCCTGACGACCTGCTTAAGCTTGAGGCTGCCCTGACGCTCCACTGTAAACTCTCGGTTTTCTCTTTGATAGCTGTTAAATATCAGGGGAGGGCTAGCTCAAGGCTCCGAAGATACTCTGTTTCTGCTTAAACTTCCAAAGCGCTCTGCTGGGAACCTGCCAGGCTGGAGATGTCTAATGACGGGCAAGGGCAGAGGTCACAAGGCTGCTGATGCCAGAGCTCAGGAGGGCCAGCTGTAGGCCGAGGTCGGGAAGCACTCCTGGCTGGGTTCACGGCCACAGGCGTGGGCAGGTCACCTGCGGGGAGAAGCGAGGGGGCGGGTGGCCTCAGTCAGGCCCCCCTGCAGCCTGAGCATCTTGAGACCAGGCAGGAGAGGAGGCTGAGAAGGAGCCCCGGGAATGACCAAGGGCTGAGAGGAGAGCACGGCCTCGGCCGCCAGAACGCCGCTGTCTACCCTTTGTTCTCCAAGACAGCAGCCCGCGGGTCCGCCCTCCGCATCTCTGCTCATGGCCTCCACTCCGCCTGCCTCTCGCCCCGCCTCGCTCCGTCCCTACACAACCTCCCTCTCACCCTCCAAGTCAGAATTTTCACGAAATGACCTCAAAATTGTGACAAAGTAGAAACAGCAGTGCTCACCAGTCTGGGCGTTATTAAGCACGTAACAACACAACTGAGGTGCACACTTGCCGTGCAGATGCGAGTAAGAAAGCGGCTTCCCTACACACCGACAAAACAAACCCAGGGCACATGAAGGGGGAAATAAGATTACTAGACTTTATACTTAGGGTATAATCCCATGAAAGTAAAATAATAATAATAATAATGTAAAGGAGTCCCGGGAACCACGTCCAACTGCGGAGTGACAATTAATTCTCGGCGCACAGCGAGGCGGTGGCATCCACTTGCCAGGGGACGTGTTTCCATGACTGGAACAGAGGATTGCTAAACTGTGCGTCTATTACTTGGTACGTCCAACCACCACCGCTCGGTGGGCTTCCTGCAGAGGCCTCCTCAGGGGTCTCCCTGCTCCTGCCCTCCCCCACAACACACTGTCATCTCTAAACATAGCAGCCAGGGGGAACCCTTCCACACCTGAAGTCTGGGGTGTCCAGAGGGTGCAGATGCAGGGTCCACAGCCTCTGGGACTCTGAGACCAGGGCGGGAAACCCAGCCCTGAGCTTCTGGAACCCCAGGGAACTCCCTTTTCCCCTTCCCTTCCCCTGTCAGGAGCTGGCCTGCCGGATACGAAAGTGCAGTCTGAGGGCCCTCACTCCTAGAACTGGGGGGGCTGGAGGTAGGCACTGCTCCAGGGCCAGCGGGGCTGCCTGGGGAACCCACTGGAAAGGGCTTGGGGGCCAAGATGAACAGACCGCCCCCAGGCACCGCTGCTGACCCTCAGACCCCTGGCCTCTGTTGCTGGGGGGACAGCTCAGCTGCCAGCCCATCCCTCACCCCAACGTCTTCATGGTAACCCTGGCCATGATTCTGCTGGGAGCCCGTTAACTCTGAACAGAAGAGCCCAAAGGGTAGAGGTGGGCTGGTGAGCTGGCCCCAGGGGCAGATGCAGGGAGGGGATGAACCCTGGTTTCTAGCGTGGTGATAGTTCTTCCACCCTTGTGCATTCAAGCTACCAACTGAAAAGGCCACGCCCCAACTGACTCTCGAATGCTAGGAGGGTAGCTGGAGGGTCAGTCACGCAGAGGGGATACGCACGGCGAGTGTCCCGTCTCCGGGATTGGGCCCTAAGAGACGCTGGAGAAGGCGCCACCCCGGACCCGGCGGGCTGGGGAAGCACCTGCCCGGGCCTCGCCCGCTGAGCGTGGCATGGCGACCGCCCACAACAAACAGCGCGCAGTGGCCAAGCCCAGCTCTGCGGCCACCGGGGGCGCGGCTCTGAGCACAGTAGGGGTTCTCGCCACCGGTGCCTTTGTTTTGTCAGGTTTCTCAAGGTGGAAAGCGGAGTGACAATTAATTCTCGGCGCACAGCGAGGCGGTGGCATCCACTTGCCAGGGGACGTGTTTCCATGACTGGAACAGAGGATTGCTAAACTGTGCGTCTATTACTTGGTACGTCCAACCACCACCGCTCGGTGGGCTTCCTGCAGAGGCCTCCTCAGGGGTCTCCCTGCTCCTGCCCTCCCCCACAACACACTGTCATCTCTAAACATAGCAGCCAGGGGGAACCCTTCCACACCTGAAGTCTGGGGTGTCCAGAGGGTGCAGATGCAGGGTCCACAGCCTCTGGGACTCTGAGACCAGGGCGGGAAACCCAGCCCTGAGCTTCTGGAACCCCAGGGAACTCCCTTTTCCCCTTCCCTTCCCCTGTCAGGAGCTGGCCTGCCGGATACGAAAGTGCAGTCTGAGGGCCCTCACTCCTAGAACTGGGGGGGCTGGAGGTAGGCACTGCTCCAGGGCCAGCGGGGCTGCCTGGGGAACCCACTGGAAAGGGCTTGGGGGCCAAGATGAACAGACCGCCCCCAGGCACCGCTGCTGACCCTCAGACCCCTGGCCTCTGTTGCTGGGGGGACAGCTCAGCTGCCAGCCCATCCCTCACCCCAACGTCTTCATGGTAACCCTGGCCATGATTCTGCTGGGAGCCCGTTAACTCTGAACAGAAGAGCCCAAAGGGTAGAGGTGGGCTGGTGAGCTGGCCCCAGGGGCAGATGCAGGGAGGGGATGAACCCTGGTTTCTAGCGTGGTGATAGTTCTTCCACCCTTGTGCATTCAAGCTACCAACTGAAAAGGCCACGCCCCAACTGACTCTCGAATGCTAGGAGGGTAGCTGGAGGGTCAGTCACGCAGAGGGGATACGCTACGGCGAGTGTCCCGTCTCCGGGATTGGGCCCTAAGAGACGCTGGAGAAGGCGCCACCCCGGACCCGGCGGGCTGGGGAAGCACCTGCCCGGGCCTCGCCCGCTGAGCGTGGCATGGCGACCGCCCACAACAAACAGCGCGCAGTGGCCAAGCCCAGCTCTGCGGCCACCGGGGGCGCGGCTCTGAGCACAGTAGGGGTTCTCGCCACCGGTGCCTTTGTTTTGTCAGGTTTCTCAAGGTGGAAAGTCCAATCTTCCCCGCCACACACAAACACAGAGGGGCAGCAGTGGTCTTCACACCGGCTGGACCCGCTGAAACCCGATCCCGGGGCTGGAGCAGGGAGCTGGCAGCCACAGCCTAGGCTCTGCGTGCCAACCTCTTCAGCTGCTGCCCGGTGACCTTGAGCAAGGCCAGATGCCCCAGGTCTGCGGCTGCACACAGGGACAGCAGGAGCTGGGCTGATAGAACTAGACGTGCCAAGAACGGATAAGACCTTGAAGTCCTTGGATGAAGGTGGCCACCCAGGAAGCAAGGCAAGGGGCTGCCTCACGTCTGGGTCAAGCTTCCGAGCACTGCGTCCCTCCCAGCGCTGCTCCAAAGGACACTGGGTCAGAATGCAGCTCAGCCGGTGGCTCCTGGTTGAGCATGCTGCCCTTCCTAAAAACAGGGACAAAATCTGGAAACCCAGCTTGCCGAGTCCTGCTCGTCCAGACCAAACCATCACCTTAAGTCTCAATACATGTCAGCAGAGAGACTGACTTCTCAGGGACTGTGACCCGCACTGGGGGCCCGTGGCACCTGTGCTCTTTAGTGGCTTCAGTAAAGGATGTGACGGAGAAACAAACAGAACCCTCTGCTTTAAGCAAAAATGATTTCCAAGAGAGGAAAACGCCCTCTTCCCTCCTGGTCGCCTCTCAGCGCTGCGGGCTGCTGCTGGAGGGGCAGGCTCGTCCAGGGAGCAGGGAGCCGCTCAGGGGCCTCCCTGCCTGCACCTGGCGTGTGGCTTGCGCACATCTGAGCAGAGTGCGTGTGAAGGACGCGTGGAGCTTCCAACGCCCAGAAACACCCCCTGCCAGCTGGCTGTCCTACAATCCAAGCCAGTCCCGACGTGGTCCACCTGGAGCGAGTGTCGGCTCCAGGCTCAGGGCTCTGGCCCACAGGCTGGCCCCACCCAGCTTCAAAGACCAAGGTCCAGGGGTCAGGCTGGGGCCCCAGCTCTGCGGCCACCGGGGGCGCGGCTCTGAGCACAGTAGGGGTTCTCGCCACCGGTGCCTTTGTTTTGTCAGGTTTCTCAAGGTGGAAAGTCCAATCTTCCCCGCCACACACAAACACAGAGGGGCAGCAGTGGTCTTCACACCGGCTGGACCCGCTGAAACCCGATCCCGGGGCTGGCGCAGGCAGCTGGCAGCCACAGCCTAGGCTCTGCGTGCCAACCTCTTCAGCTGCTGCCCGGTGACCTTGAGCAAGGCCAGATGCCCCAGGTCTGCGGCTGCACACAGGGACAGCAGGAGCTGGGCTGATAGAACTAGACGTGCCAAGAACGGATAAGACCTTGAAGTCCTTGGATGAAGGTGGCCACCCAGGAAGCAAGGCAAGGGGCTGCCTCACGTCTGGGTCAAGCTTCCGAGCACTGCGTCCCTCCCAGCGCTGCTCCAAAGGACACTGGGTCAGAATGCAGCTCAGCCGGTGGCTCCTGGTTGAGCATGCTGCCCTTCCTAAAAACAGGGACAAAATCTGGAAACCCAGCTTGCCGAGTCCTGCTCGTCCAGACCAAACCATCACCTTAAGTCTCAATACATGTCAGCAGAGAGACTGACTTCTCAGGGACTGTGACCCGCACTGGGGGCCCGTGGCACCTGTGCTCTTTAGTGGCTTCAGTAAAGGATGTGACGGAGAAACAAACAGAACCCTCTGCTTTAAGCAAAAATGATTTCCAAGAGAGGAAAACGCCCTCTTCCCTCCTGGTCGCCTCTCAGCGCTGCGGGCTGCTGCTGGAGGGGCAGGCTCGTCCAGGGAGCAGGGAGCCTCTCAGGGGCCTCCCTGCCTGCACCTGGCGTGTGGCTTGCGCACATCTGAGCAGAGTGCGTGTGAAGGACGCGTGGAGCTTCCAACGCCCAGAAACACCCCCTGCCAGCTGGCTGTCCTACAATCCAAGCCAGTCCCGACGTGGTCCACCTGGAGCGAGTGTCGGCTCCAGGCTCAGGGCTCTGGCCCACAGGCTGGCCCCACCCAGCTTCAAAGACCAAGGTCCAGGGGGTCAGTGCTTCTGACCTAATGGCGGCAAACCAGAGGTCCCCACAGTCCCCCTCCTCTGGGCCAATTAATTTGCTAGGAGAGCAACTCCCAGAACTCAGAGAAGCATTTACCTACGTGTGGGAGTTTATTTTGGGCTTCCCAGGTGGCGCCAGTGGTAAAGAACCCGCCTGCCCATGCAGGAGACACGAGAGACATCGGGTTCGATTCCTGGGTTGGGAAGATCCCCTGGAGAAGGAAACGGCAGCCCACTCCAGCACTCTTGCCTGGAGAACCCGTGGACAGAGGAGCCTGGTGACTACCGTCCATGGGGTCGCAGAGTTGGCCACGACTGAAGTGACCTAGCACGCACACGCACATGCGTTTATTTTCAAGGATATTATAAAGGATACAGAGCAAGGCAGGACTCTTCCTCCACCTCCATGTGCTCACCAGCTCAGAAGCTTCTGGAAGCCCATCTCTCTGGGTTTCTATGGTGTCTTCATTACGCAGCCAGACTGACTAAGTTGCTGGCTGTGGGGACTGACTTCAATCTCAGCACCTCTCCCCTCCACTGGAGTGCTGGGGGGAAATGAAAGTACTATGCTGTAATCACTGAGTTGGTTCCCCTGGCAACGAGCTGCACCTCAGGGGCTTTCCAAAAGTCACCGTATTAGCATAGACTCAGAGGCGGCTGAAAGGGTTTGGTATGCATATGCAAGGACACCTTAGTGCCCTTATCACTTAGGAAACTTCAAAGGTACAAGGGGCTCTGTGCCAGAAACTGATGAAGACCAAATACACATATTATTATAAAGTCACAGGATCACAGAACCTGGCAGGGACATGGTTTGGTGAGGACGTCACTGCTGCACCGAGACGTGGTCTCCTGGGACAGCCCCCGCCCCCTGCTGCCTGGACATTGCCTTCTGGTTGATTGCTTTGTGGGAGAAGAGGCGAGAACAGGTGTGTCTGGCCTGTGAGCCCGACCTCGCCAACAGCAGCCATGCGACGTATCAGGGAAGTGCTGTGGAGGCTCCGGCAGCAAAGGGCTCAGAGCAACGCCCACCCCAGGCACCCGGGTCCCCGGAACCCACAGCAGTCGTCAGATGGTGCAGTAATCCAGGCCACCCTGTCTGCTCCCTGAGAACGCTAGCAGAAGGGCTTTACTCTGCTCCTGAGGATTCCTTTTTTTAATATATAACCTTTTCCATCATAAAAAGTGAATATAGCCAGATCACATGTTTATCGTAGCTTTTCTTCCAAGGAACAAGCGTCTTTTAATTTCATGGCTGCAGTCACTATCTACAGTGATTCGGGAGCCCAAGAAAACAGTCTGTTTCCATTATTTCCCCTTCTATTTGCCATGAAGTGGATGGGACTGGATGCCATGATCTTCAACGCTGAGTTTTAGGCCAGTTTTTTCACTCTCCTCTTTCACCTTCATCAAGAGGGTCTTTACTTTGCTTTCTGCCAAAGGGTGGTGTCATCTGCATACCTGAGGTTACTGGTATTTCCCCCAGCAATCTTGATTCCAGATTGAGCTTCATCCAGTCCGGCATTTTGCATGATGTTCTCTGTACAGAAGTTAAATAGGGTGACAATACAGCCTTGACGTACTCCTTTCCCAATTATGAACCAGTCTGGTTCTATGTCCAGTTCTAACTGTTGCTTCTTGACCTGTATATGGGTTTCTCAGGAGGTAGAGAAGGTTCACACAGTCAAAGGCATTAACACAGTCAGTGAATCATAAGTAGCTGCTGGAATTCCCATGTTTTTTTATGACCCAATGGATGTTGGCCATTTGGTCTCTGGTTCCTCCGCCTTTTCTAAATTCAGCTTGTACATCTGGAAGTGCTCAGTTCACATACTGTTGAAACCTAGCTTGAAGGATTTTGAGCCTTACCTTGCTAGCGTGTGGAATGAGGGCACTTGGGTGGCAGTGTGAACATTCTTTGGCACTGCCCTTCTTTGCGATTTTCATCAGCCTTAGCTCTTGTCATTATTTTAATTCTAACCATTCTGATAGGTATGTAGTGGTAACTCATGGTAGTTTTTCACATTTCCCTAATGACACCTCATGTTGAACATCCTTTCGTGGGTTTATGTGCTATGTGGTGAAATGCCTGCACACTTTCTTCCATCTATTTTTTTCTCTTCTCTTTGAGTCACCTCTATTTCTCTATCTCCATGTTCTCAGATGTCTCCACTGTCCTCAAGAGGGTAACAAGCCCATGCACTGAGCTTTTATTTTGGCTATTACATTATTCAGTTCTAACTATTTTTTTTGGTTCTCCTTTATATCTTCTATTTCTTGGCTGAGACTTTCTACTTTTTCATTGGAATTTTCTACTTTGTCATTTGTTTGCAAATATGCTGGTCTGCCTTCAATGCGCAAGACCTGGGTTCAATACCTGGGTTTGGACGATCCCTTGGAGGAGGGCATGGCAACCCACTCCAGTCTTCTTGCCTGGAGAACCCCATGGGCAGAGGAGAGTGGGGTCTACAGTCCATGGGGTCAAAAAAAGTCAGACACCACTGAGAGACTGACACCACCACATGCTTGTTGAAGCTTTTTTTTTTCTTAGTAACATACTTTTATTGCTGTCTTTGTTTTTAGATCCTTCCATCTTTATTCTTTGCAATGTGTGGGCCTCCCATCACAGTGGCCTCTCTCGTTGCAGAGCGCCAGCTCTGGGCACACGCACTCCAGAGCGCTGGCTTGCAACTGGACACACTGGCCCAGCCGTTCCTCAGCACGTGGGATCTTCCCGGGCCAGGGATCGAACAGGTGCCCCTCACACTGCAAGGCGGACTCTTTACCCACTGGACCACCAGGGAAGCCCTGCAGAAGCATTTTTAAAGGAGCTGTTTTAAAATCTTTGTTCCAACGTCTGTGTCATCTCATTGCTGGTGTCTGACTTGTCTCATTCAGGCTGAAATCTCCTTGGTTCTTGGTATGGCAAGTGATTTTGTGTTGAAATGTGGACGTGTGGGGTATGAGACTCTGGATCTTATCTAGACCTTCTCTTTTTAGCTGCCTTCTTTGGGAACACGACTCCAGCAAATGAAGAAGGCGGAGCTGCTTCACCACTGCCTGATGGGGCAGAAGTCCAGGTTCCCCACGTGGCCTCTGTGGACCCTGAGGTGGGGGAGGGGACGTGATGACTGCTGGTCGGGTGGGAGTCTCCCACATTCCTGGTTGGGAGGAGCAGGAATGCCCCAGGATGGCTTCCCTGTGGCCTCCATCGACGTCATGTAGGGGGAGGGTCGCCTTATGACCACTGTCAAGAGGTAGAGGCACAGAATCTCCATGTGGTCACCAGAAACACCCCCGTGGAGCCCTCTGTATCACCCAGATCCTGGCTCTCCACACACTTGGCCTTGGCTGACATCCCCTCAGCTGTGTGGCGAGGGGCTCAGCATAGCCCCCAGGAAGGCAGGGGTCGAGGCTCGCCGCTGGGCCCTTGCGGCTGTGGGAGGGAGCAGACGACACTTGTCCTGTGCTATCGGGCTGGCCCCCAGTGGTGATCATCTACAAGTTCCTGTCTCGCTAGGCTGCCGGGAAAGCAGGCTCTGGGGGGGTCTGCCCTGTTTTGGAACCCACTCCAGTCTTCTTGCCTGGAGAACCCCATGGGCAGAGGAGAGTGGGGTCTACAGTCCATGGGGTCAAAAAAAGTCAGACACCACTGAGAGACTGACACCACCACATGCTTGTTGAAGCTTTTTTTTTTCTTAGTAACATACTTTTATTGCTGTCTTTGTTTTTAGATCCTTCCATCTTTATTCTTTGCAATGTGTGGGCCTCCCATCACAGTGGCCTCCCCGTTGCAGAGCACCAGCTCTGTGCACACGCACTCCAGAGCGCTGGCTTGCAACTGGACACACTGGCCCAGCCGTTCCTCAGCACGTGGGATCTTCCCGGGCCAGGGATCGAACAGGTGCCCCTCACACTGCAAGGCGGACTCTTTACCCACTGGACCACCAGGGAAGCCCTGCAGAAGCATTTTTAAAGGAGCTGTTTTAAAATCTTTGTTCCAACGTCTGTGTCATCTCATTGCTGGTGTCTGACTTGTCTCATTCAGGCTGAAATCTCCTTGGTTCTTGGTATGGCAAGTGATTTTGTGTTGAAATGTGGACGTGTGGGGTATGAGACTCTGGATCTTATCTAGACCTTCTCTTTTTAGCTGCCTTCTTTGGGAACACGACTCCAGCAAATGAAGAAGGCGGAGCTGCTTCACCACTGCCTGATGGGGCAGAAGTCCAGGTTCCCCACGTGGCCTCTGTGGACCCTGAGGTGGGGGAGGGGACGTGATGACTGCTGGTCGGGTGGGAGTCTCCCACATTCCTGGTTGGGAGGAGCAGGAATGCCCCAGGATGGCTTCCCTGTGGCCTCCATCGACGTCATGTAGGGGGAGGGTCGCCTTATGACCACTGTCAAGAGGTAGAGGCACAGAATCTCCATGTGGTCACCAGAAACACCCCCGCGGAGCCCTCTGTATCACCCAGCTCCTGGCTCTCCACACACTTGGCCTTGGCTGACATCCCCTCAGCTGTGTGGCGAGGGGCTCAGCATAGCCCCCAGGAAGGCAGGGGTCGAGGCTCGCCGCTGGGCCCTTGCGGCTGTGGGAGGGAGCAGACGACACTTGTCCTGTGCTATCGGGCTGGCCCCCAGTGGTGATCATCTACAAGTTCCTGTCTCGCTAGGCTGCCCGGGAAAGCAGGCTTCTGGGGGGCGGGGGGGTTTGTCTGCGCCCCTTGGTGTTTCTGGGCTGCTGGCTTCTTCGGCTCCAAGTCTGGGATCCACGAGGCAAAATGAAAACCCGGGGAAGTGACCACTGTGTCACTCCTCAGGTGCCGCGCTCCCTGGCCAGTCCGGCCCTCTTCTCTCCCCCTTTCAGAGTCTTCTCACGTGTGTTTCATGGCTACACATGGTGCAGGGCTTTACTGCACTGAGCCGGAGGAATACAGAAAGGATTTCTACTCCATCTTTTCAGAGGTCTCTCCAACTGCTTTTCATGCTTTAATTTTCCTCTTGTAACCAGGGTGAGTCTTGGCAGAAGCAGCAGCAGGTGTCTGAAAGAAGACCCCTCAGCTTCCTGTCAAGCGTTTGCTTTGCAGAAGACCCTGGCGAGCTCCTGGGGGCTCCCAGGATGGGGCTGGCCGCAGCAGCCCTGCCCCGACCCCAAGACAGCCCGCCCCTTCCCTGCCTCTGGTCTGGGCTGAGAGACAGCCTGCCATCTGTGAGCATAATCACCAAGCACCTGGCAAGGGCGGGGGTCACTCTTAGTGGCACTTCGGCCTTCATTTTACTAGAAGGAGGACGCGAGGCCATGATGCTCCTTGCGCAAAGCCAACAGGATATTTTTGGATTTCCTTCTCCCCCAGCTGGTCTTCTCCCTGCGGCCCGTATTGAAAATGCAGACGAGCCTCTTTCAAAGTGACAAGTACAGGCTGTAAAACTGTACAGAAAACACAATCTCAATTATGTTTAAAAATACTTTAAAAAGGAGGCGTCTGGAAGGAAATGTGCCGTGATGTTAATTGATGTTATTGGTGGATTACAAAAGAATTCTTTTAGAGCTGCTTCTTTCAGACTGTTGTAAGATGTCCAAATTTTCCAATATGAACATATTACATTTATAAAATTAAAAACAAATCTTTAAACCCAAATAAAATCTCTCCCACGAAGAACTAGCTAGTGAGTACAGGAAACCCCCACTGGCTGCTTGTCTCATCTGGACCCGGGTTCGTATCGTCAGACCACACGCGGTCGTCGCGGAGGACCCCGGGCGGCTGCTCGGGACGCCGACCGCATCCAGGACCTGAGGAGTGGGGAGGCTGCCTCTTCCCGGGCTTCCGGCGCTGGTGGCCTCTGGGGCAGCCACACCGCTGCCAGGAGTCCCGGGGCAGCTCTGATCAGAGGGGGACCCTGTGGCACCTCCTCTCATGGGCCCCAGGGCCCGCGGTACAGACTCCACGCAGACCCCCTCAGGCCGCACAACGGCCAGCGGCGCTCAAGAGCCCAGCGTGCGGTGAAACCCAGCCCGGCCACGACTCAGCCTCTCGGCACCGTGATCCAGGCCAGGCTGGCCAGAGGAAGTCCTCTAGGACAAAGGAACCGCTCGTTATCCGGCCTGAGATAACTCCACCGCAAGGTGGCCTCCATCCCTGGGGCGGCCGGGGGCCCCGTGTGCCATCTTTCCCAGCAGAGACACCCTTGGCCCCACCATCACATCCCCCCTGTGGCCTTGGTGGGTGGTCTTCACTTTAGCCAGGCCAGCGCCTCAGGTCCTGGCTGCTCGGGAAGGGTGTGGGCCCCGGGGAAGCCGGCCAGCCTCCCTGGCCGGGAGCCTGGGACCCACAGCCAGGCGAGGGTAGGAGACTGAACGCGAGCAGAGTCAGCAGGGGCGCGTCCCCAGCAGGTGCCTGTGGACCCACCCAGAGTCCTCCAGCAGATGGTCAGGGCGCCACAGAACCAGAGGGCGGTGAGGAGCCCATCCTCCCCAACCCGGGACGGACTGAGCAAACATTCTCAGACGCATCTTCCGACGGCACCGTCTAGGGGCAGCCCACCCCCGGCGTCCCCCTGCGCCGTGTCCTCTGCCGCCCCCTCTCTCTGTAGGCCTCGCTTCTTCCTTGCCACTATGGGGTGTGGAAACCTTGCTCTCGGTCCCTCTGCTATCTGGAAACGATCATGAACTTCCTCTCACAGAGGCGGGGCCACCTTGGGCCCCTCGTGCTCAGTAACAGCTGCAGAGAACCCGTCGCTGGCCAGTTGGGAGAGCAGGCCAGGCCTGGCTTGTCTCATCTGGACCCGGGTTTGTATCGTCAGACCACACGCGGTCGTCGCGGAGGACCCCGGGCGGCTGCTCGGGACGCCGACCGCATCCAGGACCTGAGGAGTGGGGAGGCTGCCTCTTCCCGGGCTTCCGGCGCTGGTGGCCTCTGGGGCAGCCACACCGCTGCCAGGAGTCCCGGGGCAGCTCTGATCAGAGGGGGACCCTGTGGCACCTCCTCTCATGGGCCCCAGGGCCCGCGGTACAGACTCCACGCAGACCCCCTCAGGCCGCACAACGGCCAGCGGCGCTCAAGAGCCCAGCGTGCGGTGAAACCCAGCCCGGCCACGACTCAGCCTCTCGGCACCGTGATCCAGGCCAGGCTGGCCAGAGGAAGTCCTCTAGGACAAAGGAACCGCTCGTTATCCGGCCTGAGATAACTCCACCGCAAGGTGGCCTCCATCCCTGGGGCGGCCGGGGGCCCCGTGTGCCATCTTTCCCAGCAGAGACACCCTTGGCCCCACCATCACATCCCCCCTGTGGCCTTGGTGGGTGGTCTTCACTTTAGCCAGGCCAGCGCCTCAGGTCCTGGCTGCTCGGGAAGGGTGTGGGCCCCGGGGAAGCCGGCCAGCCTCCCTGGCCGGGAGCCTGGGACCCACAGCCAGGCGAGGGTAGGAGACTGAACGCGAGCAGAGTCAGCAGGGGCGCGTCCCCAGCAGGTGCCTGTGGACCCACCCAGAGTCCTCCAGCAGATGGTCAGGGCGCCACAGAACCAGAGGGCGGTGAGGAGCCCACCCTCCCCAACCCGGGACGGACTGAGCAAACATTCTCAGACGCATCTTCCGACGGCACCGTCTAGGGGCAGCCCACCCCCGGCGTCCCCCTGCGCCGTGTCCTCTGCCGCCCCCTCTCTCTGTAGGCCTCGCTTCTTCCTTGCCACTATGGGGTGTGGAAACCTTGCTCTCGGTCCCTCTGCTATCTGGAAACGATCATGAACTTCCTCTCACAGAGGCGGGGCCACCTTGGGCCCCTCGTGCTCAGTAACAGCTGCAGAGAACCCGTCGCTGGCCAGTTGGGAGAGCAGGCCAGGCCTGGCATTGGCTGCGTCTTTATTTATAACTTCTTTTCCTTCCAGTGTTAAGGCCCCGCAATTTCAACCGAAAAGGGCGAGAGAAAAATGAACGCCTTGACATTTTTTCCCAAACATCCTCCCAGAGCGCGCTTGGCTGGGGAACGTGGCTCTGCCGAGAGCATGAGAATGTCTGTGGCCGCGGGGCCCTCCTCGGAGAGGGGCTATTTCTGTTTGGTGAGACATTTGTGCTCTGCTAGGCTCCACACTCGGGGCCGGGAAGGAAAAACGAAACACGTACGTGGGGACTAAGAGCCCGACCAGAACGAAAGCGGGTCGTCAGCCGCCGCGTCACGTGTCGGGGGCGCTGGGGAGCACCCCTGCCCGCACGCCCCAGCCTCCTCCCGCCGGCCAACCCAGGCGCAGCCACCCACGGGCGAGGCCGGGGCTCCCCGCAACCCAGGGGTAGCCACGTGGCCCGGAGCACAGCCTCCAGAGGCAAGCCGCCGAGGGCTGAGCCCTGTCCCCCTCGCCGGAGGGACGCTGGGCTGGTGGCTTACTCCTCCGGAGAGCAGGCCACGCCGAGCGGTGCGGGCACAGCACCAGGCCTGGCCGCCGCAGCCGCTGGGAGCGCGGGCCAGCGGGCAGCTCCCTGGGGACGAGCGGCCGTGGGAGGATGTCCACTCAGGGAGGGCTCGGGAAGCCTTCCCGCCGCTCCCTGACGTGGGGCTCAGATTCCACAAGGGTCACTGTGCCGCCCTCCCCCGGAAAGGCTCTGAGAACACTCCCCCGTGCAGCAGATGGTCAGGGCGCCACAGAACCAGAGGGCGGTGAGGAGCCCACCCTCCCCAACCCGGGACGGACTGAGCAAACATTCTCAGACGCATCTTCCGACGGCACCGTCTAGGGGCAGCCCACCCCCGGCGTCCCCCTGCGCCGTGTCCTCTGCCGCCCCCTCTCTCTGTAGGCCTCGCTTCTTCCTTGCCACTATGGGGTGTGGAAACCTTGCTCTCGGTCCCTCTGCTATCTGGAAACGATCATGAACTTCCTCTCACAGAGGCGGGGCCACCTTGGGCCCCTCGTGCTCAGTAACAGCTGCAGAGAACCCGTCGCTGGCCAGTTGGGAGAGCAGGCCAGGCCTGGCATTGGCTGCGTCTTTATTTATAACTTCTTTTCCTTCCAGTGTTAAGGCCCCGCAATTTCAACCGAAAAGGGCGAGAGAAAAATGAACGCCTTGACATTTTTTCCCAAACATCCTCCCAGAGCGCTTGGCTGGGGAACGTGGCTCTGCCGAGAGCATGAGAATGTCTGTGGCCGCGGGGCCCTCCTCGGAGAGGGGCTATTTCTGTTTGGTGAGACATTTGTGCTCTGCTAGGCTCCACACTCGGGGCCGGGAAGGAAAAACGAAACACGTACGTGGGGACTAAGAGCCCGACCAGAACGAAAGCGGGTCGTCAGCCGCCGCGTCACGTGTCGGGGGCGCTGGGGAGCACCCCTGCCCGCACGCCCCAGCCTCCTCCCGCCGGCCAACCCAGGCGCAGCCACCCACGGGCGAGGCCGGGGCTCCCCGCAACCCAGGGGTAGCCACGTGGCCCGGAGCACAGCCTCCAGAGGCAAGCCGCCGAGGGCTGAGCCCTGTCCCCCTCGCCGGAGGGACGCTGGGCTGGTGGCTTACTCCTCCGGAGAGCAGGCCACGCCGAGCGGTGCGGGCACAGCACCAGGCCTGGCCGCCGCAGCCGCTGGGAGCGCGGGCCAGCGGGCAGCTCCCTGGGGACGAGCGGCCGTGGGAGGATGTCCACTCAGGGAGGGCTCGGGAAGCCTTCCCGCCGCTCCCTGACGTGGGGCTCAGATTCCACAAGGGTCACTGTGCCGCCCTCCCCCGGAAAGGCTCTGAGAACACTCCCCGGAAGCCGGGGGGCCCGTTGCCAGGCCGGGCGGCCCAGCAGCTGCAGGGCGGCCCCCGCGGCGGCTGAAGCAGCTGTCTGTCCAGTTGTGCTGTGAGAGCGCGGGGCCGCGTGGGGGCCGTCTCCCGCAGCCTCGTGCGCCCTCCGCTGTCGCCCAGGGTCGTCAGGGCACCTCGCTCCTGTGACCTGAAGCGTCAGGCGGGCAGGACGACGAGGAGAGGGAAGCGGCGGCTCCCAGAGGGCAGGGCGCACTGACGGGATGGGGCCGAGGCCACACCCCTCAGCTAGCTCTGGGCTCCCCTCCCACCCAGCCCCTCCCGGGGCTCCCTGGGGCAGCAAGAGTCCCACACCACTAAAGACACTTAGCATGCACGCACGTGGAGTCTCCTTCTCCCAGCCAAGGACTGAACCTGGGCAGGAGGAGAAGGGGGCGACAGAGGATAAGACCACCGACTCAAGGGACATGAGTCTGGGCCAGCTCTGGGAGACGGTGAAGGAGCGGGAAGCCTGGCGTGCTGCCGTCCAAGGGGTCGAAAAGCGTCCAGACCTGCCGGAGCGACTCAACAACAATGTAATTCCGTCAACAGACCTCGACTGTACAAACTGAAGCAAAGTGGCTGAGTCACTTCGACCCGGCCAAGGTCATCCCAACCCCAGGGGTCGGAGGCAGGCTGCGTCCAGGCTGCCCCGGCTAATCACGGCCCGGCCACGCTCCCGCCTATCTACACCAGCGTCCCTCCCAGAGGACGCACGCGGCGCTGTCCAAAGGAGCACCTGGTTCCTGGAGGGCGGGGCGGCGAGGCCAACAGGACGTTCCCGCGCCTCCCGGAGCGCCAGCACTTCCCCGAGCAGGAAAAGCAGATTCCAAACAGATTAGCCGCGGTAGTGCACATGGCCAGGCCTGCTGGGGCTGCCTCTGGTCTCCGGCTAGGGCGGGGCGGGGGCTGGCAGGTGGGCCTCTCTGGGGCTCACCAGGCTGACAGCATGACGAGGAGCCGGGCAACATATAGGAAGAGGAGCAGGTCTGGACCCCACGTGCTGGGCTGGACTTTTTCCTGGGGAAGCCTTCCCGCCGCTCCCTGACGTGGGGCTCAGATTCCACAAGGGTCACTGTGCCGCCCTCCCCCGGAAAGGCTCTGAGAACACTCCCCGGAAGCCGGGGGGCCCGTTGCCAGGCCGGGCGGCCCAGCAGCTGCAGGGCGGCCCCCGCGGCGGCTGAAGCAGCTGTCTGTCCAGTTGTGCTGTGAGAGCGCGGGGCCGCGTGGGGGCCGTCTCCCGCAGCCTCGTGCGCCCTCCGCTGTCGCCCAGGGTCGTCAGGGCACCTCGCTCCTGTGACCTGAAGCGTCAGGCGGGCAGGACGACGAGGAGAGGGAAGCGGCGGCTCCCAGAGGGCAGGGCGCACTGACGGGATGGGGCCGAGGCCACACCCCTCAGCTAGCTCTGGGCTCCCCTCCCACCCAGCCCCTCCCGGGGCTCCCTGGGGCAGCAAGAGTCCCACACCACTAAAGACACTTAGCATGCACGCACGTGGAGTCTCCTTCTCCCAGCCAAGGACTGAACCTGGGCAGGAGGAGAAGGGGGCGACAGAGGATAAGACCACCGACTCAAGGGACATGAGTCTGGGCCAGCTCTGGGAGACGGTGAAGGAGCGGGAAGCCTGGCGTGCTGCCGTCCAAGGGGTCGAGCGTCCAGACCTGCCGGAGCGACTCAACAACAATGTAATTCCGTCAACAGACCTCGACTGTACAAACTGAAGCAAAGTGGCTGAGTCACTTCGACCCGGCCAAGGTCATCCCAACCCCAGGGGTCGGAGGCAGGCTGCGTCCAGGCTGCCCCGGCTAATCACGGCCCGGCCACGCTCCCGCCTATCTACACCAGCGTCCCTCCCAGAGGACGCACGCGGCGCTGTCCAAAGGAGCACCTGGTTCCTGGAGGGCGGGGCGGCGAGGCCAACAGGACGTTCCCGCGCCTCCCGGAGCGCCAGCACTTCCCCGAGCAGGAAAAGCAGATTCCAAACAGATTAGCCGCGGTAGTGCACATGGCCAGGCCTGCTGGGGCTGCCTCTGGTCTCCGGCTAGGGCGGGGCGGGGGCTGGCAGGTGGGCCTCTCTGGGGCTCACCAGGCTGACAGCATGACGAGGAGCCGGGCAACATATAGGAAGAGGAGCAGGTCTGGACCCCACGTGCTGGGCTGGACTTTTTTCCTGGGGTTGGACGGGGGTGGAGAGAGGAGAGGGGTGCGGTCTGGAACATTCTGTAGTAGAGGGGGTTCCGCTTTCCTGGACACACAGATTTAGAGGTCATGCAAAAGCCACAGATGATCAAGGGCATCTGGATGTCCTGGCTGGCTGCCCGTGGCACTGACCCGTGACGCAGCCCCGGGCACTGGCTGTGCCCCCCAGCCCTGATCCTTGCTCGGCTTACACCCCAACACCCCCTGCAGCCCCACACCCACCAGCCCCAACTCCCTCTGGCTGGACGGACCTGGAGAGCGCCCACGGAGACAGACCACGGGCACAGCCAGGCCAGGGCTCAGGGCCGTCTTGTCCCCACCCCGCTTCCAGCCCCAGAGCAGTGGTGGGGCACAGGCGCAGCCGGGCTGCAGGTGCAGGGGGGTGGGGCAGGAAGAAAGCCTGCGGGCAGACCCTCTGAACCTTGCTGGGCTCAGCACCACCACGGGATGAGCTGGCGAGAAAGCTCCAGGTTCCCCGGAGCTTGGTCTCGCCCAAGTTCAACGAGTATTTGTCCTCTTTCTGCAAGATCGGCTTTGTTGGGCTGAGTCTATCGAGCCATGACACAGACTGGGCACAGGGACAGCAGAGTCACCCGGACCCGTATCCCCTGGTGCCGCCGTCCTCAGCCGGGTGCCCGGCTAAAGGCCCTGGGGTGGCAACGGCGACAGCGGTGTTGAGCCCTCCCCGTGGGGCAAGGTGGCCCCAAGTGCGGCGTCAACGAGCCCCAGGAGGCTGCGGAGCACATAGCCCAGCCTCATTATCAGCTCGAAGGCCGGCTTAAAGGATATTCCAATAATTGCAAGGTTTTTTGTAAATGTTAATTATGGTTGCCTTAATTAGCTCCAAACCCATTGATCTATGGATTATATTAGGTTTATAAGTGTAATTACCTTAACAGGCATATGGATTACAATTATGCTCCAATTAAACCTCGTGCGTATGGCGTATAAATCAGCAGAGGGGTCCTCCCATTCTCGGTCAGCCTGTTAAAATGCTGGGGCTCTACGGCCCTTACACCTTATGGGCGGGCGGGGCTGGCAGGTGGGCTCTCTGGGGCTCACCAGGCTGACAGCATGACGAGGAGCCGGGCAACATATAGGAAGAGGAGCAGGTCTGGACCCCACGTGCTGGGCTGGACTTTTTTCCTGGGGTTGGACGGGGGTGGAGAGAGGAGAGGGGTGCGGTCTGGAACATTCTGTAGTAGAGGGGGTTCCGCTTTCCTGGACACACAGATTTAGAGGTCATGCAAAAGCCACAGATGATCAAGGGCATCTGGATGTCCTGGCTGGCTGCCCGTGGCACTGACCCGTGACGCAGCCCCGGGCACTGGCTGTGCCCCCCAGCCCTGATCCTTGCTCGGCTTACACCCCAACACCCCCTGCAGCCCCACACCCACCAGCCCCAACTCCCTCTGGCTGGACGGACCTGGAGAGCGCCCACGGAGACAGACCACGGGCACAGCCAGGCCAGGGCTCAGGGCCGTCTTGTCCCCACCCCGCTTCCAGCCCCAGAGCAGTGGTGGGGCACAGGCGCAGCCGGGCTGCAGGTGCAGGGGGGTGGGGCAGGAAGAAAGCCTGCGGGCAGACCCTCTGAACCTTGCTGGGCTCAGCACCACCACGGGATGAGCTGGCGAGAAAGCTCCAGGTTCCCCGGAGCTTGGTCTCGCCCCAAGTTCAACGAGTATTTGTCCTCTTTCTGCAAGATCGGCTTTGTTGGGCTGAGTCTATCGAGCCATGACACAGACTGGGCACAGGGACAGCAGAGTCACCCGGACCCGTATCCCCTGGTGCCGCCGTCCTCAGCCGGGTGCCCGGCTAAAGGCCCTGGGGTGGCAACGGCGACAGCGGTGTTGAGCCCTCCCCGTGGGGCAAGGTGGCCCCAAGTGCGGCGTCAACGAGCCCCAGGAGGCTGCGGAGCACATAGCCCAGCCTCATTATCAGCTCGAAGGCCGGCTTAAAGGATATTCCAATAATTGCAAGGTTTTTTGTAAATGTTAATTATGGTTGCCTTAATTAGCTCCAAACCCATTGATCTATGGATTATATTAGGTTTATAAGTGTAATTACCTTAACAGGCATATGGATTACAATTATGCTCCAATTAAACCTCGTGCGTATGGCGTATAAATCAGCAGAGGGGGGTCCTCCCCATTCTCGGGGTCAGCCTGTTAAAATGCTGGGGCTCTACGGCCCTTACACGGGGCTGGCCCTCATGGGCTCAGCAGCACGGGCGAATCAGGTGCAGCCGGAGGGCAGCATTCACGTGACGACAGCCGAGGGGCTGAGGGGGACGGGCTGGCGGGCCCAGCGTGCAGGACGAAGAGCTGTGCCCATCGTGGCTGCTTCTCCCTGAGGACAGCCTGAGAGCCCCTCTCTCCCCTCAAGGAGATCAGGACGCTCATCGGCTGGTTAATTTCGACTCAGCCTCTTAGAGCCAAAGATGCGTCTGTCTCCCTGTCGCTGGGATGCCCAGGGTGAATGATATTCACCCACTTTCCAGGGTCGGGGGTGGGGAGGCCGCAGGGCCTGCTGGGTGCGGGTGCAGGAAAGCAGGGCCCCTTCTCCGAAACCCCACTGGCAACCTGGAGGCGGGAGGGAGGGAGCAGGGGGACGGCAAGGGAAGGTTCAAGCAGAGAGTCCAGCGGAGCAGGGGGCGAGGAGAGGAAGTGCCCGCGGCTGGCAGGGGGCCTCAGGACCCTGGACGAAACCCGCTGTCAGGACGCTGGCCCAAGCCGGCGGCGCCGATGGCCCGGCATGCTCCCTGGACAGCCTTTCTGTATCTTCGCCGTGAGCTCAGGCTCTTGGGGGTCGGAGGTGGGAACCCCCTCCTAGGCCAAGCTGCCCTGACTCCGAGGGGGCTGCAGGGGCCCCCACACTGGAGTGGAGGGTCTGCGGGCCTCTCACAGCTGCGGACTTTCTTCTGACGAGCCCGCCCCAAGGGACAGCGGTTGTCGTCATCCCGGAAGCCGCGGCCCGCCTGGCTCCGGGATTTATGACCTCCCAGTCAGGACGGGTCTCGCCTCCCCTGGTCAGAGTGAGGCTCCGCACAGGGGGAGGGCCAGCCGGGCACCCGAGCGACCCGCCCTCCCACCCGCTGGGTCTCGGAGGCAGCGCGTGCTGAGGCCGGGGCCACTGCCTGGGGGGGGGGGGCACGGGGGCCGTGAGGCTGACGGGGGGGCCAGCAGGCACCTGGGAGCCCAATTAAACCTCGTCGTATGGCGTATAAATCAGCAGAGGGGTCCTCCCATTCTCGGGGTCAGCCTGTTAAAATGCTGGGGCTCACGGCCCTTACACGGGGCTGGCCCTCATGGGCTCAGCAGCACGGGCGAATCAGGTGCAGCCGGAGGGCAGCATTCACGTGACGACAGCCGAGGGGCTGAGGGGGACGGGCTGGCGGGCCCAGCGTGCAGGACGAAGAGCTGTGCCCATCGTGGCTGCTTCTCCCTGAGGACAGCCTGAGAGCCCCTCTCTCCCCTCAAGGAGATCAGGACGCTCATCGGCTGGTTAATTTCGACTCAGCCTCTTAGAGCCAAAGATGCGTCTGTCTCCCTGTCGCTGGGATGCCCAGGGTGAATGATATTCACCCACTTTCCAGGGTCGGGGGTGGGGAGGCCGCAGGGCCTGCTGGGTGCGGGTGCAGGAAAGCAGGGCCCCTTCTCCGAAACCCCACTGGCAACCTGGAGGCGGGAGGGAGGGAGCAGGGGGACGGCAAGGGAAGGTTCAAGCAGAGAGTCCAGCGGAGCAGGGGGCGAGGAGAGGAAGTGCCCGCGGCTGGCAGGGGGCCTCAGGACCCTGGACGAAACCCGCTGTCAGGACGCTGGCCCAAGCCGGCGGCGCCGATGGCCCGGCATGCTCCCTGGACAGCCTTTCTGTATCTTCGCCGTGAGCTCAGGCTCTTGGGGGTCGGAGGTGGGAACCCCCTCCTAGGCCAAGCTGCCCTGACTCCGAGGGGGCTGCAGGGGCCCCCACACTGGAGTGGAGGGTCTGCGGGCCTCTCACAGCTGCGGACTTTCTTCTGCGGAGCCCGCCCCAAGGGACAGCGGTTGTCGTCATCCCGGAAGCCGCGGCCCGCCTGGCTCCGGGATTTATGACCTCCCAGTCAGGACGGGTCTCGCCTCCCCTGGTCAGAGTGAGGCTCCGCACAGGGGGAGGGCCAGCCGGGCACCCGAGCGACCCGCCCTCCCACCCGCTGGGTCTCGGAGGCAGCGCGTGCTGAGGCCGGGGCCACTGCCTGCACGAGCACGGGGGGCGCAGGCGGGCAGGACGACAGCAGCGTCCATCGCTGGGGAGGCCGGATGTCCCCGGAGGCGGTGGCTCCTGTGGCCCCTCGTGGGGCGGGTGACGAGCCGCGGGGGCACAGCAAGGCCCACCTGGGAGCCCGGACGGCACGGCAGCGCAGTGGTGGGGGCGCCCAGCCTGGGGACCCGATGCCGCGGGCAGGCGATCCACGGACAGCTCCAGGCGCTGGGGCCTGCGCCCAGCAGGAGGGCCACGTGGACCGCAGGTCTGAGGGCGCGTCGACCTGTGGGGTCTGCTGAGGCCGGCTTCCTTCTCCCCGCCCCAGAGACGCGCCCTGGGAGGAGGCCGGGCCTGCGCACGCCCCGAGACTCTGAGGGGAAGGAGGAGGGAACCCCCGTCTCCAACAAGGACAAGACCAGTGGCCCCTGCAGACTGTGCACCTGTCTCAAGTCGGTGGCGAGGTCAGCGCCCATCCAGAGCAAAAGCGCAAACAGGCCACGGGTCCTTCCTGCCCCACTGCCCACGCAGCAGAGCCTGGAGGTCCTGGACACGCCAACTCTGACAACACCCCCTCTCACAGCCCCTTCCCTAGGACTGTGCCCACCCACACACCCCCGCACTCGGCCGCGGAAGTCCCGCCACAGTCCGGGCGACCCCTGTGCCCACCTCCAGCCCCGCCCCCCGCCCCCAGCCCTGCTTTCCCGCGTGCCCACTCTCCCGACCACCCAGGCCTTGCACGGGCCACCGCCCTCGCACTCGAGGACTCACTGCGGGCGATGGACCCTCAGCCACGCACACCCCGCCCGTCTCATCGGGGGCGGTCAGGACCTCAGAGACGCCTCCATCCGACTCCGGCCCCCTCCCACCACGCTGAGGGGCCCTGTCCCCTGCCCTCCGCCCTGTCTAGGCCGTCCCTTCCCAGAAGATCCGCCTCACGCCTTGGATCTCAGGATGGAAGAAAGAAGACAGGGAGATGCTTCGATCAGCAGTCTCTTCCCCTTCCAAGGGCTGAACGGGCCATGAGGTCCACGTTGGCCCTGCCTTGCCTTGTGGTCTCCAGGTCCCGGTCTCAACGGGGACAGGGCCGGGTACACGGGCGGGTCTGCCTGCACCAGGGCTTTCCGTCCCCAGGAGATGTTATGGGGGCTTTATTCCACACCCAGGAGGCAGGACATGTGTGACCTTGCCCTCCTCGCCCAGGTCAGCCCGGGCCAGGGCACACCGCCGGCCTGCCTTCACTGCTGCCCTGCAGGGCCAGGGACCTCCTGGGCATGCTCCACCCTCGGGGGGCTCAGCTGGGCGGCCGGGGGCTGTCGTTCTGTGAGGCCACAACCATGCCCCAGAGAGGGGAACAGCCTTAGACGCTGGCAACTCTTTGTCCCATCTTAAACCTCACACCATGCTTTCTAAACAGCTGCACTTAGTACGACTTTTTAAAAATTAAACAGGCACAACAAAATGCTAACCGCTGTTCCCTCTGGGAAGTGGGGCTGTAGGTTATTTTCTTCTTTGAGCTTTTCTGTATTTTCCAAAGAGGGCATGCATTTCTTATATAATTAGAAAAATTACATTAATTTTCGAAAAGAAAAAAAACACTGGAGGCATAGTCACAAACATAAAAACGAGGAGGATTAACGGAGTTCTTCAGGGTAAAAATGGCTTTTCCTGGGCCATTGTGCTCGGGCCCAGACAGGCCCCACTAAGCCCAGCCCATGGCAGAGGAGAAATGCAGGCTAAACTCCAGCGTGCAGCAGACTGGCGGGCGAATTCTGTGCTCCCAATGGCCCTGGTAACCAGTGCTCCGTCTCGAGAGCGAGGCCAAAGCTTGGAGACATCCCTAACTCCCAAGCTGCCAGGTCTCAGCCCTCGTGGCTCCCAGAGCTTGCCTTGCGGGGGCATCTCTGTGGACAAAGCCCCCTGCCACCTGCCTGCCCCACAGGGTCCCTAGCGCAGAGGGGAGCGAGGGCGATGGGACCACAGGCCGGCCTGCGGACGGGCAGGGTCTCCCTCAGCGGGGTCCTCAACGAGGGTCCCTCCGGGGCACAGCGGGACCGCAGGGGTGAAGTGCAGGCACCCCACGAAAGTGAGGGCAGGTCAGACGAGACGCGAGGAGGCCGTCAGGAAGGCAGCCTGCGGGCGGGAGCGCACGAGGAACGGGCGCGGAGGGAGGTCGGGCTCCAGCGCAGCTCAGCCCAGAAGCTGCGGGGCTGCGGGCGGGGCGGGACCTCTCCCCAGCCATCCGCCCCCAGCTGGCGCTGTCCTGCCCTCTCTCTGGTGCCCACGTGCAGAGGCAGGTGAACCTCCTCGAGGGTGGGAGCTCTGGGGAGACCCAAGATCCCTCTAGGTGCTGCCGACCATGCAGAGCCCCAGCCTGAGCACACAGACGGCAAACAGAAGGTCATAGTTCAAATCCCACTGGCTCCTGTGTGTCCTCAGGTGAGAAACTCAACCTCTGCCTCAGTTTCCTCTCCTGTAAAATGGGGATATATTAGCACTTGCCTCTCGGGCTGTTGTGAACATACACACAAACAAGTCCGTAAATCAGTGGAAGTCGCCGGGCAGCTGACCTGTGCAGAGAGCCTGTTCCAGGACATGGCCCGGCGCTCCGGGAAACCACGGGCAGCGTCCAGGCTGCCCTGTCGGCCCCAGCACCAGCCCCAGGCCCCGACGGCCCATCAGGCCCAGGACGCCCACCAGGGCTAGCTGCGGGTCACAGGCACCACGAGAAGGCCAGGAGAGCAAATGTGCGACAAAGGCCTTTGGTGACTCAGCCTCTGGACCTGCAGGACCGTCTGGTTCCAGGGGTGTCAGCCGGAGGCATGTCTTGGCAGAGCCCCTCAGACACCCCGCTGCTCCTGCTCCCTCCGGGCACGGGCCAAGTGCAGGTGCAGGCCAGCCCGCCACGGAGCAGGCGGCCGCCTCGCCCCTGTCCCTTGGAGGAGGCGACGCCCCTTCCAGGCGGTAATGCCCTCGTGGCTCCCAGGGCCTTGGGGCATCCTAAAGCCCCTGCCACCTGCCTGCCCCACAGGGTCCCTAGCGCAGAGGGAGCGAGGGCGATGGGACCACAGGCCGGCCTGCGGACGGGCAGGGTCTCCCTCAGCGGGGTCCTCAACGAGGGTCCCTCCGGGGCACAGCGGGACCGCAGGGGTGAAGTGCAGGCACCCCACGAAAGTGAGGGCAGGTCAGACGAGACGCGAGGAGGCCGTCAGGAAGGCAGCCTGCGGGCGGGAGCGCACGAGGAACGGCGCGGAGGGAGGTCGGGCTCCAGCGCAGCTCAGCCCAGAAGCTGCGGGGCTGCGGGCGGGGCGGGACCTCTCCCCAGCCATCCGCCCCCAGCTGGCGCTGTCCTGCCCTCTCTCTGGTGCCCACGTGCAGAGGCAGGTGAACCTCCTCGAGGGTGGGAGCTCTGGGGAGACCCAAGATCCCTCTAGGTGCTGCCGACCATGCAGAGCCCCAGCCTGAGCACACAGACGGCAAACAGAAGGTCATAGTTCAAATCCCACTGGCTCCTGTGTGTCCTCAGGTGAGAAACTCAACCTCTGCCTCAGTTTCCTCTCCTGTAAAATGGGGATATATTAGCACTTGCCTCTCGGGCTGTTGTGAACATACACACAAACAAGTCCGTAAATCAGTGGAAGTCGCCGGGCAGCTGACCTGTGCAGAGAGCCTGTTCCAGGACATGGCCCGGCGCTCCGGAAGCCACGGGCAGCGTCCAGGCTGCCCTGTCGGCCCCAGCACCAGCCCCGGGCCCCGACGGCCCATCAGGCCCAGGACGCCCACCAGGGCTAGCTGCGGGTCACAGGCACCACGAGAAGGCCAGGAGAGCAAATGTGCGACAAAGGCCTTTGGTGACTCAGCCTCTGGACCTGCAGGACCGTCTGGTTCCAGGGGTGTCAGCCGGAGGCATGTCTTGGCAGAGCCCCTCAGACACCCCGCTGCTCCTGCTCCCTCCGGGCACGGGCCAAGTGCAGGTGCAGGCCAGCCCGCCACGGAGCAGGCGGCCGCCTCGCCCCTGTCCCTTGGAGGAGGCGACGCCCCTTCCAGGCGGTAATGCGGAGGGTGGGGGAAGGGGACCGCCCTCTCTGCGCTCCAGCATCACCAAGTCTGCTGATAACATGAGGAGGCCCTGGCCCCCAGTGCGTTCTGGAAGCCCTAGCTAGATGTCCGGAGGGACGAGGTCACGGGAGCAATGGCTGACAGGACCACGACGCCCCCCAGGAGTCCTCGGCGCCCCTCGGTGGCTCCGTCCTGGGTCCACACCGCTGGGGTGCCGACAGACGTGAGACTTGTACACCCGCCTACCCCGGAGCTGCTGCGTGAAGTCCATCGGGGTGGCCGCGGGCACCAACAGGTCAGGGGCCTGGGGGAGCGGAGCCTTAGGGTTCGGAAGCTCCACCAGGGGGCCAGCTGCAGCCAAGGGCAGCGCTCCCGCAGGCCAGAGAGCCCTGCTCCCCTCTCAGAGCAGCTCTGGACACAAGCTCACCTGACGGAGTCCAGTGACAGTGGCGCCCGGAAGAGGGGTCACTCAGAGCAGAGCCCAGGACCCCGAGGCCCGGGGAGCCCTTCATAACCTTGGCCGCTGGGCCACACCTGCCCACACCATGCTCTGGGGTGGCACAAAGCCACACACGCCCCGCCACGAAGCCCGGCAGCTTCTGTTTACGCTGCAGCCGGAATTACTCACTCCTGGCTGAGACCTCCAGCATCTTGGGCAACCTTGGCCTCCACTCTCTCCGGAGCAGTAGGCACAGAGACGGGGCCCACAGGAGCAGGAAATGGGGAGCCCGGCGCTTGGGGCAGGCCCTCACGCCGGCCACCTGGTCCTCTGGCCTCAGTTTCCTCATCTGCGAGGCAGGGGCAGTGTGACGAGTCAGTGATTACCTCTAATGGGAACGGCCTTCAGACGCATCTTTGGATGGGCCCGGGAAGGGCAGAGGCAGCTCTGAGCTCCTGGCATCTGGTTCAGGCCCGGGGCCGGGCCTGGGGGCAGAAGAGGCTCCGAGCGCCGGTGCCAAGAGCCGTCGACAGGCCCTGGCCTCCCCCACCTGATTGCACAACGGGCTCCGGGCTGGGCATGCCCGCCACCCACTCCCCGCGGCCTGGTTCACACCACCCGGAGCCGCCCACCTGCACCCCTACTTCTGGCAACAACGAGAAGCCCCGCCACACGGGCAGAGCTCGGACCCCTCGACCCCTCCCAGAGCCCCGTGTTCCCCGAGCACGGTGTTCCCAGGATCTGAGCCGGCAGCAGGGAGACGGAGAAGGCAGGTGGGGAGACTGAGTTTGGGCAGCCAGAGTGACGGCTGTGAGCAGGGCGCTGGAGTCGGACACGCCTGGGTCAGCGCCCGGGTCCACCAGGGTGTTACGAAACGTCTCAGGTGCTCGGAACCCCGAGACACCGCTGCACCTAACAGGCGGGCGGCGCGGAGGCCAAGGTCTGCAGCAGAGCCGGGCCAGTGTCCGCCCCCAGCCCTCAGCGCGCAGCCCCTCCGACGCCCAGCGGCAGGGCAGCGTGCAGAGCTTCCAGCAGGACCCAAGGCCCGCTGTCCTCGGCCGGACCTCGCCGGGCCCGTCGGACCCTCCTGGGCTCAGGGCTGCTGCGCAGGATTTGCTCTTAAATAACTCAGGTTCCCAGTGGTCTTCCGTCAACCACGGCCCTGGCCTGCTTCGGGCCTTCAGAAGGTCACTCCCAAAGCGGCACAGAAGCTTCCCTGACCTTCTCCTGTCCCCGCCCTCAGCCTCCCTGCCCTGGGCTCAGGGGACCTCGGGGAGGCGTCCCCTGGAGGCGGGGTCCCCGGTCCGCCGGCCCCACTCGGCCCGCCCCCGCTCCCCCGGGCCTGCAGAGAGGAGCCGGGACGCCAGGAGGCGCTCGTGAGCGGCCGCCTGGCCCCGGCGGGCTCGCGGGGGCGGCCTCCGCGGGGGGCTGGGCTGGAGTTTATTTCAAACCATTTCACGTGGACACACGGATGTTTCCTCTTGGGGTGCCAAAGAAGGTTAACCCCTGGTTCCCCTCCTGGCTGACGCCGGCCCGCACAGGAACGTCAGGGCCAGGCTGCCGGGAGCCGCCAGGCTCCACCCACCGCACCCGGGAGCCCCGCGGGCCGGGGTGCAGCACCGGCCGAGCAGGGCAGGCCAGGGCCAGCCCCGAGCAGCCGCAGCCTCCGCACCTGCGAAAGCGCGCGGGCCGGGGCAGGGTCTGCGGAACCCAGGCTCTGTCTGCAAACCCAGGTGCCTCCAGCGTTTGAAGCTGAATTTCCACCTGGCCCAGTGGGTGCTGGGGGAACCCACTACAGGGAAGAGGGCCGCCTGGGCGGAACTAGATCAGGGTCCGGAAGCCTCCCTGGGTTTCCCGATGGTCCCCTGAGGGACGAGCGCAGCGCCGGGGCTTGGGCCCCCGGCTCCCTAGGCTCTGAGCCCCTGGGGCAGCTGGGGGCAGCTCTTCTCTGGCCCGGCCCGGCCCCCCAGCCAGCCAGCACGCACCCCTGGAGGGCACCCGACTTCAGACTCGCGGGGCCGTCCAGAGAGGTCTGGAAGAGCGGGGCGGGACCCAGGGCACCACGCAGCGGAGGCATGGGAGCACCGGCTGTGGAGCGGCCTCCGGGGCTCAGAGACAGCCTCCCGGCTCCGGAGTCAGCTTGGGCAAGCCGCTCAGCCTCTCTTAAGCACTGCCCGCCACCCCACCTGGCTGTTTGGAGGGTAAGTGAGCTGAAGGAACAATCTCGATGGAGCCGTTCCCAGGTCTGTTCCTGCCCCGGTCAGTGTTTTCCCAGCAACCACAGGAAGGAGACACAGCCACAGGGAGGAGGCAGGGCACAGAGAGGTTAAGTACCCAGCCCAGAGCCACACAGCTGAGCACATGGGGGACATCGGGGTCCCAGGGCCTGTGTACTTAACCACTAGGCTCCAGGGACCAAGGCACAGGAGACAACACCCAGACGCCATGAAAGTCTTTGCGTAGAACTGTGTGCACCTCCTGACGGCTCCTTTCCACCGCCGGGTCGGCGAGTGCCTCCCAGCCCTGTGTGAGCCAGAGCCGAGTTACCAACGACACCAGAAACCACGAGAGATCTTCCGTCAGGAGCCACGAGGGAGGCGAGCTCCCCACAGCCTCGCCTAGCCCTCACTTCCCCTCCTGGCTGACGCCGGCCCGCACAGGAACGTCAGGGCCAGGCTGCCGGGAGCCGCCAGGCTCCACCCACGAGGAGCCCCGCGGGCCGGGGTGCAGCACCGGCCGAGCAGGGCAGGCCAGGGCCAGCCCCGAGCAGCCGCAGCCTCCGCACCTGCGAAAGCGCGCGGGCCGGGGCAGGGTCTGCGGAACCCAGGCTCTGTCTGCAAACCCAGGTGCCTCCAGCGTTTGAAGCTGAATTTCCACCTGGCCCAGTGGGTGCTGGGGGAACCCACTACAGGGAAGAGGGCCGCCTGGGCGGAACTAGATCAGGGTCCGGAAGCCTCCCTGGGTTTCCCGATGGTCCCCTGAGGGACGAGCGCAGCGCCGGGGCTTGGGCCCCCGGCTCCCTAGGCTCTGAGCCCCTGGGGCAGCTGGGGGCAGCTCTTCTCTGGCCCGGCCCGGCCCCCCAGCCAGCCAGCACGCACCCCTGGAGGGCACCCGACTTCAGACTCGCGGGGCCGTCCAGAGAGGTCTGGAAGAGCGGGGCGGGACCCAGGGCACCACGCAGCGGAGGCATGGGAGCACGGGCTGTGGAGCGGCCTCCGGGGCTCAGAGACAGCCTCCCGGCTCCGGAGTCAGCTTGGGCAAGCCGCTCAGCCTCTCTTAAGCACTGCCCGCCACCCCAGCTGGCTGTTTGGAGGGTAAGTGAGCTGAAGGAACAATCTCGATGGAGCCGTTCCCAGGTCTGTTCCTGCCCCGGTCAGTGTTTTCCCAGCAACCACAGGAAGGAGACACAGCCACAGGGAGGAGGCAGGGCACAGAGAGGTTAAGTACCCAGCCCAGAGCCACACAGCTGAGCACATGGGGGACATCGGGGTCCCAGGGCCTGTGTACTTAACCACTAGGCTCCAGGGACCAAGGCACAGGAGACAACACCCAGACGCCATGAAAGTCTTTGCGTAGAACTGTGTGCACCTCCTGACGGCTCCTTTCCACCGCCGGGTCGGCGAGTGCCTCCCAGCCCTGTGTGAGCCAGAGCCGAGTTACCAACGACACCAGAAACCACGAGAGATCTTCCGTCAGGAGCCACGAGGGAGGGAGCGAGCTCCCCACAGCCTCGCCTGGACCTGCCCGCTCACCTGGACCTCACCCACCCGCTGAGAGCACCCACAGCAGCGTCTGTTTTCAGGGATGGGAATGAGGCCCAGAGACAGAAAGTGCCTCACGCAGAGTCCCATGCGGGCTAGGAGGAGTTCAGAGACGCCACCCCCGACACAGACCCAAAAACCCAGGCTCCCTGCCCTGGGCCAGGGCTGGCCAGGCTGAGAGCTGTCTGCCCGGTTTCCTCCCTGCCCTGCTGCGGCTTCCGACAAGCCAGTGCTGCCCCCTCCCTGCCACCAGCTCCCTCTACAGCCTCACATTTGGGAGACCGAAAAAGGAAAGAAAAACTTGAGTGCTGTAGTGGAGGGAGAAATTCAGCCCTGAACGTCTAGCCCCTGAGCACCCGGCCCCTAGCACCCAGCCCCTGAGCACCCAGCACCGAAACTCCCAGCCCGAAGACCCAGCACCAAGCACTCAGTCCCTTAACTCCCAGCACGGATCACCCAGCACCTGAACTCTCAGCCCCTGAGCACCTAGCACCTGATCACCCAGCACAGGGGCAATGAGGTGCTGCCAGTCCCCCAAGAAAATCTGCTCCTGAAACATCATGGCCATGCTGCGGGCTCCCTCCTGCATCCCACTCACCACTCAGTCACACTCTGGGGCCTTCAGCCGCCCCGCACCGCCAGGCCCCCCGCCCAGGTGCTCTGTGTCCTCGGCCCCAGCCTCACAGCCTGCCACTCGGAGCCAGCGGGCCTGGGAGACACCAGGGTGGACGCGGCCCTGCTGTGCAGGCGGTCCTGAGCACCGCCCCCACCGCGTCCCCCTCCCCTGCACTCCGCTCTCACGGAGTCCTCCTCAGGTGTCCCCAAGTCCCCAGGACACACATTCCATGCCCAACGCCGGGCTGGGGGCCCTCCAGGCCGCTTGGTCTCCCCATAGGGTACTGAGCACATGAAGGGGCCTACACAGCTGGGCTGCCTTCTGGGGGCTTCTGGCGGGAGACAGGCTCGCAAGGGCCGGGCGTGTCTCCGGCAGGGGGTGCAGGGCGGGGTGGGAGCAGCCGCCCCTCCCGTAACTGAGCAGTATGCCCAGATACAGTCGCCTGGGCCCTGTCTGGAGACAGCGTTCCCAATCAGGCATCTATTTTTCTTTTGACCACCCTATGCAGCGGGTGACTTAGTTCCGGGACCAGGGACTGAACCCATGTCCCCTGCAGCGGAAGCGTGGAATCTTAACTCCTGGACCACCAGGGGAGTTCCCAATCGAGAGCACCGACTGTCTCGCGGCAGCGCCCCGCGGTGTGCCACGCTCCGCCGGGCGGCCGCGGGTCACGGCGGCCAGCGGAGTCTCACGCGGCTGCATCTGCTCGCCTCCCTCCCGCCATCCACGCACGTACCCCGTGTGCGCTGCCAGCACTGCCCACGTGGAGCGGAGGCTGGAGCCCACTTGGGGGAACGCTTGGAAGCCTAAGGATGTGGGGGCGAGCTTTGCAAAGCGGTGCCCTAACACCCCGGTTGATGACCCCTGTCATCTACACAGGGGTGCAGGCCTGGCCGAGCCCACCCTCGCGAACACCCGGGCGTCCGGGGGTCAGGCCCGCAGCCTCGGGCCCTCTGGGGCGTGCACACCCGCGGTTTCACAGACCCCCTCCTCCTGCTCGTGTCTGCTCACTCAGCTCCTCCTGTGCTGAAGGTGCTGACGATACGGCCTCCAAATTCCCATTTTGCAGATGAGAAAATGGAGGCTTGGCTCGTAGGCAGCAGCGCCGGGATTCGAGCCTGGGGTTCGTCTCTGTCTTTGGGGCACATGATCACCACGGCAGTGCTCCTGCCTGTGCCCTCCCAACCCGACCCCTCACTCACAGGCTGGGGGAGCAGCTGCCTCCTCTGCTCCTCGCCCGTGAGTCAGGCTCTCGGCCCCTCAGCGTCTGGTCCTCTTGACGACGCGCATTCATCCCCAGCGGGGCTGGTGTTGCCCAGGGGGCAAGCTCTTTGGGCGACGAGCTTAGATGTGACAGTGGTCTGCGGCCCTCCAGAGGGCCGTGGCAGAGAGGACGGAGGGGTGGGCGCCTTTTATTTCTGCCTGTCCTGAGGGGGACCCCCGTGTTCCTCTGGGATCCTCCTCTTCCATCTATCCTCTAGCCCAGCGCAAGGCTGCAGGTCAAGCGGGGTCAGCCTGGAACGTGCGGAGCTCCTGGCCACAGTGACGGGCATGTGATCTGAGCTGGGCCAGCGAGCTGCCCTAGAGTTTTCAAGAACCCCTAGGAAAGTAGCCAGTGAAATACAAGCCGAGAAGCACCAGCGGCCATCTCTGTCATTCCAGGGGAAAGCCTGCCTAAGGGAGAAGCTGATAGGCAGGAAAGGAGAGCCTGGAGACAGAGAGAAAGGAAGAGACTCCCAGTCACGTCGTGTGAGCGCCTGGATCCAGCTCTGCCTGAAGCTGCTCTCGCCTCTGGGCCTCTGAGTTCAGCGAGCCAGTGAACGAGCGCGGCGGCCACCCTGGCCGCAGGAGCATTGCGGGGCCAGGGCTGGGCTGGGCAGCCTCCGAGGTCTCGCTCCTCTGAGGCTGACCGTGACGTGCGCCCACCAGGGAGCCCACCCCAGAGCTCTGCCTTTTACACAGGTGGGTGATGTGGTACGCAAGCCCAGGTCCCCGCTTTTTAACATCCATTGCAATGCTAGCATTTAGATAGAGTAAATTTTTTAATTAAAACCCGTATTTCTTTCCATTTCCCCCTAACACTTTATTTCCAAATTAAAAAAAAACACCAGAACCCCAAGCATCTACAGTATAGTATCTGTAATACTCCATCACAATCCACAATATTCGAAAACCACCAGACATGCCAGACAGAATAAACCTCCCCAGAGAATTCGGTCCCGTGCTAAAAGACGCTGGGTGCCCCCTGCTGCCCTTCCTGAGGGGCAAGGAGGGATCTCGGCGGCATGGCCTTTGGCCACAGCCCTGCTGGCTCGCTCTCTGCTCTGGAAAGCGCTGGAAGGAACCTCGTTTAACCGCAGAGGCTGCCCCGAAGGTGTGTCAGAGGGGTCCTAGGACAGAACCGGCCGCCTGGAGGGGGCAGTCCTCGCCCTTGGGGTGACCCGGGGCGGCGGAGACGGCGCTGCGGCCGCCAGAAGCGGGTGCTCAGCCAAGCCGCGCCCTGCCCTGGGCCTGGTGATGTTTAATGGGCACCCGTGAGCGCCAGGCTGTCTCTGTGCCTCTCTGGGCGCTGGGGCAGCCCTGGCAGGCGGATCCCGCTCCCCCATCGACAGACCGTGGGATAGCGGTGCTGCCACCTCCACTTACAGCCCTGGAAACTGAGGGTGCCCGCCCGACGCGCCCCACCCCACTGCCAGCCCGGGCTCTGCAGCCTGCAGGTCCAGGCGCAGCGGTCCTGGGCGCCCGTTCCATGCTGGGGTGGCTGGGAGCCACCTCAGGCGGCCACCCGTCCACGGGTCCACACGCGTGTGCGAGAGTGTGGTATCCGTGTGCGTGTGACCATGGGAGGGAGACAGAGTGACGGGGGAGCGTGCCCGGGTCCTCGCTCGGCTCCTGACGTGTCCCCAGGAAAAGGGGTCAGGTGCGACCGCGAGGAGGTATGAACGGTCAGTGGGCCATCCGCCAGCCTCCCCCTCCACGGGACAGACGGGGCACCTTGCCTGAATTTGCCAGAAGACTAAGGATGCACAGGGCCCGGCCCGCATGGAAGACGAAGCCTGTCCTTCGGAGAGAAGAGGGCCATGGCGCCTGGGCAGGGGGCAGCAGCTCTCCCAGTCCAGCGCTCCATCGCCAGTCTCGCAGGAGCTCCAAGCCGGGGCCTGGTCTCTCAGGACCAAGCACGTCCCTTCTCTCCTGGTCCCCAACCCCCATGTGACACCCCGCGCTCAGCCTCAGCCTGCGTCCTCCAGCCCTGTGCAAAGCGGCTGGAACCTCCGATCCGCCAGCCCCTGCTGCATGAACAGCACCCACGGGCACCCCCAGCCCCAGCCGAGCTACAATGCAGCCCCAGCCCAGCCCAGGGGCCGGTACACTTTCCCTCCCAAGTCCAAAAGGGCACACTGCTTGTCAAGAACATTCTGGGCCCATAAAACATCTTCCGGCCGTGAGTAAGGAACAAGGAAGGGAACACCGAGCGCAGGCTCTGTGCGGCGGGTTACAGACATGGCACGGCCGGCGTGGGCCCTGCGGTGGACGTCCACCCCTGTGCCTGAGAACCGGGGGTCATGATGGACACGGGCTCAACGGAGGGAGGAGAGGGCGAGATGTACAGAGACAGCAACGTGGACACTACATTCCCATACATAAAACAGACGACCAGCAGGAGTCTGCTCTGTGACTCGGGAATTCAACCAGCGGCTGTGTGCCAACCTGGAGGGGGGGGCAGGGGCGGGGCGTGGGAGAGAAGCTGGAGAGGGAGGGGGCGTATGGATAGCTGTGGCTGATTCAGGTTCAGGTTTGGCAGAAAACAACAAAGTTCTGTAAAACAGTGATCCTTCAGTGAAAAAATAAGGTGGCGGGTGCTCCCCTGGTAGCTCAGTGACAAAGAGCTCACCTGCCAATGCAGGAGACACGGGTTCAATCCCTGATCTGGGAAGACCCCGCATGCTGTGGAGCAGCTGAGCCCCTGAGCCACAACTGTGGAGCCTGTGCTCTAGAGCCTCGGAGCCGCAACTACGGAGCCCGTGTGCCGCAACTACTGAAGCCTGTGTGCCCTAGAGCCCGAGTTCCACAAGAGAGGCCACCCCAACAAGAAGCCTGCTCACCTAGAGAGCAGCCCCACTCCCTGCAAGTAAAGAGGAGCCTGTGGCAGCAGTGAAAACCCAGAATGGCCAAAAACAAACAAACAAAAGACCCAGGGGCCAGCCCCGCCGTGCAATGCGGAGGGGAACAGAGTGATGGGCGCTGGCCCGGGGTCCTCGCCCTGCTCCCGGCGTGCCCCTGGGAGGAGGGTCCGGTGGGACCGTAAGGAGGTCTGAAGGGTTCGTGAGATAACCGGACGGCCTCCTCCTCCACCGGGGGGGGTGGGCAGACAGGGCGTCTTGCTCCAGGAAACAACGTCTCTTGCCGGAATTGCCAAAAAAGTAAGGGTACACAGGGCCCAGTCCCCACGGAAGAGGAGGCCTGTCCTTAGGAGAGAGGAAGAGGGCCCTGGCGCCTGGGGCGTGGGGACACAGCTCTCCCAGACCCGCCCCTCATCCCTCGACCAGGACCCGGCCTGTGCCCCGCAGCGCTGCTCGAGCCCTCAGACTCTGCCCCCGGGGCCTGGGTGTTCCCAGGAGAAACACAGGCAAAGCCACCCACCCGGGGAGGCGCAGCCAGGCTCTCGACCAGCCTCTGCCCAGCCTCGCTGGGTGGCCTCGGGCAAGGCTTTAAAGGCCATCTCTACTGGCAGGGCCGCTGGCAGTGTGGGAGCAGCACCTCCTAGTCTCCAGGACTCACTGCGACCGGGAGGAGCTGCCACCAAAGGGCTCAGGGCCCCGGGGAGTTGGGATGGGATCTTTCGGAGCCTGCAGGAGCAGCAGCCTTCTGGGCCCAGGCTGGAGGTCCTGCCAGCAGGCCAGGTGCGTCAGACATGCCGGGAAGGGGCAGGTGGGGAGAACGCCCTAGAGGCCTTCACCTGCCAGCCAGGTGAGGGCCACACCCGGCTGGGCCGGACTTCCCGGCAGAGCGGGAGTGCACGGCAAGCTGTGTGCGGTTGTCCGCGCCTCGGTGGCCTGCCTGGGCAGGGGCTGTTTGCACGCTGGTGCCCCGGGAGCCCCTCTGGCTGCAGACGCTGGGGTTGCTGGAGACGGCCTGGCCTCCTTGCTGCTGGTCCTGGGGGCGGGGGCGCAGGCCCTGTGCAGCCCTCCTTCCAGAGCTCAGGTCCCCCTGACCCCGCCCCACTTGAGACTTCAGCCTCTTTTCTTCGGAGCATTTTGTGACAAAGGCAGGAAGAAGTGAGGGGGATGAAGACGCGGAAGGCCACAGGGAGAACTCGCGGTTCGTGGGCAAGTCCAGGTCCCGCACTCCCAACAGTGCCGCAGCCGGACACACCACCTCATGCACGCACGTGTGTGTGTGTATGAGTGTGTGTGTGAACGTGTGTGTGTGCACACTCCGAAGACACTGGTGTGCGCAGCATCCTGCAGTGGGCTGCCCAGAGGCCCCATGGCGCCCCCTCAGCCCCCTGCCCTCTCCAGCGTGGAGGCAGGACCCCGTCTAGAGTCGCACTCATTCAGCCTCCCATCTAGCCCCGGGCTTCAGGCCCCTGGCCAGGCGTGGGCACCGGGCCCCCTCACTGCGGACTCCCCGCCCCCGGTCACAGGCCGTCCGCCACCCTCCTCGATCCCCCAGTGCCGTCGGGGCTGCAGCAAGGCCACCAGCAGGGGACGCAGTGCAAACAGTCGATGCCCTGCTGCCCCGCGCAGGGCCACCCGGAGGAGAGGCCCAGCACCCCTTCCCCTGCTCACGGCTGGTACAGAAATGGGCCGTGATGACCTTCAGGGCCAGGGTGGCCGGCTCGCAGAGGTGGCCAGAGGGATGGAGAGCCCCAGGGGTGGGTGGGGCAGACCCAGAGGGAGAAGCCTGGGGTTGGAGGGTAGGAATGCTGGCCCAGTCCCCAGGGTGCCGGCCTGCCAAGGCTGCTCACTGGCCCCAAGCCAGCGACATGCCTGCAGAAAACAGGGAGCAAGGCGCCATGGAGGCCTCGCGCACCAAGAGCGCCATCTGCAGGGGGGAGGCAGACGTGCAGGGGCTCTCTGTCCACCCAAAGTGCAGGAGGCCTGGACCGGTGACCGCGCGGGGGCAAGCCAGGACTTCCTAGGAGCCATGTGACCAAGAATAAGAATAAGCTGGTGAAATGAACATAAGCCATCAGGACCCCAACAAGGACTCAGTATAAAATATCACAAGTAAGCCTGTGGACATTCTTCTTGCACTGTCTCCGAATTCTTGGGCACGCGCACTTTCAGCACCCCTCAGCTCGGACCAGCCACATCTCGAGTGCTCCCCAGCACCTGCGGTTCGTGGCTACCGCATCCGACAGCAAGGCGCTAGAGCGCGGAGATGCCACAAAACATGACTGTGGGAAGGACAGCTGGTGAAACAATACAACCCCGGTTTTGTAAAAAGGAAAGAACAAAGTGTTCATATGCTGTCACGGAGAGGGCAGGCTGGACGGATCTGGCCAGCTGTTCGTGGGTTTCTCTCTCCAGGACACAGGCGACAGGGGACTCAGAAGAGGGCCAACCCCCATGGTGTGAGCTGGGACACGACCACCCGCAGGCCCACCTGCCCATTCGTGGGCTTCCTGATTCCGCATGTGGACCTTCCTCAAAAGCCTAGGAGCACACGTGGGCCTAGGGCAAAGGCAAGACCTTCGCAGTGACAGGGGCATAGCTCAGGCTGGCCAGAGACCCCAACTGTGGCTAGCTCTAATCCCGACAGACCTTTTTCTCCCTACGAAACCAGAAGCAGCCCAGTACAAAGGGCGACATGGTTCTCTCTCTTCACTTCGCCCTGAGCCTCGGCACCGTGCTCTTGGTAAGGAGGCTCGCGGTCACAGGTGCTCAGTGGGCTGAACTGGCCGTTGATGGGCTGGCGCCGGGCCCCCGGCAGGACCGTGCAGTGCAGCGTCAGGGCGCTAGTCCGACTGCTTGGCAACGTGAGAGTAGGGGAACAAGGGACCTCGGGGCTCCAGGCTGGCCTCTGGGAGAGAATGCTGACAAGGCTTTGAGTCAGACAGAGGCCTGACACAGCCCGGAGACCAGGAAATCTTGGAAACTCTCATTTGAGGACATGGAAGAGACAGGAGGTCCAGGTTTCAGGCATGCTAGGGGATTCAAGGGGCTCTGGCACCCTGGGAGGTCCAGGAAGGGGCTGGAAGGCCCTCCCTGGCCCCAGGCCCCAGGAGTGCTGAGACGGGCCTGATCACCAGGTATCCGCCCCCCCCGCCCCAGACCTCAAGGCTCCTGGGTCTCTGACACTGGGGTCGGGCCTCAGAGGGAGGGTCAGGCCCTCTGCCCTACTCCTCTGACCCCACTCAGCAGGTCATTCAGCATGGCTGTGACTCATCCCCGCCCCCAACGTCCAAATACCCAGGGCAACCATGTTTTATCTAAGTCTCTCCAACATCCACAAAACTGCACTTTCTCTGAATGGCCACAGTCAAAACACTCTGGAGGAAGGCAAGACAACACTCTGACGTCCGAGATGACCAAGAGAACTGCACCTGGACGCCGCGGGACACCTCCACACGCGGCAAGTGCCCGGCCCCTCGTAGGTGCTCATCGGTGACCCACCCGAGGCCAGGCTGACTTCTGACCCAGCAGAGAAAACCCTCTGGAGACAGAGGTTCAGCTCCAAAGTGGCCCTGACACAGACCATAAAAGACAGACACGGGAGGAAAAGGACGGCAAAGGTGACCAGAGCAGCTGAGCACCCAGAGCTGTAACCTTTGAGAACAGCCACGCGTCAGCCTTGTTCCCAAGAGCAACGGCGTCCAATTCCAGGCCAGCTCTTTGCAGGCAGCGGGCCTGACAGCCAGTCAGAGCCCTCTGCGCGCTGGCTCTGCCCTCCTCCCATCCCAGTTCTGCAACTCAGACCCTGTATCAAAAGCCACTTCATCCACCACCGTCTGCTGCAAAAAGGCATCCAGGCCCATTCTTAGGTGACAGTCACCAAAACGGAACCAGATGCCCCCATACGGCTCTTCCATTTGGAAAGAGGAACCCCTTTTATTCTGGAGACGAAAAGCAAAAGCCTGGTCAGCCCAGGAATCCACGAGGCAGTCAAGCAGAGGGCAGCACGCTCCCACGCGGGGCACTCACCTGAACTTCCCGGTCCGCACCTGCAGGGCTCTCATGCCGCACTGCTGGGCGCCGCCGACGTCGCCCACGATGTCATCCCCAATCATGATGGCCTGTTGGGCAGACGGGGAAGGGCACTGAGAAGTGGTGTCGGGACGGTTTTCTTCCTGTGCTCCCTCATCTTTTCTGACATAATAAACCTCTGGATTTGATGCTTAAACCCACCATCATACACATTAAACAAGATAATACTCTCGTCGTATTGATTAAAAGTCAACCCACTTGAGCATATCTCCCACTCCCCGCCGCGGGCTGCAGGTCTGAATGGTGCATATGTGGACAATTTAAAATCAATCAGCAAGTACAAAAGTGATACAAGGTGGGCTTCCCTGGTGACTCAGTGGTAAAGAGTCCACCTGCCAATGCAGGAGACACGGGTTCATCCCCGATTTGGGACGATCTCACATGCCACGGAGCAACTAAGTTCATTCCCGTGTGCCACAACTACTGAGCCTGTGCTCTAGAGCCGGGGAGCCGCAACTCCTGAAGCACGTGTGCCCTAGGGCTAGTGCTCCGCAACAAGAGAAGCTACCACAATGAGAAGCCACGTACCATGAGTAGAGAGTAACCCCTACTTGCAACTAGCGAAAAGCCCACACAGCAATGAAGACCCAGAACAGTCAAAAATAAATAAACGCCCCCTCGAGGACACATGGGAGGCGACGCCGTCTCAGCTCCACCTGAACACACGAAACTTTAGCTTTGGCTCAATACTCCATAACCAGGTTATTGCGCCAACCACTGGTTCTGTGAAAACTAAGTGACTTTGTGGCAAATCTGTGTGGCCCAAGTTGGAAGCTTTTACTTTCAATGGTGAGTTTACCACTTACAAGAAGCAAAAAAACATACAAGCAAAAATACACACACACGAAATGCTCACAGCCTGAATATCATTTCGAAAAGCAGCCTCTACCCACCGGAAAACAACTCGAAAACCAGACAAACCAAACGCAACCATCGTTTTCAAGACACCGGACGTGGGACGCCGAAGGGCGAGTCCTGAGTCACAGGACACAAACCTGTCGTGCAGACGCCCCTGCGCACGGCCTTCAGGTCTCCAGGCTGTGAGCACAGGGAGGGGAGTGAAGCGGAGCCCAGACTCCCTGATGAGCAGGCGCAGCTAAGAGCTGGGAGACTGAGGCCGGGTTTTGGAGAAGAGGGGGCACCTGAAGAACGGGGAGATCTATGGAGAGTTCCCCCAAATGACGCAGTGTTGGGGAGACTGCTGATGAGCACAGACGAGTGAGGAAACCACCCGAGGCCAAGGAGACAATCACATCAAAAATTAAAACAGAGCCAGGACGTCAGGAGGGCTGGGAACAGTGCCTGTTCCCACCAGTCCGCTGGAACGTCTCACAGTGCACAGGGCACTGGGGAGCACGCACAGCAGCACCTGGCCTCAGCAGTGAGGAACAACTGGTTGAGTCGCTAAGTTGTGTCCAACTGGAGACCCTATGGACTGTAGCCCACCAGGCTCCTCTGTCCGTGGGATGCTCCAGGCAAGAATACTGGAGTGGGCTGCCACGCCCTCCTCCAGGGGATCTTCCCAACCCGAGGATCGAACCCGGGTCCCCTGGCTGCAGGTGGTCTCCTGCCTTGCAGGCAGATTCCTTACTGACTGAGCCACTAAGCAGCCCTAGACTAAACTCTGCTCTGGTGCCCCCTCCCAAGTCTTAAAAGTAAGATCTGGAAGGACTGAACCGTTCCCAAGTGATATGGCTATATCTCAGAACAAAGCACAAAAATATTTCCCAGGTGGTGCAAGCTATACAGACCCCACCTGCCAATGCAGGCGACGTAAGAGACGTGGGTTTGATCCCTGGTCAGGAAGAGACTCTGGAGAAGGGCACGGCAGCCCACTCCAGTATCCTTGCCGGGAGAAACTCACGGACAGAGGAACCTGGTGGGCTACGGTTCATTCGGTGACCGTCAGCCATGACTGATGCGACTCAGCACACACGAAAAAATATCCAGCACTCAGACAGGTAAAATTACATACAATAAATCCCCTTCTATTACAAGAACCATCAGACAAGCAAAGACGACGAGTACCGCACACAACCAAGAGGAAAACCAACCACGCCTGACCTGGCGCTGGCACAGTGGAAGAACGAGGACAGGGCACCGAGTCCTCTCCGGTGACTGTCCTCCGTCCATTCCCAAAGTTAAGCAGACACATGGCAGAGAAAGAGAAGATCCAGATCGAACCTCCAGAGGTGAAAACTACAGTGTCTGGAATGAAAAAAAGAGAACACCTGGATGAAATTAAATCCAGGTCAGACAATGCAGAAGAAAAGAGCAATGAACTTGAAGACACAGCAATAGAAACTATCTCAAATGGAACGGAGAAAAAATACTTTTTAAAACATGAACAGAGAACGTGAACTATGACAAAACTTCCAAGGGCCTGGTGTACCTGGAGTCTCTGAAAGCAAGATGCTCAGAGAGGAGGAGACAGAAACAGGATCTGAGGAAATGATGGCTGAAAAGCTTCCAAATTCAACAAGAATGATAAATCCACAGCTCCAAAATCCCAATCAATAGCAAGCGCAAGAAATATGAAGAAAATTACATCAAAGCACAACATAATCAAATTGCTCAAAACCAGTGACAAGGAGAACATCTTAAAGTCAGCTGGAGGACTTCGAGAGAAGGAACGTATGGTTGCCGGTGGGGGAAAAGATAGGCAGGAGGGATAGACCATTTAGGATGAGCAGGGACACGTGGCTGTATGTGAAATGCATAACCAGCAAGGCCACCTAAGAGGCCCAGACAACAGAACTGCTCAACAGAGACCAAGGAAAAGAGTGGGCAAGCGGCACGGTCCAGATCACCTCTCCCGTCACCTGTGGGTGTCCCTTCAACATATCAACCTGTGCCATGAAGATTACTGTTTAAATGGATTCATATTCTTTACGTAAATAAGTGTATTTTTAAAGGAAAAGAGAGCAGCCCCCCTCACTCAACTCTCGCCCGGATTAAAAGCTTCAAAATACTTTCGGGGAACCATGCTGCTAGTGCAAGTACAGTGTAACCCGTCAGACACCAACATCCCAGATATGCTCACGAGTGTGATCAGAAGTGCCCTTGGTCAGAGGTCAGACAGGCTTGCGGACTGGACTCCCGTGGCAGGGGGAGTGTCCCCCTGTTGACAGGGATACAAGCTTTGAAACTGACAGCCATTCCCCCCGTCTCTCTGAAATTCAGACACAAGGCAGGGCCAGCCAATGAACAAACACAGAGACCAAGGGGCCACCTTGCTAGCAGGTTCCTTGGAAATGAAACAGTCTTCCAATGATTAAATGTCACGCCTGGCATCTTTCATGCTCTGGGGAAAATACAATTTTGTACACACACACGTATGCATGCAGCAGACGTTCCTCCCTGCTGAGGACAGAGGCTCTGGGTCTTCCCGGGCGAGGGCGTGCGCTGCTGTGGCCTGCGGAGGTGGAACTGAGGAAGTACACCGAAGAGCAGCAGCCGGTTCTGTGCGATAACGCGGCGGCCGAGCCCGGGCAGAGCCCAGGGTGCGTGTGAGCGGAGGGGAGGGCAGGCGTGCGGGGACCCCGGGGGAGTGCGGCCGTCTGGGCCAGCCTGCGGGCTCCGCATACTAAAACGTGCTCTGGCCCTCGGGGATCTCACAGATTTACTATCGGTGAAGGGCGATAACCACGCGAGGAGGAGCAATTATTGCCAAATCATTTAGGATTTAAAAAGTCATTGGCAAGAAGATAGAGGTCAAGAGGTGCGCTGTCAGGGGAAATAAAAAAACCCTACCTGTCAGGCCCGGCCTGCACTTTCCCTCTGACTGCAGCGTGGCCCGGAGAAGACAGGGCTGCACACCGAGGGGGCGGCTCCCACGGAACAGGGAGCCGGGAGCCAGAGGCGGCACCACAGCCCTGAGGCAGGCTTCCCAGTTGGGGTTCAAAATGCAGCTTCACTGGCCCTTCTTAAATATCTGTCTGCCGCCATCCTAAGTGCCATGGAAGAACCCATTCCAACAGGTGGCGATGCTGGGAACACAGCTTCCGAGGGACGCCAGAGAGCCTTCCTCAGATAGCCCACATTCCACACAAGCTCCCCTCGTTCCCGGGGCTCTGCCAGAGCAGCACTTCTGCCGGACCCTCGGCAGCACGAGGCAGAGCCGGTGGTGAAGGAGCTGCTGCAGCCCCGAGGGGCATGCGCCCCGCTACTTGTAAACGCCTCGGGATGACACCCCGCCTTGGCACACGCCCTGGACGCTCCGCCTGCGGGCTCTGACCTGGAGGCCGCTCACCACGAAGGCATCCCCCCCAGCGTCTGACACACTTGTGAGGAATGATATCAACACGGCAAAACTTCAAGAAGCTATTCTGTAAAAAGTAAATTAACAACAGTATTGGTGAGGATGTTGGGACATGAGCGCTTGCGTGTACGGCTGGTGAGGAAGCTGAATCGCCAGCGTGTTTCTGAAGGAGAAATGAACAGTGTGCGTCATGGCGTGACAGCTACATCCCCAGATGACACCTGCGTCTAGGAAAATCATTTAAAATACACAAAGGGAACACAAAGGTGTTCACGCGGGGTACGTACAAGAGGGAAACTGGAGGTAATCTAAGTGTCCATCTACAGGGGACCGAGGAAGCAGGCTGTGGTAGCAGGGGGTGGCAGGAGAGTCGCTGTGACAGAATGCTCCGTAGCCACAAAAACGACTTCGTGGGAGTGCCTGAGTTTGCACAAAGGAAACTGTTCTCGGTATTACGGGACAGGAATGGGAATCCGGTTTCAAAGAGCAGATGGAGGCTTATCCAATTTTGTGCTAAAAGAGTGTGTCTGCACGTGCGCTCAGTCACTGCAGCCGCGTCCGACCCTTTGGGACCCCGCGGACCGTAGCCCGCCAGGCTCCTCTGTCCACGGGAACTCTCCAGGCGAGAATCCTGCAGCGGGCTGCCACGCCCTCCTCCAGGGGATCTTCCCCACCCAGGGATCAAACAGCATCCCTTCAGTCTCGTGCACTGGCACTCAGGTTCTTCACCACGAGAGCCATCTGGGGAGCCGGAAGCCCCCACCCCACCCCACCCCACCCCAAATGTGGGTACAGACTGCCAAAACTGGAAAGGTTAAGCGTGATTTGTGTTACTCCAGGTTAGTGGATGAACATTTTTCTCCCTTGTACTTTCCGAACTGTATTCTCCCCCTTTAACAAATATAAGTTACCTCATAATCACATTTTATTTTTTAAAAATTGTGTTTTGAGATGAAGGAAAACAAAATCTACTTTAAAAGGCTTCAGGGGAGGAAATGTCTTAGGGAGAGCTAAGACAGGAGGTTTTAAAGATCCCTTGTGATCCAGAAAAGCACAGAGGCAACCCTGGGGCTGGCATTTCCTGAAAGCCTGGCCCACGATGGCTGCAGGCAGGCTTCACTTCAGAGCTGGGCCGCAGCCGCGCCGGGGCTGCCCCGGGCCCCTCTGTCCAGTGCTCACGGCACCCCGCGAGTGGTCCCCGCGCGGACACTCAGAGCGCACCCGGCTGGCGGGAGGAAGGAGCGCTGAGCTAGCCGAGGGCAGACGACGGGTCCTGATGCAGGTGCTCACTCCCCGCCACGGGTGCAGGCTGCCCCATGGGCCACACTTAGAGTTAATGCCCTGAGAACCAGGGCCCAAATCACGGGGCACAGTCCATGTCTTGCACCCTCTCTGGGTAAACTCACAAGTCCCATCACCATTTTCTTCGGGGGCGATGTGCTGGGTCTTAGTCGTGGCCTGCAGGGTCTAGGTCTCTGACCAGGGATGGCACCCAGGCCCCCGGCACTGGGAGCAGGAGTCTTGACCACTGGACCACCGAGGAAGCGCTGTCCTTAGGGTACTCACCCTCACCACCCCTGTCAAGCACTGGGGAATCCGGTTTCAAAGAGCAGATGGAGGCTTATCCAATTTTGTGCTAAAAGAGTGTGTCTGCACGTGCGCTCAGTCACTGCAGCCGCGTCCGACCCTTTGGGACCCCGCGGACCGTAGCCCGCCAGGCTCCTCTGTCCACGGGAACTCTCCAGGCGAGAATCCTGCAGCGGGCTGCCACGCCCTCCTCCAGGGGATCTTCCCCACCCAGGGATCAAACAGCATCCCTTCAGTCTCGTGCACTGGCACTCAGGTTCTTCACCACGAGAGCCATCTGGGGAGCCGGAAGCCCCCACCCCACCCCACCCCACCCCAAATGTGGGTACAGACTGCCAAAACTGGAAAGGTTAAGCGTGATTTGTGTTACTCCAGGTTAGTGGATGAACATTTTTCTCCCTTGTACTTTCCGAACTGTATTCTCCCCCTTTAACAAATATAAGTTACCTCATAATCACATTTTATTTTTTAAAAATTGTGTTTTGAGATGAAGGAAAACAAAATCTACTTTAAAAGGCTTCAGGGGAGGAAATGTCTTAGGGAGAGCTAAGACAGGAGGTTTTAAAGATCCCTTGTGATCCAGAAAAGCACAGAGGCAACCCTGGGGCTGGCATTTCCTGAAAGCCTGGCCCACGATGGCTGCAGGCAGGCTTCACTTCAGAGCTGGGCCGCAGCCGCGCCGGGGCTGCCCCGGGCCCCTCTGTCCAGTGCTCACGGCACCCCGCGAGTGGTCCCCGCGCGGACACTCAGAGCGCACCCGGCTGGCGGGAGGAAGGAGCGCTGAGCTAGCCGAGGGCAGACGACGGGTCCTGATGCAGGTGCTCACTCCCCGCCACGGGTGCAGGCTGCCCCATGGGCCACACTTAGAGTTAATGCCCTGAGAACCAGGGCCCAAATCACGGGGCACAGTCCATGTCTTGCACCCTCTCTGGGTAAACTCACAAGTCCCATCACCATTTTCTTCGGGGGCGATGTGCTGGGTCTTAGTCGTGGCCTGCAGGGTCTAGGTCTCTGACCAGGGATGGCACCCAGGCCCCCGGCACTGGGAGCAGGAGTCTTGACCACTGGACCACCGAGGAAGCGCTGTCCTTAGGGTACTCACCCTCACCACCCCAAACCTCGTCTAAGTTTATTTTCTATATTCTGCCAACAAGACGTATTTTAACATTTTTCCAAAATGGAAAATATCGCACTACTAAATATATCTTTCAAAGCTAAGCATTCTGCTATGTCGCTGCCCCCCTCATCATGAGACCTGGGGGGCAGCAGAGACGGGGGCCTGACTGCACGTCTACAGAGCAGTCCCGGCTCCAGCAGCAGGCTCGCAGCTGCGGGCAGTTCTGCTCCCCGGGACACGGGGCAACGCCAGGGGAGGTCTGTGGTTTCACAATCGGGGGGACGACGGGGGTTACCCCCGCCACAAATAATAATCTGGCCCCAAAATGTCAACAGTGCCGAGGCTGAAGAATCCTGCCTTCGCCTTGAGATGGGCACGCCGGCACCTCCGACAGGGGACTGGGTAAGGGCTTCGTGAAGTGAGTGGGAACGTGACAGACCGCAGGCGTGCCCGGCGCACGTGGGGCTCCGGCCTCAGGTCCTCCTCCGGGAAACGCGCGTCCCCCGCTTCCAGGCTCCCGAATGCGGACTCCTGGTGCTGATTACGCACGGAGGTCTGAACGGTCTCCATTTCCATTAAGCACGCACAATTGGCAGGTGATGGAGTTTCCTGTGATCATGGAAAACTGCCAAAACTTTCGCATCGTTAGGGCTTCAGCAGGAAGCAGTAAAACCACTGATTCAGACGCCTCAAACTATGAGAATCAGGTATTCCTAAAAGTCACCTTTCAGGTATATTATTCTTTGCCTTATTACCGAATCCCAGAAAGGCCCTGGTTACCTCTAAGAGGCCTGAATTTCCAATCTGTTAGAGTCATACCAACAATCTGTTATTTCTAGGCTGTTGAGGAAAGGTTAAAATGAAAATTGGATTGGGGGAGTTGCAGCCATTCCGAGTGCTCCTCGGCAGCGAGAAGCAGGTCTGCGTCTGGGAAGCAGCAGTTATCAAGGGAAATGACTGGTGATAACTTTATTGATTAAAGCTGCCTGAAAATGTAAGGTTTGCCTCAGCCCGGCACTGCAGCAGCAAGACCCCTCACAGGCATTTTTCATTAAAATAGAGAAGCAGGAGCAGAGAGTTACTGCCTTGTGCATAAGATACAGTTCATTCAAAATGGCCTTGTTTTGAAATACTGCTTTAAAATGTCTACACATCCTGAGGCTTGAATAACATTAATGGACGTTGTAGAGAAACAGTGGGGTGGTGGTGCTTAATTCTGCACAAGGTATTTTAACATTTTTCCAAAATGGAAAATATCGCACTACTAAATATATCTTTCAAAGCTAAGCATTCTGCTATGTCGCTGCCCCCTCATCATGAGACCTGGGGGCAGCAGAGACGGGGCCTGACTGCACGCTACAGAGCAGTCCCGGCTCCAGCAGCAGGCTCGCAGCTGCGGGCAGTTCTGCTCCCCGGGACACGGGGCAACGCCAGGGGAGGTCTGTGGTTTCACAATCGGGGGGACGACGGGGGTTACCCCCGCCACAAATAATAATCTGGCCCCAAAATGTCAACAGTGCCGAGGCTGAAGAATCCTGCCTTCGCCTTGAGATGGGCACGCCGGCACCTCCGACAGGGGACTGGGTAAGGGCTTCGTGAAGTGAGTGGGAACGTGACAGACCGCAGGCGTGCCCGGCGCACGTGGGGCTCCGGCCTCAGGTCCTCCTCCGGGAAACGCGCGTCCCCCGCTTCCAGGCTCCCGAATGCGGACTCCTGGTGCTGATTACGCACGGAGGTCTGAACGGTCTCCATTTCCATTAAGCACGCACAATTGGCAGGTGATGGAGTTTCCTGTGATCATGGAAAACTGCCAAAACTTTCGCATCGTTAGGGCTTCAGCAGGAAGCAGTAAAACCACTGATTCAGACGCCTCAAACTATGAGAATCAGGTATTCCTAAAAGTCACCTTTCAGGTATATTATTCTTTGCCTTATTACCGAATCCCAGAAAGGCCCTGGTTACCTCTAAGAGGCCTGAATTTCCAATCTGTTAGAGTCATACCAACAATCTGTTATTTCTAGGCTGTTGAGGAAAGGTTAAAATGAAAATTGGATTGGGGGAGTTGCAGCCATTCCGAGTGCTCCTCGGCAGCGAGAAGCAGGTCTGCGTCTGGGAAGCAGCAGTTATCAAGGGAAATGACTGGTGATAACTTTATTGATTAAAGCTGCCTGAAAAATGTAAGGTTTGCCTCAGCCCGGCACTGCAGCAGCAAGACGGCCCCTCACAGGCATTTTTCATTAAAAATAGAGAAGCAGGAGCAGAGAGTTACTGCCTTGTGCATAAGATACAGTTCATTCAAAATGGCCTTGTTTTGAAATACTGCTTTAAAATGTCTACACATCCTGAGGCTTGAATAACATTAATGGACGTTGTAGAGAAACAGTGGGGTGGGTGGGGGTGCTCTCACCTGCGGTCAGGAGGGGAGACACGGAGAGGATGATAACGCGGGAGGGAGATGAGATCTAGCTCTGCCACATGCGCTCAGAGCCACCAAAGAAAGCAACTCCTTAGCGGCCAAGGGGCACAGACGCTCACGGTGCCAGGACAGCGCAGACACGCCAGGAATCCAAAACCTTAACCCCGCAACCCAGACCACGGCCCCGACACCCACCAAACGGGAAGCCCGATCAACCCGGCCCCCCAAGGGGCCTCAGCTCCTCTTTGGTATGTGGGGAGGGCAGTTTCTCCTTCAGAACGTGAAAGATGCTGCCCCTGAAAGTAAGGGGGAAATACCAAACAAACAAACAACACACACAAGGTGGGAAGGGAGGGGGTTAACCAAGGTCCACTCTGAAAAGACAATCGAGGATCAACGTCTCAATACCCAGTTCTTCCGGCCCCAGTCTGCGGCAGGGGCAGCTCCGCTGTCTTGTTGGGGGGGCGGGGGTGGGGAGGCCTGTTGGAGACGGGGGTCGCGACCATAGTGCTTACACAGTCTAGCAACTGATTTTTTAACTCAAATTACAACAGCAACCTTTCTCCCACTCTACAAAAAAACTTAAGAATTTATTTTCTCAAATTCACCCTATGAGCAGAATACAAGTATGTATATAGTTGCTTACACTTAAGAAAATGGAAAGATAAGCCATATTATAAAAATGGCTACGTTGAGAGACAGGCAGGAAGACAACAGGAAAAGGACAGAAGCTAGACGTCCTTGAATGTACCTTATTTCATGGAGCTGATTTCTGAACCATGTGAAATTTTATATAACTATAAAACATATTTAAACATTGAAAACCAATTCCTTAAAAACTGGAAATCAAGTGGGTTCAAGGAAGGTCCTGTTGATTGACACACACACCCAACAAAATAACGGTGGCTTTAAAAAGCAGGATTCTAGGGACTGCCTGCTGGTCAGTAGTTTAAGGACCTGCTTTCCGTGCAGGGCAGTGTGTAGTTTGAACACACACTTAATTCCTGGTCAGGGAATTAAGGTCCCATGTGCCGCAGGGAAAAAACTAAGCCTGTGAGCCTTAAGTCTGGCTCTGCAACCGGAGAAGCCACGGCGAGGAGAGGCGAGCGCACGGCAACCAGAGGGCAGAGGCAGCCGGAGGAGGCTCCAGCCGGTCACAGGCGCGACCCTCTGAACATGACTAACTGCAGGGGACTGGCGCACATCATCTAGGCTTTTATCTATTTATTTCTAGGGATATACATAGGTTTAACTCTCCAAGGTAATGAGAGGGTGTTAGAGAACCAACTTATTTTGAAAGCTAATGAATAACAGGAAAGAAACAGGCACTGATCTGAAGCTTCTTACGTGAACGACACTTCAGGGGACAGATGGTGGGTGAGTCTTCCTGTACAGAAGTCATCCAGAGAAGAAACGAAGGAGAGATGACCCAGGATTCAAGTATCACCATTTACCCGCCCTTCACGGATGAACGGGGCTGCACGCCGATCACTACGGCCGCTGACACCCGGGAGACCCCCGGACACTCCGCGCCTCCTGACGGAGGGCACACCACCACCTGGAAAGCCATCCCAGAAAACCGAAACAGACTCTCACTAAGCCTCCAGGTCTGCCTGTCGACATAGAGAGAGCAGGGAGGACAGGCGCACGAGACAGGCCACCACTGAGGCGCAGTCAACAAAATCCCGAGGTGGGGAACCCTACGGGACAAGCGGCCCAGGTGCTTCTTCACAACACTGTAAGGAGCCCAAGAGGAGACGGGCAGGCGTGGGAATGGATAGAGGAGAAAACACTCGAGAATCACACCGACCCTACGGGACAGCTGGCCCAGCGTCCTTGAATGTACCTTATTTCATGGAGCTGATTTCTGAACCATGTGAAATTTTATATAACTATAAAACATATTTAAACATTGAAAACCAATTCCTTAAAAACTGGAAATCAAGTGGGTTCAAGGAAGGTCCTGTTGATTGACACACACACCCAACAAAATAACGGTGGCTTTAAAAAGCAGGATTCTAGGGACTGCCTGCTGGTCAGTAGTTTAAGGACCTGCTTTCCGTGCAGGGCAGTGTGTAGTTTGAACACACACTTAATTCCTGGTCAGGGAATTAAGGTCCCATGTGCCGCAGGGAAAAAACTAAGCCTGTGAGCCTTAAGTCTGGCTCTGCAACCGGAGAAGCCACGGCGAGGAGAGGCGAGCGCACGGCAACCAGAGGGCAGAGGCAGCCGGAGGAGGCTCCAGCCGGTCACAGGCGCGACCCTCTGAACATGACTAACTGCAGGGGACTGGCGCACATCATCTAGGCTTTTATCTATTTATTTCTAGGGATATACATAGGTTTAACTCTCCAAGGTAATGAGAGGGTGTTAGAGAACCAACTTATTTTGAAAGCTAATGAATAACAGGAAAGAAACAGGCACTGATCTGAAGCTTCTTACGTGAACGACACTTCAGGGGACAGATGGTGGGTGAGTCTTCCTGTACAGAAGTCATCCAGAGAAGAAACGAAGGAGAGATGACCCAGGATTCAAGTATCACCATTTACCCGCCCTTCACGGATGAACGGGGCTGCACGCCGATCACTACGGCCGCTGACACCCGGGAGACCCCCGGACACTCCGCGCCTCCTGACGGAGGGAACACCACCACCTGGAAAGCCATCCCAGAAAACCGAAACAGACTCTCACTAAGCCTCCAGGTCTGCCTGTCGACATAGAGAGAGCAGGGAGGACAGGCGCACGAGACAGGCCACCACTGAGGCGCAGTCAACAAAATCCCGAGGTGGGGAACCCTACGGGACAAGCGGCCCAGGTGCTTCTTCACAACACTGTAAGGAGCCCAAGAGGGAGACGGGGCAGGCGTGGGAATGGATAGAGGAGAAAACACTCGAGAATCACACCGACCAGTCACTGCGCACGGACCTCATTTGGGTCTCGATGCAAACGAACTGCAAGCGACACAATTATAAGACAGTCAGGGAAATGGGAATAATGGCTGAGTACCTGACGATAATCAGGGATTATTTTTAGTATTATTAATCAGTGTTAGAATTATTACATGTGATGATGACATTATCCATGAGGTAACGATTTCCTATCTCAGACACTTAAGAAATATCTGCAGATGAAGTGATATGATTTCTGGGAGATGATTCACAATAACCTAGGGGAGAGGAGGGGTAAGGGTACAGATTAAACAAGCAGCTGAGGGAAAGAGAGGGAAGTGTGAGTCGCTCACTCGTGTGAGACTCTTCACAGCCCCGTGGACGGCAGCCCGCCAGGCTCCTCTGCCCGTGGGCCTCCCCAGGCAGGAATACTGGAGTGGGCTGCCATTCCCCTCTCCAGGGGACCTTCCCGACCCAGGGGTCAAGCCCCGGTCTCCGGCTACAGTCCACAGGACGGCAAAGAGTCAGGCACAACTGCAGCACCTTAGCATGCACGCTGGCTTCCCAGACGGCCAGGGTCCCAGGGTCCCGAAGGACCAAGCCAGAGGGAGGAACTGCTCAGAGTCAAGGGTGTGGGGTGGGGGACGGTGACCTATACAACGTGTCCAGAAACAGGGGGCCCGGGGCTCGCCAGCGCCGGCCTCAAGGGGAATTTCCCCTTCTGTAATCACCCGCTGCCTGTTTGGAAGAGGCTAGCCTTTGGGGAGGCTGTGAGGGCACCGGGAATTCTCGGCATCACTGCTGCAGCCTGTCTGAACAGGGGAAACTGCTTCAGAACAAACAAGTTAAAAACAGGTTTTAAAAGTCCTTATTAGCTGATAATTACTGATGGGTACGTAGGGGCTCACTATGTTCCTCTCTCAATTTGCACAGATATTTGAAACGTTCCAGGATAGAAAGTTAAAAAGAGAACCATTTAAAAGACAAAACAAACTTACTCGGATTTCATTTTTTAAAAATCGACATAAAAGACATTTCTGAGACACCCAGGGAAATTTACATATGGGTTGGTATTAGATAATACTAAAGAATTACTACTGACTTTGTTAGGTAGGGGTTTTTTTTCTTTTCTTTTTTTTTTTTAGGTAGGATTTTTTCCAGTGTGAAAAGAGTAACATAAAAGTTACCAGTGTAACCGTTTTAAAGCGTACAAGTCCGTGGTATTAAGTATATTTACAATGTTGTGAGACCACCACTGAGTTCAACATTTTCATCACCCCAGAAAGAGGCCTGGCGCCCACTGGCTGCCACTCCCTTTCCACACACTCCCAGCCCCTGGCAACCCCTAGTCCAGTAGATGTTACGTCTCTATGATTTGCCTGTTGTGGACCTTAGGTTTCCCCAGGTGGCTCAGCAGTAAAGAATCTTCCTGTCTCCATGGGTTCAATCCCTAGGGCAGGAAGATCCTCAGCCGCTCACTCGTGTGAGACTCTTCACAGCCCCGTGGACGGCAGCCCGCCAGGCTCCTCTGCCCGTGGGCCTCCCCAGGCAAGAATACTGGAGTGGGCTGCCATTCCCCTCTCCAGGGGACCTTCCCGACCCAGGGGTCAAGCCCCGGTCTCCGGCTACAGTCCACAGGACGGCAAAGAGTCAGGCACAACTGCAGCACCTTAGCATGCACGCTGGCTTCCCAGACGGCCAGGGTCCCAGGGTCCCGAAGGACCAAGCCAGAGGGAGGAACTGCTCAGAGTCAAGGGTGTGGGGTGGGGGACGGTGACCTATACAACGTGTCCAGAAACAGGGGGCCCGGGGCTCGCCAGCGCCGGCCTCAAGGGGAATTTCCCCTTCTGTAATCATCCGCTGCCTGTTTGGAAGAGGCTAGCCTTTGGGGAGGCTGTGAGGGCACCGGGAATTCTCGGCATCACTGCTGCAGCCTGTCTGAACAGGGGAAACTGCTTCAGAACGAACAAGTTAAAAACAGGTTTTAAAAGTCCTTATTAGCTGATAATTACTGATGGGTACGTAGGGGCTCACTATGTTCCTCTCTCAATTTGCACAGATATTTGAAACGTTCCAGGATAGAAAGTTAAAAAGAGAACCATTTAAAAGACAAAACAAACTTACTCGGATTTCTTTTTTTAAAATCGACATAAAAGACATTTCTGAGACACCCAGGGAAATTTACATATGGGTTGGTATTAGATAATACTAAAGAATTACTACTGACTTTGTTAGGTAGGGGTTTTTTTTCTTTTCTTTTTTTTTTTTAGGTAGGATTTTTTCCAGTGTGAAAAGAGTAACATAAAAGTTACCAGTGTAACCGTTTTAAAGCGTACAAGTCCGTGGTATTAAGTATATTTACAATGTTGTGAGACCACCACTGAGTTCAACATTTTCATCACCCCAGAAAGAGGCCTGGCGCCCACTGGCTGCCACTCCCTTTCCACACACTCCCAGCCCCTGGCAACCCCTAGTCCAGTAGATGTTACGTCTCTATGATTTGCCTGTTGTGGACCTTAGGTTTCCCCAGGTGGCTCAGCAGTAAAGAATCTTCCTGTCTATGCAAGAGACATGGGTTCAATCCCTAGGGCAGGAAGATCCTCTGGAGAAGGAAATGATAACCCACTCCAATATTCTTGCCTGGGAAATCTCCCATGGAAAGGAGCCTGGTTTTCTACAGTCCATGAGGTTGCAAAGAGTTGGATATGACTTAGCGACTAAACAACAACTCTGGACACTGCATATAGAATATAAATGTCAAATATATACCATGTGGCCTTTTGTGACTGGCTTCTTTCACTTGCCATGATGTTTTCAAGATTCATCCACACGGCAGTATTCATCGGTATGTCATTCTTTTTAGAGCTGACGTGTTCCACGGTCACAATAAAGTCTGACATGTTGTTCACCCACTCACTTGCTGATGGACACTTGCATTCTTTCCACCTTCTGGCTATTGTCAACAGTGCTGCTGTGAACACGTGTGTGTAAGTTTTTGTTTGAACACCAGTTTTCAATGATTTGGAAATATACCTAGGAGTGGAATTGCTGCGGTCAGATAATAATTCCACTTTGAACTTATCACAGGACTGCTTTCCACAGTGGCTGTTCTTCCATTTTCCATTTCTACCAGTATTCCTACATGAGGGTTCCCATTTCTCCACATCCCTGCTAACTCTTGTTATTTTCCTTTTAAAATTATTACGGCCATCCACGTGGGTGGGAGGCGGGATCTCACTGTGGTTTTGATTTGCATTTCCTGAATGAGTGATAATGAACATCTTTTTGTGTTTTTCATTACTGTTAAATGTCTTAATGCATTTTAATTAGGTCAAAACCAACCACCTCTTTTTAAAAGGCATACCATGTTCTGAAAGGCGATAATACCAAGTATAGGGTTAGCTTTAAAAGACAACAGCAAGGACTTCCCTGGTGGCTCCGGGGGTGAAGAGTCCACCTTGCAATGCAAGGGGCACGGATTTGATCCCTGGCTCGGGAGGATCCCGTGTGCCGCGGAGCGGCTGGACCGGTCAGTCCAATTATGAGCCAGTGCTCTGCAGCGCATGCGCCCAGAGCTGGTGCTCTGCAGAGGGGGAGGCCACTGTAATGGGAGGCCCACACAGGCCAAAGAATGAAGATGGATGAAAATAAATAAATTAAAAAAAGTGTAAGAGGCCAAAATTTAAAAAAAAATGACAACAGCAAAAAAAAAAAAAAAAAGAACAGTAAACTTCTAAGAATGTAAAGCTATAGAAGAAAGAAATGTGACAAACTCTTAATTGTTGAATCTAGGCAATGGACAGATGAGGAGAAGCACTGCATTGTTCTGCCTCTGGGTATGTTTGAAATTTGTCACTAGGAACTGAAGTGGTACAAACCAGGTTACTTATTCCTGCCGTCTTCACTGGCTCAAAACCCAAGTCTTCCCTGCTCTACCAGTCTCACGGGGCATTTCCTATGAGACCTGCGTTTTTGGATGTCTGGAACTTTCAGGGGAGGTCTGGGTGCAGAGGTTCCAAACTTCCACGGTTGTGAGCCCTTTCTCTCAGCATTGTGAGAGACCAGCGCTCTGGACGGGAACATGCGTGGGAAATCTGGGAAATCTGGGTCCAATGGTAAGGGAGCTTCCCAGGAGGCGCTAGTGGTAAAGAACCCACCTGCCAACATCGGAGACATAAGAGACATGGGTCTGATTCCTGGGTGGAGAAGACCCCCTGCAGGAAGGCATGGAAACCCATTCCATAACCCTGTCTGGAGAATCCCATGGACAGAGGAGCCTGGTGGGCTGCAGAGTCGGGCGTGACTGCAGGGAACTCAGCATGCACGTAAGGGAGCAGGGCTGGGAGCCTGGGGGCGCCAGCCTCGCCCCAGGATGCTGACACTGCCCCCTGGTGCTGTGTCCAAAGCAGACAGCAGGTCAGCCCCTGGCCGCCTGCAGGCCCCTGCCCACTGTTTCTTCAACAACGCTGTCGGGAACCCACCAGCCGGAGGGGCCCAGCTTACTCGACCTGGGGATGGGGTGGGAGGACACTAGAATCATGACTGGTCTTTTTTGCTTCAGAAACGCATGTGCGGAAGGCAACCTGTGTCAAAAACAGTTACGGTGTGGGACGTCCGTAGGGGCCCCGTGGCTAACACTGCGCACCCCCCGTGCAGGAGGCACCGACGCGCTCCCTGGTCCGGAAACTAAGATCCTTCATGCCGCACGGCACAGCGAAGAAAAGTTATACAGTAACGGTGGCAAGATGCACGATCTTATCCGTCCATGTTCTTTTCACATCTCGTACACGGACAGGACGTGTAAACTAACCTTCCAAAGCAGCAGCAAACATTTTTAAAACGCCACAGGCATTTCTTACTCTCTGTTGCGGCCGTGCAGCTGCTGAGCGACGTCCAACACTTTGCCAGCCCGTGGACTGCAGCCCAGGCAAGAGGCTGGGGTGGGCTGCCCGGTCCCCCTCCAGGGCAGCTTCCCGACGCAGGCATCGAGCCCTCACACTGACACCGATTCAACAGGTGGAGAACATTCCGTGGGCCTCCTGTGCTGTCTTTTTCCCTCTTTCCAGTCAGATCAGCCCTCATTCGGGGGCTGAGGAGGATCCCAACATGGCTGCCCCGCAACCTCCACAGGCTGCCTGAACCCCCAGACTCATCTCAGGGGCCGACCCATCCCTGGAGAGGCCTCCAGGCTGCCTCCGCACACACACTTCAAGGGGAGCCGGCCTACCTGGTGGGCTTCCACCCCCATCTCCTGCAGGGCCGACTTGAAAAACTCGGGGGAAGGCTTCCCCACCACCTCGGCTTCAATACCACAGGCATACTGGGGAGAGAGAAAGGGACATGGCATGGGTTTGGGAGCGAGGAAGAAAGGTACCCCGGCCTGCAATGAAGCTGACCCCCTGAGAATCAAAGAGAGATGCCCCAAATGTGCACCCACGGGCCAGCGGCCCCCAAGGGGCAAGACACATGGGCCAAGAGACGCACCTCATAGGCAAGTGTCACAATGCCAGGCTGCGCTGCCCAGGATGCCAGGGCACCCACCCCCAGGCCCCTGCCACCCCGACAGCACTCTCATCTGCATTCCTGCTTCTCCCCTACCCCTGCCGCCGCCCAGCCCTGTCACAGGTCCTCCCAGGGAACTGTCCAGGGCCCCCCGCCTGACAGCAGGTAGGCAGGAGCCAGTGCGGCAGTGAGGAGGGGCCTGCCCGAGCTGACCTGGGTGGGCAGCCCAGCTGAGGCAGCTGCCTGGGCAGAGCCCGGGCCTCGGAAAGCGGAGGAGGGAACTGGGAAGGAGTCCACACAGGAGACATGGAGCTCAAGGTGCTGCAGAAAAGCAGGGTGAGGAGTGAGGTAAGTTCTCATGGATCCTGAAGCCAAGAATCCAGAGGAGAGGAGCAGAGCATGCTAGGAGGAGGTCAGCGGCAGGTGGCGCAGGGTGGGGAAGAGAGGGAGCAGTGAGGGGCAGGTGATGAGCAGAGCAGCTGAGGGGCCAAGCTTCAGAGCAAGGGAGGAGCCGGGCTTGAAGCCTCGAACAGGGGGTCCGACTTTGAAAATGAGAAAGGCCCATAAAACACCGAGCACCCCTTCTTCCCCAGGAAGAACAGACCCTCCCCCATGGCCCTGAAACCAGGAGAGGCTCAGGCACACCCAGGCAGGTACCTCAAGCGCCTCGTGTAGGGACCGACGTCCAGCATCAGGCCAGAGGTCTCCTTGTAGTAGCGTCTAGAAAAGAGCAGAGCGAAGAGGTGAGCTGAGCTCGGGGGCCTGGGAAGCGCCAGGAAAAGCTGTCCCATCTCTGTTCTGCCGGCCCAAGAAAGCGGAGTCGCGGGCCAGGGTCAGTGCAGACGGCACGCTGAGACTGGTCAATGGCGGTCAGCACAACTGAGCCCAGCACTGGCCACCATGCCCCGGACGGGAAGGCTTCCCCACCACCTCGGCTTCAATACCACAGGCATACTGGGGAGAGAGAAAGGGACATGGCATGGGTTTGGGAGCGAGGAAGAAAGGTACCCCGGCCTGCAATGAAGCTGACCCCTTGAGAATCAAAGAGAGATGCCCCAAATGTGCACCCACGGGCCAGCGGCCCCCAAGGGGCAAGACACATGGGCCAAGAGACGCACCTCATAGGCAAGTGTCACAATGCCAGGCTGCGCTGCCCAGGATGCCAGGGCACCCACCCCCAGGCCCCTGCCACCCCGACAGCACTCTCATCTGCATTCCTGCTTCTCCCCTACCCCTGCCGCCGCCCAGCCCTGTCACAGGTCCTCCCAGGGAACTGTCCAGGGCCCCCCGCCTGACAGAAGGTAGGCAGGAGCCAGTGCGGCAGTGAGGAGGGGCCTGCCCGAGCTGACCTGGGTGGGCAGCCCAGCTGAGGCAGCTGCCTGGGCAGAGCCCGGGCCTCGGAAAGCGGAGGAGGGAACTGGGAAGGAGTCCACACAGGAGACATGGAGCTCAAGGTGCTGCAGAAAAGCAGGGTGAGGAGTGAGGTAAGTTCTCATGGATCCTGAAGCCAAGAATCCAGAGGAGAGGAGCAGAGCATGCTAGGAGGAGGTCAGCGGCAGGTGGCGCAGGGTGGGGAAGAGAGGGAGCAGTGAGGGGCAGGTGATGAGCAGAGCAGCTGAGGGGCCAAGCTTCAGAGCAAGGGAGGAGCCGGGCTTGAAGCCTCGAACAGGGGGTCCGACTTTGAAAATGAGAAAGGCCCATAAAACACCGAGCACCCCTTCTTCCCCAGGAAGAACAGACCCTCCCCCATGGCCCTGAAACCAGGAGAGGCTCAGGCACACCCAGGCAGGTACCTCAAGCGCCTTCGTGTAGGGACCGACGTCCAGCATCAGGCCAGAGGTCTCCTTGTAGTAGCGTCTAGAAAAGAGCAGAGCGAAGAGGTGAGCTGAGCTCGGGGGCCTGGGAAGCGCCAGGAAAAGCTGTCCCATCTCTGTTCTGCCGGCCCAAGAAAGCGGAGTCGCGGGCCAGGGTCAGTGCAGACGGCACGCTGAGACTGGTCAATGGCGGTCAGCACAACTGAGCCCAGCACTGGCCACCATGCCCAGGTCGGGAAGGGAGAGAGATGACGGACCAGCAGCTCTCGGTCAGATGGCCTCCTGCCGCCCGCCTTGTGGGGACACCCCCACAGTGATTAGCAGGGGACCCCAGGGGCAGCCGGGTCCAGCTGCTAACACAGAAACACAAGTCACCTGTGTTCTGGAAAAGGACGGCTGGTCCACAGAGCATGTGGCGAACCCCCAATTGCTAATAATTAACCCCTAATTGCTGCCTGGAGAAGAAAACTCCATTAGTTCCACAGCAGCTCCGAGTAGCCGGGGGTCAGGAGAGGTGCCAGGCCTCATGGGCGCCAGATGCTTCGATGAGAAGACAACTCTTTCTTCTCCGTCTCACTGGAGGCCGAGGCGGCCTGGCTCCCAGCAGCGCCTCCCAGCACGGTCTCCCCTCTTCCCTCCTGTGAGCGCTGTGCCCAGGCCCAGTGGCTACTGTCCGGCCATCTCAGCCACACGCAGACCCCTCGGGACACACAGCGACCAAGCCCAGCTCTCTTGGAGCATGGCCGTTTTGACTATAAAGTGCAAAGAAGCTAGTTTGCTCTGTGCTGCTCTGAAGAGAGGGGTAATGAAGCCTTAGGACCATTAACTGGTTTGAAACCCATCACACCAGTCACCCTTTCCCCTTTCCATGACCTTCCAACCTGGGGGCCGTGAAATAACAGGACGTGACCTAGATGTCCACAGACGGATGCCTGGAGAAAGACGATGTGACACACACACACCCTGGGATAATACTCAGCCGCAGAAAAAATAATGCCATCTGCAGCAGCATGCGTGAACCTAGAGGTTATCATAGTAAAGAAAATAAATAATATCAAGGAAAGAAAATCACACAGAGCGCTAGCTTGTAACTGGACACACTGGTCCAGCCGTTCCACGGCACATGGGATCCTCCCGGGCCAGGGATCGAACTGGCGCCCCTTGTACTGCAAGGTGGGACTTTCTACCCACTGGACCACCAGGGAAGTCCAAGTTAAGAGGTTATTAATCGCATGTCTTTTTTTTTTTTTTTAAGATTTATTTATTTTTGGCTATTCTGGGTTTTCACTGCTGCCACAGGCTCTTCCCTAGTTGAGGTGAGCCAGGGCTACTCTCTAGTTGAGGTGAGCAGGCATCTTGTTGCGGTGACTTCTCGTGTTGTGGAACTTGGGCTCTAGGGCACACGGGCTTCAGTAGTTGTGGCCTCGAGGCTCTAGAGCACAGGCTCCATAGCTGTGGCTCACGGGCTTAGCTGCTCTGCAGCATGTGGGATTGTCCCGGATCAGGGATCGAACCTGTGTCCCCTGCATTGGCAGGCGAACTCTCCACCACTGAGCTACCAGGGAAGCCCCTGCATGTGTCTTAAATCTGGAATCTAGACATCTACTTTGCATTTATACAGCCCCAAAAAAGTGTTCCCTTTTATTTTTCCCAGTTCCACAATAAGCTCCTTTGGCTTGATGACGCCCTCAGCTAGGTCCCGCGTTTGCAGGGACGGTGACGTAATGCCAAGTGTGGCCTCATGGCAGAGGGAGGCGCCGGGCAGCGGGCCCAGGCTCCCTGCGGGGCAGTGGGCACCTGTCCACTCAGTCCCCGGGACATTGAGGACGGAGCTGTTCCGCAGCCCTTGGCAGGGGACACTCCCAGACCCAGGCCGCTCCCCAGGGACCCCCCGTCTGGCGGGGAAGCTGAGAGGTCCACCGACAGACCTAACAGAGCAGGACGTGGGTGGCAGCAAGGGCAACCCGGGCTCTATGCCATCTGCCTGGGGAGGCTGTGCACACTGCAGGCAGGGAGGCAGGGAGGCGTGCTGGAGAAGGGAGCCTCAAAGCTGAGGCCTGCAGGTCAGGGGAGGAGTGGAGGAGCCCAGGCCTGGGGCCGCTCAGACTCGGCACCCTCCCGGGGCCCCCCGAGTGCCAGCCGCTGCTCCGGGGGAAGGGGGTCCGTCAGTTGCCCAGAGGCACCCCTCTGTCCACCCTCTTGTCCCTTTATCTCCACATGATGCCCGCCGCTGGAGGAGCGGGGCCAGGAGGGAGGGGGAGGAGAGCCAGGGAGGGCCTCCCGGAAGGCAGGGCACGCTGAAGCGAGGCGGGCACCGGGGAGAGAGCCAAGGAATGCGGCCAGCTCAGCAGAGGCCGACCCAGGCGCCAAGGGAAAAACTATAAAACAAGGCCACTCTGTTGCCACAGACACAGCTCTGTCTGGAGCTGAGGATTCTAGGAGGTCCAGCACAGGCCCCGCTCCGAGCCAGTGGCAGGGGCAGGGGCTGGCGCCTCCAGGAAGGCTGACACCCACAGGGCACCGGTATCCGTGTTGTGGAACTTGGGCTCTAGGGCACACGGGCTTCAGTAGTTGTCCCCTGCAGGTATAGCTGTGGCTCACGGGCTTAGCTGCTCTGCAGCATGTGGGATTGTCCCGGATCAGGATCGAACCTGTGTCCCCTGCATTGGCAGGCGAACTCTCCACCACTGAGCTACCAGGGAAGCCCCTGCATGTGTCTTAAATCTGGAATCTAGACATCTACTTTGCATTTATACAGCCCCAAAAAAGTGTTCCCTTTTATTTTTCCCAGTTCCACAATAAGCTCCTTTGGCTTGATGACGCCCTCAGCTAGGTCCCGCGTTTGCAGGGACGGTGACGTAATGCCAAGTGTGGCCTCATGGCAGAGGGAGGCGCCAGGCAGCGGGCCCAGGCTCCCTGCGGGGCAGTGGGCACCTGTCCACTCAGTCCCCGGGACATTGAGGACGGAGCTGTTCCGCAGCCCTTGGCAGGGGACACTCCCAGACCCAGGCCGCTCCCCAGGGACCCCCCGTCTGGCGGGGAAGCTGAGAGGTCCACCGACAGACCTAACAGAGCAGGACGTGGGTGGCAGCAAGGGCAACCCGGGCTCTATGCCATCTGCCTGGGGAGGCTGTGCACACTGCAGGCAGGGAGGCAGGGAGGCGTGCTGGAGAAGGGAGCCTCAAAGCTGAGGCCTGCAGGTCAGGGGAGGAGTGGAGGAGCCCAGGCCTGGGGCCGCTCAGACTCGGCACCCTCCCGGGGCCCCCCGAGTGCCAGCCGCTGCTCCGGGGGAAGGGGGTCCGTCAGTTGCCCAGAGGCACCCCTCTGTCCACCCTCTTGTCCCTTTATCTCCACATGATGCCCGCCGCTGGAGGAGCGGGGCCAGGAGGGAGGGGGAGGAGAGCCAGGGAGGGCCTCCCGGAAGGCAGGGCACGCTGAAGCGAGGCGGGCACCGGGGAGAGAGCCAAGGAATGCGGCCAGCTCAGCAGAGGCCGACCCAGGCGCCAAGGGAAAAACTATAAAACAAGGCCACTCTGTTGCCACAGACACAGCTCTGTCTGGAGCTGAGGATTCTAGGAGGTCCAGCACAGGCCCCGCTCCGAGCCAGCGGCAGGGGCAGGGGCTGGGGCGCCTCCCCAGGGAAGGGCCTCCAAGGACACCCACAGGGCACCGCCTCTGCCTGATGCCAGTCTTTCTTCCAGAGTGACAGGTAGGTGCACCTTCTTAAGTTTAAATCCAGTCCCGGTGGGAAGAAAAACCGGAACAAGCGGCTGAAAAGACCCAATCGAAGCCCTCTCTTGGCTACACTGATTTTTAGAACTTAAAGAAAAAACTGACTTCGATCAATCCAAATTAAAAACCTTACTATTTCTTTTAAAACTAAACCTGGACTTGTTTTCATAGTGCCTTTATTTCTTATTCATCCAGGAAAACCAAAAGACGTCTCGAAGGCCATCTGCAACCCGAAGACATTTTCAGAGCTACAGTAAACACTAGTACCTAAATCATTTTTTTTTTTTTTTTACCAAAAAGAAAACACAAGAGCTTGGATATACGTATCTTTCGTTGCCGGCATAATAAAAGCAACAGCAGGTCTGGAGAGAACCTGAGCACTCTGGCCACAAAGAAGAAACGGTGGATTCGGGAAAGACAGGGAAACGGCCAGGAGCAGCAGTCAGATAGATTTTATGCTTGATTCTTCTGCCCTTCCGATTATTCAGCACAGCCTCCCTTCAAAATGACCACTTGACCTTTCCCTCAAGAGTCATTAACCTTCCATCGTCTGTCGCGTAAACAGCTTAATTTTCTGACGGCAGCATGACAGAAGAAATTACAAAGGCAATTCCCACTCTCGGTCCAAACAGATGCCAAATGTAAATCACTCCGTTTCCAGGAGGAGGACGTCCTGCCCCAGCGCATCCGCCACCCCTGCCTCCTGGAGGGCGCCGCAGCCCCGCTCTGGTGGAGGCCGGCCCCTCACGACGCGTGGCCCCACCTGAATGGGGCAGCAGCTCTGCCTGGGCCCCCAGGCGTGCCCACGAGGCTGCGGCCTGGGTCCAGAGGCTGTCGGCTCCTTTCTCTGACTTTCGAGCACCCACCCATAGCCCAAGTCAGAGCCCCTGACCGCTAGAGGCCCCCAGTAGCTGCTTACCCGGGAAACAGACCCTTGCCCACTACCAAATGCGTTATGAAGTACAAAAGTAAAAGAAACTGATCCCATGATTTTATTTTCTTTTTCAACACATATCTATTTTGACTACTATCCCTAATCTGGAATAATAACAACCTTGAATCATTAGAGACAATGTTAAAGAAAAACGTGTTGACATAAGTGAGTTATGCCCAGAGCTTTTTCATTGTGCTGTTCTCTAGCTAGGGGTTGGTAACTTTGCGGTTGCCTTACAGGACCAAGCCGGGAGCGGAAGAGTCAAGCCAGCCAAGCTCCGTGGTTTGCAGTGACCTCAACTGCAAAGGTCAGGTCTGCAAGGGACAGGCCAAGCTGCCCAGATATTTGGTCTAATGGTATTCTAGATTCTTCTGTGGGTACATTCTGATGTGGATGAGATCCATATTTAAACCAGTGGGTTGTAAGTAAAGCAGATTGCCCTCCATAATGTGGTGGGCCTTGTCCAATCAGCTGAAGACCCGACCAAAACAAAGTCTGATCTTTCCAAGTAAGAAGGAACCAGCCGGCAGATGACCCTGGCTCTCCTCAGTCTCTCTTCCCTATGTCTCCAGCCTGCCGGCCTATGCAGGATATAGCTAACCTCCATAATCAATTTCTCTTCATATACACATCTTCCTCAACTTATGATGAGGTTATGTTCTGATAAGCCCATCACAAGTCAAAAATGTATTTAATAAGCCCAGCCTACCTGAAATTTGCTCTGAACACTTGTATTAGCCTAGAGTTGGGTAGCATCAACTAACAGAAGTCTATTTTATAATGAAGCACTGAATATCTCACATAATGTATTGACTGCTGTACTGGAAGTGAAAATCAGAGTCGCGGTCTGGGTACTGGAAGGCTGTGAGTGCTGGCTGTTCACGACGCGTGGCCCCACCTGAATGGGGCAGCAGCTCTGCCTGGGCCCCCAGGCGTGCCCACGAGGCTGCGGCCTGGGTCCAGAGGCTGTCGGCTCCTTTCTCTGACTTTCGAGCACCCACCCATAGCCCAAGTCAGAGCCCCTGACCGCTAGAGGCCCCCAGTAGCTGCTTACCCGGGAAACAGACCCTTGCCCACTACCAAATGCGTTATGAAGTACAAAAGTAAAAGAAACTGATCCCATGATTTTATTTTCTTTTTCAACACATATCTATTTTGACTACTATCCCTAATCTGGAATAATAACAACCTTGAATCATTAGAGACAATGTTAAAGAAAAACGTGTTGACATAAGTGAGTTATGCCCAGAGCTTTTTCATTGTGCTGTTCTCTAGCTAGGGGTTGGTAACTTTGCGGTTGCCTTACAGGACCAAGCCGGGAGCGGAAGAGTCAAGCCAGCCAAGCTCCGTGGTTTGCAGTGACCTCAACTGCAAAAGGTCAGGTCTGCAAGGGACAGGCCAAGCTGCCCAGATATTTGGTCTAATGGTATTCTAGATTCTTCTGTGGGTACATTCTGATGTGGATGAGATCCATATTTAAACCAGTGGGTTGTAAGTAAAGCAGATTGCCCTCCATAATGTGGTGGGCCTTGTCCAATCAGCTGAAGACCCGACCAAAACAAAGTCTGATCTTTCCAAGTAAGAAGGAACCAGCCGGCAGATGACCCTGGCTCTCCTCAGTCTCTCTTCCCTATGTCTCCAGCCTGCCGGCCTATGCAGGATATAGCTAACCTCCATAATCAATTTCTCTTCATATACACATCTTCCTCAACTTATGATGAGGTTATGTTCTGATAAGCCCATCACAAGTCAAAAATGTATTTAATAAGCCCAGCCTACCTGAAATTTGCTCTGAACACTTGTATTAGCCTAGAGTTGGGTAGCATCAACTAACAGAAGTCTATTTTATAATGAAGCACTGAATATCTCACATAATGTATTGACTGCTGTACTGGAAGTGAAAATCAGAGTCGCGGTCTGGGTACTGGAAGGCTGTGAGTGCTGGCTGTTCACCCTGTGACCTCCTGTCTGCCCGGGGCCTGCCTCTGCGGCCACCACCCAAAGCCACAAGTGAGCACCGCACTGCATACAGGAAAAGATCCAAATTCAAAAGTCAAAGTACGGATTTTACTGAACGCACAGAGCTGTCACACCATCACAAGGCTGAGAAGCTCTCATCTGAACCATGCTAACCCAGGGACCGTGTGTATACACGTCACCACACCCTGTGGGTTCTGTTTCTCTGGAGGACACTGACTGATACAGGACACACTTTATGTGCATGATAAACACACTAGAATATCTGCTGACAAAGGTCCCTTTCCCGTACAGTCAAAGCTATGCTTTTCCCAGGAGTCATGTACGGATGTGAGAGCTGGACTATAAAGAAGACGCAGCACTGAAGAATTTGATGCTTTTGCACTGTGATGCCGGAGAAGACTCTGGAGAGCCCCTCGGACTGCAAGGAGATCACACCCGTCCATCTTAAAGGACATCAACCCCGCACAGTCACTGAAAGGACTGAGGCCAAAGCTGAAGCTCCAGTACTCTGGTCACCTGACGGGAAGAGCCAGAAAAGATCCTGATGCTGGGCGAGACTGAAGGCAGGAGGAGAAGGGGGTAACAGAAGATGAGCTGACTGGACAGCATCACCAACTCAATGGACACGAGTTTGAGCAGACTCCGGGAGACAGAGGGGGACAGGGAAGCCTGCCGTGCTGCAGTCCACGGAGTAGCAAAGAGTCGGACACAACTGAGCGACTGAACAACAACAGAAGCGATATATCCGGGGGGCTTCCCTGGTGGTCCAGTGGGTAAGCACACCGCCTTGCAGCGCAGGGGACGCCGGTTCGATTCCTGACCTGGGAGGATCCCACGTGCTGCAGAGCAGCTGGACCGATGTGTCCAATCACCGAGCCGGAGCTCCAGAGCGCATGCGCCCAGAGCCAGCGCTCTCCAGCGAGAGAGGCCACTGCGATGGGAGGCCCACACAGAACAAAGATAAATGAAAGATCAATAGAAGTGGCCAAAAAAAAATATAAAGCAATATGTCCTCTCTTCTCTTTCTGTAAATCTCTTTCATAGGCCTATTGTGAAAGAGGCATGACCATGAAGAAATACTTCTCTACTGTGAGAAAAATGACGATCAGCACCAGAGGAACGTCAGCCGACCTGGCGGTCTGGAGGTGGGGCAGGAGCATGTGGGGGGTCTCCGCGGCACCAGGACTGACGGACCAGTCCAGCCAAGCGGCAGTGCATGCGGGAAGACGGAGCGAGTACTGCCAGATCTTCTGATTTCTCAAAAGAATCCCCAAATCCACTTATTTGATGTAAAGTCTCCCAATCTGTAAAACGGCCTAAAAAAAAATTAAGATTTCTCACGGTCCACATACCAGCTCTTGTGTGGAGCGCAGGGATGACGGAGCACAGGCTCTGGGGGCCCTCCAGGCAGTGCCCACCCACACTGATGGGGCCGCTGTGGCCTACGCCACCTCCCCACGTCTCAGTATGCCCATCTGTAATACGATGACGCTGCCGCCTACCACTCACAGCGTCATGGTGAGAATTAAACACCGTGAGCGGCAGGAAGGGTGCACTAGCTGGCAGCCAGATAAAAAGGTCCCCCTCGTGTCCTCTGGAACAGCCGCCCTGTCCAGCAGGCAGAGGGAGGACGTCCTCCATCAGCAGAAGCACCTAAGCTGGGAAAGGCTTCCCCAGGGACGGCCGCAGAGTTCCTGCCCTGCACCAGGGCTGAGGTCGGGTGCCACGGCATCCCTGTGGCTCTGGAGCTCCAGTTCTGCTTCCGCTGAGGACAGAACAAATCCGCACCGCTTTCTGGAAAGCAGCTTGGCAACATGCCTCGAGAATCTCCAAAAACACACATCCCCTGGAATTGAGGTTTTCTAACCTTACTCGGGTGGAAAATCAGAAACAACCCACAACAACTACAGGAGAGCCTGTAAACATGAATGAACAGGGATACGCTGGCCGCAGCGATGTCTGCCTACTGAATTGAGTCACAGAATACTCGGTGAAGGACTCAAAACAGGAGTCAGAACTTGTCAAGTCAGACGCTAATGCTGTGAATGCAGCCACTCGTAACGACCTCTGCTCAGGATACTGCTTGGAAAGACACACGCCAAAATGCTGACAGTTGTTTTCTCCAGTCGTGGGACTGAAAATGCTTTTTGTTTCCTTCCTTTTCTCCATCTGTATTCTCCAGTTCTTCTTCAATGAACATGTGCCGTCGCAGCAGTAGAAGACGTTAAAAATAAATAACCGACACGGTGTTTTAAAAAAAAGACAGTGAGGCCCAGGCGGAAGACTCAGACAGAAAAGGCCGATGACCAGATTACAACCTGACAGACTGTGCTCCGTGACCAGAGGCGTGGGGCCCGGACCACAGCCCCACAAGCCTCTTTTCACCACGCCGGTGTCCGACTCCCGGCGCAATCCATCAGCCTGCGCTGCGCCCTGTGAAGACGCAGCTCCGCTCAGGACCGCCACCGCATGGTCCTGAGGTCGCCAGCGCTCCCTGCAGTCCACATACCAGCTCTTGTGTGGAGCGCAGGGATGACGGAGCACAGGCTCTGGGGCCCTCCAGGCAGTGCCCACCCACACTGATGGGGCCGCTGTGGCCTCACGCCACCTCCCCACGTCTCAGTATGCCCATCTGTATACGATGACGCTGCCGCCTACCACTCACAGCGTCATGGTGAGAATTAAACACCGTGAGCGGCAGGAAGGGTGCACTAGCTGGCAGCCAGATAAAAAGGTCCCCCTCGTGTCCTCTGGAACAGCCGCCCTGTCCAGCAGGCAGAGGGAGGACGCCTCCATCAGCAGAAGCACCTAAGCTGGGAAAGGCTTCCCCAGGGACGGCCGCAGAGTTCCTGCCCTGCACCAGGGCTGAGGTCGGGTGCCACGGCATCCCTGTGGCTCTGGAGCTCCAGTTCTGCTTCCGCTGAGGACAGAACAAATCCGCACCCCTTTCTGGAAAGCAGCTGGCAACATGCCTCGAGAATCTCCAAAAACACACATCCCCTGGAATTGAGGTTTTCTAACCTTACTCGGGTGGAAAATCAGAAACAACCCACAACAACTACAGGAGAGCCTGTAAACATGAATGAACAGGGATACGCTGGCCGCAGCGATGTCTGCCTACTGAATTGAGTCACAGAATACTCGGTGAAGGACTCAAAACAGGAGTCAGAACTTGTCAAGTCAGACGCTAATGCTGTGAATGCAGCCACTCGTAACGACCTCTGCTCAGGATACTGCTTGGAAAGACACACGCCAAAATGCTGACAGTTGTTTTCTCCAGTCGTGGGACTGAAAATGCTTTTTGTTTCCTTCCTTTTCTCCATCTGTATTCTCCAGTTCTTCTTCAATGAACATGTGCCGTCGCAGCAGTAGAAGACGTTAAAAATAAATAACCGACACGGTGTTTTAAAAAAAAGACAGTGAGGCCCAGGCGGAAGACTCAGACAGAAAAGGCTGATGACCAGATTACAACCTGACAGACTGTGCTCCGTGACCAGAGGCGTGGGGCCCGGACCACAGCCCCCACAAGCCTCTTTTCACCACGTCGGTGTCCGACTCCCGAGCGCAATCCATCAGCCCTGCGCTGCGCCCTGTGAAGACGCAGCTCCGCTCAGGACCGCCACCGCATGGTCCTGAGGTCGCCAGCCGTCTCCCCTGCAGTGAGCCATCCCTGCCCCCGCCCACTGCCAGCCTCGGGGTCCCAGGGACGCTTGACCAACCAGTTTCTGAAGACAGAGAATTTCCTCAAAAATGATCAGGACACAGGGAGGAAGAAATGAAGGAAAAGGGCAAGAAAAGGAGGGGGAAAGAAGAAAGAGCCCCCCCGAGTTCACCCCACACCCAGCCTTCCCAGCTTCTCGACTGACTCTGTGACGTCAGAGACGGAGGACAGCGCCCGGAGCAGCAGGAGACAGCTCCCCCTGCCGCCGACTTACCCTTTTCCCAGTGAGAAGAGCACCGGGTTTTCCAGGTTCATGAGCATCTGGAAAGCCTTGTTCATGTTACGGTAAGAAAAGCCGTCTCCCGCGTCTGCAATGACGACACAGTTTGGGTTGGACGTGTCAATCTGATCAAATTCTGAGCGAACTCCTGGAGAGAGGAAGAGACGAGGATCAAGCCCCGGGTGACACGGCCTCTCTCCCGTCTCCTCCCAGGAGCACCTGTGTCTGCCGTCTGCCCGGTCCCTTCTCAGCTGCTCTCTTCCGGCCTCAGGCTGCCCCAGGACATGGATGAGGACAGGGTGTTACTCCCACTTTACAGATGAAGGAGTTCTGGCTCCACATAGTTAGACGGCTTGTTTGTTACAAGAAAGGTGGGCCCACCCCTGGGACCCCATCCCAATACCAGCACTACCCCAGGAGCTCCCTTAGTCCAAAGCTGCAGGCGGGAAGCCCACAGCTGGGCAACTAAGAAGCTGTGCGGTTATGCCTCAAAGACATAAACTCCTAGACACAGGACAAAATGCGGCTGCTTGTGACCTTGATCGAGTTGGCATTACTGGCTCCAGCCTCCAAGAGCCACTGACACACTTCAGCCAAACACCAACTGGAGAAGGGCCTGAGGGAACTTCTGGGGTGTGGTAATGTTCTAGATCTTGGTAGGGGTCTGAGTTACGCAGGTGTGTGCCTTTATCAAATGTCATCAAAATCATGCTGGAGATGTTTGCCTTTCATTGTATGTAAATTTTACATGAAATGAAAAAACTAAACAGACGGAACTGTAGTCAATGAAGTGTTTAGGGAAAGTGTACCAACGCCTGCAGGTTTCCCTGGTGGCTCCATGATAAAGAATCGGCCTGCAGTGCAGGAGACGCGGGTTTGATCCCTGGGTCGGGAGGATCCCCTAGAGAAGGAAACGGCAACGCTCTCCAGTATTCCTGCCGTGGATGGAGGAGCCTGGTGGGCCACAGCCCATGGGTCACCGAGAGTCAGACACGACTCAGCAACTTAAGAATAACAACCACCAGTGTCTGTAATTTACTTCGAAATGCATCAAAAAGATAAAGGTGGACGGCGGGGGTGCGGGGTGGAGAGGTGGGTGGATTATAATGAAGAAAATGTAGGGAAATATCATTGGGAAAATTAAGTGAAGGACAAACGAATGCCCCAGATAGAATTCTTTCAGCTTTGCTGTTTGAAAATTCTCATAATAGAACTGCTGAGGGGAAAATGCACCAACAATAAAGCCTTTTCAGATTCACGGTCTGAAAAGACAGGTAAGTCCTGTGCAAAGCACAGACGCCGGAGCACAGGTGAGGAAGGGCACCTGGCCTCTCCCACAGCCTCTCGCGCTCCAGCACCTCTGCTGGACTCACTGGTGAAGGCTGAGTTTCCCTCTCGTGTGTGTGTGTGTGTGTCTTTGTGTGTGTGTGTCTCTCTGTGTGTGTGTGTGTGTGTCCTTTATTAAACCCTACGTCCTCAGAAGCAATTACATGGTTTTAAAGTGTGTTTAAAGTGGCTTAAAGTCACTCAATGATGTCCAGCTCTTTGTGATCCCAGGGACTGCAGTTCGCCAGGCTCCACTATCCACAGGATTTAGAACACTGGAGGGGTGGCCATTTCCTTCTCCATCCTTCTCATCTCTAGTAGGTTCACCCACACCCATCCCTCTGCCCCGGGAGGGGAGGATTCTCTTCATTAAATGTTTCTGCTACTTTAAGGACCTGTTCCAAAGACATTGGCAGGGATCCTAGGTCACAGAAGAAGCATTTGAGAAACACAGTCTCTAAAGGCTGAGCATGTTGCCTTTATAATGTAAATTTTACATGAAATGAAAAAACTAAACAGACGGAACTGTAGTCAATGAAGTGTTTAGGGAAAGTGTACCAACGCCTGCAGGTTTCCCTGGTGGCTCCATGATAAAGAATCGGCCTGCAGTGCAGGAGACGCGGGTTTGATCCCTGGGTCGGGAGGATCCCCTAGAGAAGGAAACGGCAACGCTCTCCAGTATTCCTGCCATGGATGGAGGAGTCTGGTGGGCCACAGCCCATGGGTCACCGAGAGTCAGACACGACTCAGCAACTTAAGAATAACAACCACCAGTGTCTGTAATTTACTTCGAAATGCATCAAAAAGATAAAGGTGGACGGCGGGGGTGCGGGGTGGAGAGGTGGGTGGATTATAATGAAGAAAATGTAGGAAAATATCATTGGGAAAATTAAGTGAAGGACAAACGAATGCCCCAGATAGAATTCTTTCAGCTTTGCTGTTTGAAAATTCTCATAATAGAACTGCTGAGGGGAAAATGCACCAACAATAAAGCCTTTTCAGATTCACGGTCTGAAAAGACAGGTAAGTCCTGTGCAAAGCACAGACGCCGGAGCACAGGTGAGGAAGGGCACCTGGCCTCTCCCACAGCCTCTCGCGCTCCAGCACCTCTGCTGGACTCACTGGTGAAGGCTGAGTTTCCCTCTCGTGTGTGTGTGTGTGTCTTTGTGTGTGTGTGTCTGTGTGTGTGTCCTTTATTAAACCCTACGTCCTCAGAAGCAATTACATGGCTTTAAAGTGTGTTTAAAGTGGCTTAAAGTCACTCAATGATGTCCAGCTCTTTGTGATCCCAGGGACTGCAGTTCGCCAGGCTCCACTATCCACAGGATTTAGAACACTGGAGGGGTGGCCATTTCCTTCTCCATCCTTCTCATCTCTAGTAGGTTCACCCACACCCATCCCTCTGCCCCGGGAGGGGAGGATTCTCTTCATTAAATGTTTCTGCTACTTTAAGGACCTGTTCCAAAGACATTGGCAGGGATCCTAGGTCACAGAAGAAGCATTTGAGAAACACAGTCTCTAAAGGCTGAGCATGTTGCCCTCGACGGGTTCCAGAGCTGTGGACTCGGCCTCTGGACCCCCACGGAGCTCCCTCCGTCTCTGGGAGGCCGCACCCCTGTCCAGGGGCAGAAGAGTGAGCGTGCCTCTGCCAGAGGTTTGTAAATAACACGGCCAAGTGCAGAGGAAGCAAGAACGCTCTATGCAACGACAGAAAAGTGTCCTGAACGCTGAAGCGTGGCTTACGTCTCTTTAAATATTCAGAAGGTGTAAAACTCCCTGCTGAGGGTCAGAGCGACTCCGTTCTTGCTTTCAGACTCTCATCAGCAAGTAAACCTGTGCCACGAGCCAGAGAGCGTGGCTGTCTCCACAAGCACAGCTCACCAACCCACAGACCGCAATCTAGCTTTTCATCTGCTCTTCATCTGTCTCACACACACGCCTACAGGCTAAAATCCCGCCCCCCTGACAACTCCCTGTCACCTGGCTCCATCCTGGATCACAGAAAGCAAACTCAGGAGTCATATGGAAATGGCCTCTGAGCCCCACCCCTCCACCAGTGCTGGGATAATGGGGGCACAGATGGGGCTGGATCCCCAGCAGGGAGCCCCCAGGATCCACCCCAAGGCCCGCAGGCCCACCAGGAGCCCAGTGATCCCTGTGTCCTTCCCCGCCCCCAGCCGGAAAGGTGGCACCTTCACCCGCTCCAGGTCCCGGGGCCCGGCAGGCCTACCGTCATGAACGAGCAGATGTGGTCGCAGGCCTCGCTCCTTCAGGATCAGGCAGGTGGCGGGGGCCGGGGCGGTCACCTCGTCCTCAGAGATGTCGAAGCCCAGCCGCCGCAGCAGGCCCACCAGGCTGCCCCGGGACTGCTGAGACTCGTTGGTGCAGAACCTCACCTTCAGGCGGGACCGCTTCAGTCTGGAGGTGGGAGACAGGCAGAGGGCTGTCAGCAGGCCGTGCCCCGGGCCTGGGAGAACACTGGAGGGTGGCCATTTCCTTCTCCATCCTTCTCATCTCTAGTAGGTTCACCCACACCCATCCCTCTGCCCCGGGAGGGGAGGATTCTCTTCATTAAATGTTTCTGCTACTTTAAGGACCTGTTCCAAAGACATTGGCAGGGATCCTAGGTCACAGAAGAAGCATTTGAGAAACACAGTCTCTAAAGGCTGAGCATGTTGCCCTCGACGGGTTCCAGAGCTGTGGACTCGGCCTCTGGACCCCCACGGAGCTCCCTCCGTCTCTGGGAGGCCGCACCCCTGTCCAGGGGCAGAAGAGTGAGCGTGCCTCTGCCAGAGGTTTGTAAATAACACGGCCAAGTGCAGAGGAAGCAAGAACGCTCTATGCAACGACAGAAAAGTGTCCTGAACGCTGAAGCGTGGCTTACGTCTCTTTAAATATTCAGAAGGTGTAAAACTCTCTGCTGAGGGTCAGAGTGACTCCGTTCTTGCTTTTAGACTCTCATCAGCAAGTAAACCTGTGCCACGAGCCAGAGAGCGTGGCTGTCTCCACAAGCACAGCTCACCAACCCACAGACCACAATCTAGCTTTTCATCTGCTCTTTATCTGTCTCACACACACGCCTACAGGCTAAAATCCCGCCCCCCTGACAACTCCCTGTCACCTCGCTCCATCCTGGATCACAGAAAGCAAACTCAGGAGTCATATGGAAATGGCCTCTGAGCCCCACCCCTCCACCAGTGCTGGGATAATGGGGGCACAGATGGGGCTGGATCCCCAGCAGGGAGCCCCCAGGATCCACCCCAAGGCCCGCAGGCCCACCAGGAGCCCAGTGATCCCTGTGTCCTTCCCCGCCCCCAGCCGGAAAGGTGGCACCTTCACCCGCTCCAGGTCCCGGGGCCCGGCAGGCCTACCGTCATGAACGAGCAGATGTGGCCGCAGGCCTCGCTCCTTCAGAATCAGGCAGGTGGCGGGGGCCGGGGCGGTCACCTCGTCCTCAGAGATGTCGAAGCCCAGCCGCCGCAGCAGGCCCACCAGGCTGCCCCGGGACTGCTGAGACTCGTTGGTGCAGAACCTCACCTTCAGGCGGGACCGCTTCAGTCTGGAGGTGGGAGACAGGCAGAGGGCTGTCAGCAGGCCGTGTGGCCTCCTGGGGGGGCCTGGGCAGGCGCCTGGCTGGGGACAGTCCAGAGCAGGCCAGGTCTCTGTGGACCCCTGGGCTGGGCTGGGTTGACCCCTGGGGTCTCTGGGCTGGGGCAGACTCTTCTCACACTCACTGAGCTTGCCACTCCTGAGACGCCCCAAGGCTGGTTCCCACGAGACCTCTGCCAGCCCCTCTCCTTCTGCCCGGAACACGCTCCCACCCTTGCACCTGGGACATGCTGCCTCTTCACATGTGTCGAGACGCCCACCTCCCACGACCGGCTCAACGCCTCCCTGCCGCTCCACACTGCTCAGCCTGGTGGAGGTCGCCTCCGGGCGTCCCGGCCACCCCTCCGGGCCTCCCACAAGGAGCATTTCCACTGCGCATCTGCGCTAGCCCCGCATCCACATTTCCCCGAAACATACAAGCCAAGGGACCAAGCTGAGGCATGTCACCTCACTGCTGTCACTGCAGAGAGGCCTGGTGACAGAGTCATCAGGCGCACGGGCGAGTGAACGAGACGCAAACCCAGGCATGCTCAGTGTCAGCAGCGGTGACGTCCTTCCATCCGGACTCACGGGAGGCCCGGCATCCCCGCTGCACCTGGGCAGCCCCTCGAAATGCCAAGCCACAAACCTGACGCCTATAAAGACCCCAGTGAGATAACACTCCACCTTCTGCAGAGCACGGTACGGAGCCCCTGCTGACCAGCCAGCTGAGCTGCGAGCATGGGAACAGCACGCCGCCCGCAGGCGGGCTCTCTGAGCCCGGAGCCCTCAGTCGGCGGGTGAGGTGGGAGACTGCGCACAGGAGTTGGGGCGATCAGGACGGAGAGGTCATGGGAAGGATCAGGCAGGTAGAGACAGCACAGTCAGGGAGTGTGGAAGGGTTGGGAGGCCTCCGCGGGGAGGACAGCTCCGGAGCTGAGACTGGAAGAGAAGCGAAGACGCAAAGGCACAGTGTCCCGGAGGAGGAGGAAGGGGGCCCTGGCAACAGTCAGTGCCACGGGCGAGGCCAGGCCCCGAGGCAAGGCCGGTGGGCCGCAGGACGTGGGAAGAGGTGGGGTGGCGACCAGGCCTAGTCCAGAGCAACGGCCCTCCCCGATGAACCCCAGGCCACCCCAGGCCACAGCATGGGCGCCTTCCGAGAGGTACCTGGTATCTTCCGAGAAGATACCAGGCCGCAGGTCAGGAGGCCTGAGAAACCCTAGGGGAAGGTGAGCGTCTGTCCAGCGTCCCCTTCTCCCACAATCTGCCAGACGCTGCCCTGACGCTGCCTCTACCCTTGCCTTTCTTTCCAACGCTCACCGTATCTCCAATCATCCCGTGTGTGTACGCGGTCACCATCTCTCTCTTGGACCCGTGTGCCCGTGGAGTCAGGAAGGAGGCCTGTGGGTGGGCACACGGCAGGGCGTGGCACAGGGCAGGCCCCTGAGGAGCGTCTGCCGAATGACTGAGTGATGGAAAGTCCAGGCGACAGCTGACGAGAGGGTCCCTTCCCTAGGACCATGCCTCCCACTTCCCCCAAGGGTGCCCCGAGCCTGCAGCCTCCTCACGAGCCTCGAGGGAAACAGACACGCCTCGATGGTGAAGATCAGCACTCCCACTTCACGGGGGGCCTCCGGACCCTCCGCGCACCGGAGCGGACAGGTGCGACCTGGGAAGAAACGTCAGCTCTCCTGACGACAGGGTGGACATATGCAGACAGAGAGGCTGACAATGTCGTGATCGACGGCCCAGGTGATGCAGTCCTTTCTTAGTATTTGTCTTTCCTAATCAGGGAGTTATGAATGATCAATTACGCTTAGTGGTTAATTGCCCTTCATAAAGACAGCTTTTGCATTTTTAAATTAGGCAGTTAATATATTGTAACTAATAGCATCACCTTGTGTGTTATGGACAGATCTTCGCTGATTGGCACCCGGGATGTGTGATTCGCACCCAGGTTAATGGAGCAGCTGAGGGAGGAAGGCAGGGGTGCCCGGGGACTAATTACCGCTGATGGATCACGATGTGACCTTCTCAGAACAGTGAGCCCGCGGTGTGACGGTGGGGTGGCAGGGCTCACAGCTGCTCCTCCACACACGGCGCCGATGCCCGTAACCCACGAGTGAGTAACCGCGCTCGCTTCGGGACACTCAGCCTCCGCTCTCCTTGGATGTACATTCATCCAGAACACGTGCTTTAAAATCAAAGTGCTCAAATGGAAAAGGGAATGTGGAAACACACACACACACCGCCTGGGGAAGGGCCCTCTCTGTGGATCTGCTCTTTCATGCCCCTGACCACACCCTCTTCTGGCTTTCTGGCATGAGTCGCGGGTCCTCTCTTCAGTTTTCTTAATTATTAAAAGCAGCAAAAGCATTCGCTGGATGGACGCGTGCACGCTCAGTCACGTCTCTTTGCAGCCCCTCGGCCCACAGCCCGCCAACCTCCTGTGCCCGTGCCACGTCCTCTTCCAGAGGACCGTCCCAGCCAGGGATGCGGCCACCGCCTTCCGCAGTACAGGTGGATTCCCCACCAGCCGAGCCATGGCGGAAGCCGTAAAGTATTCATTATTATTACTAGAAATAGTAAAGGACCAATACATTACGCTGACTGAGCCTTGCCCCGGGGTTCAGTGCCCGTGATCGGTTTCATCCTCACCCCTTGGGGGCGGAGCCCCCTACAGACACCCGGGGTCCCCCACGTGCACCCCCAGGGCCGGGTGGCTGGAGTGCAGAGAGCGCTAAGCACCTGCCGACTGTGTGCACGTGCTGTGGAGGCACGAAGGGGGATCCCGTCCCAGAGATGAGAAAACAGGGGCTCCGGGAGGCAGGGACCTGAGAAGGTCATGCAGCTTGTAAGTAGCGAAGCCCACGCGTGCCCACAGCCGGCCACGCGGTGGCGGCAGAGGCCCTGGCCCGGAGAGTGAAGAGGCTGGCGCTTCCCCACAGGGAGGACGGTGCCTTCAGGGCCGGACCCTGCAGGTGGGGAGGGCTGTGGGGTACACCTGGGCGTGCCCGGAGGCGAGTGTGAGCAGACAGAGCAGCCTCCGGGGCGGGCCTGCCGCAGCCGCGCTCCTCACCGCCTCGCAGGTGGACTCGCTCAGGAGGCCCTGAAGGCGGAGCGAGGACAGAGGCGGGGGCCGGGACACGACGGGGCTGGCGTGCTGCAACGCAGAGCCGCCGGAGCTCTCTGCGAACAGAGAAGGGGCCGCGGCAGGACACGGCAGGAGGGGCGGCCTCACAAGACAGGAAGAGGACCCCGGTGCCAGAAACCCACCTGCGGGCACCTCGATCTCGGAGGCCCAGACTTCAGGACTGGGGAGACAAAGCCCTGCCGCCGAGCCCCCAAGGCTGCGGGACGCTGATCCAGCAGACTATGACCGCCGAGGAGCCGAAGCCTTGGCGCCTCTGGGAGGGTCGCTGCCTGCTTCAGACTCGGCCTTGGGAGGCCTGGCACCCGCGACCTCAGCGTCAGGAAGGCAGAAGCCAGGCGTGGCTGCAGGGCCGTGGCGGGGCCTGCAGAGGGCCGCCCGAGGCCAGCGAGCCCCAGGACATGGGCGCCAGGCCGGGCCAGCTCCAGGACAGGCCACGCCGCCCCGTCCCCCGACACCCCAGGAACGAGGGGGTCGACCGCAGGGCCCCGGCCGCCAGAGCGGCGCTTTGGCCAGACGTCCCTCTGAGACGGCGGCCATGCCCTCACCCGCTGAGCCTCCCCAGGCCCCTGCGCGGGCAGGGACGTGCCCCTGCGTTCCGGGCTGCGCCAGCTCTTTGAACTGACCTTTACCTCATCCCAGAGGCCAGGACGAGCTCTGAGTGGCGACGCCGCCCGATGCAATTACCGAGCGTCACATGAACGGGTCCCTTCCAATCACCTCGGCCCTCACACATCTGCTGGCTGTCGGCATCTGCTGGGGCGCTCACCCGCAAATAATGGAAACCCTCTCATTACCGTTCGGTAGCAGGCAGAGCGCGAGGACGACCGCTGGACATCCCGACTGACCTTGGCGTGGCTCCACCGCCCAGTGCCCTGTGGGCTCGCCGAGGAGGCCGCCCGGGACGCGGGGCCTCTGAGCTCGGTCCCCGCCCACCCCAGGGGCCTGTCGCCTTCATCTGACCCACAAGGCGCTCTCATCCCCCTGGGCCTTCGCCTTCACCCTCCGCTATGGCCAAACCCTACTCAGCCTGCAAAGCCTGCCTTGCACATCCCTTCCTCCAGGAAGCCCCCCGGAGCGCTGCCCCCACCAGGCAGAGCCCTCTCCCCACTCAGCTTCCGCAGCTCTTGAAGCACGGCAGGGCTTTTCTGGGAGAAGCACGTCACTGACCCAAATTCGGATTCAATGAGCCCATCGTGTAACAGAACCAAGTCTTCTGGTACCCACCAGAGACCCTCAGGAAGAAACCCCAGCTGCCTGCAGCCTGCCGGTGGGCAGCACTGCTTCTTAACCCTAATTCGGGCGGGGGCTGGGGTCAAGGAAAGCACAGCGGAGCCAGCGAGCCCAGCCAGGGAGCCGGGCGGAGGCCTTGGCCGGGGGACGCAGAGCAACTCACGCCTTCCCGCCGCGGAGAACGAGCGCCCATGAAGATGCTCTTTACTGGGCGGGAGGCCAGGGGTCAAGTGGCGCCAGGAGGTGATTCAGGGTCTGATGACCACGGGCTGGGTCCTGGCTCTGTCACCTGATGGCAGTGGGACCGCCACACGCTGTCTCTTCCCTCTCTGCCCTCCCGTTTCCTCATCTGGAGAATGGGATGATAATGGCCCCCCAGGGTGAGGCTCCCACGAGCTCTCCAAGGCGCTCCAACAGGCCTGGCCTGCAGCCAGGGCTCACGCGGCGCGAGCCGAGAACACCGGCCAGCAGCCAGGGGGCGGCACCCCGACCTCATTCCCTCCCACCCCCTGCCCCCCTGCCAGGGCAGCCGGGCCCACCCCCGCACCCCAGCCACCCCATCCCCAAGCACCCCAGCCACCCCGTCGCCAAGCAGAGACGCCCTGGAGGCGCCAGGCCTCCCCTCCCCTGCTCCTGTCACCTGGGCCTCCCAGGAGCCCAGGGGGTCCCACTGGGGGTGGGGGTGAACGGTCTGGACGGCCAGACGGGCCACGACTCCAAATCTCAGCCTCACACTGAGGCACAGGGTGGTGACGGCAGGAGGCCTCAAGCCGGGTGGGCTCCCGGGTGGGAAGGCGAGGCTGCAGGCTGGTGAGTCAAACTTGAAGTGACAAGTGAGGTTAGCGCTGGTGACGTCTCCCCGTCACGGAGAAAGCAGGGTCTGCTTCCTCGGATTCACCCGTCCTGGGCTGGTCTTCCCCAGCGCCGTGTGAGGCCCACAGGTCCACGCCGGGCTAAAGCCGCTACCGGGGCGACCGCCACCGCCAGGGGCCTGGAGCCCTGTCCTGAGACAGGAGAAACTCTCTCCAGGAGGGCGGGGAGGCGGCGGAGGAGGGGGCGCCGCCCCCGATCCCCGCCTCTCTGACCCTCCACCCGCTCTGCCCGGGGCCACACTCAAGCCAGCAGCTGGCGGAGGAAGCCCCTCTTTCTCTCAGAATGGCCACAGCTACAGATAAATAAAATTCCATGCTTCCGTTTCTCAGAGGAGGAAAGAATGCCCACGACACCTCAGGGGTCACCGTGAACCGAAACCCAGCGGCAGCGCCCGGTCAAGATGCTCAGAGGGCACGCGACCCGGCCGCCCATCCCTCACGTCAAGATCGCATCACGCAGCAGGGCTCCGGGCGGCACCAGAGAGAGGGAGAGAGAGGCACAGAGAGAGACGGAAAAACAGGAAGACAGACAGAAAGGAAGATAAAAAGACAGACAGAAAGGAAAAATCAGAGGAAGGAAAACAAGTCTCGTACCCCACGCTGGTTCTGGGAGGGAGCCGGTCCAGCTCCCCAGGCGCCGTGAGCTCGGGCTCAGGGAGCTGCCTTCTGGCCGGAGCAACAACAGAAGGGCTTCTGCCCCCACGAGAGGGGCTGTGGCGGCCCAGCGGGGGCTGCGCCTGCGCCGCGCACACGTCCTTGTCAGGCGTGTCTGGGCCACACTCGGGGGTCTTGAGTCCCAGACACGAAACGGAGCAACGGCAGCGCCTGGCCTTCCAGCTCCCAGTTCCAAGGGGACAGTGGCCGCAGCACAAGCCCATTACACAGGAACGCAGGGGGGCACTGGTCGGGCTGTGCCCGGGGCACCGGCTGGGCCTGCGGCACCTCCCCCTTGTGTCCACGGGGTGGACCTCCGGCCAGCCTGACAGCCGGCTGTGGGTCCTGAGAGGTCGCTCCCCGCGCTCCAGCTGCGGCCCCGCTGGGCAGGATGTGTCGCCAGATTCCAGGCAAGAAGTGGAGTCCAAGGTCTGGGTGGAGACAAGAGGGAGGACACAGAGGCGGTGACGCACGTGGGTGGCCCTGGCTGAGCCTCACAGTGTGACCTCAGGGGGACAGCAACAGGGTCAAACAGACGTCAGGCAAGCCCAGCGCCAGGGTCCTCACGACGCACGCGGCACACCTTCCTGGCCCGGGGCCGCCTCACCCGCAGCCCTGTGTGTGCTCACGCTGACCTGCCCGAGCCTCTGAGCTCGGATCAAAGGGGAACACCGGGCCCGCCACAGGGCTGTGCTGTTCAACAATAAATGAAACTTAGAACCAAATGCATGGGAATCTGCACACCAGAGGAGCTGGAGGCTGTTGAAGCTAGTGGCTCCTTTCACAACTCAGCTGGGGCGACTGAGGCCCAGATGGACCTGAGGTGCTGACGAGTCGAGGGTTCCGTGGGCCCCTCCCCAGCCGTGGAAGATCAGGTGCCAGTCAGTTCTCCCCAGATGTGTTCACAGGCTGGTCACGTGCTGGGCAGGGCAGGGCACTGAGGCTGGGCCTTCTTGGGGTGAGGGGGAGCCTGGCTCGGGGAGGAGACACACCTGGAGCACCTCCACCACATCATCCCTGTGTGCCCAAGGCTTGTCACCTAACCCTCTCCCACCTCAGTTTCCACATCTGTAAAATGGGGCCCTAGCAGAAGCCACCTGATGGAACTGTTCTGAAGCACGATGCAAATGCTACTGAAAGCCGATGGTGGTAACAAAGACCACCACGCCTCCGGCAGGCCCGGGGCTGGGTGCTGGGGATGTTCAGGCCCCCGAGGCAGGCAGCTGGACAGGAAGCCAGATGCTCAGGGCACCTGTGACAGCAGAAGGAGACAGCTGGTAAGAGAGGCCTGCTGGAGAGAGCCCAGAGAAGTTTGCCTGGGGCAACCGGTAAGAGGGCAAAGTTCAACCAGCAAAGGGAGCCTGGGGCGAGCGGGGCTGACTCCTCCGGGCAGACATCCCGGGGGCACCAGGACAGAGAGCTCCAAGGGGAGTTACGACAATTTCCAGGAGATGACACTGATGTACAAAAAGCCTACGGAACTTGCCGGAGACGACCTTACAACCACAGTGCTGAGCTGGGACTCGGGACCCAGCGCCTCAGCCACAGGAGTGGACCCCGCTTCTTGAGGGGCAGCACCTGCCCCAGCAGGGGCACTGGCCCCACTCTCTGAGCAAGTCCTCGTTCTCAACGTCCACGCACTCGGTGGAAGGCCCTGCAAGGAGGAAGCTGCCTCTGACTCGTGAAGATTGAACTGCAGGTGTTACGGAACAAGCACTCCATCTGGAAGGAAAGCATCGTGCACTACCGTGACCCCCTCCCCCAGGCAGGCCCGGTCTCTCCAAAGTCAGCCCAGATGTCGGATCAAAGGGGAACACCGGGCCCGCCACAGGGCTGTGCTGTTCAACAATAAATGAAACTTAGAACCAAATGCATGGGAATCTGCACACCAGAGGAGCTGGAGGCTGTTGAAGCTAGTGGCTCCTTTCACAACTCAGCTGGGGCGACTGAGGCCCAGATGGACCTGAGGTGCTGACGAGTCGAGGGTTCCGTGGGCCCCTCCCCAGCCGTGGAAGATCAGGTGCCAGTCAGTTCTCCCCAGATGTGTTCACAGGCTGGTCACGTGCTGGGCAGGGCAGGGCACTGAGGCTGGGCCTTCTTGGGGTGAGGGGGAGCCTGGCTCGGGGAGGAGACACACCTGGAGCACCTCCACCACATCATCCCTGTGTGCCCAAGGCTTGTCACCTAACCCTCTCCCACCTCAGTTTCCACATCTGTAAAATGGGGCCCTAGCAGAAGCCACCTGATGGAACTGTTCTGAAGCACGATGCAAATGCTACTGAAAGCCGATGGTGGTAACAAAGACCACCACGCCTCCGGCAGGCCCGGGGCTGGGTGCTGGGGATGTTCAGGCCCCCGAGGCAGGCAGCTGGACAGGAAGCCAGATGCTCAGGGCACCTGTGACAGCAGAAGGAGACAGCTGGTAAGAGAGGCCTGCTGGAGAGAGCCCAGAGAAGTTTGCCTGGGGCAACCGGTAAGAGGGCAAAGTTCAACCAGCAAAGGGAGCCTGGGGCGAGCGGGGCTGACTCCTCCGGGCAGACATCCCGGGGGCACCAGGACAGAGAGCTCCAAGGGGAGTTACGACAATTTCCAGGAGATGACACTGATGTACAAAAAGCCTACGGAACTTGCCGGAGACGACCTTACAACCACAGTGCTGAGCTGGGACTCGGGACCCAGCGCCTCAGCCACAGGAGTGGACCCCGCTTCTTGAGGGGCAGCACCTGCCCCAGCAGGGGCACTGGCCCCACTCTCTGAGCAAGTCCTCGTTCTCAACGTCCACGCACTCGGTGGAAGGCCCTGCAAGGAGGAAGCTGCCTCTGACTCGTGAAGATTGAACTGCAGGTGTTACGGAACAAGCACTCCATCTGGAAGGAAAGCATCGTGCACTACCGTGACCCCCTCCCCCAGGCAGGCCCGGTCTCTCCAAAGTCAGCCTAGTTCACAGAGCAGATGTCGCAGAGCCAACGACATCAGCAACTCGAGTGACAGGACATGCCCTGTCAAGAGGAACACCCCTTGTCCAAGGTCCAGGCTGACTCAGGAGCACTGTCGCTGGTGTGAATGAACTCAAACAAGAGGCCCGTCGCTCTGGAAGCCTGAAGCGCCCCACAGGCAGGTGCTGGGCCAGGTGCGGGGGATGGGCTGCGGGGACACCGGGAGGCCCAGTGCTCCCACAGTCCCGGAGGCCGCTTCCGGTGGCCGTGTCCCTGGGGTCTGTGTCCACGGTGGGGCTGAGTCTCAAGGCAGCTGCACTTCAGACAAGTGCCCTGGCCCTGCTCCTTGGGCTCTAAGGTGCTCGGGGAGGGGCCTGAGCAGGGCTTCTGAGCGCACTTGGAAGGACCGGCCGCAGGTCTGTTAGTCCTGGGCGGGAATTGCTTTATGAGGCTGCCCGACCGAGGCCCACAGTGCTTCCTTCCGCTGCTGCGAAAAGGCTGGGCTGTGGGGGCCCCACAGCTGTGCTTTAGTGCTCAAGACAGGATGCAGTAAACGCCCCCACCCCACCTTTCACACGCAGATGTCTCCGGGCTCCCTTTGTGCGCAGTGGCCCCGCTGGGCCACACCCTGCCTCTGAATGGCTCCCCTCAGGGAGTCCAACTGCCCCAGAATGGACTCCAATAAAGGGCCTATTGGGGGGAGTCAGGCTGGTTACAGATGTCCCAGGACCACGCCCACCCACAGGCCCTGGGCAGTAAGAGGGCCTCCCGTGCCGGCACCCCCTCCCCCGCCCCCCTCCCACCTCCGCGGCTCTAGGGAGCCTGGACCTGCTGCTTCCCGGGAGGGTGCTCCTGGCCCAGCTCCCTAGCCCGGCTCCCCACCACAGCTCCAAGTGGCGGCTCAGTCTCTCTCCCGTGGCCCGCCCAGGCGCTGTCCATGCTGCGCTCCCAGACTGGACGGTCAGGTCAGCTGCCCGGGGGCTTCCGTCTGCCCCACGCACAGCCCCTGTCCCCGTGCCTCCAGCCATGTTTCTGGTATAACAGAAAGTGTGGGTCACTCGGTCGTGACCGACTCTCTGCAACCGTGTGGACTGTAGCCCACCAGGTTCCTGTGTCCATGGAATTCTCCAGGCAAGAATACTGGAGTCGGTTGCCATTTCCTTCTCCAGGGGATCTTCCCAACCCTGGGATCGAACCCCGGTTTCCTGCATTGCAGGTGGATTCTTTACCATCTGACCCATCAAGGAAGCCCAGTATAAAAAAAAAAAGAAAGAAAAAGAAAACAAGCACTCGACAAATACGTGAATGAAGAAATGAACTTTGATGAGAAGCCTTGAAGTACTGCAGGGAAAACTGGGCCTTGGAGTCAGGTGTATGGGGTCTTGGGGGTGGAAGGAGTAACCCTGGCTCAGTGATTTTTTTCCATTTCCCTGCCTTGGGCTCTAAGGTGCTCGGGGAGGGGCCTGAGCAGGGCTTCTGAGCGCACTTGGAAGGACCGGCCGCAGGTCTGTTAGTCCTGGGCGGGAATTGCTTTATGAGGCTGCCCGACCGAGGCCCACAGTGCTTCCTTCCGCTGCTGCGAAAAGGCTGGGCTGTGGGGGCCCCACAGCTGTGCTTTAGTGCTCAAGACAGGATGCAGTAAACGCCCCCACCCCACCTTTCACACGCAGATGTCTCCGGGCTCCCTTTGTGCGCAGTGGCCCCGCTGGGCCACACCCTGCCTCTGAATGGCTCCCCTCAGGGAGTCCAACTGCCCCAGAATGGACTCCAATAAAGGGCCTATTGGGGGGAGTCAGGCTGGTTACAGATGTCCCAGGACCACGCCCACCCACAGGCCCTGGGCAGTAAGAGGGCCTCCCGTGCCGGCACCCCCTCCCCCGCCCCCCTCCCACCTCCGCGGCTCTAGGGAGCCTGGACCTGCTGCTTCCCGGGAGGGTGCTCCTGGCCCAGCTCCCTAGCCCGGCTCACACACCACAGCTCCAAGTGGCGGCTCAGTCTCTCTCCCCGTGGCCCGCCCAGGCGCTGTCCATGCTGCGCTCCCCAGACTGGACGGTCAGGTCAGCTGCCCGGGGGCTTCCGTCTGCCCCACGCACAGCCCCTGTCCCCGTGCCTCCAGCCATGTTTCTGGTATAACAGAAAGTGTGGGTCACTCGGTCGTGACCGACTCTCTGCAACCGTGTGGACTGTAGCCCACCAGGTTCCTGTGTCCATGGAATTCTCCAGGCAAGAATACTGGAGTCGGTTGCCATTTCCTTCTCCAGGGGATCTTCCCAACCCTGGGATCGAACCCCGGTTTCCTGCATTGCAGGTGGATTCTTTACCATCTGACCCATCAAGGAAGCCCAGTATAAAAAAAAAAAGAAAGAAAAAGAAAACAAGCACTCGACAAATACGTGAATGAAGAAATGAACTTTGATGAGAAGCCTTGAAGTACTGCAGGGAAAACTGGGCCTTGGAGTCAGGTGTATGGGGTCTTGGGGGTGGAAGGAGTAACCCTGGCTCAGTGATTTTTTTCCATTTGTGCCAGTTTCTCTTTTTTTAATTTTCATTTTTTGCTTTCATTTGTGCCAGTTTCTGGATCTCTTGGCACCACAGTCGCTGTTGTAGAAAGGGCAGTTTGTGGAAGTTGACCTGTGCAGTCAAGCACCAACCTAGGACACTGCAGGCCCCCTCCGTCACTGGTGATGCTATTATTGGGGTCGACGTGGTCTTAAAAGGTCTTCCCTGGTGGCTCAGTGGTAAAGAACCCATCTGCCAATGCAGGAGACCTGGGTTCGATCCCTGGGTGGGGAAGATCCCCTGAAGAAGGAAATGGCAACCCACTCCAGTAGTCTTGCCTAGAGAATCCCATGGACAGAGGAGCCTGGTGGGCTACAGGCCATTGGGTCGCAGAGTCAGACACGACTGAGCGACTACACAACAAGAGTATCTTTAAAAGCAGAGCTGAGGCTTTCCCTGGTGGTCCAGTGGGTAAGGACACCGCCTTGTAGTGCAAGGGGCACCGGTTCGATCCCTGGCCTGGGAAGATCCCATGTGCTGCAGAGCAGCTGGACCAATGTGCCCAATTACCGAGCCAGAGCTCTGGAGCGCATGCGCCCAGAGCTGGTGCCCTGCGACAACAGAGGCCACTTCGATGGGAGGCCCACACGGGCCAAAGAACAAAGATGGATGAAAACAGATAGATGAAAGACCAATAGAAGTGGCCCTCCTGCCCCCAATCCCTCCCCAACCCGTCCCCAACTCCCCAACCTGCCCCTTCCTACCAAAAAAAAATAAATTTAAAAAAAAAAAGGCAGAGCTGATACTCCCCTTGTGCTCTGCGTCCTCCAAAAGGTGGGAACCTCTTTGAAAACCTGGGAACACCTGTCACCACAGAAAGCCAAGAAGGGGAGTGGCGAGCTGTCCCCTCTGAGGTTCCCTGAATAGAAGGTGCTATCTGGGTAGCCACGGCTCTGGGGAGCTGCCAGGGAGGTAAACGGCCCCCAGGGTCCCAGGACCCCCACCACACTGCACTGCTGCTCTCACCCCAGGAACTTCCTCTGAGCTCCCCTGAGACTTCAAAGCCAGCCTGCATCCCAAGGAGGACACAGAGGGCAGGCTGTGGCTGCAGAAAACCTACAAAAAGTGGGGAAAGCCTGGCGGTCCTCACGGAGGCCAGCAGGGCCGGGCCACCAGGACGCCCGGGAAGGCCCACTCCTGGCTCTTCACTCGGCAGGCGTGCCGCGCGGAATGCCCCTGTGCAGACAGGCGGACTGCAGCGCTCCCCTCGTGATGGACACTGAGCAGTTTCCAGTCTTCTGCTGTCTCCCAGAGCACTGCCATCAACAACCTGCCACTAGGTCGTGTCTCATGGAGGAGGCAGGTGCTGCTGACAGGCATCTTCCACAAGCAACGTAAGACAGAGTCTGTCTTTTTGCAAACTATCACCAAGAGAACACACTCCCAAAGTTGTGGATTTGGGCCAGTTTTTCCAAACTGATGAAAACATCAGACATCTCACAATAGTTTTAATTTAATTTGCATTTCTCTTATTTGAGTAAGGCTGAGCATCTTTCCTGTGCTTTTTTTTTTTTGGATTTCCATAGGTTTTTTTTTTTTTTTTTCTACAAATGGTTTCTATCCTTTGTGCATTTTTCTGTTGGGTTGTTATCTGTTTTCGATTTCTAGATTTTGAGACGTAGCTACAAAGGTCTTCCACTCCAAGATTTCAAAGGGAAATTGTCCTGTTTCATTTGATATTTATATAAAACTAGACTGTTGGTCACTCAGTCATGCCCGACTCTCTGAGACCCCGTGGACTGTAGCCCAGCAGGCTGCCCTGTCCGTAGCGTTCTCCAGGCAAGAACACGGGAGTGGGTTGCCACGGCCTCCTCCAGGGCATCTTCCACATCCAAAGACTGAACCTGGGTCTCCTGCATTGCAGGCAGATTCTTTTTACCATCTGAGCCACCAGGAAATCCGGTACTTAAACAGCGTCACTTTTTATATTTTAGTTTCTTTAAAACATAAATCAGATCTCATGACACTCCTACCTAAAATTTTCAGAGACTTCTCACTGCATTCAGCCTACAGGATGGAATCCCGGCAGCTCTGCCTGACCTCGAGGCCTGCTGCGGCCATGCCTGGCGTCACCCGTCCACCCTCGCTCTTCGGTTCTGTGAAGGGGAACCTGCCAAGCTGTCCTCTCCAGGCTTCGCAGCCACTGTCCCCTCCAGCTGGAAGGCACTTCACCCTGATGGACGCTCTTACTCGCCGCTTCTGAGATGCCAATGGCAACTACAAAGCCGGGGGTCCAGTGGAGCCACCATCAGTCCTGGCAGGGTCCCCGGTGCACAAGACTTGATGGGAAAGATGTCCTCCTACCGTCTAAGCAGTCAACGCAGCCCAACTGAATTATAATGCCAGCCACAGATGTAACTTACAGTTTTCTGGTAACTATACTAACAAAGGTCAAAAGAAACAGGTGGAATTAAACATATTATATTTAACCTAACATATTCAAATTACTCTCATTTCAACATGTAACCAACATAATGAACTTTTTACGTTCTTCTCTGAAATCCGGTGTGGACTACGCACTTACAGCCTGTCTTAACTCAGACTAGCCGCATTCCAAGGAGTCAGACGCAAGCCGCAAGGTGCCGCTCTGCTGGACGGTGGCGCAACTCTAACCAGCAGAGCCCTACGATCCAGGGCCCACCTGCCAGACGCTCCCGGGGCCCGCCCTTCGCTCGCCCGCCGGGGCGGGGCCACATCTGCAGCCCCGCCCCGCCCCGCCCCGCCCCCCGGCAGCGGCCCAGAGATCCGGCGGAGCGCAGCGCCCGGCGCCCGAGTTGGCCAGCGCTGCCCTCTCACCTCGCCACCGCCTCCACGGAGCCTGCGATCGCCGCGCCGCCGCCCTCACCGCTGTCGTATAACACGCCCGAGATATCGAGTAGCACCCCGCGCACGCCGGCCAGCCGCTCGCTCCACGCGGCCATTGCGGACCCGCTGCGCCTCGGACCCCGCGCCCCGAGCGGCGGCAGGACGCCGCGGCCGCGCTCGCTGCGCAGGGGCGCCTGGGAAGTGTAGTCCCAGTCGGGCAGAGCGCGGCGGGGAGGGGCTGGCGGGGGCGGCTGGGCGCAAAGCCGGAGACGCGGGCACTGCCTCGTGACTCCCCGAGAGGACAGCCTTTTCCCTGGAGATCAGTGGATAAAGGGCAGGAAAAGCAGAAAACAAACCCCTGGGCAATAGCCAACCTCCGTAAGAATTAGAGCAAGGCAAGTTGGAACGACAAAGAGGTACCTATAAAAAAAAAGGACATTAACGAGAACAGGAAAGGCCCTCGTTGGTGTTCTCACCCTCTGGCTGGACCGCGGTTCTGAAAGAAATCGAGATGCTGGGGCCCATTGGCCAGACAAACCTGCGCACCTGAGAAGCAGTGATCAGGAAGTGACTCTAAAGACAGGTGTGCCGTGCGAGTTGTGATGCCAAAACAAGCCGGAAGGAAAATAAATGTTCAGGGACCAAAATTGCTCAAGAAGTAAGACGGCTACTGGAAGAAACACTGTCCCATCCAAAAGGAAGACTAGGCTACAGCGTGGAATGTGCTTGAGTTATAACATGATATGAAAACGCAGAATGCTGAATGTACCCTGGAGAAGGAAGTGGCAACCCACTCCAGTATTCTTGCCTGGGAAATCCCATGGACAGAGGAGCCTGGAGGGCTACAGTCCATGGGGTCGCAGAGAGTCAGACATAGACATAAGGGCTGAACAACACCGACGAGAACAAACCCATGTTTCTCACATTCATAAAGCTCTAATTTAATCGTGTGAAAAAATGTTCAATTCCAGTGACTTTGACCTTCTGTCTACTCAAGTTATTAAAATGAAACATACTCTTTTTGGTTATTTATAAACCAGCCAGTTTATTATATTCTATGTAGCAGCCTGAAGAAAGACACGCTACTCTTAGAATTAAAACATCTTAGGGTTTCCCTGGTGGTCCAGTGGGTAAGGACACCGCCTTGCAGTGCAAGGGGCGCCAGTTCGATCCCTGGCCTGGGAAGATCCCACGTGCCGCAGAGCGGCTGGACTGATGTGTCCAATTACCGAGCCGGAGCTCTGGAGCGCATGCGCCCAGAGCCGGTGCTTTGCGACGACAGAGGCCACCACTATGGGAGGCCCACAGGAGCCAAAGAACAAAGATGGGTGAAAATAGACAAAATGAAAGACCAATAGAAGTGGCCCGCCCACCCCCTCCCTCCCCAACCCGCCCCCACCAAAATAAATAAATAAATGTTTAAAACAAAAAAACATCTTAAAGAAGAAAACAAAAAAAATCTGAATGTAGACCACTACCTGCAAAAATAAGGATGCATAGGTATACTGCTGAGAAGACAATGAGGCTATTACAACGTGTTCACCTGGTGAGATTTTTGGATGAATTTTTATTCTATTTAATATCATTTTTGTAGTATTAATGAATAAAAGTTGATAGAAAGGGGAAGAGTGTCCTTGACCATCCTTCTGACTCTTTCAAGTGTTTAACTGAAACTTGAAACAATCTGGCTTCTCTTGGCCTGACTGCTGGCTTTAGCTGAGCTTCATGCTCCGCAACTTCTCACTAGCTCTCTGTTGTACACACAACAGTCTACATGGGTTAATGCTGCTCTCGCAACTCCTCCCACCCGCTCCTTCCCCCGAAACACCTTGATTTTAGGATAGCTTGCCTCTAGAACTTCGGGAGAACAGATCCGTGGTTTGTAAGCCACCAAGTTTGTGGTAATTTGTTACAGCAGTAATAGAAAATTAAAACAGGGACCCACGTCCCTCACCTGAAGGATGACATGTTTGACCAGGCCCTAGGTCTCTAAGTGTGGGCTCAGACCTGACCCAGAAGTCCACCACCTTTCTTTGGATGTGATTTTTGTTGTTCAGCCGCTCAGTTGTGTCTGACTCTTTGCGACCCCCATAACCTACAGCATGCCAGGCTTCCCTGTCCTTTGCTGTCTCCTGGAGTTTGCTCAAACTCATGTCCAGGCATTGTATAAGTTAGAATTGTTTTTGCTGCAGGTAACAAAAACCCACCTACCATTGTTCGACCAGATTGTGTTATTTTTTCCTTATAGATCAAGAAGCCAAGAGGAAGGCGGCCCTGGAAGTACAGCAGCTCCTGGAACCGTCAAGAAACAGGCTGCTTGCCTCTTTCTGCCCTTCCATCCTTAGCGTATGGCTCTCCGCCTCGAGTTCTCAAGGCACCTGCTGTAGCCCCGGGCATCACACCTGCATTTCAGGCAATGGTGAGGGAAAAGGAGAAAGGGCCCGTGACAACCACGTCTTACCCTTTAAACCAGGCAAAACAAAAGCCGCTCCGGCATCCTGACCCAATAGTCTCTTGTTTATCAGTTTTGGACCAGAGCTAGTGGAGTGGCACACTAACCCTGCAGTGTCCGGGGAGGCACAGTTCATTACAGAGCTTGGCCTCTTACAGTCTCGCTAACAAGTCTACAAATCATGTCTGAATTTCCGCTTAAATATGAATCCTTCCAGTCCTCCATTGCTGGAGTAGACGTGTGTTGACTCCTTCCAGATTTGCCTGTATTAGCTAAGACTCTTTGGTCACCAGTGACAGAAACCCAATTTCAACTGACTTAAGTTGAGGAATGTGTTGGCTTCTGTAAACAGTCTAGTCATTGATGGCTGCAGGCAGGATAGTTCTGAGGCACGAACGGTGGCATTCTGGGTTTGCTGACTCCCCATCTCTTGGCTCTGTCCCACCCTCTGGCTTCCTTCTCCCTTGGTCTGGGGAAGCGGTCTCTAGGTGGGGGGCACGAGGGGACTGCGGCAGTTCTGGCCCCACAGTGCCCTGTGTGAGCCACTGGGCAAAGACCTTTCCCTCAACGTGGTCTGATAGTTGCAGGAAGAACTCTGGTCCTCACGTCTGTGCAGAGGAAAGTGGTACTACAAAGCTGGGGAGGGGCCCTTGTGTATAACCTTCCCGTGGCCACAGAGAATGAAGGGGGCGACGCCCCCAGCAAACAGCAGGGCATTCCTGTCTCCATGCTCTGCTGTTTCTGTGCGTCTCTTCTCCAAAGAACATGGTTGCCCAGCATAAAAGCATAAGGTTGCTCTACAAACGCATGGAATTTCCCCTAGGAAACTGGATGAGTTTATGGCTATAAAACCATATCCATGGCTTCCCCTAGTGGTCCAGTGGGTAAAGACACCACCTTGCAGTGCAAGGGGCGCCGGTTCAAGCCCTGGCCTGGGAAGATCCCACGTGCGGCGGAGGGGCTGGACTGATGTGTCCAATTACCGAGCCAGAGCTCTGGAGCGCATGCGCCCAGAGCCGGCGCTCTGCAACGACAGACGCCACCGCGATGGGAGGCCCACAGGAGCCAAAAGAACAAAAAGACGGATGAACATAGAGAAACGAAAGACCAATAGAAGTGGCCCGCCTGCTCCCCTCCCTCCCCAACCCGACCCCCGCCCAAAATAAATAAATAAATAAATCTTAAAAAAAAAAAAAACATATCCATAGCCAAACATGTCTGGATTTCATTCTTATTTTCAGCTCGGCCTGCACCCCTTTTCAAGGTGTGGGCTTTCCAATGGATCTTTCTTTTTTAAATTTTTTATTTATTTATTTTTGACTGTGCTAGGTCTTCACTGCTGTGTGTGGGCTTTCTCTAGTTGCAGTGAGTGGAGGTGACTCCTTGTTTCGGGGCATGACTTCTCACTGCAGTGGCCTCTCTTGTTGCAGAGCACAGGCTCCAGGGCACTAGATCTTCTGTGGTTGCAGCCCGTGGGCTCAGTAGTTGCAGTTCACAGGTTTAGCTGCCCCACTGCATGTGGAACCTTCTCAGACCAGGGATCAAGCCCATGTTCCCTGCACTGGCCGGCGGATTCTTTACTGATGGACTACCAAGTCCCCGGTCTACCTTCATCAAGCACTGGAGCTCTGGGTTTATGCTATGTGGTTGGGCCACAGTTTATTCCTTCCAACTCTTCAGCCTGCTGAATGTCAGGTGCTAACAGGCACAAAGACACTGCTGTGTGGCCCTGGCTTCAGGACAGTGCAAGGAACAAGCAACCAGTATCCCATGCGTGCGTGCGTGCTAAGTTGCTCAGTGGCGTCCAACTCTGTGCAACCCCCATGGACCATAGCCCACCAGACTCCTCTGTTCATGGGGTGGAGTGGTGGCCACTCCTTCCTCCGGAATCTTCCCAACCCCGAGACTGAAGCAGTGTCTCTTACATCTCCTGCACTGGGAAGCAGGCTCATTATCACCAGCACCACCTGGGAAGGCCCTGCACCCCATATAATGGGGTAAAGGCTGTGTCAGTCAGGATTCTTTCATTTCAGCTAATTGAATTCCAAAATGGGAGCAGAGGGAGCAAGGGGTAAGTGGGGAAGGCTTTAAGGCAATTTACAAAATTAAAGGAAAGGCTCAACAACTAGACGTCGAAAAGTACCTGAGCCATCAACTCCAGGAGTGGGAAGTAACAGGTGGTTTCCTTCAGGCCTTGTTGCTAGAATGGAGCAGCCTCACGCCAGTGTCGGTCTCTCTGCTTTAGAGTCCCAGGAGAGAGAGCCTACTGGCGGGGTCCTGTCGGAGGCCACTCCCGCCCTGGGACCCTCGATCGGTAGTCCCACCACAACCACGTGGAACGGATCCCTGAGCAAAGTCAAACCATCAGAACCGGAAGAGGGAGGTGAGGATGCGGATCCAGCAAACCAACAAAGAGTAAAAAGATGTCCTCCCAGGCTGGATCCAGCATCTCTGAGAAGGTAGCATGCATGGGCAAGGGAGCCACAAACATCTCACCCCGATCACAGCCTGTCCAGGGACCAAGGCTGCATAGGCAGCTGGATTAGAGAGGGCAGAGCCTGGTATTCCATGCTAAGGCCTTTAGTCTTCGCCCCACAAGCCTCAGTAGCCATGGAAACACCCAAGCAGTGAGCGGGAGGTCACTTGATGCATGTGCGACTGTGGTGGGAAGCTTAAGCCCCCAGACCTGTTCCTGCGGGAGTGTTTTCAACAGTGTGAATCGACTGTGTGTGTGTGTGTGTGTGTGCCCATCGCTTCAGTTGTGTCCGACGCTCTGAGACCCCATGGACTGTAGCCTCCCCACGGACAGAGGACTGTAGGCTCCTTATCCCTGGGAGTCTCCAGGCAAGGATACTGGAGTGGGTGGCCCCCTTCTCAGGGGATCTTACCCACCCGGAGATCCAGTCCGAGTCTCCTGTGGCTTCTGCATTACAGGCGGGCTCTTTACCACTGAGCCACTGCGGAAGCCCTGCGAATTGATCACTAGCACTTACACCTCTGGTGATTTCACGTAAGAATTCAGATTTCCAGTTTATTTGAGGTAATATGGAGATCTGGCCACGTGGATCAGCCTTCCTATCAGAACCCAGCGCACCACATGGAGTAACAATAGTCCCTCCATGCGGCATGTGGGCACTCCAGACGGCCAGAGCCCTCGGCCTGCTGGGTTGCTCACGGGGGCCAAGGGCTGGTCCCCCAGGGCTGGAGTGTGCACACTCATATGAGGTCAACAGCCTTTGGGGGTAGCAAGGCTGGAGACAGGGAGACGAGGAAAAGAACGTTAAAGGCATGAGTAACAAAGAAGGAAACAATGCCATTTGCAGCAACATGGATGGACCTGGAGATTATCACTCTAAGTCAGTCAGAGAGAAAGACAAATACCACATGACATCACTTACGTGTGACACCTACAATACGATACAAATGGGACTTCCCTGGTGGTGCAGTGGTTAGGACTCCACGCTTCCACCGCAGCGGGCCGGGACTTGATTTCTGGGGGGAGCTAAGATCCCACAAGCCGAGTGGCAGGACCCAAAGTAAAACGTGATTCAAATAAACTTATCTACGAAACAGAAACAGACTCACAGCCATGGAAAAAAAATAACTTCAGGTTGCCAAAGGGAAAAGGGGGTGGAGGAGGGATAAACTAGGAATTTGGCACTAAGAGATACAAATTACCATATATAAAATAGATTAACAACAAGGTCCTACTGTATAGTACAGGGAATTATATTCAATACCTGTAATATGTTACAATGGGAAAGAATATGAATGTGTATGTATATATATATAATAACTTTGCTGTACACAAGACACTGACACAACATTGTCAATCAACTATACTTCAATTTAAAACAAAGATTGAAGAGGTGAAATTTGGGCCCAGGTGTGGGGGACATGGGACTTTGGCCTCTGTCTTGCAGGAGGCCACCGCGAATGATCACATGGGTCTCCTGTGGCTTCTGCATTACAGGCGGGCTCTTTACCACTGAGCCACTGCGGAAGCCCTGCGAATTGATCACTAGCACTTACACCTCTGGTGATTTCACGTAAGAATTCAGATTTCCAGTTTATTTGAGGTAATATGGAGATCTGGCCACGTGGATCAGCCTTCCTATCAGAACCCAGCGCACCACATGGAGTAACAATAGTCCCTCCATGCGGCATGTGGGCACTCCAGACGGCCAGAGCCCTCGGCCTGCTGGGTTGCTCACGGGGGCCAAGGGCTGGTCCCCCAGGGCTGGAGTGTGCACACTCATATGAGGTCAACAGCCTTTGGGGGTAGCAAGGCTGGAGACAGGGAGACGAGGAAAAGAACGTTAAAGGCATGAGTAACAAAGAAGGAAACAATGCCATTTGCAGCAACATGGATGGACCTGGAGATTATCACTCTAAGTCAGTCAGAGAGAAAGACAAATACCACATGACATCACTTACGTGTGACACCTACAATACGATACAAATGGGACTTCCCTGGTGGTGCAGTGGTTAGGACTCCACGCTTCCACCGCAGCGGGCCGGGACTTGATTTCTGGGGGGAGCTAAGATCCCACAAGCCGAGTGGCAGGACCCAAAGTAAAACGTGATTCAAATAAACTTATCTACGAAACAGAAACAGACTCACAGCCATGGAAAAAAAATAACTTCAGGTTGCCAAAGGGAAAAGGGGGTGGAGGAGGGATAAACTAGGAATTTGGCACTAAGAGATACAAATTACCATATATAAAATAGATTAACAACAAGGTCCTACTGTATAGTACAGGGAATTATATTCAATACCTGTAATATGTTACAATGGGAAAGAATATGAATGTGTATGTATATATATATAATAACTTTGCTGTACACAAGACACTGACACAACATTGTCAATCAACTATACTTCAATTTAAAACAAAGATTGAAGAGGTGAAATTTGGGCCCAGGTGTGGGGGACATGGGACTTTGGCCTCTGTCTTGCAGGAGGCCACCCGCGAATGATCACATGGGTCTCCATTCAGCTGGGAAGCAGGTGCTTTGTAACCCCAAGTCCTGCCTTGCTCCCATGTCTGTACACTGTAGTATGACATGACAACACGGATGCTCACCACCAGAAAAAGCCTAGAAAGAGCCCGCATTGCGTCCCTGCTCCTCTGGCCCTGTTCCTCCCCAGTCCTCTCCTCTGATGTCCTCAGCTTGTCGCTTGGCATTTTCCCCCTTTCTCTTTCTCCCAGTGTCATGTCTCTCTACTTTTCCAGATGTCCAGAGCAGTTTGGCTGGCCTGGCAGTTCCCTTCTCTTGGGCTTCTCCTGGGAATATCTTAAAACATTAGAAACCGCGACTGTAAGAGCTACCAAGACTGGATCCCAAACCTGCACCCCACTCTCCTCCCAGGCAGTGCCTGGGCTCAGTCAGCTCTTTGGAGATCCTCTTCCATTCCTCAGCTCTTGTGTCACTTAGAAGGAAAGGCCTTTGATGAACGCCTGCAATTGGATTTCACTCTGGGGCAGGGATGCAACTTCCTGTAAGAGAAGAACTTTGCTGAACCGGGCTCTAAAATCTAACCACCCTGGTTCAGCTCTCAGCTTCATCGCTTCCTGGCTCTGGGCAAACTCACTCTGAGCCTTTCTGAGCTTGGTTTTCTCAACTGTGAATTAGGGGTATATTAGTGCCTGCTTCGTGGAACTGCGGGGAGGGTTAAATGAAATAACCCCAAATAAGCAAAAAGCTTAGCCAAGTGCCTGGTAGAGAGCAAGTGCGCAAGAAACAACAGCTATTCTTGTGAATACTGATTGCAGTTCCCAGAACACACCTCCTCCTGCTGCTTTCTCACCTTCTTTGATGGTTCCTCCACATTTCTGAAATAAAGAAGTTGAGTTTTTTTAACCTGTTGATTTCCAAAAAGAAATACTGATTTCTTAAAGCAAAATAGACTGAGTAGACATTTTTATCTTGGTTGCAGTCTGGGGATGGGTGACTATGCATTGAGCTTTCACAAATCAAAGGGTTTTTTTTTTTTAAAAAAAAGGAACACTTGCTCTGCTTGGCAGCCGGAGTTCAAGGCCCTGGTGGGAAATGGAAAATGCTAGCCTTTAATTGTAAATGAACTCTCCAGCATGAAGGCTACAGATTCAAGTAAACATGTAACAACCGATTCCGCCGCTGTGGACCGTTTTTTGTTTTGGGGGGTTTTTTAATCCAGCATTTTCCCCCTCCCATGTTGCAGCACTGGCTGGAGCTGAGGACATCCGGGGTTCACATCCGCCCTTTGTCACCACGATGTGCCTTATGAAGCTGTCTCTTTGGCATAATATATCCTATCCTGTGGGCTGGTCCAGACCACGGGGCTTTACCGAGAGCATTTAAGTTGTATTTTATTTCAGGAACATCAGATTTTATCTCAGGTGCTTTAACACAGCTCCTAAGATTGCTCTCCCTCTGCATATACTGCCAATTCTTGCCATTGTTAACACTGTTCAGGGCTCAGGCTGTGCTGGAATTATAGGCCACTTTGTGGAATCGCTGGGGAAGCCTGGCACCATTGATTTGCATCAGTGCCTCCGAAATAGCCTTTGCCTTCTCCTTAAAGATACTATCTAAACTGTGAAATTCATTAAATAGCCCCAGAAATGGATCAGGTTATTTAACACAACATCCCTAATGGCGCAATATCTCAGCTGTCTGCACTGATAGGGAACATTGTCTTGGATCGTGTTATCAGCCCGGGACACCCGCTATGAATATTGATCCCCAGCTTGTTACAGCCATCACTTGCCATCAGGACAGGTCAGGGATGGAACGCACCTAGCATCAAAGCAATTTAAAGGCAGCACTCAGGCAGAATTTTAATGTCCACGCTGAAAACACAAATCAACTCCACGCATGGGGGGAAGGTGGCTTGCTGAATATGGATATATGTATTATATAAGAACATCTCACACACCAAATATACATGTGAGGACGTAAGCAAGGGAGCATGTCTCCAAACTGTTCCTGTAGGAAGTCTCATTGCCTTCTGGTCATTCACAAAGCAAGTGACCAGAGAAACAATTTCCCAAGACACCCCCTCCCCTCACCAAATTGAAGAATTTAGTCTGTTCCCTGGGTGAGGTGTTCCTTCTTAAGTTGGGTGAGTAAGAGGGGGCTTTTTCTATTCCTGAAATGCTGATGGGCGACACTGTGGTATTTCTCTTAAAAAAAAAAAAGTATTTATTCGGCTACGCCAGGTCTTGGTTGTGGCATGGGGGATCTTCCTTGTGGCCTACAGGATCTTCAGTTGTGGAACGTAAACTCTTTGCTGTGTCACATGGAATCCAGTTCCCCGACCAGGGATCAAACCTGGGCCCCCTGCACTGGGCGCACAGAGTCTCAGCCACTGGACCACCAGGGAAATCCTACATCAAGGTGTTTCTCGGAGCACCTGTCTCCAGAAGTCAAGTCCTGAATACAAGGGTTCACATAACCACATACTGCACTGAACACACATATCAGCAAGATAGGAAAAACAAAGGGCAAAGGAAAAAAAGATAACTACAGAACTAATAGGGTTTTTAAAGAGTCACAGTCTTAAAAGCACACGGCCTTTATGTATTCTTGACTTTCCAGTTTGTGGCTTCTCTTTCTGCTCCTTTTCTATATTTAACACCTGTGGATCTCAAAGGAAAGATGATTCAAATTATTTGAACAAAAAATTTTGGAGACAGTTGATAAAGTGAAATGGAAATAACCAAGTTTGGCCTGCCTTGGCTTCTGTGCCTTCCATGTCTCTCTGGTTGGGCGCTGGGGCGTCCTCTGGAATTCAGCCCAGTTCCCCTGAAAGTGGCCTCAGTATCTCCACAAGAAAAGAGATAAGAGGAAGGACCATGTTAAGCCAGATATGTCCACTCTGGAGCTCCTTAAAAAGACCTATTCCTAGCTACCTTGGAGAACCTAGATATGAAAAAAACATAAATGTGGGTGGAAAAATGGAAAGGGGGAGTGGAATCAGTAGATAAGGAGAAAGAAAGAAAAAACATTTTTCAATTTTGTTTTATTGATGTATATTTGATTTCAATATTGAAATTTATTGAAGTATACTTGATTTGGGGCTTTCCTGGTGGTTCAGATGGTAAAGAATCTACCTGCATTCCAGGAGATCCGGGTTCGATTCTTGAGTTGGGAAGATTCCTGGGACAAGGCAATGGTAACCTGCCCCATTATACTTGCCTCGATAATTCCATGGACAGAGGAGCCTGGCGAGCTACAGTCAATGGGGTCACAAAGAGTTGGACACAACTGAGAGACTAACACACACACACACTTGATTCACAATGTCATGTTGATTTCAGCTGTACAGCCAAGTGACTCAGTTATACATGTACCTATGTTCTTTTTTCATATTCTTTTCCATTACGGTTTATCACAGGGTATTGAATATACTTCCTTCTGCTATACAGTAGGAACTTGTTTAAGTTTTTTTTTTTTAATCAGGTGAGAACAGGGTGAGAAAGAGTTGTCAAAACAAAAACAAGCTACCCTATCTGAGCTCTGGAAGGTTCTGTGATGGGTATTGCTGGTTCCGGGGCACCCCGGTTTAGAGCCCCAGCCGTCTTTCTCTCCCTTTCCCCAGGCGCACATGCCCTCTGACGGGAGGAGGTCCAGTGGGCTAGGCCAGGGCACTTGCTTTCCTGATTTCCTTTGAAAGCACAATGCATCTCGGATTTAGGACTGGAGCTGGCTCGAATTTCGGCAGGGCTTTAAAGTCCCCAGGGAACACAGTGGCCGCCTCTGGGAGGGGCTGTGAGGTTTGAATGAGAAAAGCCCCTTGAAGCTGGCCTGTAAGAGCTCCTCGTGGGTAACAGATGGAGTCAGCGGCACCCCCGCCCCCGCTGCACTTTAGAGGGACGGCTTCTCCTCCCCTTCCCGCTCCTACCTGCGGCACAATCTTAATTGCCAGGTCTTTGTCTGAGAGCCCCATGGGGCAGGGAAGAAAGGGAGAGCAGCCTTAGAGGTAGTTCTGGGCTGAGGGGTAGGAGAAGCCTCAGAATTTGCCGCTGAGATGAATACTTAGCGCTCACACGGCTCCCCGAGCAACAAAAGGGGAAAAAGAATGTCAAGAAGGGCGTGGCTGGTGGAAGCTTCCCCAAGGACCTTTGTGCTCCATCCCCCAGGACTTGGTGGGGTGGATGGAAGCCTTCTCAGGTGTCTGTTTGAGTCCACATCAGGCGAACATCTTTCAACCTTTTTCTTCTTGGGATTGTTGGGAGGATGGGGGTCCGAGATGCACCCCGGTTTCCAGAGACCCAGCACCGTGCAAGTGATCGAGCCTGTGACCTTGAAGGAGGACTGAGGGGCATGAGGGTTGTGCTTGGTGCCCGCAGGAGCGGGCAGCCTCCTTCGCCCGGCTCACCCGCCCTCACCAGAGCGTCTCACCCAGCTCAGAGACCGCGAGGCGGAGGCATCTCGGCGGGAGCTCAGACAGCTCTCCGAGCCCCTGTCTGCTCGCTGACCTGGCTAGGCTCCAGGGTGGAAGGGAAAGTCTCCGACAGAGCGCAGGACTCGAGCTGCTTCCTAGAGAGCAGGACGTTCTGCAAAGAGTAATGGTTAGGGAAAGGAGACCTGGGTTCGGATCCGGACTGTTACCAACTAACAGCGGCCCTGGGCAACCTCACTATCTTTGAACCTTCATTTCCTCATCTTAAAATGGGAATAGTAGTCTTGCTAAGCAACGCCCACGCACAGGGATGCTCAGACGGTCAAACGAGATCGCACACGTGGAAGGGCTTTGTAAACTGTCAACTGTGGAACATGAAGGCTTTTAAATCCGAGGTGATCAGGTCCGAGGCCATTGCTGCGATTCACGGGCGAGGCAGGAGACGCGCTGAGCGTCGCCTTGAGGTAGTCAGTGCTGGACTCGACTGCATGCCCAGTGCAAAAGCGGGTGGGGTGCATCACGGGCGCAAATCCAATCTCGGGTCAGGGTGGGTGTATCGAGGGGCTCTCCCGGAGGAACGCGTCCGAATTTCCCTCCCTCGCGCGCCGCGAGTCACAGCAGGCTGGGCGGAGGCGCTCTGAGCCCGCGGCGCTGTCCAGGCGGGCGCGCGCACCGGATGCACCAAGGCGCCCCCTCGCCGAGGCTAGAGGACCTGGCAAGGCTCGGGGCCGTGCTGGGGCTCCTGCGAGCGCGCCCTGCACGTGGCGGGGGCCCTGGCACCTCCAGTGCCAATCCGCGCGCAGCCCCCCGCCGCTCTCTCCCCGCCCCGCCTCCACGCCCCCCTCCCCAGCTTCACTTGGCCGCCCCGACCCTCCGGCCGGCTGAGAGCTGAGGCCGAGCCGCAGCCTCAGGCAAGCCCGAGCACTAGCACCCCGGATCCCGCGCCGCCGGCCTCCGGCCCGCGGGCGGCGGGCATGCTGGCGAGGCAGGACAGCGGGGCCAAGGCGGCTCCCTCCCACCACAAGATCTCTTTCTCGGTTCTGGACATTCTGGACCCGCAGAAGTTCACCCGCGCTGCGCTCCCAGCCGTGCGTCCTGCTCCCCGAGAAGCCAAGAAAAGTTTGGCAGAGGCCGACGCAATGAAGGACGCCAGCCAGGACCAGGGTCCGCAGAGACAGGCGCCTGGTAAGGAAGCGAGGCGGCCTCTGGCCCCGAAAAGCGCATTCTTGGATGCTGCGATGCGAAGGTGGGAGGGACAACCGGGGATCCGGTGAGAAACCTTTAGCGGTGTCGTCCCCAAGGGAAGAAGGCGCACGGGACGAGGCCCGTAGTTAAATTGAGGCAGAAAGGGAGCCCCCAGCATCTCAGGGTCAGAGATTTGTCCTCGAAGCCTATCCCAGCTCACCAGCCAAGCAAGTGAGCCCCTCGGCTCTGATTTACTGGCCGTGGAAACTAACACTTACCCAGCGCCCACCCTAACCAGGCTCATTCGTTTATTGGGCATTTAATGCGCCCATCACGTGCCAGCACCTGGGCTAGGGACTGGGATAAAAATCACGAAAAACTTCAAAGCCTGCCAGGTAGACAACATCATTGAAAGGTAGACAGCATGATCTCTCCATTTTCTGGGTGAGGGAATTGATCCTGTGTCTGAAGTCTTAGGAAGCAGTGAAGTCCGTTTATCCACCCAGCGCCCACTTCTAGCCATCTAGAGTCAACAACAGAGACTCCACTAACCACACTGCTCACTATTCCCAGACCCAATGGTTGCCTGGACTGGGGACCGGGGAGCATGGGGGTGATGGGAGGCTGTTGGTCCTTTCTCCCCGAAACCCTTTTTGATTTAACTCCTAACTCTGGTGGACACTTGATGAGGGGTCCAGGAAAGTTTGTGTCTGAAATGAAAAGACCAAAGACAGCAGGACAGGAGCTGGGTGAGGCTAGGGCACCAGGTTCCTTGGAGGGATGCCAAAGTTCAGGGGCGCGGAGCAGGGAGAGACTTGAAGGCTCGCAGCCCCTTCCCCCACCCCTCACCACCTTCCCTCCCCAAGTTAAGCGGTGATTGTCTGGGGCTCTGGGCGCCGCTGGCGGCTGCGTTTCGGCCTGGGCGGGCAGCCTGGTAATTGTTCGGATCGCCCCTCGCAGGGGCCGCTCTCCCCTTTCCCCACCTCTATGATCGATATTCTATTACTGGCGCCTGCATATCTCCTGCCCACAGCTTGCAGGTACCGACTTCAAACCCCCTTTCCCAGTCTGATCCTAATATTGTTCGATTAAAACTTACCTTTAATAGATGACATCTATCGATCCGGCCCTCACAAATCTGAAACTCTATTAACACGGCAGGAGAGAGAAGATGGGAAAGAGGGAATTTCACTTTAAGAGGGAGGAGGGGGCTCCTAGTAACTTCTTTTTTAATTGCTAGGAGTTCCAGACCAACAGAGACTTCTAGGGGCTGGGGAGACAACCCTAAACGCACTTGGCGTCTCGATGTCTTAATGTATAGTAATACAACGACCTTACAGCGGGGTCCAATAAAGTCGTTATTTTTTTTCTTAATGCGAGGTGTCATTCATTCATTCAAAATACGCTTCTTGGACGCCTACTGGGTAGTAGATGAGTACACTGAAAAGAGGCACCGCCGCCCCGACTCCCACCTTCTGGGAAGGGCTTGAGACTCTGAGCGGTCGTGGAGGGGGGCGGTGGTGGGTGGCGAGGGAGCGCATTCCTGGCGAGGGGCAGGGCAAAGTTTGGGTTGCAGAAAGAGCTGCCCACTCTGGGGAGGGCGATGAGCAGGCCTAGGAACCTGGGCGGGGCGGGGTCGTTGCGGGCCTCTGATCTTCGTCCCCTTCTCCCGTAGATGCTGCGGGCCAAGGCGCCGGCACGGCGTCCCCCCTGGAGGGCTCGGAGGCGGAGGAGGCGGACGAGGAGGAGGAGGACTTGGAGGACGCCGAGCGGCAGCGGCGGGAACAGGCTGCGCACCTGCAGGCGGGCTTGACACTCTCCCCCGAGGCCCGGGCCGCGGCCGCGGCGGCGGGAGAGAGCGGCGCGGGCGGCCTCGCGGGCTCCCCCGGATCCCCGCGGCCCAGGCGCCGGCGCGCCGAGGCCAACTGCTCCAAGCCGCGGCGCGCGCGCACCGCCTTCACCTACGAGCAGCTGGTGGCTTTGGAGAACAAGTTCCGGGCCACACGCTAGCGTGGAGGGTTTGGGAGCTTGGCCCCTCGCAGGGGCCGCTCTCCCCTTTCCCCACCTCTATGATCGATATTCTATTACTGGCGCCTGCATATCTCCTGCCCACAGCTTGCAGGTACCGACTTCAAACCCCCTTTCCCAGTCTGATCCTAATATTGTTCGATTAAAACTTACCTTTAATAGATGACATCTATCGATCCGGCCCTCACAAATCTGAAACTCTATTAACACGGCAGGAGAGAGAAGATGGGAAAGAGGGAATTTCACTTTAAGAGGGAGGAGGGGGCTCCTAGTAACTTCTTTTTTAATTGCTAGGAGTTCCAGACCAACAGAGACTTCTAGGGGCTGGGGAGACAACCCTAAACGCACTTGGCGTCTCGATGTCTTAATGTATAGTAATACAACGACCTTACAGCGGGGTCCAATAAAGTCGTTATTTTTTTTCTTAATGCGAGGTGTCATTCATTCATTCAAAATACGCTTCTTGGACGCCTACTGGGTAGTAGATGAGTACACTGAAAAGAGGCACCGCCGCCCCGACTCCCACCTTCTGGGAAGGGCTTGAGACTCTGAGCGGTCGTGGAGGGGGGCGGTGGTGGGTGGCGAGGGAGCGCATTCCTGGCGAGGGGCAGGGCAAAGTTTGGGTTGCAGAAAGAGCTGCCCACTCTGGGGAGGGCGATGAGCAGGCCTAGGAACCTGGGCGGGGCGGGGTCGTTGCGGGCCTCTGATCTTCGTCCCCTTCTCCCGTAGATGCTGCGGGCCAAGGCGCCGGCACGGCGTCCCCCCTGGAGGGCTCGGAGGCGGAGGAGGCGGACGAGGAGGAGGAGGACTTGGAGGACGCCGAGCGGCAGCGGCGGGAACAGGCTGCGCACCTGCAGGCGGGCTTGACACTCTCCCCCGAGGCCCGGGCCGCGGCCGCGGCGGCGGGAGAGAGCGGCGCGGGCGGCCTCGCGGGCTCCCCCGGATCCCCGCGGCCCAGGCGCCGGCGCGCCGAGGCCAACTGCTCCAAGCCGCGGCGCGCGCGCACCGCCTTCACCTACGAGCAGCTGGTGGCTTTGGAGAACAAGTTCCGGGCCACACGCTACCTGTCTGTGTGCGAGCGCCTGAATCTCGCGCTGTCGCTCAGCCTCACCGAGACGCAGGTCAAAATTTGGTTCCAGAACCGCAGGACCAAGTGGAAGAAGCAGAACCCCGAAGGCGCGGCGCAGGCGGGAGGTGGCGCGCCCCAGCCCGGGGCTGCGGCGGGGACTGGCGGCGGCGGCGGCGCGGGAGGCAGCCCCGGTCCGCAGGTCCCGGGCGCACATCCTTTCCAGACTTTCCCCTCCTACTCGGCAGCCAATGTCCTTTTTCCGGCCGCCGCCTCCTTTCCGCTGACCGCCGCCGCCGCCACCGGGGGCTCTTTTGCGCCCTTCCTCGGGCCTTCCTACCTGACCCCTTTCTACGCCCCGCATCTATGAACGCCGAGTCCCTTGGGCCCCACTTGGTCTGGACTCGCGAATGATTGGCGTGGACTTGTGGTCCACACCGTGGGGAGGGGCACCGACGCGTAGGGACCGCCCCCTCCTGCTGCGCGGGTGTCTGTGCGCCCCTTCCCCTCCAGCTGTCTGGAGGCGCCGCCAGAGGGCAGGGAGCGGCCGCTTGCCAACTCTCCAGGTGCGTACCTTCCCGCCGCGCCGACCCCTCAGTTCACGCGGTCCACAAAAGGGGATCAAGGATCTGCCGCCTTTGAAAGTATCTGGAGACGGAGGCTGCCCTTAAATCTTCCCGTTTCTGGACCTCCTCTTCTCTTTGGGTCACGCTTAATTCAGTTCAAGGGTCTGGGTGGTGGGAGGCGCGCAACAAGGCCCGCGGAGGGCTTGGAGTCCACAGGGAGCCAAGACTCGCCCTCCAGCTGTTCACACCAGGATGGAATCTTCAAAGATTTTGGCTCCCTCTGAGGGTAAGGAGCTTCTTCTTTTCATAGCCGATTGTTTCCCATCTCATACTTGATTATTGCCCCAAATCCTGAGATTCCTTCCAAATACAGCACAAAGTTGGAGAGAACGGAGTCTGTGAGCGCACACTGCCGCCTTGAGATGGACACTCTTTAAAATGCGTTAACACTCTACGTTTTTAGGTCTTCATTTAAGATTAGGACTTGAGCGCAACTCTTACTCCAAACAGTCGCTCCACAAGCTATTCCTGAGAACATGGGTACCTAGTTTTCCGGAGAAGGTGGGAAGTTCTTGCTGGAAGAAGCAACAGCTTCACAGCTAGACTTGCCTGCTAAGGTAGCATAGTTCCGCGCAATTCGAAATTTTGAGAACAGCTTTAACAAACCACCGATATGGCCCCCAAGGCCTAAAAATAACAAAGGGACCAGTGGACAATTGAAATCTTGAGGTCTATACACGCGTGCCCATTTCTAGTTGCAGTGTTTGGTGTTGCAAAGCTTCAGTCTTGGCTCACGTGTCTGTCTCAGCAAGTCCTGGGCTCCCGACAGGGATCAAGGAGAGTGCCCGCCTCCCCCACACACCGCAGCTAGGAATTGGACTATGATTTAAGGCACAAACTCAACATTTTTGGAGCTTCATCTTAGATTCTGACTTGAAGGATATTCTGTTCTACACAGACTCTCCGTGATGGCATGAGGAACAAGCAAAATGTTGTCAGGAGCAGTAAAAGAAATAATTATTGGGCATACAAAGCTACCACGGAAGCAAAAAGTATGTATGTGATGGATTCAACTGCAGAAACTTAATAAATGGACATGCCTTCTAACCACTGCATCCATTGTCTCTCTTAAGAATTGGTTCTGTAAAATTCTCTTGCTGGTTTTGTCTGGAATACAGTTTTTATGTAATATAATTTGTAGCTCATATCTCCAAAACCCAGACCTCCCTAACGAGGTCACGTGTCTTTGACTCTCACCTTTATTGGACGACTTGAGGCTGGACAGTATCTATATGGATACGATATTCCTTGCTATTCCTCAGTAACCTGTGTTATTAATAAATGTAAAGATCAATGACTTCTTGTAAAGTAAAAGGAGATTGTTTGGTTTTGTGAACACATGGTATTATAACCTTGTGTTATTGACAAGAATAAGAGAATATACTTCCCTTCTTCCAAATTAAATGAAGACTTCACATTCATGTGACTCTCATAAGATTTGAGTATACATATTATTTAATGATCATTTATTAATTAGACTCTTTTCGGTCTATCCTGAAGAAGTGTGTCCCCGAGCAATGCATTAGAACTTTCTAAAAGACCAGTGGTGCCAGAGGAAATTGAAACGCAGTTACTGCAGTAGAGAATATTATTTTATTCACTTTACTTGCGGATAAACCCTCCCTCAGTAACTCTTCGCGGTTTTCTCAAAAGCAGCATTCCATGGGTCAGGAGTAGGCATGCCCCTAGGCCAGATTTGTAAAAAAAGAAGCTGAATTTCTGTAAGGCCTGGGAAACATTCCATTCTTCTCAGGTCCCAGAGTCACAGAAGGCTCCAGTTGAAGAAAGGGACCGGGAGAGGAGGAGGGAAGCTTGTCTGAACAGCATGGAGTGCTTTATTTCCTGACCTTTCATGTTTCTACAGATTTTAAGAGTAACGCTTGAAGTGTGTGACTTTGGACTTCTACTACTTGTGGCTTCCCAACCAAATCCTCAAACTCAATCTATTGATGTGTTTGTCTAATAAATTTTGTTTGCAATAGTTAATAATTCTGAAACTCTCCTAGATTGTATTTTCATCTTCACCCCTCACCATCTAGCATTCACCAGTAGAGGGCGTGTGTGCTTAATGGCTTCAGTCCGATTCGACTCCTGGGACCCCATGGACACCTCTATCCTTAGGATTCCCCAGGCAAGAATACTGGAGAGGGTTGACATTTCCTTCTCCAGGGGTTCTTCCCAACCCAGAGGTTGAACCCAACTCTCCTGTGCTGCAGGCGGATTAAACAATCTAAGCCACCAGGGATGCTCACTTTAAACATGGTCCACATCGGGACTTCCCTGGCGGTCCAGTGGTTAAGACTCTGTGTTCCCGGCTTCCTGGTGGTCCAGTGGGTAAGGACACCGCCTTGCAGTGCAAGGGCGCCGGTTAGATCCCTGGCCTGGGAAGATCCCATGTGCTGCGGAGGGTGGACTGATGTGTCCGAGCCTTTGGGCTATTCCTCAGTAACCTGTGTTATTAATAAATGTAAAGATCAATGACTTCTTGTAAAGTAAAAGGAGATTGTTTGGTTTTGTGAACACATGGTATTATAACCTTGTGTTATTGACAAGAATAAGAGAATATACTTCCCTTCTTCCAAATTAAATGAAGACTTCACATTCATGTGACTCTCATAAGATTTGAGTATACATATTATTTAATGATCATTTATTAATTAGACTCTTTTCGGTCTATCCTGAAGAAGTGTGTCCCCGAGCAATGCATTAGAACTTTCTAAAAGACCAGTGGTGCCAGAGGAAATTGAAACGCAGTTACTGCAGTAGAGAATATTATTTTATTCACTTTACGTGCGGATAAACCCTCCTCAGTAACTCTTCGCGGTTTTCTCAAAAGCAGCATTCCATGGGTCAGGAGTAGGCATGCCCCTAGGCCAGATTTGTAAAAAAAGAAGCTGAATTTCTGTAAGGCCTGGGAAACATTCCATTCTTCTCAGGTCCCAGAGTCACAGAAGGCTCCAGTTGAAGAAAGGGACCGGGAGAGGAGGAGGGAAGCTTGTCTGAACAGCATGGAGTGCTTTATTTCCTGACCTTTCATGTTTCTACAGATTTTAAGAGTAACGCTTGAAGTGTGTGACTTTGGACTTCTACTACTTGTGGCTTCCCAACCAAATCCTCAAACTCAATCTATTGATGTGTTTGTCTAATAAATTTTGTTTGCAATAGTTAATAATTCTGAAACTCTCCTAGATTGTATTTTCATCTTCACCCCTCACCATCTAGCATTCACCAGTAGAGGGCGTGTGTGCTTAATGGCTTCAGTCCGATTCGACTCCTGGGACCCCATGGACACCTCTATCCTTAGGATTCCCCAGGCAAGAATACTGGAGAGGGTTGACATTTCCTTCTCCAGGGGTTCTTCCCAACCCAGAGGTTGAACCCAACTCTCCTGTGCTGCAGGCGGATTAAACAATCTAAGCCACCAGGGATGCTCACTTTAAACATGGTCCACATCGGGACTTCCCTGGCGGTCCAGTGGTTAAGACTCTGTGTTCCCGGGCTTCCCTGGTGGTCCAGTGGGTAAGGACACCGCCTTGCAGTGCAAGGGGCGCCGGTTAGATCCCTGGCCTGGGAAGATCCCATGTGCTGCGGAGCGGCTGGACTGATGTGTCCAATTACCGAGCTGGAGCTCTGGAGTGCATGCGCCCAGAGCCGGTGCTCTGTGACAACAGAGGCCACCACGATGGGAGGCCCACACGGGCCAAAGTACAAAGATGGATGAAAATAGACAAATGAAAGACCAATAGAAGTTGCCCACCTGCTCCCCTCCCTCCCCACCCCCCAATAAATAAATAAATAAATAAATAAATAAATAAGACTCTGTGTTCCCAATGCAGGGGTGCCCAGGTTCGATCCTTGGTCAGGAAACTAGATCCCACATGCAGCAACTAAGACCTAGCACAGCCAAATAAAAAAAATATTTAAAAAAATGGTCCACATAAAAAACAAACAAACTGAATCTTAGAGAGGTTACTTGCCCAAGATCATCCATGTTGTCTTAGAAACTGTGACTCATTGAGATGATGTGCTTTCCCAAGGTCACACAGCTAGTTAGAAAAAAGTAGAACCTGGATAATAGTTATTCAATTAGCAAGGAAGGTCTAATAGCTCTAGGGTGATTTAAATTGTACATGGGACCATCAGCCATATGAAATATTTGGTAAAACCATTTTTTTTTTAATGATCTGAGAGCTGCTTGGCATTTTGTAGTTGCAGATCAGAATTCACTCTTGAAAAGGTCTCCATTGTTCTTCCTCGTCACTTTCCTTCCTGCCACACTCTGAACTGAGCGTCCATTCTGTGAAAACTATTCCTGATGCTGGGAATTTATTAAAGCAAAGAGGTCCCTGGACCAAGGACAATTAGAGTCTGTGTATCCTCTTCCTTTCCTACGACTATGGTGGTTTGTGGGGTTAAAACACGAAAACCTTTTATTTCCTCTCTCCATCACTTAGTAGACTTACTAGCCATGTCTTTTAGCATAAGTTTTCAAGGTTCACCTGTGTTTTGGCACGTGTTCATATTTCATTGCTTTTAGTGACTGAATAATTGTCCATTGTATGGATTGTTGTTGTTATTCAGTCACTCAGTTGTCTGACTCTTTGAGACCCCATGGACTGCTGCAGCACACCAGGCTTCCCTGTCCTTCACCATCTCCTGGAGTTTGCTCAGACTCAGGTCCACTGAGTCCATGATGCTGTCCAACCATCTCATGCTCTGTCAGCCCCTTCTTTTCCTGCCCTTAATTTTTTCTGGGTCTTTTCATCAGCTCTTCATATCAGGTAGCTAAAGCATTGGAGCTTCAGCTTCAGGATCAGTCCTTCCAATGAATATTCACGATTGATTTCCTTTAGGATTGGCTGTTTTGATCTCCTTGCTGTCCAAGGGACTCTCAAGAGTTTTCTCCAGCACTACAGTTCGAAAGCATCAATGTTTTGGCCCTCATCCTTCTGTATGGTCCAACTCTTACATCTGTACATTGTACGGAGAGACCACATTTTGTTTCTCCATTCATCAGATGATGAATATGTGTGTTGCTTCACCTTTTGACTTGTGAATAGTGCTACTATGAGCAACATTCATATACTTGTTTTTGTTTAGACGCCTATCTTCAATTCTTTGGGATGCATGAAGTTATATTCCATATAGGAATGGAATTTCTATGTTTGTGCTCAGTCGTTTCTGACTCTTTGCAGCCCCACGGACTTTAATCCATCAGGTTCTTCCGTCCGTGGAATTTTCCAGGCAAGAATACTGGAGTGGAAAAACAGTCATAAAGAAAGAACAGACTTATAGACACTGGGGAGAGGGAAGAGTGGGTGAGAGATATGGAAAGAGCAGCATGGAACCCTATACTACCATATGTAAGAGATAACTACTGTCAATGTGCTGTGGGACCAAGGGATATTACATGGGGGCTATACGACAGCCTGGAGGGGTGGGATGGGGGGGAATGGGATATACATATATGACTAATCTGGAATTATACATATCTGTAAACAACAAAACTCTGTAAAAGCAAAAAAGCAAAATAAAAAATATATGTACATTTAAAAAAAGGAAAAAAGAATACTGGAATGCCGTTTCCTACTCCAGGGCATCCACCTGAGCCAGAATTGAACCCGAGTCTCTTTTGTCTCCTGCACTGGCAGTCAGATCCTTTACCAGCACCACCTGCATTTGTGGAGTCATATGATAATTCCGCACCTAATTTGTTGAGAAGCCACCAAACTGTTTTCAACAGTACGATTTTACGTTCCCACCAGCAGCGTACAACAGTTCCAAATTCTGCACCTCTTTATCAACACTTATTATTATTAACGCTAAAGCCATCCCGTAGGTGTGAAGTAATATCTCATTGTGGTTTTGATTTGTATCTCCCTAATAACTGATGGGGTCTTTCCCGTGGTTCAGTGGTAAAGAACTAACCTCCAAGGCAGGAGATGCAGTCCTTCTGTATGGTTCCAACTCTTTAACCAAGAGTTTTCTCCAGCACTACAGTTCGAAAGCATCAATGTTTTGGCCCTCATCCTTCTGTATGGTCCAACTCTTACATCTGTACATTGTACGGAGAGACCACATTTTGTTTCTCCATTCATCAGATGATGAATATGTGTGTTGCTTCACCTTTTGACTTGTGAATAGTGCTACTATGAGCAACATTCATATACTTGTTTTTGTTTAGACGCCTATCTTCAATTCTTTGGGATGCATGAAGTTATATTCCATATAGGAATGGAATTTCTATGTTTGTGCTCAGTCGTTTCTGACTCTTTGCAGCCCCACGGACTTTAATCCATCAGGTTCTTCCGTCCGTGGAATTTTCCAGGCAAGAATACTGGAGTGGAAAAACAGTCATAAAGAAAGAACAGACTTATAGACACTGGGGAGAGGGAAGAGTGGGTGAGAGATATGGAAAGAGCAGCATGGAACCCTATACTACCATATGTAAGAGATAACTACTGTCAATGTGCTGTGGGACCAAGGGATATTACATGGGGGCTATACGACAGCCTGGAGGGGTGGGATGGGGGGGAATGGGATATACATATATGACTAATCTGGAATTATACATATCTGTAAACAACAAAACTCTGTAAAAGCAAAAAAGCAAAATAAAAAATATATGTACATTTAAAAAAAGGAAAAAAGAATACTGGAATGCCGTTTCCTACTCCAGGGCATCCACCTGAGCCAGAATTGAACCCGAGTCTCTTTTGTCTCCTGCACTGGCAGTCAGATCCTTTACCAGCACCACCTGCATTTGTGGAGTCATATGATAATTCCGCACCTAATTTGTTGAGAAGCCACCAAACTGTTTTCAACAGTACGATTTTACGTTCCCACCAGCAGCGTACAACAGTTCCAAATTCTGCACCTCTTTATCAACACTTATTATTATTAACGCTAAAGCCATCCCGTAGGTGTGAAGTAATATCTCATTGTGGTTTTGATTTGTATCTCCCTAATAACTGATGGGGTCTTTCCCGTGGTTCAGTGGTAAAGAACTCACCTCCAAGGCAGGAGATGCGGGTTTCATCCCTGGGTGGGCAAGGTTTCCCTAAGAAGGAAAGGGCAACCCACTCCAGTATTCTTGCCTGGGAAATCCCATGAACAGAGAATCTGGCAGGCAACAGACCATGGGGTCACAAGAGAATCAGACACGACTTAGCGACTGAACAACAACAAGAAGTAACACATGATATTGAGCATCTTTTCATGTGCGTGCTGCCGTTTGTACATCTTCTTTGGAGAAATGTCCATTCAAATCCTTTGCTCTTTAAACATGTATATATTATTTAATTGGCTGCATTGGGTCCTTGTTGTTATAAACGGGATCTTTAGTTGAGGCATGTGGGCTCTAGTCTCCCGACCACAGGTTAAACCTGGGCCCCCTGCATTGAGGACTCAGCGTCTTAGCCACTGGACTACCAGGGAAGTCCCTCGTTTATTCTTTTTTTAAAAAGAGAAAAGAATTTATTTCTTTAGGGCTGTGCTGCGTCTTCATTGCTGCGTGAGGGCTTGTCTCTAGTTGAGGCGAGCAGGGGCTCCGTTCTATCAACAGCGGTGCTCAGGCTCCTCCCTGCAGTGGCTTCTCTCGTGGAGCATGGTCTCTTGGGTGGCCAGGCTTCAGCGGTTGCAGTGCAGGGGGTCAGTAGTTGTGGCTCCCAGGCTCTAGAGCACGGGCTCAGCAGTTGAGGCACACGGGCTATGTTGCTCCGAGGCATGTGAGGTCTTCTCAGATCAGGGAGCAAATCCACGTCTCCTGCTTGACAGGTGGATTCTTTACCACTGAGTCACCAGGGAAGCCCCTCGCTTGTTCTTTTTAATTCGGATATTTGGTTTTTCGTTGTTGAGTTTCAAGAATTCCTTATATATTAAAAACACTTTTATCTGTCCCCTTTCATTTATTTAGTACATTCTAATAAATATATGGTCCAATGTTGCCCTCCTCCCTTCCAGGCCATATCCTACACTCTAGAAAATGAAAAAAAGGAAAATTCTGGTTGGCCATGGGAGAGAGGAAGAGGCAAGTGAAAGACACGGACAGGTGTGCATTAGGTTGCAGGAATGTGTGAAAATGCCATGAGCTTCTTGTCAGTTATTTCTGTACAAAGAAACCCCCTTAGCACTGACGTCATTTGGAATTCAGGCTGGAAACATGTTACTCATTTCTCCTCTGCCATGCTTGTGCTGTACAGATCTGGCTTGTGTTTTAGAAAGTTCTTCCCAGGTGTGTATAGCTCCCAGAATGTGGCAAAACATGACTAACACAAAAGTGAGTGATATTATTGAGATCAGATCAAAGGACTAGAGTTATTTGCTTTCCTGAGATGAAAATTCCCCTGTGTGAAGTGTTTTTCAATGTCCATTCAAATCCTTTGCTCTTTAAACATGTATATATTATTTAATTGGCTGCATTGGGTCCTTGTTGTTATAAACGGGATCTTTAGTTGAGGCATGTGGGCTCTAGTCTCCCGACCACAGGTTAAACCTGGGCCCCCTGCATTGAGGACTCAGCGTCTTAGCCACTGGACTACCGGGGAAGTCCCTCGTTTATTCTTTTTTTAAAAAGAGAAAAGAATTTATTTCTTTAGGGCTGTGCTGCGTCTTCATTGCTGCGTGAGGGCTTGTCTCTAGTTGAGGCGAGCAGGGGCTCCGTTCTATCAACAGCGGTGCTCAGGCTCCTCCCTGCAGTGGCTTCTCTCGTGGAGCATGGTCTCTTGGGTGGCCAGGCTTCAGCGGTTGCAGTGCAGGGGGTCAGTAGTTGTGGCTCCCAGGCTCTAGAGCACGGGCTCAGCAGTTGAGGCACACGGGCTATGTTGCTCCGAGGCATGTGAGGTCTTCTCAGATCAGGGAGCAAATCCACGTCTCCTGCTTGACAGGTGGATTCTTTACCACTGAGTCACCAGGAAGCCCCTCGCTTGTTCTTTTTAATTCGGATATTTGGTTTTTCGTTGTTGAGTTTCAAGAATTCCTTATATATTAAAAACACTTTTATCTGTCCCCTTTCATTTATTTAGTACATTCTAATAAATATATGGTCCAATGTTGCCCTCCTCCCTTCCAGGCCATATCCTACACTCTAGAAAATGAAAAAAAGGAAAATTCTGGTTGGCCATGGGAGAGAGGAAGAGGCAAGTGAAAGACACGGACAGGTGTGCATTAGGTTGCAGGAATGTGTGAAAATGCCATGAGCTTCTTGTCAGTTATTTCTGTACAAAGAAACCCCCTTAGCACTGACGTCATTTGGAATTCAGGCTGGAAACATGTTACTCATTTCTCCTCTGCCATGCTTGTGCTGTACAGATCTGGCTTGTGTTTTAGAAAGTTCTTCCCAGGTGTGTATAGCTCCCAGAATGTGGCAAAACATGACTAACACAAAAGTGAGTGATATTATTGAGATCAGATCAAAGGACTAGAGTTATTTGCTTTCCTGAGATGAATCATAACTGCTTTCCCCCTGTGTGAAGTGTTAGCCTCCATCATGATTTTCTAGAATAAGTTGAAGATGATCTTTGGTAGTTTAGAGAAATCTGTGCCTTCTTGGTAGCAAGATTCCACCAGGAATCTCGTCGATGGAGTATAAACCTGTGTAACTTGATCAGCAAACTGGTTTCTAATTTTTCTTTCAACTCTGGAGGGCAAAAAATGTTCCCTCTATTGGGGGTGTAGAATCCCTAGGGAAACCCCAGTAATCAAAGATCTTAAAGGAACAAAGGAAAGCAGACTCAGGGGAAGAAAACTAGTCAAGAAACAATCGGGGCTTCCCTGGTGGTCCAGTGGGTAAGGACACTGCCTTGCAGTGCAAGGGACACCGGTTCGATCCCTAGCCTGGGAAGATCCCACGTGCCGCGGAGCGGCTGGACCCATGTGTCCAATGACCGAGCTGGAGCTCTGGGTCTCATGCGCCCAGAGCCGGTGCTCTGCGACAACAGATGCCACCGCGACAGGAGGCCCACATGGGCCAAAGAACAAAGATGGATGAAACTAGACAAACGAAAGATCAGTGGAATGGCCCACCCACCCCTCTCCCTCCCCACCCGTGCCAAAACAAATAAATAAATAAATGTTAAACAACAAAAAAAAGAAACAATCGATCAGCCATGGAACAGAGTCCTAGTTCCTCCTTGTAGGATACACATAACAATCTGTAAGGCCCTCACCCAGTGGGCAAAGTGAAAGTCGCTCAGTCCTGTCTGGCTTTTTTGCAACCCATGGACGAGCCACGGAATTCTCCAGGCCAGAACACGGGAGTGGGTAGCTGTTCCCTTTCTGGGAGATCTTCGCAACTCAGGGATCAAAACCAGGTCTCCTGCATTGCAGGCAGAGGACCCTTCACCAGCTGAGCTCCCAGGGAAGCCCCACCCAGGTGGAGGATGATTAACTAAGTCTTTAAGACCCCAAGCCAGTTGGAAGCTAGTGATGATACAGACACTTTCTGACCTTCATGACTAAAGTTTGAACTCTGCTGACCTTTGCCCCAATTTTATGCAGCATCCTCCTCTACTGGAGCCCCTTCATGAATATGCATACACTACCCAAGTCCCCTCATGAATATGCATACACCACCTAAGCCCCTTCATGAATATGTATGCACCCTTAGCTTAAAATTTCCCCAATTTTTCTGTTCACAGACACTTCTTTGGGAAAGATTCCCTTTGTGCTTCTTTGCTATAAGTAGTAAGTCTTTCCTTCTTTCAATCGTCAGCTTCAGTAGGTCTCTGCTCAACACCCACCAAGAAGTGAACCCAGGGGCTTCCCTGGCGGTCCAGTGGGTAAGGATACCGCCTTGCAGTGCAAGGGGCGCCAGGTTCCCCAACCAGGGGTCCAACCTGTATCCCCTGCATTGCAGATCGTGTTTTTAAATTTTCAAATTAACGTAATTTACTTAAATTTATTTAGTTCACAGACTTCACTGGTTGCAGCATGTGGGCCATAGAGCGAGGACTCAGTAGTTGGGGTGCGCGGGCTTAGTTGTTCTGAGGTGTGTGGAATCTTCCCGGAGCAGGGATTGAACCTGAGCCCTCTGCATTGGCAAAGGGACTCTTATCCGCTGCACCAGCAGAGAAGTCCACAGGGGAATTCTTAACCATTACATCACCAGGGAAGTCTCTGTTTTCACTTTTGGATTAGTCTAATTTTGTTTTACTCGTTCATGTTTAGAGGTAGTCCTGTTTTTCAACACTTTTTCAAAAGTTTAGATAACATATTTTACAGCATTTAAAAGAGTTTGAAAGGAAACTTTACCTTAATTTTTTAAAAAAAAGTCTTGGTGTTTTGCGTAGTCACTGAAGTTGTTTTTCTTCCCAGTAGTCACAGATGGATAAAATCAGTAAAAATCAACAATTCAGAAAAATGACCCTGTACTGGGATGTCAGAGAAATTGAAAATTGCTCCAGGTTTTCTCAGACTCTTAGTTTCTGCATCACCTCCCAGCAGGGACTGGTGCCAGCGCACAGGCGCAAGCTGAGTGGCCTGCTTCACTCGTGTTCAGCACTGGGTTTAGAAGTCTCAGCCTTGAAACTGGAAATGTAGGCCAGTCCTTTGACCCTCTCCTAGGACTTTATCCTCCAGATATATCTTCACGAAATGTCAGAGACAAGGTTATCTATTGTGACACTGTAATAGAGACTGGGGATAGCCCACGTGTCCATCAATATGGGGCCATTAATGCTGCTATAAACAAAAGAATGAGGGCCGTCTCTCCATACTGACCCGCAGCGACCTCCAGGGCGTGGTAAGAGGCAAAGTGCAAAGAGCACATATAACCTGCTGTCTCAGGTGTGACAAAGTAGAGGGAATAATGGCATGTGCTTGTGTTTACTTCTATTGCAAGAAGAATCATTGGAAGGGTAAACACTTTGTTAATGTGAAGGGCTGTCTTTGGTGGGGATTAGGGCTAGATGGGCTTGGGGCAGACCAAGACCTCTTAGTGTGGACCTTTAACTTGCTTTTTTTTTTTTTTTTTTTAAAGATTTATTTATTTATTTTGGGTGGGGGTTGGGTTGGGGAGGGAGGGGAGTGGGCGGGCCACTTCTATTGGTCTTTCATTTCTGTATTTTCATCTGTCTTTGTTCTTTGGCTCCTGTGGGCTTCCCATCGTGGTGGCGCCTGTCGTTGCAGAGCGCCGGCTCTGGGCGCATGTGCCCCAGAGCTCGAGCTCGGTGATTGGACACATCAGTCCAGCCGCTCCGCAGCAGGTGGGATCCTCCCAGGCCAGGGATCAAACCGGCGCCCCTTGCACTGCAAAGCGGTGTCCTTGCCCATTGGACCACCAGGGGAAGCCCTAACTTGCTTTGACTTGTAAATATATTAACTATTTACGCAACAAAAAGAAGTTCCTTCAGGAAATGTCCAAGAGGAAAGTAGCTATATAGATATCTTTTGTAATTTGGAGGTTTCCGAAGTTCCTTCTGTTTTCAGTCTTTGGATTTTTTTGGCCATGCTCTGAGGCATTTGCTATCTTTGCTCAGTCATGTCCAGCTCTTTGTGACCGTATGGACTGCAGCACGCCAGGCTTCTGTGTCCTTGACCATCTCCTGGAGTTTGTGCAAACTCATGTGCATTGAGTTGATGATCCCATTCAACCATCTCATCCTCTGCCATCCCCTTTTCCTTCTGCTTTCAATCTTTCCCAGCATCAGGGTCTTTTCCAATGAGGTGGCTCTTCCCACCAGGCGGCCAAAGTATTGGAGCTTCAGCTACAGCATCAGTCCTTCCAATGAATATTCAGGGTTGATTTCCTTTACGATTAACTGTGAGGTTTGCAGGATCCTAGTTTCCTGAGCAAGGATTTAACCTGTTCCCCCTGCAGTGGAAGCACAGACTCCTAACCACTGTACCACCAGGGAATTCCCTCAATCTTGAGAAATTAAGGGGAAAATCTGCTCAGTGGGGCGCTGGGCTACCTACTTCCCTGGATTTATCTCAAGGTTCCTTTAGAAAATTAACACATGTGGGAAGGTGTTACCAAGCTTTGTTTATCTACTAGAAGAAGGCTAGTTCAGAGTGAAGTTAATAACTTTTAATCACAGTCCAACGGGGCTACCCAAACCCAAAGGGAAGGTGTAGGACCAGAGTGGGAACAAGTAATAGCTAAAAAAGTTGCCCTTTCTAAATAAAGTTTACATTAGTAGAACCCAGTGACAAAATATTCTTGTATTTCAATCAATACTTTTTTAGTCTTCTAAATGTAATATACAGTTTACTTAGATTTCAATAGGAATTTGTAGAAGAGAGAGAATTCAAGGCCAGATGTTGATCACAATTACTTGGAAAAGAACCTCTACTCACCGTTGTAAATAAAAAACGACAATACGGGGGCTTCCCTGATGGTCCAGTGGTTAAGAGTTTGCCTTGCTATGCAGGGGACTTTGGTCCGATCTCTGGTCTGGGAAGATCCCCACATGCCGTGGGAGAACTAAGCCTGTGCACTACAAACACTGAGCCTGCATTCTGAAGCCCTTGACCCCAGAATAAATAAATATTAAAAAAAAAAAAAAGACAACGTTAGCAGGTACTGAGCTGCTGGGAGATTAGAAGATGTTTTAGTGCTGCATCTACGGGTGATTCTCTGGGTAACCCATTTTACAAGACAGGCAAGTGAGCCGCAGGGTCAGAGGCTAGCCAGGTAGGGATCACTGGAGTCAAGACTGACTTCTGTGTGTTCTGATTCCAAAACCTGCATCTCAGCCACTGTGGTGGCCTGGACGCTGGGTTCTCTAACGTGTTTATCAGAGCATTGACCACGGTCAGATTCACATCCCTGAAGTCAGGAGCTGCAATTTATTCAGCCCCTTGATTCTCTCAGAGCTCTGCACAGCTTTTCTGTGTATTATTGTTTAGTCACTAAGTCATGTCCAACTTTTTTGCAACCCCATGGACCGTAGCCCACCACTGCCCATGGGATTTCCCAGCTAAGAATCCTGAAGTGGGTTCCCATTTCCTTCTCCAGGAGATCTTCCTGGGACCCACAGATCCAACTCGCATTTCCTGTATTGGCAGGTGGACTGTTTACTACTGAGCCACCCGGGGAAGTCCTGTTTTTGTGAATTAGAAGGCACTATATAAATATTTTCCAATTGAATTGTTAATAACAATGGGGAAACCAAGGTAGTGGAGATCTTTTGGTGCTTTAATCTGTATTTAAATTAATACAGATGGGACTTCTCTGGTGGTGCTGTAGTCAAAAATCTGCCTTGCAATGCAGGAAATGTGGGTTTGATCCTGGGTAGGGGAACTAAGATCCCACAGGCCTTGGGGCAATTAAAACTGCAAGACACAACTACTGAGCCCATGCGCCACAACTAGAGAGCGGGTACACCATAAGGCAAGATCCCACATGATGCAGCGAGGACTCAGTGTGCCACGACTAAAACTCCAGGCAGCCAAATCAATAAACAAATATTTTAAAAAAATAAATTAAATTCAGATATCAGAAAGCAAAAGCAATTTGTCTGGTCCATGATGTAAACCCAATTTAAGGTGTCAGGGCAGAATATAATTTCTCTTCCCTAAGTTATAGACCTAATCCATCTTTGTCACTAAAATTCTTTTGGAGGAGAATCCAAGTCAAAAGGAAAGAGGACCACATGCCTATATCAGGAACATGGCAGCTACAAACAGAGCATCCGGCTGACGCAGACACAGACAGGCCTTGCTGTCTATGACTTGACTTGCCAATAGTGAACAACTTTTGGCAGAATTTAGAGCAAAACAAAGTGTCTTCAACAATTTTATAGTATACTTTAATGTGTTTATTTAATCATATTTACCTTTGAAACTTAAAAAACTTCAAAAATCACACTTAATGCAACAATGTTAGCAGAAAAGCCTGAATTATTTTTAATGAACATCTCAGGTTTTCTGAGCAGGGGGCAAGGGGTGATCCTTGGTATTGTTTTCTGTAGCCCAGCTAAAAAGAATCAAAATTAAAGTTCTTGAAAGAAAGGTAATAAAAGTTATCAAGGCTCACACTCAGTTAGCCTTCATGGAACCGATAAAAAAAAATATCATTGCAAAATACACTGAAGCTCCTAGTATCTGAATAGATAAGGATGTAAATATTTAACTAGTACTTGAGGTTTCTATTATTCTATTTTTTAATTCGTGAGCAATGTAGTTTCCAAATAAATGCTACTGCTAATTCACTACTTATTTTTTGTTAAAAAAATTTGCTTTAACATTTTAAAAAATTCTAGTTAAAATTCTTCTTCTGATTGAATGTGTGAAATATAACACACGAGGAGGTGATGCCTGGTTTCCTGGCTGCCCATCACTTCTCACCTGTGTTGTAACTGGCCGCTGCCCTTTACCTTGGAATCTTGGATTTCTCTGATCTTTAAAGGCTATTAGACCTTTATGGCTCTTCAGCTCTGACATCTATTTGCACTTATATCTCTAATTCATATATTCAAGATAAAATATTTCTTATGTTTCAATATTGAGACTTAGCTGACTTTTCAGCTCCATGAGTTGAGTCTCATAAAGTATCTGCTCTCCTGCGGATTTAAATAGCCTTCTCAGAGTTGGCCTGGTTCACCTCCATTGCTCTTCTGGTATTTGCTGTTCTCTTTCCCGCCTCAGGCTTAGAGGCACACGGTGTCCTTCCTCTCCAGTCACTGACCCCAAAGATCCTCTCAGAGCCCTCTCTCTGGAGCCAGCTCTGTTCCAGATCTCATGCCTTGCTCATGTTAAGACGTGGTCCATCCCCTTTCCTCTAGGACATAACTGTATCAACTTACCAGGCCCCGCTGACAATCCTTCAGCACTTGGATAAGTAGCAGGGTGTTAATGGACAATATATCTATATCTATATCTATATATATTAGAGCTCATGTTTTACTGGCACATATAAAGTATGATTTCAATGTCGTTTGTTCAACTTCGAATTCTTTTCTTTTTTTTTTTTTTTTGACAATAGTGGCTTGAAGTATCCTTCTTTCAACCAAGCTTCAGAGGTTTTACCGTCCTAGGAGTACAGAGAGCTTTGGGCCAACTAGGATCACAGTCCAGTGACTTATCCTACCTCTAATTCTTGCCCTGGGGAATAAAGATGAGTTGGGGCAAGTGGAGAATAGTTTTTCCTACAGAGATGGATTCTGAAAAACCCTGAAAGTCCTGCAAGACATACTCTTCCTTTAAGAATGTGTAGTTTGGGGACTTCCCTGGCGATCCAGTGGTGAGACCTTGTGCTTCCACTGTGGGGGGCGTGGCTTCAGTCCCCGCTAGGGAGCTAAGGTCCTGGGTGCCATGTGGTATGGCTGAAAAAAACAATACATTATAGTCTGGTTGGAAAAATAAGACATACACACAGCTAGAAACGTACAGTACTCAAGCAACAACTGCAGGCAGTTCTGTGACAGGTGGATGGGGTGAGGGGGATGGTGGACCTGAGGGCTCAGGAAAGGTGTCCAGTGGGGAAGGATAGAAGCTGTAACGGGAGGTGTCAGGTAGAAATCAGCCACGGAGAGAAATGATCCACCCTAGTAGGCATACCCGTAGCAGAATAATATTCAAGATAAAATATTTCTTATGTTTCAATATTGAGACTTAGCTGACTTTTCAGCTCCATGAGTTGAGTCTCATAAAGTATCTGCTCTCCTGCGGATTTAAATAGCCTTCTCAGAGTTGGCCTGGTTCACCTCCATTGCTCTTCTGGTATTTGCTGTTCTCTTTCCCGCCTCAGGCTTAGAGGCACACGGTGTCCTTCCTCTCCAGTCACTGACCCCAAAGATCCTCTCAGAGCCCTCTCTCTGGAGCCAGCTCTGTTCCAGATCTCATGCCTTGCTCATGTTAAGACGTGGTCCATCCCCTTTCCTCTAGGACATAACTGTATCAACTTACCAGGCCCCGCTGACAATCCTTCAGCACTTGGATAAGTAGCAGGGTGTTAATGGACAATATATCTATATCTATATCTATATATATTAGAGCTCATGTTTTACTGGCACATATAAAGTATGATTTCAATGTCGTTTGTTCAACTTCGAATTCTTTTCTTTTTTTTTTTTTTTGACAATAGTGGCTTGAAGTATCCTTCTTTCAACCAAGCTTCAGAGGTTTTACCGTCCTAGGAGTACAGAGAGCTTTGGGCCAACTAGGATCACAGTCCAGTGACTTATCCTACCTCTAATTCTTGCCCTGGGGAATAAAGATGAGTTGGGGCAAGTGGAGAATAGTTTTTCCTACAGAGATGGATTCTGAAAAACCCTGAAAGTCCTGCAAGACATACTCTTCCTTTAAGAATGTGTAGTTTGGGGACTTCCCTGGCGATCCAGTGGTGAGACCTTGTGCTTCCACTGTGGGGGGCGTGGCTTCAGTCCCCGCTAGGGAGCTAAGGTCCTGGGTGCCATGTGGTATGGCTGAAAAAAACAATACATTATAGTCTGGTTGGAAAAATAAGACATACACACAGCTAGAAACGTACAGTACTCAAGCAACAACTGCAGGCAGTTCTGTGACAGGTGGATGGGGTGAGGGGGATGGTGGACCTGAGGGCTCAGGAAAGGTGTCCAGTGGGGAAGGATAGAAGCTGTAACGGGAGGTGTCAGGTAGAAATCAGCCACGGAGGAGAGAAATGATCCACCCCTAGTAGGCATACCCTCGTAGCAGAATCAATATTTTAACTGCACAATTTCTGCCTCTCTGCCTAATGTCCCTAGTTCAGATTTTAAAAAAAAACTTAAAAAAAGATTTTTTGGAGCATAACCCATGAGCAATATTGTGGTAGTTTCAGATGCACAGCAGAGCGACTCAGCTGTACCTATACCTACCTCCATTCTCCCCCAGACTTCCCTCCCATCCAGGCTGCCACGTAACATGGAGCAGAGTTCCCTGTGCTGAACAGCAGGCCCTTGTTGGCTATCCATTTTTAATATAGCTGTGTGTACCTGTCCACTCCAAACTCCCATGCTGTCCCTTCCCTCCACCCTTCCAGTTCAGATTTAAGTTCAGAACATTTAACAGCTATATCCTTCTTTAACCTTTCTTATTGTTCTGTTTATGTTGCCCCTGACAGATCCCTGCCATTCTGGACGTATGGAAGTTTATTCTCCTCCAGGTATAAATGCCTGGCCGGCTCTGTGCAGAAGCAGCAGGAGGCATGAGTCACGTATATTGCCAAATCTTCTGTCGGAAGACATTTTTTAGGGTGTATATAATCTGGGGAAGATTTTGCTCCTGCTGGGTAAACATCGTCAAACGTTTTCTGAGTTTCATTATGAGACTTTTTCCTTGGCTGTCAGTGTGGATTTTCCTTTTTAATCATCTCAAATCCACATACATGCAGGCTATACAACAAGAAACTGGGCAATTGAGGAAGTAAGGCAAAGCAGGAGGCTGGCATGATCCACCAACTGCTCTTCTGGTCTCAGAATCATTGGGAGCTGTCTGTATAAGGAAATGAAGAATTCCTTCCTTTTTCAGGTAGTTGCAGCTTTTTCAGATGGTCAGAGTTGCAAGACTTCAGTTTACACCTCCTGAAGAAACATTTCCTGAATTCCCTCCTAACAGACAGACCCACATCCTCTTGCCTGATGCAAAAACCTTTGCAGGGTCAGGCATGTAGGTACTCAAGCGACATTTGTTCAATGAACTAAAGATATGAATTTAGGTGCTGGACATATGTGATGAGGTCAGTCTTTTTGTTTTTGTTTTTGCCTGCATTGTGTCTTTGTTGCTGCAAGCAGAGTTTTCTCTAGTTGTGGTGAGCAGGGGCTACGCTCTCAGTGCGGTGCGTGGGCTTCTCATGGTGGTGGCTTCTGCCGTTGCTGAGCCTGGGCTCTAGGGCATGCAGGCTTCAGTAGCTGTGGCTCACAGGCTCGAGAGCACAGGCTCAGTAGTTGTGGTGCATGAGGCCTAATTGCGCCACAACTGGTAGGATCTTCTGAGATGAGGAATCACGCCTGTGTCCCCTGCATTGGCAGGCTGATTCTTAACCATTGAACCACCAGGAAGTCCTATGTGTGTGAAATCCTGGGATCAGCTTTTATATCATTCAATTTTATGGTTCCCATTTAGCTAATTACTTGAATCCATGAGTAGTTTTAGAGGCTCAAAAAATCTTTCCAAGGCTCTGTCCTTACACATTACATGTTGACTATAAAGTGCATACAAATACAGTAGCTCTCTTTCTTGTTTGACAACAAACTGCTTGCAAGCGCATATTAAGCTGCAAAACAACTGCTAGTTATTTTTCAACTAGCTAGAAAAACCATAAAATATTTCTTGCTCTCTGTACCTGTTTCGTTTTTCTGATAAGAGAGAAAAGATAAAACCCAGACGTTCTCAGCAGTTTCTGGCCTATAAAAAGGCTTTAGATCAAGAGTACCTTATCTGTAAGTCCAAACGGCATTGCAACACATTTTTGATGTTCCTCAGATCTTGGGTGCCATGCCCCTTTCGTGAACCGAGGAGCACCTGTTCTTACTTGCCACGATCGAATCGGGGATTCCTGGGCTCTGTAAGTGTTCCCAGAGCTGGGCCTGGCTAGACACACCTGCCCAATGTATGTCAGGGAGGATCATGGAGAAACAGTTCCTCTCTGATCCTGTGGGCAGAATGACCTAACTTCCAAGAGATTAATCACATTGTATTCAGGGCTCTGGAGGCAATCCTCCCCCTCCACCCCACCCCCAAAAAAAAACCAGGCAGGGTCCTACTCTCAGTGAGCTCCAGGGAGGGCATGGCATGATCTTGGTCTAAGGCAGATGGGGCCACGGAGGACTGAATCCGTTTTGGTGTCTTGCTCTGCACCTCCGCAGATATCAGCTCTGCTGTTCACAGCTTGGCCCATGGGGCCACATGTTTTCCAGCTCTTACCAGATAGCTTTGACTTTTCTTTCTATCCAACTAAGGCTTATTTTAGTTGGTTGTCTGTGTTGAATGAGTTCCATCTGTCCTTCTGCCCATTTGATCCCCGCTGTTCCCCACTCTGCCTGGGTCCCAGGAGGCTGCCCTGCAGGGACTGCCCTCATTGGGTTCCCTGGGTATCTGGCTTCCTCATAGGCTGAGCCCATCGTGAGACCTGACAGGAGGTGGGAGGTCGGGAGTCTCCTCACCCAGCTCCCTCCCAGGATCAGGTAAAACTTTCATCAAAGTTTTAGCTAATTACTTGAATCCATGAGTAGTTTTAGAGGCTCAAAATCTTTCCAAGGCTCTGTCCTTACACATTACATGTTGACTATAAAGTGCATACAAATACAGTAGCTCTCTTTCTTGTTTGACAACAAACTGCTTGCAAGCGCATATTAAGCTGCAAAACAACTGCTAGTTATTTTTCAACTAGCTAGAAAAACCATAAAATATTTCTTGCTCTCTGTACCTGTTTCGTTTTTCTGATAAGAGAGAAGGATAAAACCCAGACGTTCTCAGCAGTTTCTGGCCTATAAAAAGGCTTTAGATCAAGAGTACCTTATCTGTAAGTCCAAACGGCATTGCAACACATTTTTGATGTTCCTCAGATCTTGGGTGCCATGCCCCTTTCGTGAACCGAGGAGCACCTGTTCTTACTTGCCACGATCGAATCGGGGATTCCTGGACTCTGTAAGTGTTCCCAGAGCTGGGCCTGGCTAGACACACCTGCCCAATGTATGTCAGGGAGGATCATGGAGAAACAGTTCCTCTCTGATCCTGTGGGCAGAATGACCTAACTTCCAAGAGATTAATCACATTGTATTCAGGGCTCTGGAGGCAATCCTCCCCCTCCACCCCACCCCCCAAAAAAAAACCAGGCAGGGTCCTACTCTCAGTGAGCTCCAGGGAGGGCATGGCATGATCTTGGTCTAAGGCAGATGGGGCCACGGAGGACTGAATCCGTTTTGGTGTCTTGCTCTGCACCTCCGCAGATATCAGCTCTGCTGTTCACAGCTTGGCCCATGGGGCCACATGTTTTCCAGCTCTTACCAGATAGCTTTGACTTTTCTTTCTATCCAACTAAGGCTTATTTTAGTTGGTTGTCTGTGTTGAATGAGTTCCATCTGTCCTTCTGCCCATTTGATCCCCGCTGTTCCCCACTCTGCCTGGGTCCCAGGAGGCTGCCCTGCAGGGACTGCCCTCATTGGGTTCCCTGGGTATCTGGCTTCCTCATAGGCTGAGCCCATCGTGAGACCTGACAGGAGGTGGGAGGTCGGGAGTCTCCTCACCCCAGCTCCCTCCCCAGGAGGTCACTGATGGCCACTGCCCAGGCAGGTGGCCTCCCCTTTCTTTGTGTCTTTGGGTTCTGGAAACAACCCTGCTTTAGGCCTAAGGTTGACCACGGCTCTCTGTGGTGGAACTAGCCCCAGGTTACTTCTCTGCCCCTTGTAGTTTATGAGTTCACACTTAAATAATGCCTTTAAGAAATGCACCCCAACTTTCCATTTGGGAGTGTGCCATGTGTTTCCAGGTGGGACCCTGACGGACCAAGGCCATCTAGGCGTTTGTGCTGATGTGCTGTCCCAGCTGCTTGTCTTCAAGAGGACAAGAGAAGGGGGTAGCACACATGAGCAGGCTGCCCCTAACTTAAGTGTTGGATAACCCTGGGTAAATGGCCTCACTCCCAGCTCTGTTTCCCTGTATGTAACAAAAATGGTGTAGACTCCACGATGGCCCAGTCTCTTCTGGCTCTAACATGAGGTTGCCTGTGTGCTCAGAGGTTAAGTCATGTCTGACTCTTCAGGACCCCATGGACAGTAGCTGGCCAGGCTCCTCTGTCCATGGGATTCCCAGGCAAGAATACTGGAATGGGTTGCCATTTTCTTCTCTTGGGATCTTCCCCACCCAGGGATGGAACCTGAGTCTCTTGCATCTCCTGCACTGGCGGGCAGATTCTTCTACCACCGAGCCTGTGCATTATCCTGGCTGTCCATTGTGGGTTTTCTAATGGGTTGTGGAGGGCGCCGCCGACAAACTCACAGAGTGTGTTGCCTTCATTTTGGTACCTACCAGCAGTCACGAGGGACATGTGGACAGTCTGCTGCAGTAGGGACAGGCGGGTGGGTTCGCAGCACACCAGACTTCAAGGGCGTGGTGGCTGAAATTTTAGTTGGTTGTCTGTGTTGAATGAGTTCCATCTGTCCTTCTGCCCATTTGATCCCCGCTGTTCCCCACTCTGCCTGGGTCCCAGGAGGCTGCCCTGCAGGGACTGCCCTCATTGGGTTCCCTGGGTATCTGGCTTCCTCATAGGCTGAGCCCATCGTGAGACCTGACAGGAGGTGGGAGGTCGGGAGTCTCCTCACCACAGCTCCCTCCCCAGGAGGTCACTGATGGCCACTGCCCAGGCAGGTGGCCTCCCCTTTCTTTGTGTCTTTGGGTTCTGGAAACAACCCTGCTTTAGGCCTAAGGTTGACCACGGCTCTCTGTGGTGGAACTAGCCCCAGGTTACTTCTCTGCCCCTTGTAGTTTATGAGTTCACACTTAAATAATGCCTTTAAGAAATGCACCCCAACTTTCCATTTGGGAGTGTGCCATGTGTTTCCAGGTGGGACCCTGACGGACCAAGGCCATCTAGGCGTTTGTGCTGATGTGCTGTCCCAGCTGCTTGTCTTCAAGAGGACAAGAGAAGGGGGTAGCACACATGAGCAGGCTGCCCCTAACTTAAGTGTTGGATAACCCTGGGTAAATGGCCTCACTCCCAGCTCTGTTTCCCTGTATGTAACAAAAATGGTGTAGACTCCACGATGGCCCAGTCTCTTCTGGCTCTAACATGAGGTTGCCTGTGTGCTCAGAGGTTAAGTCATGTCTGACTCTTCAGGACCCCATGGACAGTAGCTGGCCAGGCTCCTCTGTCCATGGGATTCCCAGGCAAGAATACTGGAATGGGTTGCCATTTTCTTCTCTTGGGATCTTCCCCACCCAGGGATGGAACCTGAGTCTCTTGCATCTCCTGCACTGGCGGGCAGATTCTTCTACCACCGAGCCTGTGCATTATCCTGGCTGTCCATTGTGGGTTTTCTAATGGGTTGTGGAGGGCGCCGCCGACAAACTCACAGAGTGTGTTGCCTTCATTTTGGTACCTACCAGCAGTCACGAGGGACATGTGGACAGTCTGCTGCAGTAGGGACAGGCGGGTGGGTTCGCAGCACACCAGACTTCAAGGGCGTGGTGGCTGAAATTTTGTCTGGGGTCAGGCTGGAGGAGTAGGAAATGGCAACCCACACCAGTATCCTTGCCTGGAAAATTCCATGAATGGAGAAGCCCAGTGAGCTACAGTCCTTTGGGTCTCTCTCTCTCTCTCTTCCTCTCTCTAGGACTTCCCTAATGGCCTAACCATGAGGAATCTGCCTGCAGTGCAGACCTGTGTTCCAGCCCTGGGTTGGGAAGATTCCCCTGGAGGAAGGCATGGCAACCCACTCTAGAATTCTTGCCTGGAGAATCCCATGGACAGAGGAGCCTGGCGGGCTATAGTCCAGGGGGTCACAAAGAGTCAGACACGACTGAAGGGACTAAGCAGCCTAAGTACAGGCTGGCGCCGCAGACCCATAAGGCTCTGCGAGGCACCTGGGAAAACAGCCTGGGAACGTAGGTTTGCAGGTACAGCCTGCCGTCCAGCCCTGCGTTGCCTCCCTTTGGACCTAGTTGTCCTGCCAGCAAAGGGAGGGTGGTGAGTGATCCGTGCAAAGGACCCGATGGCTGTGAGGAGCTGCGAGAGGGGCTCGAACCCGCCGCCTGTCGGAGGCCGGGATGCGCAGCGGCTGCGCGGAGGGCGGGCCCACAGCGATGGGTATCCGGCCTTCCGCCGCCAGCCAATGGGCAGCGGGCGCGTCCAGGGGGCGGGGCAATAGGCGCATCTTAAGCTCTGTGACGCGCCGCCGTCGCTGCAGCTGCTCCGTGGACGCCGGGGGTCTGGAGCTCGTCCGGGAGGTGCCGCCAGGTATCCGCGCGGGGGCTGCGGGGCCAGGGTTGCGACAGGGCCCGGGCGGCGGCGGGTGGGGCGCGCCTGGGCGGCTCCCGTCCAGGGTTCGTGGGTCGCGGGCTCAGGGGCGCGCTGGGCCCAGGGGCGCGCCGGGCCCAGAGCCCTCGGCGGGCTCCGCCTCCGTAGCCGCTTTGCTTCTGGGGGCGAGAGCGCCGCCGGCCCGCGCCCAGTCCGGGCGGGCAGGGGCGCCGTCCATCCCGGCCCCGAGCGGCGGGCGAGGGAGGCGGGAGGAGAGAGAGGCTGTGGATGTGGCACCTCCGCCGGCCAGAGCGGGCGGAGCCGGGCGGGCCCTGGGCTCGCGGTCCGCGGGGCCGCCCTCCGGGCCCGCAGCCCCGGGCCCGCCCCCGGGCCCCAGGCGGCCCGGGGTCGCTGCGCCCGTGCCTGGCGCCTCGCGGGCGCGCTGGGGTTTCCGGGAGGAAGCCTTTAGGGCGCCGGCGCGTGGGGCGGGGCGGGTTCTTGGTGCGCCGGGCGGCTCGGGAAACCTTGGATTTTTGCCTGCAGAGGGGGCGCCGACTATTGAGAAGGGGTCCCAGCCCTCCCGGGCAGCTCCTGGCCCCTGTTGCCTAGCTGCCCATCTCTTCCCTCCCGTAACCTATCTCCTTTTTTTCTCCAGCCTTTGTTTAAATGAAAAATCGAAGGCAGGTGAAGGTAGAGCCTCACCTTACAGTTCCGTTCTGTTAATTACATGGTGTCAAAGGGCTTTCAGCACAAAGACTTCATCATGCGAGTTTCTTAGCCAGCGGTGCTAAGCCTTAATACACTCTGGTTGAATTCAGTGGGACACTTGTCCCCAGTGACCTATAATCTCCTCTTTGCTACCGCATCTCTTACTTTCTTGGTGTTCGATTTTCACCTCTGCTGCGGTGAAAAATGAAGGGGGAAAAGGAAGAGTGACTCTGGAATGAGGTGGCTTAAAGAAATTACTTAATTCTCAAGTCTCAGCCTCCGGCGTTCTGAGAGCCCATGTGGCTGTAGGTAGACTAGTTCTCGCAGTTTGAACCTGGACCTGTTCTTTCCGTACAGTTCCTCATCTTAGCCACTGGAAACAATAGTCTTCTTTCATTAGAATATCCTGGCTCGGTCCAAAGAAAATTTAGTTCCTGACTGTGAAAAAGATCCCAGTGGGCAAGTAAAATCTTTTAGTAAGAACAAGATTTAAATAATAAAGCTTATTGTGTTGGGTTTGCACTTTTCATGGGGATTAGTTTTTCATCCGTTTTCCCAAAAGACCCACTTTAAATGATCAAAATTCTGAAAAAGACTTTTTCCCCCCTGCAAAAAGGCTGTATTTGTATTTCTATCCAGACTTGGCCTTTACTACAGTAACTTGTGGGCATATTTTATGCCCTTTACTGAGTTCCCAGGGATGGGTAAAATCTACATTTAAAATAGTGGCTTTTGGAGGTGTGTGGAGGGTGTGACCTAACGAGCCAGTCCTTTTCCAGTAGTAACGCCTGAGGTGTTTGCTAGTGACGCACTTGAGTTGACTTTGCTCCAGATTATGTAAAAAAAATACCCAAAACCCCAAGCTTGTTGGCAGAACTTTCCAAAAAAGGCCTGTATTTGTGAATGGTTGCCTCAAGAAAAGTAAATATTTGACAAAGGTAGTAAAACCAAATCTGTTTCTCAAGGAGAATATTCAAAGTAACTTTCTGATGAATTCATGCTGGTTTCTCTCATAGACTGATTTTAAAAAATTGTATTTCATAGTGTATGCTAAATGATCTCTTCAGAATGCAGCCTTTCCTGCACTTCTGTTTTAGGTATGTTCCAGTGTAGATAGGGTGAATTAGATTGGCTATTAGTAGCTTGAAGAAGGACCTTGTCAATCGTGTGTATTACTGAAAATGTTCAGGGTTAAAATGTTTGCTGTTGGTGAGTTTGTCTTCTTCTCCAGGGCCCGCGTGTGAGGGTTAAATGCACAGTCTGGAGTGAACTGATCTAATGAAGTGAACTCCTGATGGAAAGATTATTCTTGGTGACATCATATCAGCCTCTTAGGGCTTAGATCAGGTGATTCCATCATCTCCCTGGAGGGCCTGGCTGGTTGGCGCTGCCTTGACTTCCTCCAAAGTCTGTCTGCTTAGGAATGACTTCGTTTGTTGGACAGAAAAGAAATTCCCTAACCTGGACTAGGTTATGGGGATACAAAGTGAATTTTAAGGCATAGCTAGCTGTCCTTTTAAGGAGTCTAGTCGGATTAGAGTACCTAGTAGGTAGACAGGCCTGAAAGCAGACGTTTTGAAGCATTAGGACTTGTGGAAAGAAATCTCTGCCAGGCTCCTGGGAGTCTTTAGGTCTGATGTGGTAAGTTCTGTAGAGAAAGATGAAGGGGAGCTAATGTGTAATAGTGTTTATGCACAGAAAAAAGTTAGTGGTTATTGCCTAGGTGTGGAATTGCAGGTAGTTTTCTTATGTTCCTAATTTTTTATCAAGAGAAACATTTTTAGAAGAAAAAGCTCCAGTTGGAAAAAGGAACCCTGGCACATATTTTATCTATATCTATATCTATAGCTGAAATTAGCTACTTTTCCTTATGAGTTTAAGGCAAGAGGGAACTGTTAATAATTGGTCATGGTGTCTTAAGTTTGGTGCTTTAGCATGCTCTCATTTAATCCTCAGTAATGGCCTTCAGAGGCTTCAACTTCATTTTACAAATGGGGACATTGCAGTTAAAAACAATGGACAAAATCATCCAAATAAAGTTACCTAATAGACCCAGCTAGGATTTAAATCCTGATCTTCAAACTCCGAGGACCTGAGGCTCCACTCGTCTGGTTTTCCCAGCCGTGTTGGAAGAGGAAATTGCTGATGCTGGCTCTTTTTAAGCCCATCTTAATTCTGCTCTAATGTTTCTTCTGTTGTGCCAAGCACAGTAACTTGAACACAGGAGGCTTTTTAGTAGGAATGTGCTTACAGGATCCTAGCACACTGAACTGCTGGACTTTCCCCAACTGGATTAAATATGCAGAGTTCATCTTGAAAAACCTTATGCATGAGTATTAGTAATGTTTTGGATGTTACTGTTAGTAAGTTGTAGTTACATTTTAATAAGACTTCCTGAACTTGGCGTATAGTGGATATTTTGTACCATTTCTTTTGTACTCCGTGAATGAACGGAGTAAATGATTTTTATGAAAGGAAGAGGTTGAATTTAGATAATTTCAAAGATTCCTTTCACTCACAATACTGTATCAGCCTGTTAATTAACTTAGAAGATGTTGTTTAGAGAGGTTTTAGTAATTGTATAATATACCCCCTCTGTTTTTTGAGGGGATTGCCTCTCTGCCAGATTCTAGTGAAATCACAAAGCTGTAAACTTTAAGGGTGAAATCATGCTGTTTAGCTGCTAAGTTGTGTGTGACTCTCTGTGACCCATGGACTGCTGCAAGCCAGGCCTTCCTGTCCCTCCCCATCTCCCGTTTTTGCCCAAGTTCATGCCCATTGAATCAGTGATGCTGTCCAACCATCTCATCCTTTGCTACCCTCTTCTTTTTTATTTTATTCTAAAATAAAAACTATTCTCTTCTGTTTGGTTCTTGCAGAAGCAAAACCATAGAGAATACTTTTTATTTTAGAATTTGACTCCACCTCCTAGAAAGAGATGAGTTTTTCTTTCTTTAAGAGATGACTTTCAAGACCAAACTGCTGTAATCCATAAACCTGCAATCCCAGGGGTAGTGACTTCTGTCTGTTTTTTTTTTTTTTTTTGGCCCCATTTTGTGCAGCATGCAGGAATCCTTGTTCCCTGACCAGGGATCGAACCCGCATCCCCTGCATTGGGAGCACAGAGTCTAAGCCACTGGACCACCAGGGAAGTTCCTGTAAATGTAATTCTTGATCATTAGGAAGCACGGAAAATATAGAACAGGAGAAAGTTAACCACAATGAACTTCCTTGTGTATATTTTTTGTAGAGCTGAACATTCTGTACATGTGACTTATTTTTTCACTTCAGCATATCCTGAAACATCTCTCCATGTCATAAAAAATGAATTCTTTTAAATAAATATATTACGTGATTACATTGAACTCATATGGATGTCTTTTATTGATGACTGCTTTGCCACCTTCCTGAGTGTTGTTGCTTTAGGATTGAATCTTGAGAGGGAGGTTAGTATCTAAGAGCACACACACTTCTTCTTTTTTTGTTTTTTTAATTTTATTTATTTATTTTATTTTTGGCTATTCTGGGTTTTCACTGCTGCCGCAGGCTCTTCTCTAGTTGCAGGGAGTGGGGGCTCCTCTCTAGTGGAGGTGAGCAGGCTTCTTGTGGCGGTGACTTCTCTTGTTGTGGAACTCGGGCTCTAGGGCTCACGGGCTTCAATAGTTGCGGCTCAAAGGCCCTAGAACACAGGCTCCATAGTTGTGGCTCACGGGCTTAGCTGCTCCGCAGCATGTGGGATCTTCCCGGATTAGGGATCGAACCCGTAGTATCTCCTGCATTGAAAGGTGAACTCTTAAAACACTGAGCTACCAGGGAAGCCCGAACACACACACACTTCTAAGGCTTTCATTATGGTTACAGTCCTTTTCAGAAAGCATTGCAGTTTAAAGCATATTTAAGCAGCACTGTATTTTCTTGCTAATTTGATTCATGTGTCATTTTGATTTTTTAGTTCGTCTAAAAGGGCCGTAATTCTTACTGAGTCTCAAGAAAGAGGGTTGAAGTCAATGTTTCAGCCTTAGTATTTTGGGAAAGTTCTCCAGAAAGAGATGAGTTTTTCTTTCTTTAAGAGATGACTTTCAAGACCAAACTGCTGTAATCCATAAACCTGCAATCCCAGGGGTAGTGACTTCTGTCTGTTTTTTTTTTTTTTTTTGGCCCCATTTTGTGCAGCATGCAGGAATCCTTGTTCCCTGACCAGGGATCGAACCCGCATCCCCTGCATTGGGAGCACAGAGTCTAAGCCACTGGACCACCAGGGAAGTTCCTGTAAATGTAATTCTTGATCATTAGGAAGCACGGAAAATATAGAACAGGAGAAAGTTAACCACAATGAACTTCCTTGTGTATATTTTTTGTAGAGCTGAACATTCTGTACATGTGACTTATTTTTTCACTTCAGCATATCCTGAAACATCTCTCCATGTCATAAAAAATGAATTCTTTTAAATAAATATATTACGTGATTACATTGAACTCATATGGATGTCTTTTATTGATGACTGCTTTGCCACCTTCCTGAGTGTTGTTGCTTTAGGATTGAATCTTGAGAGGGAGGTTAGTATCTAAGAGCACACACACTTCTTCTTTTTTTGTTTTTTTAATTTTATTTATTTATTTTATTTTTGGCTATTCTGGGTTTTCACTGCTGCCGCAGGCTCTTCTCTAGTTGCAGGGAGTGGGGGCTCCTCTCTAGTGGAGGTGAGCAGGCTTCTTGTGGCGGTGACTTCTCTTGTTGTGGAACTCGGGCTCTAGGGCTCACGGGCTTCAATAGTTGCGGCTCAAAGGCCCTAGAACACAGGCTCCATAGTTGTGGCTCACGGGCTTAGCTGCTCCGCAGCATGTGGGATCTTCCCGGATTAGGGATCGAACCCGTAGTATCTCCTGCATTGAAAGGTGAACTCTTAAAACACTGAGCTACCAGGGAAGCCCGAACACACACACACTTCTAAGGCTTTCATTATGGTTACAGTCCTTTTCAGAAAGCATTGCAGTTTAAAGCATATTTAAGCAGCACTGTATTTTCTTGCTAATTTGATTCATGTGTCATTTTGATTTTTTAGTTCGTCTAAAAGGGCCGTAATTCTTACTGAGTCTCAAGAAAGAGGGTTGAAGTCAATGTTTCAGCCTTAGTATTTTGGGAAAGTTCTCTCCAGAACTAGAAGTTTTGCATTTTTTGCATTCTCCCACATAATAATTCTTAGATAACTTTGTTCTTGTTGTTAATACATATGTCTTTGAAATAATATCTGTTAGAATTGACCTCCGTCAGACAGTTGCATTTATGCATATAATTCTGCATTTTATTTCAGGAGTCACTGAACCCTCTGAAGACATCCCTGGATCTTGGGTTAAAAATCCTTCCTCTTATCTGAACTGTGGGAAGAAGGGCTAGTTGGTGAGTCTTGGAGCACCAAGTGCTGAAGCTTGTTTAGTGCATTCCTGAATGTACTGGATTTACCAGCTAGTGCCGAACTGAAAGCTAAGTAAGCCAGGCTCCAAGTATTAGCTTTTGCTAATTGGGCATCTCAGACTGATTGCTGTAGATTTGCGTGGCCTGACTTGTCATTAATAGAGTCTGTTGAAACAGGAGTTAAGTAGTCATTAAAAGAAGCGTTTAGACACACGAAGAAGGCCTCGCTTTGGGCAACTTTCCACTAATCTTGAACGCCTCTCTTAAAAGCATGCCCCCTCCCCTGGCTGATGGCTCTGGTTCTTCCCCAGTTTCCTGGTGGTTATTCTTAGTTGCTTCTGCCGCGCAGTCTGTACTTTATGACTGTGGTGACTGCTGATGGTACAGTGGCCACTGAGCCGGGGGAGGCCCTGTGTGGGCGGAGGAGCGCGGTGCTGGGGTGTATAAATAGACTGTCAGTAGATGCCAGCTTGCTGGGCAGTTGGGCAGTGTTTAGGGTTTACTACTAAACTGCTCAGCTTGTTGTACTTTTTTTAAAAAAAGATTTATTTATTTATTTATTTTGGTGGGGATGGGGTGGGGAGGGAGGGGAGCAGGCGGGCCACTTCTGTTGGTTTTTCATTTATCCATCTTTGTTCTCTGGTCCGTGTGGGCCTCCCATCACGGTGGTATCTGTCGCTGCAGAGCACCGGCTCTGGGCGCATGCGCTCCAGAGCTCCGGCTCGGTAATTGGACACATCAGTCCAGCCGCTCCGCGGCACGTGGGATCTTCCCAGGCCAGGGCTCGAACCGGCGCCCCTTGCACTGCAAGGTGGTGACCTTACCCACTGGACCACCAGGGAAGCACCGCTTGTTGTACTTTGAGGTGCTTTAGTTCCTGATCGCCTTTTCCTCCTTTAAACAGTTGCTTTTATGGTGCAGTTTTTTCAGGGGATTAAATGTATCAAAGCCGCCATCATAGGAGAGTAGACGGTTTCTTTTGGGAACTGTAACCTTTCATCTCATAGTATTTGGTTTTGTTTTTGGCCGGTTCCACTTACTGTAAAAGCTCTTCAAAGGCTATGTGTCAGAAACTAGAAAGCTTTTCCCCCTGTCTTTTTAAAATCATTTTCACCTATAGAAGTTTTAGATAATTGTGGCAGAATAATAGATTTTATCTCTTTGGTCCACGTAGCATGTGGAGTCTTACTTGGTTCCCTGAGCAGGGGTTGAACATCACTGCACCACCCCCACCCCACATCCCTGTATTGGGAACCTGGAGTTTTAACCACAGGAGTGTTTTTAACCACTGGACCGGGTGGTCCACAAATTTTACCTTTTGTAGTTTGTCTTCTGCATTAAACTTAAAAAGCCCTTCCATTTCCCCAAGAAAATACTTTTTCTTCCCTACCCCTATTATTTTTGCTTTAGGATGGTCTCTGTAGAAGCCAGGTTCTTCCCTAATTTCTTCCCTCCTCACCAGACCAAGCTGATATGGAAAGTAGTTCTCAGCCCCTCTTTCCTGCCCCCCGATCTCCTCCCACCCCTCTGGCAGCCAGGTCTCTCTGGTTTGGTGGCTGCCTCGGGGCTCGAATCTGAGCCCCAGCAGTCTCACAGCCCGCCTACACACCTTAGAACGGCGGCTCAGCTCTCCCTGCGCCTTGCCTGACTGCCCCGGACGGGCAGGTGGTGCGGAAGGGCGTCTGGGAAGTAAAGGCCCTTCTGCGTTGCATCCTTCTTCCCTGTTTTCTTGGGCTTCTAGCCCAGAACACTGTGTGCATGTCTGGTTCTTTGGAGTTTACATAAACGTCCTCTGTTGGCCACTCGTTGCCCTTAAAAACGGGGCGCTCAGCTTGCCGCTGGACGTGGGATCTTCCCAGGCCAGGGCTCGAACCGGCGCCCCTTGCACTGCAAGGTGGTGACCTTACCCACTGGACCACCAGGGAAGCACCGCTTGTTGTACTTTGAGGTGCTTTAGTTCCTGATCGCCTTTTCCTCCTTTAAACAGTTGCTTTTATGGTGCAGTTTTTTCAGGGGATTAAATGTATCAAAGCCGCCATCATAGGAGAGTAGACGGTTTCTTTTGGGAACTGTAACCTTTCATCTCATAGTATTTGGTTTTGTTTTTGGCCGGTTCCACTTACTGTAAAAGCTCTTCAAAGGCTATGTGTCAGAAACTAGAAAGCTTTTCCCCCTGTCTTTTTAAAATCATTTTCACCTATAGAAGTTTTAGATAATTGTGGCAGAATAATAGATTTTATCTCTTTTTGGTCCACGTAGCATGTGGAGTCTTACTTGATTCCCTGAGCAGGGGTTGAACATCACTGCACCACCCCCACCCCACATCCCTGTATTGGGAACCTGGAGTTTTAACCACAGGAGTGTTTTTAACCACTGGACCGGGTGGTCCACAAATTTTACCTTTTGTAGTTTGTCTTCTGCATTAAACTTAAAAAGCCCTTCCATTTCCCCAAGAAAATACTTTTTCTTCCCTACCCCTATTATTTTTGCTTTAGGATGGTCTCTGTAGAAGCCAGGTTCTTCCCTAATTTCTTCCCTCCTCACCAGACCAAGCTGATATGGAAAGTAGTTCTCAGCCCCTCTTTCCTGCCCCCCGATCTCCTCCCACCCCTCTGGCAGCCAGGTCTCTCTGGTTTGGTGGCTGCCTCGGGGCTCGAATCTGAGCCCCAGCAGTCTCACAGCCCCGCCTACACACCTTAGAACGGCGGCTCAGCTCTCCCTGCGCCTTGCCTGACTGCCCCGGACGGGCAGGTGGTGCGGAAGGGCGTCTGGGGAAGTAAAGGCCCTTCTGCGTTGCATCCTTCTTCCCTGTTTTCTTGGGCTTCTAGCCCAGAACACTGTGTGCATGTCTGGTTCTTTGGAGTTTACATAAACGTCCCTCTGTTGGCCACTGCGTTGCCCTTCAGACTCCCCAAAGGCAGAAATCAGGTGTGTGTTCTCTTTTTTCATTTTATTTTTAAAATTAAAATGTCTTCATACAGTTTTAAAGGTTACTTTCCATTTACAATTATGGCTTCATTTCTCTCTTATTTTTCCTAATTCTTTGGTGATTGTTCCTATAGTTCACGAGTTGGCATCTGTCCACCATACAAAGGTTCTTACCCTTTATGCCTTCTCTTTTCTTTGGACAGGTTGGTGATACTCCCCCTAGAAGGACATCATGCTTTCCAAACTAGCACGTTTGCAGGCTGTCGCTGGCCTTGGTCGTGGAGTTCATTCTTCAGTGGCTTCTGCTACGTCTATTGCAACTAAGAAAACCATCCAAGGCCCTCCGTCCTCTGATTACATTTTTGAACGGGAATCTAAATATGGCGCCCACAACTACCATCCTTTACCTGTAGCCCTGGAGAGAGGGAAGGGTATGTTTTCACCTTTCCCACTGCCCCCGCTGTATTTGCTTTACGCTTTTGTAAACATGGCTATTACATTTTCTCACTGTATGTTTTCCCAGAATCATAATCATTTAATTTCGATCCTGCAGATGTGATTAGTTCAACATTCATTGAGTGTCTAGTGCTTGCTGTGTTAGGTGCTGCGGAGAATAATACAAGGTCGTGGTGGGCTTGCCAGGAGGGAGCCCAGCAGACATGAGTAAAGTACTGGAATATTGCTGCCGTTTCCTTCCCTCTCACTTTACTTTGGCGTGACTCTAGACTCGAAAGCTATAACAGTAGCGCCAGAAGTTTTCTTCTGTTGCTCTTTAGCCAAATTTCCCAAGTGTTAGCTTTCTTCCCCCCATATTTGCATGATCACCTTTTGTCTAGAAACATACACATTTTCTCTTGAACCGTTTGAGAGGAAGTTGAAGACATGCCTCTTTACCCCCAGTGCTTGGTGTGCCTTTCCTGAAACACAGAGACCTTGTCTTACATAACCAAGTGTAATTATCAAAAATCAGGAAACTTCACCTCGGCACATCACTGCTTTCTTAATCTACAGGCCTGATCTAGATTTTTACAAAAACCTCAGTTGGCCACTCGTTGCCTTCAGACTCCCCAAAGGCAGAAATCAGGTGTGTGTTCTCTTTTTTCATTTTATTTTTAAAATTAAAATGTCTTCATACAGTTTTAAAGGTTACTTTCCATTTACAATTATGGCTTCATTTCTCTCTTATTTTTCCTAATTCTTTGGTGATTGTTCCTATAGTTCACGAGTTGGCATCTGTCCACCATACAAAGGTTCTTACCCTTTATGCCTTCTCTTTTCTTTGGACAGGTTGGTGATACTCCCCCTAGAAGGACATCATGCTTTCCAAACTAGCACGTTTGCAGGCTGTCGCTGGCCTTGGTCGTGGAGTTCATTCTTCAGTGGCTTCTGCTACGTCTATTGCAACTAAGAAAACCATCCAAGGCCCTCCGTCCTCTGATTACATTTTTGAACGGGAATCTAAATATGGCGCCCACAACTACCATCCTTTACCTGTAGCCCTGGAGAGAGGGAAGGGTATGTTTTCACCTTTCCCACTGCCCCCGCTGTATTTGCTTTACGCTTTTGTAAACATGGCTATTACATTTTCTCACTGTATGTTTTCCCAGAATCATAATCATTTAATTTCGATCCTGCAGATGTGATTAGTTCAACATTCATTGAGTGTCTAGTGCTTGCTGTGTTAGGTGCTGCGGAGAATAATACAAGGTCGTGGTGGGCTTGCCAGGAGGGAGCCCAGCAGACATGAGTAAAGTACTGGAATATTGCTGCCGTTTCCTTCCCTCTCACTTTACTTTGGCGTGACTCTAGACTCGAAAGCTATAACAGTAGCGCCAGAAGTTTTCTTCTGTTGCTCTTTAGCCAAATTTCCCAAGTGTTAGCTTTCTTCCCCCCATATTTGCATGATCACCTTTTGTCTAGAAACATACACATTTTTCTCTTGAACCGTTTGAGAGGAAGTTGAAGACATGCCTCTTTACCCCCAGTGCTTGGTGTGCCTTTCCTGAAACACAGAGACCTTGTCTTACATAACCAAGTGTAATTATCAAAAATCAGGAAACTTCACCTCGGCACATCACTGCTTTCTTAATCTACAGGCCTGATCTAGATCTTGCCTGTCCTGTGTAGCCAAAGAAAAACCTCAGACCTTGGATTACATTCAGTTTTCAGGTCTGTTTAGTCTAATCCAGAATAATCCCTGTGTCTGTCTTCTTGGCCTTGATGTTTTTGAAGAGTACGGGCCAATAGCGTTTAGCCCGAGCCTCAGTTTCGGGGATACTGGAAAGGTGGTATCTGGGAGGCGTCTCCATTGCGGAGCTGCTGTTTCTCCTGTGGGGACGTGGCCAGAGACCGCACGTATCCTGTCCCTCGTCAAAACCTTTACTCCCACACTTGGCATCCGTCAATGACTGCTGCCTGAATAAATGATTACTGATTGCTGCCAAATGGTGATTTAATCCATATTTTGAAATAAAAACCATCATCAAATCAAGCCAGAGTTTGTTGCTTAGTTTTGGGCCAGAAGATGATGCAATCATGGCCTGTATTTTTTTTTTTAAATTTGGGACCAATACTACAAATCAATAAAACTCCTCTGAACAAATGAAAATCTAGATGTATATTTTACCAATCTGTAAAGATATTCTTTACTTAGAGTAACAGAGCATGTGCTTACCCGACTGTCTCGGATCGAGTCCTGGCTGCATGCGAGCCGGCCTGGGCATGTTACAGTCTCAGTGGGCTTCCCTCTGTGATGTGGGGATAGTCGCGCTCTTCGAGGGTTTGATGGGATAAGGGACAAAAGCACCTTCAAGTATGTTAAGTACAGGGTAAACATTAGGTGAGCCCCTAATACATTTTAATGATCAACTTAAAAAAAGTGGTGTACAGTGTGCATACCATAAAGTTTACCATGTTACCCGAGCAGTTCAGTGGCCTGGAGGACGTGTATAACGCTCAGCTGTCCCCTCTGGCTCACTGTAGCACAGTTATTATCCCAAGAGGAAACGCCGTGCTCCTGAAGCAGCCACTCCCCAGTCCTTCCTTCCCCTGGAGCCTGGCAGCTACTAATCTGCTTTCTGTTTCTGTAGGTGTGCCTATCCTGGATATTTCATATAAACGGGGACAGATGGTGTGTGGCCCATGCGTCTGGCTCCTTTCTCATAGCACGATGTGGTCAGGGTTCTTCCGTGTGGTAGCCTGAGTCAGTATCGTTGGTGTTTATTGTGAAACTAAGTTCCACGTTTATGCATCCATCAGTGGATGGACATGAGGTTGTTTCCACCTTGTGGCTGTTTCAAATAGCACGTTCCTGTTTGAGCACCTGCTTCCTCTTCTCCCTAGGAGCGGGGCTGCAGGGTCAGTGCTGTATTTTGTGTTTTCACCTTCACTTGTCGAAGAACTGCCAGACTGTTCAGCAGCTCTTGCACCACTTTAGATTCCAGCTGGTTCTATTTAGGAGTTTCAGTTCCTCCCCCATCCTAGTGGAAATTAATGTCGTCATTGTGGTTTGGGTTTGCATTTCTCTAATGACTAATGATATTGAGTGTCTTTTTGTGTGCTTATTGGTCATTTGTGTATCTTGTTTGGAGAAATGTCCATTCAGGTTCTTTGTCTTTTTTTATTGGTTATGCTCTGCAGCTTGTGGGATCTCAGTTCTGCCAAGAACTGAGCCCGGCACCCTTGGCAGTGAATGCATGGAGTCCTAACCACCGGCCTGCCAGCGAGTTCTGTTTTCCATTTTCTAATTGGATTGTGTGTCTTGTTGAGTTGTAGGAGTTACGCCCACTAGCTCCTTACTGATTTGGAAGTATTTGTTTTCGTTCTGTTGGTTTTTATAATCAGTCATGAATTTTATGTTTTGAGTAACTTCTTCCTTTAAATTTCAACTTGAAGAGTTCTCTGGTGGCCTAGTGGGTAGGATTTTGGGCTTCACTGACATGGCCTGGGTTCAGTCCCTAGTCAGGGAACTGAGAATCCCACGTGCCCCGTGGCATGGCGAAGAAAATAAAAGGAAGAAAAAAAAAATCCAACTTGAAATTCCAAACAGGTTTCTAGGAATAAAGATTTTGCTCTAGAGTTTATAAAATCTTCTTATGTTATTGCTGTTTTTGTTAAATGTGTAATTTGACTCTGGACAAATAAAATAGATTTACTTATAAACCAATGTTTATTATGCTTGAGCAAAACCATGCCTTAACCACAATTCTGTATTAACTAGAGGTTCATACATAGGTATTCAGAGAGCTGGCTAGGAGTCTTAATCTTTGAGTTGTATGTAGTTAAGTGATTTTTCTAAAATTATTTTCCTTATGTTTTAGGTATTTATGTATGGGATGTAGAAGGCAGAAAATATTTTGACTTTCTGAGTGCTTACAGCGCTGTCAACCAAGGGCATTGTCATCCAAAGATCGTGGAGGCTTTGAAAAGTCAAGTGGAGAAACTGACCTTAACATCCAGGGCTTTCTACAATAACGTGCTCGGTGAATACGAAGAGTATGTCACTAAACTCTTCAACTACCACAAAGTTCTTCCTATGAATACAGGTAAAACGTTTCCTTTTTCTTTTTTTGGTTAATTAGCCAAGAAAATCTTCATTTAAAACATTTTCTAAAACAGATATTTTAAACCGTTCTCTTTTGGGTAGGAGTGGAGGCTGGAGAGACTGCTTGCAAACTTGCTCGTAAATGGGCGTATACCGTCAAGGGGATCCCGAAATACAAAGCGAAGATTGTTTTCGCAGGTATGTGAAGTTCACCACTGACCGCTGTGATGGCGCCGTGCAATTATTAGCTTCCATGCTAACTTACGGAGGAGATATTTCAAATGCATTTGCCTCATATACATTGAGGCTTCCCAGGTGGCACTGCTGGTAAAGAACCTGCCTGTCTGTGTGGAGACAGAGAGATGTGGCTTCAGTCCCTTGGTCAGAAGGATCCCCCGGGGAAGGCAGTGGCAACCCACTCCAGTGTTCTTGCCTGGAGAATTCCGTGGGCGGAGGAGCCCGCGCGGCTACAGTCCACAGGGCGGCAAAGAGTCGGACACGACTGAGGTCACTAAGCACGCGTGATATATTGAATGTTTCATAAAAATTGAGAGATTTCCTATTCTTGGGTTCCTTTTCTTGAGTCCAAGTATTTCTTGGATACTGCTAATAACTCCCTACTCCTCCCTCCCTAAAGTGAGTGATTTCTTTCCCATCTGCTTAATTGACTTTTCTTAGCAGTTTTCTGGTGAACTAGACGGTCTGCTGATGCCGCGTTTTTGTGAGGTGGTTGAAGCCGGGTTCTGTTCGTGTGTCCTAGGTGTGATATGACGTTTGAACCTTACTTAGTGTTTGAGATATTATTGTGTCATGTTGTTCAGAGCTGTTGGAAGGGGAGGGCTGCAGTTGCCCTGGGTGTCTTTCTGTGAATGGTTGAGAGGAATGACTTGAATACTGATTAGGGAGACTGGCAGTTAATTTAGATGATGCTATAGTCTGACCTTGGGAATCTTGAGAATGATGATGAGTGGATAGGTTCTGACTGTTTCTTTTTTAAAGCTTTGATTTTAATTTTTAAAAACAAGAATGGATAAATTTGTTGCTGCACATGGTCAGGAGTCAGTCTTATGATGGTTGAAATCATTAAATATTTGGCCTTGTGAACACACATAGCTAAATTATAAGCCCCATAATGCAGTAGAATCTAGGGTTCGTCTGATGGCCAGCCATACTTGGTGTTTGGGGAGGGGACAGATTCCTGTTTCTGAAGAAGAAGAAGTCTTTGCATAGCTCTCTGATCTGCCACTTTGGAATCTTGCACTTTTAGTTGTAAGACAACGTTACTGTCTCTTGCAAACAAAAATGGCATTTCTGGTGACTCTCATTCTTACAGTCTGTGTCCAGTCTCTCTCTCATTAGCATAGGGTGCGAAGGTGTTTCACCCAGGCCTTGAAAGAAGGCAGCGAGTGGAGACAGAAGTCTGTCCCCAGCCACAGTCCCTTATACTGCAGGGTGAGCTGTGGGGCAGGAGCCCGCTGGGGCGCATGGAGGAGGGCAAGCAGGTTCTTGGTCTGGGCTCCTGGTGCACTTGTCTTAAACGAGCCTGGGCAGAATCAATATGCTCTTGCTTGTGGACAAGTCAAGTGGAGATTATTCAAAGCCGAGAGTGGCTCTGCAGGGGTTGTATGGAAGGATGCTATGAAGCCAGATTAGAAGAATTCAGCCCTGGGCTAATTGAGTTCCTGCTGGCAGAGGTAGTGAGATGATGTTTTTTAAAAAGTGGGAGAACGGGGCTTCTCTGGTGGTCCAGCGGGTAAGGACACCACCTTGCAGTGTGGGGGGCACCAGTTCGATCCCTGGCCTGGGAGGATCCCATGTGCCACGGAGCATCTGGACCGATGTGTCCAGCTATGGAGCCAGAGCTCTGGGGTGCATGTGCCCAGAACTGGTGCTCTGCAGCAAGAGAGACCACTGCGACCAGAGGCCCACACAGGCCAGAGAACAAAGATGGATGAAAATAGATAAATGAAAGACCAATAGAAGTGGCCAAAAAAATCCAAAAAGTGGGAGAACCGCCAAGCCTCTCTAAGTCTAGTTTGTCTCTTTTCTTCCTTAAACTTGACTATGTTGAAATTTTCTTGTGCTCTTGCTTCACTGGCTTCTGTTGTCGTGTCTTCCCTGATAGCACAGATGCTCCTCTCGGGCAAGCAGCTTGCCCCTCTCTCTACACCCGCCACCTAGAGCAGTGCCTGACATTATTAATCAGTCCTCAGATTATTAATGAGACCAATTAATGGGTAAACATTATGCCTGAATAAAGGTCGATGTCTGTCTCCTAGCACATGGTAGTTTATAATACCAAGGAAGGCAAATGAAAAGTGTTCAGACTGCCTGAGGATTTTCTGCCCAAATGAAATGTAAAGTTCATTCTATAGAATATAGTGTTGGACTTTTAAAAGGAAAACTGCTAACTCTCTATGGAGGGTAGTCTCTTTCTCATATCACTATCATAAATGTGTCTAGAAAAACGTGCATTGAATGCTTCAGTTGTTTGAGTTTGGGATTATCGAAAGAAAAGACACATAGCTGTCCTCAGGGACTATCTCTTATAGTTGGGAGGCTCAGTAGAAAAGTCCTAAAATAGTAACTGGAAGGCCAGACCTTAGTGGGCAAATGAACCAGGGTGTGTTTAATATTAAACAAATCAGCTCACTGGAGGCTCTCTAAAGCAAACCCTTGCTTTCTTTTAAAAAAATCAAGCTTCCGGGAATTCTGTAGTGATCCAGGTAACAGCCACACTTCTGCAGGGGATGGGATTTGATCCCAGGTCCAGGAGCTGGGACGCCACAAGCAGTGCAGCCTGGCTTCCTAAAGTGTTTTGCTGTAAATTGGGGGCTTGTTTGAAATAATGACTGTTTATATCTTCTTTCTAGCTGGAAACTTTTGGGGTAGGACATTGTCGGCTATCTCCAGTTCCACTGACCCGACCAGTTACGATGGTTTTGGACCATTTATGCCAGGTTTCGAAATCATTCCGTATAATGATCTGCCTGCCCTCGAGGTACTCCAGTTAGCATCACGGTGCTTTCGCTCGTAGCACACAGAGCTTAGGCTTGTTGAACGTATGAATTAAAAACAGATACATGATTGTACTGAGAATCTGTTGTATTTAAGTTACCTCAGGATTCACACTTGTTCTCTGTCCTGGTCAGTTAGCCTCCAGTACGGGGAAGCCAGCTTCTCTGGTCTAGCCCTGACCACTAGCCAGCCACTTTAGCGTTGTCTCCCACATGAGTATTAACTTGAGTATTACCTGTTACTTTAGTAGACAAAATTAGTTTTCAGCCAGCTTTTTAAAATTATGAAGTGGGAAACTTGTAAAATAAGAAGATACACTTTTAATGTAGCTATTTAATGGCATTTTAAAAGCCCACTTTCATTAGTTTCTGTTTACAGTACATTTAAGCATTACATGAGAGAGTATAGCATGGGGTAGCTTGAAGCTGCGGTGTTTGGAGCTTTCGGTAATTGCCAGTCAGGAAGGTTATATTTTGAAGTCAAGATACGAGGTAGGGGGAGGACATAATTTGCACTCTTACTCTTATATGTGTTTTCAGATTTCCAGATAGGTTTGAAAGGAAGTTACTAAAAGCACTCATGCTGTTTTCATAGCGAGCGCTTCAGGACCCACACGTGGCCGCGTTCATGGTGGAGCCGATCCAGGGCGAGGCCGGCGTCGTCGTCCCGGACCCCGGCTACCTCGTGGGCGTGCGGGAGCTCTGCAGCCAGCACCAGGTCAGGCGCCACGGCCTCCCCGAGGGTTTGGCCGAAAGGATGAGTACTCAGATCGCAGCCCTCTTCCACTGGGAGGAAGCTTCATTCCGAGAGCCTCAGAGCGTCCTCGTGCTGGTGGAGCTGCCCAGCGGCGGGCTGCGGGGGAGCGGGCCCCGGGGCGGGCCTGGCGGAGCTGCAGGTCCTGGGCCCTCAGCACCGGTCTTCCTCTCCGCTCCAGCAGCCTGCCCGCCGATCCTTCTCAAACCCTTTGTCATATCCCTTTGCTCTAGAATTTAAGCTCTCTCCCCTTCTTTCACCACCAAGAGAGTAAATATTTAACAAGAAGTAAATTTTCTGAAAAAACACAAGAACATATTCTCAGAGAGTAGAACCCCCACAAAATGCTCGCTTTGCATACCTGCCCTTCCCCTGTGTAGCACAGTGCTGCGCGGGCCTCTGGGGACAGAGTGGCCCGACGCGGGAAATAACTGTGTGTCCGCAAGGGTTTCATGGGGCACCGTGGACGTTGTGTGGGCAGTTAACATGTTTTCACAAATCTGAGGGCATGTCAGAATGACGGGTTTGTGGAGGAAAGAGTGAAGCTCACTCTCTCCCTATGGAAAGGAAAATGATAATGAATGCTATGCTGTTGTTTTCCAATAGGTTCTGTTTATTGCTGATGAAATACAGACAGGGCTGGCCAGAACTGGCAGATGGCTGGCTACTGATCACGAAAATGTCCGACCTGACATTGTCCTTCTAGGAAAGGCGCTTTCTGGTGGTTTGTACCCTGTAAGTTGACTGCACAACCTCTCTTTCTATTTCCCCTGTTCTTAGGAATCCTTAAGATGTTTTTACATTAGCTGACTGTGACTGGCTTTCTGAGGGTGGTTTTCCTTAGTGTGTTGTATATGTAGGTCTCTGAATACGTATGATAAAAACCTTTTAGAGTTCTGTGGGGTGACCCGCTTAGTTCAGCTGAAGAACTGAGTGCACTTTAGCACCTGTTCTTTGGCATTTGTTTGGATGGAACGATTTTATCCTCAGAGTACTCCTGTAGACATCTATGCTTTTTACCATAGTTCAGAAGCATACTGTGACTACTTGTTTAAAACTGTGACTGATAAATGCAGAGACTGGAAAAAATTAATGTTTAATTGTGATTCTTTTCTCTGGTTTGCTACTCAGAACTAAAAGTTGGAGTGGATTAAAGGGCTCCGAATATACAGTGCAGAACATTGTCTTCTAAACAATTAAACAAAGCCTTTCACCTTGAGAGTGGAAAGAATTCTGAGTTACATCATTGTAGGAAGAGCTTTCTTTTAGTTCCAAGATACTACTCTTTGCCACTGAAAGGTGCCCGATGTGCTTGGAACATGTTAGGGCGTCACTCAGGTTTGTCACTTGTAATTAAGGTGGCAGCTGCGTGGCCCTTGTTGGTTGAAGCTTTGTGTCACATTTCATGACTGCTTCATAAATATCTGCATTCCGGTAAGAGTATGAATCGTTCATCTGAGAAGAACCTTGGTCAGCGCTTCGTTCTTTGTCTCTCAGGTGTCCGCAGTGCTGTGCGATGATGAAATAATGCTGACCATTAAGCCAGGGGAGCACGGCTCAACGTATGGAGGCAATCCATTGGGCTGCCGAGTGGCCATCGCCGCACTGGAGGTGAGAGCTGATGGCAGCCGCGTGGGGCCGGGCCCAGAAGTGTGCTGAGGTGGCTCTTAAGCTTGAGCTCACTGGTGTAGTGAGACATGTTGCAAGCTTGCCGAGTTTCACAGAGCATGAGATACACAGAAAGGTTTTAGGGGGAAGGCGTTCTCAGAAAGTGATTTAACCTTCACATAGGTGGGAATCCTGTGGACTTGTGAGGTTTGCAGCTTCTTTCTCCTCCTTTGGGCCCTCAGGTCCTGGCCCGTCCACACAGAGCTCCTCTGCCCAGGCCTGGCCTGTCTTGCGTGGTTACTGTTGTTGAAGCATGCGTTCACTCTTGCTTCTCAAGTGCCTACAGAAGGCATAAAATTATTGCATGATCTCTTGAGGTTGGACTTTTTTTTTCTTTTTTGAGGATGGACTTTTTAAGGGAAATAAAACAAAGGAAATTTCTGTTGCAATTCAAAAGAAAATTGGTTAGCTGCATTTTGTTGTTGAGTTGCTAAGTGGTGCCTGCCCCTTTGCGACCCCCGTGGGCTGCAGCTCGCCAGGCTCCTCTGTCCTCCACTGTCTGTGAGAGGTTGCTCAAGTTCGTGTCTGTTGAGGTGGCGATGCTCTCTATCAGTGGCATTAATTATTTTGCCACAGAATCAAATTGATGTTGGGTTTGTAACTAAAGCAAGGCTCTGTGTGAGCGCATGTCTGTTACCTGATTTTCTAACTGATTTTTTCAAACTGGTATAGGCTTTGAAAAATAGAAATGAAAGTGAAGTTACTCTGGTCTTTATCTGATCATGTAGTTGATGTAGTTGGTAGTACACATTCATTTGCTTGTAGTTCACATTCCCCTCCAAAGAACAACAGAAGAAAAGGGGGCAGTTTTATATTTGTATAATTTCTCTTGAAACATAGGTTTTGGAGGAAGAAAACCTTGCTGAAAATGCAGAGAAAATGGGAATCATCTTGAGAAATGAGCTCATGAAGTTGCCTTCTGACATCGTAACAGCTGTGAGAGGAAAAGGATTATTAAATGCTATTGTTATCAGAGAAACCAAAGGTACAGAGACGAAATATTTTACAAGATATTTTTATGGGAAGAGCTCAGAAAACACATTTGGCGTTTTATCTGGTTGTTGGATTCCTCTGTTGGAAACTGTTGGTCCTGTTGATCAAGTCTTAGGCCCTGCCTAATAACTCTTACTGCACGTCCCCAGTGGCGCTCGTGGTAAAGGATCCACCTGCCGGTGCAGGAGACGCAAGAGATGTGGGTTCAGTGCCTGGGTGGGGAAGATCCCCTGGAGGAGGGCGTGACAGCCCACTCTGGTATTCTTCCTGGGAAATCCCATGGACAGAGGGGCCTTGGGTTGCAAGGAGGTGGACCTGACAGCACGCACACACATGATGCTCTTATTACTTGATTTATAGTAATGGTCTTAGAAATGTAGCTCTTTCCTACAAGAAGGCATGTTTGACTAATTTCACCAATTTGTATTCCTTCAAGTTATCTGTTGTTCTGCCTTAGGTTATTTGTACAGTGCGTGGAGAGCTCAGTGTGTGTTCTGGGAGGAAGGCTGCTCAGAGCACTTGGCCACTTCCTCTCTGCTCTCAAGGGCTTTCTCGCTCTCATACTTTGCCTATCGGTAGCGATAGGAGGAGCAGCAGTAGTTAACAGGAATGGTGATGGTGTTTGTAATAAAAATAACCTGAGCTATCACGTAATTGAATGTTTGGTGTTTAATATAGTGTCTGTAACCCATAAGCATGCCTGGCTGAATTTTCTTGCCATAACCCTTACTTTTTAAAGCAGTGGTTTTAACCTTGACTGCATTTTAGAGTCACCTAGGGAGCTTTTAACAAATAGTCCAAGCCGAGCCTCACTGTTCAGATGCTGATTTGACAGGTCTGGAGTGGGGCCCGGGCGTTGGCCGTGGCCCTTGCGGTACTTCTGTTGCAGCCAGGGTTTTGAGGATCCTGAGAGTCTAGGTCTCAGCTCAGGAAGCAGGTCCAGGTTAGGAGCATGTAGTGGTCACTAGGCTTGAACGTTGCTTATTCTATGCCTGTTAGTTAGCTGTGTCATATCCCAGTTCTTTATGCATTGGTTCCTCATGTAATTAATTACATTAACCAATTACATCTGCCTTAGCAGGTTTTTTTGCTAGGTCTTTCTCACTTAGGAAAAACCGACAAAACCCATGTCTAATCGCACCATTGAAACCACTGCTGGAAAGTAAATTTATTTTTAAAAGTTAAGACCAGAAAGCAAGCTTGCACCTCAGGACGGCCTAGTACCTTGGGTAGGCGCTAGGACTTCTGTTCCTGCCAGGCCGCCCCCGCCCCTGCAGGCTCTTCATCTTTGATCAGCAGGCGTGTTTGACGGTTTTTCTTTAGATTGTGATGCCTGGAAGGTGTGTCTGCGGCTTCGAGATAATGGACTTCTGGCCAAGCCCACCCACGGCGACATCATCAGGTTCGCACCCCCGCTTGTAATCAAGGAGGATGAGATTCTGGAGGCCGTGGAGATCATCAACAAGACCGTCTTGTCCTTCTGAGGGCGGGGACAGCGTGCAGTGGCGCCTGGGCGCCGACTGGGGACCCACGGCTGATCGAGCTCTGAGTGTCTGTGCTTTGTGCAGGCACGTTCCACTCCCCCGCGTCAAGGGCTTTTTAAAAAATGTGTGTTTTTCAGTTCCTATACAACAGTGACTTTTATAGACAGGCAGTTTGCTCTGTAACGTGATTAAGAGATTGTCCTGGCGTCGTGTATTTGGTTAAGTGTTTCTATGCGATGTGCTTTCTAAGAGGACCTGCGTCTCTGCGTAGGTAGCCTTTTAATCAAGGCCCTCAGCTTAGTCTGTCTACATTTTAGTAATTTCCTTGCTGATATAAATGTTTACATTTGAAAAAGTTATATGCGAGTGTTGCCCGGAAGGCTTGCTTAACCTTAGAAAGTTGAATCATAATTATGGAGTTTTAGCGGGAGTTAATGGTTAAGCTCATAGATAATATTAAGGTCAGCTCCATACTGGCTGACACCAAGATGTATTCTATGAACGTCATTACTTTGAACTAAGAATTAATGTTCAGCATTCCTAGATTATGTTTTAAGTGTTCCATATAAATTGTAAAATGTGTTCATTTTCAGTGTGTCTTCAAATTGAAAATAAATCTCATTTCTGAAGTGTCTGTTGGGGACCACTGTGTGGATAATGCGGTGTTATCAATCAACTCATGTTTTTTTTTTTTTAATTGGCTCACATTTTTAAGCTCTCTAAGAATGTCCTTACTTGCTTTGTCCCATGTGTTTTCTAAGGACCTTTCAGTTAGTTGGTAATCCCTAGAAAAGCAGAAATAATTAAAAGTTTGTTTCAGTACTACCTTCTCCACTTTCCAAAGAGCCGCTCTTTTCTCATATGTGTGTTAGTATTCACCATTTTTATTAAAGCATCCTTGTTATGCATGGCATCATGCAACCTTCTGTTTTCTTTTCTTTTTTTTTTTTTAACTTTCTTAACCCAAATAGGGTGTTTTGGATGCCTTTCTGTGTCAGTAGTTAAAAGTTCACCTTGTTCTTTTTGGGTTGATCTGAGAAAGAAATGGAAAATTTTACTTGAGCCACATTGGGGATTATAACCTGGGAACAGCCTTTCAGAAAGCCCTGAGAACTGTTCCAACTACTGGACGTCAAAACACAATTTTACAAACCAAGTTTTTTGAGACAGAAGGCTGTACACTAAACGATGCATTACTGATAGCTTACACAATCCAGCAAGTTAGGCATCAGAGGTCATCGTGGCCCTTAACAAGATTAAGAAGGAATGCAGGACTTCACTGGCAGTCTGGTGGTTATGAGTCCACCCTTCCACTGCTGGGGGGCATGGGTTCCATCCAGCATGTTTCAGGAAGCCCAGTGGCATGAGCAAAAAAACCAAAGGAATGTTGTTTTGAAGGAGTTGACTTGTTGGTGCTGGAAACTCCTGATGGTTGAGCAGTTATTTCTGCCAGTGGTGAGGCTTGGTTGCTGCTTAACCAGGGATGCTCAGTAGAGGGGAGAGGGGGCCAGAGGGCAGAGAGAGTTTATGTTCAAATTTTCCTTGTCTAGCCACAAAGTACAAACTTTAGTTTCCCACTCTAATAACCATACTGTTTTATCTTAAGTGGATATAGTTTCATATCAGAAGACATTTGAATTATTTCCATTTTTTCACTTTATTTTAGGAGTGGAACATAATTTTAATAGCATTTACTTGAGTTTTATTGAGACATAGTACATTAGACATACATTGCTCGTGATGGTGTGATTACGTGTGTTGTGAGCAGTGTTCTACTCTGTGTCTTCCATGTGAGACAGATCTCACTCTGCAGCGCGGGTCCTTGGAGGTGGGCCCCTGTGTCAAACAGAACAAATTGTGATCGACTGACACGGCTTCCTGCACCCTCTCCCCTTCTCCCCAAGGTTCTAACAAGTCACCTCTTCGTGGCTTGGGAGTTGGTGGCAAAATCTGAGCCAAGGCTTACAGGAGGGTCTGCTCGTACCCATGGCGATACTTGTGCTCTGACTGGAAGGTTCTGGCTTGGACCTGCCTGTCCCCTGCGGTCTATACAAAACACCTGCCAAACTGGAGCATGCGAGCCTGCCGAAAACAGAGGCTGTCAGTTTCTCACGTGGGTTCGATCCCTTGGTAGGGATAACCCCCAGAAGAAGCACATGGAAAGCCAGTCCAGTATTCTTGCCTGGGAAATCCCATGGATAGAGGATCCTGACCGGGTGCAGTTCGTGGGTCACAGAAGAGTTGGACACGACTTAGCAACTAAACAAGTTACAAGTACATTTATTTGGAAAATATGCACCACGGGGAGACGAGAGGCCCTGGTTCTAAGAAGTAACATTTACTAAACGGTCAAGGAACATTTACTAAACTAGGTGCTATTTCAAAAGCTAGGTTTCATCCTAGGTGCTAACATCGCCATTATTTTATGGATGAGGACGCCAAGGTTGGAGAGACAAAGGTGCCCTGGGTCGCTGGAGTGGTAAGAGGCGGAGCCCCGGAGCCCTGGCAGGGCTGGACCAGGCTTCTCTAGGGAGGCAGGAGATAGTCAGGTGCCCCAGCGGCTGGGAGACCGGCCAGCACCTCCACTTGGCTCTGGGGCATGGCTGAGAGGCCCCAGGTGTATGTAAAAGCATTTCAATTAGTTTCTAATATGGGGGATGAATTCTTAAAAATACTACCAGGAGCCATCAAATAAATAATAGATACACAAAAGCAGTTTAGTCCCTTTAGGAAAAGCTCTTTAAAATATATTTCAGGATATACTGTACTGTTTCTGCATGTTTAATGGTTCAGAGGCGTTTTATTAGCTCCCAGCCTTCACTTTGATTACCATGGAAATGAGATTTCTCCCGTTTGTATTGGTTCAGTCCCTCAAATCGTTAATGAAATATCTGAGCTAATATGGCTTTTATAATTTGCATCACAATACTTAAGTGCAGAGCAGATGGCGGCTAAAGATGAAATCGGAGTAGGGCAGAACCTGGCTCAAAGCCTCCTGTTCAGCAATTCGGAGTAGGAACTGGCTCGGTTGGGCTTGGGAGGGAAATAACCAGGAGGGTCTGCTGACCCATGGCGATACTTGTGCTCTGACTGGAAGGTTCTGGCTTGGACCTGCCTGTCCCCTGGTCTATACAAAACACCTGCCAAACTGGAGCATGCGAGCCTGCCGAAAACAGAGGCTGTCAGTTTCTCACGTGGGTTCGATCCCTTGGTAGGGATAACCCCCAGAAGAAGCACATGGAAAGCCAGTCCAGTATTCTTGCCTGGGAAATCCCATGGATAGAGGATCCTGACCGGGTGCAGTTCGTGGGTCACAGAAGAGTTGGACACGACTTAGCAACTAAACAAGTTACAAGTACATTTATTTGGAAAATATGCACCACGGGGAGACGAGAGGCCCTGGTTCTAAGAAGTAACATTTACTAAACGGTCAAGGAACATTTACTAAACTAGGTGCTATTTCAAAAGCTAGGTTTCATCCTAGGTGCTAACATCGCCATTATTTTATGGATGAGGACGCCAAGGTTGGAGAGACAAAGGTGCCCTGGGTCGCTGGAGTGGTAAGAGGCGGAGCCCCGGAGCCCTGGCAGGGCTGGACCAGGCTTCTCTAGGGAGGCAGGAGATAGTCAGGTGCCCCAGCGGCTGGGAGACCGGCCAGCACCTCCACTTGGCTCTGGGGCATGGCTGAGAGGCCCCAGGTGTATGTAAAAGCATTTCAATTAGTTTCTAATATGGGGGATGAATTCTTAAAAATACTACCAGGAGCCATCAAATAAATAATAGATACACAAAAGCAGTTTAGTCCCTTTAGGAAAAGCTCTTTAAAATATATTTCAGGATATACTGTACTGTTTCGTGCATGTTTAATGGTTCAGAGGCGTTTTATTAGCTCCCAGCCTTCACTTTGATTACCATGGAAATGAGATTTCTCCCGTTTGTATTGGTTCAGTCCCTCAAATCGTTAATGAAATATCTGAGCTAATATGGCTTTTATAATTTGCATCACAATACTTAAGTGCAGAGCAGATGGCGGCTAAAGATGAAATCGGAGTAGGGCAGAACCTGGCTCAAAGCCTCCTGTTCAGCAGGACTGTTTGACTGGCTCCTGAGTAAACGGGCCAGGAAAGACCCAAATGCCTCCTGGTCTTGGCGGCCTTCCCCCAGGCCATCGGGTGCGTCTTCCTCTCTGCAGTGGAAAGTGAAGGATGCTAGTCAGTTCCGCCAGTCCTCCATCTCTCCTTTTTATCACAAAGCACTTGGATCTAGTGATTCCTAAGGGCCAAGCCATGTACTTAATTCATGATCTGGATAAAAAACAGACATGCAAAGAGCACACAAAACTGAAGGACCTCACGTGGTGACCTCGGAGCTCAAACCTGGGTGAGGGTCCGCCTCTGCTCCAGGAAGCCTAGAGGCATGGAGAGACCACTGCCCATCGCTCCATGCCGGAACGCGGGCCTGGGAGGCGCGGAGAGCGGAAGGGCCTTGCTACGGTGCACACGGCAGTGGCGGTGAGCGGGGGTCGGGCCTAGTGGCGGCCACCTGGCTTCTCTAACTGGGGGTGCATGTGGGGTGCAGCCTTGACGCCAGAGCTTCCATTTTGCACAGCCCTCCGAGGAGCTGGGATCTCAGGCAAATCACTGTCCGTCCTTCAGGAAATGAGGGGGTCGAGTTAAGCCAGTATTTCTTAAAGAGTGGTCCTTCCCGAGTTGGTGTCTGGAGGTGGGGTCTGAGACTGACTCAGGTGGCCTGAACCTTCAACCACTGAGCACCAGGTTCAGTGGTCCCTCAGACCACCTTGTGAAGCTGGGGTCTGTGGCCTCAGGCAGGAAGTTTCAAACAGGGGCGGTCTGACAGCCTTCCCTGAATCTGCTTTCACCGGTAGTCACGTAGGGATGTGAGAGGTGGACCATACACAAGGCTGAGCGCTGAAGAAGTGACACTTCAGAACTGTTTCGCATGTTTAATGGTTCAGAGGCGTTTATTAGCTCCCAGCCTTCACTTTGATTACCATGGAAATGAGATTTCTCCCGTTTGTATTGGTTCAGTCCCTCAAATCGTTAATGAAATATCTGAGCTAATATGGCTTTTATAATTTGCATCACAATACTTAAGTGCAGAGCAGATGGCGGCTAAAGATGAAATCGGAGTAGGGCAGAACCTGGCTCAAAGCCTCCTGTTCAGCAGGACTGTTTGACTGGCTCCTGAGTAAACGGGCCAGGAAAGACCCAAATGCCTCCTGGTCTTGGCGGCCTTCCCCCAGGCCATCGGGTGCGTCTTCCTCTCTGCAGTGGAAAGTGAAGGATGCTAGTCAGTTCCGCCAGTCCTCCATCTCTCCTTTTTATCACAAAGCACTTGGATCTAGTGATTCCTAAGGGCCAAGCCATGTACTTAATTCATGATCTGGATAAAAAACAGACATGCAAAGAGCACACAAAACTGAAGGACCTCACGTGGTGACCTCGGAGCTCAAACCTGGGTGAGGGTCCGCCTCTGCTCCAGGAAGCCTAGAGGCATGGAGAGACCACTGCCCATCGCTCCATGCCGGAACGCGGGCCTGGGAGGCGCGGAGAGCGGAAGGGCCTTGCTACGGTGCACACGGCAGTGGCGGTGAGCGGGGGTCGGGCCTAGTGGCGGCCACCTGGCTTCTCTAACTGGGGGTGCATGTGGGGTGCAGCCTTGACGCCAGAGCTTCCATTTTGCACAGCCCTCCGAGGAGCTGGGATCTCAGGCAAATCACTGTCCGTCCTTCAGGAAATGAGGGGGTCGAGTTAAGCCAGTATTTCTTAAAGAGTGGTCCTTCCCGAGTTGGTGTCTGGAGGTGGGGTCTGAGACTGACTCAGGTGGCCTGAACCTTCAACCACTGAGCACCAGGTTCAGTGGTCCCTCAGACCACCTTGTGAAGCTGGGGTCTGTGGCCTCAGGCAGGAAGTTTCAAACAGGGGCGGTCTGACAGCCTTCCCTGAATCTGCTTTCACCGGTAGTCACGTAGGGATGTGAGAGGTGGACCATACACAAGGCTGAGCGCTGAAGAAGTGACACTTCAGAACTGTGATGCTGGAGAAGACTTACTGAGAGTCCCTTGGACAGGAAAGAGATCAAAGCAAATCAGCCCTGAATACTCACTGGAAAGACTGATTTTGAAGCTGAAGCTCCAATATGTTGGCTACCTGATGGGAAGAGCTGACTTACTAGAAAAGACCCTGGTGCTGGGAAAGATTGAAGGCAGAAGGAGAAGAGGGAGGCAGAGGATGAGATGGTTGGATGGCATCACCGACTCAATGGACGATAGTCTGAGCAAACTCTGGGAGACAGTGAAAAGAAAAGGGAGCCTGGCGTGCTGCAGTCCGTGGGGTCGCAGAGAGATGGACACGACTTAGCAATTGAACAACAACGGTGACTTAGTTTCCCCCAAGGTCAGTTCCTGGGGAGCAGAGAGGAGGCTTCCGGCGCTGGGTGGAGGAAAGGGCTGTGGGGAGTTGTCCCCTCGCCTCCAAGATCTAGCATTCTCAGGGGATCTCAGCCTAACTAGGGGTAAGGCTTAGCGCTATCGGCTCTCAGGCACAGGGCTCCTCCGGACGGCAGGGAGCGCTGTCGGTCAAGCTTTGGTCCCGTGGTCGGATCCGAGAGCTGGGAGCCACGCGTGCGCGATAGCCGGGGGTGAGGGTGGGTTCAGCCAGCAGGACTGCGGCGGGACCTGCGTCCCAAAAGGCGGGTGGCCCTGGAACCCCGCGCTGCAGAGCCGGGCGGGGAGCGGACGGTGCAGAAGGCCCAGGGACTGCGGCCCGGGCCGGAGCCTCGCAACCGCAAGCCAAATGTAATGAACTTTTGTAAAAGTTGTTTCATTATTATTACTAAATGTGCTCCTTGTAGGAAAATTTTAAGGGTAGACACAACTGTGCCAGGGCCACTCCCTGCAGAGAGGAGCGCTGCTGCGTGGGCGCCCCGGTGCACACCTCTCTCGGAGTCTCTGTGTATCGCTCGCACCCTCTGAGAGCCCAGGGGTGCCCGCTGCACCCCTCGGGAGCCCCTTTCAGTTCACCGGGCAGGGCAATGAACCCGGAGAATCGACTGCCGCGCGGGGATGGTGAGTTTTGAAGAGCATCTCGGCAGCGGGACCAGTGAGGGGCGCCTGCGCCGGCGCGTCCACCCGGCAGGGGGCGCTGCGACCCCGTGGGACGCGACCCGGGACTTCTGAAAGCTCGGGCCGGCTGCGGTGGGAGGGATTTGCAGCCTCAGGACCGGCGAGCACGCGGCGTCGGGCGGGGTGGGGGAGGGAGGTGGGCCCCTGGCTTCTCTGTGCAATGGCCTTGCGAATGGTTGCCCTGTCGCCGTCGGGGGCGGGGAGTCGTGCAACGAGTGTGAGGGCGACTCGGGCACCTGGTTAGTGGCACCAGGGAGATCCGCTGGGGGGTGCAGCCCTTTGGGGACAGGGCCTGGCGTGCTGCAGTCCGTGGGGTCGCAGAGATGGACACGACTTAGCAATTGAACAACAACGGTGACTTAGTTTCCCCAAGGTCAGTTCCTGGGGAGCAGAGAGGAGGCTTCCGGCGCTGGGTGGAGGAAAGGGCTGTGGGAGTTTTCCCCTCGCCTCCAAGATCTAGCATTCTCAGGGGATCTCAGCCTAACTAGGGGTAAGGCTTAGCGCTATCGGCTCTCAGGCACAGGGCTCCTCCGGACGGCAGGGAGCGCTGTCGGTCAAGCTTTGGTCCCGTGGTCGGATCCGAGAGCTGGGAGCCACGCGTGCGCGATAGCCGGGGGTGAGGGTGGGTTCAGCCAGCAGGACTGCGGCGGGACCTGCGTCCCAAAAGGCGGGTGGCCCTGGAACCCCGCGCTGCAGAGCCGGGCGGGGAGCGGACGGTGCAGAAGGCCCAGGGACTGCGGCCCGGGCCGGAGCCTCGCAACCGCAAGCCAAATGTAATGAACTTTTGTAAAAGTTGTTTCATTATTATTACTAAATGTGCTCCTTGTAGGAAAATTTTAAGGGTAGACACAACTGTGCCAGGGCCACTCCCTGCAGAGAGGAGCGCTGCTGCGTGGGCGCCCCGGTGCACACCTCTCTCAGAGTCTCTGTGTATCGCTCGCACCCTCTGAGAGCCCAGGGGTGCCCGCTGCACCCCTCGGGAGCCCCTTTCAGTTCACCGGGCAGGGCAATGAACCCGGAGAATCGACTGCCGCGCGGGGATGGTGAGTTTTGAAGAGCATCTCGGCAGCGGGACCAGTGAGGGGCGCCTGCGCCGGCGCGTCCACCCGGCAGGGGGCGCTGCGACCCCGTGGGACGCGACCCGGGACTTCTGAAAGCTCGGGCCGGCTGCGGTGGGAGGGATTTGCAGCCTCAGGACCGGCGAGCACGCGGCGTCGGGCGGGGTGGGGGAGGGAGGTGGGCCCCTGGCTTCTCTGTGCAATGGCCTTGCGAATGGTTGCCCTGTCGCCGTCGGGGGCGGGGAGTCGTGCAACGAGTGTGAGGGCGACTCGGGCACCTGGTTAGTGGCACCAGGGAGATCCGCTGGGTGCCCAGGGCGAGCGGTGCTGGACCGCCGTCTTCCTGGCTGTGTGGGGGGACAGGGAGGGGCGGTTTCCCCCTCCTCCTTGAGGGTGGCCTAGAGCTCCCGCCTAGGGCCCAGCTCAACTTTGTGCTTCTGAGTCCTTTGAGGCTGGTCACCGGCTCCATAACTTCAGTCCAGTTCTGAAACCCCTGCGGCCTCAGTCTCCTCGTTTAGAAGCTGGAAGCAGGCTCTTGGTGGGGCCCGTGTGGGGTCCTTGGTTTTCACTGACCTTCTCCTCTGGGAATTTGCCGACTCAGAAGGATGCGGGGAGGACATGAGCCCAGGCACCCTGGGCGCCCCGCTGAGAGGAGCGTGCTGTAGGACCGGGTGGTGCAAGAAGCCCCGCTTAGGAACACATCTCCGGGGGTCCGGTGGTGGACCCCACCCGCCCTGGCACTGGGAAGGGAGGTGCCAGGGTAGTGGGGTGTGGGGCGGTGCCCAGCCTGGGCTCAGCTGCAAGGCTATGTGGAGAGGGAGGGATCTGAGTGGTTTTGGTGGGGGTCATTGGGAAGGCGCCCGAGTGGATGTTTCACTTAGGAAGTGTCGTTGGCCCGGGGAGTGGGGACACCTCTGGACTTGACAGCCTGGGGGTCAGGTCCTAACCTGAGTTCACTTGCCCAAAACCTGGTCTCGGACCTCGGTTCATTTGCCCGATGCCTGCCCCTCCCCGCGGGTCTTAGCTTGAGGGGTGACTAGTGACATTGCTCGCATTGCTCCTTCCCAGTGGAGGGCCAGTTTGTGCTGGAGTTCGTCATCCCCAGAGCAGCCCTGCAGACCCAGCCCTGGCGACGCTGGACAGCGCATAGCGTCCTCGGGTGGCAGGTGAGCTTCACCCCATGGAGTCTGGTGCCCAGACAGCCGCGTCCCCGCCGTGGAGGGAACTGGAGCTCCAGACCCCCCCAGGATGACAGCGACTCTGAATTCTCCCACTGGAGCCACTGGGGCTGGTTTGGGGAGCAGAGTCCCGGGGTCTGGGTGCCCAGGCGAGCGGTGCTGGACCGCCGTCTTCCTGGCTGTGTGGGGGGACAGGGAGGGGCGGTTTCCCCCTCCTCCTTGAGGGTGGCCTAGAGCTCCCGCCTAGGGCCCAGCTCAACTTTGTGCTTCTGAGTCCTTTGAGGCTGGTCACCGGCTCCATAACTTCAGTCCAGTTCTGAAACCCCTGCGGCCTCAGTCTCCTCGTTTAGAAGCTGGAAGCAGGCTCTTGGTGGGGCCCGTGTGGGGTCCTTGGTTTTCACTGACCTTCTCCTCTGGGAATTTGCCGACTCAGAAGGATGCGGGGAGGACATGAGCCCAGGCACCCTGGGCGCCCCGCTGAGAGGAGCGTGCTGTAGGACCGGGTGGTGCAAGAAGCCCCGCTTAGGAACACATCTCCGGGGGTCCGGTGGTGGACCCCACCCGCCCTGGCACTGGGAAGGGAGGTGCCAGGGTAGTGGGGTGTGGGGCGGTGCCCAGCCTGGGCTCAGCTGCAAGGCTATGTGGAGAGGGAGGGATCTGAGTGGTTTTGGTGGGGGTCATTGGGAAGGACCCCGAGTTGATGTTTCACTTAGGAAGTGTCGTTGCCCCGGGAAGTGGGGACACCTCTGGACTTGACAGCCTGGGGGTCAGGTCCTAACCTGAGTTCACTTGCCCAAAACCTGGTCTCGGACCTCGGTTCATTTGCCCGATGCCTGCCCCTCCCCGCGGGTCTTAGCTTGAGGGGTGACTAGTGACATTGCTCGCATTGCTCCTTCCCAGTGGAGGGCCAGTTTGTGCTGGAGTTCGTCATCCCCAGAGCAGCCCTGCAGACCCAGCCCTGGCGACGCTGGACAGCGCATAGCGTCCTCGGGTGGCAGGTGAGCTTCACCCCATGGAGTCTGGTGCCCAGACAGCCGCGTCCCCGCCGTGGAGGGAACTGGAGCTCCAGACCCCCCCAGGATGACAGCGACTCTGAATTCTCCCACTGGAGCCACTGGGGCTGGTTTGGGGAGCAGAGTCCCGGGGGGTCTGGGTGCAGCCTGTTCTAGAGGCCGGGCTTCGGGCGTGGCAGCTTCTGTCCCTGGCTGCCATGCCTCTCCTGCTGCTGCTGCGCGGCCGAGCCCAGCCCCACCCCGCTGGAGTCTGGCCCTCTGGAGAGGCCCCGCCAGCTTGCCCAGACCCAGTCTCCCTCCTGAGGTCCTCAGCCTTTTCTGGGCTGCCTCAGGGAGGGGGAGCTCTGCATCTCTGGGGAGCAGACGGAGTGTGGGAAGCTCTGGGCGGGAGGAGCTGGGCCTGGCCCCGTTGGCCAGAACTCCCTCTCCCAGGCCTGGGGTGTTTGTGCGTCTCGCCTCCCGAGGGTGTCTGGGTCTCTCGCCCCTGCTCCTGCCAACCGGCATCCCAGGGCCGGTCTGCGGCACCAGGCCCCGCCCGTGGCCAGCCACTTTTCCAGAGGAGAGCAAGGCCCCACAGGAGGCCCCACACCGCCCCATCGCAGCTTTGAAGGTGGGAGCCAGGAGACCAAGTCAAAATGGCATGGAGAGTAAACAGCAGAGGACCCAGTTTGCCCTGGTCAGGAGGCTGGCCGGCCACAAAGGGACACTGTGAGGGATGCCCAGCAGCAGAAGGGACCCATTCAGTTCCCCCCGAACGGGATTTGCCTGCTGATTAGGTGGGGAAGGATCCTAGCAGTAGCGGGTGGGCTGCAGGAGAGGGTGGGATGGGTGAGGGTGAGCGACCCGCCTTGGGGAAGAGCCTGCTGTCTCCGACCAGCTGCGGGGCAGAGAGCCCCGCCTGACCTGTGCACCCTCCATCCCGGGACGGTGCAAGGCGCTGGTTAAAATGGTGATGTGCTTGCCAGACCTCCCTCCTGCACCGGGTGGGGGGCCTACACGAGCCAGATCCCTGCCTGGCGCTCGTCAGGGATCGGCACGCTGCCCCTCTGGATCCTGCTGTCTGTGAGGTGGGGGCCTCGGCAGCTTCGGGGTGCTTGGTGGTCTCGGGGCTCCCCCACTTGTTCCTTTACTCAGAGGGCTCTGCGCATAGTTCCGTGTTCCCTGTGTGCTCTGTGGGAGAGAGGTTGGGAAGCACCAGTTCCGTTGTTGTGTCTCATAGTAGAATGGTGCTGTCTCATCCCCACTTCACAGATGAGAAAACGGAGGCCCCCACTAAAGCTGGGGTCTGGCCTTTCTAGAGGCCGGGCGGCGCAGCTCGTCCCTGGCTGCCATGCCCCTCCTGCTGCTGCTGCGCGGCCGAGCCCAGCCCCACCCCGCTGGAGTCTGGCCCTCTGGAGAGGCCCCGCCAGCTTGCCCAGACCCAGTCTCCCTCCTGAGGTCCTCAGCCTTTTCTGGGCTGCCTCAGGGAGGGGGAGCTCTGCATCTCTGGGGAGCAGACGGAGTGTGGGAAGCTCTGGGCGGGAGGAGCTGGGCCTGGCCCCGTTGGCCAGAACTCCCTCTCCCAGGCCTGGGGTGTTTGTGCGTCTCGCCTCCCGAGGGTGTCTGGGTCTCTCGCCCCTGCTCCTGCCAACCGGCATCCCAGGGCCGGTCTGCGGCACCAGGCCCCGCCCGTGGCCAGCCACTTTTCCAGAGGAGAGCAAGGCCCCACAGGAGGCCCCACACCGCCCCATCGCAGCTTTGAAGGTGGGAGCCAGGAGACCAAGTCAAAATGGCATGGAGAGTAAACAGCAGAGGACCCAGTTTGCCCTGGTCAGGAGGCTGGCCGGCCACAAAGGGACACTGTGAGGGATGCCCAGCAGCAGAAGGGACCCATTCAGTTCCCCCCGAACGGGATTTGCCTGCTGATTAGGTGGGGAAGGATCCTAGCAGTAGCGGGTGGGCTGCAGGAGAGGGTGGGATGGGTGAGGGTGAGCGACCCGCCTTGGGGAAGAGCCTGCTGTCTCCGACCAGCTGCGGGGCAGAGAGCCCCGCCTGACCTGTGCACCCTCCATCCCGGGACGGTGCAAGGCGCTGGTTAAAATGGTGATGTGCTTGCCAGACCTCCCTCCTGCACCGGGTGGGGGGCCTACACGAGCCAGATCCCTGCCTGGCGCTCGTCAGGGATCGGCACGCTGCCCCTCTGGATCCTGCTGTCTGTGAGGTGGGGGCCTCGGCAGCTTCGGGGTGCTTGGTGGTCTCGGGGCTCCCCCACTTGTTCCTTTACTCAGAGGGCTCTGCGCATAGTTCCGTGTTCCCTGTGTGCTCTGTGGGGAGAGAGGTTGGGAAGCACCAGTTCCGTTGTTGTGTCTCATAGTAGAATGGTGCTGTCTCATCCCCACTTCACAGATGAGAAAACGGAGGCTCCACTAGGCGAATGACACGCGCAAGGTCACAGCAGGCTGGGGCTAGGCTCTGCCCCATGATTCTGTCTTCTAGGGGTGGACGGAACCTGAGAATGTGATGTCGATTTCAGCGTGCAGCCTGGTGGCGCCACGGCCTTAGTAACCTCTTGGTACCACTCCGTGTGGCCTCAGTGTGCAGGCGATGTCCTTCAGGGCCGCCCGGGGCTCTGGGTGGGGAGAGGAGGAAGACTCTCCTGCAAATGCTGATGGGAGCTTGAAGATGGGGCCAGGGACGGCCCTGGGCTTCCTGGGAAAGGGGCCCACTTCTCTCCAGGGATGCCCACCCCCAACCCCACTTCTGCTGTCCACGTGGCAGTGGTGGCAGCTGAGAGTCATCTCTAGACGCGTCTGGGCCCCGCCGTTCCTGTCCAGCTATGCAAAGAAAATGGTCACCGTGACTCTTGGTGGGCGTCTGCTGGGTCATTCGAGGTCACTTGGCTTTTTGCCCACCCTTTGGGCCGAGGGTCCTCGTGAGAGCTTGTTAGGAGTGTGGTTCATGGATCCAAAGGTGGGCTGTGAGCAGGGACTGAGCACGGCATTGCAGTTCCACTAGAGGTAGTGAGCAGATCAAGCAGGACCAGGGGGTCCTGGGCAAGGGGGTCCTGGGTGACGCCCTGCCATGCTCTTGGGTCGTGGTATGGTGGTTCAGTGGCCGGGGGGAGGTCGTGGTGGATGGACAGTGGCTGGGACTCCTGGCTGGGGTAGCCCAGGCCTTGATCTGTGGTGCTCCGTGACCTCGCAGGTGCACCCCTGCGGCGTGGCTGATGGGGTCAGCCTGGGAGGCTTCCCATGCCCCTGGGCAGGCCCTGCATGGGAGCCAGGGGCTCAGTGAAGGCCTGTGTGGATTATTCCTTGGGTGAGTGGAGGCAGAGTGAAAGCTGAACTGCAATTCTGATTGTCCTCCCTCCAGGCTCAGAAGCATGTGCTCCGACAGGTAAAAAGTGGGGAAGGTTGGGAAGCACCAGTTCCGTTGTTGTGTCTCATAGTAGAATGGTGCTGTCTCATCCCCACTTCACAGATGAGAAAACGGAGGCTCCACTAGGCGAATGACACGCGCAAGGTCACAGCAGGCTGGGGCTAGGCTCTGCCCCATGATTCTGTCTTCTAGGGGTGGACGGAACCTGAGAATGTGATGTCGATTTCAGCGTGCAGCCTGGTGGCGCCACGGCCTTAGTAACCTCTTGGTACCACTCCGTGTGGCCTCAGTGTGCAGGCGATGTCCTTCAGGGCCGCCCGGGGCTCTGGGTGGGGAGAGGAGGAAGACTCTCCTGCAAATGCTGATGGGAGCTTGAAGATGGGGCCAGGGACGGCCCTGGGCTTCCTGGGAAAGGGGCCCACTTCTCTCCAGGGATGCCCACCCCCAACCCCACTTCTGCTGTCCACGTGGCAGTGGTGGCAGCTGAGAGTCATCTCTAGACGCGTCTGGGCCCCGCCGTTCCTGTCCAGCTATGCAAAGAAAATGGTCACCGTGACTCTTGGTGGGCGTCTGCTGGGTCATTCGAGGTCACTTGGCTTTTTGCCCACCCTTTGGGCCGAGGGTCCTCGTAGAGAGCTTGTTAGGAGTGTGGTTCATGGATCCAAAGGTGGGCTGTGAGCAGGGACTGAGCACGGCATTGCAGTTCCACTAGAGGTAGTGAGCAGATCAAGCAGGACCAGGGGGTCCTGGGCAAGGGGGTCCTGGGTGACGCCCTGCCATGCTCTTGGGTCGTGGTATGGTGGTTCAGTGGCCGGGGGGAGGTCGTGGTGGATGGACAGTGGCTGGGACTCCTGGCTGGGGTAGCCCAGGCCTTGATCTGTGGTGCTCCGTGACCTCGCAGGTGCACCCCTGCGGCGTGGCTGATGGGGTCAGCCTGGGAGGCTTTCCATGCCCCTGGGCAGGCCCTGCATGGGAGCCAGGGGCTCAGTGAAGGCCTGTGTGGATTATTCCTTGGGTGAGTGGAGGCAGAGTGAAAGCTGAACTGCAATTCTGATTGTCCTCCCTCCAGGCTCAGAAGCATGTGCTCCGACAGGTAAAAAGTGGGGAAGGTTTGCTTAGCTCGCAGATTGTTCCCTGAGCAGCTCACAGCTTGGATTGAGAAGCAGGTTGCTGTTGCCTCGCCGTCCCTGAGGCCTGCCGGGTATTTCGGTGCAGTCTCTGGGGGAAGCGGGCTTTGGCATCTGCCATCCTCTCTCCTCCCCCACCCTTGTTTCTGAATGAAGGCTCCGTGGGCGGATGGAACTGAAGAAGAGAGAATCTAGAAATGTGACGACCTTAAACCTAAGGTCTGACTCTTTGACTCTGGATTTCAGAACTAGAAGGCCCTAAAGGGCACCAGGCAGCTCGCTCACAGCGGGCTAGTAGCAGGAGCCGAGCCTGAACCCAGGTTTTGGACTTTCAGCTTCTGGAGCTGGAATCAGAGCGGAGGGTCCTGGTTTGTGTCTCTCTCTTTTATGCCCAGACCCTCACGGGCTACCTGACGTCTTCCCCTCAACATGGCGAAACACGCAAGAAATTGAATTTGTTTTCTATTGCCATGTAACACATCACTGCAGATTTAGCAGATTAAGACACAGGCATTGATTACCTCACAACTTCTGTGGGTCTGGAGTCTGGGAGGGCTTTGCTGGTCCTCTGTTCAGAACCTGCGGTGCTGGAGAAGATTCTCGAGAGTTCCCTGGGCGAGGGGCTGCGTGGATGTTGGCGGTGGTCCCAGGGCTGGCTACTGGGGTCTGTGATGCCGGAAACAGTCACCAGAGGCCCCGTGGCCAAGCTCACGATCAGGACAGAACACGCGCAGCGGGAGTGAGTGATCCACAGCCCGCGGGGGCGGGGCCTTCTCGCTGCTGTGGCCCTGGGCGCATTCGTAGCTGAATCTTTGCGGGGCAGAGGGAGGGCCCAGTGGTATTAATTCCCGTCTGGTCAACCCTGGCGAGTGAGGTGGTAAGAGAAGCCCTCAGCCTCCTGAGCTGGACTGCTGAGTGGCAAGTGGGGAGTCCAGTCCAGCCCAGAGTCCGGGACTGGAGGATGAAGTTTGAAAGAGGAAAAAATAAGAGGTTTTCCAAAGCTCAAAGACCCTTGAGCCGTGCCTGTCCCTTAACAGGCTCAGAGAGTCTCAGGGTGACGGTTGGCGACACCCCGGGCTGGCTCGGGGGGCTCACTGTGAGCGCGAGGCTTTGGCTGTGTGCAGCTGGGAGCTGTTCCATGTGAGTGAGGTGTGAGAGCCACGTATCCGTTTATTCCTGCTGCGAGAGCAAGTTACTACAAACTGGGAGATTTAACACAGATATATTGTCTTACGGGTCCTAAGTCCAAAATTAGTCTCACAGGGCTAATGTCAAGTTGTGGGCAGAGCTGCTTTCTGCTAGAAGCTCTGGGGAGAATTTCTATTCCTTACCTGCTTCAGTGTTGCAAGTTTGTCTGCATACATTCTTCGCATAGTGGCTCTTTCCTCCATTTTCGTGTCTTTTTTTTTTCTTCCTGCATTCCATGACATGTGGGATCTTAGTTCCCTGACCAGGGATCGAACCCGTGTCCCCTGCCTTGTGAGCACGGAGTCTTAACAGCTGGACCACCAGGGAAGTTCCTCCTTTCTTTCTTCAAAGCCCATCCCTCTGACCGTGCATGCTTCCATCGTTCTTTCTCTGACTCTGACACACCTTCCCCTCTCTTAGAAGGAACTTGGTGATTTCACTGAGCCCATTGGATGCCCCAGAACAGTCTCCCAGCTCCCTACTGTTAACTAATTGCATCTGTACAGCCCCTTTTACCATACCCAGTGACATATTCACCATTCTGGGGACTAGGGTGGGACAATCTTTTTTTTTTTTTTTTTTAATTTTATTTGTTTGTTTACTTTTATCTGCACTCATGTGCGCTTTCTTGAGTTGTGGTGAGTGAGGGCTACTCTCTGGTCGTGGTGCTCAGGCTTCTCACTGGGGTGACTTCTTTTCGTTGCAGAGCCCCAGCTCAGCAGTGATGGCGCGCGGGCTTAGCTGTCTTGCAGCGTGTGGAATCTTCCCAGACCGGGGATCGAACCCATGTCCCCTGCACTGGCAGGCCGCTTAACCGCTGGACCACCAGGTAAGTGCCCCCTGCTTTTATCTTAATATTTATCTGGCTGCGCCAGATCTCAGTTGTGGCATGTGGTATCTAGTTCCCCGACCAGGGACTGAACTTGGGCCTTCCGCATTGGAAACATGGAGTCTTAGCCACTGGACCACCAGGGAAGTCCCGTGGACAGTTGTGCGGCTGTTATTCATCCTACTGTAGCTGGGAAAATGTTTCCGTGGCCTGCCTATGAAGCAGAAGGGGGAAAGGTCTATCCGTTTATTCCTGCTGGAGCAAGTTACTACAAACTGGGAGATTTAACACAGATATATTGTCTTACGGGTCCTAAGTCCAAAATTAGTCTCACAGGGCTAATGTCAAGTTGTGGGCAGAGCTGCTTTCTGCTAGAAGCTCTGGGGAGAATTTCTATTCCTTACCTGCTTCAGTGTTGCAAGTTTGTCTGCATACATTCTTCGCATAGTGGCTCTTTCCTCCATTTTCGTGTCTTTTTTTTTTCTTCCTGCATTCCATGACATGTGGGATCTTAGTTCCCTGACCAGGGATCGAACCCGTGTCCCCTGCCTTGTGAGCACGGAGTCTTAACAGCTGGACCACCAGGGAAGTTCCTCCTTTCTTTCTTCAAAGCCCATCCCTCTGACCGTGCATGCTTCCATCGTTCTTTCTCTGACTCTGACACACCTTCCCCTCTCTTAGAAGGAACTTGGTGATTTCACTGAGCCCATTGGATGCCCCAGAACAGTCTCCCAGCTCCCTACTGTTAACTAATTGCATCTGTACAGCCCCTTTTACCATACCCAGTGACATATTCACCATTCTGGGGACTAGGGTGGGACAATCTTTTTTTTTTTTTTTTTTAATTTTATTTGTTTGTTTACTTTTATCTGCACTCATGTGCGCTTTCTTGAGTTGTGGTGAGTGAGGGCTACTCTCTGGTCGTGGTGCTCAGGCTTCTCACTGGGGTGACTTCTTTTCGTTGCAGAGCCCCAGCTCAGCAGTGATGGCGCGCGGGCTTAGCTGTCTTGCAGCGTGTGGAATCTTCCCAGACCGGGGATCGAACCCATGTCCCCTGCACTGGCAGGCCGCTTAACCGCTGGACCACCAGGTAAGTGCCCCCTGCTTTTATCTTAATATTTATCTGGCTGCGCCAGATCTCAGTTGTGGCATGTGGTATCTAGTTCCCCGACCAGGGACTGAACTTGGGCCTTCCGCATTGGAAACATGGAGTCTTAGCCACTGGACCACCAGGGAAGTCCCGTGGACAGTTGTGCGGCTGTTATTCATCCTACTGTAGCTGGGAAAATGTTTCCGTGGCCTGCCTATGAAGCAGAGGAAAGGGGCTGTGGGCCCAGAGGGAGGTCGTTTGCCCAGGATTGAGACGTGAGAGCCATAGCTGAGCGTGGAACCAGGGTCTCCCCGATACCAAGGTCAGCACGTCCCTGCCAGCTCCCGTGAGCTCCCCCAGCAACAGGCCGCCTGTGTGGACACTGGGTGTGTGACTTCTGGCTGCAGAAGAAGCCCATGGTGTGGACCTGGCTCCGTCATTCACCTGAGATCACATGGTCAGTTTCTTAACATCCCTGGGTCTCCGGCTTCTGGGGAAAATGCTAGCTGTTCCATAAAGCACATAGTAAGTGCTGGCTATGTGGTAGCTATTACTATTACTAGTAACAATAGGGCAGAACCCCAGAACTCAGAGTTTCCAAGGGCATGTGCCGAGGTGCCAGGATGCCTCTGGTTCCTGCCTACTGTGCTTGGAACCCTACACCGGCTCCCTCTCTCTTTAGCCAAACCTTGCTCATCATTCTAAGCTCAACGTAGGTGTCACCGCCTCCAGGAAGCCCCCTTTGACTGTGCCAGGTGGAGCTGGCTGCTCCTTCCCCATGTTGGCACCGTGGCTGCTTCTCAGGAGGGGTGAATCTCGACGGTGAGCTGGACGTTGCCCAGCGTTACGCTCGGCAGATACGGGCTGGAATTCCAGGCCCATATCTCACCAGTGCATTTGTTAGCTGGTACATAGAGTCTGACTCTTTGTGACCTCACAGACTGCAGCACACCAGGCATCCCCGTCCTTCACTGTCTCCTGGAATTTTCTCAAACTGTGTTCACTGAGTTGATGACGCGTCTCACCCTCTGTCGCTCTTCTCCTGCCCTCAGTCTTTCCCAGCATGAGGGCCTTTTCCGGTCTTCACCCTCTGTCACTTAACCGCTGGACCACCAGGTAAGTGCCCCCTGCTTTTATCTTAATATTTATCTGGCTGCGCCAGATCTCAGTTGTGGCATGTGGTATCTAGTTCCCCGACCAGGGACTGAACTTGGGCCTTCCGCATTGGAAACATGGAGTCTTAGCCACTGGACCACCAGGGAAGTCCCGTGGACAGTTGTGCGGCTGTTATTCATCCTACTGTAGCTGGGAAAATGTTTCCGTGGCCTGCCTATGAAGCAGAGGAAAGGGGCTGTGGGCCCAGAGGGAGGTCGTTTGCCCAGGATTGAGACGTGAGAGCCATAGCTGAGCGTGGAACCAGGGTCTCCCCGATACCAAGGTCAGCACGTCCCTGCCAGCTCCCGTGAGCTCCCCCAGCAACAGGCCGCCTGTGTGGACACTGGGTGTGTGACTTCTGGCTGCAGAAGAAGCCCATGGTGTGGACCTGGCTCCGTCATTCACCTGAGATCACATGGTCAGTTTCTTAACATCCCTGGGTCTCCGGCTTCTGGGGAAAATGCTAGCTGTTCCATAAAGCACATAGTAAGTGCTGGCTATGTGGTAGCTATTACTATTACTAGTAACAATAGGGCAGAACCCCAGAACTCAGAGTTTCCAAGGGCATGTGCCGAGGTGCCAGGATGCCTCTGGTTCCTGCCTACTGTGCTTGGAACCCTACACCGGCTCCCTCTCTCTTTAGCCAAACCTTGCTCATCATTCTAAGCTCAACGTAGGTGTCACCGCCTCCAGGAAGCCCCCTTTGACTGTGCCAGGTGGAGCTGGCTGCTCCTTCCCCATGTTGGCACCGTGGCTGCTTCTCAGGAGGGGTGAATCTCGACGGTGAGCTGGACGTTGCCCAGCGTTACGCTCGGCAGATACGGGCTGGAATTCCAGGCCCATATCTCACCAGTGCATTTGTTAGCTGGTACATAGAGTCTGACTCTTTGTGACCTCACAGACTGCAGCACACCAGGCATCCCCGTCCTTCACTGTCTCCTGGAATTTTCTCAAACTGTGTTCACTGAGTTGATGACGCCGTCTCACCCTCTGTCGCCCTCTTCTCCTGCCCTCAGTCTTTCCCAGCATGAGGGCCTTTTCCAATGAGTTGACTCTTTGCATCGCTCTGACTGTCTGGACCTTTGTCGACAAAGGGATGTGTCTGCTTTTTCATACACTTGTGTTTTCAGGTGACTCCGTAGGTTTGCAGGCTCGTCTGAACCTGAGTCCTTCCCCATGACACGGGGTGGAGGATGGCACACTTAGCTTTGAGGGCGCCACGGGGCCTGAGTGAGACCCCCCGTGCGAAGCCTGCCCCCCGTCCTGCACATGTGAAGTCCTTGGTCAGTGGTGACTGTGGAACGCTCACAGTTACCTGAGACAGAGGAGCCCAGGGCACAGATTCTCTCTGCGTTTGGCTGCAGTCACATCAGTGCGCGGGCTGAGCTCCTGCATGTCGGACCCTTGTCATGGCCATCTTTGATCAGCAAAAATGGAACATCAGATTAATTGCCATGAAGCCATGTGGGCTGGTTTGGAAGCAGTGGGGTGGGCTGTGGGAACCAAAGGTATCCCAGGGTCCTTGGCGCCATGGGGGACAGTTACTCAGAGGCCCTGCCTCCAGTGTCTTTAGTGGATGCTGGGCCTGCGTGTAAGCATTCGTGGTGGGAGCTTCCCTGGCGGCCCAGTGGTTGAGACTCTGAGCTTCCGTTTCAGGGGGAGGAGGCTCAGTCCCTGGCCGGGAAACCAAGATCCCACTGTGCTGCATGGCATGACCAAAACAACAACAAAAAACCAAATAAACGTGGGTGATGATGGGCTTCCCAGACCTTAGGAATCTGGTTACGATCTGTGTCCCCCACCCCGAGTCCCTGGAGGTGAAGGCCCCTTGCAGGGCTGGGTGGTGGGGTGGGGCGAGGGGGCGGCGGTAAGGTAATGAGGAAGGGGGCCAGTCCTGCACTGGGGGCGAATGAGCCTCAGGTCCTTGGCCCTGGTGCCTGTCGTCCCAGGGCCCTGCACTGCCTGCCTCTGTGCCCCCGTTGTCTGAGCCGCTGCACCTTAAGCTGAGTGTGGGCCTGAAGTGTCCCGGGGCTATAAACGCCTTGTAAAAGTTGCTGGAAACAAGATACTTTATGTTGGTGGCGACTCCAGCCCAGGCCATTAAGTCTGTCCTGACTCTGGCCTGCGGCTTGAGGTGGCTCGACTCACAGGCTCTTTGTGAGCGCCTGCTTCGGGCCTCTTTGCCGCCAACCTCGCTGATGTCCTGGGCTCCGCCCCGAGTTCTGGCAGGACTTTTGGGCTCCAGGGTTGGGGGCCAACAGCTAAGACATTATTTTATTATTAACATTATTAACATTTTATTGCTACCTTATATCTTCTAACCTTTTCCCTTACCCTTGCTTTAATGCTCATCTGTCCCAAAATTTTTATAATAAACTATGAGTTGCCATCTCTGGCCAGGGGATGGAGGGCTGGGGGCTGGCTCGGAGGTCACAGGCCTCAGAGGCACATCGAGAATGCACCTGCTTTGGGCTGAAGCAGGGCCCTCGGGGCTGAGCTGTGATTGTTGAGGAAAGCCTGAGGGTGCTGGTCTGGGGCCGGGGGAGGTCAGAAGGATGGGAGGGAGAACGGTCCTGACTCTGAGTGGGGTCCAGACTTCCTCTGTCCCAAGGCAAACGCCATTCCTGGTGGTGGAGAAGGGCCCCCAGCACCGTCCTCGTACTTGCGGGTAGTCCCGACGTGTCCAGAACCCGCTGAGGTCTTGGCTTGCTTTGTGGGTGGGCTGTGCCCGGCTGCGCTCGGCCTTATCTCCTTTACTGTTTCCTCTTCGTCTTCCCTCCTCGCTCCTGTTCCCCTCCTCTCTACAGCACCCACTTCAGCGCCTTTCATTGACATCCTCCCAGTCCACTTTCAATACATTATCCATGTATTTAAATACAAGTGACTCCTTGAAATAGATAGAGTGCCATTTTGCATGTGTTTTAAGCTCTCCATAAATAGTATTGTGAATCTCACTGTCTTTCTTGCTTTCTTCTTTCTTTTCTTTGCCAGACGTTAAGTTTTTGAGATCAGTCCTTGTTGCCATGTAGAAGTCTGGTTCAGTACATTGGATGGCTGTGTGGAATTTTCGTTATGTGAGTGTGCTCATGCTACGGGTTGGATGGTTGTGCCCCTGCCCCCCGAAACTCGCAGGTTAAAGTTCTACTACCCGGGGTGATGGTACGTGGAGGTGGGTCTTTGGGGTCACTCAGTCATGAGGGTGCAGCCCTCTTGAATGGATTCGTGCCCTTGTAAGAGAGACCCCAGCAAGCTCCCTCCTGCCTCCTGCCTTGTGGAGTCGCGTCCAGAAAACGGCAGGAGGTGGGCTCCAACTTGACACCGAATGTGCTGGAACCTCGACTTGGACTCCCCAGCCTACAGGACGATAAGAGTTTTCTGTCGGTCGTTCAGGAGCTGCCCAGCGTTCGGTGTTCTGTTCCGGCAGCCTGAGCAACTCCCACACCCACGCCCCTCTCCATTCTGAGTGGTGGACCCTACCCCTCTCTTTGACAAGAACGGCTCTGGGTCCACTGGCCTTCTCTGTGTCTCCTGGGTGCCCTGTGGGCCTGTCTTTGGGACGCATCTGCAGGAGCCCCGGGCCTGCCCCCGTCCCGGGCTGCTTAGTTGTCTACGATTCCGCAGCAGCCTGGCCTCCCAGCCGGTGGGGTGCAGTTCTGCAAGCCCACAACTGCCCTTGCTCTCGCTTGGCCTTCTGTTTTCGGAGGATGGTATGGCTGAAGGCGGTGTCTCCTGCTTCCCACCTCTTGGGTAGAGGTCTCTTGGCTCCTCATAGATGCCGTCTCCCCCCTGTTAACCGCTTCCTTAGAGGTTTGCTCATTTTCCTGAGGGATGGTCTCTCTCTCACTCGCTGGTTTGTAGGAGTTACTTGTAGAATTTACATAATGATTTTTACCAGTTTCAGACAGACTTTGAAAAGTTCTCCCAGTCTGTCACGCATCTGTTCGGTTTGTCTGTGGTATTTTTTGATCTTCTTTATTGAACAGAAATTAATTGTGATGAAGTTGGATCTGTCATTTCTCTTCACATAGTTGATTCTTTTGCCATCTTGTTTAAGAAACCATTTCCAGTTTTGATACTGTGAAACTTTTTCTCTTTTCTAAAAAATTGACTTTAAAATTTAATTGTCATCTTTCAGCCCTTAAACTATCTGGAATGTGTGTGTGCTCAGCCACTAAGTCCTGCCTGACTCTTTGCGACCCCAGGGACTGTAGCCCGCCCAGCTCCTCTGTCCATGGGATTCTCCAGGCAAGAATGCTGGAGTGGGTCGCCTTTTCCTCCTCCAGGGGATCTTCCTGACCCAGGGACCGAACCTGCGTCTCTTCCGTCTCCTGCATTGGCAGGTGGGTGCTTTACTACTAATACCACCTGGGAAGCCTTTGGAATGTGTGTGTACATAGCATATTATCATGTGCTATTACATTACATATAACATTTTTCATTTTTATATTCTCGTGTTTGTGTAGAATATGAAGACTTTCCAAATACCATTGATGGTTACATCTAAAGAGCTTTCGTGTTTATTTTCCTTCTTTATAACCTGTACTGAGAATCTGAACTGTCTCTAGTTCTAGAGAAAGTAAATATCCAGGGCAAATACTTTTCTTATCCTTCCTTTGTTTCTTACTTCCTGGATGCCAGTGTGTTGGCACTGCATGGCAGGTGTTCATCCAGGGTTGTTTGTCTCTGCATTCTGAGAAGCAGAATGCGCTAGTTGCTTATCTTCCCTTTGAAGCAGCCTGATTATTTTCTTCCTTCATTCAGTGTAAGGATTTCAAGAATCTGCTTTTCATGTAGTATTTGCTTCTTTCAACTGCTCGTCCATGCTGGAAAAGTTTGGATTTGCATAAGGGCTAATATGCATTCCATGTTTAAAAATATCACAAATGGAGACTTCCCTGGTGGTTCTGTGGTTAAGACTCTGTGCTTCCAATGCAAGGGTGTGGGTTCAATTCCTGGTCTGGGAACGAAGATCCCACATGTTGTGCATGGTGCAGCCAAAACAAGTCACAAGTGTTTGTTGAAAAAGATGCACCACGATACCCAGACGAATGACTGTCAAATAGGTGACATGAAATTTAGGTGATACATGCAGCCTGGGAGGTAGGTGTGGAAGGAGCGCTGGACCCAGGGCTCTCTGTGTGGAGGACAGTCTGTATGTGGTAGGAGCCCAGGTCTTCCTCACACGTCAGGTTAGTATTTCTGGTGTCACTTCCTAAATAGTTCATCTTTTCCTCTCTGCTGTTCACATCATTATTGATATGATTCTGGCATCACTAGTCTACTTCTTTGATGGTCTCATCTGTTCCCTAGCTAGTACTGTATCTTTCATATTTTTGGCCATTCATGCATTTTTATTTTTCCTGTGAATTTTCAAGTCGACCTTATAAAGTTCCTAGAACATTCCTAACTGGATGGTCTTCAACTTTCAAACGGGCTTGAGGAGACTTGGCTGTGGTGATATGAAGCCGTGCCGTCCGTGACTGGGGCGTGGCTTCCTGATTTCTCACATATTCTTTGGTGCCTTTACTGGATTCAAAATTGTCTCCATGTAGATCTTGTACCTTCTCTAATAGGCTTCTTCCTAGGTGCTTTCTATTTCTCATGGCTATGATAAAACGAATATATTTTTGGCTACATTTTCCCCATAGTTTTGACTGGAATAGAGAAACACGGCTGCTTCTTGTGTGTGGATTTTGTGTCTGGCAACCGTACTGAATTCTCTCATTCTTTCTAAGAGTCTGTCTGTTAGTTCTCTTGGGCTTTTGCTTTCTTTTGTGGCTATAGATCTGGTCAATTTTTCTATTTTGTCTTGAGCCAATTTTGGCACTTCCTATTTCTTTTCAGAAACATTTTCATTTAATCTGCGTTAAAGTATTGGCTTGTGGTTGTGAATAATACCCCTTATACATTTAATATCAAATATAGTATTTGTTATATCTGAGATGTTCCCTGATTTCATTTTACATTTTGCATTTTGTGTTTTGATTGTTCTCACCATTTCTGTTTTGTTCTTAATTTTTTGGGTGCCATGCCAACGTGGGTTGTGGGATCTTAGTTCCCTGATCACTGATTGAATCTGGCCCTCTACAGCTCAGAGTCCTAACTACTGGATTGCCAGGGAATTCCCTGAAATTTTTTTTTTTTTTTAATTCTGCCCATATTTATTTACTTAGGTCCTTCTTGTTACTTTTAATTGACTGTTGGTCTTTGTCTGGTCCTTTGAGTCACACTCATTCATTTTTCCTTTATTCTTATTTCCTAATTGATATATTAAAGGCTTTGACTTTTTCTCTAGGAATGATATGATCCATGAATTTTTCCATTATTACTCTCTTTTTGGGGGTAACTTCAGCTAATCAGTATTCTGAATGATTGTTATTTCCTCTATGTTTGTTAATTTCATTTTAAAAGTTAAAAAATATATATATATTTGTTTCTTTGGCTGTGTCGGACCTTAACGGCTGCACTTGGGACCTTTGCTGAAGCACGTGGGCTCTTCCTGCGGCAGGTGCAGGCTCGGCCGCCCTGTGGCAGGCCCCGTACAGAGACGGAACCCTTGTCCCCTGCATTGGAAGGTGGACTCTTAACCACTGGACCACCAGGGAAGTTCCTATCCTTGTTAATTTTAAAAACGATTCAAAAAACCTTTCAGGCTTTTAAAAAAGTTGTCTTTAATTTGACAATGACCTCCCAGAAGGTATAACCAGCCCAGGCATAAGTACGGCTGGGAGGGGAGGCTGAGGGGTGGTCGATGGTGTCTCAGGAGACCTGGATCCTGACGGTGACGTTGCCTCCCCCGTGACCCGGTTTGTGGAGGACTTTGTGTTGCTCTGTCACTTGCAACAGGAAAGCTTCACACCCTGAGCCTGGGGACAGCCTGGACTGTGAGGTGGGGCCAGGGCAGCCCCCCAGGGCAGGGTCAGGGTCAGGCAGGGAGGGGGTGGGGCTCAAGCAGGACAGGCAGCAGGAGTGTCCCACATGAGAGCAGGGCTGTGGAGGAGGAAACGCATCCAAGGAGGGCTTAGATATTGTTAATAATTAGCAGGGGCTTCCCTGGTAGCTCCATGGTAAAGAATTCACCTGCCAATGCAGAAGACACAGGTTTGATCCCTGATCCAGAAAGATGCCAGATACCTCAGCAACGAAGCCCTGCACCATAACCTGATTGACTGCCCTGTGGATCAATTTTTTTAGTAGTCCTAACTACTGGATTGCCAGGAATTCCTGAATTTTTTTTTTTTTAATTCTGCCCATATTTATTTACTTAGGTCCTTCTTGTTACTTTTAATTGACTGTTGGTCTTTGTCTGGTCCTTTGAGTCACACTCATTCATTTTTCCTTTATTCTTATTTCCTAATTGATATATTAAAGGCTTTGACTTTTTCTCTAGGAATGATATGATCCATGAATTTTTCCATTATTACTCTCTTTTTGGGGGTAACTTCAGCTAATCAGTATTCTGAATGATTGTTATTTCCTCTATGTTTGTTAATTTCATTTTAAAAGTTAAAAAATATATATATATTTGTTTCTTTGGCTGTGTCGGACCTTAACGGCTGCACTTGGGACCTTTGCTGAAGCACGTGGGCTCTTCCTGCGGCAGGTGCAGGCTCGGCCGCCCTGTGGCAGGCCCCGTACAGAGACGGAACCCTTGTCCCCTGCATTGGAAGGTGGACTCTTAACCACTGGACCACCAGGGAAGTTCCTATCCTTGTTAATTTTAAAAACGATTCAAAAAACCTTTCAGGCTTTTAAAAAAGTTGTCTTTAATTTGACAATGACCTCCCAGAAGGTATAACCAGCCCAGGCATAAGTACGGCTGGGAGGGGAGGCTGAGGGGTGGTCGATGGTGTCTCAGGAGACCTGGATCCTGACGGTGACGTTGCCTCCCCCGTGACCCGGTTTGTGGAGGACTTTGTGTTGCTCTGTCACTTGCAACAGGAAAGCTTCACACCCTGAGCCTGGGGACAGCCTGGACTGTGAGGTGGGGCCAGGGCAGCCCCCCAGGGCAGGGTCAGGGTCAGGCAGGGAGGGGGTGGGGCTCAAGCAGGACAGGCAGCAGGAGTGTCCCACATGAGAGCAGGGCTGTGGAGGAGGAAACGCATCCAAGGAGGGCTTAGATATTGTTAATAATTAGCAGGGGCTTCCCTGGTAGCTCCATGGTAAAGAATTCACCTGCCAATGCAGAAGACACAGGTTTGATCCCTGATCCAGAAAGATGCCAGATACCTCGGAGCAACGAAGCCCCTGCACCATAACCACTGATTCTGCCCTCTAGAGGCTGGGAACCGCAACTGCTGAAGCCGACAAGCCCTAGAGCTTGTCTCTGCCGCGAGAGGAGCTACCGCAATGAGAAGCCCTCGCAACTTCTCATTGACGAAAGGCAACTAGGGAGTAACCCCCCTCACAGCAGCTAGAGACAAGCCCGCACAACAATGAAGACCAGCACAGCTAGTAATAATAATAATAACAACAACAACAACAACAACAAGGATAGCTGCTAAAATCTCTTAGCGAGGCTCGTTCTGTGTGCTAAGGACTAAATACCTGTCACTTCAATTCAGACTTCACCCCAGCCCATGTTGTGAGCGCGGCTTTTATCCCTTGGTGCAGAGCCCAAGCCCAGAGCAGTCAAGAAAGTTGCCCAAGGTGATCAGCGGGCCAGGGATAGAGCCGGCGTCAGCCCCAGGAGGTAGAGCCGATGGCCGTGGGGTCCTGCTCATAACCACTGTGCTGTCCTGCCTCCTTGAAAAGGGACTGAGCAGACTCAACACCTTTGGCAAAGCCGTGGCTCCCTGCAGCCCCTGTGATGAGCTCAGGTTCCTGGTTGTGGATTCCCTCCCCTTTAGCAGAGGCCTTTACTCTGACTCCCAGCTGGATGGAGGAGCTGGCTGTTTTCGACTTCTTTGGTCTTGAAAGAAGCAGGAATGATGCTCTGGGTAGTTTCCATGCAGCGTGCTGTCCAGAAACCTAACTGGTATCAGAAAGCTTCACCCAGACGGGCTTCAGCAAAGCATGGGACTTCCCTGGTGGCTGTGGCTCAGCCATGCCAGGCATTGATTCTCTCACTGCCTCTCCTGGCACGGCCTCCGCCACACTCGTGTGTGTTCAGGCCGGCTCTTTCCTCACAGGCACAGGATGGGTGCCAAAGCTGCTGCGGCTGCATCCTTCCTCGTCCATGTCTGTGGGGAAAGGTGGAGTCTAATTACTTTCTTGTGGGAGAAGGGACCTCACTGTTTTTGACTGGCTTTGGTGCACATTCCTGAACCAATGATTAAGACTGGGGAACATCGAATGTGCTGATTAGCTTATAAAAATAAGCCCCACCCTGGGTCAGAAGCCCGGGGAGGCATCCTCTATGGAGCCGCGTCTGGCTTGCCTGGCTTGTTCATGTTCACACCAAAGACGCACTGTCTGAAGCGCTTTCGCTTGCAGGGTTTCCAGGGGGTGAGAGTTTTAGTTTTGAGTTGGTGCATCTGTTTGCTGTGTTTGCTTATAGCCCTGGTTTTTGCTTCTTTATTCTTTCAGCTGCACAACCGTTTTGAAGCAGGAGTTAGGTGGAAGTCCAGCACAGAGCAGATGACAGATGAGACAAGACAGATGAGATATAAATCAGCACTTCGTGCTTTCCTTCCCCTGTTCTAAGAGGGCCTCAGGCGGCCATGTCCTCTTGTGTTGGGGCCACTTGTTACCTGGAGATCATGCCTGTCCCTGGCCTTTTGTTTAGCTCATTGCAGGGACGGTGGAGGACTGTCCCAGAGGGAGGCCGAGGAGGAGGGGTGGCGGCTGTGAGTGGATGGCTGGAACGGAGAGTGCTCTCCACTGAGGGCCTGTGCTGTGCCCTCCACGGCGGTCCCACCCGCTCTGGGCTCTGGGGGGCCACCCTCGGGGACCACCTCAGCGGGTTGATGGCATCCAGTTGGGCTGGCCAGTGGGAAGCACCTGCGGGAAATGGGGGGAGGGAGCGGGGGCTGGGTGGTTGTTCCAGGGGTCTCTCCTGCAGGGGTCTCTGAGGCTCTCGGTGTCTATCTGGCCACCTCTCCCAGTCTCTGGGCCCAGGTCCTGGCAGCTGCTCCCTCCTCTCATTCCTTTGGTAGCTTTGGGTGCTGCACCGGTTTCTCTGTACTTGCCCCACGGCTTTGTAAATCGTCCCGTTACTAACCTTACACAAGTCACTTGATTCGATGAGCCAGTGGTCTCCCGACAGACCCCTGACTGATACAGGATGCCTCACGGGGTCCCGACGGCAGTGGGCACTTAGGCCCTGTGCCAGCAAAGTCCTGAGAGGTGACAAGGCTTTGGGGCACCTCGCACCAAGTGCTTAACCTTGATAAAGATGCCCTCCCTCTCTTATTTAATATGGGGGACAGGAAACGTCCCTACCTCCCCTGTGGCAGGCTTGGACAGAGGCCTGGGACATCCCTACGTGCTCTGCTCTACAGCCCTTCCTGGGCCTTTGCAGAACCTCATGGAACAGAAATAAGGTTATCAGGAAAAAAAAAATGGGACACCCAGTTAAATTCAAATTTCGGATAAAAAAGTGACAAATATTTTAGGATAAGTATCCCTCCAGAATTATGTGGGATATGCTTATACTAATTTTTAAGTTGTTATCTGGGCATTCTGTATTTTCATTTGCTAAATCTAGCAAACTAGTCTGAGATGGGGCCCTAATATAATGACGAAGTGAATTTGCCATCAGCCCAAGGGCGGGAGCACAGGGCAGGAGCGGAGGGTCAGATTTACTTTGCTTTTAAAAAGGTACAGAGTGCCATTTCTTGGCCCATGGATCAGTGGAGTAGACGCCGTGCTGGGCGCAGGTGGAGCGGGCCGTCTGGCGGGCAGCTGTGGGGATGGTGCGCAGTCTGCCCAGGTCTCCGCTCCCTTGCCCTCCTGGGGGTCCTTGGGGAGCCCGGGAGTCACCGCAGCCCCTGCCCCCAGGAGGACTCCGCAAGACCTGTCTGTGTTTCATGCAAAGAAGTCAGGCTGTCAATTACTTGATGATATTTGGTCCTATGGTACTGGAAACTTTTTTCTCCCTGATTTCTGAAGTAGCACGTAGTCATATTGAAAACTGAAACATATAGAGAAAGATAAAGAAGAAATTAAAAAACCCTGTCTCACTCCATCATTTTCTGCATGTCTTTCTATTACTTGTTGTTTAGTCACTCAGTCATGTTCGACTCTTTGTGACTCCATGGACTAAACCCTCCAGGCTGCTCTGTGCATGGGATTCTCTAGGCAGGAATACTGGAGTGCGTTGCCATTTCTGTCTCCGGGGGATCTTCCTGACCCAGGGATCGAACCCGGATCTCCTGCACTGGCAGGTGGATTCTTTACCACTGAGCCACCAGGGAACCCCGTCCTTACATTGGATCTCCACGTATTTATGGACACACATGCTGCATCTTGAAGATAAAGCTTGGGTCCCGATCTACGTGCTGTTTTGTCATTTGCTTTTCACTTGCTAATAGAAGGGGATAATTTCCCATGATTGTCATTAATAAATATTCTCTCAACATTAAGTTTATGGCTCTATCATATTCTACCTTATGAATGGGCCACATTATTTTAATTTAAGGATTTTAATTAAGTAATTTAATGATTTTAAATTAAACAATTCAGCGCCTTTAAATTCAATAATTTAATTATTTTAAATTTCATTTATCTCAGTTATTTTAAGTTCCTTGGTCAAACAGAAGGTTTTGGTAGAATCATTCATGCGTTCTTCCCTCCCCTTCACCCTTTGTGCAAATGGAAGAACTTGAAGGTCTCGGGTGGACCTCTCTTCTTCCTAGGTCTCGCCTTGGACAGGTGCTGGCTTGGCCCTGGGGCGGAAGTGGCGCTCGGTGATCCGCCTCCGCCTCTCCCAGCCGCGCCCCCTGGAGGTCGTGTCAGGAATGCCGTCACCTTTTGAACTCTACCCTAGTCATCACCAGTAATGAGAGCGATGAGCCTTATTCTTCTGTGTGTGTTTGGAAAGCCATAAAAACTTCACCATAAAAAAAATTAATAAAGAGCCATGCGATGATTCATCCACCACCAGAGTTTACACTTCCGATTTTTATTCCACAGCTGCCTCCCCTGAGAAAATAAAATATGCTTCTAATTAGCCGGGCTTTTAAAGCAAAAGCTGAGCGCCGGGCAGTTTAAGATGAGGGGAGGAGAGAGGCCATTCTTGGGGGAATGGCTGGGCCGTCCTGGTTCCCGGGTCAAAAAGGCCTCTCCTGCGCAGGGGCTGCGGGCAGGGCACTGACCCTCCTGCCCGCTGACCACCTTCTCGTCAATGTCGTGAACTTGATGGAGCTGTATTACCCTCACGGCTGCTACAGGAGATGTACAGTTTCTTCTAGCTCTGTCCCCTCTGCCCCCTCTGCCCAGAGGTCTAGGGGCAGGGAAAGTGTACGTCGCTCAGTCGTGTCTGACTCTCTGTGACCCCGTGGACTGTAGCCCGCCAGGCTCCTCTGTCCATGGGATTCTCCAGGCAAGAATAGTGGAGTGGGTTGCCATTCTCTTCTCCAGGGGATCTTCCCAACCCAGAGGTCGAACCTGGGCCTCCCACATTGCAGGCAGATTCTTTGCCATCTGAGCCACCAGGGAAGCCACTGGTGTAGGAATCTGGCCCTTGATCCCAGAGCCCCAGGTTTGAATCCCAGCTCCACAGATCCTTGGTTGAGGAAACCGAAGCTGACTGAACCGACTGAACCGACTGAAACCGAAGCCTCAGTCTCTGCATCTGAGAAATGGGCATACTAACAGCTACTCCAAAGGGCTAGGGTGAGGATTCTGTGACCTGTAGGTGCCCTTCTCTCTCTGCTGTAGAACAGCGCTCCCCTGAGGAAGTCCTTCCTTTCTGCCTCCGAGCCTTCGCCTTCTGTCTTGTTCTGTCTGCCCGATCCTCATCCTGTCCTGCCTCTGAGAAGCAGGTCCTGAGAGCAGGGTTAGGGGGAGCTGGTATATCTGGGAGACCATCCCAGGCCAAACCAACCAGAGTGGAGACGTGAGCAGGGAGTCTATGGGAGACTCAGCGTGAGACAGCCCACCCAAGGGATATCTTTACCTGCCCACCCCCATCGGTCATTGAGCACCACCCCAGGGATTCCCGGTCCCACGTGCTCTGGGCTTGTGGTACTTGTGGCTGTGACCCCAGGCACACCCAGCGGCCGGCTGGCCCCACGGTGTTGTGGGGAGTGTTCCCTTTAGCGGCTCAGCACCGGCTCCAGCCTTTACATCTTTGCTTGCCTTAGTCAAGAAAGTGAAGAGTGAGTTCAGCTAGACCTAGAACAACAGCAGGGACCCCGAGCTCGGGGGGAGGAGACGCCCTTGCTAAGTGCTGGGATTAGGTTTCCTTCCACTGTCCTCAGCAATTCTGTGGTAATTCCCCTGTCTCAGCAGAGCTCAGGAGCAGGGGAAAAGGATTTTCCTTCCCCGGGTGAAGTGCTGGCAGCAGTGTGGAGAGCTGGGTGGGGCTGCAGGAACCTGGGACCATAGGCTGGGGATGCAGTGGAGACGGGCACTGCTGACCCGCCAGGCTCCTCTGTCCATGGGATTCTCCAGGCAAGAATAGTGGAGTGGGTTGCCATTCTCTTCTCCAGGGGATCTTCCCAACCCAGAGGTCGAACCTGGGCCTCCCACATTGCAGGCAGATTCTTTGCCATCTGAGCCACCAGGGAAGCCACTGGTGTAGGAATCTGGCCCTTGATCCCAGAGCCCCAGGTTTGAATCCCAGCTCCACAGATCCTTGGTTGAGGAAACCGAAGCTGACTGAACCGACTGAACCGACTGAAACCGAAGCCTCAGTCTCTGCATCTGAGAAATGGGCATACTAACAGCTACTCCAAAGGGCTAGGGTGAGGATTCTGTGACCTGTAGGTGCCCTTCTCTCTCTGCTGTAGAACAGCGCTCCCCTGAGGAAGTCCTTCCTTTCTGCCTCCGAGCCTTCGCCTTCTGTCTTGTTCTGTCTGCCCGATCCTCATCCTGTCCTGCCTCTGAGAAGCAGGTCCTGAGAGCAGGGTTAGGGGGAGCTGGTATATCTGGGAGACCATCCCAGGCCAAACCAACCAGAGTGGAGACGTGAGCAGGGAGTCTATGGGAGACTCAGCGTGAGACAGCCCACCCAAGGGATATCTTTACCTGCCCACCCCCATCGGTCATTGAGCACCACCCCAGGGATTCCCGGTCCCACGTGCTCTGGGCTTGTGGTACTTGTGGCTGTGACCCCAGGCACACCCAGCGGCCGGCTGGCCCCACGGTGTTGTGGGGAGTGTTCCCTTTAGCGGCTCAGCACCGGCTCCAGCCTTTACATCTTTGCTTGCCTTAGTCAAGAAAGTGAAGAGTGAGTTCAGCTAGACCTAGAACAACAGCAGGGACCCCGAGCTCGGGGGGAGGAGACGCCCTTGCTAAGTGCTGGGATTAGGTTTCCTTCCACTGTCCTCAGCAATTCTGTGGTAATTCCCCTGTCTCAGCAGAGCTCAGGAGCAGGGGAAAAGGATTTTCCTTCCCCGGGTGAAGTGCTGGCAGCAGTGTGGAGAGCTGGGTGGGGCTGCAGGGAACCTGGGACCATAGGCTGGGGATGCAGTGGAGACGGGGCACTGCTGCTCTTGGGACCTTTGGACTCAGGTGTCGCCTTGGAAGAGGCCTGGGGCTGCCTTGCTCCACCCCCCCGCCCCAGTTGATCTCTGGTTGTGGCCTCTCAACTTTATGGGCTGATATAGGGCGTGAAACCCAGAGGAGGTGTGCCTGTGGCCTGGGAGTGTTGGGGAGGCCTCCTTCTTGCACTTTGAAATCCATATGTGTGGTTGGAGGGCCCCTGAGCTGAGTAGGCTGCGGGAGGCAACCCCGGGAGGGGCAGGGCTTTGGGATTTAAGGTCACCCCGGACTGGACGTAGCTTCAGCTGGCCAGGGCTCTCCACAAGCTGGGACTTGGGCTCAGAGGACTAACCGCAGCTGTCTGAGGGACGGCTGTGGTGCTGGGACTCTTGAGCTCCTGGTGTCTGGGGTCCAGCAGCCCCAGGACCCAGGAAGGGAGCTGGATGAGGGAGGGCACCTGTGAGCTGGGAGGGCGGCGCTGGCTGGTGAGTGCCCTGAGGACCCGGCCTGGGACGGAGACCGCTCTGGAGATGGACTCTAGTCCCCAAGGCGCTCTTGGGAGGAGAGGGAGCCTCCCCGGCAGGATGGGTCCCCAGGAGGAGAGCCAGTGACCCCTGCCTGGGACAGGCACCCCGGGCCTCAGATCAAATTGGGTGACCCGATTCTAGTCATGCTCTCTCATTTACATGAACTTTAGTCATTTTCAGAACCCTTTCTCATGAATTCTTATTTAGGCCTTGAAAAGCCTTAGGGAGAAGTGTGAGGATAGAGGAGATTGTCCTCATCTGTCCCAAACTGGACCCCCACCCAGAGCTTCAGTCTGAGTCGCAGTGGGGAGCAGCGTCTCGGAATCCTCGGCGGCTGGCGTCGTGGCTGGCGGCAGGGCTGGCGTCGGGCAGGCGGGGCCCTGGACGAGGGGTGTCAGTTTGGGAATTACTGCTGCGCGATAGCAGCCCCCAGGGAGGCCCCACGGAAGGTTCCAAGGCCACCCTGGCGCCGACGGTGGGGCAGCGGGTGGCCTGGCCAGGGTGAGGACTCAGGGGCTCCCAGCGGTCCCCGGGGCTCAGGCCGGACAGCGCCTCCCTTCCTGGTCTGCTTTCAGGGGTGCAGGTCAAGGATTCGGGCGGGCTGGGGGTGTCCTCCACGGTATGGTGGGCAGTGTCTGGGCAAGTCTACCTCACAGAGCGGGGGGCATCCCCGCGTCCTTCCAGCAGGACGCGGAGACACTTGCGGTGGTTCAGTTACTCAGTCCAGTCCGACTCGTGCGACCGCATGGACTGTAGCCTGCCAGGTTCCTGTGTCCGTGAGGATTTTCCAGGCAAACGTACTGGAGTGGGCTGCCGTTTACTTCTCCAGAGCATCCTCCTGACCCGGGGATTGAACCTGGGTCGCCTACATTGCAGGCAGATTCTTTACCGACTGAGCCACAAGGGAACGTCAAGTAATATTCAGCGATTTGTGCGTTGGTTCAGTGATTGGTGCGGGGGTCGGGGAGCCTGGTTTGACCCACGTATTTCTAACCTCCGTGGCGAGCAGAGCTGGCGTGTAATGGACACTGGCCACTTTGACAGGGCTGTGAGGGGCGTGGGGTTAGTCCTGGGGTTAGCTCTCTGAGGAGGATCTGGAGCTTCAGAGACGACGTGACTTGCTGAGGTCTCCAGCGCGCGCTCTCTGGGGCCTCTCCGGGCTGCCCCCTTGGGAGGGCTTGGCACCTGGGGCACGGAGTTTGGACAGGGGGACAGCCCCTTCCCTGGCCATCGCTGTGTCTGGAAGCTCGCAGAGGGCAGGTGGGGCTCCCTCTGTTGTTGCTCAGGATCCATCCCTGCGGGCCTCACTGGGGGCCTGGACCATCCACACTGGAGAAGGAGGCAGAGGTCATCCTGGGGTGTCCTCAGACCACAGCCAGCACAGTCACGGTGGGACCGGCGTAGTCACCCTCAGGAGAGTTTCGGGCATCCAGGTGGCCCTGCCAGCGCCCGTGCTCTGGGTCGCCTGCTGTGGCCTCAGCCTCCACCAGGTGTGGCCTGAGGGGCGGGAGACCCAGGAGAGCAGCCGTGGCCTGCAGCCCGAGTCTTCCTGAAAACCCGGCGGCCTCACGGGAGCCTGGGCACGAGCGAGCCTGGAGAAACAGAAATGTTTTGAAAGCAAACAGTTGGATGGGGAAAGCACTCTGAGTCAAGACCTGGGAAAGGAGCAGGTCACCGCGCAGAAGTGCCTTGTTTGGAAACTGCACGAGGACGGGCCAGATGTACACAGAGCTCTGCAGCCCCCACTCTGAGCCTGAGCTCCTGTGATATATGTGTCTGTCCCTTCAGGCTGTCTTGATCAATGTAGCTTTTTGGAAAATCTAAAAATCATTTAGTGTGATTCCTCCGATTTTATCTTCCTTTTCAAAATGTTGGCCTTGCTAGCTTCTTGGCCCTTCTATTAAGATTTTGGAATCAGCTTGTCTCTAGCTACAGAGAATCATGCTAGGGCTTTGATTGGAATTGTGTTAAATCTATAGAGCTATGCAGAGAAAATGGACACCTAACTTTGTGAATCTTCTGATTCATGGCCATGCTGTCTCTTGATTTACTGAGGGCTTCTTTGGTTTCTTCTATCAGCTTTTATAGTTTCTAGCACACAGTTTATATCCATGTTCTGCTACATCTATGTGGCTGTGTGCACTGAAGAGTCTAAGGTTAGGCCTTCTGCGGGTGGGATCCCTCTTCTGCAAGAAGCCAGGGCAGAGCAGAGGGATCCTGCACTCAGTGCCCAGAGCGTGCTGGAGGGGGTCCCTGGGCCTCACTGTGAGCCTGGAGCTGAAGGCCCTGGGGGCACCAGGTGGGTGGGACTTGGTCCCTGTTTTGAGGAAGCTCTGATGGTCGGCCCTTGTGTCAGATCGGTATTTTATGAGTCATCAGAGTGATTCGTTTTACAGAACATTGCCGTGGATTGGCAGGGCTCCCCTCTCTCCACCCCCTAGGGAATACTAGACCCTGGGCGGGAACTGGCACTCCTGTCACATCTTATTAATACGTTTAATTAGCCCCAGGCAGCATTTGCCAACACTCATTCCAGACTGGGAGCATGAAGTGAAGTGAAGTGTTCTGGCAAATTCTCTGCCGCATGAGACTCTAACAGCTTGCTCCGCATGGCCCCAGACGGGTAGAGTCTGTCCCCTTGGGTTTTCCAACCGGTGAGGCGCACCTGCCCACCGTTCCTCACGTAGGCTCACCAGTTTGCAGGAGAGAATGCTGTTGAAATAGAGACGTGCAGCCACGCCTGTTGGAGTTCACAGCTGGGAGAGGGAAACAGAAAACCAGCAGGCGCTTCCCTGGTAAAGTGGTGGGGCAGCAGGGAGGGATGCGGAGCAAGTGCAAAGAGCTGAGAGGGAGAGAGAGAGGAGGAGCATCTGTCTTTGTCTGGCGGTGGTCAGGCAGGGCTGCCTGGAAGAAGCCATTTCCAACTGAGACCCCAAAGGCTGATGGGACCAGCAGTGTGAAGTGGGAGAAGATGTCCCGGGTAGAGGAGGCAGCCTCTGCCAGGCCTGGAGGCAGGAGAGAGTAGATTGTTGGAGAGCAGTGAGGAACCCAGTGGGATGCTGCGCTTTGGGTCCTGAGCCCCCTTCCCGACCCGGGAGGTGGAACTGAGCCTTCCCCTCCCTGTGGTCCTGGCTGCTGACGACCTCTGTCCGGGTGCTGAGGGCCCGGGGCTTGGGAGAGACTCTACTGTAGGGCCGGGGGCGTCAGACGCAGGAAACCAAGGGCACTGAAGTCCCTGGTGTGGCCTGGAGGCCACCTCGGCCAGGGCACCTGCAGTCTCTGGCCACAGCCCAGCCCTGCTGAGCCTAGAAGAAACATGACACGTTTGGAAGGATCCAGTCGCGAGACGGTGAGCCTGGAGCTGAAGCCCTGGGGACCAGGTGGGTGGGACTTGGTCCCTGTTTTGAGGAAGCTCTGATGGTCGGCCCTTGTGTCAGATCGGTATTTTATGAGTCATCAGAGTGATTCGTTTTACAGAACATTGCCGTGGATTGGCAGGGCTCCCCTCTCTCCACCCCCTAGGGAATACTAGACCCTGGGCGGGAACTGGCACTCCTGTCACATCTTATTAATACGTTTAATTAGCCCCAGGCAGCATTTGCCAACACTCATTCCAGACTGGGAGCATGAAGTGAAGTGAAGTGTTCTGGCAAATTCTCTGCCGCATGAGACTCTAACAGCTTGCTCCGCGTGGCCCCGGACGGGTAGATTCTGGCCCCTTGGGTTTTCCAACCGGTGAGGCGCACCTGCCCACCGTTCCTCACGTAGGCTCACCAGTTTGCAGGAGAGAATGCTGTTGAAATAGAGACGTCCAGCCACGCCCGCTGGCGCTCACAGCTGGCCGAGGGACCCCGACAACCACCAGGCCCTTCCCTGGCAAAGTGGCGGGGCAGCCGGGAGGATGCGGAGCAAGTGCAAAGAGCTGAGAGGGAGAGAGAGAGGAGGAGCATCTGTCTTTGTCTGGCGGTGGTCAGGCAGGGCTGCCTGGAAGAAGCCATTTCCAACTGAGACCCCAAAGGCTGATGGGACCAGCAGTGTGAAGTGGGAGAAGATGTCCCGGGTAGAGGAGGCAGCCTCTGCCAGGCCTGGAGGCAGGAGAGAGTAGATTGTTGGAGAGCAGTGAGGAACCCAGTGGGATGCTGCGCTTTGGGTCCTGAGCCCCCTTCCCGACCCGGGAGGTGGAACTGAGCCTTCCCCTCCCTGTGGTCCTGGCCGCTGACGACCTCTGTCCGGGTGCTGAGGGCCCGGGGCTTGGGAGAGACTCTACTGTAGGGCCGGGGGCGTCAGACGCAGGAAACCAAGGGCACTGAAGTCCCTGGTGTGGCCTGGAGGCCACCTCGGCCAGGGCACCTGCAGTCTCTGGCCACAGCCCAGCCCTGCTGAGCCTAGAAGAAACATGACACGTTTGGAAGGATGAAGGCAGCTGAGATCGCGATAGTTTTCTGGGATTTACATGTGAGGACCCAGAGAGGGCAGATGTCCTGCCTTAATTCTGGGATGGTGGAGGTAGAGCAGCGGTGCCAGTGGGCATGCGCATGGGTGCGGCCGGCGTGGGGCCTCTCGAGGGCCGGCTGCCCCCACCAGCGGCTACAGAAGAGCGATGACGTTCATCTTCCTCCTGACACTTGGCTCAGGCTCCCGTGGTTCGACCTGCCTCCCCTCGGCTGAGCACCTCGCTGCAGATAAAAGAGGACGATGCATCAAACATTAACAAGCTGCACGGCCTGGGAGGGGCTGTGAGGGCTGCAGGCGTCCTGCCCACGGCTCCTGCCAGCCTTGCAGCCTCGTTGGCTGAGGATCAAACATGGCAGAGGCGGCCAGGGGAGCAGAGCAGTGGGCAGGGGCCTTCTTGGTGTGCCCCCCACCCCTGCCCCAAACATGAAAGCGAACTCCGGAGTGCCAGAAACTGACCACAAATCAATATTTCTCCGTGATGAGCTGCCTCGTGCCAGTGAGGCAAGAAGCCTCGGATGAACGCAGGTCCTCTTCCAAGCAGGAAGGGGTGGTTTTCACATTTTCGCCCTCCTCCACGTCTCTCTGAAGCTCAAGGCCTGCCGCGTGCCAGGCAGAGGGGAGGCGGTGTCGGTGCCTATTCGATCATCCTTAGCATGAGGGGGGCTGCCGGCAAGAAGGCCTGGGACTTGGTGATGCCCGCTGATCCTGTGCAACCCGTGTGTCTCCCAGGGACCTCCGTGGTCAGGTGTGGGACTGAGCCTTCCCTCCCTGTGGTCCTGGCTGCTAGACCTCTGTCCGGGTGCTGAGGGCCCGGGGCTTGGGAGAGACTCTACTGTAGGGCCGGGGGCGTCAGACGCAGGAAACCAAGGGCACTGAAGTCCCTGGTGTGGCCTGGAGGCCACCTCGGCCAGGGCACCTGCAGTCTCTGGCCACAGCCCAGCCCTGCTGAGCCTAGAAGAAACATGACACGTTTGGAAGGATGAAGGCAGCTGAGATCGCGATAGTTTTCTGGGATTTACATGTGAGGACCCAGAGAGGGCAGATGTCCTGCCTTAATTCTGGGATGGTGGAGGTAGAGCAGCGGTGCCAGTGGGCATGCGCATGGGTGCGGCCGGCGTGGGGCCTCTCGAGGGCCGGCTGCCCCCACCAGCGGCTACAGAAGAGCGATGACGTTCATCTTCCTCCTGACACTTGGCTCAGGCTCCCGTGGTTCGACCTGCCTCCCCTCGGCTGAGCACCTCGCTGCAGATAAAAGAGGACGATGCATCAAACATTAACAAGCTGCACGGCCTGGGAGGGGCTGTGAGGGCTGCAGGCGTCCTGCCCACGGCTCCTGCCAGCCTTGCAGCCTCGTTGGCTGAGGATCAAACATGGCAGAGGCGGCCAGGGGAGCAGAGCAGTGGGCAGGGGCCTTCTTGGTGTGCCCCCCACCCCTGCCCCAAACATGAAAGCGAACTCCGGAGTGCCAGAAACTGACCACAAATCAATATTTCTCCGTGATGAGCTGCCTCGTGCCAGTGAGGCAAGAAGCCTCGGATGAACGCAGGTCCTCTTCCAAGCAGGAAGGGGTGGTTTTCACATTTTCGCCCTCCTCCACGTCTCTCTGAAGCTCAAGGCCTGCCGCGTGCCAGGCAGAGGGGAGGCGGTGTCGGTGCCTATTCGATCATCCTTAGCATTAGGGGAGCTGCCGGCAAGAAGGCCTGGGACTTGGTGATGCCCGCTGATCCTGTGCAACCCGTGTGTCTCCCCCGGGGACCTCCGTGGTCAGGTGTGGGACTGGCCTTTGGGGTCACGAGCTCAGAGCTGCTTACCTTTGCTGCGGTGCTTCTGCGGGCTGCCCCCTCAGCCCCTCAGCTGCAGCAGCCCGGAGAGGCAGGCTTTGCCAGGCGAGGGGAACAGGTCTGCATCTGCAGGTTGGACACTGGGAGGCAGCAGACGTGGAGGTGGCCCTGGTGATGAATCTTGGCTGGGGGTCGGCAGCAGAAGGCGGGGGCTTGCTGAACAGGCGGGGCTGGGAGAAAGGAGCACTGGGAGGGGAGACAGGAGCAGACCTCCCCCAGGCTCTGCAGTGTTTCTACTGAGAACTCTCAGGAAGAGCTTCCCTAAAAGGGTGTGGAGTATCAGGGGGCTCTCCCAGGGCTTCACCGGCAAGAAGTCAGTAGAGGGAGGCCGAGAGGTCTGCATGGGGCCCCCCGGCTCTCTGCTTTTCTTCAGTTCGGAGGTCATCTCAGGGATGCCCTGGGGAGCTGGGTGCTGTCTTGGTGGGAGTACAGATCTGACTCTGCCCCTTATGAACCCGGCAAGTGGCCCTGGGACTCGAGGCTGGCCTTCCCCAGTGCATGACTCTGTGAGGTAAACAGTAACAGTGCCTCCCGTGTGCAGGGCCCTTTGCAGCTCATCTCAGGTGATCGAGTTCATTAACTCCCTACGCCCAGAGGCCAGGAGTCTGGACCGAATCTGCCTGGCTCTTGCCATGGCACCGTGTGGCTGTGTGAGTGTGCGTGTGCGTGACCGCCCCGACTTTGTGCTTTGCATGCAATAAGTGAAAGTTGCTCAGCCGACAAGTGGCTCCCCACCCCTGGCTGCAGCCCTGCAGGCTGTGGCCGCATGGTGACCTCTTGCTCACTGAATGTGGAAGTGACGCCCACCGTTAGCTGATGTGGCCGGCAGGCAGGAGGGTGGGGGGTGGGGAAGGCCAGCGCTGGATGGCAGGTGCTGGTTCTGCAGGAGGGAGCTCTGGAGACCCACTGCGGGGACACCGCGACTCCCCAGCCCCAGACCGTGCATTTGAACATGGAGAAGGCATCGTTGAGAACCTTTCACTCCATGTATTTTCACCTCAATCGGAACAGACGACTGAGATCAGATGTGCTGTCGCCATAGAGAGGACTCCAAGGGCGCGTGGAGCCTGGGCCCCTGAAGGAGCCTGTAGAGGGCTGCCCGGCCAGGAGCAGCAGCCCTGGGAGTGACTGGAGTGAGCCTTGAGTCGGTCCTGGGGAGGTCGCCAGGGTTCTGGGCTCGTCTCTGACAGCAGCCAGCGACCGTGGTCTGGTGACACCCTCAACCTTGCTCGGTGCGAGCCTTCGAGGCGTGCGTTGAGAAGCACAGCTTGCGGACCTGCTGGGCAGGCGGGTGCAGGAATCTGAGTGACTGCCGCTTGGCAATTGCAATGTGCACAGGTCGACCTTCCGACAAGCACGGCGCCAGTGATTTCTTGGTGAGCAGCTGCGCCGTCTTTTGTAGCGTAATGACAGGGAGTTTGGGGAGCAAGCTTCTGGGAAGGCTTTGCTGGGCAGCTTTTTCAGCTGGTTCTGTCTGCACCAGCCGCTGTCACTCAGTGGGCACTGAAGAGACCTCCGCCAGCTTCCTGGGGTCTGCTGCCGGCCAGGCTGCTGCTCTTCCGGCGGGGCTGCCCCACGCCAGGCGCCAGCCCTGTCGCATCCCCCCCACGGCACTAAGGGGGATGATGCTCTTATCCTTTATGAAAACATGAGGGTCTTGGAGCTTAGCAAGGGCCCCACGGGCTCTTGGTAGAGCTGGAATTAAACCTGGGCGTGTCTGAGTCCCAAACTCATTTTTCCTTTGGGCTACCAGTGGCCTTCCGCCCCGACTTTGTGCTTTGCATGCAATAAGTGAAAGTTGCTCAGCCGACAAGTGGCTCCCCACCCCTGGCTGCAGCCCTGCAGGCTGTGGCCGCATGGTGACCTCTTGCTCACTGAATGTGGAAGTGACGCCCACCGTTAGCTGATGTGGCCGGCAGGCAGGAGGGTGGGGGGTGGGGAAGGCCAGCGCTGGATGGCAGGTGCTGGTTCTGCAGGAGGGAGCTCTGGAGACCCACTGCGGGGACACCGCGACTCCCCAGCCCCAGACCGTGCATTTGAACATGGAGAAGGCATCGTTGAGAACCTTTCACTCCATGTATTTTCACCTCAATCGGAACAGACGACTGAGATCAGATGTGCTGTCGCCATAGAGAGGACTCCAAGGGCGCGTGGAGCCTGGGCCCTGAAGGAGCCTGTAGAGGGCTGCCCGGCCAGGAGCAGCAGCCCTGGGAGTGACTGGAGTGAGCCTTGAGTCGGTCCTGGGGAGGTCGCCAGGGTTCTGGGCTCGTCTCTGACAGCAGCCAGCGACCGTGGTCTGGTGACACCCTCAACCTTGCTCGGTGCGAGCCTTCGAGGCGTGCGTTGAGAAGCACAGCTTGCGGACCTGCTGGGCAGGCGGGTGCAGGAATCTGAGTGACTGCCGCTTGGCAATTGCAATGTGCACAGGTCGACCTTCCGACAAGCACGGCGCCAGTGATTTCTTGGTGAGCAGCTGCGCCGTCTTTTGTAGCGTAATGACAGGGAGTTTGGGGAGCAAGCTTCTGGGAAGGCTTTGCTGGGCAGCTTTTTCAGCTGGTTCTGTCTGCACCAGCCGCTGTCACTCAGTGGGCACTGAAGAGACCTCCGCCAGCTTCCTGGGGTCTGCTGCCGGCCAGGCTGCTGCTCTTCCGGCGGGGCTGCCCCACGCCAGGCGCCAGCCCTGTCGCATCCCCCCCACGGCACTAAGGGGGATGATGCTCTTATCCTTTATGAAAACATGAGGGTCTTGGAGCTTAGCAAGGGGCCCCCACGGGCTCTTGGTAGAGCTGGAATTAAACCTGGGCGTGTCTGAGTCCCAAACTCATGTCCTTTGGCTACCATGTCTGTCCCTGGGGAGTCAGGGAAGAATGCCTTCCAACCCAGCTCCTTGCCTGCCTCTCCCTCCTCAGCCCCAGCCACCGCTCTCAGACACCGTGTGTCCTAGGTACCCTGCGCTTAGTCTAGGGGGTGCAGAGCCACCAAACTCTGTGTCCCTTCTGTCACTGGACAGCCAGCACGTGCTAGAGTCTGATCGTGTGCCAGAGCATGGCAGACTACGGACGTGGCCCTGGATCCCTCCCTCCCCAGAGTCGCACCTCCTCACCCTGTTTTCTGTGGGAGACCTCTAATTCTTACTCGACACTTGGCCATGAACATGCTTCGACCAACGTGACATCCACAAATGTGCTGCGAGCCGAAACGTGAGGAACGTGCACACGGAGCTGGTCTCCTCCTACGCCTGGAACTTTGCCTCCTTGTGAAGAAGCCTGGACCAACCTCCTGGGTGATGAGAGACCCATGCCCATTTGCATCTGGTGCCTTATTGCCATTCAGCCACCTGCCAGACGTGTGGGCGAGGCTTTCCAGATCATCAGCCGCCAGCCAACCAGCTGAGCAGGGACACACGAGGGAGCCCAGGGGAGGTTGGCTGAAATCGCCCCAAACACCAGGGCTGCCCAACTGACCCACAGAATTGTGAGCTAAGTACGTGAGGGTTGTCTTTTTTTTTTTTTTGGCCACTTCTATTGGTCTTTCACTTATTTCCATCTTTGTTCTTTGGCCCGTGTGGGCCTCCCATCGCAGTGGCCTCTGTTGTCGCAGAGCACCGGCTCTGGGCGCATGCGCTCCAGAACTCCGGCTCAGTAGTTGGACACATCGGTCCAGCCGCTCCACAGCACGTGGGATCTTCCCAGGCCAGGGATCGAACCGGTGCCCCCTGTACTGCAAGGCGGTGTCCTGACCCACTGGACCACTAGGGAAGCCCATGAAGGTTGTTTTCAACCACGATATCTGGGGCTGTTTGGTTATGCAGCAAGTGCTAACCTATTCAAGAGGTCGTGTTTTAGTTACTCTTGCTGTATAACAAACCACCTCAAACTTCAGTGCTCGAAACCACCACTTTGTCCTGTTTCAGGGCGTGAGTTAGGGGTTTGGACAGGGCGTGTCAGAAATGGCAAGTCTCTGCTCTCTGATGTCTGAGCCCTCAGCTAGGAATACGCAAGGGCCGATGCCCTGGTACTGAAAGATGTGGAATCCCATGGAGGTGTTTCCCCTCACGTTTCATAGTTGATTGTGTGTTAGCTGGTCTCTCGGTAGGGGCAGTCCATGGGCCTCCCCATGGGGCCTGAGTGACCCCACAGCACAATGGCTTCCAGGTAGCTGGACTTTGATGAAGACCCAGGGCTCCGAGGGCGAGCATAGCAGCTAAGAAAGGGGAAGGAAGCACCTGTAGGAGCTTGCCCCAGAGTTTACTCAGCCTCCCTATGATACCTCTGCTGGTCGCAGCCCAACCACAAGCTCTCTACTCCCCCTGGGTTCTACCTGGATGGGGGAGGGGCGAGGCTGGAGCAGGAAGCACAGATGGTCCCTCTGGGGAAATGGAATCTGTCGCCCGTCAACTCTCCCCATTCTTACAACAATGCGGTGAGGTAGGCGCTATCATTGGTCCCCTCTTTCAGATGAGAAAACAGGCTCCAGTAGTTGGTGATGTGCTCAGGGGCTCATGGTTAGGAGTGTTGGAGCCAGGTTGAGGCGCTGGCCTCCACTGCCTATCCTGGGCTGCCTTCTGAGCCTGGATCTAGTGTCTCGGGTGACTTTGCACTCCTCTCTCTCAGCTTTGTGTTTTGTCTCCCCTTGAATGGGTACATCGAACAAGGAGCTGTGCTTCTCAACGTCCCCCTAAGCCCTGTGAGGGGTCTCTGTTATTTCCCTAAGGACTGTTATTGTGGAGGAGTCGGGTGGGGACGCAAATGATGTGCTTGACTGATCACCAGCCAGCCTCCTTCTACAAAAACAGATGAAGTTTAAGGTGCTTAGCAGGCAACTTGAACTTAAATCCTGATTATGGAAATAGGGATCATATCTCTGGACTTTAAAAGATTTGTTTTCTGTGTTAGAAAAATTATTATCAGGAGTTCCCTGGTGGCCTAGTGCTTAAGATTCTGGACTTTCACTGTCTTGACCCAGGTTCAGCCTCTGGTCAGGGAACTGAGAGCCTGCAAGCCACAAGCCAAAATATATACATACATATATATGTGTATATAGATAGATAGATAGATAGGTACAGATATATATTATCATGTGAATATTTGCAGTTCTGTTTTCAACTCTGACTCCCTCCTACCCCACAAAAATCTCACCTTTGCCCACTGACACTTCCCTTCTCCCTTCTTAGGGGGAAAAATGGGAGGATCCATATGGATCACAGTGTTCTGTGAAGTTTTTAAAAATCACTTTTATTGACGTATAAAATACACATATGCTATGTGTTGGTGGCCGCAGTGTCCATTAGCAGGAGGATGGAAGAAGGTCGTCAGAAGGAGACCGAATGCTTTGTTAAATGTGAACCTCCAGTAACAGCAAGTGCTCTTTGCTGTGAGCGTGTCTCACGCTTCCAGAAGGGTGCACCTTGTAAGGGTGCAGTCTGACAGATCATCACCAAGTGGACACGTCTGCGTGACCAGCATGCAGACGAAGAGACAGACCCTCCAGCTGCCCGGACGTCCCCGTGGCCTCGTGTCCCCGTCCAGGGGCGGCCCGCCCCCATCGTCCTGACCGCTAGCAGCAGGGCGAGTCTGCCGGTTTTCAGCTGTCATACAGGTGGACACGGCTCCCGTGGTCGCTCCGTGGTAAAGAGTCTGCCTGCCAACGTAGGAGACGCAGATTCCCTCCCTGGGGCGAGAAGATCCTCCGGAGTAGCAAAAGGCAGCAGACTCCAGTATTCTTGCCGGGAAAAGTCCATGGCCAGAGGAGCCCGGAGGACTACAGTCCATGGGGTCACCCCGAGGCGGGTGCGACTCAGCAGCTGTGCACAGGCAATGGGCACACCTCGTCTGGGTCCGCCCTGGCGTCTTCATTGTGTCTGTGACATCGTCCATGCACAGCAGGAGTGCATTTTGGGTAATATTACTGTATGAGAGGAACTTATGCTAAACTGTTATCTGTTCATCTGAAATTCAAATTTCACTGGGTGTCCTGTATTTTTGGGGGCAAGCCGATTCCATTCTCCGGGTTTTCCAGGTGAGTGACTCAGCACTAAAGAATCGCCTGCCCATGCAGGAGACATGGGGGCAGTCCCTGGGTTGGGAAGAATCCCTGGAGAAAGAAGCGGCAACCCCCTCCAGTGTTCTTGCCTGGGAAAGGCCGTGGACAGAGGAGCCCGGTGGGCTACAGTGTGTGGGGTCGCAAAGAATCAGACACGATATAGTGACTAAACAACAACAGCATCAATTCCATTCTGTTCATGAACATTTTGAAGCTTTCGTTTGGGGCTGTTATGAATACAGCTGCTATGATTATTCTAGAGCCTGGCTTTTGCTGAACATATGGACTTATTTTGGCTGGGTATTTACCTAGGAGCAGAATTTTTGGATCATAGAGAATGCATATATGCTCAGCGTGATGTATATGACCATGAGGTGATGCAGATGGTACCAATTTACACTCCAGCCAGCAGCATGCGAAAAGCCCCCGTCACTCCGTGTCCTCGCTGTGCTTGGCATTCTCTGACTTTTTCATTGCAGTCATTCTTGTGGATGTGTTTGCTTTTAGTTTCACCACGGTTTTAATTTTACAATCCTGAAAACTCCTGCAGCTGGGCTCCTTCTCAAGTGCTTCATGGCCATTCATGTGAATTGCCGGTGCCACCACATGGCCCTCTGTCTTGTTGGCATGTCTGCCTTTTCCCCAATGCTCTGTGAGCACTTCTTACAGAGCTGAGATAGAAATGCTTTGTCAGATTTATGTCAACTGTCTTATCTTGGGGAGTTTTAGGAAAGAGTCAGAGAGGATCTGGGGCTAGAGGATTTGGGCCTTGTGGGTGACTTAAACGAATTAGGTGGAAGGAGGCATCTGATGAGACTTTCTCTGGAGAGTGAGCTGGAGCTGCTCAAGTGGCCTTTAGAAGTACATGTGAAGACCACACCGTGCTGCTTTAAATCCTTCCTCATTCTGAGACTGGGCCACAGAGAGCCTTAGATATATTCAGATCTAAGCATGAAACTATAGATATTCCATTCCACTGTAGTGAGTTTATAATGCATCTTGGGAAATGTAACCTGGAGAGGTTGGAAGCACTTGTGAGAAACTTGTGCTATATCCCAGGGTAGACTCTACGGCATGGGTCCACACCTTGAGGGGAGAGTTCATCCCAAAGAGGATGGAGATTATGATTTTTCACTGAAGGATGCCCCTTTGCTCCATGACACACACACTTGATGAGATTAAAGTGTGTAGTAGTTGAACTTCTAAAAGGCGCTTCCCAGGTGGTGCTAGTGGTAAAGAATCCTGCCAGTGTAGGAGACATAAGAGATGCAGGTTCTATTCCTGGGTCAGGAAGATCCTCTGGAGGAGGAAATGGCAACTCACTCCAGTCTTCTTGCCTGGAGAATCCCATAGACAGAGGAGCCTGGTGAGCTACAGTCCATAGGGTTGCACAGAGTTGGACACAACTGAGTGACTTTGCATGCATGCAGCATCTAAAGGGTCCACTTAATTCATAAATCAAGGCTGCATAGCACAAGGTATTTACGGCAGTTCTTGCTAGAGGAAGTAGTAGGATGTGTAAAAACTGTAAATGCTGTCACATGCAATGCTGCAGTCACCGGGCATAATTGATGACTTCCTCTTGGATCTATTGAATACATTAATTTCATTGCTATACACATGACATGAATATGGTTCTATAATTAATTTAGTTCTGAGAGCTGCTTTGGGTGCCAAGATTTCACCAGGGGGAGAAAATGGCTCTAGGTAAAAGGCGACACATGAAGAATAATTTAGAAATCAAATAAAGAATAACGCTCTAATAGGAAATAACGGGCTTGGGGGCATCCCCGTGTAAAGGGAGCACACCAGACGGTTGTCGGGAGGCGGATATTAAGCCAGGACTGTGTGTTCCTGGTGTTGTGCACTTTCCCTGGGATGTCTCAGGTCCCACGATGACGGCTTAAGAAGAGGGTGTGGGGAGAGCCTCCCTCTTCAGTGAGGATCACTGGACGCTCCCAAGTCTGGAGTGTTCCGTCAACAGAGCTGCTCTCGGGGCAGCCTTCTGAAGGGGCCCAGGGAGGGGCATCGAATTATTGAGGCTGCGGAGTTCTCCAAAAGCAGGCTCCCTCCAGCTGGGGTTCTTTACAACTAAACAACCAAAAAAAAAAAAATAAAACAACAAAACACTTGAGGAGCCCTTTCTTCGCACCAGGAATGGTGCTAAAATTCTCTGCACATGTGTGTGAACAGGATTGTTTCCTCCTTAAAAAAAATAGCTTTTGACTTATCACAAAAGAATGCGTGTTTAGGGGCTATTCTTTAGAAAATTCAGGCACGCTTTCACCCCTGGGGTGTGCCGTTTCCCGGGTTCGTTTTGGAGACGGGGCGGGAAGCCGAAGCCCATAGACTGGTGCATGTTGAACGGTGGAGTCTTTTCCTCTCTCCTCAGAAGAACCCCCAAATGTGGAGACGTGATTTGTTTGGAGACAATCTCTTTTTCAATTTAAATTTTGGCCTCTTTTATTGTTTTTTTATTATTTGTTCTCATCCATCTTTATTCTTTGGCCTGTGTGGGCCTCCCGTTGCAGTGGCCTCTCTTGTTGCCGAGCACCGGCTCTGGGTGCATGCACTCCAGAGCGCTGGCTCGTAATTGGACATACCAGTCCAGCCGATCTGCAGCGCATGGGATCCTCCCGGGCCAGAGATCGAACTAGTGCCCCTTGCACTTTACCCACTGGACCACCAGGGAAGCCCTGGAGAGAATCTTTTATGCTTCCGCCTCACCCAAGTGTTTGAGAAAATAAAGTATTGTAAGACTCGAACATGGCATGACTTAAAGAGTTATAGTTCATGAAAAGATCCTCCAAAGCATGGTTAATTCAGATGTGATTGCAGGAAAGAGACGTGATCTTTCTCTAATACTGACAAACACACGTCAAGAGTTCTGCCTACACACAGTGAATTCCTCAGGAGCTGATGTTAAAGATGCTAATAGGAAATAACGGGCTTGGGGCATCCCCGTGTAAAGGTAGCACACCAGACGGTTGTCGGGAGGCGGATATTAAGCCAGGACTGTGTGTTCCTGGTGTTGTGCACTTTCCCTGGGATGTCTCAGGTCCCACGATGACGGCTTAAGAAGAGGGTGTGGGGAGAGCCTCCCTCTTCAGTGAGGATCACTGGACGCTCCCAAGTCTGGAGTGTTCCGTCAACAGAGCTGCTCTCGGGGCAGCCTTCTGAAGGGGCCCAGGGAGGGGCATCGAATTATTGAGGCTGCGGAGTTCTCCAAAAGCAGGCTCCCTCCAGCTGGGGTTCTTTACAACTAAACAACCAAAAAAAAAAAAAATAAAACAACAAAACACTTGAGGAGCCCTTTCTTCGCACCAGGAATGGTGCTAAAATTCTCTGCACATGTGTGTGAACAGGATTGTTTCCTCCTTAAAAAAAATAGCTTTTGACTTATCACAAAAGAATGCGTGTTTAGGGGCTATTCTTTAGAAAATTCAGGCACGCTTTCACCCCTGGGGTGTGCCGTTTCCCGGGTTCGTTTTGGAGACGGGGCGGGAAGCCGAAGCCCATAGACTGGTGCATGTTGAACGGTGGAGTCTTTTCCTCTCTCCTCAGAAGAACCCCCAAATGTGGAGACGTGATTTGTTTGGAGACAATCTCTTTTTCAATTTAAATTTTGGCCTCTTTTATTGTTTTTTTATTATTTGTTCTCATCCATCTTTATTCTTTGGCCTGTGTGGGCCTCCCGTTGCAGTGGCCTCTCTTGTTGCCGAGCACCGGCTCTGGGTGCATGCACTCCAGAGCGCTGGCTCGTAATTGGACATACCAGTCCAGCCGATCTGCAGCGCATGGGATCCTCCCGGGCCAGAGATCGAACTAGTGCCCCTTGCACTTTACCCACTGGACCACCAGGGAAGCCCTGGAGAGAATCTTTTATGCTTCCGCCTCACCCAAGTGTTTGAGAAAATAAAGTATTGTAAGACTCGAACATGGCATGACTTAAAGAGTTATAGTTCATGAAAAGATCCTCCAAAGCATGGTTAATTCAGATGTGATTGCAGGAAAGAGACGTGATCTTTCTCTAATACTGACAAACACACGTCAAGAGTTCTGCCTACACACAGTGAATTCCTCAGGAGCTGATGTTAAACAACTGGAAAGATTAATTGGAAAAAAGGGTCCCCAAGCACAATTTCCCCTCATTTAGTGTTTCATCAACACAGTCAACCCTGACTGAGCACCAGCTGCATGCCAGGCCTGGGAGGGTGCTGGTGGGGCTGTGATGTGTGTGTAGGGGTGTGTGAGAGAGAGAGAGAGAGAGAAAGAGAGCACATGTGAATGCACATGTAGGTAGATGTGAGCGTGTGTTGTGGATGCGTGTATATGCCATGTGTGCAAATATATGTGACTGGTATATTGTGTGTCATGCGTGTGTATGGGTGGTGTGTGTGTGTGTGGATGTGTCCACAGCATCCTAACCCCCAGGACCTCAGAATGTCACTGTATTTGGTGTCAGCATCTTTAAAGAGGTCGTCAGGTTAGCATGAGGCCCTTAGGGTGGGCCCGTTCCAACATGACTGGTGTCCTTACAAGAAGAGGCGATTAGGACACAGGCGCACAGAGGGGGGACCCCGAGCGGACACGGCAGAAGACCACCATCTACAAGCCGAGGAGATGGGCCTGAGGAGAAGCAGTCCTTGATCCTGGACAGCCCGGCTCCAGAAGCGCTGCCTTTCTGTGGTCCTCATGCCACAGTCAACCGCAGGTCTGGACACACGTCCTCTGAAGCCTGCCGCGGCCTCTGAGTGGGCACGGATTGTTTTTATTATTGTTCTCATCCATTTATCTTTGGCCTGTGTGGGCCTCCCCTTGCAGTGGCCTCTCTTGTTGCCGAGCACCGGCTCTGGGTGCATGCGCTCCAGGCACTGGCTCGTAATGGACATACCAGTCCAGCCGATCTGCAGCGCATGGGATCCTCCCGGGCCAGAGATCGAACTAGTGCCCCTTGCACTTTACCCACTGGACCACCAGGGAAGCCCTGGAGAGAATCTTTTATGCTTCCGCCTCACCCAAGTGTTTGAGAAAATAAAGTATTGTAAGACTCGAACATGGCATGACTTAAAGAGTTATAGTTCATGAAAAGATCCTCCAAAGCATGGTTAATTCAGATGTGATTGCAGGAAAGAGACGTGATCTTTCTCTAATACTGACAAACACACGTCAAGAGTTCTGCCTACACACAGTGAATTCCTCAGGAGCTGATGTTAAACAACTGGAAAGATTAATTGGAAAAAAGGGTCCCCAAGCACAATTTCCCCTCATTTAGTGTTTCATCAGCACAGTCAACCCTGACTGAGCACCAGCTGCATGCCAGGCCTGGGAGGGTGCTGGTGGGGCTGTGATGTGTGTGTAGGGGTGTGTGAGAGAGAGAGAGAAAGAGAGCACATGTGAATGCACATGTAGGTAGATGTGAGCGTGTGTTGTGGATGCGTGTATATGCCATGTGTGCAAATATATGTGACTGGTATATTGTGTGTCATGCGTGTGTATGGGTGGTGTGTGTGTGTGTGGATGTGTCCACAGCATCCTAACCCCCAGGACCTCAGAATGTCACTGTATTTGGTGTCAGCATCTTTAAAGAGGTCGTCAGGTTAGCATGAGGCCCTTAGGGTGGGCCCGTTCCAACATGACTGGTGTCCTTACAAGAAGAGGCGATTAGGACACAGGCGCACAGAGGGGGGACCCCGAGCGGACACGGCAGAAGACCACCATCTACAAGCCGAGGAGATGGGCCTGAGGAGAAGCAGTCCTTGATCCTGGACAGCCCGGCTCCCGAAGCGCTGCCTTTCTGTGGTCCTCATGCCACAGTCCACCGCAGGTCTGGACACACGTCCTCTGAAGCCTGCCGACGGCCTCTGAGTGGGCACGGGAGAGGAGTTCTCAAGGACAAGCCTTGAGATTTGACTGCGGGCCAGGCTGACGGTTTCGGCGCTGCCTCGCGGGAGACCCTGACGCAGAGGTGTGCAGCTGAGCCACGTGTGGACTCTTGAGCTACGCGGTGTCCTGTCTCTTGCTGTTCAGTCACTAAGTCGTGACCACCTCTTCCGAACCCACGGACTGTAGCCTGTCAGGATCTTCTGTCCACGGGATTCCCCAGGCAAGAATACTGGAGTGGGTTTCCTTCTCCAGAGGATCTTCCTGACCCCCGACCTCAAGGATGAGGCTTGTGTCTCTTGTGCTGGCAGGTGGATTCTTGACCACTGAGCCGCCAGGACAAGAACGCCTGGCTGTTCCAGGCTGTTAGGTTGGGGGGTAGTTTGTTACACAGCGAACGAGAACTAGTATGTCTCCTCAACCTTCCTGGCTAGATTGAGCGTATATTTTATTGATCACACCAGGTCACTTCTGAGGGTGAAAGGGGATTCTAAAATAACTAAAATTTTTTATATCTTGAAGATATTTTCTTGATAGACTGATTTCATTATAAGGGTACTCTCAATAGTTCTATTAAAAACTATTTTCAATAGTAAAATTCTAAAGCAAAAGTAACATACACGCATGCACGAAAGAGTAAAATTAAAATCAGTTCTTTATATTGATTATCTGAATATAAATAATAAAAAGCAGAATAGTGTACTTTAATCAGTTTTGTAAGCCGTGTCTGTCTCTCACATAATGTCAGTTTTGTCCTGACATGGCATCAGCATTTTAATTATTTTTTCTGCAAAATGTCCCATAGGTCTTCTTCAAAGAAACATTTTGTGGTTAGTAAAGCTGAAATTATGGGCACCTATTATCTCCTCTTTGTTGTAGACTGTAACATTCTTAGGGCTTCCCTGATGGCTCCGTGGTGAAGAATCTACCTGCCAGTGCAGAAGACTCTGATTTGATCCATCGGTCAGAAAGACCCTCTGGAGAAGGAAATGGCAACCCACTCCGGTATTGTTGCCTAGGAAATTCCACGGACCACTGGACAGAGCCAGGTGGACTGCCGTCCACGGGGCAAAAAAGAGTTGGACCCGACTTAGTGACTGAACAGAACAGATAATATTCTTAAATGAGAAAGTACTCTTTCTCCAGGGGCTGGGGTACCTCGTTGGCTCAGGGAAAACGAAGAGGGAAGGGACAGTTAGTGACTTTGGGAAGGTCTTGTACACACTGCTATATTTAAAATGGGTAACTAACAAAGACCTATTTATTGTACAGTATGTGGCACTCTGCTTAATGTAATGTGCTCACCTGAATGGGAGGGGGCTTGGGGGGGAGAATGGATTCATGTCTCTGTCTGGCCGAGTCCTCTGACTGCTCACCAGAAACTATGGCAGCATTGTTCATTGACTATACCCCAATAGAAAATGTTTTTGGTGTTAAAAAAATAAATTGAATTATAAAAAAAAAGTAAATTGAATTATAAAAACTGAAGGATGTCCTCAATGCTACTTTTTGGCTTTAAAATGTGAGACACTTTCAGCCTAAATATTTTGCTAGGTACTGCCTTTTTGCTCCTTTTCAGAATATCTTTCTTCAACAAATATTTTTACAAGACAAAGCTCATCAAACAGTAGTCTTTGTGATCGCTTCATTAAATGTAGATACTGCACAATTGTGGGCTTTGTCAATCGCCTGTCCTTCTGGGATAGAATCTAATTTCTTCTAATTAAAATGAGAATCTCCATCAAAAGATTGAGTCAAGATAGTCTGAAGTACTCTTACAGAATTTCAATATTGAGCTCTCATTAATTAATGTATTCCCATCCCCCCTTAATTTTCAGGGATAAATTTCAATGTCTCTTTATGTCTTTTTTTTTCAAGACTTGTTTGCAATTAATATAATTCTTTTAGATCTTCAGAAACTAAAAACCCAAGTGTTAAATAATCAAGGTTTTCTAAATTTTTTAAACAACATGCACCCAGAGTTTAAAGGACTGCTTTACAAAAAAGTTGAGTATTGTGGTAGGGTACTTAGATTGACTTCAAAATCTCCAATTATTCTAAAATCGGGTAGATGGCAGGTAGTGGAGAGAAAACATAGTAAGCTATGCTGAAGCATGTTTTTTTTTTTTTTTTAACTTTTCATCAGTGTTGTCCCAAAATGTTGGCAATGACAGCCTTTGCTTAAACTGGTAGAATGCCGGCCCTTTTGGATCTTATATGAATTATATGTGCCCCATCCGTAATTCCAACTAAATTTCTGCTTCATAATTTCTTAATTTAGTAAGGATTCTTTTTTTTTTTTGACTATGGCACTGTGCTTCACCAAAAACTATATTTATATCATCACTGCAAAAACAAGTGTCATTTACCTTCAGTGTCAATTGCACAATATCCATAATAGTTTCCCAGATGATGCTCAATTAATACAGAAAACTTCTTAAAGCTTTATTCTGAGTCCGTGATTCAAATGAAAAGAAAAAAAAGAAATGTTATTGAGCTAATTGATTTTTCTATCTGAGGAATCTTATAACACTTAATTAAAACTTGCATCAGTTTACTGTTTGTATAATTTTCCTAATGAAGGAAACATGCAAACAGTGATCGTGTCACTTTTGTATGCGAATGTGACAGTTTGAATTGTCACAAGATGTAGAGGATGGTAAAATTTGCGGTACTGCCTTTTTGCTCCTTTTCAGAATATCTTTCTTCAACAAATATTTTTACAAGACAAAGCTCATCAAACAGTAGTCTTTGTGATCGCTTCATTAAATGTAGATACTGCACAATTGTGGGCTTTGTCAATCGCCTGTCCTTCTGGGATAGAATCTAATTTCTTCTAATTAAAATGAGAATCTCCATCAAAAGATTGAGTCAAGATAGTCTGAAGTACTCTTACAGAATTTCAATATTGAGCTCTCATTAATTAATGTATTCCCATCCCCCCTTAATTTTCAGGGATAAATTTCAATGTCTCTTTATGTCTTTTTTTTTCAAGACTTGTTTGCAATTAATATAATTCTTTAGATCTTCAGAAACTAAAAACCCAAGTGTTAAATAATCAAGGTTTTCTAAATTTTTTAAACAACATGCACCCAGAGTTTAAAGGACTGCTTTACAAAAAAGTTGAGTATTGTGGTAGGGTACTTAGATTGACTTCAAAATCTCCAATTATTCTAAAATCGGGTAGATGGCAGGTAGTGGAGAGAAAACATAGTAAGCTATGCTGAAGCATGTTTTTTTTTTTTTTTTAACTTTTCATCAGTGTTGTCCCAAAATGTTGGCAATGACAGCCTTTGCTTAAACTGGTAGAATGCCGGCCCTTTTGGATCTTATATGAATTATATGTGCCCCATCCGTAATTCCAACTAAATTTCTGCTTCATAATTTCTTAATTTAGTAAGGATTCTTTTTTTTTTTTGACTATGGCACTGTGCTTCACCAAAAACTATATTTATATCATCACTGCAAAAACAAGTGTCATTTACCTTCAGTGTCAATTGCACAATATCCATAATAGTTTCCCAGATGATGCTCAATTAATACAGAAAACTTCTTAAAGCTTTATTCTGAGTCCGTGATTCAAATGAAAAGAAAAAAAAGAAATGTTATTGAGCTAATTGATTTTTCTATCTGAGGAATCTTATAACACTTAATTAAAACTTGCATCAGTTTACTGTTTGTATAATTTTCCTAATGAAGGAAACATGCAAACAGTGATCGTGTCACTTTTTGTATGCGAATGTGACAGTTTGAAATTGAAAATGAGTGTAATTCGAGTCTCACTTTCATTAGGATGTAGAGGATGGTAAAAGACTGTCTGTCTTTAGGAACTACTAAGAAAACACTGGATTAACAAGTATATATTTTTAAAAAGCTATGAAAGACCTGGGGATGCAGAGAAGTGGCTGTTCTAGGGAGAGAGCCAGTTCTGTCTAGATGAGCAAAGATTGGTGGCAGATTTTATATGTGGGTGGTGTTATCTGGACCTCCTTTGTGACTCAGACGGTAAAGAATCTTCCAGCAATGCAGGAGACCCGGGTTTGATCCCTGGGTTGGGAAGATCCCTTAGAGTAGGGCATGGCGACCCACTCCAGTACTCTTGCCTGGAGAATCCCATGGACAGAGGAGCTTGGTGGGCTACAGTCCATGGGGTCATAAAGAGTCAAACACAACTGAGTGACCAACACTTGATGTTACCCTGACAGTATATGGCTGGGCAGAGGAGTGAGTGTGCCATAAAGTTGTTTCACTGGAATAAACTAAACTAAACTTTTAATTACTGTGTAAGCCAGCCCGATTGGAATTTTGAAGTGCCCCAAATGCAAAGCTTAAGTCTACCCTATTTCAGAATTCCCATTTAAAAAATTCCTATTTGGATGACTTTTTTGTTTGCTGGAGAATATCCTGAGAGAAAATTTTTCAAAAAGAATACTTGGGATGTAAATGTTCTAAGTACTTTCATATCTCCAAAGATTTATGTTGTACCTTCACAAATAGTTTTTTAAAAGTAAAGAGAATTATACGTTTAGAATTTTATTTCTTTAATAAGGACCCTGGGGCATCGCTCTATTGTTTTCTAGCTTCCAGTGTTGCTGATGGAAAGTCACATGTCAATGTGATTATAATTCCTTTGCAGGTAATCTGATTTTCTTGTCTGCAAACTTTTATTTTTCTCCTTCCTCTTGGAGTTCTATTTCCATGAGAGTGTGTCTGAGCATGTGTTTTTTTTTCATTCATTTTTCTTGGTACCTGGTGGGCTCTGTTGATCTCAAGGTGTGTATGTTTCCTTGGTGCTTGGGGATGTTATTCTATCATTTGTGTAATTTATATGTTTCCTACTTTTTATGTTTTCCTAGAACTCTTAACAGGACTTTATAGGCTGATCTTATATGTCTTGTACTTTTTCCCCTTCCTATTGTTCTTTCCCTTCCTGATAGGCATTTGGGGGATTTTCTGAACTTCAAGTTTTCTCCTATGAAATTTTTGTTCTAGCAATGAGATTTCTAAGAACTCACTTTTTAACCTTTTGTTTTATATGGGAGTATAGTTGATTAACAAGGTTGCATTACTTTCAGGTAAACAGAGAAGTGATCCCAGTTATACATATACATGCATCTGTTCGTTTTTGAATTCTTTTCTCATTTGGGTTCTTAAATAACACTGAGCAGAGTTCCCTGTGCTATGCAGCAGGTCATCGCTGGTTATCCATTCTAAACCTAGCGGTGTGTCTGTGTCAATGCCAACTCCCTCTACCTATCCCTTCCTCCCGCCCTTCTCCCAGGGAATCATGAGTCTAAGGACTCTTTTTTGATCTCTAACTGCACTGTTTTAAGCCCAACATGTTCCTCTTTTAGGAACACACTGTCTTCGTGAAGTTCTCTAAGGACGTTCATCTTTCAGAAGTTGCTTCCTTTCTCGGAGTCCGTGTGCTCGCCCAGGCTCTTGCCTCTGGTGCCGCGGGTGTCCCCTGTGAAGAGATGGGGTGGCGAGCGTCTGAAGGTCATGGGGGGTTCTTCGCTTCCAAGACTGAGTCATTCTGTTTGGGTTTCTGCTCAGACAGTGGGCTCCACCAACCCGAAGATTTATATGTTCCTTTAGCACTTGGGAATGTCACTGAGATTCTAGTACTATGTAGTTCATACATCTCCATTTTATTTAGTTTTTTTTCCTAGAATTTCTAGTAAACTCTGACGTTTCTGCCCGAGCCTCTTCTTCCTAGCATGGGAATGCTCCTGGGAGGTCTGCATGTTGACTGGGTGATTTTGCGGTCGCTGTTTCGCCCTTAACTCATGTCTGACTCTTTGTGACCCTGTGGACTCTAGCCCGCCAGGCTCCTCTGTCTGTGGGATTTTCCAGGCAAGAATACTGGAGTGAGTTGCCATTTCCTCTTCTAGGGGATCTCTCCAGTCCAGGGGTTGAGCCCACATCCCTTGCATTGGCAGGTGGGTTCTTTACCACTGAGCCACCAGGGAAGCCCCAGGTTGGTTTTGCATCAGTGTGAATAGGTTCAGAGAAGTCGGGCCTGTGAGGCCCCCACATCCAAGCGCTTACGCCCACACCCAGAGGCCTCTAATGGAGGGAGGATGCGCCATCCTCACACGGGCTGGCGCTCAGAGCTGGGGGGTAAGGCCTGACCTGGGGTTAAGATGCTTGTGATGCTCAAGAGAGAAGGACATGAGGCTTGAGCGAACCTGGGATGGAAGGGTGGGCAAAACTTGAGGACTGGAGGGAGAAGGAGGCATCACATTGGCAGAGGGGCCAACACAGAAACAGGGACATGCGCACGCGCGCGCGCGTGTGTGTGGTGAGGGGAAGCTGACCAGGGAAGCGGGGAGAGTGCCTTCTGGAGGCGTGGAGGCTAAGGTTAAGCGTGGCTGGAGAGGGCAGAAATGCAGGTCTAGGCACCAGCGTCACAGGGGGCGGCTGGGGCACAGCGGCTGCCGGCCTCCAGAGGCAGAGGAGAGAGGAGCGGCCTGAGCGCGGGCCGCTCTGGGGCTGGGAGGGGAGGAGGGAGAGCCGGGGGTGTGGCATCTGCTCGGCGCTCCTTGCCTGCAGCCCACCCTTCCTTCTCCACCGCTCGGCTGGACGTCTCTGCTGTCCGGCTGGGCGCCAGCGCGGTGCGGGGGGACAGGCTGGACTTCTCACCCCGAGTCCCCCTTTTTTCTGTGTCTGTGGCCTGTGAGACGCTCTCTGTCTGGAGCGAGTGGCCGTCACCCACCTGCTCTCCTGCAGTGGAGGTCGCGATGCCCCGTCACACGCGTGAGCTCACGTGTTCCGGGCACTGAGTCCAAGTGGGATGTGGACTAGGGCGTCCCCCAGATGTGGGGGTGACCTCAGCTGGCTTAACCCCTCTGAGCCTCGATTTCCTTGTGTGTAAAGCTGCGACAATAACATTTTTGTCACTTACGTGTTCTAAGCCTCAGGTGTATCCACCGGAAGTGGGATTGGGACACACTTCTTTCCTGGGGGCTGTGCGGCATCTGGGGGTCCTTGCTACTCCTGGTCTTTTTGGGTGACTGCCCGCTGCCTTGTGGCTGCGTGCCTGCTCGGCTGTGAGTGGAGGACCTCTGGGTCTCTGGTGCCCCTTCTGTCTTGCCCCTTGAGCTGGATGGGTCCTCAGCACAGCCCAGATCCCTGTGCTGGGCCGTCTAAGCCCAGTTTCTGGGCTCTCTCCGCTTTCAGGAGAGAAGGAGAGTATGAGATCACCTTCCTGGAGTACCTGAGGCTTCAGAGGACAAAGACAGGCTCTCTGCTGTGTTCTTACTCCTCAGCTCAGCTCTGAGGGGCGGGGACTGGCTTGTTCAGAGGAAATGGGTGACCAAGGACAAAGCAGCTCAGCAGAGGAGGGGTCACCAAAGACAGCCGGCGTAGGATGCTGGCTCCAAGATCTGCAGACGAGGAGGGCGGGTGGTCCCAGCACGTGCAGTGAATCCCACCTTCTGTCGGCAGAGGCTCTGAGAACAAGCCGGCAGTGACCTCTGAGCACACGCAGCCCGGCTGTGGGCAGTGGTGTTGGGTTTACGGCCCAGCAGGTGCTGGGAGAAGCACGATGTGGCACTGAGCTCGCCGGGTGACTAAAACCAGTTCAGTGTCTGGAAGAAAGGAATTCGTGTCATTCAAGGTCATCCAGAATCAATATCAGCTTTCTGCTGTCCACTTTCGGCCGACCCGCCTGGACGCTGGCTGGGCTCGGGCTCCCCGCCTGCCTCACTCCCGGGGCCTGGTGGCCCCACGCGGGCTGTGCTGTCTCGGCTGACCATGCACGTCCACCACCTCCCTTGACGTGGCCCTGCGCCCTGGCAGCCAAGCCCGCGGACCTCCGCCTGTTTACAGCAGAGGCTCCGAGGGGCCTGAGCTCAGCGTGGAGCCCTTCTGCTGCCATCTTAAAGTCTGAGTACTGTTATCTTTCAACGTATATTTTGTCTGTGAAATCTGACGGGACCAGGGAGCTCTCACCCGAGCAGAACAGATCTGTGTAGGCTTCATGTTTTCTGTCCTCGCTTCCCACGTGCAGAGAGCCTTCGTGAAGCCCCATGAGCACACGTCAAGGACTGCATGAGCGAGGGTGCTGACCTCCGCAGGAGGCCAGTCCACTCTCTGTTTAAACCAGAATTTCTTTGAATCCAGGAACACGAGCCACCAAGTGTCTGGGTCTCTGGTGCCCCTTCTGTCTTGCCCCTTGAGCTGGATGGGTCCTCAGCACAGCCCAGATCCCTGTGCTGGGCCGTCTAAGCCCAGTTTCTGGGCTCTCTCCGCTTTCAGGAGAGAAGGAGAGTATGAGATCACCTTCCTGGAGTACCTGAGGCTTCAGAGGACAAAGACAGGCTCTCTGCTGTGTTCTTACTCCTCAGCTCAGCTCTGAGGGGCGGGGACTGGCTTGTTCAGAGGAAATGGGTGACCAAGGACAGAGCAGCTCAGCAGAGGAGGGGTCACCAAAGACAGCCGGTGGAGGATGCTGGCTCCAAGATCTGCAGACGAGGAGGGCGGGTGGTCCCAGCACGTGCAGTGAATCCCACCTTCTGTCGGCAGAGGCTCTGAGAACAAGCCGGCAGTGACCTCTGGGCACACGCAGCCCGGCTGTGGGCAGTGGTGTTGGGTTTACGGCCCAGCAGGTGCTGGGAGAAGCACGATGTGGCACTGAGCTCGCCGGGTGACTAAAACCAGTTCAGTGTCTGGAAGAAAGGAATTCGTGTCATTCAAGGTCATCCAGAATCAATATCAGCTTTCTGCTGTCCACTTTCGGCCGACCCGCCTGGACGCTGGCTGGGCTCAGGCTCCCCGCCTGCCTCGTTCCCGGGGCCTGGTGGCCCCACGCGGGCTGTGCTGTCTCGGCTGATCATGCACGTCCACCACCTCCCTTGACGTGGCCCTGTGCCCTGGCAGCCAAGCCCGCGGACCTCCGCCTGTTTACAGCAGAGGCTCCGAGGGGCCTGAGCTCAGCGTGGAGCCCTTCTGCTGCCATCTTAAAGTCTGAGTACTGTTATCTTTCAACGTATATTTTGTCTGTGAAATCTGACGGGACCAGGGAGCTCTCACCCGAGCAGAACAGATCTGTGTAGGCTTCATGTTTTCTGTCCTCGCTTCCCACGTGCAGAGAGCCTTCGTGAAGCCCCATGAGCACACGTCAAGGACTGCATGAGCGAGGGTGCTGACCTCCGCAGGAGGCCAGTCCACTCTCTGTTTAAACCAGAATTTCTTTGAATCCAGGAACACGAGCCACCAAGTGATCCTGTCTTCTCTTTTCTTACTGTTGACTTAAAAAAAAGCATATGATTGTTGCGAGTCGAATTTTATAAGGGGCAAAATGAAGACTAGAGTCTAGGAGACAGCGCCTCAGATACCTCAGGGAAACTGCTCCAGAGAGGTAGGGGCAGGGGAAGAGCGTCCAGTCAGGCACATGTTTTTGCAGAAGGTTTCTGCTATAGTCACTAGGAGCAGACATCTCCATGAAGGATTTTAGTGCTTTCTAGATAGGAGGAGATGCAAGATAGGAGGAGATACGACTGGGCTCATAAAATTGACTCCTGAAGCTCATCTGTCTATCTGAAGACCTGCTCTGCCAGTTTTCCCAGAGCACAGATGGCCTCATTTCTGTGCTCTGCCCTGGACCCCTTTCAGGGGGGTGTAGAAGGTCAACAGCTGCAAAGCACCTGACCACGTGACCCTTGAATCCCCGTAGCAGGGGACGAGAGCAAGCACCAGTGTGCAGCTGGCACTGTCGAGGCTGCGATGTCCTTGTGGTGCTCCGTCGCTCAGTCGTGTCTGACTCTGCGACCCCATGGACCCCGCCAGGCTCCCCTGTCCTTCCCCGTCTCCCGGAGCTTGCCCAAACTCATGTCCATTGAGTCAGTGATGCCAACCAACCATCTCGTCCTCTGTCGTCCCCTTCTCCCCCTGCCTTGACTCTTGCCCAGCATCTGTGTATTCGTCCAGCACTTACCGTGAAGATGCTGACACAGCGGGCTGGGGGCAGAGGCGGGACAGCCTCAGACCCTCTCTTCCTGTCCTTCCTTGCTCAGCGGTCAGGCCCAGGACGGTGTGGGCCGAGTGTCAAGGCCTCCAGTGAACCCCTTGAGCTTTGTGCAGCGTCCCCGCTGTTTTGTTAAGGACACAGCTACCTAGGCCCACACAAAGTACACAACTAAGTGTGCGATGGGTTTTCTTTTTTTCCCTCGCTTCCCACGTGCAGAGAGCCTTCGTGAAGCCCCATGAGCACACGTCAAGGACTGCATGAGCGAGGGTGCTGACCTCCGCAGGAGGCCAGTCCACTCTCTGTTTAAACCAGAATTTCTTTGAATCCAGGAACACGAGCCACCAAGTGATCCTGTCTTCTCTTTTCTTACTGTTGACTTAAAAAAAAGCATATGATTGTTGCGAGTCGAATTTTATAAGGGGCAAAATGAAGACTAGAGTCTAGGAGACAGCGCCTCAGATACCTCAGGGAAACTGCTCCAGAGAGGTAGGGGCAGGGGAAGAGCGTCCAGTCAGGCACATGTTTTTGCAGAAGGTTTCTGCTATAGTCACTAGGAGCAGACATCTCCATGAAGGATTTTAGTGCTTTCTAGATAGGAGGAGATGCAAGATAGGAGGAGATACGACTGGGCTCATAAAATTGACTCCTGAAGCTCATCTGTCTATCTGAAGACCTGCTCTGCCAGTTTTCCCAGAGCACAGATGGCCTCATTTCTGTGCTCTGCCCTGGACCCCTTTCAGGGGGGTGTAGAAGGTCAACAGCTGCAAAGCACCTGACCACGTGACCCTTGAATCCCCGTAGCAGGGGACGAGAGCAAGCACCAGTGTGCAGCTGGCACTGTCGAGGCTGCGATGTCCTTGTGGTGCTCCGTCGCTCAGTCGTGTCTGACTCTGCGACCCCATGGACCCCGCCAGGCTCCCCTGTCCTTCCCCGTCTCCCGGAGCTTGCCCAAACTCATGTCCATTGAGTCAGTGATGCCAACCAACCATCTCGTCCTCTGTCGTCCCCTTCTCCCCCTGCCTTGACTCTTGCCCAGCATCTGTGTATTCGTCCAGCACTTACCGTGAAGATGCTGACACAGCGGGCTGGGGGCAGAGGCGGGACAGCCTCAGACCCTCTCTTCCTGTCCTTCCTTGCTCAGCGGTCAGGCCCAGGACGGTGTGGGCCGAGTGTCAAGGCCTCCAGTGAACCCCTTGAGCTTTGTGCAGCGTCCCCGCTGTTTTGTTAAGGACACAGCTACCTAGGCCCACACAAAGTACACAACTAAGTGTGCGATTTCAGTGCATTCAGTGCTCTTCTGTATTTAAAACTGGCATTGCACAGTATAATGATGAATGGTAAGAGTCACGTTAGTAATTAAAAAGTTTAATGATTCTGTGCTTAGAACAGCATTAAAGGGCAAATGAAAACCACCATCACATGTCAAGAAAGACACACAGAGAGACATATGTGAAATATAGAAGAAAATTTTGTAATTTTGTGAACAGAATGGCATTTTGACTCTGGTTTTTGAACGAGGGGCCCCCATTTTTATTTGGAGCTAGGGATCCCACCATTATGAAGAGAGCTCCGGGAGAGGAGGAGGGGACGGAGAGGCTGGAGGCCCAGCAGGATCCCCGAGCTGCTCGGGGCTGAGCCGGGAGTAGAGCCTGCTCTCTGATGGTGTCCGGATGCTGGGGGTGAGGAAGATGGTGGTGACGAAGGGGCACTGTGGGCTGAAGAGTAGCTCGTTCATCTTCACAGGAGTCCTGCCGGCGCTGGCGTCTTGGCGGGCCTCTCCTGGAATCAGCTCTTGCTTCGTGGAGGCCAGAGGTGCCTCCTTCTCAGGGCCTCCCACCTGTGGCCTGGGCTCTGCTCCTCCCTCGGGGGCAGGGGCGGGCTGGCCCTGGAGCTCACAGGGTGCACACGCTGTCTGGTGGGGATTCCCCATGGGGAGGAGGGAAACCCAGCAGCAGCTCTTGGAGAGGACGTGGGATGCTCCCCTTTCTGTGAAGACCCTCGGGAACAAGTGGGCTGCCCACGGCTGTCTGAGGTGCTCACCCGGTGGGAGCTCTTGGGGTCCAGCCCAGGGAGGGGACTGGTGATTTCCCCAGCGCTCCTCCCTGACAGATGCCTGATGGCCAGATGCTGAGATCTGAACCCAGGTCGCCTGGCTCCTGAATCTAAACACTTGAAAGACAGGAGGCAAGGTACCAGGAGCAGGAGGAGGGCATTCTGGTGACCTCGGCCTCTCGGACTTCTCCGGGCAGCTCAGCCGGCACCATTGCACCACGGCTGTGGGCACAGTTCTTATGTGGATTTGGGCCTGGGAGCTAGAGCGGAGGCTACAAGGACCTGAAGCCACAAGACCAGCCCCCCAGGGCTCGCAGCCAGACCTAATGGGATCGTCTGCGAGGGGAGGCAGACGTGGCGCAGACCCAGTCACCTGGGCTGCGTTTTCTGGAGGGCACGAGCTGACGCTTTCCTTCTTTCTTAGGCTGCGCCTGGTCTTCCCTGCGGCGTGTGGGCTCTTTGGTTGCAGCATGGCAACTCTTAGTCTAGGCATCTGGGGTCTAGTTCCCTGACCAGGGGTCGAACCCAGATACCTTGCATTGGGAGTGCTGAGTCTTAGCCACTGACCACCGGGGAAGTCCCCATGAGCTGGAATTGATGGCCTCTGACCTTGTGCCCGGATGACCCTCCCAAAGCTGTTTCCCCCAGACTTGGCCAAGAGGCTGAGCTTCAGGGTGTTCTACATTAGAAGCTGTTCAGTCTCACCCACAGGCAGCCAGCCCCATGTGGGGCAGGGCTGTGGAGACCACCTGCCAGAGGCAGCCCCTGACTCCTCAGGGCACAGGGTGGGCGGGACACTCCAATGAGCCTGCTGGGAGGCGTCGCTGGGGTGTCGCCTCTCTTGGCTGAGCAGCTCTTGCTGGCAGCACAAGGGGCGGGGTCCTCCCCAGTCACAGCTTTCTGCAGCATTGATTTACCAGGTACATCAGTCTACAAGATGATAACAAACTTAATACCCCATTTTATGAAAACAAACAAAGATATGATGAATTAAACATACAGTCTGCATGAGCTCTGAAGATCTAATGGGATTTGGCAGAAACTCCACATTTTTGGAGAGCTTCCCTGAGTTCCTGCTCCCAGGAGCCCACCTTCGAGTTTATCGCCCTCAGCGGGGCCTCCCCGAGGGCCAGCGGGAGGGCCGGTAATGACGGCCAGCTCCTGCCGGCAGTCTAAAGTCGGCAGGTTTATTCTCGCTGCGCATGGAGGTCTCCAGCCTTAATTGCCTCATCGGCATTCCACAGGCGCGGCGAGGCGAAGCCCTCGGAGTCACCTCGCAGAGCCACGCTCAGCCAAGGGAGCCCCTGTCTTCGGACATGGGCTGCCAGCTTTCTGTGTCCCGCGGTCCTCGTGGGCCGCGCGCTCTGGGGGGCCAGGCAGCTGCCTGTGGGCTGGGAGGCTGGCTTGGCTGCTCCAGGAGGGTCTCAGCTGCATGGCCCCCCGGGGTCCGGGCTGCAGGTAAGGGCTGATCCTGTCCACACAGTAGGCGGGGAGAAGGGGGCCCTCTGGCCTGTATTCTAGGGCACTGCCCCCTGGGTGCACCCAGGTTGCTGGAGGATGTCACACTTTTTTTTTTTTTGGCTGCACTGTGAGGCTCTCAGGATCTTAGTTCCCAGACCAGGGCTCGGCCCCGTGGCCCTGCCGCGGAAGTGCAAGGTCCTAACCATTTGACTGTCGGGGAGGTCCTGCGAACGCCACACTTCGCCAAAGACTGTCTGTCTTTGCCAAAGACTTCCTTCCTCTTACCTGCGGCAGGACCCTGTGTGCATCTGGGAAGGAGTCTTGTGTCCAGCCAAGGCCTGGTCTGTGTCACCCTGACCTCGACCTGGTCCCGGGCACATGTTCCCACTCGGCCCAGAGTTGCTTCTGGGGCCTGGAGGGAGAAGGTGGGGCCTGGGAAGGTTCCAGAGGAAGGCTGCACGGGGACCCTCAGCCCTGCGCTGGTCTGGGGGTAATGAAAGGTCTGGTTGTCCAAGGCTGTAACTGGGAAAAGGGCCTGTCATCCCACACGAGGACCCAAACCAGTCCTTCCCTCCAGCCTTGGTGGCGGCGGTTGCCTGGGGTTGGAGGCAGGCCTGTGACCTGCCTTCCCTGCCTCTGCCCGCCTCGTCTGAAGCGTATGCTTTCCCCCGATTAGAAAACAGTTCCATCAGAGTCTCAGTGCGGCCGGCGTGGGGAGGGGAGGGGCATCTGTGAATCTCTGGGGTGCCGTCAGCACATACCATGACCATAGCCTTGCTGGGGCAAGAGTCGACTCCTCATTATTATAGTAAATGGTACCTACTAATCACCGTAACACTAACAAGGGCAAGTACTCTGGCACTAAGACTGTGTGTTCTGTACAAGCCAGTGACCACGACTTGTCCCTCACAGTACTAGCACGTCTTAGGGATCTTATGATGAGGTCTGCTATTGGTCTCATTTTACAGATGCAAAAACCGAGTCTTACTAAGCAACTTGCTCCACGTGGCCCAGTGACTAAGAGGCAGCCCTGGGATCTGAGGGCTCAACCCCTGTGCTCTCACCTGGCCCATCCTGATCCCCTTTTCTACGCCAGGCCTGGTGTTCAGGCTCTCTAGGCGGTACTCCATTTTCATCTCATAGTGACCTTTGCGGTGGGCCCTGCCTCGATGTCCTCTTTTAGGCAGGGACCCTGGAGCTCAGAGAGGCTCAGTGACTTGTCCTAGTCACACAGCTAATAGGTGGTGGACCAGGCGCTGGAACCCTGGATGCCTGACTGAGAGCCCTTCCCCTTGATGGGGCTGCAGCTCCATGCTGATGGGGGACTCTGGGGAGGGAATATTCTTATAAATAAGGGGGGCAAATCAGCTGCAATCACAAGACAGGGCAACTGCACAGGCTGTGGTTCTGCCCTCCACCAGCCATGGGACAGAGACTGTCCCCAGTGAGGGCGTCTGAGGAAAGGCTGAGCACCCCCTGCATCACGAGGGACAGCGTGTGGACCCTGACCTGAATCCATGTGTGTCTGGGCTGTGAGTCTTTGGCTTCTCATTTCAAAAGCCATGACTGGGCTTTTCCCCAAGACTCTAAACACACAGTAACAACCAATGATTTTTCCATAATTATATTGTAACACTGTCATCCTTTCAACGGAAATGGCATATTTGCATTTCCCTGTTCATCTGGAAATTCACTCCCCTTTCCCCAGCCTGACCTGCCTCTCCTGCCTCTGCCCGCCTGCTGAAGCGTATGCTTTCCCGATTAGAAAACAGTTCCATCAGAGTCTCAGTGCGGCCGGGCGTGGGAGGGAGGGGCATCTGTGAATCTCTGGGGTGCCGTCAGCACATACCATGACCATAGCCTTGCTGGGGCAAGAGTCGACTCCTCATTATTATAGTAAATGGTACCTACTAATCACCGTAACACTAACAAGGGCAAGTACTCTGGCACTAAGACTGTGTGTTCTGTACAAGCCAGTGACCACGACTTGTCCCTCACAGTACTAGCACGTCTTAGGGATCTTATGATGAGGTCTGCTATTGGTCTCATTTTACAGATGCAAAAACCGAGTCTTACTAAGCAACTTGCTCCACGTGGCCCAGTGACTAAGAGGCAGCCCTGGGATCTGAGGGCTCAACCCCTGTGCTCTCACCTGGCCCATCCTGATCCCCTTTTCTACGCCAGGCCTGGTGTTCAGGCTCTCTAGGCGGTACTCCATTTTCATCTCATAGTGACCTTTGCGGTGGGCCCTGCCTCGATGTCCTCTTTTAGGCAGGGACCCTGGAGCTCAGAGAGGCTCAGTGACTTGTCCTAGTCACACAGCTAATAGGTGGTGGACCAGGCGCTGGAACCCTGGATGCCTGACTGAGAGCCCTTCCCCTTGATGGGGCTGCAGCTCCATGCTGATGGGGGACTCTGGGGAGGGAATATTCTTATAAATAAGGGGGGCAAATCAGCTGCAATCACAAGACAGGGCAACTGCACAGGCTGTGGTTCTGCCCTCCACCAGCCATGGGACAGAGACTGTCCCCAGTGAGGGCGTCTGAGGAAAGGCTGAGCCCCCCCTGCATCACGAGGGACAGCGTGTGGACCCTGACCTGAATCCATGTGTGTCTGGGCTGTGAGTCTTTGGCTTCTCATTTCAAAAGCCATGACTGGGCTTTTCCCCAAGACTCTAAACACACAGTAACAACCAATGATTTTTCCATAATTATATTGTAACACTGTCATCCTTTCAACGGAAATGGCATATTTGCATTTCCCTGTTCATCTGGAAATTCACTGCATGCCTAGGAGATCGCCGTGGACAGTTAGGGGCCTTTTCTTTGTGTGCAGGTTCAGTGCTACATTCACCAAGCGCCCTTGCTTGGGAGCTGGGGTCCCAGGCCCGCCCTTGGGGACCTCCTAGACTAGGGAACTCAGAAGTGCTCTGGGTGGCCCTGGCACTGGGACTGCATCATTCAGTGACTATTTACCCAGGGTCTATTATGTGCATGAAATTGGAATTTAAATTATTCATATTTTCACTCATTGATTGGTTTTTAAATTGGAAAGTGCCTTGTGATGTATTCTATAAAAACCCACCAGACTTGTGACCTTGTACACGTCTAGGATAAAGATCAACTACAAATTGAAAATTAGACTGAGAGTTCACGCATGCTCCATGGTGTCCATGTTTCCAGGCAGAGCTGGAATCTGTCTTGTGTGTCTCTATCCTGGCTATGCAGTCATCTGGGAAGTCTTGTAAAGAATCCCTGCTCTAAAGTTAAAAGTAAAATTAAAAAAAAAAATACAGATTAAAAAAAAAAAGAGTCCCTGCTCTCATCTGTGCCCCACCCACTGTGGATTCTGATTTGACAGGTTTGAGGCAGAACCTTGGAGAAAAGCTGTTTGTTTAAAGATCCCCAGTGGTTTTTCTGTGTAGCCATGTTGTGAGTCATTGGTCTAAGCCAGCAGTTCTTTTTCTTTTAATAACTTGAGTACACACTTTTATTTTATTAATTTTTTGACCACCCTATGCGGCTTGTGGGACTGTGTTTTCCCAATCAGGCATTGTCCCCTGCGGTGGAAACATAAGGTTTTAACCACTGGACCAACAGGGGAACCCCTGTGTAAGCAGTTCTTAACCTTAGCTATACCTTAGACTCTTCTGGGGAATTTTACAAGTTCCCTAGCTCAGGCTGCACCCAGTCCACCAAATAAGGGGGTGCCAGCCAACTGTTACTATATGTCAGAGGTCCCAGGGTGATTCCAGTGTGTTGCCAAGATTCAGAGCCATTGGTCTGCACATAATTATGACTGAACGTTGGTTGGCGATGGCATCACAGAAGATGTGAGATTGGAGTTGGGTTTTGAAGGGTAAATAGGAGTTTTATAAGATCCCTATAGGGGAAGAAGGGGCTTTTCCTTGTAGCAAAACCAGCGTGTCTGGAGGTAGCAGAGCAGGAAGGAGAGTGGAAAGTTTCGAATGCAGCGTGACTAGAGCAGGGGCTGGGAGGGCCTGAGCCTGGGAGGAAGGAATGCTCCAGGGTGAGACCGCAGGTTCTGGCAGTGGCGAGCAGGTAGGAAGCGACTGGGTCTGGGCTGGTTATGGCTGTTCCTGCCGTAATGGCCGGCCTCGAGGGCAAGGCTGGAGGAGGGGAGACCCGCCACAAAGCCGTTTCAAAAGCCCGGAGAGAAGAACTGATGTTTTCGAACTGTGGTGCTGGAGAAGTCTCTGGACAGTCTCTTGGGCATCAAGAAGATCAAACCAGTCCATCCTAAAGGAAATCACCTGCATAGTCATTGGAAGGACGGATGCTGAAGCCGAAGCTCCAATACTTTGGCCACCGGCTGCGAAGAGCTGACTCACTGGAAAAGGCCCTGATGCTGGGAGAGACTGAGGGCAGGAGGCGAAGGGGCGACAGAGGTGAGATGGTTAGATGGCGTCATCAACTCAGTGGACATGAACCTGAGCAAACTTTAGGAGCGAGTGAAGGACAGGGAGCCGGCGTGCTGCAGTCCACGGGGCTGCAAAGAGTTGGACCCGACTGAGCGGCTGAACAAGACCGAGGTGGAGGCCACAGGGTGAAGGAGAGCGTGCTTTCTGGAGATACTTCTTTCTGAATAAGTTTTATGTATTTTTAATTTTGGCCATGCCATGCAGCTTGTGGGGTTGGTCCCGACCAGGATGGAACGTGTGCCCCGCAGTCGAGCTTGGAGTCTAGCCACTGGGCCAGGAAGGCCCTGGAGACCCTTCTGAGCTGCTGGACCCAGTCCACCAAATAAGGGGGTGCCAGCCAACTGTTACTATATGTCAGAGGTCCCAGGGTGATTCCAGTGTGTTGCCAAGATTCAGAGCCATTGGTCTGCACATAATTATGACTGAACGTTGGTTGGCGATGGCATCACAGAAGATGTGAGATTGGAGTTGGGTTTTGAAGGGTAAATAGGAGTTTTATAAGATCCCTATAGGGGAAGAAGGGGCTTTTCCTTGTAGCAAAACCAGCGTGTCTGGAGGTAGCAGAGCAGGAAGGAGAGTGGAAAGTTTCGAATGCAGCGTGACTAGAGCAGGGGCTGGGAGGGCTTGAGCCTGGGAGGAAGGAATGCTCCAGGGTGAGACCGCAGGTTCTGGCAGTGGCGAGCAGGTAGGAAGCGACTGGGTCTGGGCTGGTTATGGCTGTTCCTGCCGTAATGGCCGGCCTCGAGGGCAAGGCTGGAGGAGGGGAGACCCGCCACAAAGCCGTTTCAAAAGCCCGGAGAGAAGAACTGATGTTTTCGAACTGTGGTGCTGGAGAAGTCTCTGGACAGTCTCTTGGGCATCAAGAAGATCAAACCAGTCCATCCTAAAGGAAATCACCTGCATAGTCATTGGAAGGACGGATGCTGAAGCCGAAGCTCCAATACTTTGGCCACCGGCTGCGAAGAGCTGACTCACTGGAAAAGGCCCTGATGCTGGGAGAGACTGAGGGCAGGAGGCGAAGGGGCGACAGAGGTGAGATGGTTAGATGGCGTCATCAACTCAGTGGACATGAACCTGAGCAAACTTTAGGAGCGAGTGAAGGACAGGGGAGCCCGGCGTGCTGCAGTCCACGGGGCTGCAAAGAGTTGGACCCGACTGAGCGGCTGAACAAGACCGAGGTGGAGGCCACAGGGTGAAGGAGAGCGTGCTTTCTGGAGATACTTCTTTCTGAATAAGTTTTATGTATTTTTAATTTTGGCCATGCCATGCAGCTTGTGGGGTTGGTCCCCGACCAGGATGGAACGTGTGCCCCCCGCAGTCGAAGCTTGGAGTCTAGCCACTGGACGGCCAGGGAAGGCCCTGGAGACCCTTCTGAGCTGCTGGATGGGTTTGAAACACGTCTGCCGATTTTACGACACGCTTCCCCACGGAAAGCTGGTATTTGTAGCCCTCCCCTGTGTTTGGGCTGCTCTTCTAGGTGCCAGAACGCAGCGGAAGAGGCAGAGGGCAAATTTGGAGGCAGCATTCTGTTGGCAGCCCTGGCATCGCTTTAGAAAAATCTGATTGCCCTGAGGCCACCAGGCCGGGAGGATGCCCAGCCCACATCCGCGTGTACATGTCGCGTTCTGTCCAGAAGATGCAGCCGAGGCCCCAGCCGATGCATTAGTGACCAGAGACGCGCGTGAGGACGCCGCAGGAGGACCCCAGACTCCCGCCCTGAGTCTCCCCACCTGAGGCTCCAGATGCCGGGGGGCGGAGACCAGCTCTCTGGCTGCCCGTGTGAGCTCCTGGCCTGTGGAAGCCCGTCTGTGAAGACAGGAAGAGGGTGGCTTCAGGCCCCGCGGCAGGCGCTGCAGGAGCACGTGGACTTGGTGAGCAGTCAGCCGCAGGGCTGAGGAGGACGGAGGCGTGAGGGGTGCCCCTGCTTCTGGATCACATTGCATCTGCTGGATCACAGGGGCCGGTGCATGCTGGCGGGAGGTGTCCAGGGGGCGGAGGAGCTCTTGGTGGCCACGGTCTGCTTCCCTCCCCCAGAGAGCCCTGCCTCTGGCCTCTCTTCAAAGAGCCCTGCGTGTCCCGGGACAGTGGCTGTAATTCGCCCAACAGAGGGGTGGGATCCCTGCCCAGCAGCCCCGGGATCTCCTGGGCCCTTGTTAGAGATGCAGATGCTGGGGCCCCAGCTGTGCTGTGACGAGCTCTCCAGTAAGGGCCGGGGAGGTCCGCTTCCCGTAGGGTGTGCCCCAGCCTGCCCTGTGGTTGGAGTCACCCGGGCTGCTTGTTAAACATCTGTGTGCCAGAGCTCACCGCAAGCCCTCCGAGTGTCAGTGCGCGCGCGCGTGTCTGTGGGTCTCTGGGTGTCAGACCGTGTGCACATGTGCATGGCTTCTCCGAGCTCCTGGGTGCTTTGCCCGCTGGTGAGAAGCCCCCTCGCTCTGTTGTTCTGAGTTGCCAGCTGCCAGGCCCTGTGCCGAGTGTTTGCAGGGTGACGGACGGCAGATGCCATGAGGCCATTTTTGTGGCAGTTTAGGGGTACACACCTGTATTGTTCCCGTTACTCAGGTGAGTAAATGGAGGTCCAGGGCTCAGGAGCTCCCCCGCCTCTCCGATTAGCCAGGGAGATGGCCTGGGCTGACTCAAGGCCCCATGTTTAGCTATGCCCAAGAACACATAGTAACTCCAGACCAACAAGCATCCCTGGGTAACTGCTCCAAGCCAAAGGGCCCTTGATCCACAGGTCAGTCTCGGAATTCTGCCTCAGCCAGTGTCTCTGCCCAAACCTCCCTGTCCTTCCTAAACGCTCGACATCAATTCACAGACTCAACCCAGTGAAGCCTCCTGGGGTGCCTGGCCACCAGAGAGGTGCTGAGGGGGGCAGACTGCAACGGCGGGCCTCGCACGGGTCACAGTCCCTGCCCCGCGGAGCCAGAGGCTGAATCCGTTGAGAGCAGGCAGTCTCGATGCTCGCAGAGGACGGCAGCCTGGCCCCGGGCCAGCCCTCAGGGTCCCTTCCCTGTGGACACACCGGGGCCAGCTGAGTGAGAAGGGAGTGGACTGCTGATTCCAACATGTCATTTTGCTGCTGAAATCTGCTGAGTTAAAAGAATCCGAGAGAGTGGTGTATTTACCGCTGAAGTCATGTCAAACGGAATTAGGGATGTAAATCACATTTGCTACGGCTTCGCTCCTTCTTTAACCGCCCCCCGAACGGAGCGTCTCCGTGAGCCCTGTGCACAGGCAGAAAACGAGGGTGGCGGAGGAGAAAGCGAGGGCAGAACCTCGGAGTCAGCAATGAATCAAACCGCTTGTTTATTCTTACTAAAGTGACGCAGATCAATTCGAACACGGTAGGACGCGCCAGGAATTCAGCTTTGTGGGACGCTTCACGCGTTCTGGGTCCATCCTCAAGCGGTTCTGGGGGCGGGCATGGGAGGCTTACCGTCAGCCTCAACTTTCAGGAAAGGAAACTGAGGCTCGGAGATCAAGGAACGTGGCTGGGTCACACCGCCAGGGACGGGGCCACCGTCGACCCGCCCGCTCTGCCCCAAATCTAGGACACGGTCTCCAATCGGACGGAAATGCTCATAAGGCCGTGGTGTTCATCCCTGTCCACACTCCTGCATGATTATATGGGGTCACCATGACCTTGAGGAGGGAGGAGCGTGGGTTTGGACCCCAAATTCCACCCTGAACTCGCACCAGCACTATTGGGAGTGGTGGGGAGGCGGGAGGACGCCCAGTCCATGTGCCCTTCAGACCGACTGTGGATACTTTCTCGGTACAGGTAGATCCCTAATATTGTATCGACAAACTCAGGTTACAAGTTGATGTTCTCTGAAACTCAGATGCCACCAGGCATCCTGTATTGGTGTTCGCGAACTCTGGCCTCCTTGTTCTTTGTTCTCTTTCAACTTCCGGCCTTCTCGCTGTCCAGGACCCTGGGCCCTGTTTGCCAGGTCAGCTCTTGAGGGGTGTGGCCCCTGCCCTGTCAGGCAGGATGGATCAGGATCGCAGAGAGGGGCTGCGAGAGCCACATGCCCTTTCCCGAGGGCTCTGCAGGTGGACGTGGACTTGGCCCTTCTGACCGTGGCTTGGGGGATCCCCTTCATACCAGTGGTCAGTAGCCCAGCCCTTCTGGAGAGAGACGCCAGGGTAAGGCCCAGCTTGCCCTGAGCAAGTCTTTTTGCTTTTCCATGCCTCCGTTTCATCATCTGCAAGAGGGGGCTGCCGGGGACACCGGCTCTCCCAGGTTGTCATAGTGAGCAGATGTGTCACTGTTTGAGATGCTCTTGACTCGGCTTCAAGGACACCCCCAGAGCTCCGAGCCCAGAGCCCCTGGTGGCTCGGGGGTGGGGAGGGATCGTACAGGCTTCCTGGGGATGCATAGTGTCTTTGCTCAGGGAACATTATATGCATTTAAAGGAAACACCATACCACCGTTTATCTGCTTATTAGAATTCTGAGTTTGGAGGGATTTTACGAGGACTGGACGGCCATCTCTCGGCAGAGGAAGCGTTGCCCAGAGAACGGACTTAAGTAAGAGCTCCTGAGATCTTGCCTGTGTTTCCAGGTCCCCACGTCCGGGAGCTGCGCTGCATCTGTGAGCCCCCCGGGGGCGGGGAGCCTGCCCGGTGTCAGCTGGGCCTGGCCACTCTGTGAGCCCCTCAGCATTTACTGACAGGATAGGGGACTTTGGGTGGCCTTGGCGGAGTCTTCGTGACTCAGAATAAACTCCGGCACAAAGCAGAGCCCTGGATGACGCAGGCGAATATTCCTCTGGGAGTGCCCACCAGCTCCACCTGATTTTCTCGAACAGCCTGAGACACTACCCAAGTCCCCTGGCCCAGGCATCACTGGACTTGCATGTGTACTCTTTCCTTATTTACACAGAGGAAACTTGAGCAGAGCAGGCAAGATAGGGCAGCATCCTCTATGATAGCAAACCAGACACAAAAATGCCCTGGATGTATAATTACTTTCAATCCTTACAACCCTGCAAGGTGGGTTTTACTATTATTTCCATTTTACCCACGGGTAAGGGACTTCCGGCCTTCTCGCTGTCCAGGACCCTGGGCCCTGTTTGCCAGGTCAGCTCTTGAGGTGTGGCCCCTGCCCTGTCAGGCAGGATGGATCAGGATCGCAGAGAGGGCTGCGAGCCACATGCCCTTTCCCGAGGGCTCTGCAGGTGGACGTGGACTTGGCCCTTCTGACCGTGGCTTGGGGGATCCCCTTCATACCAGTGGTCAGTAGCCCAGCCCTTCTGGAGAGAGACGCCAGGGTAAGGCCCAGCTTGCCCTGAGCAAGTCTTTTTGCTTTTCCATGCCTCCGTTTCATCATCTGCAAGAGGGGGCTGCCGGGGACACCGGCTCTCCCAGGTTGTCATAGTGAGCAGATGTGTCACTGTTTGAGATGCTCTTGACTCGGCTTCAAGGACACCCCCAGAGCTCCGAGCCCAGAGCCCCTGGTGGCTCGGGGGTGGGGAGGGATCGTACAGGCTTCCTGGGGATGCATAGTGTCTTTGCTCAGGGAACATTATATGCATTTAAAGGAAACACCATACCACCGTTTATCTGCTTATTAGAATTCTGAGTTTGGAGGGATTTTACGAGGACTGGACGGCCATCTCTCGGCAGAGGAAGCGTTGCCCAGAGAACGGACTTAAGTAAGAGCTCCTGAGATCTTGCCTGTGTTTCCAGGTCCCCACGTCCGGGAGCTGCGCTGCATCTGTGAGCCCCCCGGGGGCGGGGAGCCTGCCCGGTGTCAGCTGGGCCTGGCCACTCTGTGAGCCCCTCAGCATTTACTGACAGGATAGGGGACTTTGGGTGGCCTTGGCGGAGTCTTCGTGACTCAGAATAAACTCCGGCACAAAGCAGAGCCCTGGATGACGCAGGCGAATATTCCTCTGGGAGTGCCCACCAGCTCCACCTGATTTTCTCGAACAGCCTGAGACACTACCCAAGTCCCCTGGCCCAGGCATCACTGGACTTGCATGTGTACTCTTTCCTTATTTACACAGAGGAAACTTGAGCAGAGCAGGCAAGATAGGGCAGCATCCTCTATGATAGCAAACCAGACACAAAAATGCCCTGGATGTATAATTACTTTCAATCCTTACAACCCTGCAAGGTGGGTTTTACTATTATTTCCATTTTACCCACGAGGCTAAGGGACTTCCTCAAGGTCACAGGGTCAGCCAGTGGCAGAACTAGAACCTGAGCAACTGAACCCAGGCCGTCTGCAGCGGGGGCTTCTAGACACCTCAGGGCAGAGCCCACCTTATTCCCCCAAGGATCCACATTCTGGCTTTGCACCAGATCTTTCCAATTGCAAACCTATGATTATTCCATTCAGAAGTCATTTCTGAGCACCCTTTCTGTTTCAGGTTCTGAGATGGGCATGGGAGAGAGAAAAAGAATTCAGACCCAGCTCCTACCCCAGAGGTACCTGTGGGTCAGGAGGGAGACAGACAGGGGTGACCTAAGCAGTGTGTGGTTGGCAAGGCAGGCGCCGAGGGGCGGCTGTAACCAGTCACAGAGGCCGCCATCCTTGGGCAGGTCGGCAAGGGGACGCTTCCCCCTTGTCTCCTGTCCTTCGCTAACGTCCATCCCACCTCCAGCGTCCCTCACGCCCTGAAAGCTGGGGCCTCAGCTGACATACTCTCCGTGTTCCTCAGTCCCCTTCCTGTCCTGCCCACTCTAGCACAGCTGGGCTGAGCGGCCCCGTCTTGGGGGAGGTCGGTGGGGGGCAGCTGCAGGCCCTTGGCAGCACCAGACCTTTTGTTTTCTGAACCCCCAACCCCCTGCGAGCCTCTCCTCCAGGGGAAGGCTGTGTGCCCCCCATTCTTCTTCTTTCTTTCTTTCTCTCCAGAAATACAGTTACATCACCTTGAATAAGATGTTTAAATCCTTGGCCAATAAGCTCACAGTCAGAGTAGCGGAGCGATCAGTAATCATGAGGTTTATTGTAGCAGATTCCTGGATGTGTGGAAAGACTGTTCAGCTCATGGGGAAACCCAAGCAGCTGGTGCCACCCTGCCAGCCCCGCCAACCCCAGGAGAGACGGAGCTTCTGTCCTCCCGCCTCCTCCCTGGGGCCCGGGAGCTGTCAGCAGTGACTGCTGTCTTTTTGAACATCTCTCCTCCCGCCTGTCAGCATCTGACATGCTCCATCTTGAAACTGAAGTCTACGAGAATATATGTTCTTTGATATCAGACATGGTGGGTAATTTGGGGGAACATATTTCCACTTCAAGATGGATTATGATCATGCAAATATTTGGAGCACTTCATTTTGTCTTTTTCACGTGATTCAAGAGGGAAGCTGGTTACCAAGGGGTGGATTTTAGTCCCTTACAAACAGCCTTTCCATGGTTCATTCCACACGTATTTGCTAAGTGCCTACTATGCGCTGGGCTCCGTGGCAGGCCGTGAGGATTGAGAGCGCCTGATCCTGGCGGTTGCCTGGAGACCCCGCCTGGCCGAGGAACGCTGGGGGGAAGGCTGCCGCGGTGGGGGCTGGCAGGCCCTTCAAGATTTTCTCATTTGGCGTGCTGGATGGCCGTCTGGTGGAATGACTCAGCAGCAGCCTCAGACCAAGCTCGCAGTCCACGTGCTGTGTCTTCTCCCCCCAGCCTCCCACCAGGAAGAGGTCAGGGAAGAGTCATCAAGAGTCTGGATTGAAGCATCCGTCCTTGCCGCTTCCTGGCCTTGGGCGAGTTACTTAACCTCTCTGAGCCTCTTCTGTAGGAAAGCGGGGGTGTGCGTCGCATCTGCCTCTCGAAGGCACTGTGAGGATACAATGGAACAGCATGCACAGGGCTTCTTGCTCGCTGGCACTGCGGACACACAAGCAGCAGTGGACACCTTCCTGTCAGAGTTGCTGACGCCCTCCGTGGGGCTGGAGCATGACGCGTCCCAGGAGCAGCCGGCTCTGTTCACGCTGCTGCCCAGCTCAGGGGTCCTCGCAGCCCTCTCTGCCACCAGCAGCCACCCTCCTGTTGCCAGGGCGTTTGCTGCCTCCTGTCCCCAACCAGGCTGCCCAGCAGCGGCTTTCTCAGCATGCACAAGGCTGGTCTCAACTGATGTGCAATAAAACGCTGTTGAAATGCTCTGTGCTGGCTGCTCCCTGCCTGGGCAGTTGGTCCTGCTCTCTGACATGTCTTTCTGCCCTTGGAGGCTCGCTGGTCAATACCTTCTATGCAGGCACATCTCAGGAGCCACACCATCCAGGAAGCCTTCCTGGATTTCCCCTCTTTCATAGCACTTTGCCAGTTCTTCCATGATCGCCTCGGTGGATAAGCCCTCTGGGCCAGAGGTGGGGTTTTCCTGATCCTGTGCCCAGGGCCAGCAGGCGCTCCTGCCTTGCTGCCCCCGCCTGCAGTGGGGTTGTGGACCACGGTTGCCCAGGGTGGGTGGGTGTGTGTGCCGGACACGCCTAAGGTCTGAGGCGGGAGGAAGGAGCAGCTGCTTCCGCTTGCCGGTCTCTGCCAGTTCAGTGCCTCAGGCTGGGAGGGACGGGGCTAAGGCCCGGGTGGACCCACAGTGGTTGCGGGACAGAGCTGGTATCCGGGTCTGTGGCCTGATTTGCTTATTGGGCGGAGTAGTGATTCATGCTGGCAGGGAGCTCCTGATGAATGGTTCCAGTGTTGCAAGCACCTCTGGGCAGGACGGCTGACCCCAGCAGCGGGCTTCCTCCCATGAGTAGCGACCTGGGGGCATTCCAAGAGGGTGGCCTGCCCTTTCCTGCCTGGGGCTACACGCGGCTCCTGGCTGCAATGAGCAGAGCTGACGCTGTGGGACGCAGACAAGAGGAGTTCATGGTTGGGGGAGGCAGGAGGGGTAGGGATGCACGTTTGGGAGCCTCAGAACCCTCCTCTTGGTCACCCAGACATTGGCAGGGACTCATCATGGTATCGTCCTGCTCCTCACCTCAGCCCCGGGCGCTATGCTCAGACCGCGGCGGGGCCCGTGTGGCCAGTGCAGCTCCTGGACTCCAGGCCTGCGAGACGCCCCAGGGAGGAGAAGGTTCTCCATCTGAAGAGTTTGGGAAAGCCCTCGAGTGGCAGTTCACACTATCTACTAACTTTCAAGGTCCCTGAGCAGTCCTGCAGAACACAGCATGTTTGATTATAGTGAAGTCAGGGGTTAGGGAGTGTTTTTGGAAAGGAGTAGGTAGTAAATATTGAGGCTTACTGTAGGCTTTCTGCTTCTGTCGCGATGACTTCACTCAGTTGCTGTCATGTTGAGGACGCCGTGGTTGTTGCTGCGTGGCTCAGCCACGTCTGACTCTGTGCCACCCCATGGACTGTGGCTCGCCAGGCTCCTCTGTCCAAGGGACCGTCCAGGCAAGAGCACTGGGGTGGGTTGTCATTTCCTTCTCCAGGGGATCTTCCTGAACCAGAGATTAAACTTGCATCTCCTGCACTGGCAGGCAAATTCTTTACCACTGTGTCACCGTGGAAGCCCCGAAGAAGCCATAGTCAAGATCTAAATCAGTGTTCCAGTAAAGTTCGATTTGTGGACAGGAAGCGGGCTCACTTTGGCCTGTGATCCCTGACTTAAACCATCCCCGCCTCTGCTCTTCCCACAGCGTTTTCTGGGGCGCCTGGTAGGTGCTGAGAACAGGTTTGAGCACAGCCGCTTGTCCCCAAGTCAGGAGACTATGTTTCACGTGCAGGACCCGCTCGTGAAGCTGCTGTGACACCCACGATGTGACTGAGGCAGGGCTGATTTCCGTCGGCATGGACCGAGGGTGGGCGTGGTTATGCATGCGCTCCGGCCGCGTGGACACAGGCAGGACAGAAAGCCTGGTTCATGACTCACTCAGCAGCAGATTTGCAATTATACAATTCATGACACATTGTAAGCACCCGAAAGGGGAAATTTGCATTATTTCACATTTTGCACAAAGGGAGGTTTCTTCGCATTTGGATGCCACACTTCCTCCAGTGCTCCAGTCGCCCAGGGGGCACCCCACGGCTTTCGTCCCCCGAGGGCGGTGGGCTCTGTGGCGCCCTGTTTGGGAGCCGCATATCTCTGATGGCGTTCCAGGTGGCAGAGTACGTCCTCAGTCGCAGCTGAGTCTGCCCGACCCCTTCTCAGAAGAGCCTCAGGGAGACCCCGGGGCACGGGTGCATCCCGGGTGCCCGGTCTCTGGGACCCTCAAGCTAACCTTTGCCATCTGTTGCTTTGGCAGGCCTGGTTGTCTAACTGTTGAGTTAAACATCTTGGAAAAGATTTAAGAATTTAAAAGCCCAGTACGGGCTTTTATTTAATTTCTTTTCATTAAACTCTGCCAACAACTAAAGCAAAGAGAAATTGCTTTCCTGAAACCTTCTGGTCCTCAGTTCAGGTGCCCAAAGGGCCTTTCAGGAGGGAGGGTATTGGCTGGCAGGTGAGCTCTTAATCGTTAATTGGTATGATATCACTTGTGGGTGGAATCTAAAAAAAGATACAAATGAACTTAGTCACAAAATAGAAACAGACTCACAGACTTTTTTATGGTTACCGAAAGGAAAATGTGTAAGGAGAGCAGTAAATTAGGAGTTTGGGATTAAGATATATATGCACTACTACATACAAAATAGACAGTCAACAAGGACCTCCTGTGTAGCACATGGAACACTACTCCATATTCTGTAATAACCTATAGAAGAAAATAATCTGAAAAATAGATGCATGTGTATGTATAACTGAATTATTCTGCTGTACACCTGAGAATACACAACACTGTAAATCAGCTAGTATAAAATAAAAAAATTAGAACAAAGAAATGGTGAAATATGAATAGAGTCTATAGTTTAGTTTATAATAATGTACCACTGTTGGTTTTTTGGGATTGACAAACAGCCTTTCAGCAAATCTAAATGTATTCCAGAATAAACCGGGACGTAAAAATTGCAAAATATTGCAATAATTACTGAGACTTGTCTTAAAGAATTTCCTATATTAAAAAAATAAAATAATTAAAATAATTGATTAAACTCTTGAGATTTGCCAGGATGGCGCTAGGTGCCCAGAGAGATGTTCTCTTGCACCTGCAATTCTATGCTCAAGGCTTTGTCGTTCCCATTTTCCACGTGAGGAAACTGAGGCTGAGCAGAGTTAGGCCACTTTTTTCCAAAGCCACACGACCAGGGTCTGCCGGGAGGGAATGCAGACCCCAGGGTCGTGGACCTGTGTGCTATCTGACTCCTTCTAGACCAGCCAAGGTGTGTGGATCGATGCGGACCAGCCGGGACATCCTGCCAACCCCTGAGTGGACTCGGGGCCTCCTCCTGGGTGTGGCAGACACCACGTACTTGGTGGCCTCCTATGGCAGCAACTCCCCCATCTGACCCTGCGTGGCGGAATTCTAAGCCCTTCTCCACGGAAGGAACTGCTGCTTTTTCTACCTGTTCCGTGACCATTCTTCATTCTTCAGGAATGCCCCTTACTTTTCCTTTGCGGAACCCCTTTCTTTTACTCTGAGACCCAAACTTCCGTTAAATCACAGGAATTGGTTCAGGAGTGAGGATGTGGCCCAAGCCTGACCAGTGAGACCCATGCCTAGGAGGCTTGTTGAAAGGAATCACTTGCCTTGTGGATGTTGCCAAACTGGGGGAGCCTAAGCCTAAGGTGCTGGGACCTTCTTTACCACCTGTGTGGGAGGCTGCTTGAGAATAGAGTCTACTTGGGGGAAACAGAGTGGATAATTTGCCGGAGGAAGGGGGGGGTGAATTCCACACCTCACTGAGCACCTGGATCCAGCTGTGCCTGAAACAGACACCTTGGAGTTTTCATTATCCAGGTATTTTTATTTTGTCTTTATGCTTGAGCTTGCTTGCTTATCTGGGTCTCTATTACTTCCTTCCAGTGGAGCCCTGAGTCGTAGACTCTCCACTGAGAGGCACCATTGCAACACGGTAATTAGGCCAGATTCCAGGCAGAGTCAAGTCTGCCACTTATTGGCCGTGTCGATTAGAGTCAGTCATTCAGTCCCTCTGTGTCTCAGTTGTCTCATCTGTGAAATAGGCCTCGTGATGGTGCTGTCTCTTCTGTCAGTGCTGTTTGATAAGGACGAAATGAACCAGTACAAACAAGGTTCTCAGTATAACGCCTGGTGCTTATTGTCAGCCTGCAGAGAGCGCTCCACCCTCCTGGGGCCTCCCCCTGGCAGGGTCCCTGGTATTCTCTACCTGGGGCAGAAGTGAGCTCCTATCCACACGCTCGGCTGCCTGGGGCTTAAATGAAAGATGATCAAATCTGCCGGTGGGAAGGAGATGACATTTTGTCGGGAGTTCACATATCAATACATTTTGTTAAGATTGGTCTTTGCCATTTCCTCTCTCTTGACCTGCTGGCGTTCTGCATGGGAATTCAGTAAGTGGTTACTCCGGGTGATGACAGGCAGATGGGAGGCGGATGGGCCAAAACAGAGCCAGAGGGGTACACGCATCGTCTGAAATTGATTTATCCTAATCGAATTCAGAGCCAGCAACCTTTTAGACTGAAGAAGAATCGTGGCACGCCGAGGCCGCACAGTGTCTCCTTTAACCCGCAGAGTGTAACTTGGTTGTGTGAGCTGGACGCCTGGGACTCCGCTACCCTGCGGGCGATGTGAAGAGGTGGGTTGAGAAGAGGTCCGGGCGCTTTGCGCATCCTCTGCTTCCCTGCGGGCAGCCAGGTGCGGGCTGGACCTCCCCCTGCACATGCCACCTCCTGCCCTGAGCCAGGGTGCTGTGGCTCAGGGGTCTGCGTCTAAGCCCGGCTCTCACTGCCTGAGGGCCCACCCACAAGCATCTTCCCCTCGCAGACTGGTGGTGCCCTCTTCCAGAAAATGGGAAGAACGTTAATGCCTGTTTCCCAGGGTTGTGAGAATGTGGATAGGAAAATGTGAACCAAACACTTCAGGCGGCAGGTACTTTAACATCTGCTTCTCTCTTCTTCCATCACATCTCCTTTATCGTTCTGATAAGCCAGGCTGCTTTTCCTGAGTCCAGTGCATGCTGGGAAACCAGAATGGAGGCTCGGTTTGGGAGCTAACAGTCTGTAAGGCAGGTGCAGAGTAGTAGCCGGGTGTCCTGCTTCCACGTTGATCCGCCACACTGTTTCCATTGTCTGTTCTGAGCGGAGACCCTGCAGCATCCACCCCCACGCAGGCTGCCTGCTGGGAGGGAGGGGGCTCAGCTTCAGCTGAGCCCGGCACCCCTCAGCTACTTGGGGCTGTGCCCTGGGAGGCTTGGATTCTCTTTTCATCACCAGGGCAAGGCTGGAAGTGTCAGATGAGAGGCCTGGTCATTCTCAGGATTCTTTGGTCTCGAAGGGCTTCCCAAGTGGCGCTAGTGGCAAAGAACCCACCTGCCGATACAGGAGACATTAGAGACACGGGTCCAGGGTCTGGTCCTCTCCTCTCCCTCATCCTCACGTCCCGGTTGAAGTAAGGAGGCTGCCTCTGCTATGTCTGCTCTGTCCTTGGTCTCTTCCTTGGTCTTTCAGGTTTGCAGAGGTGAGCCATGTGGAAAGGGTAACATTGTTACCACCCAGTGAATTTAAATCTTAAAAAAATTTTTTCTTATGATTAAAGTGTGTGCCTGCGAAGTCGCTTCAGTCGTGTCTGACTCTTTGTGAGCCTCTGGACTGTAGCCTCCCAGGCTCCTCTGTCCAAGAGATTCTCCAGGCAAGGATACTGGAGGGGGTTGCCACGCCCTCCTCCAGGGTGTCTTCCCCACCCAGGGATCAAACCCACGTCTCTTATGTCCCTTGCATTGGCAGGTGGGTTCTTTACCGTTAGCGCCACCAAAGTAGGGCTACCTAATTATTGCAGGAAATTATAAAAACACAAGAAAGTATAACAAAGGAGGTGAAAATCTTGCATAGTTTTCTTAACTAGAGACACTCCAAAGTGTTAAAAAGGAGAAGTTTCTTGTAATATTTTCCTCTATATACTTGAATATTGGAATCATATTTCATATGATTTTGTATTCTGCTCCTTAAAACTTATTACTCTATGACAGATACTTTCTTGTGTATGTAAATGTTCTTCTGTGTCGTGTTTTAGTGGCGGCACAGCGTTCTGTCATTTTTGAATTGTGTTGTAATGGAATCAGCAGTCTAGACGGGCTCCTGTTGTACACCATTTTAACAGCAGTGTGGACTGTACATCTTTGTACTTGTCTGATCATCCTTTTAGGGTAACTTTGGTGTTGCAGGGTTCAAGGATGTATGGGCAGTCTGTAAATCGGCCCTCAGTAATCCCCACCTCTGGGTAGCCCTATGCTGGACGATCCCCTCCCTTTGGAATGGAGGCTGAAGCCTCATTTCTTGCTTCTGATGGGCAGAATGCAATGGCAGGGACAGGGTGGAACTTTCGAGCTTAGGTACCACCCACTGCCTTCCATCTTGCTCCTGCTTCTTGCTTGTTTTCTTTGCGTGAAGTAGGCTGCTGTGCTGTGAGCTGCACCATGGTGAGGCCCGCAGGGCAAGGACCTGAGGGAGACTTCTGGCCGATGACCAGTGAGGAGCTGAGACCTTTGACCCAATGTCTGGTGAGGACATGAATCCTCCCAACAGTTACGCGAGTTATCTCAGAAGAGGGTTCTCCCACAGCCGCGCCATCAGATGAGACTGTGGCCTTGGCTGACACCTGGGTTGCAGCCTTGGAACCTTGGGACATTGAGACAGAAGGTTTGACTCTGGGATCCATCCGAGCCACGACTGAACTCTTGACCCACAGGCGCTACGGATGAATGCTTGCTGTTTGAAGCCACTGTGTTTGGGGGTGATTTATTACGCAGCAGTAGGTACCTAGTACAAAGGGGATAAGCATCTCCCATTCCCTCGTTTTTATGGCCCTACTGTGCAGCATATGGGATCTAGTTCCCTGACTGAGGATCGAACCTGTGCCCCTGCCTTGGAAGCACAGACTTATCCACTGGATGTGTGTTTCCTTTCTGCCTCCCAGAAAGTTTAGCCCGATTTCAACCACCACCACAACTCAGAGATGAAGTTTCAGTAGGAGACAGACTGATCCCCTCGTCCTGAGCAACCCCTATCTCTAGGGAAGCCACTCCAGGGAGTGTGGACGACTTTCTGCTACCCAGCTTACTTCCAGGGAATTACCTCGGGGCATGTGTCCTGGCATCTCAGCAGAGACTCTGATAGGGTTGCGAGGGGCAAGGTGGTCAAGGAGGGTGCCTTTTCACTGCCTTTGGCCTCTGGGCACCTCCCAGTAAGCCATTACCCCTCTCCACCATCAATATCTTTTGTGTTAATTACAAGAGAACACAATTTGGTTCTTCAGGTTGAATTGATGGGTCCACACTTTGAATTTCTTTCAAAGCTTAGTACATTTCTTGTAGTCTTGATAATTTAGGGACTTAATGGAAATTAAGGACACTAAGAGCTTCCCTGGCGACTCAGACAGTGAAGAATCTGCCTACAAGGTGGGAGATGTGGGTTTGATCCCTGGGTTGGGAAGATCCCCCAGAGAAGGAAACGGCAACCCATTCCTGTATTCTTGCCTGGGAAATCCCATGGACAGAGGAACCTGGCAGGCTATAGTCCATGGGGTCACAAAGATTTGGACATGACTGAGCCACTAACAAGGAAATACCATGGTTCTCCAGAAGTCAGCTGTCCCCTCTGGTGATGAATAGAGCTCCTGGGAGGTCTAGCTGTGTGTTTCCCTCTTCCTCAGGCCTCTTCTGCTGCGGCCCTCTATCGGGATCCATGGAGCCTTCCCTGCCCCAACCCTGCATCCCCGGGAAGGTGAGACCCCTGGAGGCTTGAGTGCTCTGAAGGGAGCAAATGAATGTCTCCAGGCTCAGTCCCTTCCTTGGGAAAACCCCGTGTGTTCTCACTGGCCGGCTGTGGGGAGGATTAATGGCCCTTGGCAGGGCTCTAATGGATCCGTAATCGGTTTGCTTCATTAGGGCCTGCTGCCTGGAGAGTTAATGGTGCACTCAGAGGGGCGACAAATGAAGCTCTGCTGTGGGGCTCGGTGATGGAGGGGGGGATCTGAACAGACACCAAGGCTGTACTGAGAGTCTGACCACCCTTAGAAGCCAGAAACTTGGCCAGGGGACACAAATAAATATTGTTTATGTTTCATTCATTAGCGTATTTTAAGGCCTTAAGGAAATGATTCTTAATCTTTTCTGGGTCATAGACCGCGCTGAGAATTTAAACATTGCATGTACGCATCTAGCCCCTGAGGCAGGCTGTTTTCTTCCGGGCGTAGGGTGAGCCTCGCAGATTCCCAAGCCTATTCACGGCTCCCGTGGAAAATTCATGGACTGACACCTGTCCTTCCCAAGTGGGATGTCTTTAAGGTGATTCTGTTGTTTTTCTATTCATGTAATCTATTCTCTAATTTACTCAACAAGTATTTATGAAGTACCTACTCTGTGCCAAGGCGATTATCCTTCTTTGGCAAAGCTTTGAGATAGCCCTAATGGGAGAGTAATTTTTTTTTAAGGGAATAGTATCTATAACCATGCTTTTTCTGCTGTTTGTTTTCTCTTCCTTTCTGGGTAAAGCCAGAGAGCGAAGGATGGGGGACGATGTCAGTGAGTACTTCCATCTGTTCAAACTGTTACGTGTTCGGCCGTATGAAAGAGCCAGTGACAGGAAGTGAGTTCACTGGTGTATTTCTTGTGGCCTTGATAATTTGGGGATTTAATGGAAACTAAGGACACGAAGAGCTTCCCTGATGGCTCAGACGGTAAAGAATCTGCCTGCAATGTGCGACATGTGGGCTAGATCCCTGGGTTGGGAAGATCCCCTGGAGAAGGAAACGGCAACCTAGTCCCATATTCTTGCCTGGGAAATCCCTTGGACAGAAGAACCTGGCAGGCTATAGTCCGTGGAGTCACAAAGATTTGGACACAACTGAGCCACTAACAAGGAAATTCCATGGCTCTCCAGAAATAAACTGTCCCCTCTGGTGATGGATAGAACTGATGGGCCAGGAGACATGGGGATGTCACAAGCCCTTTCAAGTAACTTCTCTCTATTAGGAAGCAAGATATACTTATTTCAAACTAAATTCCAATATTCCAAATTCTACCAACCTACAAGACTGTTTGAATAGCCCTTTACGCTGCCCTGGTGGAAAGGTTCACCATCTTTCTTTACTTGAACTGAAGGATCAAAAGACAAAAGTTTGTGCCAATTCTTCCAGTTTCAAGTTTTTCACAATGAAGAATCCTGACTGCTATGGACCTCTTGTAAAAGCTCAATCTGTCGTGTCTTGGGAGGCTACCCACCGTCATTTTGCATCAGCAGAGTGAAATCCCAATGCAGAACTTGATTGAAAATGGGGAAAAGAAAACTCTAGGCCAGTATTCCTCATATATTCAAAAAATGCCAATGTTCTATCTAACTGATTTTAACAATACCCTAAAAAGATAATGCATCATGATCTTAAATGGTTTTTCCTAGGAATGCAAGATTTTTGAAAGTTGAGAATCTACAATTGTAATTCACTCTATCAATAGGTCAAATAAGACATGATCATATTAATGGATTAATAAAAAGTAGAATTCAAGATCTATTCCTGATTAAAGATCTCAGATACCTAGGAAAAGAATTTCCTCATCTTGTAAAGTCATCTATGGAAAACCTATAGCTGGCATTATACTCAATGGTAAAGACAAACCACTTTGCTTCCTAAATTCAAGAACAAGTCAAGATGTTCACTCTCACCCCTTCAATTCAACATGTAAGGGCTTCCAGTAAAAGGTGGTTCACTGGTGTATTTCTTGTGGCCTTGATAATTTGGGGATTTAATGGAAACTAAGGACACGAAGAGCTTCCCTGATGGCTCAGACGGTAAAGAATCTGCCTGCAATGTGCGACATGTGGGCTAGATCCCTGGGTTGGGAAGATCCCCTGGAGAAGGAAACGGCAACCTAGTCCCATATTCTTGCCTGGGAAATCCCTTGGACAGAAGAACCTGGCAGGCTATAGTCCGTGGAGTCACAAAGATTTGGACACAACTGAGCCACTAACAAGGAAATTCCATGGCTCTCCAGAAATAAACTGTCCCTCTGGTGATGGATAGAACTGATGGGCCAGGAGACATGGGGATGTCACAAGCCCTTTCAAGTAACTTCTCTCTATTAGGAAGCAAGATATACTTATTTCAAACTAAATTCCAATATTCCAAATTCTACCAACCTACAAGACTGTTTGAATAGCCCTTTACGCTGCCCTGGTGGAAAGGTTCACCATCTTTCTTTACTTGAACTGAAGGATCAAAAGACAAAAGTTTGTGCCAATTCTTCCAGTTTCAAGTTTTTCACAATGAAGAATCCTGACTGCTATGGACCTCTTGTAAAAGCTCAATCTGTCGTGTCTTGGGAGGCTACCCACCGTCATTTTGCATCAGCAGAGTGAAATCCCAATGCAGAACTTGATTGAAAATGGGGAAAAGAAAACTCTAGGCCAGTATTCCTCATATATTCAAAAATTGCCAATGTTCTATCAAACTGATTTTAACAATACCCTAAAAAGATAATGCATCATGATCTTAAATGGTTTTTCCTAGGAATGCAAGATTTTTGAAAGTTGAGAATCTACAATTGTAATTCACTCTATCAATAGGTCAAATAAGACATGATCATATTAATGGATTAATAAAAAGTAGAATTCAAGATCTATTCCTGATTAAAGATCTCAGATACCTAGGAAAAGAATTTCCTCATCTTGTAAAGTCATCTATGGAAAACCTATAGCTGGCATTATACTCAATGGTAAAGACAAACCACTTTGCTTCCTAAATTCAAGAACAAGTCAAGATGTTCACTCTCACCCCTTCAATTCAACATGATAGCCAGTTAAGTAGGTAGATCTAGCCAATGCAGTAAGACAAGAAAAAGAATAAATGGCATCCTGATTGGAAAGGAAAAAGTTAAGCTGTGTTTATTGTTAAACAACTTCCTTGTGTCTGTAGGAAGTCTTATGGAATCGCAAAAAGAGCTGCTAGTGCTAACAGTTGAGTTTAATTAGGTTACATGATGCAAGAATAATATACAAAAAGCATTTTTTCCTACATACAAGAAATGAATAAGTGGAAATTGAACTATAAAAGATACCATTTACAATAGGATAAAAATATGAAATGCATAGAGGTTGTATTAGGTTCCTATTGCTGTTGTAATAAATTACCACAAGCACAGTGCCTTGAAATAAATAAGACACATCTGTGGTCCTGCCATTATAGAGGGTAGGAGCTCAAGCTTTATCTCAGTGGAATAAAATCAAGGTGTTGGCCGGGGTATATTACTTCTGGAGGCTCTGGAGAAGAATCTACTACCTTGCCTCCTCAGCATTTAGAGGCTTCCCAATTCCTTGGCTCATGGCCTCCCATGATACCCATCTCTGACTCCTCCAACTCATCTCCATCTCATCTCTGACTCTGACCTTCCTGTTTCCTCTTAGAAGGATCCCTGTGGTTACACTGAGCCCCTGTGGATAAGCTGGGATGCTTTCCACCTCACAAGAGCCTTTACCTAATCACAACTGCATGTGATAAATCCTGTGACATGACATATATTCAAAATTGCCAATGTTCTATCAAACTGATTTTAACAATACCCTAAAAAGATAATGCATCATGATCTTAAATGGTTTTTCCTAGGAATGCAAGATTTTTGAAAGTTGAGAATCTACAATTGTAATTCACTCTATCAATAGGTCAAATAAGACATGATCATATTAATGGATTAATAAAAAGTAGAATTCAAGATCTATTCCTGATTAAAGATCTCAGATACCTAGGAAAAGAATTTCCTCATCTTGTAAAGTCATCTATGGAAAACCTATAGCTGGCATTATACTCAATGGTAAAGACAAACCACTTTGCTTCCTAAATTCAAGAACAAGTCAAGATGTTCACTCTCACCCCTTCAATTCAACATGATAGCCAGTTAAGTAGGTAGATCTAGCCAATGCAGTAAGACAAGAAAAAGAATAAATGGCATCCTGATTGGAAAGGAAAAAGTTAAGCTGTGTTTATTGTTAAACAACTTCCTTGTGTCTGTAGGAAGTCTTATGGAATCGCAAAAAGAGCTGCTAGTGCTAACAGTTGAGTTTAATTAGGTTACATGATGCAAGAATAATATACAAAAAGCATTTTTTCCTACATACAAGAAATGAATAAGTGGAAATTGAACTATAAAAGATACCATTTACAATAGGATAAAAATATGAAATGCATAGAGGTTGTATTAGGTTCCTATTGCTGTTGTAATAAATTACCACAAGCACAGTGCCTTGAAATAAATAAGACACATCTGTGGTCCTGCCATTATAGAGGGTAGGAGCTCAAGCTTTATCTCAGTGGAATAAAATCAAGGTGTTGGCCGGGGTATATTACTTCTGGAGGCTCTGGAGAAGAATCTACTACCTTGCCTCCTCAGCATTTAGAGGCTTCCCAATTCCTTGGCTCATGGCCTCCCATGATACCCATCTCTGACTCCTCCAACTCATCTCCATCTCATCTCTGACTCTGACCTTCCTGTTTCCTCTTAGAAGGATCCCTGTGGTTACACTGAGCCCCTGTGGATAAGCTGGGATGCTTTCCACCTCACAAGAGCCTTTACCTAATCACAACTGCATGTGATAAATCCTGTGACATGACATATTTGCAGGTTTCAGAGATTGGGACATGGGCAGTTTTGGGGGCCAACATTTCGCCTACCACAGTCTACTCCTTGACTTTCAAAGATTCATGTTCGTCTCACTTGCAAATGAGTTTACTCTATCTCAATAGCACCAAATTACCAAACATTACATAGCACCAGCCCAAAGTCCCAAATCTCATCTAAATATCACCAGTTCAGAGGTTCTGAATCTCATGATCTAAATCATATAAATTAAGTATGGGTGGAATTCTGGTATTCTAGGGGAAAAAAATCCCTCTCCATCTGTGGACCTGTGAGATAAGAATACACTGTATTTCCAAATACAATGGGGGAGGTGGGGAGACAAACATAGGATACCAGATAGACATTTCTGTTCAAAAGGAAGAAAAAAAGAGAAATCACTAATTCCAAGCAATTTCAAAATCCAGCCAGGAAAACCCATCAGGTTTCAAGGCCCAGGAATAATTTCTTGTAGCTCTCTGCCCTGCCCTTTGGTCTTGTGGCTCCAACTTCTGGGCTCAAGGCTCTGCCTCAGTCTTATCCTTCCTTTATCATGGAGAGTAGCATGAGTTTGAAATTGGGGAGTTTTATTAGTCTGTTTCCTGCCTACCGAATTTTAGGAACCTGACATCCTTCTTTCAGTTTGTCCTTTATCTGCCCCTTTCGGTGAAAGATGGCTCTTTCTGTTGGTGTGAAATTCTTAACAACCTTGTGGTTCTCCTATGCACATCACAGAGCTCACTCTGCTGGACCTGGCTCCTCCGCACATCTTTCCTAGATAACATCGTCTCTTTCTGGCTTCTGCTGAGATGGCTGAGGGACGCATTAGTCACACGCCCAGTCTTCTTAAAAGAATTCTCTGTGTGACCATAGGCTGTGACTTTTTGTTCCTTTTAAGATCCTAGCAAAAGATTGCCTACTCATACCCTTCTTTCTCTCTGGAGCATGATTTTCCCGAGAGCAAACTTCCCAATTTTAGTGTCTTTTACAATCAAAAGAATTTTCCAGTTCTTCAGATTTCCTTGCATTAGACTTCCCTGTGGATAAGCTGGGATGCTTTCCACCTCGAGACCTAATCACAACTGCATGTGATAAATCCTGTGACATGACATATTTGCAGGTTTCAGAGATTGGGACATGGGCAGTTTTGGGGGCCAACATTTCGCCTACCACAGTCTACTCCTTGACTTTCAAAGATTCATGTTCGTCTCACTTGCAAATGAGTTTACTCTATCTCAATAGCACCAAATTACCAAACATTACATAGCACCAGCCCAAAGTCCCAAATCTCATCTAAATATCACCAGTTCAGAGGTTCTGAATCTCATGATCTAAATCATATAAATTAAGTATGGGTGGAATTCTGGTATTCTAGGGAAGAAAATCCCTCTCCATCTGTGGACCTGTGAGATAAGAATACACTGTATTTCCAAATACAATGGGGGAGGTGGGGAGACAAACATAGGATACCAGATAGACATTTCTGTTCAAAAGGAAGAAAAAAAGAGAAATCACTAATTCCAAGCAATTTCAAAATCCAGCCAGGAAAACCCATCAGGTTTCAAGGCCCAGGAATAATTTCTTGTAGCTCTCTGCCCTGCCCTTTGGTCTTGTGGCTCCAACTTCTGGGCTCAAGGCTCTGCCTCAGTCTTATCCTTCCTTTATCATGGAGAGTAGCATGAGTTTGAAATTGGGGAGTTTTATTAGTCTGTTTCCTGCCTACCGAATTTTAGGAACCTGACATCCTTCTTTCAGTTTGTCCTTTATCTGCCCCTTTCGGTGAAAGATGGCTCTTTCTGTTGGTGTGAAATTCTTAACAACCTTGTGGTTCTCCTATGCACATCACAGAGCTCACTCTGCTGGACCTGGCTCCTCCGCACATCTTTCCTAGATAACATCGTCTCTTTCTGGCTTCTGCTGAGATGGCTGAGGGACGCATTAGTCACACGCCCAGTCTTCTTAAAAGAATTCTCTGTGTGACCATAGGCTGTGACTTTTTGTTCCTTTTAAGATCCTAGCAAAAGATTGCCTACTCATACCCTTCTTTCTCTCTGGAGCATGATTTTCCCGAGAGCAAACTTCCCAATTTTAGTGTCTTTTACAATCTGAATAGACTGACAATTTTCCAGTTCTTCAGATGTTGGTTCCCTTTTGCTAAACACGTCTTCCTTCAGTCACTCTTTCCTTTTGCATTTTAATATCAGCAGCAAGGAGAAACCCGCCTGCCCTTTCAAATACTTTGCTTAGAGACTTCCCTGGTGACCAGTGGTTAAGAATTTGCCTGCCAGTTTAGGGGACATGGGTTTGATCCCTGGATGGGGAACTAAGATCCCACATGCTGTGGGGCAACTAAGCATGTACACGGAAATTTATGAGTCCTTGTGCTCTGGGGCTCATGTGCCACCAACTAGAGACACCTGCATGCTCAACACCCAGTGCAGTCAAAACAAATGCTCCAAAACCTCAAATGCTTTGCTTAGCAATTTACTCCAATAAATAACCAAATTTCTAAGCTAAGCTCAGTTTTCTATTTCTCTATGACAAGGATCTCCTTTCTCTGTGTGTGTTAGTCACTCAGTCATGTATGACTCTTTGTGACCTCTGGACTGTAGCCTACCAGGCTCCTCCAGCCGTGGACCTTTCCAGGCAAGAATGCTAGAATGGGTTGCTGTTTTCTACGCAGGGCATCTTGCCGACGCAGGGATCAAACCTGCATCTCTGGCAGGCAAGCAGATTCTTCACCCCTGAGCCACCTGGGAAGCCTCTCATGGGGTAAATCTGACAAAATATGGGAAAAATCTGTATTTTAAGAACTGTAAATCACTCTTCAGAGAAATTTTAAGTGACCAAAGTAAATGGAAAACAATATCATGTGGGTGGATCGGAAAACTCGTTATTGTTAAAATATCGTTTCTTCCCAAACTGATCTATAGATTCAACTCAGTAAAAATCTCAGCAGCATTTCCATAGAAATTAATAAATTGACTCTTACTCAGAATTTATATAGAAATGCAATTTATGAAGAATAGCCAAAGCAGCTTAAAAAAAGAGAGCAGATTTGGAGAACTTGCATTACCCGATTTAAAGATTTATTATAGAGCTCTACTAATCTGAACAGTGTGATATTGGCATAAAAACAGACATACAGGTCAAGGAAAAAGAATAGAGAATCCAGAAATAGACCTGTGCATTTACTGTCAGTTGATTTTCAACACAGGGGAAAAGGCATCTCAGTGTAGAAAAGATAGTCTTTTCAACAAACGCTGATGGTATAATCAAATATCCACGTGCAAAAAAGAAAAGAAACACAATCCACTTTATATATCATATAAAATATTAAAAGGGTCCTAAGCGCAAAAGCTATAGTTTGTGAAACCTTGAGAAGGGAAAACGAGGAGGTTCCTGCACTCTTAGGTAAAGACATCTTGGAAATGACGTGCAGCGAGGCTGGGGTGCTACTCTTCCCCTCGCTGCAGGTGCACTGCGGGTTCCTGGGCTCATACAGGCTATCTCCTAACTGTGAGCGGGAGACTGAGAAATCATGACAGTTTATCCACTAAACCCGAGTCAGGGGCCACCTCCCTTCAGATTTCTTGTTAATGTGAGACTGTAAACCTCCGCTTCTTTAAGCCACTGTGAGTCAGACTTCTGGTTAATTGCAGCCGAAGCCCTTCTAACAGACATGCCGCCTTTCAGATGCAAGCCTTAACTGCCATCCCTGGGGGCCGCCTTCTCCAGGGCGAGACACCCTTGCTTCTCTAGGCCATGGGGATGCTCACTCAGTCACCGAGTCAGACTACTCTCATACCCTCCCAGGACCCCTGGGTCTGTCCCAGAGAGACCAGCATCCCCAGGGAGTGACCTGGAGGGTGCAGGTTAGGCAGTGGGTCTTGAAGGACAAGGTGGGAAGGCCTGGAGCTGCTCTTGTTCACCGTCACCCGTGGGCACGGTCTGCGGTTCCAGAAATAAGCAGGAGCATTTCGTGGCTCTTGGGGGTCACCCAGCAAGGAAGAGGGGGCAGGCGGCGGCGGCTCTGAGGTGGGAGGTGTGCCCCATCAGGGGTCTGTGGTGTTGTCCTTGCAGCTCTCAGCAGGCTGAGTCCCCAACGTGGTCTGGACAGAGGGACACGAATACACATCTGCACCCCCATTTTCTTGAAATAACAAACTCTTCTGCGCTTTCCAGGGGTGACTGAGTGTTGGCCTTGGGAAGGCTCTGAGGTCAGAGGGGCTCAGGCCCGGCCCTGGGCCCATCACACCCCCGGCCCTGGTGCGTGGGAGCAGCCTCCCAGGGGCCTGGGGCCTGTGCTGAGACCTCTGGTAGGGGGCCGTCTACCACATTCACGGCTGGGAACCTCTCAGGCTGAGACATGGCATGGACTGTGATGTCTGCAGTGACAGCCTGGCCTGGAGCCCACCCCTGTGGGGCTTGGGGGTGTGGTGTCCTCTGTGGAGAAGACCCCGGCCCTGGAGGTGGCTCTGCCTGCCACCGGGGAAGGCAAACTGGGCCTTGCTTGTGGAGGAGGCCTGGGCAGAGCCAGCAGAGGGGGAATTCAGGGCGCGACATTACCTTCCTGCAGGGGTCAGCTTCAGTGGCTTAACTTCTCCCATCAGGTGGGTGGGGGACTGCGTGGGAAAGGAGGGGCTGGGGCGACGTTATCTCGCTGGTGAAGTGAGGTGTTAGTAGCTCAGTTGTGTCCGACTCTGTGCGACCCCGGGGACTGTAACCTGCTGGGCTCTTCTGTTTATGGGATTTTCCAGGCACGACTACTGGAGTGGGGTGCCATTTCCCTCTTCAGGGCATCTTTCCAACCCAGGGACAGAACCCAGCTCTCCCATATTGCAGGGAAATCCTTCACCATCTGAGCCACCAGGGGAAACCTTTACCTCACTGGTGGGGTACTGGATGCCAGACTCTCCTTCTGCAAACAGAAGCCGGGGTTTCTGTGATCCTGCCCTTCACGCTGTGATCCTGGTTTTGCATGTGTTACCTCAGCTGGGCTTTACCGGAGCCCCTTACCATGGATGCCGTCTTGAGCATCTCAGTGGACCTGGAGGGTGCAGGTTAGGCAGTGGGTCTTGAAGGACAAGGTGGGAAGGCCTGGAGCTGCTCTTGTTCACCGTCACCCGTGGGCACGGTCTGCGGTTCCAGAAATAAGCAGGAGCATTTCGTGGCTCTTGGGGGTCACCCAGCAAGGAAGAGGGGGCAGGCGGCGGCGGCTCTGAGGTGGGAGGTGTGCCCCATCAGGGGTCTGTGGTGTTGTCCTTGCAGCTCTCAGCAGGCTGAGTCCCCAACGTGGTCTGGACAGAGAGGACACGAATACACATCTGCACCCCCATTTTCTTGAAATAACAAACTCTTCTGCGCTTTCCAGGGGTGACTGAGTGTTGGCCTTGGGAAGGCTCTGAGGTCAGAGGGGCTCAGGCCCGGCCCTGGGCCCATCACACCCCCGGCCCTGGTGCGTGGGAGCAGCCTCCCAGGGGCCTGGGGCCTGTGCTGAGACCTCTGGTAGGGGGCCGTCTACCACATTCACGGCTGGGAACCTCTCAGGCTGAGACATGGCATGGACTGTGATGTCTGCAGTGACAGCCTGGCCTGGAGCCCACCCCTGTGGGGCTTGGGGGTGTGGTGTCCTCTGTGGAGAAGACCCCGGCCCTGGAGGTGGCTCTGCCTGCCACCGGGGAAGGCAAACTGGGCCTTGCTTGTGGAGGAGGCCTGGGCAGAGCCAGCAGAGGGGGAATTCAGGGCGCGACATTACCTTCCTGCAGGGGTCAGCTTCAGTGGCTTAACTTCTCCCATCAGGTGGGTGGGGGACTGCGTGGGAAAGGAGGGGCTGGGGGCGACGTTATCTCGCTGGTGAAGTGAGGTGTTAGTAGCTCAGTTGTGTCCGACTCTGTGCGACCCCGGGGACTGTAACCTGCTGGGCTCTTCTGTTTATGGGATTTTCCAGGCACGACTACTGGAGTGGGGTGCCATTTCCCTCTTCAGGGCATCTTTCCAACCCAGGGACAGAACCCAGCTCTCCCATATTGCAGGGAAATCCTTCACCATCTGAGCCACCAGGGAAGCCTTTACCTCACTGGTGGGGGTACTGGATGCCAGACTCTCCTTCTGCAAACAGAAGCCGGGGTTTCTGTGATCCTGCCCTTCACGCTGTGATCCTGGTTTTGCATGTGTTACCTCAGCTGGGCTTTACCGGAGCCCCTTACCATGGATGCCGTCTTGAGCATCTCAGCATCAAGGACATGGTGAGTGTCAGAGGGGCTGGAAAAGCAGGCAGCCATGGCTAGACCGTGTTTGATTGTGACCCTGAGGGCCACGGGACCACTGAAGTCTGCATTTGGAAAGAGTCTCTGGGGGCAGCATGGCAGGAGGGCCTGTGGCGGCTTTTGTTCCGGAGATGTCTGGCAGACGTCCATGCCTGCACATGGGAGGTGCTCAGTAAGTATCTACTGTTGAATGATGGAGGGATGCAGCGCAGAGGAAGGACTTGAGGACTGTGCAACAGGTAGAGACTTCCCTGGTGGCCCAGTGGTGAACAATCTACCTGCCAATGCTGGAGACACGGGCTGGATCCCTGGTCCAGGAAGATCCCCTGGAGAAGGAAAAGGCAACCCGCTCCAGTAGTCTTCCCTGGGAAATCCCAGGGACCGAGGAGGCTGGTGAGCTACAGTCCACAGAGTTGCCAAGAGTCAGACACAACTTGGCGACTGAGCATGCATGCGTGTAACAGGTGGAATTAGTAGGCGTTGGAGACTGGACCACGTGGCAGTGCGGTGGTGTGGAATCGTGGGTGGAGGGTGACATTTTTGTTTCTGTCCGGGGTACCTGGGGAGATGGTGGTGACCTTCACTGAGATGGGGACATGGGAGGAGCCGCTTTGGGGCCAGAAAGCTAAGATTCATGCTGGCTCAATATGTTTCATGTAGGTTAAAGGAGGGGCTGGGGCGCGTTATCTCGCGGGGGGTTTCTCGTTCGACTCTGTGCGACCCCGGGGACTGTAACCTGCTGGGCTCTTCTGTTTATGGGATTTTCCAGGCACGACTACTGGAGTGGGGTGCCATTTCCCTCTTCAGGGCATCTTTCCAACCCAGGGACAGAACCCAGCTCTCCCATATTGCAGGGAAATCCTTCACCATCTGAGCCACCAGGGAAGCCTTTACCTCACTGGTGGGGGTACTGGATGCCAGACTCTCCTTCTGCAAACAGAAGCCGGGGTTTCTGTGATCCTGCCCTTCACGCTGTGATCCTGGTTTTGCATGTGTTACCTCAGCTGGGCTTTACCGGAGCCCCTTACCATGGATGCCGTCTTGAGCATCTCAGCATCAAGGACATGGTGAGTGTCAGAGGGGCTGGAAAAGCAGGCAGCCATGGCTAGACCGTGTTTGATTGTGACCCTGAGGGCCACGGGACCACTGAAGTCTGCATTTGGAAAGAGTCTCTGGGGGCAGCATGGCAGGAGGGCCTGTGGCGGCTTTTGTTCCGGAGATGTCTGGCAGACGTCCATGCCTGCACATGGGAGGTGCTCAGTAAGTATCTACTGTTGAATGATGGAGGGATGCAGCGCAGAGGAAGGACTTGAGGACTGTGCAACAGGTAGAGACTTCCCTGGTGGCCCAGTGGTGAACAATCTACCTGCCAATGCTGGAGACACGGGCTGGATCCCTGGTCCAGGAAGATCCCCTGGAGAAGGAAAAGGCAACCCGCTCCAGTAGTCTTCCCTGGGAAATCCCAGGGACCGAGGAGGCTGGTGAGCTACAGTCCACAGAGTTGCCAAGAGTCAGACACAACTTGGCGACTGAGCATGCATGCGTGTAACAGGTGGAATTAGTAGGCGTTGGAGACTGGACCACGTGGCAGTGCGGTGGTGTGGAATCGTGGGTGGAGGGTGACATTTTTGTTTCTGTCCGGGGTACCTGGGGAGATGGTGGTGACCTTCACTGAGATGGGGACATGGGAGGAGCCGCTTTGGGGCCAGAAAGCTAAGATTCATGCTGGCTCAATATGTTTCATGTAGGTTCAATATGTTTTTCTCTCTCTTCCTCGTGTATTGATTGCAGAAACAAATGTTAGAGCTGGGCTGCCTCTTCCCACGCCCCGGACTTCATCTTTGGACCATGGAGGCCGGAGGGAGGAGGGACCTTCTGTCTGAGGGCTGGCCAGGTGGCGACGCCTGCTGCCCCCACTTCTGACCACCCTGGATCACGAACAGGAATCGGCAGCCGTTCGGGGTTCCAGGTGTTTCCTTGCTTTTTTCCTTGGAGTGTTGTTCTGGACACACACCTGGAGACACCTCTCTTTCCTCACCAGAGCCTTTGTTCTGAGGGTGGGTTCATCTGAGCCCACGTCCCAAGGAGACAGGCTCCTTGGAGGAACCTTGATGCTGGTGTCAAATGCAGCATCACCAGCTCTCTGCACGTGTGTTAGGCGCACTAGGAGCCTTTGGAGGGAAGTCTTTCTGTGGTCACTTGGATTAGGAAAACTCTGAGCTCCAGACTCTGGACTGTAGGCCTTTTCAGGACCTTTAGTTGTGCCACGACAGTCTCTAAGAGGGAGTGCCTGTGGGCAGGGCTCCCCAAAGGGATTGGGCCAATGACCACCTTTTCCAGGGAGCGTCCGTCTCCATCTCTCAAACCTGTTGCCCTGGGGTCAAGGAACAGCGGTCAGAACTGGACTGGCCTCTGGTGGGATCTTCCCCAAGCCCCTCCTATCTTTGTTGACCAAACTGAGGCCTGGAGAGAGAAGAGAATTGCCTGTGGCAATCCAGCAGGCAGACTCTGGGCTCAGCCCTCCTGGGCAGGATGCCTTCTTATGTGAAAACTTCCTGTGCTCCAATTTCCCCGAGCCCTGGAGGGCCTGCGTTTCCATTGCAGTGGACTCTTCAGGAAGGCACCTGGGCGGGCAACTGAGGTTGGGCATTGCCCCGTCAGTGTCTAGGCCTCTGGTATGCACCTGTGTGATTGTGTCCTTCCCTACCCACCAAGAGAGCCATGTCTGAGCACTGAGACAGACCCTGGGCATAAAGCGATTATGGCCCTGACGTTTTCCTATGGAGCCATTTGCGGGTCGGTGAGGTGGGACCACGCCTGTCTGGGCGACGGTGGTGGTAATGAGAGCTCCACGGGCCCAGAGACAAGGCCGGTTCTGGCTTCTCTGAGCCTCCCCGTGCGGCCTGCGGATAGTCCACGGTCGGCGCCGAGGCTGTGGGCTTGGTGGGTGCTCAGGGCGACGATGCTCGGCGGGGATGCAGCTCAGGATGGGCACGGAGGGGCCCGGATGTCAGGAAACCCAGTGCATGTGACGATTTCCTCTGTGCTTTTCCTGGAGGGAATGTCATGTCACCGAGCACAAAGCAGGCACTTCCGTAGTTCATCCTGCGGATGTTTATGTGGGTGAGGGGTCTACTCCACACTAGGCCCTGTGTGTGGCCGGGAATGGGGAGAGGGACAGCGTCTAGTCTGGGTTTCCTGCTGCAAAATCAATGTGACAGGGCTTCCCTGGTGGTCCAGCGGGTAAGGACACTGCCTTGCAGTGCAGGGGGCACCGGTTCGATCCCTGGCCTGGGAAGATCCCACATCCTGCGGAGCCGCTGGACCGATGTGTCCAATTACCAAGCCAGAGCTCTGGCGTGAGTGTGCCCAGAGCTGGCGCTCTGCGACGACAGAGGCCACCGCCATGGGAGGCCCACAGGAGCCAGAGAGCAAAGACGGATGACAACAGAGAAATGAAAGACCAATAGAAGTGGCCCACCCATCCCCCTCCCTCCCCACCCCACTCCCCAAAAGATAAATAAATTTAAAAAAAAAATCAATACGACAACTCTGGTGCCATTCAGCTTGCTGGGAGCTGATCTCCAGAGGCAAGATGAGTGAGGTGGGCGAGTAGAACAGAGATGAGCTATCCCGGGTAGCAGAGGGCATGGCGGGGGCCGTGAAGCCTGATTCCGTGGGGACCTGCAGGCTTGGAGTGGCCTGCCGCAGGGAAGATGATGCAGGGCCAAGCCCACCTGCTGTCTCCCTGCCTGCTGCCCCAGCCTTGACCCTGGGGGTAGACCCCGCCCTCTGCCTAAGCACTCGGTCCAGGCAGGCTCCACAGCCATGACATGGGGCCGTACATGAGGCGGCGTGAGGTGGGCACTGTCAGGGCAGGGCGTGGGGGGTCACCAGGCACCTGTTCCCAAGACACGGCAAGATCAGAGTTGGGCCCGGAGTGCCTGCCCCGTGCCGCCTGTCTCCATGGCGTGGTGAGGCAGATCGTGTGGGCTCGGGCAGAGGAGAGCAGAGGGAGCCGGACCCTCTGGCCCGTGGTCTTATTCCCGGTCCGCCTCCTCTGTACAGGCCAGTAACTGGCCTCTAATGGCCATCACCACAACATACTATCTGGGAAGAAAGAGCTGGAAAAGGGCCCCTTTGGGGAAATGTGGTTCCTGGAGCCCTCCTGCCTCCCTTACTGAGCAGGAAGCTGGCTCCACCGCTAGAACATTCCTACGAAGGGTCTCAGTCATGATTTACTCACTGCCTTCAGATTCAGGAAGCCTTATCTGGCTTCTTGAAAAACCGTACGTTAGAAAATCAAGTTAGATTTTTTTTCCCCATAGAAATTGGAATAGTAAGGCCATTTTACAAAAGACGGTCGTACAAATATGCATTGAAATCCTGAAGACAAGTCCTGCCAAGCCTGCCGAGATGGCTCCTGAAGGCTAGAGGCTGCCCAGGTGAGTGGGGAATCTCACCCCCCGGTTTGGTGTATCTGGATTGTGTGTTTGTGAGACATTCGTCACCCCGGGGTAGGGGTGTTGCAGAGAAGCGTGTCCCCAGACTCTAGCGGGTCCCCTGCCTGTCCCTTGGGGCTGGCCCAGCATCTCTGACGAGGGCTCCCGTCCAGGCGGTGCTCACACTCAGCCCGCCACACGGAGCTGCCTCCTGGAAGGAGCACCCCTGGCTGTTGCTCAGCTGTGTTTCGTGTCAAAATAATTCAAGTAGAAATGTATGTTTTTTCTGCTGTCCAGGAAGGTTCCACAGAGAGGCTCTGAGACCACGGTGTGTCTCCAGGTCTTCAGGAGGGGTGGGGCCAGGGCCACCAGCTATGGGCTGGGATTGGAGCCCTAAGGTGCTGGGCTGGGACTCAGGTCGGGGTGTGGGGGTGCATGGTTGTCAGAGAACAGGGCTGTTGCAGGAAGGAACTGGCGGGAGAGGCAGGAACCTTATCCATAATCCAATTGGTTGGATTCCAGCTGCAAGAACCCAAGGCAAGAACCCCAGTTCAGGGCTTCCCCTGGTGGTCCAGTGGGTAAGGACACCGCCTTGCAGTGCAAGGGGCACCGGTTCGATCCCTGGCCTGGGGAGATCCCACGTGCTGCGGAGCGGCTGGACTGATGTGTCCAATTACCGAGCCAGAGCTCTGGAGCGCATGCGCCCAGAGCCCGTGCTCTGCGACAACAGAGGCCACCGCGATGGGAGGCCCACAGGAGCCAAAGAACAAAGACCGATGCAAATAGAGAAATGAAAGACCAATAGAAGTGGCCTGCCCGCTCCCCTCCCTCCCCAACCCGACCCCCACCCAAAATAAAAAAAAAAAAAAAAAAAAGAACCCCAGTTCACCCCACCAATGACCATTCAGCCTGGGTTAGTCTGGAGGTTATCAGCTTAGTTGGGGACCCTGGAGCCATGGGCATTAGACTTTGAATAAAACAAGGATAGAGAAAGAATATCTCTATCAGAAGTCAAAATTGGAATTAAAACAAGACCCCATTGGTTGATGAGGGGGATATTAGAAAAGGGAGAGATTCAGGAACAAGGAGGTAAGCTCTGTCTCAAGTCTAGCTGTGAGCACCAGGTAGGGGCTCCAGAGATGGAAGGAGCTGGTCAGTGGCACTGCTGGCGCATTCCTGGGGGAAGGGGAGGGTCTGCTCACCCACTCCTTCCCCTTGGCGGGCCCCCAGGGCATACTGAGACACTGGAATTCAGGTCTCTTGGGTCAAAGTGATTGGACCAGAGAGGAGATCTGATCCAAGGAGATCCAATCTTGTGCAAAAGATGCTCATCAGCTTTGGCTCTTCCAGAACCTGGGACTGGGACCACAATGTTTATTGATTGGATGGAGGCCCAGGAGTTGGGGCAGCCATGTTTGAATGTTTGAGCAGCTGTGGAGAAGGGAGTTCTGGAGAAGAGGGAGGAATGAAGAGCCTGCTGGCCAGTGAGGAATGGTGAGAGACCGTGCAGCTGCAGGCTGGGGTGGGGCGGGAGAAGGCCACTGACTTGTCCCAGCAGGCACCGGGTCACCGTCTTCCATCCCTGAATTTTTTGCCCTTGGTCCCCTGATGTATTCTCAGGTCTCATTTCAAAGTCAACCTTTGTGAGCTGGCTTGAGCAGGCTTCAGGCACCAGCTGTGGCCTTGCTGTCATCAGCAAGATGGAAACCATGGGGAGGAGGCGCAGGCAGGGCAGGGCCTGGGCTGGGCAGGGTGGTCCTGTGGCTCTGCACATGGCCGGGCCATGCTGGACCCACCAGTTCATCCTGGGCACCACCCCCACAGAGGGACGGACCAAGCTGTCCTCTATTCATGGAGCATGACCCTGGGGTCAAGGGCACCTGGACCCTGGCATTGGAGAAATGGCCAAGGGTCATACATTCTGCCTAGAAGGAAGTGGACTTTGTGTGAGAAATAAAGAGCATTAAAAAAAAAACCCAAACTCATTTATTTACTATTTGGCTGTTTCAGGTCTCAAGTTGCAGCACTTGGGCTCTTTTTTGCACCATGAGGAATCTTTTGTTGTGGCCCATGGATTCTCTAGTTGTGGCATGTGGGCTCCAGAGCACATGGGCTTCAGTATTTTCCATGCATGGGCTCAGTTTCCCCACAGCATGTGGGATCTTAGTTCCTGGACCAGGGACTGAACCTTCTCCTGGAGCTGCCTGCCACAGGATGGATGGACTTGGGCACAGTGAGCTCCCTGTTTCTACAGCTGAAGGCATGTGTCCTACGGGACATGTACGAATGGAGCTAGCGGCTGGGCGGACAGTCTTGAAGAACATCTTCACCCAAGACGAGGACAGCCTCTAGCCATGACCTCAAAGATTTATCATAACCTCTGGCCATTACCACAGAGAATATCTTTACTTGCAGGTAGGACCTAGTCCCGAGGCAAGAAAAACACCAAACCATGACCTTGAAGATGATCATGACCAATGATCATAACCATAGAAAACATCTTCACCTGGATGGCAGTACCCAATGCCAGGGCAGGGACAGCCCCAGGGATCACCATGAACACGAGTGTATTGCAGAATCCGATGGACCCTGGGACTTCAGGACAGGCAGGTGAGGCCTCTGGTCTGGAGACCCTTGGCAGGGCTGGGGCGCTTCTCCCAGGGACAAGCCTGAGGAACCACAGCTGCTCATGATGTCATCTGTGGTTTGTTGAGCTGCTTCGAGGGGTGCCCGTGACTGAGGAGGCTTGGAGGAATGGTGTTGGGGTGTTCTGTGGAAGGTGGGGTGGGGACTGCTTGAAACTGGGGGAAGAGGGGCAGAGTGTAGGAGATGGAATGACCTTTTGGGGTGAGAGCAAGAGAGGCCCCAGGAGGCCCACCTTCTGTCTGGGTTACATACTTGGTCCCTTTGTTTTCTCGGGCTCTGGGATCAATTTCTTGGTTGGGTGACCAGTGCTCCTTAAGGGCCAACCATAGCATGCCCTCCGCCTTCCCAGACAGTCCAGAAGGCCTGGAGCCCAGGGGTCCCCCGAGCCCCTCCGTCAAAGCTTGTCCCAGAGCTGCGCTGCTAGAGCCCAAGTTCCACGGCCCTTTGTCTGCTGACTGGAGAGGAACCAGGAAACAGGACATCGAGGAGCTGGGTTAAAACCACTGAGTGCCTCTCTGGGGAGAGAATCGCCCCAGGGAGCCAGGGAAGGAGCAAGAGGAGAGGGTGGAGGAGATTCTTGCCAGGTCCTTCCCGGAAAGTGACTTGGGCGGGTTGGGGCTGGGCCGTTTCTGGGGCAGCTGTGATCCGGCAGCTTTGGGTAATTATCTGTTAGTAATGATCTACCAAGACTTTGGTAAACAGTGGTCTGTTTCGCCATCCTTGAAGAATTAAATCATTCCTTTCATTGCTCTATCTACTCTTACCCTCCTAAGAGGGTTTTTGACCTCAGATCCAGGGTTTTCATTTGATGGGCTCCCGGGAGAACATCAAGGGAGGAAGCCTTGGGTGAGGGATGCCGCGCGTGCCCGGGTGGCTCTGGAGGGGCGGTTGTTGACTGTGGCGCCCCATTGGCACCCTGTGACCCAGTCTGTGTCCCACGTCTTCTGTGACTCTCGCCCTGACCATGGAAAGTGCTCTACAGGACAGTAGAAGCTTCTTGCATGGACTGCAAAGGGCCCAGCTTGGAAGGGCCTGGAGGGTTTTGAACAGACACCGGCAGGCAGGCAGGCTGACCCCGTCCTGGGCTGGGTGGGCAGCAGAATGGACAGAGGTCCTGGTTGCCCTTGGAGCGTGCGCTGAGCTTCATCTGGAAGACCAAGTCAGCCTTCCTAGGACCGTAAGAGTTAAACAAGCATGCGGGTGAGACATAGGTTCGAGGCCAGCTTCTGTCATCTGTACTTGTGTCACACTGGGCAGCATCCCAAGACCTCCTGGCGCTCTGGCTCCCTCGTGGCCCGGGGGAGCGGGGAGCGGGAGTGGGGGCACAGCGATGCAGCTGCCCAGTCAGCATCAGCCAGAGAGCCCACCGAGGGCCGTGCAGCAGTGTCTCTCTGAGGAGCTTGGCCCTGGAACCCGGTGTGTGTGTGACACAAGCTTGACCCTGCAGCTGTCAGGATTCTCGGCAGACTGTCTTTGGTCCAGCCGTCGTCACAAAACCCTCGCAGTGCCCTCCTGATACCCAGATCTGGGAGCACCGAGATTATCGAGCATCCTTGGGGAGGAGACCTGCTCTTTGAAAACGAGGTGGTCTCAGCTGTGTCATCACCACCCTTTTGCTTGGGGTCCCCCCACCCCAAAACCTTCTCCCGGATCCACCCTCCCCCTGCTGCAGCGCAGCCCTGCCTGGAATACCAATGCCTCCTTTCAGCTCCCAGAAGCCCCGCTCTCCTCCCCTGCGGGGGCTCAGGGTCTCTGCCCAGCTCCGTGTTTATTTCTTGCAGTATGAAGCGATGATTTAATTCTTGCCTGGGCTGTCATTCAGCCCCGGTTGGGTTGAAGTGAGACATATGGAGCTCTATCTACACCTCCTAAGAGGGTTTTGACCTCAGATCCAGGGTTTTCATTTGATGGGCTCCCGGGAGAACATCAAGGGAGGAAGCCTTGGGTGAGGGATGCCGCGCGTGCCCGGGTGGCTCTGGAGGGGCGGTTGTTGACTGTGGCGCCCCATTGGCACCCTGTGACCCAGTCTGTGTCCCACGTCTTCTGTGACTCTCGCCCTGACCATGGAAAGTGCTCTACAGGACAGTAGAAGCTTCTTGCATGGACTGCAAAGGGCCCAGCTTGGAAGGGCCTGGAGGGTTTTGAACAGACACCGGCAGGCAGGCAGGCTGACCCCGTCCTGGGCTGGGTGGGCAGCAGAATGGACAGAGGTCCTGGTTGCCCTTGGAGCGTGCGCTGAGCTTCATCTGGAAGACCAAGTCAGCCTTCCTAGGACCGTAAGAGTTAAACAAGCATGCGGGTGAGACATAGGTTCGAGGCCAGCTTCTGTCATCTGTACTTGTGTCACACTGGGCAGCATCCCAAGACCTCCTGGCGCTCTGGCTCCCTCGTGGCCCGGGGGAGCGGGGAGGCGGGAGTGGGGGCACAGCGATGCAGCTGCCCAGTCAGCATCAGCCAGAGAGCCCACCGAGGGCCGTGCAGCAGTGTCTCTCTGAGGAGCTTGGCCCTGGAACCCGGTGTGTGTGTGACACAAGCTTGACCCTGCAGCTGTCAGGATTCTCGGCAGACTGTCTTTGGTCCAGCCGTCGTCACAAAACCCTCGCAGTGCCCTCCTGATACCCAGATCTGGGAGCACCGAGATTATCGAGCATCCTTGGGGAGGAGACCTGCTCTTTGAAAACGAGGTGGTCTCAGCTGTGTCATCACCACCCTTTTGCTTGGGGTCCCCCCACCCCAAAACCTTCTCCCGGATCCACCCTCCCCCTGCTGCAGCGCAGCCCTGCCTGGAATACCAATGCCTCCTTTCAGCTCCCAGAAGCCCCGCTCTCCTCCCCTGCGGGGGCTCAGGGTCTCTGCCCAGCTCCGTGTTTATTTCTTGCAGTATGAAGCGATGATTTAATTCTTGCCTGGGCTGTCATTCAGCCCCGGTTCGTGTTGAAGTGAGACATATTTCAGCACCCACCGATTTCCATATAGATAAAAAAAGGGTGGAAAAAAGGGAGAAAGGAAACAACCTCAACCAGCGTCTTCACCAGCTATGCATTTGGTACGTGTTTCTTGAAGATGGATTGCTCCGTTAGACTGCTAAGAGGTTTTTCTTGACTTGTCAACAGTTTTATACCCCCCTCAAACATTCTTCGCTATAAATTATTCATTGCCCAGTTAGTGGTTAAGAAAAAAAAAAGATGCCTGGAGCTGAGGCACTTTCTTAGTTCTCACACTGCTTTTCAGATCCAAGTTGTTTTTTTCCTTCTCGCGGCTGGAAAAGTAGAAATGACTGGAATTCTCCTGACTCTCGGAGCTTCAGGCTGGACCCAGTGAGACAGTTGCATTGAGCCCAGCGTGAGCTTGGCTGGGGGTGGGAGAGTCGTTTACAGTCTGGGGTGAGGCGGGACACTGGGGTGATCAAATACATGTTGAGACAGGGAAGGAAGTGTGGTGGGGCTTTCTTTTTGTTCTGTTGGCAAGAACTCCAGGATTTTCACAAAGCAAAGAGGAGACTTGATTCATTTCTAGGCCCAGCCACTTCAAGGGCTCATCACTGGGAAGGACGGAGGCTTCCTCCGTTGGCCTGATTTCGCAGGCACCCACTTGTCTTTCTCCCTGGTGCCCACCCTCTCTTGTCCTGTGCAGCCCTGGCCACCTCCCCCCAGCACCCTCTTCCCGCCCCCCCGCCCCCGCTGTCCTCTCACTCCAGAGTGGATTCTCAGCCCTACCTCCTGTCTCTGTGCCCCCATGGGCCGTGGATGGAGGTGGTGGTTGGGTTTAGCCTTCAGAATTTGGGGCCCGTGTTAACTGCAGCAAAGCCCCACCTACTGGGTGGCTTAAGACAACAGAAATCCAGTCTCTCAGTTTCTCCCTCTGTTTTCAGGTCCAAGTTGTTTTTCCCTTCCTGTTGCTGGAAGAGTAGAAATAACTAGAAGTCTCTTGCCTCGGAGGGTCGTGCTGGAGCCACGTGAGAGAGTCGGGTGGAGCCCATGTTGAGCCCTGGAGGCCAGGAGTCAGAGAGCAGAGCCTCAGCATGGCTGCGCCCCCTCCAGCGTCTGGGCGGGATCCTTCCGCGCCTCCCTCGCCTCCCACAGATGGTCACCAATTCCTGGCCTGCTTCCGTGGTCCCCACTGTCACATGATGCTCTCCCTGTGTGTCTGTTTCCAGCCTGCTCTTCTTATAAGGACACCGTCACACGGGATGAAGGGCCTACCCTAGTCCTCATCTGAACTCCAGTAGACCCACCTGCAAAGACTCTACTTCCAAACAGGTCACCTTCACATGTGCTGAGGGCTGGGACTTTAATGTGTCTTTGGGGGACATGATTCAGTCCTTGACAGTCAGAGGACGGAGGAGTCCCCAGTGAGAGAGGGAGGAGGCCCCAGAGTAGCAAAAGCAGCCGAGGGCGGAAGGCCTCCCATCCCGTGGCCCTCACCCCCCCAGCAGTCCTCTTGTGCTCAAGGCTCTTCCTTGGCCCTGGTTGAGTGGAAGCTCCGCGTGCTGGTGTGGGCCCGAAAGACGGTCCTTCTGCAGCTGTGTGGAGAGGAACATGGGCCGACTGCAGGCTGGCGTCCCTGGGATGGGAACAGGAACTCCCTGGGGGAGCGGCTGGTCCAGTGACCTGGTCTGAGGGTACAGTGTCCACCTACCATGAGCAGCAGGAGGTGTCACCTGGGCGTCCCTGTGACTGCCAGTTCCCACCCCCACCCCAACACTTACCTTATCCCGAGGCAGGGGGTGCTTTGCCAGGGTGACATGTCTGCGTGGACTCTCGGAAGGCCTTGTGGGTTCACCCAGAGAGAGCTGGTGGGTGGCAGGTAAGCCATGTGCTGCGCCAGAGCCCTGCTGGATGAGGCCGGCTCACGTGGGGAGGGAGGCTGGGGTGGCTGCTGGGTCTCAGGCTAGACCTTGGGTGATTTCCCCCCACTCCACCCAGAGCTTTGACTTTCAGAGATGACCTCCAGAGCACCAGTGGGTATGAGGCATCCAGCACCTGGCGTCCACCCCCTCTCACCAAGTTGGGTTCCATAATAACCCGGAGGTCAGACCTCAGAGGCCAAGGCCTGACCACCTCTGTCTGTCTCAGTGAAAGTGATGGTTGCTTTCTGGGTCAGTCACTTTCGGTTCAATTTAAGTTAAAGTCGGACTAAAGCAGCCTTTAATTGGAAGCCCTGAGGTTCTCTGCAACCCCAGCCATCTCTAAACGTAAAATTGAGTCCGGAGTGGTGTTGTTCAATTGCTAAGTTGTGTCCAACTCTTTTCGACCCCATGGACTGTAGCATGCCAGGCTTCCCTGCCCTTCACCGTTTATCAGAGTTTGCTCATATTCATGTCTGTCGAGTCAATGATGCTATCTAACCATCTCATCCTCTGTCATTCATTTCTCCTCTTGCCTTCAATGTTTCTCAACATCAGGGTATTTTCCAATGAGTTGGCTCTTCCCATCGTGTGGCCAAAATATTGGAGTTTCAGCTTCAGCAGTCCTTCCAAAGAGTATTCAGGGCTGATTTCCTTTAGGATTGACTAGTTTGATCTCCTTGCTGTCCAAGGGACTCTCAAGAGTCTTCTCCAGCACCGTGGTTTGAAAGCACCAATTCCTGAGTGCTCAGCCTTCTTTATGGTCCAATTCTCACATCTGTACATGACTGCTTGGAGAGTAGGGAACAAAATTTGTCACCTCTAAATGTCTCTGGCATGTTGATTATTTCACACTGAGAGGGATCAATGCCCAAAAGATACCATGAGCAGCAGGAGGTGTCACCTGGGCGTCCCTGTGACTGCCAGTTCCCACCCCCACCCCAACACTTACCTTATCCCGAGGCAGGGGGTGCTTTGCCAGGGTGACATGTCTGCGTGGACTCTCGGAAGGCCTTGTGGGTTCACCCAGAGAGAGCTGGTGGGTGGCAGGTAAGCCATGTGCTGCGCCAGAGCCCTGCTGGATGAGGCCGGCTCACGTGGGGAGGGAGGCTGGGGTGGCTGCTGGGTCTCAGGCTAGACCTTGGGTGATTTCCCCCCACTCCACCCAGAGCTTTGACTTTCAGAGATGACCTCCAGAGCACCAGTGGGTATGAGGCATCCAGCACCTGGCGTCCACCCCCTCTCACCAAGTTGGGTTCCATAATAACCCGGAGGTCAGACCTCAGAGGCCAAGGCCTGACCACCTCTGTCTGTCTCAGTGAAAGTGATGGTTGCTTTCTGGGTCAGTCACTTTCGGTTCAATTTAAGTTAAAGTCGGACTAAAGCAGCCTTTAATTGGAAGCCCTGAGGTTCTCTGCAACCCCAGCCATCTCTAAACGTAAAATTGAGTCCGGAGTGGTGTTGTTCAATTGCTAAGTTGTGTCCAACTCTTTTCGACCCCATGGACTGTAGCATGCCAGGCTTCCCTGCCCTTCACCGTTTATCAGAGTTTGCTCATATTCATGTCTGTCGAGTCAATGATGCTATCTAACCATCTCATCCTCTGTCATTCATTTCTCCTCTTGCCTTCAATGTTTCTCAACATCAGGGTATTTTCCAATGAGTTGGCTCTTCCCATCGTGTGGCCAAAATATTGGAGTTTCAGCTTCAGCAGTCCTTCCAAAGAGTATTCAGGGCTGATTTCCTTTAGGATTGACTAGTTTGATCTCCTTGCTGTCCAAGGGACTCTCAAGAGTCTTCTCCAGCACCGTGGTTTGAAAGCACCAATTCCTGAGTGCTCAGCCTTCTTTATGGTCCAATTCTCACATCTGTACATGACTGCTTGGAGAGTAGGGAACAAAATTTGTCACCTCTAAATGTCTCTGGCATGTTGATTATTTCACACTGAGAGGGATCAATGCCCAAAAGACTTGGGAAAGAAACTTACTTCCCCCAAAATGTTTGAAGAATTTAGATAGAAGGCCTATTACAAGAACAGAGAGATTGCCAGAGACAGCTGCAGAGAACATGGACTGGGTGTGGTGGGGAAACACTTAGGAATTAACAGTCCACTCTGTGTCCACTGCCTCTGCCTGGCCCAGCAAACATTTATCTGCTAAACATTTGTTTTCCCAACTCCATGTGAATTGCCTTCCTCCCCTTCAAAGTTCCAAACCATTACCCTCAACACCCTCAACTGTCTCAGCTGAAGGTGGTGTTAAAATGAGGACTTTGGCCATTTTGGCTGCTTGTTCAGTTTTCCTGAGTCTCTTCATGTATGTGTGCATGCATGCTAAGTCGCTTCAGTTGTGTCCGACTCTTTGCAACCCTATGGACTATAGCCCACCAGGCTACTCTGTCCATGGAATTCTCCAGCCAAGCATAGTAGGTTACCATGCCCTCCTCCAGGGCATCTTCCCTACCAGGGATCGAACTAGAGTCTTTAAAGTCTCCTGCATTGAAAGGTGGGCTCTTTACCACCAGTGCCAGCTGGGAAGCTTCTCCCATGTATACATGTTATTAAACTTTTGCTTGATGTTCTCCTGTTAATTTTTCTCATGTCAATTTAATTCTTAGGCCAGTCATATGAACCTAGATGGGTAGAAGGAAATGTCTTCCTCCTCAACAGGTGCAAAGGCAGCTGAGAGAAAGGACAGGAGATGGACTGGTGTGAGCTCCTGGCCCAAGGCCATTGAAGAAGAAAGGGACGTGTCCTAAGTATTTCTGCACACAACATTTGACTTGATTCTTATAATAGTACACCCATGGCCCAGATGAGGAGACTAAGGGCCAGAGAGGCCAAGTGACCTGCTGGGTAAGTGGCCAAGTGTAATGGACCCGAGGCTTCTGAATGAGAGAATTTCTTCTTCAGGCAGGTAGCTTCCACACTCCTCCAATCACACAGGGGGGTTCTGATGGGATAGCCCAAAAGCCTTCTTTATGGTCCAACTCTCACATCTGTACATGACTGCTTGGAGAGTAGGGAACAAAATTTGTCACCTCTAAATGTCTCTGGCATGTTGATTATTTCACACTGAGAGGGATCAATGCCCAAAAGACTTGGGAAAGAAACTTACTTCCCCCAAAATGTTTGAAGAATTTAGATAGAAGGCCTATTACAAGAACAGAGAGATTGCCAGAGACAGCTGCAGAGAACATGGACTGGGTGTGGTGGGGAAACACTTAGGAATTAACAGTCCACTCTGTGTCCACTGCCTCTGCCTGGCCCAGCAAACATTTATCTGCTAAACATTTGTTTTCCCAACTCCATGTGAATTGCCTTCCTCCCCTTCAAAGTTCCAAACCATTACCCTCAACACCCTCAACTGTCTCAGCTGAAGGTGGTGTTAAAATGAGGACTTTGGCCATTTTGGCTGCTTGTTCAGTTTTCCTGAGTCTCTTCATGTATGTGTGCATGCATGCTAAGTCGCTTCAGTTGTGTCCGACTCTTTGCAACCCCATGGACTATAGCCCACCAGGCTACTCTGTCCATGGAATTCTCCAGCCAAGCATAGTAGGTTACCATGCCCTCCTCCAGGGCATCTTCCCTACCCAGGGATCGAACTAGAGTCTTTAAAGTCTCCTGCATTGAAAGGTGGGCTCTTTACCACCAGTGCCAGCTGGGAAGCCTCTCCCATGTATACATGTTATTAAACTTTTGCTTGATGTTCTCCTGTTAATTTTTCTCATGTCAATTTAATTCTTAGGCCAGTCATATGAACCTAGATGGGTAGAAGGAAATGTCTTCCTCCTCAACAGGTGCAAAGGCAGCTGAGAGAAAGGACAGGAGATGGACTGGTGTGAGCTCCTGGCCCAAGGCCATTGAAGAAGAAAGGGACGTGTCCTAAGTATTTCTGCACACAACATTTGACTTGATTCTTATAATAGTACACCCATGGCCCAGATGAGGAGACTAAGGGCCAGAGAGGCCAAGTGACCTGCTGGGTAAGTGGCCAAGTGTAATGGACCCGAGGCTTCTGAATGAGAGAATTTCTTCTTCAGGCAGGTAGCTTCCACACTCCTCCAATCACACAGTGTTGGGTGGTGGCCTAGTCGAAAGGATCTTTGGGAAAATGAGGTTCCTTCCCAGGGCTGGAGTCTGAGCAGAAGCCTTTGGAGCTGACTGTTGACTTCTTTCGAGCTGTCTGGAGAGCTGCTTTTGAACCACATTTGTGTGTAAGCCATATCGACAACGGAATTCCGAGACCCAGAATGGCAGCCCATCCGTGGGTCACTTGATAGGGCATTACTCAGAGCAAAGAGATACAGCAGTGATCTGAGGGCACAGGTACTCTCCTGGGAGCAGCCAGGGGAAATTCTTTTCCATTCAAAGGCACAGGGTCAAATCAGAGAAGCTCTTTTGAAATGAGGTTTTTCCAGGGAGCACTTGAAACTATTTTGCAGAAATCCACCCTGTTTTAAAGAGAAACAGGAGTGGCAAGATGTCCCAAAATTAATTTTTAAAATCAATTCCATCATCTCTCAATTGTCCAAGTCTTTTAGTTTTGTTTTCATTTCATTATTTTCTTTCTTCAGACCAGATCCTTTGAAATAATATTGCGATGCATATGGAGGTCTTTTATTTTCGGTATTCCTTTTTTATTAACAGGTTTGTTCCACTGCAATTGGTCTATCATACAGTTCATCTATTTAACGTGCACTGCTCTAGCACAGGGAACTCTACTCAATATTCTGTCATAACCTATGTGGGAAAAGAATCTAAAATAGAATGAATACATGAATTCGTATAACTGAATCACTTTGCTGTACTCTGAAACACAATATTGTAAACAGACTAGCAGCAATAAAATTAAAAAAATGAGTATACAGCTTGAAGGTTTTAGGACCTTCTCTGAGACGTGCATCCACCACGATCGATTTTAGAGGCTGCATTGTCCTCAGAGGATACAACCTCGGTCACGGACGAGAGTCCAACTCCCTGGGAAGACAGTGGTCTTAGCCGGGCTGTCTTTGAATGCATCTTTTCCTGATTTCTCTGTTCAGTTGTTTGCTTCAAATGATAATACATAAGTGGCCAAGTGTAATGGACCCGAGGCTTCTGAATGAGAGAATTTCTTCTTCAGGCAGGTAGCTTCCACACTCCTCCAATCACACAGTGTTGGGTGGTGGCCTAGTCGAAAGGATCTTTGGGAAAATGAGGTTCCTTCCCAGGGCTGGAGTCTGAGCAGAAGCCTTTGGAGCTGACTGTTGACTTCTTTCGAGCTGTCTGGAGAGCTGCTTTTGAACCACATTTGTGTGTAAGCCATATCGACAACGGAATTCCGAGACCCAGAATGGCAGCCCATCCGTGGGTCACTTGATAGGGCATTACTCAGAGCAAAGAGATACAGCAGTGATCTGAGGGCACAGGTACTCTCCTGGGAGCAGCCAGGGGAAATTCTTTTCCATTCAAAGGCACAGGGTCAAATCAGAGAAGCTCTTTTGAAATGAGGTTTTTCCAGGGAGCACTTGAAACTATTTTGCAGAAATCCACCCTGTTTTAAAGAGAAACAGGAGTGGCAAGATGTCCCAAAATTAATTTTTAAAATCAATTCCATCATCTCTCAATTGTCCAAGTCTTTTAGTTTTGTTTTCATTTCATTATTTTCTTTCTTCAGACCAGATCCTTTGAAATAATATTGCGATGCATATGGAGGTCTTTTATTTTCGGTATTCCTTTTTTATTAACAGGTTTGTTCCACTGCAATTGGTCTATCATACAGTTCATCTATTTAACGTGCACTGCTCTAGCACAGGGAACTCTACTCAATATTCTGTCATAACCTATGTGGGAAAAGAATCTAAAATAGAATGAATACATGAATTCGTATAACTGAATCACTTTGCTGTACTCTGAAACACAATATTGTAAACAGACTAGCAGCAATAAAATTAAAAAAATGAGTATACAGCTTGAAGGTTTTAGGACCTTCTCTGAGACGTGCATCCACCACGATCGATTTTAGAGGCTGCATTGTCCTCAGAGGATACAACCTCGGTCACGGACGAGAGTCCAACTCCCTGGGAAGACAGTGGTCTTAGCCGGGCTGTCTTTGAATGCATCTTTTCCTGATTTCTCTGTTCAGTTGTTTGCTTCAAATGATAATACATCCAGTTCAGCAGGAGGTAATCGACCCCACCTGCTGACTGTTCTATTGTTTTAAAAAAATGCCCAGGGACATAAATTGCTCCACAGTCTGATCCAATTCCATCAGGCAGGGGTAGATTCTGAGGCCTGTTTCAAGGTTCGGAGCCCAGGAGGGCTCCTTCTTTTTCTGGTTCTCCCTGGTGAACTATCTAGCCTGGGATTAGCTCATTGTTCTTAATTAAGAGGGACTGTTTTCAAGAGTACCCTTTGGCATGAACTTCCTCACATTCTGTTTTAAATAATTTCAGTTCTTCTGGGAGCACTTCGAGGCCTTCTTTGCTGAGGGGCTGCATTTCCCCTGCGCAGTCCTCTGGTTCTGGGTGCCTCTGGCTCGTCAGCTTGCCTCTTCCTTGGCCACTGGGCCCAGGAGCAGGTGGGTCAGAGGGCCGGGGCCCCAGTCCTTCTCACTCCCCTGCTGGGGTCAGCCTCGGTGCCTTCACACACGCACCAGGAGCTTAGCCTTTTCAACCTGGAACTGGGGGGAATGAGAAATGCTGGGGTCCAGTCCCCCTTGGTGAGCTATGTAAGCCTTGACTAGGGTTTGAGGGGTGGGGGAGCCCTGATTTCTCGGCCACACCCACAAGGAGTGAGGCGTCTATGGCGCTGAGCTGGAGTGCGGAGGGAGAGGGCTAAAATGCCACAGGCTTGCTCTTCTTGCCGAGTTTTAGTAGATTTTCTGGAGTAAGTGTTTCTTGTTTCTCATATGCCCTTAGGCCAGCTCACAGAGACTTTAAAAGGTTGTCTTTCTTTTAAAAAGTAGCTTTTGCTGTCTTCGCTTCTTCCGTGGAGGTTCTCTCAGTCATCCCAGAAGTGGAAATGGTGCTGTTTTAGTAATGAAGGAACCTTTATATTATGAATTTACTTCCAAACACCGCTTTGATGGCATGGGATAAGTTTTGACAAGTCATATTCTAATTTTCTGTTGTATTTATGATTGATTCATTTTCTGAACCCAAAGGGAAGACTATGTTAGTGTTCAAGTGGGTTGTTTAATCTATCTATCCTTGTATCTACCTACCTGCTTTAATTGTCAGACTTTCAGCATTCAAGCCTAGCATTCACTGGATGTTGTGGTTTGGAGAACGGCTTGTACACTTCTGCTCTTTGCAATTTAAAGGGGTTGTCTTTTTGGACAAGTAAGTATAAGTTTTCACAAATTCTCCGTCCGTATACCTTTGAGAGAAAGGTATAATGCTCTCCTTCTGGGGCATAAAATTCAGGATCTATCTATTTATTTAACTTTATTAATTATATTGGCTTGCTCCTGTAGATGGATGATAGATAATACGCTAGGAGATAGAGATAGGGCAGAAGGAGAAAAGAAATTGCAAAGCAAATGTGTAAAGCAGTCTTAGCTAGCTCATCATGATTTCAATGGAAATAACTCTTTAAAAAATTACATATTTATTTATGTATTTTGGGCTGTGCTGGGTCTTTGTTGCCTCTCTTGTTCTGGAGCATGGGTCCCGAGGCGTGCAGGCTTCCGTCGTCGTGGGCTCACTAGTTGTGGTGCACAGGCTTAGTTGCCCTAGAGCATGTGGGATCTCCGCAGACCAGGGATCTAGCTCTTGTCCTCTGCATTGGCAGGTAGGATTCTTAACCACCGGACCACCGGGAAAGTCCCCCAATGGAAACAGTACCTGACACCTTTTCCTCAGAAGCTTTTCCACGCAGCACAGGCCACAGATTCATGCAACTCTTGGTTTCGAAGGGGTCCTGTAAGTTTTCCGGTTCCTACTTCTTGTTTTGTAAACAAGGCAAATGCCTTGCTCAAGGTGGCACAGCTGGTGAGGTGAGACTGGGATCTAAATGCAGGTCCTTGTATGAATGCGGGTGAATCTGTCAGGTCTTCGTGTTTACCCTGCTTCTGGTGCATGGCCTTTGTTTCAGTTTTCATTGTTATCTCTGAGACAGCTGGTAGCAATGCATTTCTTATTTAAAAAGGCCTTATAGGACTTCCCTGGGGGTCCAGTGGTTAAGACTCTGTGCTTCCAATGCAAGGGACATGGGTTTGATCCCTGGTCTGGAAACTAAGATCCCGTATGCTGTGTGGCTATAGATCTATATCTATATCTCTATATTTGCTGGTACTTTACAGCTTGCAAAGCACACGTTTATCTGCCTCATCTAACGTGATCTTCACAGCCAAGTCATGTTTAAGGTGGCACTGTTACCTCTGTCCCTCAGGTGAAGAAATGGGGCTTCGAGGTGGCAGTCCAGTCATTGCTGGGGTCTTCTGTCCCTGAAGCCACTCACTCATGCGCAAGGCCCTGGATTCCTGTCCACCTTGGCCCAAAGCCAACGCTCAGACTCTTTCATTTCCTGTCTGTTGTTTTTATGATGGGGGGATGACAAAACTGTAATGTTCTGTAGAACTTTTCCTTCCTCCATTGGAGCAGTGCCCTGGACAGCTGGCTGGGTTTGTGAACACAACGATAAGTCTGGGAAATTATTATTTAAAAAGTAAATCCCTGTCGTTCTATACCTGCTATCCACAGGTTATAGTCGGCTGGGTGCCCTTGCAGCGTTGCTGGGCTCTCTCCCGGGGCACTCTCAGTCCGTTCCTGCTGTCGCTCGCCTTCCTCTGCGGGAGCCTGTGTGCCGTCCTGTCTCAGCTGCCCCCGGCCCCCGGCGCTGTGCTCAGCCAGCCCTTCCTGTTCTTCTCGGGGAATTTGCATGCGCCTCTGGAGTTTTGATCAGGGGCTCTTAACAGCCTCTCCTCAGATGTTCTGGGTGGGGTGAGAAGGTCATCTGGGCCTCCAGGTCCCGGTCACCTCTGAGTCCACCGCAAAGCCCTTGTTGGGAAGCCCACATCCTCGTTCGGGAATTAGCTTATGAATTCATCTTAGTTACCTGCCGCACTCGAACCATTCCTTCAGAATGCTTGGGGCTTATTCTGCCAGCGCCCCGAGAATGGCCTTCTTTGCCGCCGTCTGGCATTTTTCCCCTCGACCGCACGGTTTTGTCTGCCCGGTGCAGGCGCTGCCCCTCCCTCGCCAGGGCTGGGTGGGCGTCCCCTGAGAGTCCCCAGGGCCTCAAACTGGCATCTGCTCTCAGAGGTGGCATTTGCTTACTCTCCCTCGTCTGTCTGTTTAGCCCCGAATGAAGGAGGGAACAGGGCCTCCCTTTAGTTCATCAGCAGAGAAATGCAGGGGACAGAACGGGTCCTGGTGGGAGTGGGAGGAGCCTCTGGGAAGAACCCTGTCAAATGCGGAAGGTGCGCGGCTGGGGTCTGCTCTGCGTGGATGCTCTCCCTTCTCTGACAGACGCTCCCCAGACCACCTGTCCCCCCTCCCTGGGCCGTGAGTGCCTGTGTAGGCTTTCATATTTTAATTTTTTTGGCTGCACCAGGGTCTTATCTGCAGCAGGCAAGATCTTCAAGCTTAGTTGCAGTATGTGGAATCTTAGTTCTGCAATCAGGGGTCGAACCCAGGCCCCTTGGATTGGAGGCGCATAGTCTGAACCCCTGGACCACCAGGGAATTCCCTATGTTTGAATTATAATGGAAAGAAGGCACTTATCAGCAGAAAGGGATTTCTGAGAAAGCCAATGTGCTTTATCTATAGTAGATAACACACTTCCAAAGGAGAGAATAATTTCCTAGGTCTAAGTAATTTCCAATAATTTCCTAGGTCTAAGAACTAAAACTTAGTCCTGGCTCTGATTCTTACCTCCGTGTCATCCATTGCTCATCTCTGCGGACCTCAGTCTCCCAGTCTTTAAACTGGGCACACCAGCCCACCTGTAAGTGTGAACCACGTGAAGCACCTGGAGACGCTCTGCGAGTGTGCCGGGCCCGGCCCTCCACTGAGTCCTGGCCACGGCTTCTCTGCCCCTCACACATGGCTGAGGACACAGGAGGCCTTTGGGCCCCCAGGATCGCTTTTCAGTAGGGCTCCACCTGGCATATTTTTACCGACAATCCACCCCACGAGACTTGCTATGAAACCTGGAGGGGCCTGCGCCCGGCAGCCTGCGTCCCAGGAAAGAGACTGGATTTTTACTGTCCCAGCCAGTGTTCGATGATGACTCCTGTAATCTTCTCAAGATACCAGCTACCTTTTACAAAACGAAGCCATGTGTGTGCCCTGCGGAGCTGGCAGGCCTTTCCTGTTGCCTTGCACCAACCTCTGCAGCTCACAAGACAGGCCCCGCCGCTGCCCTCTGGGCTCTCGGGAGGAGAGGCGTCCTCACTGGGGTCCCCTCTCCCGAGCACTTGCTCTCTGGGGCCGACTCTGGACTCGAGCGTGTTACGGATGTCAGCCCTCTGTGACACTTGTGTGGGTGGGTAGCAGGCACCCTGGTGGAGGAAGCCCAGTGGGGCGCTGCCCGCTCACCCGGCCGCTTGAACTGGGCTGGGTGGGTCTAGAAAGTGACTTTATACCCACTGTGTATAGGAAACCAGCCTGGGAAGGGCTGATGGGGTAGAGAGGTCCCTGTGAGGCCCTTGGAGAGGGCGCATCCCCAACTCTACCGCTTGGAAGCCATCCCTGGTCGTTTGCACGTGTGCGTGCTCAGCTGCGGCAGTCGTGTCTGACTCTGTGGGACCCCGTGGACAGCAGCCCGCCAGGCTCCTCTGTCCGTGGGATTCTCCAGGCCAGAATACTGGAGTGGGTGGCCATTTCCTTCTGCAGGGGACCTTCTCGACCCAGGGATGGAAGGAGAGTCTTTAAGTCTCCTGCATTGAAAGTCAGGTTCTTTGCACCAGTGCTGCTGGGGGAAACCCCACTGGCAGATCACGTAGACAGAATCCCAACGTTTTTCCGAGTGTCACGACGGATAGAAACAGGCTATAGACAGACAGACGTGATTGCCTTTCTGTGCAGGCAGACCCCCGTCCGGGACAGTTCTCTGCTGGATCCGTGGTACCTACACCACCAGAGCAGACGCGCCCATCAGGAGATGAATGGCGGTCATTAGGGGGCTTCACAGTCTATCGACTTTCAGCCTGGGTTTGAAATATGGCACAGCCAGATAGAGCTGGAACCTGGCCAAACCGCATTTGTGTCTGGACTCCCCATCCCCCGCTGTGAGTCCTGGGGAAGGTCACAGCCTCTCTGGGGCCCAGGCTCCTGGACAATGACGACGACAGTGACGAGGAGGAGGACAGTGAGGCCTTGGAGGAAGGCAGCGGTGACCATGCACAGTAGCGGAGGTGAGAGAGCCAAAGAGCAGAGCCAGGAGACGAACCCCGTCCCGACTCTGGAGGCGGCCATGGTGGTCATGAGGCTGAATCAGGGAGCCATGATGGCGTCACCAGAAGTTAAAAGCTTGGGGGGGCGTGTTGTCAGTGTCCTCGGAGTTGTCCCTGTATCTTTGCCTCCAGAAGCTGTAAGGACGTTGCTGTCAGCGGACGGCGACCTTGGCTGGCTCTGACCACGCGCCAGCGTCCAGGCTCCGTGTGCGTCTCAGAGGCTGGAGAGATGGGCAGGGTTTTCCTGTCCCTGCTGGAAGCGTGAGCCCTCCTGTCCCCCATGTGATGTCTGAGCAGCGTTGGGGACACTCTCTGCAGGACTGACTGCAGGTTGGTGACGTTGCTGCCCTGTGGGCGGCCTTAGTGTTCCTAAGCTGTAAACCAAGTCCAGATTCATGAACTTGTCACAAGACATTTCAGTTCATTTGCTCCTAAGATGGAAGAGAGTCGGGGTCGTGTCTGACTCTGTGGGACCCCGTGGACAGCAGCCCGCCAGGCTCCTCTGTCCGTGGGATTCTCCAGGCCAGAATACTGGAGTGGGTGGCCATTTCCTTCTGCAGGGGACCTTCTCGACCCAGGGATGGAAGGAGAGTCTTTAAGTCTCCTGCATTGAAAGTCAGGTTCTTTGCACCAGTGCTGCTGGGGGAAACCCCACTGGCAGATCACGTAGACAGAATCCCAACGTTTTTCCGAGTGTCACGACGGATAGAAACAGGCTATAGACAGACAGACGTGATTGCCTTTCTGTGCAGGCAGACCCCCGTCCGGGACAGTTCTCTGCTGGATCCGTGGTACCTACACCACCAGAGCAGACGCGCCCATCAGGAGATGAATGGCGGTCATTAGGGGGCTTCACAGTCTATCGACTTTCAGCCTGGGTTTGAAATATGGCACAGCCAGATAGAGCTGGAACCTGGCCAAACCGCATTTGTGTCTGGACTCCCCATCCCCCGCTGTGAGTCCTGGGGAAGGTCACAGCCTCTCTGGGGCCCAGGCTCCTGGACAATGACGACGACAGTGACGAGGAGGAGGACAGTGAGGCCTTGGAGGAAGGCAGCGGTGACCATGCACAGTAGCGGAGGTGAGAGAGCCAAAGAGCAGAGCCAGGAGACGAACCCCGTCCCGACTCTGGAGACGGCCATGGTGATCATGAGGCTGAATCAGGGAGCCATGATGGCGTCACCAGAAGTTAAAAGCTTGGGGGGGCGTGTTGTCAGTGTCCTCGGAGTTGTCCCTGTATCTTTGCCTCCAGAAGCTGTAAGGACGTTGCTGTCAGCGGACGGCGACCTTGGCTGGCTCTGACCACGCGCCAGCGTCCAGGCTCCGTGTGCGTCTCAGAGGCTGGAGAGATGGGCAGGGTTTTCCTGTCCCTGCTGGAAGCGTGAGCCCTCCTGTCCCCCATGTGATGTCTGAGCAGCGTTGGGGACACTCTCTGCAGGACTGACTGCAGGTTGGTGACGTTGCTGCCCTGTGGGGCGGCCTTAGTGTTCCCTAAGCTGTAAACCAAGTCCAGATTCATGAACTTGTCACAGAAGACATTTCAGTTCATTTGCTCCTAAGATGGAAGAGAGCCGTGCGGGGTCTGTTGAAAACAACAACCAGAGAAAACAGGACAAGGCAACTTCCAGCCGCCCCTTCAGAGCCCCTTTCAAGTGTGTGGGGAGCTGAATAGAAGAACTTCAGGATTCTCAGTGTCAGAAGTTATCAAGTCTGCAGGAACTTGGGGTTCCTAAGAGCACTCTGGTTGTTGACACACGAGGGCTAAGCCAATGACAGGCGGCACTCACCCCGCCACGCATGGTGGACGGGGACCCTCCTTCTCGCTGCTGTCCCCGTCTCCACCAAGCACTAGGTGGGAACATGTTTTCCTTCCTCCCGCCTCCAGCAGGGTCCCCCCCGGCCGTCCGGGCTCTCAGGCTCACGCTTACCGTGCCTGCTGTCCAGAGCACCCCGGCTTCTAGCCTTCCGCCTCTCCTCTCTAACGTCTCCTCGCCCATCGGGTCCTTGCTTCTAGACCTCTGCAGGCCACCCTCTGCTCAGAGCTTTCATGGCCCCAGCCCACCCTCCACCCTTGTCCAGGGCGGAACTTCCTCCCTGCTTCCCAGCCTGAAGGCCCGTGCTGGGCAGGAAGTCTCAGGGGCTGTGGGCAGCTGGACGGGGCCTTGGCTGGGGAGTTCCGCCTCGAGAACCCCCAGGGGCCAGCAGTCTCTGCACCTGTCACTCGTTCACACACGCTTCTGGGTGGTTCTGCGGAGTTTGGAGCCCCCGATCCAGCTGCCCGCCTCTACCAGGGGTGGGGCATGAGGCAGAGCTGCCCTTTTCCCCAACCATCACTTTGGGCAGATGGGGTAAACCAAGCATTAATAGCGTGAGACAGCCTGCTAGTGGCAGGGTCCCTGAAGCCACGGGGCCGCAGTTACTGCTGACCCTAGCGCCTCTGAACCTGAACTGCTGAAACAGCATTCTTTTCTACATAAGCCGTTGTGTTAGCATAACTGAGCTCCTGCAACAAATTACCACAACATGAAGAAAACAAACAAGTTTATTTTCTCACAGGTCTGGAGGCCAGATGTCCAAAACGGAGGTGTCAGTGGGCCGGGCTCCCTCTGGAGGCTCTCAGGGCTGGGGCCTCCTTCCCCTCTTCATGTGCCTGGTGGTGACTGGTGCTCCTTGACTTGCGACATCATTGCTCCACCTCTGCCTGTGTCTTTCCTTTATCTCTTGCAAGGAGAGTTGTCGGTGGATTTAGGTCCTGCCCAAACGCAGGATGAGCTCATCTTGACATGCTTAAACTACATCGGCAAAGACCCTTTCCCCAAATAAGGTCACATCCTGGGTTCTGGAATATGAACCTCGTGGGTACAGGGATGTGTGGTGGTGGGATGGGACCCCGCGTGCGCTGCTCAGGCCCTGGAGCAGTGAGGTCCTTGAAGTCCTGTGGGAAGGTTGGAGGGTGTGGGAACTGTCCCCACGCAGCCTCTTCTGGCACACAGAGGGCGGCATGAGGGGGCGTTTCTGCGGTCACTCCAGGGCCAAGAGTGACTGGGTTTCTGCCTGGAGGCGGGAGGGCATTTTCTGTGAAATAACAGAAATTATATGTGTTGGTCTCTCCCCTGGTTCCAGCTCCGAGGACCCTGGGCACTCACTAGGGGACTGGAGCATCTTTTGTTCTAATGAGGCGTCTCTTGGTGGATGGCTCCAGGATGGGAATAGCTCACCAGAAGGAACAAGCTGGTGGCTTTTCAGCGGCCCTTCCCTCCCCTCATTCTTCAGGAATGGGAGGGAGCTGAGCGTGAGCTAATGACGGATCACATCGGTGTGGTGACACGCACATCACGTTCCTAACAGTGGGGGGTTGGAGAGCTCCTGAGCTACTGAGTGCACGGAGGAGCTCAGGGCTTGGTGCACACACAGGCATGGAGGCTTCTTGCCTCTTCTTGCCCCTTTCCTCAAATCTGGCCTTAGACGTCTCTTCTATCTGTATCCTTTATTATACCCTTTATCATGTAGTTGGATTCCCTGGTGGCTCAGACCGAAAGAATTGGCCTGCATGCAAGAGACCTGGGTTCAGCCCATGGTTCAGCTAACTGAGCTCCTGCAACAAATTACCACAACATGAAGAAAACAAACAAGTTTATTTTCTCACAGGTCTGGAGGCCAGATGTCCAAAACGGAGGTGTCAGTGGGCCGGGCTCCCTCTGGAGGCTCTCAGGGCTGGGGCCTCCTTCCCCTCTTCATGTGCCTGGTGGTGACTGGTGCTCCTTGACTTGCGACATCATTGCTCCACCTCTGCCTGTGTCTTTCCTTTATCTCTTGCAAGGAGAGTTGTCGGTGGATTTAGGTCCTGCCCAAACGCAGGATGAGCTCATCTTGACATGCTTAAACTACATCGGCAAAGACCCTTTCCCCAAATAAGGTCACATCCTGGGTTCTGGAATATGAACCTCGTGGGTACAGGGATGTGTGGTGGTGGGATGGGACCCCGCGTGCGCTGCTCAGGCCCTGGAGCAGTGAGGTCCTTGAAGTCCTGTGGGAAGGTTGGAGGGTGTGGGAACTGTCCCCACGCAGCCTCTTCTGGCACACAGAGGGCGGCATGAGGGGGCGTTTCTGCGGTCACTCCAGGGCCAAGAGTGACTGGGTTTCTGCCTGGAGGCGGGAGGGCATTTTCTGTGAAATAACAGAAATTATATGTGTTGGTCTCTCCCCTGGTTCCAGCTCCGAGGACCCTGGGCACTCACTAGGGGACTGGAGCATCTTTTGTTCTAATGAGGCGTCTCTTGGTGGATGGCTCCAGGATGGGAATAGCTCACCAGAAGGAACAAGCTGGTGGCTTTTCAGCGGCCCTTCCCTCCCCTCATTCTTCAGGAATGGGAGGGGAGCTGAAGCGTGAGCTAATGACGGATCACATCGGTGTGGTGACACGCACATCACGTTCCTAACAGTGGGGGGTTGGAGAGCTCCTGAGCTACTGAGTGCACGGAGGAGCTCAGGGCTTGGTGCACACACAGGCATGGAGGCTTCTTGCCTCTTCTTGCCCCTTTCCTCAAATCTGGCCTTAGACGTCTCTTCTATCTGTATCCTTTATTATACCCTTTATCATGTAGTTGGATTCCCTGGTGGCTCAGACCGTAAAGAATTGGCCTGCATGCAAGAGACCTGGGTTCAGCCCATGGTTCAGTCCATGGGGGTCAGGAAGATCCCCTGGAGAAGGACATGACAACCTACACCAGTAACCTTTTTTTTTTTTTAGCCACTTCTATTGGTCTTTCATTTATCCATTTTCATCCATCTTTGTTCTTTGGCCTGTGTGGGCCTCCCATCGCAGTGGCCTCTCTCGCTGCAGAGCACTGGCTCTGGGCGCATGTGCTCCAGAGCCCCGGCTCAGTAGTTGGACACATCGGTTCAGCCACTCCACGGCAGGTGGGATCTTCCCAGGCCAGGGATTGAACTGGCGCCCCTTGCACTGCAAGGCGGTGTTCTGACCCACTGGACCACCAGGGAAGCCCCACCCCAGTATTCTCGCCTGGAGAATCCCATGGACAGAGGAGCCTGTCTGCCTATAGCCCATGAGGGGCAGAGAGTCAGATACGACTGAGTGACTGATACGCTTATCATTTAATGAGCTGGTAACCATAAGCAGCTCTCTGAGCTCTGAGAGCTGTTCTAGCAGACGGTCAACCAGGAGGGGTTCTAGAAAACCCTGACTTACAGCTGGTTAGTCCAGAGAACTAAGACAGGGGACCACCTGGGGCTTGGTAACTGGTCTCTGAAGTGGAGGCATTCTCCTGGGACAGAGCCCTTGACCTGTGGGTCTAGACTGACTCTGGTGACCGCTGGAGTTGAATCGTGGGACCCGCAGCTGGTAGTAGACGATTGTGTGGAAAATTCACACATCTGGTGTCAGAAGTGTTGTGAGTGTGTGAGTCAGGAGAAACATGGGAGAGTTTTTTTTCCAATACAGCCCCACGAGACTCCCAGGTGAGGAGCACACGTGCCTGGTGGACACACACGGGAAGCTTCCACACTGAGCCCCAGGATGTCTGCTTTGGCCGGGAAACCTCTCGTCCTGGCCCCGAGGCTGAGGGGCTTCCCTGGCAGGAAGCTCCAGGTGCACAAGGCTCAAAGGAGGCAAGAAATGTCCGTCTGGGACGGTTCCTGGCTCTGCTTTCTCATGGCTTGTTATTCTCTGGAGCTGGGCCTGCGCTTCCGGCAGACGCCCCCTGCCCCGTCCGCCTCGGCCCCCGGCCCCCTCCTCCGTCCTCCGGCCCCACGAGCAGCTGGCAGTGGTGGGGCTGTTGCCGCCTTCCCCTTCAGGAAGGCAGGCAGGGCCTCCCGGCCCAGCCCACAGGCTCCCGGCTCCCCGGGCTCACAGTGAAGGTCCAGCCAGGAGGAGGAGGCAGAGGCTGGGGCCAGGGGACCCCCTCCTCTTCCTCTCGGCCATCTCCCCCGAGGGGCAGTGAACCTGGGGCCACAAGACGAGGCTTCTGGTTCCGGTGTGCAGCTTTCTGTCGTGTGACCTTGAACCATGTCCCGTCAGCTGCTCGCAGGACCAGCAGAGCTTCTCCATCCTGCTGGGAGCAGGAGTCACACAGAGCTTCTTGAAACTCGGGGCTGTGAAGTGGGGTGGCCCCGAAGACACCTGAAAGGTCAGAGAGGGACACGAGCTGCTTGCCAGAGGGCAGTGGGGGGACAGGGTGGCTGGCCCTCAGAGGACGCAACGGCGGCCTTGGCGTGTCCTGCTCCAATCAGCACGACACAAGGACAGCTGGGGAAGGATATCCCACTCATAAGATGTCCTGTGTGAGCAAATCCTGTGTGAACGGGCACTGACCAGGGAGCTCAGGCCCAGGCTCAGATGCCCTGGGTTCCACAGCTCCTTCTTGTTCAGTTTCTCTCTCTGTCATGTAATTTCAGGACAAATCCTCCCTGATGTAGACTTTCTATGATTCTAAGCACACAGGTCTTTACCAACAGGCCATGCCCCCAGAGGCCCCTGCCCGGGAAACAGACTCACACTCAGAGGTCCCCTTTCTATCCCTTCTTGGAAAGACGGGAAAGTTATGAAAGTCCTTTGGAAAAAGAGTCTCCGAATAAACAGCCAGACTGGGCTCGCCCTCCTCGTTGTGCCCAGAGGGGGAGGGGGCCTGAAGACCCCCATGCCCCGGAGCCCCCATCTGCTGGGCCACCGCTGGGACGCCCCGGCCAGGCAGCTGTCTCTACTCATCCGTTCCGCTGCGGCTGCACTTTTGCTTTCCGAGCTCAGCGTCCATGGTAAACAGGAGACACCAGATTTCTTTCCATCCTTCATCCCTACCCGTCCGCCTCGGCCCCGGCCCCTCCTCCGTCCTCCGGCCCCACGAGCAGCTGGCAGTGGTGGGGCTGTTGCCGCCTTCCCTTCAGGAAGGCAGGCAGGCCTCCGGCCCAGCCCACAGGCTCCCGGCTCCCCGGGCTCACAGTGAAGGTCCAGCCAGGAGGAGGAGGCAGAGGCTAGGGCCAGGGGACCCCCTCCTCTTCCTCTCGGCCATCTCCCCCGAGGGGCAGTGAACCTGGGGCCACAAGACGAGGCTTCTGGTTCCGGTGTGCAGCTTTCTGTCGTGTGACCTTGAACCATGTCCCGTCAGCTGCTCGCAGGACCAGCAGAGCTTCTCCATCCTGCTGGGAGCAGGAGTCACACAGAGCTTCTTGAAACTTGGGGCTGTGAAGTGGGGTGGCCCCGAAGACACCTGAAAGGTCAGAGAGGGACACGAGCTGCTTGCCAGAGGGCAGTGGGGGGACAGGGTGGCTGGCCCTCAGAGGACGCAACGGCGGCCTTGGCGTGTCCTGCTCCAATCAGCACGACACAAGGACAGCTGGGGAAGGATATCCCACTCATAAGATGTCCTGTGTGAGCAAATCCTGTGTGAACGGGCACTGACCAGGGAGCTCAGGCCCAGGCTCAGATGCCCTGGGTTCCACAGCTCCTTCTTGTTCAGTTTCTCTCTCTGTCATGTAATTTCAGGACAAATCCTCCCTGATGTAGACTTTCTATGATTCTAAGCACACAGGTCTTTACCAACAGGCCATGCCCCCAGAGGCCCCTGCCCGGGAAACAGACTCACACTCAGAGGTCCCCTTTCTATCCCTTCTTGGAAAGACGGGAAAGTTATGAAAGTCCTTTGGAAAAAGAGTCTCCGAATAAACAGCCAGACTGGGCTCGCCCTCCTCGTTGTGCCCAGAGGGGGAGGGGGCCTGAAGACCCCCATGCCCCGGAGCCCCCATCTGCTGGGCCACCGCTGGGACGCCCCGGCCAGGCAGCTGTCTCTACTCATCCGTTCCGCTGCGGCTGCACTTTTGCTTTCCGAGCTCAGCGTCCATGGTAAACAGGAGACACCAGATTTCTTTCCATCCTTCATCCCTACCCAGGTCAACCCACCAGACAGATGTTTTCTGCCTGTCCTCCTCTGCCCAGGCAAGGCAAGGTTTTGAATCAGCAGAGGAGAAATGTAATCGAGTGGGAAGTCAAATGTCTTTCCCCTCTGAAGGGAACACGTAGTGCCTTTATTCGATGAGCGCTCTGCGTGACACTGGAGCGTGATGGGGCTGGGGTCTGCCCCCAGGATGCTCGTGGTCCAGGGAGGGAGACGCTTGCTATGGATCGGTCTCCTGGGGATGTGGAGGTTGGGGCTGACGTCGAACCAGAGGGAGCCAGGGTGAAGGCGGAAAGCTCGCCCTGCGCCACCTGGAATCTCAGAAGGCTCCGCGCTCTCTGGGGGAGGAAGGGCATTCCCTGCAGCGGAATAGCACCCACCCAGCTGCAGTGAAGTAAGGAGGTGGGGTGTGTTGGAAGAGGGTGGGACTGGATTTTGGGTGCCGGTGAGAGTGGGGCCAGATGGAACTAGAGCCGGGGAAGGGGGAGGCCTCGAACAATGGCTGAGTCAGGAGGGCTGCCTTGTGGAGGGGCCGGGGGAGCCCCTGCAGGACCCCATCGGGGGTGTGATGTGGTCAGACTCATGACTCAGAAATAGGGCCGACGGGAGGCAGGGGCTGGGGGCAGCGGTGGCCGGCAGAGGCGATGGTCCAGGCCGGTGGTGGTGTGGGTCCCGTGGTGGCCAGGCTAGGGAGAGGAAGGGGCTTGAGAAACACCTGTGTGGCCAGAATGGCATCTCCCCAGGGTCTGTGGGGAGGCGAGGAACGAGGGCAGGGCTCCGCTGTCCTGGAGGTGGCGGGTGGGGAAGAGGGAGAGGGGCAGCGTCAGAACCTCGGACCCTACGGTGGTCCCAGGGCCAGGGCTCCGGGCTCAGGCCCGCCGGGTGGGCTGCATCCTGGCTGGTGGAGTGGGTCCTGCGCAGGTAGCAGGGCAAGTGCTCGGGAATCTAAGCACGCACATACCTGGGGGCAGGGAGGGAGAGGTGGTGGGTATTTGACTATTTGTCTGTTCACATGCACTGTCTCTCTTGTTTCACCCCATTTTACAGATGAGAACCCTAAGCTTTGGAAAGAGCTCACAGTAGGTGTGGCTGGCAAGGGATTCGAAAGCTGGGAGCTAAATGCAGACCTGCAGCCCCACCCCCTGCCCACACCCCGTGTTCCTCAGGGGCAGACTGTCACGTGGGTGACAGGGCTGGGGGGCTGGCATCTGGGATGCCCAGATCCTGTCCACAGAGGTAGATAAATGGATACATATATTGGATGTGGGTATACTTGCACATGGGGCTATTAGCCCTCTGGACTTCTGTTGAGAATCCCACAGACAGAGGAGCCAGTGGGCTACAGCCCGTAGGGTCACACACAGTCAGACGTGACTGAAGCGACTTAGCGTGTATGGACACACAAAACTGAGTAACGGCCGACAATAAAACGATAGGTGAATCTTACTAATCTCATTTGAATGAAAATAAAAGAAAGTGAGATTTCTTTCCCTAGTCGGTATCCAGGGGACTTCAAAAAATTGTCCTACGTGAGATCTTTAGTTGTAGCATATGGGATCTAGTTCCCTAACGATGGATCGAACGCTGTCTCCTTGCACTGGGAACTTGGCGTCTTGGCCACTGGACCACCAGAGAAGTTCCTTTAGCTAAATTCTTAATTCGCTCAATAAACATTTAGCACCTACCAAAAAAAAAAAAAGTTGTCCTAACATTTAGGGGCAAGTTCAGCTTTCTAGCCCACTGACAACGCCGCTCCTCTCTCTCTCGAATGCCTTGCAGAGTGCTTCCTGTTGTTTAACTGGCCCCAGGTGGACGGCACTGGGTTCCACGTGACCCTTGTTTACAACGCTCCCCCAGCTCTTTCCTCACGGGACCCTCTTCCTCTTGCCTCCCCGTTCTCCTCTAGCAAACAGCAGTTCATCGTCCTCTGACAAAGAAGCTGGACCCCGAGGGCTGTCTGCCAGCCTCTTTCCTCCCAGAACCCCGCCTCCCTCCTGAGGACAGACCCCATAAAGCCTGTGTCTTTTGGCTGACCGTACCCTCCTTTTTAAATTTGAAAAAGGGATCTCGAAGCCGGGGGGGTGGTGGGTATTTGACTATTTGTCTGTTCACATGCACTGTCTCTCTTGTTTCACCCCATTTTACAGATGAGAACCCTAAGCTTTGGAAAGAGCTCACAGTAGGTGTGGCTGGCAAGGGATTCGAAAGCTGGGAGCTAAATGCAGACCTGCAGCCCCACCCCCTGCCCACACCCCGTGTTCCTCAGGGGCAGACTGTCACGTGGGTGACAGGGCTGGGGGGCTGGCATCTGGGATGCCCAGATCCTGTCCACAGAGGTAGATAAATGGATACATATATTGGATGTGGGTATACTTGCACATGGGGCTATTAGCCCTCTGGACTTCTGTTGAGAATCCCACAGACAGAGGAGCCAGTGGGCTACAGCCCGTAGGGTCACACACAGTCAGACGTGACTGAAGCGACTTAGCGTGTATGGACACACAAAACTGAGTAACGGCCGACAATAAAACGATAGGTGAATCTTACTAATCTCATTTGAATGAAAATAAAAGAAAGTGAGATTTCTTTCCCTAGTCGGTATCCAGGGGACTTCAAAAAATTGTCCTACGTGAGATCTTTAGTTGTAGCATATGGGATCTAGTTCCCTAACGATGGATCGAACGCTGTCTCCTTGCACTGGGAACTTGGCGTCTTGGCCACTGGACCACCAGAGAAGTTCCTTTAGCTAAATTCTTAATTCGCTCAATAAACATTTAGCACCTACCAAAAAAAAAAAAAGTTGTCCTAACATTTAGGGGCAAGTTCAGCTTTCTAGCCCACTGACAACGCCGCTCCTCTCTCTCTCGAATGCCTTGCAGAGTGCTTCCTGTTGTTTAACTGGCCCCAGGTGGACGGCACTGGGTTCCACGTGACCCTTGTTTACAACGCTCCCCCAGCTCTTTCCTCACGGGACCCTCTTCCTCTTGCCTCCCCGTTCTCCTCTAGCAAACAGCAGTTCATCGTCCTCTGACAAAGAAGCTGGACCCCGAGGGCTGTCTGCCAGCCTCTTTCCTCCCAGAACCCCGCTCTCCCTCCTGAGGGGACAGACCCCATAAAGCCTGTGTCTGACCTTCCTTTGCGTTTCATTGCATCACACCTAAAAGTAACCCTCCAAATATTTTAAATTTGAGTCATTTTAACTTTCAAAAGGGTATTACTCTCTAAAATTTTTTAAAAAGGCTTGATTTTTAAAGAACTATTTCAGATTTACAGAAACATTGAGAGGATAATACAGAGAGTCTGGGTAATCCTTTTGGATTTTTTTTTCCTCCTTTCGGAATTTTATTGCTGTTTTGGAAAATAGTTTGGCAGTGTCTTGTAAAGTTGAGCCTTCACGAATCTTACATACCAGCAATTCTTCTCCTAGGTATGTACGGAAATATTCTCAGCAGCACTAGTGTCAAAATACTGGAGACAGCCCCAATTCCGTCAACTAAGAAGATGAATAGATAAATATGTCTCGTGCGGGTATATTTGCGCATGAGGATATTGCAGAGCACTAAAACTGAATAACAGCAGGCAACAAAAAGATGGACTAATCTTATCAATTTCATTCGAATGAAAATAAAAGAAAGTTCCGAGATTCTTTTTTTCCCCTTGTCAATATGTGGGGGAATTCAAAACGTTGTCCTAATGTTTAGGGGCAAGTTCGGCCAAAGGTCACCACCTTGAGAACAGAATGAGCACAAGTCAACAGAAAAGGGCGAGTCACTGTTTGCAAGGGGACCATCCCAGGGTGGGTTTGGAACTTGAGGCAAGGCCAAGTTGAGTCAAGATGAGCAGAATGGAAAGTATTGAAAAAAGCCGTAGTCCAGGCAGCTGGAAGCCTGGAGAGCCCTTGGTGGGTGAGCGGCGGGGCGGGGTGGGGAGGGCACTGCGCGGCCAGCACTGGAGAGAGAGAAGCCGGCTCCCGGGGGCGGGCAGGAGAGAAGGGCCCTGAAGTTGGCTGAGCAAGTGGTGTGGTCATTAGAGAGGAGCTCAGAGCTGGGCAAGGACTTCGTCAAATGCTGCCCCGGCTGAACAAACGATCCCGTAACTCTGTCCAATTTCCAGGCTCACCTAGCAACCCTCATATTTTTTTCTAAAATAATTTTTATTATAAAACTGTAAATGCTTATAAAAGAAGAAAATTTAAAAATGCATAAAGTAGAAAGAAGGAACAAAACGCATCTGTGCTTTTATCAGTTGTGGTTCCATTTTGGAGTACTGCGTTTTAGCCTTTTTCATAGACTAACCATCATATTGTACCCATTACTTAACTCATGTCTTTTATCCAAATGTATTTTCCCACTATAGACACTTGACAGTGATCTGTTTTTGGTGATGCTGCAGGACATCTTAGTTTCCTGATCAAGGATCAAACCCTTACCTCCTGCCATGAAAGTGTAGAGTCTTTACCATTGGACCGTCAGGGAAGTCCTCAAAGTCATCATTTTTAATGAATGCATATGTCCACCGAGTTGAATCTCCCTTTCTTTCTCTCTTTTTCTTCCTATCATCCATCCATGCATCCATTCTTTGAGCCTTTCTATCCCTCCATACATGGATTGCACCTTCACTCCCTAGAACATATTCTATACAGAATTTGTGTATGTTCTCCAGGGGCTGGCTCTCTGGGTTGTTTCTAGGTTTTCACTATTATAAGTAATCCTGCCAGGAATGTTCTGGTGCAAAAAGCTTTTTCCATATTCAAATTATTTCCTTAGGAGAGATTTCCCAGAAGTAGAATTATTAGATCAAAGGGTTTGAATATATTTAATACTTACTGCCAGATTGCTTTCCACATGCATGGCAACTGTTCACCTTCCTGCAGGCTGCCTGTGATCAAACCTGCTTCCCTGTACCTTTTCAGGAGTGAGGGATTTAATTTTTAAATAGCTCTGCTAATTTCTGACGCCAGTTTAAGACAATCAGTGATATCCTGGAAAAGGAAAGAGGTGCCCTGGAGTGGGGCTGAGAAAGCTCTATCCTTTTTGAGCGAAATGTAGAAATCCCGGGGCGGGCAGGAGAGAAGGGCCCTGAAGTTGGCTGAGCAAGTGGTGTGGTCATTAGAGAGGAGCTCAGAGCTGGGCAAGGACTTCGTCAAATGCTGCCCCGGCTGAACAAACGATCCCGTAACTCTGTCCAATTTCCAGGCTCACCTAGCAACCCTCATATTTTTTTCTAAAATAATTTTTATTATAAAACTGTAAATGCTTATAAAAGAAGAAAATTTAAAAATGCATAAAGTAGAAAGAAGGAACAAAACGCATCTGTGCTTTTATCAGTTGTGGTTCCATTTTGGAGTACTGCGTTTTAGCCTTTTTCATAGACTAACCATCATATTGTACCCATTACTTAACTCATGTCTTTTATCCAAATGTATTTTCCCACTATAGACACTTGACAGTGATCTGTTTTTGGTGATGCTGCAGGACATCTTAGTTTCCTGATCAAGGATCAAACCCTTACCTCCTGCCATGAAAGTGTAGAGTCTTTACCATTGGACCGTCAGGGAAGTCCTCAAAGTCATCATTTTTAATGAATGCATATGTCCACCGAGTTGAATCTCCCTTTCTTTCTCTCTTTTTCTTCCTATCATCCATCCATGCATCCATTCTTTGAGCCTTTCTATCCCTCCATACATGGATTGCACCTTCACTCCCTAGAACATATTCTATACAGAATTTGTGTATGTTCTCCAGGGGCTGGCTCTCTGGGTTGTTTCTAGGTTTTCACTATTATAAGTAATCCTGCCAGGAATGTTCTGGTGCAAAAAGCTTTTTCCATATTCAAATTATTTCCTTAGGAGAGATTTCCCAGAAGTAGAATTATTAGATCAAAGGGTTTGAATATATTTAATACTTACTGCCAGATTGCTTTCCACATGCATGGCAACTGTTCACCTTCCTGCAGGCTGCCTGTGATCAAACCTGCTTCCCTGTACCTTTTCAGGAGTGAGGGATTTAATTTTTAAATAGCTCTGCTAATTTCTGACGCCAGTTTAAGACAATCAGTGATATCCTGGAAAAGGAAAGAGGTGCCCTGGAGTGTCAGGGTCTGAGAAAGCTCTATCCTTTGATGTGAATTATGATTGGCTGAAGGTGAGAGTGTTAGTCACTCAGTTGTGTCCGACTCTTTGAGGCCCCATGGACTGTAGCCCACCAGGCTCATTTATCTGTGAAATTCTCCAGGCAAGAATACTGAAGTGGGTTGCCATTCCCTTCTCCAGGGGATCTTCCTGACCCAGGGATTGAACCTGGGTCTCCTGCACTGCAGACAGGTTCTTTACTGTCCAAGCCACCAGGGAAGCTCTAACCTGTTATCAGAGATTTAAAGGCCAGAGGATCCAGCCAGGCATGTAAGGTGGGTTATGGTGAATGAAATGTAACAGTTGGGTAGATGGGACAGATTTGGCTAGCATGGGTCTTTAGCCCTTCGCCCCATTTTCTTCTTCTGGCTGGGATGCAAATAAAATGTCAGAGGTATGGCAGCCTTCCTGTGACACCGAGTTGACAAGTATGAAGACGAAAGTCCACCTGCCTCCATCCATGCCTGTCTGAGCAGCTGACCCACTCTTGGACTATCTATCTCCAGACTCCTTGTTCTGCCAAAAAACCACTTTGGATTTGTTTATGCCACTTTGGTTGGCTTTTCAGTTATTTGGACTTCAATGCAGTCCTACTAAGAGATACATCGGCATGGTGTTTTAGTCAGGTTAAATGATCCTAGCTGCTATAGCAAGCACAGGGCTTCCTTGGTGACTCAGTAGTAAATAACCCCGCTACCAAGCTGGAGACGCAGGTGTGATCCCTGAGTTGAAAGTCCCCTGGAGAAGGAAATGGTCACCCCCTCCAGTATTCTTGCCTGGGAAATTCTATGGACAGAGGAGCCTGGTGGGCTACAGTTCATAGCGTCGCAAAAGAGTTGAACATGACTTAGTGATTCAAGAACAACAGCAATATAACAAACACACTCCAAATTTCATGGCTTAACACAATAAAGCTTCATTTCTCACTTGTGTCACAGTCTGATGTAGGTTGGACAGTGGGTCTTCAAGGATTGAGGTTCCTTCCATCTTGTGAGATTGCTTTTTTTAGCATGTGGTCTCCAGGGTTGCCATAGAAGGGGAGAGGAGCTTGTACACCATGTCTACGATTTTACAGCCAACTCTATACATGATACACATTACTTTTACTGAGGTTTCCTAGGCCAGAATCCAGTCCTAAGCCCTCCTCCTACCTGCAAGGGAGACTGGAGATGGTAGTCTTACCATGTGCTCGGGAGGGAGAAATAAGATTGGTGACGAGGTGGCCAGTCTCTCCTGCACTGCAGACAGGTTCTTTACTGTCCAAGCCACCAGGGAAGCTCTAACCTGTTATCAGAGATTTAAAGGCCAGAGGATCCAGCCAGGCATGTAAGGTGGGTTATGGTGAATGAAATGTAACAGTTGGGTAGATGGGACAGATTTGGCTAGCATGGGTCTTTAGCCCTTCGCCCATTTTCTTCTTCTGTCTGGGATGCAAATAAAATGTCAGAGGTATGGCAGCCTTCCTGTGACACCGAGTTGACAAGTATGAAGACGAAAGTCCACCTGCCTCCATCCATGCCTGTCTGAGCAGCTGACCCACTCTTGGACTATCTATCTCCAGACTCCTTGTTCTGCCAAAAAACCACTTTGGATTTGTTTATGCCACTTTGGTTGGCTTTTCAGTTATTTGGACTTCAATGCAGTCCTACTAAGAGATACATCGGCATGGTGTTTTAGTCAGGTTAAATGATCCTAGCTGCTATAGCAAGCACAGGGCTTCCTTGGTGACTCAGTAGTAAAAAACCCCCGCTACCAAGCTGGAGACGCAGGTGTGATCCCTGAGTTGAAAGTCCCCTGGAGAAGGAAATGGTCACCCCCTCCAGTATTCTTGCCTGGGAAATTCTATGGACAGAGGAGCCTGGTGGGCTACAGTTCATAGCGTCGCAAAAGAGTTGAACATGACTTAGTGATTCAAGAACAACAGCAATATAACAAACACACTCCAAATTTCATGGCTTAACACAATAAAGCTTCATTTCTCACTTGTGTCACAGTCTGATGTAGGTTGGACAGTGGGTCTTCAAGGATTGAGGTTCCTTCCATCTTGTGAGATTGCTTTTTTTAGCATGTGGTCTCCAGGGTTGCCATAGAAGGGGAGAGGAGCTTGTACACCATGTCTACGATTTTACAGCCAACTCTATACATGATACACATTACTTTTACTGAGGTTTCCTAGGCCAGAATCCAGTCCTAAGCCCTCCTCCTACCTGCAAGGGAGACTGGAGATGGTAGTCTTACCATGTGCTCGGGAGGGAGAAATAAGATTGGTGACGAGGTGGCCAGTCTCTCCTCCACACTCACAGAGAGGGAAGTGTCCCAGAGATGAACACCCCAGGTGCACCTGGGAACGGGCGCCCTAGGTCTGGAAGGGAACCTGCTTGAATGTGCAGAGGCCGAGCCATGCCTGGAGAATAGCAGTCCCTCATCAGCTCAGAGGGAACCTTGTTGAAGGCCTAATTTCTGTTGCCTTAATTTTAAATCCTATGAAAAATGATATTGACATTTCCTGAAAGTGTACTTTGAAGACTAGCAAGGTTTTCAAGTTTGCACCTTCTGAAGAGATGGGTGGCTTCTGGCTTAGTGTGGAATGGACTTGTCCGAGTCTGAACCACTGCAGTCAGATTGTCTTCTCTTTTTAAAATAATAAAAAAAAAGATATATTTATGGCTGTGCCGAGTCTTTGCTGTTGTGTGCAGCCTTTCTCTAGTTGTGAGGAGCAGGGGCTCTCTCTGGTTGCAGCGAGCGGCTTCTCTGGTTGTGGAGCATGAGCTCCAGGGTATGGGGACCTCAGTAGTGAGACTTGGGGGCTCAGTAGTTGCAGCTCTTCAACTCTAGGGCACAAATTTGACATGTGGGTTCTTTTTTTCCACACCAGAGATTGAACCCCCCACACATGTAGCTGGGTTCTTAACCGCTGGACCACCAGGTGGTGGGACTTCCCAGACTGTCTTCTCTTAAATGCTTTTTTTCATAACAGTCATGAGTACTGACTGAGCAAAACTCTGGGCCGCACTTGGAGCTCAGATACAGACAAACTGGGGTTCTCATCCTCAAGAAACTTGCCAAGTGGTCAGCATCCATGCCCATACATGGCAGGGTAAAGGACAGGAGAGGGGCCAAGGACAGGGCCATGGCCAAGAGCCCAAAGTTGTGTTGAACCATGTATGGTTACACAAGGGAATCTCAGTGGTTAGGGCGGTTCTGGCCTCTCCATCATCTTCATTTGACCAGGCAAAGCTGTGGTTTTTCCAACCGTCATGAACGGATGTGAGAGTTCCAACCATAAAGAAGACCGAGTGCTGAAGACTTGATGCTTTCAGACTTTGGTCCTGGAGAAGACTCTTGAGAGTCTTGGACAACAAGATCAAACCAGTCAATCCTAAAGGAAATCAACCCTGAATATTCATTGGAAGGATTGATGCTGAAGTTGAAGCTCTAATACTTTGGCTACCTGATGTGAAGAGATGACTCATTGGAAAAGACCCTGAAGCTGGGGAAGATTGAGGGCATGACGAGAAGGCAGAGACAGAGGATGAGACGGTTGGATGGCATCACTGACTCAATGGACACGGGTTTGAGCAAACTTCTGGAGATTGTGACGGATAGGGGAGCCTGGCATGGTGCAGTCCATGGGGTTGCCAAGAGCTGGACATGACTTAGTGATTGAACAACATGCAAAATGCTGGGGACTGTATCTGGCACAGGGAACTTTCTTTTCATTTATTGATTCACTGATTAATTGGTTATTTGCTTGACTGATTCATTCATTATGCAAACAGGGAAGGAGCTGTTTGTTACGTGCCAGGCACTGGTCTGACTCTGAGAACAGGCAGCGACCTCTGTAGGACTGTAAATCCAGCAATTCTATTCACTGGATTCACCGGAGGAGCTGATCAGATAAACAGGTAATTACACCGCAGTGGTGGGTGGTGAGCTGTTCATGCTTCAGGCGGACAGGAGGGACACCCACCCTCCTTTGAGGGGTTAGAGAGGACTTCCTGGAGGAGGGGTGGCCTCAGCAGAGCCTTGGAGGGAGAACAGGAAGGAAATGGCCAGGCAGGGATGGTTGCATAATTTGCAGGACCCAGTGCAAAATGAAAATGCAGGGCTTCTTGTTCAAAAGGCAGGGGAAAAGCAGCATTGAAAAGTACTAAAATATAAAGTTTTTTCCTTTCTTCCTCAGTCTCTGTCTTGATTCACACTATTCAAAAATTTTTTTTTCTATTTAATGATGCTTTAAATAAAAATTAAAAATTTAAATTGGTAGCATGCATTTTATCATTCATCTTTATAGTGTGTAATGCTGATTTTAAGTGGAAATATAACATAGAACCACTGAAATGACACAAGTCATATTTTATAACGAATTCCAACCATAAAAAACCGAGTCTGAAGTTGCTTTCAGACTTTGGTCCTGGAGAAGACTCTTGAGAGTCTTGGACAACAAGATCAAACCAGTCAATCCTAAAGGAAATCAACCCTGAATATTCATTGGAAGGATTGATGCTGAAGTTGAAGCTCTAATACTTTGGCTACCTGATGTGAAGAGATGACTCATTGGAAAAGACCCTGAAGCTGGGGAAGATTGAGGGCATGACGAGAAGGCAGAGACAGAGGATGAGACGGTTGGATGGCATCACTGACTCAATGGACACGGGTTTGAGCAAACTTCTGGAGATTGTGACGGATAGGGGAGCCTGGCATGGTGCAGTCCATGGGGTTGCCAAGAGCTGGACATGACTTAGTGATTGAACAACATGCAAAATGCTGGGGACTGTATCTGGCACAGGGAACTTTCTTTTCATTTATTGATTCACTGATTAATTGGTTATTTGCTTGACTGATTCATTCATTATGCAAACAGGGAAGGAGCTGTTTGTTACGTGCCAGGCACTGGTCTGACTCTGAGAACAGGCAGCGACCTCTGTAGGACTGTAAATCCAGCAATTCTATTCACTGGATTCACCGGAGGAGCTGATCAGATAAACAGGTAATTACACCGCAGTGGTGGGTGGTGAGCTGTTCATGCTTCAGGCGGACAGGAGGGACACCCACCCTCCTTTGAGGGGTTAGAGAGGACTTCCTGGAGGAGGGGTGGCCTCAGCAGAGCCTTGGAGGGAGAACAGGAAGGAAATGGCCAGGCAGGGATGGTTGCATAATTTGCAGGACCCAGTGCAAAATGAAAATGCAGGGCTTCTTGTTCAAAAGGCAGGGGAAAAGCAGCATTGAAAAGTACTAAAATATAAAGTTTTTTCCTTTCTTCCTCAGTCTCTGTCTTGATTCACACTATTCAAAAATTTTTTTTTCTATTTAATGATGCTTTAAATAAAAATTAAAAATTTAAATTGGTAGCATGCATTTTATCATTCATCTTTATAGTGTGTAATGCTGATTTTAAGTGGAAATATAACATAGAACCACTGAAATGACACAAGTCATATTTTATAACCTGGCATGCACATGTATTATTTCATTCTTATCAGCAAGGTGGCAATGCTTTGCTATTTTTATTTTGCTTTTTGATAGAATTGAATTCAGAGGGGGTGCATGCATGTGTAGTCAGTCGTGTCCAACTCTTTGTGACCCCATGGACTGTAGTCCACCAGGCTCCTCTGTCCAGTGGGTTGCCATGTCTTCCTCCAGGTGATCTTCCCAGCCCAAGAATCGAACCTGTGTCTACTGGGGCTCCTGCATTGGCAGGAGGATTCCTTACCACTGGGCACACACTCTCTGCCTTCGTCCTACTGCGGAGTGAGGAAGGACCTAAAAGGAAAAAGACTGAGGCTGCCTGTCTGGCCCTTTCCTTCTGTGTCATCCTTTTCAGCATAATCCGTTGCCTAAACGCAGGGATATAGTTTAGGAAGGAGACTGGGTTCCTTGGTCCTAGGGTCTCAGGACGCCATGTGTGCCTGTGCTCCTAGCAAGCTCTGATTGAACTGGAGGGCGTGGCCTCCCTCGCTCTCACACCTCATGAGCTCACCTGCAAGTCACTCAGTGCCCCGCTGACCCCGCCCCCCGATCCCCATGTGGGCGGAGCATGGGGAACCAGACCCACGTGTAAGGTCTTCCTCTGCTCAAGTGCGTTGTCCCAACAGATTCCATCATTGACACACAAGTCCAAAGAGAAAATTATGAAGAAGTTTAAGATGGTGACAATCGAATAATAAGCCGAGTGTGGAGCCCTCCTGAGCGTGGCCCAGGTGCCAGGTAAGCGGATTAAGGAGGCTGGGCGGTGAGTGTGACCAGTGCTACAGGAGAGTGAGATGCACAGAACCGTGGTGGACACGCATATTGGTTGTGCCTTCTCTGTTCACACGCACGTGCCATTATCCCGTAAGTTCAGAGATAAAATGATGAAGGATTTGAAGATGACATGGCAGAGCGTGGAGTCCCGGGCATGGCCCTTGTGAGCAGAAGCACTCTGAGGGTGGGGCCCGAGGCGATGCTCAGGGCACAGGCTCAGGCACCGGCCCTGTGGCCAGGGGAGAGGAGCCTGGGGGAGGAGCACTCCCGGGCACGGGGAAGGGGACGCGTGAAGCCCCACAGCCTGCCCGGACTCTGTGTTTCCCCTCTCTGATTTACACGCGTTGGGGCTCCTGTACCCACTCCTATCCGCTGCTGTCCTTTGTCTCTGCTCCCTCTCCATCACCACCGTAGCTTTTCCACAGCTCTGGGCTCCCCCTGGCTCTGGGGTGCTGATTCCAGGTGGACAAACCAGAGAGATGGTCTGCCTCCAGGAATCTGGTGCGGATGGGGCCAGCGCCTTGTGGCTGCCGCCTACCAGGTCTCAGGAAGGCCTGGCGGACCTACGGCTCACGGGAAGCCCTGCAGAATGGTGATGGGGGGTCTCTTTCTCTGACTGACACCAAGGCTGCCCCGAGTGGGGGAGCGCCACCCAGCCTTGCTACACATGCACCCCACCAGCCTCCACTCCTCACAGCCCTCCTTCCCGCCTCCACCCAGGGTAGCCTTTGGAAAGCGCACATTTGCCTGTGTCCAAATCTGCCAGTTTGGCCAATCATCCTTGGCCAGGGTGCCCGTGTCCCCACTCCGCCAGCCTCACGGCCACTTGAGCTAGTCTCTTTCCGACTGCACCGCCAGGGCACGTGGCTACAGAAGGCGGATCGTGATGTCGGCCTCCGGGGATGGGGTACAGGCCGTGGGGAGCAGTCGCTCAGGCACTGATCACTGGACCCTGACAGCCAGTTCTGCTAGATCGACTGGAGGCTGGAAGGCTGAGCCACCCTGTAAAGGGACCGGAAGTGTGGAGGGTGAGATGGGAGGCGGAGGGAAGCAGAAGGCCGAGTCTTCCTCTGGCAGATGCCTCCCAGGTCTCGTCCTCTGCCTTTGGTCTGAGGTGCCGGCGAGTAGCCGTCTCTAGTTCCCTATAGTGAGCCGGGCTGTGCGGAGGTTCCAGGAGGCCCAGAGCACTTCCTGCCACTTCTGGTTCAACTGAATCTATTTCTGGCAGCTTAATTTTGGATGCTCTGCTCCCAGCGTGGGAAGGAGGGCAGGAAGGGCATTTAGGTTGCTGGGCCAGAGGGGAAACCATGGCCACATGCCTTTTTGAACCCTCCCCTGTCAGAAATAGACTGCTCTTGGCAGCTAAATGGTGCCGTCCCCACCTACTTGCAGGCATGCGAGCCAGGAGGGGAGGGGATCGACTGAGCAGAGGCCAGATCCAGCCAGGAAGAAACGCCTTTCCTTGCACGGAAGGAACCAGAGGGCATTTGCAAAAGAGCCCTCAAGTTAGGAGTGACTGGGGCCTCCTCATAAGGATGGGGATGGGCTCGAGGTCGGATGGGCCTAGGTCAGCAGTGTCTCTGTCGCTTCCAGGGTCACGTGGTCATTCGTGGGAGTATGAGTAACAAGACCTCCGGGGCCAGCTCAGGGCTTGGCTGTCCACAGATGACCGGTCAGCAGTTACTTCATCCTCTGTCACTTCCTTCCGTAATGAAGGCATCTCAGAGGGGAAAGCGCTGCGATAGGACCAAGCATTTATCTTTAGGGACTTCGGCCAGTGTGGAAATTCACAAGCCTGACAGTGGAGGCCAGAAGGGGAGAATCTGGGTGGGGGTGGTCTTTCAGATCTGATCAGAGCAGGCATGCTGACGTCTCTGGATACTTAGTAGTTCTCAAAATCTGAGTCTGAGAGGTTATCTTTTTGATCGAGTTCCTCCTTAGCACAAATTCTGAGACATTATAAGACACACAAGAAAGGGGAGCTCGTGAAGAAGTCGGGTCTGTGGGTTATTACTCTGTTCATTTGCTTGTTTGTTTACAAACATGACCTCCTAGCAGAGGCGGATGCTCCATCCGTGGGCTTGTCAGTGAACTGACAGCAACCCACGACGATGCTGTTCTCCTTTGGTCATTAAGTTCCTTTGGGTGTCCCAGGAAAATACCCTGCTTGTAGGCTATTTTTGAATTTGTCTGGGCATTTGAGAGTCCTTGAAATCTTCATGAACCACAGATAGAAGTATGAACTGAATGTTGACCAGATAGGGTAGGACTGAGTTTGGTTGTTCAATCAGCTACGAATCTACAAACTCTGTAAAACTGCCAATATTTGAGTATTAGGACCTACAAAAATGGCCATTTTGTATGGTTCACTACTATTCATTGGACTGGAGAGCCACTTCATTCCCTTCCAATATGAGGGCTCTGTATTACTGTGAAGATCTACCTATAGGAGCTGGACCTTCAGCCACTGCATGTCAGAATGAAGAGAGCTCTGTCCTGAGCCCGGATGGCCCCGGGTTCAGATCTTAGCTCCACCAGGATTCATGAAAGAGAGCATGTGACCTGCTTAGCACAGTGCCTGCTCCTCTCTGCTGAGGGTCTCTGCCTGTCGCCTTCTCTCTGCTGTCCCTGGCGAGAGGGGTTGGGCAGAGGTGGCCTGGAGATGTGAGGTCAGAGCTGGAGGGGAGGGAGTGGCAGTCATTGGGTCTGGGATCTGGGGGTGGTGGGTGGTGGGGACAGCTGGCAGAGCCCAAAGATGGGGGGTGCTTGGGAGGCGCCATAAGCACAGGGACGCTGGGGGCAGAATGTAGGCAGCAGTCGGGGCGGAGAATACAAGCAGGGCACCCCAGTGCCTACGGACTTGTTCTTGCCTGAAAATGCTGCAGAACCAGTCCCCTCAACCAGTGGCTCTGGTAGCAAATCTTCATCCGCCAGATGAAGGGATGCCGCTGGGTTTGACTGGGCGCCTGTATCAGGCACTTCATCCTGGGCTCATTCTGGGGTTGGGCATGAAAGACAGGGGCCAGCTAGCGCATGTTTGCCTCAAGGGGGAAGGCGAAACATGCCATGTACCTTAGCGCTGGCCCTTCCATCTAAACCCTATTGGCCAAAGCCAGTAAGAATGGGGCAGGAAAGGGCATGGGTCCTCAGGGGGTGAGGTCGGGGCTTTGACTGAGCACTGAACTAGAATCCATTTCAACACACATGCCAGCCCCAGACAGGCAGCAAGGACCAGAGTGAGGGCCCGCCAGAGAGTTTCTCTTTGTGAATCTGGGTACACATTAGCCACAAAGCTTCAGGAACATGCTCTGTGGCCCCAAGAGCTTCTACAATACAAATAGCCACTCATGTTTTGCTTCCCAGGTTCCCACACACTATTGCCAGATAGGGTAGGACTGAGTTTGGTTGTTCAATCAGCTACGAATCTACAAACTCTGTAAAACTGCCAATATTTGAGTATTAGGACCTACAAAAATGGCCATTTTGTATGGTTCACTACTATTCATTGGACTGGAGAGCCACTTCATTCCCTTCCAATATGAGGGCTCTGTATTACTGTGAAGATCTACCTATAGGAGCTGGACCTTCAGCCACTGCATGTCAGAATGAAGAGAGCTCTGTCCTGAGCCCGGATGGCCCCGGGTTCAGATCTTAGCTCCACCAGGATTCATGAAAGAGAGCATGTGACCTGCTTAGCACAGTGCCTGCTCCTCTCTGCTGAGGGTCTCTGCCTGTCGCCTTCTCTCTGCTGTCCCTGGCGAGAGGGGTTGGGCAGAGGTGGCCTGGAGATGTGAGGTCAGAGCTGGAGGGGAGGGAGTGGCAGTCATTGGGTCTGGGATCTGGGGGTGGTGGGTGGTGGGGACAGCTGGCAGAGCCCAAAGATGGGGGGTGCTTGGGAGGCGCCATAAGCACAGGGACGCTGGGGGCAGAATGTAGGCAGCAGTCGGGGCGGAGAATACAAGCAGGGCACCCCAGTGCCTACGGACTTGTTCTTGCCTGAAAATGCTGCAGAACCAGTCCCCTCAACCAGTGGCTCTGGTAGCAAATCTTCATCCGCCAGATGAAGGGATGCCGCTGGGTTTGACTGGGCGCCTGTATCAGGCACTTCATCCTGGGCTCATTCTGGGGTTGGGCATGAAAGACAGGGGCCAGCTAGCGCATGTTTGCCTCAAGGGGGAAGGCGAAACATGCCATGTACCTTAGCGCTGGCCCTTCCATCTAAACCCTATTGGCCAAAGCCAGTAAGAATGGGGCAGGAAAGGGCATGGGTCCTCAGGGGGTGAGGTCGGGGCTTTGACTGAGCACTGAACTAGAATCCATTTCAACACACATGCCAGCCCCAGACAGGCAGCAAGGACCAGAGTGAGGGCCCGCCAGAGAGTTTCTCTTTGTGAATCTGGGTACACATTAGCCACAAAGCTTCAGGAACATGCTCTGTGGCCCCAAGAGCTTCTACAATACAAATAGCCACTCATGTTTTGCTTCCCAGGTCCCACACACTATTGCCAGTCCTCAGATCACCCCTGCCCCGTGGTGGTGTCTCTGTATTCCCCAACTGAGGAATTCGAGTCTTTGAGACACCTGGTGACTTGTCCTGGCCCATCAGCCAGGATTCCAGGGCAGCACTGTGTACTCCAAGGTCCATGTGCGCTTCCATGCACTGACCCAAGGCTGCAAAGAGGTATTTGGGGGCAGAGAGAGCTCCTTGTGGTCCCACATAAGAAACAGAGCCTGGGTCCGTCTGCTGCTTTGAGGGGCTGGCCACAAGGACAATCGCCATTCACGACCTGGAGGAAACTCATCCTCAGTCACCTCCCCGGGGTCGGCTACCATGGCTGACGCTGGAGCAGCATAGGGATAAACTGTGGCCTGTTTTTATTTTTAAGTGTTTTGGCTGCACATGGCATGTGGGATCGTAGTCTCTCTACCTGCGGCAGACTCTGCATTGGAAGGGCAGAGTCTTAGACCTGAACTTCTGAGGAAGTCCCTGAACTGTGGTTCTTACTGGTGAAATGGATCAGGCTGAGGACATCACACTGGCCCGCTGAGAGGCAGGCGGGGAGGAAGCCATCCCGGCTCCACGGGGCTCTGTGGAGGGCTGTGCTGGCGATGGAGATGCTCGGGAGGTGACAGGCTTTTAATTCCACGGCCCAGTACCATGGATGACCTTGTGAGGATCACTTGACTTCCGCAGCCATTGATTTTGCTGAGATGGATGGCCTGACTCCTGCCAGCACTTCGCACAGCCTACTCCCCGGCCCAGACTGAGCTCTGTGGGTCTGGCAGGCGGGTCACCCCTGGAAATGACTTTGGAGAACCATTGTGGGGCCCCAGAGCAGGGCCATTTGTATTCATGAGGAAATTGACAATCACATGTCTTTGGGCTATGAAAGGGCCTTGGTGCAAGGCTAATAAAACTCAGAAATCAATATTCTGTGAGGCTGTAAGTGTGAGGGAATGAGGTGCTGTTTGCTTCAGGTTTGCCTCTAAAATTAGACAAATTAACGTAATGAATTCTTGCAACTCATTTGCATATGTTGCTAATTTAATTTTCGAGGGAAACGCGAGGAGAGAGTGCCGTGGGTGCAGAGTTGGGCTTGACCGGTTTTCTGAGCTGTCTGTGTCTGCCCACTTCTCTCGATTAGCTGTTGGTCTTGTGCTTTAGGACAAACAAAATGACCTCAGCCCGAGGAATTCGAGTCTTTGAGACACCTGGTGACTTGTCCTGGCCCATCAGCCAGGATTCCAGGGCAGCACTGTGTACTCCAAGGTCCATGTGCCCATGCACTGACCCAAGGCTGCAAAGAGGTATTTGGGGGCAGAGAGAGCTCCTTGTGGTCCCACATAAGAAACAGAGCCTGGGTCCGTCTGCTGCTTTGAGGGGCTGGCCACAAGGACAATCGCCATTCACGACCTGGAGGAAACTCATCCTCAGTCACCTCCCCGGGGTCGGCTACCATGGCTGACGCTGGAGCAGCATAGGGATAAACTGTGGCCTGTTTTTATTTTTAAGTGTTTTGGCTGCACATGGCATGTGGGATCGTAGTCTCTCTACCTGCGGCAGACTCTGCATTGGAAGGGCAGAGTCTTAGACCTGAACTTCTGAGGAAGTCCCTGAACTGTGGTTCTTACTGGTGAAATGGATCAGGCTGAGGACATCACACTGGCCCGCTGAGAGGCAGGCGGGGAGGAAGCCATCCCGGCTCCACGGGGCTCTGTGGAGGGCTGTGCTGGCGATGGAGATGCTCGGGAGGTGACAGGCTTTTAATTCCACGGCCCAGTACCATGGATGACCTTGTGAGGATCACTTGACTTCCGCAGCCATTGATTTTGCTGAGATGGATGGCCTGACTCCTGCCAGCACTTCGCACAGCCTACTCCCCGGCCCAGACTGAGCTCTGTGGGTCTGGCAGGCGGGTCACCCCTGGAAATGACTTTGGAGAACCATTGTGGGGCCCCAGAGCAGGGCCATTTGTATTCATGAGGAAATTGACAATCACATGTCTTTGGGCTATGAAAGGGCCTTGGTGCAAGGCTAATAAAACTCAGAAATCAATATTCTGTGAGGCTGTAAGTGTGAGGGAATGAGGTGCTGTTTGCTTCAGGTTTGCCTCTAAAATTAGACAAATTAACGTAATGAATTCTTGCAACTCATTTGCATATGTTGCTAATTTAATTTTCGAGGGAAACGCGAGGAGAGAGTGCCGTGGGTGCAGAGTTGGGCTTGACCGGTTTTCTGAGCTGTCTGTGTCTGCCCACTTCTCTCGATTAGCTGTTGGTCTTGTGCTTTAGGACAAACAAAATGACCTCAGCCCACACAGCCATGAATCCATGCCCAGGAAAGGATACAGGGTGGCTTGTGAACTTCAGGGAACACCCTGATTCTGGCCACATCTGACTCAGCCAGTGACCTCAGGAAGAAGGATCAGCCTCCTAGGAGCTCCATCCTGCATCTTCCAAATATGCCTCCATGTGTGTGATGCTGGGATCCCCACAGTCTTTGGGAGAAGGCCCTTTAGACACAGAAGCCCTTGCTCAGGCTGGGCCTCCCTGGGTGCTGTGTCTCCTTGTCCTCAGTCTGTGCTCAGTCAGCTTCTCTGGGGAGCAGCTACCAGCCTCGAGTCTGAGGGGTGTGAGCTCGGAGAGGCCCTCCCCAGGGCCATCCGTCTCCTCCCAGCATGGACTCTGTAGGCTGATCCCGGCCACAAAATAGGGTACATTGAGCGCGTCACCGCTTCCACAGCATCCCAGCCACATGGGGAAAAGAGGTGCCCAGGGTCGCGTGGAGAGAACCAGAGCTGTGACTGACTGCCGGCAGCTCCAACCCCCGCCCCTGCTCGGCAGTCCACACCACTTTGCCTTTGTTGACAGCCTGGGAGTGCTGCCTCCTTGCTGAGCCCCAGGTACAACCTTGTTCTTAGAGGAAGCGGCTGAACTTCCCTCTTGGTGGGCCAAGGGCCAGGCCTCACCCCAGGAACTAAGGTTCTCCCATTAAAAGGACTTATTTCACTTGATCTATGTAGGCAGGTCTCCAGAAACCTGGAGTATGAGTGCGGGACGTGTGTGTGTGCATATGTGTGCATGTGTGTGTGTGTGAGTGTGTGAATGGAGAATTTAAAGCAAGGGTTGGAAACAGTGGAAATGAGATGAAAGCTATGTGGAAACCGTCTAGACTTCTCAGTTGTCAGGAGGAGGGAGGGTGATCCTGTGAGCCCCTCAGAAGCTCTGACAACAGCCTTTCCGCATCCCAGTGGGCCACCTGTGTCTTCATGGCCCTGCCTCGGTGCACGGGTGCTCCCAGAGGCCGGCGAGCGCTCACGGTCGTGGTGCGTGCACCTCCACTGACCTGGGGCTGAGTGAGTGCGGCCCTGTCCACGGTGCTGTCTGGAGCAGGTCTGCCCCTCACCTGCCCTCGTTTCATAGCCATGCTGGCCAGGAGATTTGCCAAACCCTGCAATTACTCTTTGCACTTTGCGAGAGTGTCTCTGGCTGGCTCAGGACAATGGGAATTTGCAGAAATTTGTCATCCTGTGTGCCAATGGCAACCCCCTCAGGTCAAGTGTCCAATGTCCCTGAAGCAGGAAAGGCCAGAAAGAATTCTGCCAAAATCTAGCCGTCTTCAAGAAAGGAGGCCTGGCCTGGCTGTGCCCTGTCAGCACCAGGCTGACTTGGTCCTTCCCTGCCTCCAGCGCTTCCACCTGCGGAGGGCGGCCAGGTGTGGGGAGCCTGTCCTGGACCCCGGCTGCCTGGGCTGGAGCCTGGCTCAGCCTCCCCACCTTGCAACTCTAGGCAAGAAACTTAGTTCTCTCATCTGTGAAATGGGGATGAGGTGGTTCTCACCTCATAGGACTGAGTAAGGTAGTTCCAGGGTTCAGCGCAGTACCCAGCACATCGTTTCACCCACGTTATTACAGGGCTCTTGCTGGCTTCTGTGACATCATAGGTCTCCACAAGTTCTCTCCCGTCTGGATTTGTCATCTGTGTCTGGGACAGGACAGACAAGTGCAGCTTGAGGTCCCCGACTGTGGCCTTCGGGGATGGGAAGCGGGGCGACCGTGAACAGTTTCAATGGTGTCTCAGGCAATTCTGGCAAACACAGCCTGAGCCCAGTGCCCTCCAGACAAGGTAAACTGCCCGGAGTTCTCCAGATGCCCAGCTCTTCCGTGTTTTCTGTCCTGGCTCCTGTTGTCCCCTGCCTGGACCTTTCACACCTGCTGAACTTGACCTCGTCCCTTTAGGCTCCATGTGATTGCCTGGATTCCTGGCCGGCTTCCTCTGGGGCTCTGTGTGGGAATTCAGTTCAGTTCAGTTGCTCAGTTGTGTCCGACTCTTTGCGACTCCTTGGACTGCAGCACACCAGGCTTCCCTGTTCTTCATCTCCCGGAGCTTGCTCAAACTCATGTCCATTGACTCAGTAATGCCATCCAACCATCTCATCCTCTGTTGTCCCCTTCTCCTTCTGCCTTCTATTTTTTCCAACATCAGGGTCTTTTCCAGTGAATCGTATCTTTGCGTCAGGTGGCTAAAGTATTGGAGCTTCAGCTTCAGCATCATTCCTTCCAATGAATACTCAGGGTTGATTTCCTTTAGGATTGACTGGTTTGACCTCCTTGCAGTCCAAGGGACTCTCAAGAACCTTCTCCAACACCACAGCTCAAAGGCATCAATTCTTTGGCACTCAGCCTTCTTTATGGTCCAGCTCTCACATCCATACATGACTGCTGGGAAAACCATAGCTTTGACTTTGGACTTCTGTCTGAAAAGTGATGTTTCTGCTTTTGAATGTGCTGTCTAGGTTTGTCATAGCTTTTTCCCAAGGAGCAAGCATCTTCTAATTTCATGGCTGCAGTCACCATCTGGAGTGATTTTGGGGTCCAAGAATATTAAGTCTGTCAACTCTAGCTGCGAACTTAGTTCTCTCATCTGTGAGATGGGGCTGAGGGGGTTCTCACCTCATAGGACTGAGTAAGGTAGTTCCAGGGTTCAGCGCAGTACCCAGCACATCGTTTCACCCACGTTATTACAGGGCTCTTGCTGGCTTCTGTGACATCATAGGTCTCCACAAGTTCTCTCCCGTCTGGATTTGTCATCTGTGTCTGGGACAGGACAGACAAGTGCAGCTTGAGGTCCCCGACTGTGGCCTTCGGGGATGGGAAGCGGGGCGACCGTGAACAGTTTCAATGGTGTCTCAGGCAATTCTGGCAAACACAGCCTGAGCCCAGTGCCCTCCAGACAAGGTAAACTGCCCGGAGTTCTCCAGATGCCCAGCTCTTCCGTGTTTTCTGTCCTGGCTCCTGTTGTCCCCTGCCTGGACCTTTCACACCTGCTGAACTTGACCTCGTCCCTTTAGGCTCCATGTGATTGCCTGGATTCCTGGCCGGCTTCCTCTGGGGCTCTGTGTGGGAATTCAGTTCAGTTCAGTTGCTCAGTTGTGTCCGACTCTTTGCGACTCCTTGGACTGCAGCACACCAGGCTTCCCTGTTCTTCATCTCCCGGAGCTTGCTCAAACTCATGTCCATTGACTCAGTAATGCCATCCAACCATCTCATCCTCTGTTGTCCCCTTCTCCTTCTGCCTTCTATTTTTTCCAACATCAGGGTCTTTTCCAGTGAATCGTATCTTTGCGTCAGGTGGCTAAAGTATTGGAGCTTCAGCTTCAGCATCATTCCTTCCAATGAATACTCAGGGTTGATTTCCTTTAGGATTGACTGGTTTGACCTCCTTGCAGTCCAAGGGACTCTCAAGAACCTTCTCCAACACCACAGCTCAAAGGCATCAATTCTTTGGCACTCAGCCTTCTTTATGGTCCAGCTCTCACATCCATACATGACTGCTGGGAAAACCATAGCTTTGACTTTGGACTTCTGTCTGAAAAGTGATGTTTCTGCTTTTGAATGTGCTGTCTAGGTTTGTCATAGCTTTTTTTCCCAAGGAGCAAGCATCTTCTAATTTCATGGCTGCAGTCACCATCTGGAGTGATTTTGGGGTCCAAGAATATTAAGTCTGTCAATGTTTCCATTGTTTGCCCATCTATTTACCATGATGTGATGGGACCGGATGCCATAATCTTCATTTTTTGAATGTTTAATTATAGACCAGTTGTTTCACTCTCCTCTTTCACCTTCATCAAGAGGCTCTTTAGGGCTTACCTGGTGGTCCAGTGGAAAAAGAGTCCATCTTGCAGTGCAGAGGGCACCAGTTCGATCCTGGCCTGGGAAGATCCCACATGCAGTGAAGTGGCTGGACCTGTATGTCCAGTTATGAGCCAGCACTCTGGAGCACATGCGCCCAGCACCAGTGCTCTGCAACAACAGAGGCCACTGCAGTGGGAAGCCCACACAAGCCAAAGAATAAAGATGTATGAAAATAAATAAATTAAAAAAAAAACAAAAAGAGGCTCTTTAGTTCCTCTTGACTTTCTGCCATAAGGGTGATGTCATTTGCATGCATGAGGTTATTGATATTTCTCCTGGAAATCTTGATTCCAGCTTGTGCTGCATCCAGACTGGCATTTCACAGGATGTACTCTGAGTATAAATTAAATAAGCAGGCTGACAATATACAGCCTTGACGTCTCCTTTCCTGATTTGAAACCAGTCTGTTCCATGTCCAGTTCTAATGGTTGCTTCTTGTCCTGCGTACAGGTTTCACAGGAGGCAGATAAGATGGTATTGCCATCTCTTTCAGAATTTTCCAGTTTGTTGTGATCCACACAGCCAAAGGCTTTAGCATCGTCAATGAAGCAGAAGTAGATGTGTTTCTGGAATTCCCTTGCTTTTTTTATGATCCAATGGATGTTGGCAATTTTATCTCTGGTTCCTCTGCCTTTTCTAAATCTAGCTTGTACATCTGGAAGTACATGGTTCCCATATGGTTGAAGCCTAGCTTGGAGGATTTCAAGCATTACTTTGCTAGTGTGTGAAATGAGTGCAGTGGTGTGGTCACTCAGCCTTCTTTATGGTCCAGCTTCTTGCTCGGGAAAACGTTGATTGTTTCGGGGCTTTTGAATGTACTGTCTAAGTTTGTCATAGCTTTCCTGTCAAGAAGCAATCATCTTCTAATTTCATGGCTGCAGTCACCATCTGGAGTGATTTTGGGGTCCAAGAATATTAAGTCTGTCAATGTTTCCATTGTTTGCCCATCTATTTACCATGATGTGATGGGACCGGATGCCATAATCTTCATTTTTTGAATGTTTAATTATAGACCAGTTGTTTCACTCTCCTCTTTCACCTTCATCAAGAGGCTCTTTAGGGCTTACCTGGTGGTCCAGTGGAAAAAGAGTCCATCTTGCAGTGCAGAGGGCACCAGTTCGATCCTGGCCTGGGAAGATCCCACATGCAGTGAAGTGGCTGGACCTGTATGTCCAGTTATGAGCCAGCACTCTGGAGCACATGCGCCCAGCACCAGTGCTCTGCAACAACAGAGGCCACTGCAGTGGGAAGCCCACACAAGCCAAAGAATAAAGATGTATGAAAATAAATAAATTAAAAAAAAAACAAAAAGAGGCTCTTTAGTTCCTCTTGACTTTCTGCCATAAGGGTGATGTCATTTGCATGCATGAGGTTATTGATATTTCTCCTGGAAATCTTGATTCCAGCTTGTGCTGCATCCAGACTGGCATTTCACAGGATGTACTCTGAGTATAAATTAAATAAGCAGGCTGACAATATACAGCCTTGACGTCTCCTTTCCTGATTTGAAACCAGTCTGTTCCATGTCCAGTTCTAATGGTTGCTTCTTGTCCTGCGTACAGGTTTCACAGGAGGCAGATAAGATGGTATTGCCATCTCTTTCAGAATTTTCCAGTTTGTTGTGATCCACACAGCCAAAGGCTTTAGCATAATCAATGAAGCAGAAGTAGATGTGTTTCTGGAATTCCCTTGCTTTTTTTATGATCCAATGGATGTTGGCAATTTTATCTCTGGTTCCTCTGCCTTTTCTAAATCTAGCTTGTACATCTGGAAGTACATGGTTCCCATATGGTTGAAGCCTAGCTTGGAGGATTTCAAGCATTACTTTGCTAGTGTGTGAAATGAGTGCAGTGGTGTGGTAGTTTGAACATCGTTGGCGTTGTGTAGAAGGGGGCCCCCCCTTAATCTGGGCCACCGGTCCTGCATTGGGTGCCCCCTGAACTGTGTGCGGCCTGAGGGCTGCTGAGACTGAGCAGATATCCTCCCCTCCCCAGTGGGCCCCCCACACACAAGTTACCAGTGACTACAGATGTCAGTCTCTGGGTCTCCCCACTCCCCCCACACAATGGCCCCTCAGCTCCAGGAGACTCACACTGGCTTCTCTGTGACCTTGAATCTCCAGGCCTTCCTGCAGGAGGCAGGGGGAGGAGGTGCCAGTGACAATGGATTTGAGTAGTTGCTGGGTGAGGGGCCAGTCTCTTCAGATCAGGCGAGGGAGGAAGGAGACCGCTTCCCTGGGGGCTGCCCAATAGGATGTGCGCCAGCTCTTTCAGAAACCACATCTCCTGGGAGTTTAGGGCTGAAATTCCTGAAGGAAACCAGAGATTGTTCTACAAAAATATGCTTTCCAAAATAGCAGCTGTTTTTGTTTTACTTCCTAAAGGCAGTGGAGCGCGGCTTCCGGGTTTGGGAAGACAAATGTCTGAGTGCCATCAGAAAGGCCTGGGGGTCGGGCGCTGGTGGGTGGGGTCGGGAGCTCAGGGTCCCAGCTGCTTTCCTCACGGGAGCCCCAGAGGGCCACGTGTGGGTGTTGAGTCCCGCCTCAACACGCAGCCCCATGGGGGCCGTGCCCAGTGACCCGTGCTAACTTCTTCTTTTTCATCTCTTCGACTCTCTCTTTCCCCTAGTGTGTAATCAGGTGAGTAAGAGAGCTCCAGCATCTCACAGACAGAGGAGTGAGCCTCAGTTTGATTAACTTTGTAGCTATGAGGTCTTGGTCAAGCAACGCAGCCTCCTGGGCCTCATTTCCTGCATCTGTGTGATGGCATGACAGCAGCAGTGAGGCTCAAAGGGTCACGAGGGAGAAGAATCAGGAGAGAACCTTGTCTGCCTCCGGAGCCCCTGCTCCTGGTGTCTAAGGCCTGCCCAGAATACAGGACCTGGCTGGGAGTCCTGCTCTGACCTGCCAGGCTCGCTGGCTCTCAGGCTGGCTGGCCTGTCCCCTTGCAGAGAGCTCACACTGGTCCCACACCCAGACGGTCCGCGGTGGGCACCTTTTGTTGTGGCACAGGAGCCGACGTCTTTCTCTTTTGCTTTTCTGTGTTTTCACGAAGCTTTATCTTGGACTGCATTGTATTTGTGGTCTGAAGGACTGAAATGATAAATGCCATTTAGGAAAAAATGGATTTCACTGAGCACTTGTACTTTCCGATCTTGACTGGGACTCACAGAGGCCCTGGAGGAGGCTGGGAGGGGCTTCTGTGGGGGCTCTGGCCTCCATGTGGTAGCGGGCGGCACGGGCCCTGGGGGTCAGGCAAAGGGCAAGCTCTGCCAGGATCTGGGCTTGGCCCTGGGCTGGGCGGCCTGCGGGAAGCAGCCCACATTCCGGCCTCCGCAGGGCCAGCAGGGAAGGTCTGTGTTTGGTGTGGCTGCCTGGTACCCTCCCACTCCCTCCTCCACAGTGTTTTTCTAGAACTATCACCCCCCACCCCCCCACTGCGCGCCTTCAGGGCCACTGCTCTTTCCCACCCCTACCTCTGCCAGGGGCTGCTGAGAAAACCCCAACCCCTTGGGCCGGGCCTGGGGACATTTTGACCCCAATCTTCTGCTCCTGTGGACATTTTGACCCTAGAGACATTTCTAGCACACGCATTTTAAGCAGAATTACCCAACAGTGATGAGTGTTCATCTAGAAAGTACCAGAATTCCACAGGGGACTCCATTAAGCCAATTTAGTCCCTTTGTCAATTTTCTATACCGCTCGGTTAGGCCATTTCCGTTGCTTCCGTTTCCATTTTGCTGAAATTATTTTCTTAGAGATCAATTCTTACGCATTTAGAATTTCACACTGGAGATTTGCTTCATAAATCAGGTTTTTAAAAAATCCACCTCAAACTTTACTAATTGCAGCCTCTGCTGTTGCCAGTGGCCGCAGTTTCCTTCAGGGGTCATTTTCCTGGACTGTGTGATCGTCGGTGTTATTTCTGAGTTAATCCATGAGGAAACTGTGAACAATTTTATGAGACAGGGAGATGGGGTGACAGGGAGGGTGGCGAAGAGGGAGACAGAGCAGGAGGGGACACAGAGAGGGAGACACAGAGGGCCCTGGGCGGAGCCACGGCAGCACCTGGGTGGTGGGAGTGGGAGGCGCCGAGGGCAGAGCGTGCCCTGGCCCCGGCCCAGCGCAGGGCCCAGTCCTGCATATCCGCGTCCCCCTGCCTCCATCAGTGACTTCCCTGGCGAGGCCCTGAGAGGCTCATTTCAGTCTCTCGACTTCTCCAGGAAGATACATTCCTGTTCTGCGTGGTTTTGGTTTTAAAATGTATTTTTAAAATTGTGTTCATTCAGGTAGAAGGCGGGACTCATGATACATCCTGAATGTTTTCTGCAGGAGTGTTTTCTCTGCGCTCCTGAGTGTTTCCAGAGCAGGTGGATTATGCACACAGGAGGGTGAGGAAGGAAACTCATTAATTTCACAGCCAACCACGGGCTTTATTGCACAGCTGGTGGCTAGCCTCCAACAGGTTTCGGTGGCTAATGAATGTGAGTCTCAAACAGGCAGTCATCCCTTCAGGACTGTAGGAGAGGCGTATATAAGGATGTTTGGGATCTGGGACTGAGAGGGTTGACGGTCACTGAGAACAGCCTCAGGAACTAGTTAAACTGACCTGCTGGTTGCCTGGGGTGAGTGAGCTCGGGGCAGTGCCCGGGACGAACTCAGGGAGGCAGCTCCGGATTCACTCGTCTTCTGACGAGCACACGCTTGTGACAGCAGCTTATGATTTACTCTCGGACTGAAGGAGCGTCAGCTGAATCACAGCCTCTTGGAAAGTGGGGACTGAACAGCCTTGGACGCCCAGCCTCTCCTACTTCATGGGGCTCACTGGCAAATCACTTGATGAGGCTCCAGGCATCACGGTTCAAAGGGATCAATTATTAGTGAACACTAATAATAACTAAAAATGAATAAGAAATGAATACTGAAGTATGATGTTACCTTGTGCAATTGCACAGTAATAATTATATACAATAATTATAGTATTTAATAATTATTATTAATATATAATAGTTTAATGATTATGTTGCAGTTAGTATAACATAAATTGCTATCAATACATTAACAACAACAACAATAACAATGATTAGCAGTGAGTAGCGCATCCCTTTTCCCGTGTGCCTTCTCTCAGTCACCGAAGAGAGGATCTTCACGACTGTGGTGCACAGCCCAGCAGGGCCGTCTGCTCCCTGGCAGTGGTACCCTTTCGCCATCAGGCTGGGAAATAGTCCAAGTTCCGAATTCCATCCTAAGAGCATCCTTCCTAAGACCATTTCTTACACAAGCTGTCTTGGACAGGGCGTTCCCAGGAGCAGATCCTAGAAAGTGGTTTATCTGGGAGGCGATCTTAGGAAATGACAGGCGTGGGTGACAGAGGAGAAGCACAGAGGCCATGAAAGGTGGGCTGTGAAGCCAGTTCCCAGCTCGGAGCCCCTTCCCACCGAGGAGCTCAGCACAGGACACAGTTCAGAGTCACCCCAGAGGGCGTGGACGCTGGGTGCTTAGCCTCCACTGTCAGCTGCCGTGGCCTGAGAGCTGCTTCTGGGGGCTTCATTCTCCAGCTCTTCATTCTCTTGGCTCTTCATGAGCTAAGCTCTCTCCAGGTGGGCCTCCCACTGCATCATCTCTGGGGCTCACTGCTCTGAGGCAGCCCATTCTGACCTCGGGCATCGGGCTGCTGGAAAACTCTTTTCTAATCCCAAACCCTGATGAAAGCTCGGGGCAGTGCCCGGGACGAACTCAGGGAGGCAGCTCCGGATTCACTCGTCTTCTGACGAGCACACGCTTGTGACAGCAGCTTATGATTTACTCTCGGACTGAAGGAGCGTCAGCTGAATCACAGCCTCTTGGAAAGTGGGGACTGAACAGCCTTGGACGCCCAGCCTCCCTACTTCATGGGGCTCACTGGCAAATCACTTGATGAGGCTCCAGTCATCACCGTACAAAGGGATCAATTATTAGTGAACACTAATAATAACTAAAAATGAATAAGAAATGAATACTGAAGTATGATGTTACCTTGTGCAATTGCACAGTAATAATTATATACAATAATTATAGTATTTAATAATTATTATTAATATATAATAGTTTAATGATTATGTTGCAGTTAGTATAACATAAATTGCTATCAATACATTAACAACAACAACAATAACAATGATTAGCAGTGAGTAGCGCATCCCTTTTCCCGTGTGCCTTCTCTCAGTCACCGAAGAGAGGATCTTCACGACTGTGGTGCACAGCCCAGCAGGGCCGTCTGCTCCCTGGCAGTGGTCCCCTTTTCGCCATCAGGCTGGGAAATAGTCCAAGTTCCGAATTCCATCCTAAGAGCATCCTTCCTAAGACCATTTCTTACACAAGCTGTCTTGGACAGGGCGTTCCCAGGAGCAGATCCTAGAAAGTGGTTTATCTGGGAGGCGATCTTAGGAAATGACAGGCGTGGGTGACAGAGGAGAAGCACAGAGGCCATGAAAGGTGGGCTGTGAAGCCAGTTCCCAGCTCGGAGCCCCTTCCCACCGAGGAGCTCAGCACAGGACACAGTTCAGAGTCACCCCAGAGGGCGTGGACGCTGGGTGCTTAGCCTCCACTGTCAGCTGCCGTGGCCTGAGAGCTGCTTCTGGGGGCTTCATTCTCCAGCTCTTCATTCTCTTGGCTCTTCATGAGCTAAGCTCTCTCCAGGTGGGCCTCCCACTGCATCATCTCTGGGGCTCACTGCTCTGAGGCAGCCCATTCTGACCTCGGGCATCGGGCTGCTGGAAAACTCTTTTTCTAATCCCAAACCCATGTCTGTGGAGGCTGAAAATGGCCTCCAGAGATCTCTTATTATCCTGGTCCTAATGCCTGAAATCTTTAAATATTACCTTACCCGTAGAAAGTTCCTTTACAGCTGTGATGAAGCAAAGGATCTAAGGATGGGGAGGTGATCCTGGATTATGGGGGTGGTCCCTCGTTGCCATTTCTAGAGAGACATGGTGTGTGTGAGGACAGAGAGGAGAAGACCACGTGATCATGGGGCAGGGGTGGACTGACGTGGCCACACGTGAAGGACAGTGGCAGCGGCAGCAGTGGACGAGGCAGGAACCCCTGGAGCCTCCAGAGGGACGCAGCCCTGCCCACGCCTTGATTTGGACCCAGCAATACAAAGTGATTCTGGCTTTCCGGCCCCTAAAACTGTAAAGAAAATAAATGCCTGTTGTTTAAAAGTGCCAAGCTTGTGGTAATTTTTCCCAGCAGCTCCAGAAAACTCACACAGTGTTTCTGGACTTCATCCCATGGTTCCCAGCTCCCTGCTCTGCCAGCTCTGCCAGCCCCTCTAGAAGTCCCCAGTGCGTCCAGGGTCTGTCCTCTTACAGGCAGAGCAGAGCCCTGGGGTCCTCTCCTGCTGCTCCTGTGAAGAGACCTGGATCATAGCTGCCATCAGGGTTTCTCCTCCCAGCCGGACATGGACAGTGACCCATGAAGAGTGGCCATTGCCCTGTCCTTAGCCCACCTACTCTTTTTTTTTTTTTTAAAGTATTTGTTTATTTTTGGCTATTCTGGTTTTCATTGCAGCTGCAGGCTCTTCTCTAGTTCCAGGGAGTGGGGGCTCCTCTCTAGTTGAGGTGAGCAGGCTTCTTGTGGTGACTTCTCTTGTTGTGGAACTTGGGCCCTAGAACACACGGGCTTCAGTAGCTGTGGCCCATGGGCTCTGTAGTTGCGACTCTGAGGCTCTAGAGCCCAGGCTGCATAGTCGTTGCTCATGGGCTTTGTTGCTCTGCAGCTTGTGGGATCTTCCCAGATCAGGGATTGAACTTATGTCTCCTGCACTGGCAGGTGAACTCTTCACCACTGTGCTACCAGGGAAGCCTAGGCCCGCCTACTCTGCTCAAGCCACTCAACTATCTGTGGACTAAAAAGTAATTTTATTTTTATCTACTTATTCATTTATGGCAGTGCTGGATCTTCGTTGCTGCCTGGGCTTTTTCTCTACTAGCAGTGAGCTGGGGCTATGCTCTAGTTGTGTGCTGGCTTCTCATTGCCATGCTTTCTCTTGTTGCAGGGCACAGGCTCAGTAGTTGTGGCACATGAACTTAGTTGCTCCAAGGCCTGTGGGATCTTCCTGCACCAGGGATCAAACCCATGTCCCCTGCATTGGCAGGTGGACTCTTTAGCACTGAGCCACCAGGGAAGCCCTTCATGGGCACGGAGGGAAGCTTTGTCACCAGCCTGAGCTGTCCAGATCTGCAGCACAAGTGTTGGGTTCTGGGCCCTAAGAGCATCTTTCTTAGGTCATCTTTCTCACTAGGGATGGCCCTGCTCATCACAGGGCAGCTTGGCACCCATTCCTAGGACTTCTGTCATCCCAGCATATTTTATTTATTTATTTACTTAAATGCAGCCATGTTGCACGCCCGGCAGGACCTTGCTTCCTGACGAGGATGGACGCCCGCCCCTGCAGGGGAAGTGTGGAGTCTCAACCACTGGATTGCCAGCTAAGTCCCTCCTCCCAATGTATTTTACTCTTGTCCCAAAGAGCTGGGGACACAATGGAAGGATTCTGGTCCCTCTGCCCATCCGTATGTTTCTCTCTCCTGTAAGGTGAGAAGTTGCTGGTCTGCTTAGAAGACCCGGGCTATCTTTGAGTTTCACAGTAGGCGTGGTCATTCTCTTGAAAGATGGTAGAGGTCACACCCACACTCCTGTAGCCAGGTGGGCTGGCAAGCCAGTCACCTTCATCCTTGGACCTGCCGAGTCAAGTGCGCTCAGCGCTGGCTCCACGGCCCTGGCCACTCTAGAGCCCAGGCTGCATAGTCGTTGCTCATGGGCTTTGTTGCTCTGCAGCTTGTGGGATCTTCCCAGATCAGGGATTGAACTTATGTCTCCTGCACTGGCAGGTGAACTCTTCACCACTGTGCTACCAGGGAAGCCTAGGCCCGCCTACTCTGCTCAAGCCACTCAACTATCTGTGGACTAAAAAGTAATTTTATTTTTATCTACTTATTCATTTATGGCAGTGCTGGATCTTCGTTGCTGCCTGGGCTTTTTCTCTACTAGCAGTGAGCTGGGGCTATGCTCTAGTTGTGTGCTGGCTTCTCATTGCCATGCTTTCTCTTGTTGCAGGGCACAGGCTCAGTAGTTGTGGCACATGAACTTAGTTGCTCCAAGGCCTGTGGGATCTTCCTGCACCAGGGATCAAACCCATGTCCCCTGCATTGGCAGGTGGACTCTTTAGCACTGAGCCACCAGGGAAGCCCTTCATGGGCACGGAGGGAAGCTTTGTCACCAGCCTGAGCTGTCCAGATCTGCAGCACAAGTGTTGGGTTCTGGGCCCTAAGAGCATCTTTCTTAGGTCATCTTTCTCACTAGGGATGGCCCTGCTCATCACAGGGCAGCTTGGCACCCATTCCTAGGACTTCTGTCATCCCAGCATATTTTATTTATTTATTTACTTAAATGCAGCCATGTTGCACGCCCGGCAGGACCTTGCTTCCCTGACGAGGATGGACGCCTCGCCCCTGCAGGGGAAGTGTGGAGTCTCAACCACTGGATTGCCAGCTAAGTCCCTCCTCCCAATGTATTTTACTCTTGTCCCAAAGAGCTGGGGACACAATGGAAGGATTCTGGTCCCTCTGCCCATCCGTATGTTTCTCTCTCCTGTAAGGTGAGAAGTTGCTGGTCTGCTTAGAAGACCCGGGCTATCTTTGAGTTTCACAGTAGGCGTGGTCATTCTCTTGAAAGATGGTAGAGGTCACACCCACACTCCTGTAGCCAGGTGGGCTGGCAAGCCAGTCACCTTCATCCTTGGACCTGCCGAGTCAAGTGCGCTCAGCGCTGGCTCCACGGCCCTGGCCACTCTAGACTTGAAGGAGTGCCCTGCAGGAATCCTATGCCAAGGTCCAGTCCCGTGCATTAGTGCATCCCTCCCAGGGAGCTCTGTGTCCTGAGCTATAATGTAGTTGCCCACCTGTTGAAAAGATCAATATTCATTTGGCAACGAGAGTCCTTTCCAATGTCTTCTCCCTTGAGTTGTGATTTTGGCAGGAACCTGAGGTAGGATTCAGACACCACCCCCTCAATTTCTAAAAGACCACTCCGTGAGTAGAGGTGAGGCACAGAGCAAATGCTCACCAAGGGACAATGACTATGTCATGACCTCTATTACTACAATTTCTCCCAATTTTTCATATATTTTTTGTGGAATTGAATGATTAAATGACCATTGCAGTCACAAACATGTTTCCTAGTTCAGAGCTTGTAGGGTATATAAGTGACGTGTTCAATTAATTTGCCGGGTGAGAGGAGGAAGAAGGGGCCTTGGTCTTTGCCTGAGAAGAAGGAGGGAAGGGGAGTTTCACCTTGAAGAGGGTCCGTGTGCCTAGTCCTAGCTGGGCTTCCTGCTGGTTGTAGCTGATGCCCATGTGGCTTCAGGGTTTTCTGATCTTAGAAGAGGAGATTAAATGAGCCCCACCCAATGGCTTTGATGTCCTGAAGGTCTTCACGTGGTCACTGCACAGGGATTTGCTGTAAATAGTTCTCGCTTCCTCGTTCTTCTACATGGGTAGAGACAGAGGGGGGTACAGCAGGCAATAACTGGATCAACAATGGACTGTCTCCCAGAGTCTGAAACCCAACCCGAGAATTGATGGCAGCCTCAACCAAGCCTGAGCTTGCCATGCCTGTCATATATTGCAGACTAACCCTCTGTGTCCACCTCAGTGGCTGGATCAGCTCCCAGCATTGCCTCTGGAACACCTGCCAGTCTTTGCTAACAATTCCTGCATGCCTCCAGGCTGAGTCCAGAAATTACGACCGTAATGTGTCACTAACTTCTAAGGGTACTGAGCTAGGAAGCCGTAGGCCACTAGTTCTCAAAGGTCCCAAAGTCCTGACTGAGTCATGCAAACCTCCCCGCCCCCATCAACCAGGACCCATGAGCAAACCTTGATACAAGTCATCTGAAGAGCTTGTTAGAAATGCAGACGCTGACTCTGTGGGTCTGGGATGGGGCCTGAGGCTCTGCATCTCTAACAAGCTCCCAGGGGCTGCTGCTGCGGGTCTGCAGACCTCCCCTCAAGCAGGACAAATCCAGAGACACCAAGTTCACTGGTTGAGTACTTACTATGCTTCCAATTTAGGCCATTTTTTGCAAAGCTTAAGCAAATCTCAGCCGCAAAGCTTTATTTTCCATTGTGTAGAATGCTGTTTTCACAGTTTTGTTGCCGTTAAGATTTTTGCATTTGTAACTCCATTAAGAAATATCTCACCCCCATTTTGCCTACAACAGAAAACCAATCTGAGTTTTCTCCAGGGGACCGTATCTGCCCTTGATCCTCATTTCCCTGTTGGGCTGTTGATTCTGAGTGGATAAACAATGTCCCCTTCTGCTCTAGAGATTCTAGACTCTGGAGATTCTGTTCTAGAATCGATGTCAAAGCAATCCTGATTCCACTTTCAAATGGAAGGAACTGGAGAATTGGGTGAGAGAATGACACTTCCTTGTGTTTGGGTGTGCGCTGATGCAGGGGTTCGAACTGGTGCTCAGTGCCCTGCATCCAACCCCACGTCCTCCGCACCTTGCCTTGGTGGGGAACGCCAGGTTCTCCCAGCCTCCCACTGCTGGAGCCTGCCTGCCTCGCTGGCCTCCGAGCATCTGTGGAGCGGGGAGTGTATTCGTCCGTCTGTGACCCTTGTACCTGTCTCATTAGGTGCCTAATAAACACATAGCTAAAGAGGAGGTTTTACTGTATTTCCCTGCCTGGGCGATTAAGAACTCCCAAGACCCACGGCCAGCGGCAGTGGAGGCAGATTCCTGAGTTACACTGAACCAGCCCGTAAACTCATGCAGAGGGACGCCTGGAGGCCATCTCTTCCAGTCTCATGTGTCGATGAACTGCGGTCAGGCAGGGCCACCGACTCGGCCCTCATGGTCATCTTTGTTGTTGCTTACTTGCTACGTCGACTCTTTTGCGAGCCCGTGGACTGTACCCCACCAGGCTCCTCTGCCCACGAGATTTTCCAGGCAAGAACACTGGAGTGGCTTGCCCTTTTCCTTCTCAACCAGGACCCATGAGCAAACCTTGATACAGACGGCTGAAACCCTCTGTGGGTCTGGGATGGGGCCTGAGGCTCTGCATCTCTAACAAGCTCCCAGGGGCTGCTGCTGCGGGTCTGCAGACCTCCCCTCAAGCAGGACAAATCCAGAGACACCAAGTTCACTGGTTGAGTACTTACTATGCTTCCAATTTAGGCCATTTTTTGCAAAGCTTAAGCAAATCTCAGCCGCAAAGCTTTATTTTCCATTGTGTAGAATGCTGTTTTCACAGTTTTGTTGCCGTTAAGATTTTTGCATTTGTAACTCCATTAAGAAATATCTCACCCCCATTTTGCCTACAACAGAAAACCAATCTGAGTTTTCTCCAGGGGACCGTATCTGCCCTTGATCCTCATTTCCCTGTTGGGCTGTTGATTCTGAGTGGATAAACAATGTCCCCTTCTGCTCTAGAGATTCTAGACTCTGGAGATTCTGTTCTAGAATCGATGTCAAAGCAATCCTGATTCCACTTTCAAATGGAAGGAACTGGAGAATTGGGTGAGAGAATGACACTTCCTTGTGTTTGGGTGTGCGCTGATGCAGGGGTTCGAACTGGTGCTCAGTGCCCTGCATCCAACCCCACGTCCTCCGCACCTTGCCTTGGTGGGGAACGCCAGGTTCTCCCAGCCTCCCACTGCTGGAGCCTGCCTGCCTCGCTGGCCTCCGAGCATCTGTGGAGCGGGGAGTGTATTCGTCCGTCTGTGACCCTTGTACCTGTCTCATTAGGTGCCTAATAAACACATAGCTAAAGAGGAGGTTTTACTGTATTTCCCTGCCTGGGCGATTAAGAACTCCCAAGACCCACGGCCAGCGGCAGTGGAGGCAGATTCCTGAGTTACACTGAACCAGCCCGTAAACTCATGCAGAGGGACGCCTGGAGGCCATCTCTTCCAGTCTCATGTGTCGATGAACTGCGGTCAGGCAGGGCCACCGACTCGGCCCTCATGGTCATCTTTGTTGTTGCTTACTTGCTACGTCGACTCTTTTGCGAGCCCGTGGACTGTACCCCACCAGGCTCCTCTGCCCACGAGATTTTCCAGGCAAGAACACTGGAGTGGCTTGCCCTTTTCCTTCTCCAGGGGATCTTCCCAGACCAGGATCTCCTGTGCTGCAGGTGAATTCCTGCCTGTGCGAGCCGCCAGGGGATCCCCGTTGTTGCCTTTAGGAGTAGACATCTTTTTCCATGCAGACTCTGTTTCTCTAGAAGCTCACTCTGAGATAAGAGTTCTGTCGAGGACACTGGAAAGAAGAGTTCTCTATTTAAAGGCTGCCAACACTCGGCGGTGAGAGGGCAGGATCGAGTGCAGTGTTAATAATTCCTTTGTGGGCATGAAGGTGCCATAGATTACAGGACTCGTGGAGAAAATGGGCCTTTTACGGTAGGTCTCAGTCATTAGTGAAATTTCACGTTCAGAATTAGTCAGGACCGGTGATCAGCGTCAGGGAGTGGTGGCGGCCACATAGCTAGTGTGACGGATGTCGGCGGGCTTGCACTAACGGCTTACGGAATCTTCGCCTGGGAGATGATGGGAGCAGTTTGTGGTCAGCAGACCGTCTGAGACTCAATCCACAAGAGTCAGTAATTTATCGTTTCTATTTAAAGTCCGGAATCTGCATCAGCTGAAGCAGAAGGGAGCTCTGATGGAGGAAGGTGGGCGTCCAGCACAGCCCCGGGCCCTGGCTCTGTCTGCGTCAGGCCCCTCCATTGTTTGCACGGCAGGCAGGAAGGCTGTTCGCAGGATCTGCTTCTAACTCCTTCTCAGGGCGGGAACCGGCGGTGCTGCTGGCTGTGGGGAGATTGGGAGTGAGATGTTCCATTCGATTTAGCTTTACATGTTCATCTCTGTGGTCAGAAAAGTGGCCCCTACGGTTCAGCGGTCCCCAAAGTATGCCAGGAGCTGTGAGGTGGGAAGACACTGGCTCGGGGATCCTGCGCGGCTGATGAGCGACAGAGCCTGAGTTGTTACTGCCCGTCGAACCTGGAGGCTCTTTGCATGCAGACTGCGGTCAGGCAGGGCCACCGACTCGGCCCTCATGGTCATCTTTGTTGTTGCTTACTTGCTACGTCGACTCTTTTGCGAGCCCGTGGACTGTACCCCACCAGGCTCCTCTGCCCACGAGATTTTCCAGGCAAGAACACTGGAGTGGCTTGCCCTTTTCCTTCTCCAGGGGATCTTCCCAGACCAGGATCTCCTGTGCTGCAGGTGAATTCCTGCCTGTGCGAGCCGCCAGGGGATCCCCGTTGTTGCCTTTAGGAGTAGACATCTTTTTCCATGCAGACTCTGTTTCTCTAGAAGCTCACTCTGAGATAAGAGTTCTGTCGAGGACACTGGAAAGAAGAGTTCTCTATTTAAAGGCTGCCAACACTCGGCGGTGAGAGGGCAGGATCGAGTGCAGTGTTAATAATTCCTTTGTGGGCATGAAGGTGCCATAGATTACAGGACTCGTGGAGAAAATGGGCCTTTTACGGTAGGTCTCAGTCATTAGTGAAATTTCACGTTCAGAATTAGTCAGGACCGGTGATCAGCGTCAGGGAGTGGTGGCGGCCACATAGCTAGTGTGACGGATGTCGGCGGGCTTGCACTAACGGCTTACGGAATCTTCGCCTGGGAGATGATGGGAGCAGTTTGTGGTCAGCAGACCGTCTGAGACTCAATCCACAAGAGTCAGTAATTTATCGTTTCTATTTAAAGTCCGGAATCTGCATCAGCTGAAGCAGAAGGGAGCTCTGATGGAGGAAGGTGGGCGTCCAGCACAGCCCCGGGCCCTGGCTCTGTCTGCGTCAGGCCCCTCCATTGTTTGCACGGCAGGCAGGAAGGCTGTTCGCAGGATCTGCTTCTAACTCCTTCTCAGGGCGGGAACCGGCGGTGCTGCTGGCTGTGGGGAGATTGGGAGTGAGATGTTCCATTCGATTTAGCTTTACATGTTCATCTCTGTGGTCAGAAAAGTGGCCCCTACGGTTCAGCGGTCCCCAAAGTATGCCAGGAGCTGTGAGGTGGGAAGACACTGGCTCGGGGATCCTGCGCGGCTGATGAGCGACAGAGCCGGAGTTCTGACCTCTTGGTGCTGACTTTGTTTGGCATGAATAATACTTCTGTAACTTTGTATTTTATATTGGAGCATGGCTGAGTAACAATGGTGAGCTAGCTTCAGGTGGCCAACAAATACAGACACAGCCATATTCAGCCATCCATATGCACGTAGCCATTCTCCCTCCCACTCCCTGCCCACCCAGCCTGCCGCACGACTCTGAGCAGCGGTCCCTGTGCTGTCCGGTGGGTCCTGTTGGCTTTCTGTTTCACCGTGTGTATGTCACCACGAATAACATTGCTAAAACAATTAACAGTAGCAGCTAACAGCTTTTGAGAGCTCACTGCGTGTTGGTGTTTGCTGAGCATTTTACACATGTTATTTCAATTTCGTCTTGACAGATAGGAGCTGAGAGAGGTTGATTCAGTTACTCAGGGTCACACAGCAAGCACTTGGCTGGTCTTCAAAGCCAGATACTGGTCTCCTAAGTACCGTGTTACTTTGAGCTGCTAGATGCAGGAAATTGATGCTTAATTCTTACTACCTCAGCCATCTCATCTATAAAATATGAATAATAATGTGCTCCACATACAATTTCAGGGATAAGTTGCTTGGTAAGCTGTTATGCAGGGAGCCGGAAGCTTGAAGGTAGCTGGGATCTGGTGAGTAAGACACGTGCTCACACACCAAGCGCCGGGGTGCCGACCGCAGATGCCCATCCACCCCACTCTTCCCAAAGCCTCGGATGACCCGAGCCCTGTCCAGTGCTTCTTGACAGCCCGTGTCCACATACCCACTTCACATTCACACTGCTTTTGGTCTGTAGGTGCTGCCACTATCGTTTCCACTGCCTTCTGTCTGTGGATCTCCTCTTCCAAAACTTCCAGTGGAACCCATTCCCTTCAGGACTGAAAGTGGCCTTAGGGCAGCACAGAGGCCCCTTCACCCAGCCAATCTGTCTGTCTCCAGGGCGCTCTCTTCTGCACATGCCCACGGCCTGCTCAGAGCCCTCCTCCTCCTCCTCCGGGTCCCCGCTGTTGGTCACTGCCCTGCCCGTGATGGGGACCACAGACACCCAGGTCCTTACCATCCCCACCAGCATCCTCAGCATGAGGCTCCCAGGAGAGCTTCCCTGCTTTTGCCCGCGCCCACCCCCGGAAAGAGGTCCTCCTCCTTCTTCCCGTTTTCAAGATCGGGGCTGCTCAAAGGCACATGGACTCCACATCTGTGCCAGACGGATGGCGGGAGTTGGAGATAGAGTGTGAACTGGAGAGGGGGTGAGCTCTCGGTGCTTGGATTCATCTTGCAAGTTCATTAAACCCGACCCGACTTAAAGCCCTTCCTTCTTAATTGCATTTTTGGTTCAAAAATGTTGATCACCAAATTTCTCCTCTGAGATGTCAAGCTTTCAGTGAAAAAGAAACCTCTGGAACCACATATCCAAACATAGGAAGAGGGCTCCTGACTTTTGTAAATACTCCTGGAAGTCCCTGACCCCATGGCTGACCTGAGCTGCTGGGGGATGAGACTGTGCGGCCCCCAGAGTAACCCTTCCCCAGATTTCTGCGACTGGAGGCCAGAAGCACAAGTGGATAGTAAGCATGCCTTAACTGAAGAGAAAAGAAGAATCGATAAATCCACATCACAGCAGATTGCAATGTGCTTCTCTCAGCAACTGATAGACAAAAGAAAAAGTAACAAGGTAGCAGAAAAGTTGAGCTATACAGTGAGCAGATTTGATCTAATAAAACATACAGAACCCCAATAAAAAGATCCCAAATAAAAAATACGGAACCCCAGTACCTACCAATTAAAAATACATACTTTCCCCAAGTACATAATTAACATTTACCCAAAGTGATTGTACTGGGCCACAGAATTCATCACTGTTATATCACAGAGATACAGTGTTCTCTGACCAAATATAATAAAATTAAAGATCAAAACTTTCCCTATACTTTGACATAAAAAATGTTAAGTGGATAATCCGAATGTCACAAAAAATTATAATGGGAGTAATGAAACTGACCAATAATGAGAACAGCATGTGGGTTAGCCAGGATAGGCTAGCTTACGCTGAGATAGCAACCACAGCCCGAGTCTTGGTGGTGCGCTCTGTCCTTGGCCAGACAGGCTTTCTGTGTCACATCCCCTTCACTCAGAGCCGAGGCTGACAGCCTTCAGCCACCAGGCTCCGTCACCATCCCTGTGGCTCAGGAGGAGGGCCCTGCAGGATCTCTATTGATTTACGTGGCTGCACTGGGTCGTAGCTGTGTTGTGCAGACATTCTACCGCGGCTCGTGGGCTGCCTAGTGGTGCTGGGCAGGGTGCTTCGTTGTGTCTGACTCTCTGCGGCCCCCTGGGACCACGGCCGCCAGGCTCCTCTGTCCATGGGATTTCCCCGGCAAGAATACTGGAGCGGGTGGCCATCTCCTCCTTGAGGGGATCTTCCTGATCCAGGGGAAGACCTGTGTCTCCTGTGTCACAGGCAGATTCTTTACTGCTGAGCCATTGTGGCTTCCCTCTGATGGTGGTACAAGGCTGAGTTGCTCCACGGCATGTGTGATCTTAGTTCCCCAGTCAGGGATTTAACTCACATCTTCTATGTTGCAAGGCAGATTCTTTTATTTTTTTTAAAAGATTTATTTATTTATTTATTTTGGTGGGGTGGGGTGGGGAGGGAGGGGAGCAGGTGGGCCACTTCTATTGGTCTTTCATTTGTCCATTTTCATCCATCTTTGTTCTTTGGCTCCTGTGGGCCTCCCATCACGGTGGCCTCTATCGTCGCAGAGCACCGGCTCTGGGCGCATGCACCCCAGAGTTCTGGCTCGGTAATTGGACACATCAGTCCAGCCACTCCGCGGCACATGGGATCTTCCCAGGCCAGGGATCGAACCAGCGCCCCTTGCACTGCAAGGCGGTGTCCTTACCCACTAGACCACCAGGGAAGCCCAAGGCAGATTCTTAACCACTGGACCACCAAGGAAGTCATGCCGTGAGTGGAGTCTTGAATCCATGATAAATGCTTCCACCTAAGGGTAAGTAGCACTGGTCACGGACACTCCTGTTTCTACATGGCCAGGGTGAATTTGAAGAGAGTGAAGAAATACACTCCTCTTGTGGGTGGGAAGATGCCAGTTACCAGCGAGCGGCAGTAATGGCTGTCACAACCCATCAGAACTTGGGATTTGACTTAAGGCAATTATTTGAAAGACATACATGGCCTTAAATGCAGAATGGCTAAAACTAAATAATCTAGGAGTCCAGCTCAAGAGAGTAGAAGAAGAACGAAGCAGAGTAACTCCAAAGAATGTAGGAGGGAATGATGAAATCATGGACAGAAATGAATGAAGCAGAAAACCAAGAAATAATGCAAAGGAGCAGCAAACCCAAAGCCAAGTTGTTCAAAAAGCAGAGATAACCACTTAACGAAATAAAGAAACGGATGGCAAGACACAGTCATTTAAAAAGAGAAAGAAAATGACAATAAACAATAGTAGGACTTGTCAAAATGTCAGAAAATTTCAGCTTGATGGCAGGGGCAGCCAAGAGTTTGTTTCCTGTGGGTCAAAAAGAAACACAAGAGGTTTTTGTGAGTGGGAGAGGCAGAACCAGACTTGGTGCTGAAAACAGGGGGTAGGGGTGAGTTTCTCAGCTTGTAAGAGAAGGTTGGGGGGAAAACCCTATCGCTACTTTGCTGCCTACAAAGAAGGCTGAGCACCAAAGAACTGATGGTTTCAAACTGTGGGGCAGGAGAAGGCTCCTGAGAGCCCCTGGGACAGCAGGGAGATCACACCAGTCCATCCTGAAGGAAACCAACCCTGAAGAGTCGATGCTGGAGCCGAAGCTCCAATACTTTGGCCACGTGATGCAAAGAGATGACTCACTGGAAAAGAGCCTGATGTTCAGACAAATAGAAGGCAGGAGGAGAAGGGGACGACAGAGGATGAGATGGCTGGGTGGCATCACTGAGTCAATGGCCGTGAGCTTGAGCAAGCTCTGGGAGACGGTGAAGGACAGGGAACCTGGGGTGCTGCCGTCGATGGGGTCGCAGAGTCAGACTTGACTTAGTGATTGAACAACAGCAAAGCTTGTTGCCTGTGCTTTGGTTATGTAAGAAACCCCGGGTCTCAGGAAGAAGAGCTAATATTAATTGAGGCTCTAGAATATTCTGGACACTGTACAAGCATTTCATACATAGATACTAGTTTATTCCTTCTCACAGCCCCAGAGCGAGGTATGGGTATCACCCTTTGGGCTTCCCTGGGGGCTCTGATGGTAAAGGATCTGCCCGCAGTGCAGGAGGCCCAGGTTAGTTCCCTAACTAAATGGCGACCCACTCCAGTATTCACGCCTGGAGAATTCCGTGGACTGCGGAGGCCAGCGTGCTGCAGTCCTTGGGGTTGTAAAGAGTCAACACGACTGAGTGACTGACACTTTCACTATCCCTTTTTCACACACGAGAATACAATTTCCCCACGGTCATGGGACACGTGGCAGAGTCAGACTCGAACAGGCAGCTGGACCGACAGGCCCAGTCGTGTCACTTCCGTGGCCTCCAGGCTTGAGAGTGAGTCCGTCTGCCCACCGACCGAGAGGCACTTCCGGCTCTCCCCGGGTCCTCCACCGCGGCATCATTTGTCTTTTGACTTTACTTGTGGTGGCGTTGCCATGCCACAGGGTTTTATTTTAATGTGCTCACATAGGAGAGTCTTTCTCCTTAATGCTTCTAGTTAAGCCCCTCTTTCCACACGCACGTTGTATTGGCCTTCATACCCGAGCTTTGCCCTACTACCTTAGAGCTTCAATTTTTATATTTAAATGTCTGATCCATTTAAAATTTTTACCCCAACGTGTGGTCCGAGCACCAGGTTTGACTTTTTCCATATGGCTGTCAAATTATCTCCAGACTACTGACTTAAAAAAAAAAATCAACTTTCCACACAGATTTGTGAAGCTGCCTTTCTCAAGGAATAACTTTCCAGATGGAGTTGGATCTATTTCTGGGTTTTCTTTTGGTCCCGCCGGTCTATCTGTTTATTCCTGTGCCAACACCAGGCTCCTAATTACAGGCATTACTGTGTGTGTTGATGGGGAGGAGCTCGGCCCCATATGGCTCGACTTTTTCTGGGTTCTTCTGGCTCACTTGGCTTTTTTGTTCTTAAGTATAAACTTTTTAATCAACTTGTTTAGCTCTGGAAAGAAAAAACAACCTGGTTTTTTAAGTATAAACTTTTAACAATTGAAGGCTCTAGAATATTCTGGACACTGTACAAGCATTTCATACATAGATACTAGTTTATTCCTTCTCACAGCCCCAGAGCGAGGTATGGGTATCACCCTTTGGGCTTCCCTGGGGGCTCTGATGGTAAAGGATCTGCCCGCAGTGCAGGAGGCCCAGGTTAGTTCCCTAACTAAATGGCGACCCACTCCAGTATTCACGCCTGGAGAATTCCGTGGACTGCGGAGGCCAGCGTGCTGCAGTCCTTGGGGTTGTAAAGAGTCAACACGACTGAGTGACTGACACTTTCACTATCCCTTTTTCACACACGAGAATACAATTTCCCCACGGTCATGGGACACGTGGCAGAGTCAGACTCGAACAGGCAGCTGGACCGACAGGCCCAGTCGTGTCACTTCCGTGGCCTCCAGGCTTGAGAGTGAGTCCGTCTGCCCACCGACCGAGAGGCACTTCCGGCTCTCCCCGGGTCCTCCACCGCGGCATCATTTGTCTTTTGACTTTACTTGTGGTGGCGTTGCCATGCCACAGGGTTTTATTTTAATGTGCTCACATAGGAGAGTCTTTCTCCTTAATGCTTCTAGTTAAGCCCCTCTTTCCACACGCACGTTGTATTGGCCTTCATACCCGAGCTTTGCCCTACTACCTTAGAGCTTCAATTTTTATATTTAAATGTCTGATCCATTTAAAATTTTTACCCCAACGTGTGGTCCGAGCACCAGGTTTGACTTTTTCCATATGGCTGTCAAATTATCTCCAGACTACTGACTTAAAAAAAAAAATCAACTTTCCACACAGATTTGTGAAGCTGCCTTTCTCAAGGAATAACTTTCCAGATGGAGTTGGATCTATTTCTGGGTTTTCTTTTGGTCCCGCCGGTCTATCTGTTTATTCCTGTGCCAACACCAGGCTCCTAATTACAGGCATTACTGTGTGTGTTGATGGGGAGGAGCTCGGCCCCATATGGCTCGACTTTTTCTGGGTTCTTCTGGCTCACTTGGCTTTTTTGTTCTTAAGTATAAACTTTTTAATCAACTTGTTTAGCTCTGGAAAGAAAAAACAACCTGGTGGTATTTTTAAAATTGGAAGCTCATTAAATCTGTTAAATTAACTGAGGCAGAACAGCCATCTTTAAGAGGATGCGTCTCTTTCGTCAAGAACATGGTTATGTCTCTTTGTCCGAAATAACATTTTTGGGGAGAAAGTTTCAAGAGGATACATGCAGACTGGTTGTTCTTTAAATGAATTTTTAAAAGCACACAAAGCAGTTCCTATGATTTATGGGTGGATTCATATCAATACATTTGTAGCCAATAGACTAAAACCAGGATGTGAATGCCTCATGATATTTCAGGGCTTGGGTTATTCCTGGGGAAGTGGGGGGAATGGAACGCGTGGCTTTAGCTGGTTTTAAGTCATTTCCGGGGGCGTAGAAAGGGCGAGAGAGGGAGGAATAGAGGAAGGCAGAATGAGAAAGGAAGCAAGCAAGCAGGAGAGAGAGACAGAGGGAGGTCTGGGTTATGGTAAACATCTGATCCTGGTGGAGGAGAAGTCGCTGTGCATTATTTCTCTATGCTTTTCTATATGTTTGAAATGTTCATAATTGAAAACAAGAGAAACGGAAAAAGGCAGTTTCCACGGCTCGACGGTGCTCCCCAGAAAAGAGCACATTTCTCTGTCTTTTCATGTGGTTCTGCACTAGGGCCTGTCTGCTAGGCCTCTGTTGGGAGGAGCCTGCAGCTCCTTCTGTGGAAAAGAATTCTGCTAAAGATGTGTCAGCTCTCTCAGAAACCGGGGAAGGAAGGCTTCCTTCCTCTAAGTGGGCATCCTTAGCAGTTCAAGCAGACAAATTTTAAGAAACGGGGGTTCTACCAGGTTTGACTTTTCCATATGGCTGTCAAATTATCTCCAGACTACTGACTTAAAAAATCAACTTTCCACACAGATTTGTGAAGCTGCCTTTCTCAAGGAATAACTTTCCAGATGGAGTTGGATCTATTTCTGGGTTTTCTTTTGGTCCCGCCGGTCTATCTGTTTATTCCTGTGCCAACACCAGGCTCCTAATTACAGGCATTACTGTGTGTGTTGATGGGGAGGAGCTCGGCCCCATATGGCTCGACTTTTTCTGGGTTCTTCTGGCTCACTTGGCTTTTTTGTTCTTAAGTATAAACTTTTTAATCAACTTGTTTAGCTCTGGAAAGAAAAAACAACCTGGTGGTATTTTTAAAATTGGAAGCTCATTAAATCTGTTAAATTAACTGAGGCAGAACAGCCATCTTTAAGAGGATGCGTCTCTTTCGTCAAGAACATGGTTATGTCTCTTTGTCCGAAATAACATTTTTGGGGAGAAAGTTTCAAGAGGATACATGCAGACTGGTTGTTCTTTAAATGAATTTTTAAAAGCACACAAAGCAGTTCCTATGATTTATGGGTGGATTCATATCAATACATTTGTAGCCAATAGACTAAAACCAGGATGTGAATGCCTCATGATATTTCAGGGCTTGGGTTATTCCTGGGGAAGTGGGGGGAATGGAACGCGTGGCTTTAGCTGGTTTTAAGTCATTTCCGGGGGCGTAGAAAGGGCGAGAGAGGGAGGAATAGAGGAAGGCAGAATGAGAAAGGAAGCAAGCAAGCAGGAGAGAGAGACAGAGGGAGGTCTGGGTTATGGTAAACATCTGATCCTGGTGGAGGAGAAGTCGCTGTGCATTATTTCTCTATGCTTTTCTATATGTTTGAAATGTTCATAATTGAAAACAAGAGAAACGGAAAAAGGCAGTTTCCACGGCTCGACGGTGCTCCCCAGAAAAGAGCACATTTCTCTGTCTTTTCATGTGGTTCTGCACTAGGGCCTGTCTGCTAGGCCTCTGTTGGGAGGAGCCTGCAGCTCCTTCTGTGGAAAAGAATTCTGCTAAAGATGTGTCAGCTCTCTCAGAAACCGGGGAAGGAAGGCTTCCTTCCTCTAAGTGGGCATCCTTAGCAGTTCCGAAGCAGACATGAGGTGGTGTGAAATGCAGAGTTTAATGAAATCTTCTGGAGTCGCCTGAGTTTCTGACAGGAAAGGCTTCCCAGGATTAAAAACCTGCTTCTCAACACGTCGTAGACATCTCATTTTCTTCCCCTCCATTCGCCCACAAGATTTAAAATCACCAGGAAAGAAAAAAAAGCCCAACAAATTCCAAATGGAAGAGGGGCCCATTTCTCCTCCCGACTCTACAATGGTCTTAAAAGGCCCTTATTTAGAAGAGCTGACAGGAAATTATATTTTCACAGACGGATTTATGGTGCAGTCCTCATACCTCCCGTTTCAATAGGACTTAAGAAAACAGTTTCAAAATTGAGTTATTGAGCTGGTTCATTCAGAACAATTTTCCTCTATGAGGAAAAGTTTTCATTACTGAAAGTGGCCCAAATCGATGTGAGGGTGTTTTTCAGAATCCGTCCCCTCCCAGGGAAGGCACCTGAGGAGCCCGTGTCTGGTTGCCGCCTGCATCTCCATCTCGAGGAGACGCGTTTGTTGGCTGAGGTGTGCTTCATGGGAGCCCAGCCATGGGACACTATCCCTTCACTGCTCTTCTCAGCAGTGGGCTTGCCTATATTACAATTGCCTCCTCGGGCCCACACAAAGTTTCCAGAGAAATGAGCCCTGCGTGGAACACCCTGTTCTATGTGAGGATAAACAGAGATAGGCGATTAAGGCCTGGTAGCTGAGCTTCATCTCCACAGACTCCTGAGGAAGAGAGAGGGCCCTGGGCCAGGGACCCCTCCTCCTGGCTCTGCTCTTTCGGGAGGAAAGTTCTCACCAGCATTTTTTCAAAAAAACCTTTAATTGCCAGTGAGATTGTTAATTCTGAGAAAGAACTGCTAGCAAGGGTGACGTGAGCCTTTGTAAGACATGCCACGTCGAGCTGAGGTTCCCAAGAAAGGCCTTGAGAGGCTCTGTGGTGTCTCAGGAAGGAACACTTTGATGGAAGCTTCTAGAAGCTGCTCTTCCTCCTCTGGGAAAAAAAGAACGGAAGGAAGGCCTGAAGTGCAAACATGTACCAGAAAAAATATCCTCAGGAAAACATTTGACCTTGATGAAGTTCATCACCGAAATCATGACCGTCAAGGAACGGATGGGGAGAGAAAGAAGAGTGGTCCGCGTGTTATTCCCAGTCTTTCTGTTGGACTGAACCGTGAGTCCTCAGTTGGGAGGAGGAAGGCCCCACGTGTCTGGAGAGCCACGAGAGTGGTCCTTAGGAAGGAAGGATGCGGGCCGTGACTCCAGAGGTCCAAATGGTGATTCTTTCTCTTTCTCCCCAAACTGTCTCACCCTGCTCTTTCCTCCTGCTGTTTGTCAGCCACCTTTCTCTTGGGAACCCCGGCTGCGGACGCAGGGCCAGGGCCAGCGCCTCTCGTTTCTTGGTCACCCAGGGCCATCAGTAGCCAAATCATGTGATTCTATCCTCAAAATGCCTCTTCCATTTGCCTCTCACAGACCTCTGGCTGTGGCTGCCACAGTGCAATCCAGTGAAATTTCACTGTGGGTCCAGTGAAATCTTCTGACTCACAGTCTGGCCTTCTCTACCACTTTGAATTTGTAAAAGCCTTAGATGGCGTTTTCAGGGTACACCTGTTACTCTGTTACTTCCCTGCTCAAGACCTTTCAAATGCTCCCCATTGTCTGCAGAACCAAGTCCAACCAGCATTCAAGCTTCCCTGCCTGGCCGCTCATGTGCCCCGGGGTCACCAGGCTCCAGCCACCCTGGCCTCTCGGGCTCCCTGAGTCTCTTCTTAAGTGTTAGTCCCTCAGTTGTGTTAGACTCTTTGTAGCCTCACGGCCTGCGGCCTGCCAGGCTCCTCAGGACCTGGAATTCTCCTCCACAGACTCCTGAGGAAGAGAGAGGGCCCTGGGCCAGGGACCCCTCCTCCTGGCTCTGCTCTTTCGGGAGGAAAGTTCTCACCAGCATTTTTTCAAAAAAACCTTTAATTGCCAGTGAGATTGTTAATTCTGAGAAAGAACTGCTAGCAAGGGTGACGTGAGCCTTTGTAAGACATGCCACGTCGAGCTGAGGTTCCCAAGAAAGGCCTTGAGAGGCTCTGTGGTGTCTCAGGAAGGGAACACTTTGATGGAAGCTTCTAGAAGCTGCTCTTCCTCCTCTGGGAAAAAAAGAACGGAAGGAAGGCCTGAAGTGCAAACATGTACCAGAAAAAATATCCTCAGGAAAACATTTGACCTTGATGAAGTTCATCACCGAAATCATGACCGTCAAGGAACGGATGGGGAGAGAAAGAAGAGTGGTCCGCGTGTTATTCCCAGTCTTTCTGTTGGACTGAACCGTGAGTCCTCAGTTGGGAGGAGGAAGGCCCCACGTGTCTGGAGAGCCACGAGAGTGGTCCTTAGGAAGGAAGGATGCGGGCCGTGACTCCAGAGGTCCAAATGGTGATTCTTTCTCTTTCTCCCCAAACTGTCTCACCCTGCTCTTTCCTCCTGCTGTTTGTCAGCCACCTTTCTCTTGGGAACCCCGGCTGCGGACGCAGGGCCAGGGCCAGCGCCTCTCGTTTCTTGGTCACCCAGGGCCATCAGTAGCCAAATCATGTGATTCTATCCTCAAAATGCCTCTTCCATTTGCCTCTCACAGACCTCTGGCTGTGGCTGCCACAGTGCAATCCAGTGAAATTTCACTGTGGGTCCAGTGAAATCTTCTGACTCACAGTCTGGCCTTCTCTACCACTTTGAATTTGTAAAAGCCTTAGATGGCGTTTTCAGGGTACACCTGTTACTCTGTTACTTCCCTGCTCAAGACCTTTCAAATGCTCCCCATTGTCTGCAGAACCAAGTCCAACCAGCATTCAAGCTTCCCTGCCTGGCCGCTCATGTGCCCCGGGGTCACCAGGCTCCAGCCACCCTGGCCTCTCGGGCTCCCTGAGTCTCTTCTTAAGTGTTAGTCCCTCAGTTGTGTTAGACTCTTTGTAGCCTCACGGCCTGCGGCCTGCCAGGCTCCTCAGGACCTGGAATTCTCCTCCCAATAATCCTGGAGTGGCTTGTCATGCCCTTCTCCAGGATCCTTGAGTCCTGCAGGATCTTCCCAAACTCAGGACTGTGTGTCATTTTCTGTGCCTGGAACCCTACCTTCCCTCTTTTTCCACGGCTGACTTTTCATCCTTCAGACCTTGGCTGTGTTCAATATCACTCTCTCAGAGAGAAATTTTCGGACTGTCTCATCAGGAACTCTGTTATGGCACCATGGAACACAACAGCCTTCTTAGCAAATGATAACCCGTGCTTATTTCTGTGCTGGCTTGTTTACTTGTTTATTATCTCTTTGTTCAATAAGTTATAACCTCCAAGGGATGGGAAATCTCTTTTTTTATTCACCCACTAATATTTAGTATCTAACAGTGGCAGATAGGAGACAATCAAAAATTCTTAGTTGAATAAATGGATTAGTATTTTAGGATAAATCATTACAAGTAGAATTAGTCTGTCCATGGACCATGCACGGTTTGGAGGGCTTTGATGCATATTTCCAAACTGCTTTCCAGTAGCGTGTTCGATTTTGTGCTCTACGACCGGTGTGTGCTTTGAACATCTCCTCACATACTTGTCAGCACTGAGTATTATTTTCAAAATACTTGCCAATTTAAAGATGAAAAAAGTCTGTTTGATGACTAATGGAGTTGAATGGCTTTTTATTTTCACATTTTCTGTTTCTGTGAATTTTATTTCTTTCTGTTGCTCATCTTCCTTTGTGATTAAGAGCCCTTCGTTCATGTTTCTATGAGACTCGCTCACTTTTCTGTTGGCGATGCTCGGGGACCGAGCTTCTGATCATCCTGCTCACCACGGGCACTTTGCAAAGACACCTTGCAGGAGTTCCTTTTCTCTGTTTCAAATGTGGTTTGTATTCACAACTCTTTAGACACCATTGAGTTGCTGGCATCTCTGTGACCTCTAGATCAGTGTGGCAAAAACAGAAAAGCCCTCAGACAGTTGTTTGACTTGATTGATTACACTTTGCATGCCAGGCCCCCCTCCCTCAGGTACCCTCAGTTGTGTTAGACTCTTTGTAGCCTCACGGCCTGCGGCCTGCCAGGCTCCTCAGGACCTGGAATTCTCCTCCCAATAATCCTGGAGTGGCTTGTCATGCCCTTCTCCAGGATCCTTGAGTCCTGCAGGATCTTCCCAAACTCAGGACTGTGTGTCATTTTCTGTGCCTGGAACCCTACCTTCCCTCTTTTTCCACGGCTGACTTTTCATCCTTCAGACCTTGGCTGTGTTCAATATCACTCTCTCAGAGAGAAATTTTCGGACTGTCTCATCAGGAACTCTGTTATGGCACCATGGAACACAACAGCCTTCTTAGCAAATGATAACCCGTGCTTATTTCTGTGCTGGCTTGTTTACTTGTTTATTATCTCTTTGTTCAATAAGTTATAACCTCCAAGGGATGGGAAATCTCTTTTTTTATTCACCCACTAATATTTAGTATCTAACAGTGGCAGATAGGAGACAATCAAAAATTCTTAGTTGAATAAATGGATTAGTATTTTAGGATAAATCATTACAAGTAGAATTAGTCTGTCCATGGACCATGCACGGTTTGGAGGGCTTTGATGCATATTTCCAAACTGCTTTCCAGTAGCGTGTTCGATTTTGTGCTCTACGACCGGTGTGTGCTTTGAACATCTCCTCACATACTTGTCAGCACTGAGTATTATTTTCAAAATACTTGCCAATTTAAAGATGAAAAAAGTCTGTTTGATGACTAATGGAGTTGAATGGCTTTTTATTTTCACATTTTCTGTTTCTGTGAATTTTATTTCTTTCTGTTGCTCATCTTCCTTTGTGATTAAGAGCCCTTCGTTCATGTTTCTATGAGACTCGCTCACTTTTCTGTTGGCGATGCTCGGGGACCGAGCTTCTGATCATCCTGCTCACCACGGGCACTTTGCAAAGACACCTTGCAGGAGTTCCTTTTCTCTGTTTCAAATGTGGTTTGTATTCACAACTCTTTAGACACCATTGAGTTGCTGGCATCTCTGTGACCTCTAGATCAGTGTGGCAAAAACAGAAAAGCCCTCAGACAGTTGTTTGACTTGATTGATTACACTTTGCATGTCTCACCTGGGGCTTTGGTGCTGGGCAGGCAGAGACTTGGGCTTCCTGGGAAAGTTAAAGAGCTCTAAAATCAGTTACCTTTTCTGTGTTGTTTCATTTTCTTTATAAGAATGTCTGACTTATTATTTTATTTTATGTGGCTGACAAAACGGACTGGTTCCTTGGAATCCGGGAAAGTGTTTGCGCCAACGCAGATACGAAGTGGGTCCTGCATTTTTGGACACAGCCCTGGGTGAGGGACTTGCAGGTGCCTCAGAAATGGCCTCCTCTTTGGCCATAGGTATGCAAATGTTTGAATAGTGGTTTCCTAATCAGGGACACCTGTGTGAACCTGTTACTGACCTCAGAGACTTGTCGAAGGGTCTGTACTGGGCTCGTTCATTCACTCAGCAAATATGCAGTAGTCGGTAAATTTAAAGCAAGACCAGAAAGGCAAGACTCCTGCCGTTACACACTCTAAAATTCAGTGGAAGAGGCAGATAATTAAGAAATTACCCAGAAACTTCCCTGGGGATCTAGTGGTTAAGACTCTGTGCTTCCAATGCTGGGGGCACTGGGTTCAATCCTCGGCTGAGGAACTGAAATCCCGTATATTTCTTGGTGTGACAAAACAATTAACCCATACGTAGGGTGCTAGGTAGAGACTAAGAGTGGGCTAGGCTTTAGCTGAAAGGTTTGAAAAGAACATTGCTTCTTGAGCCAGCTGTCAAGGGAACCTATCAGATTAGAGAGTCTCTCGGTTGAAGAACTGTGAGGCCTCCACCAGGCCCAGGAAAGAAACTGTTGCCCATCAGTCTTTCGACTCTCCTCTCTTAATACTTGAGTCCCTAAGTTTTATGTGGGTGCAAGACTGCCTCGGTGCAAACTGGCCCTAGGACTGAGCTCTGTCCGGTGGGAGAGAAGCAGAGGGAGTGTGAACATTTACTCACTATCTCTTGGGTCAGTGGGACGAGGTCACTACCTGACAGAAGACCATCTTGTCAGATGAAAGAGGCCACATATGCCACTCTTTAGACACCATTGAGTTGCTGGCATCTCTGTGACCTCTAGATCAGTGTGGCAAAAACAGAAAAGCCCTCAGACAGTTGTTTGACTTGATTGATTACACTTTGCATGTCTCACCTGGGGCTTTGGTGCTGGGCAGGCAGAGACTTGGGCTTCCTGGGAAAGTTAAAGAGCTCTAAAATCAGTTACCTTTTCTGTGTTGTTTCATTTTCTTTATAAGAATGTCTGACTTATTATTTTATTTTATGTGGCTGACAAAACGGACTGGTTCCTTGGAATCCGGGAAAGTGTTTGCGCCAACGCAGATACGAAGTGGGTCCTGCATTTTTGGACACAGCCCTGGGTGAGGGACTTGCAGGTGCCTCAGAAATGGCCTCCTCTTTGGCCATAGGTATGCAAATGTTTGAATAGTGGTTTCCTAATCAGGGACACCTGTGTGAACCTGTTACTGACCTCAGAGACTTGTCGAAGGGTCTGTACTGGGCTCGTTCATTCACTCAGCAAATATGCAGTAGTCGGTAAATTTAAAGCAAGACCAGAAAGGCAAGACTCCTGCCGTTACACACTCTAAAATTCAGTGGAAGAGGCAGATAATTAAGAAATTACCCAGAAACTTCCCTGGGGATCTAGTGGTTAAGACTCTGTGCTTCCAATGCTGGGGGCACTGGGTTCAATCCTCGGCTGAGGAACTGAAATCCCGTATATTTCTTGGTGTGACAAAACAATTAACCCATACGTAGGGTGCTAGGTAGAGACTAAGAGTGGGCTAGGCTTTAGCTGAAAGGTTTGAAAAGAACATTGCTTCTTGAGCCAGCTGTCAAGGGAACCTATCAGATTAGAGAGTCTCTCGGTTGAAGAACTGTGAGGCCTCCACCAGGCCCAGGAAAGAAACTGTTGCCCATCAGTCTTTCGACTCTCCTCTCTTAATACTTGAGTCCCTAAGTTTTATGTGGGTGCAAGACTGCCTCGGTGCAAACTGGCCCTAGGACTGAGCTCTGTCCGGTGGGAGAGAAGCAGAGGGAGTGTGAACATTTACTCACTATCTCTTGGGTCAGTGGGACGAGGTCACTACCTGACAGAAGACCATCTTGTCAGATGAAAGAGGCCACATATGCCTTAAAGATGAGTGGTTTGCACTCAGATCTCCATTCCTGCGAGAAACTGAGCAGAGAGTTCAGCGAGCAGCTCTCACCGGGGGAGGGAGCAAAAAAGATGATAGCTTTTGAGCTGATCAATTGGTCTAGAGCACAGGCTCCATAGTTGTGGCTCACGGCTTTAGTTGCTCCACGGCATGTGGGATCTTCCTGGATCAGGGATCGAACCCGTGTCCCCTGCCTTGGCAGGCAAACTCTTTACCACTGAGCTACCAGGAAAGCCCTTTGATAGCCATATTTACCATAGGAAAGAAAAAGTGACAATATTCTATCTTTTTCTGTCATTCATGGGAATTGATAGCAAATCATCAACAAGCCCAAGTTGAGACTATATTGTTTGTTTGGAGATCATTGTTTTAAAATATATGTTGTCTACTCCATTTTCAGAGGGAAAATAAGTAGAAAAAGACCTCCTCCAGGGCCTCTGCTTTCACCCCAAGCTCTTTGGATCCTTGCTCACAGATGCCCACTGTGGGCACAGACAGCAGATATTGACCGTGGTAAAACAGGGACTGGTTCCAAAGCTGAACATTCCCAAGACCCTCGGGCCAGAGAAAGCAATTAGGAGCAGTGCAGAGTAGCTACAGTCAAGAAGGCTCCGACACAGTTTCTTCAGAATCACCATTCTTTTTTTGACTCCGCTATTGAAGCAGACAGCTTGAAAGCTCTCTGATGGGGGGGGGGGGGGGGAGTGGGCTCTGCCACCGGAGGGGGTCTTGTCACTGAAGAGCGGGGAAGGGGAGGACTCGAGCCATCAGTTCTGCCGCGGGAGGAGAGGTGCCCACCCAGCCAACGACGGCAGCTCTGGGGGCTCTCTGAGCAGCTGACCAGCTTGTCCACGCCAGACCCACGTCACCATTTCTCTATCATGAACGGACATTATAAACAGTACAGGGTCTGGGGGTACCAAGGCAGGACAGAGATTTAACGGCATGGATTTTAGAGACCACACTGTGGGAGTGCCGGGTATTGCCTCCAGGGACTCAACCTCCCTGAGTCTGCATTCGTGTTGCTGACCGTAGGAGGCTGTTGTGATGGAGAATTGGTCCAGGGCAGGGACCCATTGCTTCAGATTCATTTCCTCTCCTGCCTGTTCCAAAGGAACCCAGAGAGACGGAATGAAATGATACGTACCGAGCCCTGTCCCCAGGACCAGCAGACGCTCAGCACACAGAGGCTCCCTTCTTTCTGCCGCTGCCTCGAGCTTCCTTTCGGTTTTCGATTGAGGAGGACATGGTGGAACTCTGTGCCCAGGGGCACAGTCTGCCTCAGAAGCCGAGGCAGGAGTGGGTGTGATGGGTGAGATGGGGTGGGTCAACGCCTGGCCTCCCGCAGCTTCTTCGGGCCCCTTGCCCACTGGGCTTCTGGCCTTCAGGACCCGGCGTGGCCCTGAGACTCAAGCCAGGCTCAAAGCCCCTGAGCGGATGCTGTCATTGCATGTGTCTGCCAGCCCGTCTCCCGTCGCCACCTGTCCTGAGGAGCCGCCCGGATCTCCATGCCACAACTCCCTCCACTCCTCTTCAACTAACATCCCCTCCATCAATTCCACAACCTTGCTCTCTGACTAAAAATAGCACCCGGCCAGCAGGGTCCTTGAGAGAGAGGAGCTCCGGGTGAGAGTCCCCAGCTCTGGGTTAGAACCTTCTTCCCTGGTTCGGTCCGGGGCTCCCAGGGAAGATGCAGGTCTGGGAGTCCCAGCACACCTCCCATGCCCAGATGGGTTGGAGGGGCCGTGCGGAATGGGATCCCGGGCAGGGCGATGGTCGGGCTTCCGCCCCTTCCATGGCACGGCTCTCTCTCATGGCTTGTTTCCATCTCGCTGCAGACAGCTCTGACGAAAGGCCTTTTTGGTTTCGCCCAGTGCCTCCACAATGTAAAGCCATTGACTGATACCAAAATGGTCACCTCACTCGGGCCTTCATCATTTTTCAATTTTCCGAGTGGCTGCCCTCAGCGTGGTGTGTGACAGAGGAGCTGCACGGGCATCCGAGCGGATTTCTGCTCCGCACTGAGGTTTGTCAGGGTGGGCCTGCCCTCAGCGTGGTGTGTGGCTCACTAGAGACCACTGTGGACGGATCCCTCAACCTCCCTGAGTCTGCATTCGTGTTGCTGACCGTAGGAGGCTGTTGTGATGGAGAATTGGTCCAGGGCAGGGACCCATTGCTTCAGATTCATTTCCTCTCCTGCCTGTTCCAAAGGAACCCAGAGAGACGGAATGAAATGATACGTACCGAGCCCTGTCCCCAGGACCAGCAGCGCTCAGCACACAGAGGCTCCCTTCTTTCTGCCGCTGCCTCGAGTTTCCCTTTTCGGTTTTCGATTGAGGAGGACATGGTGGAACTCTGTGCCCAGGGGCACAGTCTGCCTCAGAAGCCGAGGCAGGAGTGGGTGTGATGGGTGAGATGGGGTGGGTCAACGCCTGGCCTCCCGCAGCTTCTTCGGGCCCCTTGCCCACTGGGCTTCTGGCCTTCAGGACCCGGCGTGGCCCTGAGACTCAAGCCAGGCTCAAAGCCCCTGAGCGGATGCTGTCATTGCATGTGTCTGCCAGCCCGTCTCCCGTCGCCACCTGTCCTGAGGAGCCGCCCGGATCTCCATGCCACAACTCCCTCCACTCCTCTTCAACTAACATCCCCTCCATCAATTCCACAACCTTGCTCTCTGACTAAAAATAGCACCCGGCCAGCAGGGTCCTTGAGAGAGAGGAGCTCCGGGTGAGAGTCCCCAGCTCTGGGTTAGAACCTTCTTCCCTGGTTCGGTCCGGGGCTCCCAGGGAAGATGCAGGTCTGGGAGTCCCAGCACACCTCCCATGCCCAGATGGGTTGGAGGGGCCGTGCGGAATGGGATCCCGGGCAGGGCGATGGTCGGGCTTCCGCCCCTTCCATGGCACGGCTCTCTCTCATGGCTTGTTTCCATCTCGCTGCAGACAGCTCTGACGAAAGGCCTTTTTGGTTTCGCCCAGTGCCTCCACAATGTAAAGCCATTGACTGATACCAAAATGGTCACCTCACTCGGGCCTTCATCATTTTTCAATTTTCCGAGTGGCTGCCCTCAGCGTGGTGTGTGACAGAGGACGGAGCTGCACGGGGCATCCGAGCGGATTTCTGCTCCGCACTGAGGTTTGTCAGGGTCGTGCATGGCGAGGTCCACTTTAGCCGTTAACAGGCGTCTTCTGGAAGGCCGCTGACTGAGGGAGTTCAGTGTGCCAGACTGGGAAGGGAAAAGACCTGGGTTTGTATGCTGGGGGACATTGCATGCAACACGGGGGGAAAGCTCACCTCTCTGGCCTCGATTTTGTCATCTGTAAAATGGGGGCTATTAAGTAAGGAGATGGGAAACCTCCCTCAGGGGCTGATGCTGTCGACGTGATGGGAGATGCTGCATGTTCAGCCCAGAGGACCTATGTCAGTGTGACTTCATTACAATCCTCAGCATACTCACTACGAGTAGTTTTTGAGCAGGACTTGGGAGAAAGGATTCTTTTTCTACTTGGACCCTGTTGCTGTTGTTCAGTTGCTAAGTCACGTCCAACTCTTTGCAAGCCCGTGGACTACAGCGCACCAGGCTCCCCTGTCCTTTGCTGTCTCTTGGAGCTTGCTCACAGAATGATGCTGAAGTGGAAGCTGCAATACTTCGGCCCCATGATGTGAAGAGACGACTCACTGGAAAAGAGCCTGATGCTGGGAAAAACTGAAGGCAGGAGGAGAAGGGGAGACAGAGGCTGAAATGGCTGGATGGCGTCACTGCATTGATGGAGAGGAGTTTGAGCAAGCTCTGGGCGATGGTGAAGGCCGGGGAAGCCAGGTGTGGGGCAGGCCCTGCTCTGGGCTGAGCCCTGGGCCAGGCATCTGCTCACGGCAGCCTTCAGAACAGACGGAGCCCCCTCTGTTCACGGTCCAGAGCAGGAAGCAGCACGGGGCGAACCGAAACGCAGCAGACGGCTGTCAGAAACTGGAATGGAGAAGGCTGAGGCTCCAAAAACAGAACACTGGGCCTGAGTGGGTCAGTTCATTCATTCATCCAGTGAAGAGATGGGGAAAGCATCGAAGAGAGACAGCAGAAACGGCTGGGAGCGAGGCAGCCAGATTTGTCTAGAGAGAGAGTGAGAATTTCTGACAGAGTGGGCTCTGAGGAAAGAAAGAACCTCAAGAGCAGGACAGGGAGGTGAGCAGGGAAGCATCTCCCCAGGCCATGTAGGCCTGGGACATTAAAGAACTTGGCTCTGGGCCCCGGGAGCCCATGAGGATGCTCAGCGGACTAGCGACCGGATCCGTCCGATTGTGTTGAGAAGGAGCTCGAGTGCGAGAGGAGGGCACACGGGCAGCAACTGCGGCAGCTGGGGAGGAGGTGGGTGACTTCCCGCCCAGGTCCAGGCTGTGACCAGGGCAACGGCCCGGGGACAGGAGCAGGGAAGGGACCGAGTGATATGCAGCAGGAAGCTGTGCGGTAACACTCAGCCCTGGAGGCCTCTGATTCCAGCTCCCAGTCACGGCCGCCGAGCAAGCTTCATTGCCGCTGCTCAGACAGGCCTCCGCCTCCGCTCCAACTTCCCACAGAGGCTGCACGCCCGCCTCCCTGAGGGAGGGTCTGGAGCGGCCCTCGGGGTGGTGCCGGGGTCCCTCCATCCCTAATTCCAGCATCACTTCCCAGGCCCTCCAGGTGGAGCTGGCAACTATAATTGAAAGGATTAGAGGTTGCACTGTGAGCCAGGGAGTTCAAAGAACTCTGGGCATAGTTGACTTTACTTTCTGGAAGCCTTTGGCAAAGAAGCCAGCAGATCTGAGTCTAGTAACTAACCGGGTTTCAGCCTTGCTTCCCTCTCAGGAGACCATACGGCATCCCTCCTAAAGCTGGATGGCTCAGGGGGCCCTGGGCGATGGTGAAGGCCGGGAAGCCAGGTGGGCAGGCCCTGCTCTGGGCTGAGCCCTGGGCCAGGCATCTGCTCACGGCAGCCTTCAGAACAGACGGAGCCCCCTCTGTTCACGGTCCAGAGCAGGAAGCAGCACGGGGCGAACCGAAACGCAGCAGACGGCTGTCAGAAACTGGAATGGAGAAGGCTGAGGCTCCAAAAACAGAACACTGGGCCTGAGTGGGTCAGTTCATTCATTCATCCAGTGAAGAGATGGGGAAAGCATCGAAGAGAGACAGCAGAAACGGCTGGGAGCGAGGCAGCCAGATTTGTCTAGAGAGAGAGTGAGAATTTCTGACAGAGTGGGCTCTGAGGAAAGAAAGAACCTCAAGAGCAGGACAGGGAGGTGAGCAGGGAAGCATCTCCCCAGGCCATGTAGGCCTGGGACATTAAAGAACTTGGCTCTGGGCCCCGGGAGCCCATGAGGATGCTCAGCGGACTAGCGACCGGATCCGTCCGATTGTGTTGAGAAGGAGCTCGAGTGCGAGAGGAGGGCACACGGGCAGCAACTGCGGCAGCTGGGGAGGAGGTGGGTGACTTCCCGCCCAGGTCCAGGCTGTGACCAGGGCAACGGCCCGGGGACAGGAGCAGGGAAGGGACCGAGTGATATGCAGCAGGAAGCTGTGCGGTAACACTCAGCCCTGGAGGCCTCTGATTCCAGCTCCCAGTCACGGCCGCCGAGCAAGCTTCATTGCCGCTGCTCAGACAGGCCTCCGCCTCCGCTCCAACTTCCCACAGAGGCTGCACGCCCGCCTCCCTGAGGGAGGGTCTGGAGCGGCCCTCGGGGGTGGTGCCGGGGTCCCTCCATCCCCTAATTCCAGCATCACTTCCCAGGCCCTCCAGGTGGAGCTGGCAACTATAATTGAAAGGATTAGAGGTTGCACTGTGAGCCAGGGAGTTCAAAGAACTCTGGGCATAGTTGACTTTACTTTCTGGAAGCCTTTGGCAAAGAAGCCAGCAGATCTGAGTCTAGTAACTAACCGGGTTTCAGCCTTGCTTCCCACTCAGGAGACCATACGGCATCCCTCCTAAAGCAGGTGTCCATGGATTGGAGCCTGGCTTTACCGTCTGGCTTTTGGCGTGAGCCTCAGTGTTCTCATCTATAACATGGGATCTCCGGAGACCCTTCCAGTGTGAGCAGTCCTACAGTTCTCACCTAAGGAAAAGCCAAGTCGCTCCTGGATTCCACACCCCCACCCCCTGCAGGGCTTCCCGGGCTGTGGGAGCTCTGAGGGGCCGCAGAACTGCTCCAGCCCCCGGCCGAGTCTCCCCCGTCCCGGCGTGATCGATGGCTGGGGGAACTGGAGCGTGGCTGCTGGCAAACTGCGGCAGTCCCAGACCTGCCGCCACGCTCCGCACGTCCAGGAAATGGACCGTGATACACGTAATAGCACATTTTAATGGTCTGTGGCGTCAACGGCAGAAGGAAGAATCGTTCCTGCGGCGGCCATGGATTAACTCCTTCTTTCCTGGTGCCATCCGGTCTTCCAGTTGGATGAACGAGGGGCAGCCGTGCAGGGCTGGAGGGCAGCAGAGAGAGGGTCGAGACAGTCGGATTCTGAAGTCAGTCACTGCTTTCCGTGAAAGGTTCGGGGTTTTCCTTTTTCTATAGTTTCTATCAATATGCGGAAATGTCTTAGCCTTTTGATCAAATTCAGCCGCTTTTTTCTTCCCTGGACTCCTTCAAAGTCTGCCAGGAGACACCCTCGGTACTGCCCGGCCCAAAATTAATAACCCTCCGTGAAATAGACAGCGTCGATGACTGGCATCTGCAGTGTGTTAAAGGGCACCGTTAAGTCTCTTAAAATTACAGCTCTTGTGTAGACTTCTAGAGCCAGAAGGGAACCCAGAGGCCACCTGCTTCTCCTGAGATCCGGGGGGAAGGGGACACTCACTCATTGCCTGAAGGACAGTGTGGATCAGGGACCAAGCCCAAGAGGTGCTACCACCCCAAAAGTGCCCTCTGCCTTGGAGCACCCTCAGGACCCGACGCGCCTTCAGGTCCAGTTCACAGTGGGCGGTAGCAGGTCCTTAACCCACGGGCTGCAGGTCATTGACTGTAGTTTTTGCCAACTTCTGTGGTAGAAATGCTCCCACCATGGCCCGTTTCAAGGTGCCAACACGAGGCCCCTGGAGCAAGACTGGGAAGAGATGCTAGGAGCTCACCACTGCAGAGTGTCTTCACGCAGATACGAGATATAAATAATCTCTAAAGTCTAGATCAGAGTAAAATCATGAACAAGCGACGTTTTGGCTACTGATTACCTTTGGTCTTAGTAGAACTAATTATTTTATAGGCTTCCTTGGTAGCTCAGATGGTAAAGAATCCACCTGCCAATGCAGGAGACATAGGTTCGATCCCTGAGTCTAGAAGATTCCCTGGAGAAGGAAATGGTAACCCACTCCAGTATTCTTGCCTGAGAAAATCCCATGGACAGAGGAACCTGACGGACTACAGTTCACGGGGTCGCAAAAGAGTTGGATGTGGTTTAGTGACTAAACAACAATTATTTTACACAATTTAATTTTTAATAATGACTGTGTTTAATAATCAGCTCTCAAAATTCCTCAGATTTGACATTGGTTCTCATGAGGCAGTATGGGTTTGCTCCAGTATACTACTTACTAATCCCACAGCTGGAAGTCAGTGGCTGTATGTCAGGTTTATTAGTCTGAACATACCCAGTGAAAGGTCACTGTACTGCCCCTGATGGGCTCGGCTGCAGAGAGGCACTGGCCAGTAGGAAGTCTCTTTCTCCAGCCCAGTTGTTGGCAGAATCTTTTTTTCCTCATTAATTAGGTTAAGTAATTGATCAGACAACTACTGAACCCATGAGCTGCAACTACTGAAGCCTGCGTGCCCTAGAGCCTGAGTTCCACAACAAGAGAAGTCACTGCAACAAGAAGCCTGCTCACCTCAACTAGAGAGTAGCCCCACTCCCTGCACCTAGAGAAGAGACTGTGGCAGCAGTGAAAACCCAGAATAGCAAAAGAAAAAAAAATACGGCTATTAAGTAAATGTGAATTCTACCATGGCTTGTGCTTCTTGGATGGTACAAGAATATCCTACCTTGAATCAAGGGAAAACTTCAGACAGACTCCCACTCACCTCTCCTCGCCTCGAGCATCATCACTGGCTCCCTGCTGCCCACAAAGAAAGTCCAGGGTCCTTCGAGCCAAGTGGACTGGACTGACCACTTCTCAGGCCCATCTTCTCACCGTCTTCCATGGATGGAGGTGGAGGGCTCGCCAATCTTTCCATCTGCCGAAATCTGTTCATAATTTATTCCCCCCCTTTAAAAAATTGAGTTATAGTTAAATTATAATGTTGTGTTCAAGTGTACAGCAATGTGATTTGGTTCTGTATATATGTATATATGTATATGTATATGTATATGTATATGTATATGTATATGTATATATAGGCTTTGCCAGTGGCTCAGTGATTAAGAATCCGCCTGCAATGCAGGAGCCGCAGGAGATGTGGCTTTGATCCCTGGGTCAAGAGGATCCCCTGGGGGAATGCAGGGCAACCCACTCCAGTGTTCTTGCCTGGAGAATCCCATGGACAGAGGAGCCTGGCGGGCTATAGTCCAGGAGATTGACAGAGTTGGGCACGATTGACCAACTGACCCTTTTCATCCTATTTTTGTTTCAGATTCTTTTCCATTACAATTTATTCTAAGATATTAAGTCTTACAAGGTTAATGAATGTATTCATTTCTTGTGGGTAAATCACTTGTGAAATCAAAACAGGAGTTCCCTGTGCTATACTGTAGATCCTTGCTGTTTACCTTTTTTATATATAGTGGTATATATATGTTAATCCCAAACTCCTAAAAAACATGATAATAGTTTTGATTTTAATTTCTTGTGTGGTCCTTTTCTTTCTTTCTTTTTTTTTTTTGCAGAGTTCTATGCAGTTGAGCATCTGATTGGAGGGGACTCAAGTTGTTTGCATAGACAGAAGCCTGGAAGCAATGCTCGCCCAGGGCCTCACACCCAGGACAGCCCTGTCTGTCATCTTTAGATGCCCCTTTCCTGGGTTCTGCAGTCAGACCCCGGTGCTCTCGAGAAGATCCGTCTGAGCAGCGGGTCCCGGCCTTGGTGCACGGGCAGGGCTGGGGGTGTCGTCTGCTAGTCTGTCCCCCAGATGCGACCAACATTATAGAAATCGGATAGATCCTCAGTAGGGGCTCCCAAACTGCCACAGCCTGAAAAATTCAACTGTATCTCCTCCTGGGTGTGTCCAGGTCTGCAGGAGGATTCTGGCTACAATGTCTTTTCTGCCTGAGGTCCCGGGCCCAGTGTTTTCTGGGTCCCCTTCACAAGCGCAGATGTCACAGCATTCCAAGCGGTGTTTTGATTTCACAAGTGATTTACCCACAAGAAATGAATACATTCGTTAACCTTGTAAGACTCCTAGAGGGAAGTTTTTTTTTTCTTAAGATAGGAGCGAGCCAAGAACACAGCTAATATTTAAATAGATGTCTTTCCCACTCACATTTGCTGGTAGGACAGCTGATCTAATCTTTCTGGAGGGCAATTTGGCAACACTTACTGAAGCCTTTAAAATGTACTTACCCTTTGACCCAACCATTTAGCTTCTAGGAATTCACCCGAAGAAGAATTCAAGATGCTTTCTGAGAGACCTATGAGGACACTTGTTCGAGTGTGGTTTAGACTAGGGAGAGAGTTTTCTTATTTTTAATTTTAAATTGGAGTATAATTGCTTTATAGTGTTGTGTTACTCTGTTGTACAACGACGTGAACCAGCTGCGGTGGTGGTGGTTTGTCTGCTAAGTCGTGCCCGACTCTGGGGACCCCATGGACTGTAGCCTCCAGGCTCCTCCATTCTTGGGACTCTCCAGGCAGGAGGCCTGGTGTGGGTGGCCACTCCCTTCTCCAGGGGCCCTTCCTGACCCAGAGGTCCAGCAGGCTCTCCAGCACTGCAGGCGGGTTCTTTACGGACTGAACGACGAGGAAGCCCACAGGTGGATGTGTGTCTCCTCCTTCCTAAACCTCCCCCTCCCCCGCCGCCCTTCCAGCTCACCCAGCTGAGCTCCCTGGGCTGCACTGCAGCTTCCCACTAGCTATCTAGAATAGTGAGACAGGGTTTTTAAAATAATTTCATGTGTTTATTTTGGGCTGTGCTGGGTCTTCATCGCTTTGCAGGCTTTTCTCTGGTCGTGGCGAGCAGGCTTCCCACGGCTGTGGCTTCTCTCAGGGAGCAACGGCTCCAGGGCTCTCAGGCTCCCGTAGCTGCTGCTCACGGGCTCCGTAGCTTTGATTCCCGGGCTCCAGAGCACAGGCTCAGCGGCTGTGGCACACGGGCTTAGTTGCTCCTCGGCATGTGGGATCTTCCTGCACCAGGGATCAAACCTGTGCCTCTTGCATTGGCAGCGGATTCTTTACCACTGCGCCACCAGGAAGCCCAGGAGACAGTTTTAAAAATATACTGAAAGCCAGTGATTGGGAATAGGTGATAGAGATGATGGGCCCATGTTTTCCCCTTAAGCCAGAGGAAGGTTTTTTTTCTTTAAAGAAAAAAGGAGCCGAGCCAAGAACACAGCTAATATTTAAATAGATGTCTTTCCCACTCACATTTGCTGGTAGGACAGCTGATCTAATCTTTCTGGAGGGCAATTTGGCAACACTTACTGAAGCCTTTAAAATGTACTTACCCTTTGACCCAACCATTTAGCTTCTAGGAATTCACCCGAAGAAGAATTCAAGATGCTTTCTGAGAGACCTATGAGGACACTTGTTCGAGTGTGGTTTAGACTAGGGAGAGAGTTTTCTTATTTTTAATTTTAAATTGGAGTATAATTGCTTTATAGTGTTGTGTTACTCTGTTGTACAACGACGTGAACCAGCTGCGGTGGTGGTGGTTTGTCTGCTAAGTCGTGCCCGACTCTGGGGACCCCATGGACTGTAGCCTCCAGGCTCCTCCATTCTTGGGACTCTCCAGGCAGGAGGCCTGGTGTGGGTGGCCACTCCCTTCTCCAGGGGCCCTTCCTGACCCAGAGGTCCAGCAGGCTCTCCAGCACTGCAGGCGGGTTCTTTACGGACTGAACGACGAGGGAAGCCCACAGGTGGATGTGTGTCTCCTCCTTCCTAAACCTCCCCCTCCCCCGCCGCCCTTCCAGCTCACCCAGCTGAGCTCCCTGGGCTGCACTGCAGCTTCCCACTAGCTATCTAGAATAGTGAGACAGGGTTTTTAAAATAATTTCATGTGTTTATTTTGGGCTGTGCTGGGTCTTCATCGCTTTGCAGGCTTTTCTCTGGTCGTGGCGAGCAGGCTTCCCACGGCTGTGGCTTCTCTCAGGGAGCAACGGCTCCAGGGCTCTCAGGCTCCCGTAGCTGCTGCTCACGGGCTCCGTAGCTTTGATTCCCGGGCTCCAGAGCACAGGCTCAGCGGCTGTGGCACACGGGCTTAGTTGCTCCTCGGCATGTGGGATCTTCCTGCACCAGGGATCAAACCTGTGCCTCTTGCATTGGCAGGCGGATTCTTTACCACTGCGCCACCAGGGAAGCCCAGGGAGACAGTTTTTAAAAATATACTGAAAGCCAGTGATTGGGAATAGGTGATAGAGATGATGGTCATGTGTACAATGGCGCCCTAACCAGTCACGGGAAATGTCCCAGCAGGAGAACAACGAACGGACCTGGAAAAATGTTTACCTTGCATTCTATGTCGCCATAAAGAGAAGAGCCAAAACGGACAGTAGTCTCTCAGTGTTGTTCAAAAAAAATTCTGTCTGGGTGATATGAAAAAAATAGGAAAGCTGGGAGTCAAAATATAACTGGGGATTATGTTGCCTTACCTTAATTTTATAGTCTATAATTTCTATGTATGACACATGTAATCTTTTGAAAGTCATGAAAATTATGCTCCTGATTATCTAGGGCTTCCTCACAGGCGAGCCCATCAGAACTGCCCCTCGGGTGAGACCGCCCGAGAAATCAGCCGTCCCTGGGGCTGTGGGATACATGCCCCTTTCCCGGGGCCTGAAGCGTGAAGCAAGGTCCATGACTCCATGCCTACCTTCCAGCAGCTCACCTCCAGAATGGCAGCCAGACCCTTCCAGGAGGAAGCCTGGGTCCCTTCTCAGGGTCCAGGGAGCGGGCTGGGAGGGGGCCTACGGCACTGGACACATCAAGCCCACTGCGTATAAAATGCTTGGGACTGATGGACGGGGTCTCAAGTCTCAGCTGTGTCTTGACAAGGAAGTGTCCTCCAAGGGACTCCTGAGCGAGAGACACTCAGCTCTGCAGCGGCTGCCCTTTCTGGGGGCCCCCACTTCAGTGGACTCTCATGGAACCCATCCTGGGGCACCAGAGCCTCACGAAACACTCTGACTTGGTGTAGGTCTTGTGCTGAGACCCCTTCTCCTCAGGGAAGCAGGTCCCATCCTGACTTAGACGCACAGGGACCCCCACCCACAGCTCGTTGTCCGGCCTTCCTGCCACGTGTGGCCGGCTACCCCCAGACTTAGTTGAGTGTGGGAAAAATGGTTGCCTATTTTCTAAGCCATTGTTGGTTGAATTTTTCTTTTACTTGCAGCTGAATTCTTATCACGCCAGCGGCATGCCTTACAGGCTTCCCAGATTTGAGCGAGGTACGACACCATCTGAATTCAGCTTTCCTCTCTGTAAAACAGAAACAAGTTCCTTGGGTATAGTGAGGATTAAATCACACCAACACGTGAAGAGCTCAGCACATGTAGGTGATCCGTCAGGGTTCGTTATTCCCTGTACACCATTGAGCAGATGTCGGTTGGGCAGAGCGTGCAGGGAGTTTGTGGACTTCCCACCTGGGCTTCCCAGGTGGCTCAGAGGTAAAGAATCCATCTGTCCGCGCAGGAGACATAAGAGATCACGGGTTCCTTCTCTGGGTCGGGAAGAGGCCCTGGAGGAGGAAATGGCAGCCCACTTGCCAGTTCCAGTATCTTGCCTGGAGAGTCCCATGGACAGGGGAGCCTGGCGGGCTACAGTCCATGGAGTTGCAAAGAATCAGACATGACTGAAGGGACTGAGCACACACACACAGTGGGGAGCTCGCAGGGAATCCACGGAGACGCTCTCTCCTAGAGCAGGTTGGATCTTCCCGCCCTGTTGCCCCCCGGGCACCGCAGCTGGTGACACCATGTTCCTGGCCCCCAACTCTCCCCTTCGGCCCAGCAGCCCCATTAGGGGAGAACAGTTCCAGGGTCAGCGTGGCTCCCCGGCCCTCTCACCCTGCTGGACCAGCAGTGCAGACACTGGGTGAGTCTCCCATGCGTCTCACCTTCAACCAGCTTATCATTCACGGATACAGTAAAAATGTAATACCCAAGATTTACACTCTCTCGGCCAACAGCAACATTCTAACCAGGGGTTACCTGAGAGGACCCCTCCTGGTGACAGGATGTCTGTTTGACTTCCTCTGACAGTCCCAGGCTAACTCACCAACCAGAGGCTGGCTTCCTCCTTTCACTGCAGAGGAAGGCTCCGGATCAGTCTGGCAGTTGGAGCACTCTTTAGCCAGAGCAAAATCATCTTTGTTCTGTTCCTCCTGGCCCTGGGGTTTTGGAGCTGATGAAATGAGACATCCCGGTAGTCATGTACGAATGTGAGAACTGGACCATAAAGAAGGCTGAGTGCCGAAGAATTGATGCCTTTGAACTGTGGTGCTGGAGAAGACTCTTGAGAGTCTCCTGGACAGCAAGGGGATCAAACCAGTCAATCCTGAAGGAAATCAGCCCTGAATACTCACTGGAAGGACTGAGGCTGAAGCTGAAGAGAACTAATGCTGAAGCTGAAGCTCCAATACTTTGGCCACCTAAATGAAGAGGTGACTCACTGGAAAGGACCTTGTTGCTGGGAAAAATAGAAGGCAGAAGGAGAAGGGGATGACAGAGGACAAGATGGTTGGACCGCATTACTGCGTCAATGGACATGGGTTTGAGCAAGCTCCAGGAGATGGTGAAGGACAGGGAAGCCTGGGGTGCTGCAGTCCATGGGGTTGCAAAGAGTTGGACACGACTGAGTGACTGAACTGAATTGAACTGAAATGAGAAAACCCAGGCCCGAGGATGAGCAGGAAGTGGGAGTCAGGCGCAGGGAGGTCGGCCTGCTCCACGGCCCTCTGTGCTGTGGCAGAGAGTCACACTCTGCTGGGGAGTGGGCTGCCTGGCTGCCACCAGCCTGCCGTGTAGCTGTATCCTGGTGCTGATTCCAGCATGAACAGAGGCCATCGGGGCCCTCCTTCAAGGGGAAGACACACAGCTGCACACGTGCCCACTTGGGCCAGGCTCTCCCAGGAGCGACAGAACACCTGTACTCAGATGGGCTGAAGTTTGCACCCCAATCCCGACACAGACTAGCTGGTGGCTTTTTGAGAGAGTTCACTTTTGGGGGCCTCAGTTTCCTCATCTGTAAAATGGGAATGATGAAGACATCCAACCCAGAGGGCTGTTGTGAGAGGATGCTCACAGCAGGGCTGTGGCTAGCTGATGGGGCATGTTGGTACAAACCCCATCCCCGACCCGCAAAGGTGAGACTGGCTCTGCCCACATGCACAGGAAGTGGGCAGTAAAGCTCAGCTACGGGTGTCCCTGGGGTAGAGGGTGGGCACAGGAGAGCACACTCTTTGTACGAAAATCAAGAGGAAAGGCCTTGTCTGGTGGCCCAGGGGCTAAGACTTTGCAGTCCCAGTACAGGGGGCCCAGGTTTGATCCCTGGTCAGGAAACTAGATCTCACATGTCGCAACTAAAGATCCCACAGGTTGCAACTAACATCTGCTTGCAGGAAGGAAAGAAAGACAGAGAGAAAGGAAAAAAAAAACCAAGAGAGAAAGCCAGGAGCAAGACAGGAGGATGCAAGTTGAGCAGCCCCAGTGGGCAGGTGTCGTGCGGAGCAGGGCAGAGGACGTCAGGCTGGATGTAAGAGCCAGTGGCTCGGCTCAGGGGATGCTGTGTATCACCGTGGCATTGGCCCTCAATCTGTGGGGCAAGGAGGGAAGGCAGACAAACTCCTTGGACCACTCTGGAGGAAGCCCTTATCAGCCTGGGGTCCCCTTCCATGGGAATGACTCATCTGGGCCTCCCAAGCAGACTCTGGAAGATTCTCAGGTCAATTCGGGCCACCTGAGACAGAGACCTTACTGTGAGTGGGGCGGGGAGGGGGAGAAAGCCCAGATTCTGGCCATCGAGGGGAGACACGGACTTCCCTGGCCTGGCAGAGGGCTCTGGGACCCCCTGGGTGCTGGGAGGAGCAGAGGCGTCCTCGGTGGTTGAAGGGCAGTGGAAGGGCCCTCAACTTCTCTAGAGCCAGACGGACGCCCCCAAGAGGAGGAAGCACAGGAGAAACTGCAATGAAGCCCCAGGTGATGGCTGCCATTAGAGGCTCAGGGTAGGATCCCTGTGGAGAGCATCCTCCAGGTGCGATGAGCGCCGCTGCTCTGCCCCGAGCTGCAACACCAGCCCACCCCAGCCTCCCTCCTCTCTGTGCACGGGGGACGGCGAGCAGATGGCTGGAGCAGAGCGCCTGACCCCACAGCGGCGCTGGGCAGGGCAATGGCCACGCTCGGCTGAGGAGCCGGGGGCTGGAGACCCCAGCCCCATTTTCCATTAATGAGTCTGGGAGTGTATTTTTGGAAACAGTAATGAAGGCCTTTTCAGGAAATGAGGGGCAGGGTGAAATATATTGCTGTTGCCACATATTTGTGGTTGGTTTGTATTTATTTTTAAAATAATCATGCTGTTGAATTCAATCATCTTTAACTATGAAAGCAGCTAGATTCTAGTGGATCTGGAGTCGGTGGTCAGGTGCCAGGAGCAGACGTCAAGGCTGAGGTTTGGGGGAGCGAGGCCTTGGCATTCAGACTAAGAGGAGAGGAAAAGGAGGAAGACGAGGCAGGCAGGAATGAAATCTCTCTCCAGAGGTTCTTATTGATGCCTTGTGCCCATTTCACAGATGGAGAAACTGAGCCTGAAGGTGTTCTTGACAGAGGAGATGGAGAAACAGAAATGAGGTTGAGCTGATTTTCTCATTCAGCAATGGGCACCTGCTCATGTTGGATGGTGAGCCAACCAAGTCAGGCAGAGGCAGAGAGAGAAACCTGGCCCCGTCTTTGCCTCCTGCCACCTGGATTGTCAGGCCGGGCCCCCACCGTCTCTTCCCCATGTCTTTCACTGTTTTCTAGCATCCTAACCCACCTCTCTGAATGTGAGGCTGGAGGATCCGGAGAGAAAGCAGGTCTACCCGCGTCTCTAAAATCTCTCAATGGTCCCCAATGAATCTTTCACTTTTCTACATCGAGACACGGACTTCCTGGCCTGGCAGAGGGCTCTGGGACCCCCTGGGTGCTGGGAGGAGCAGAGGCGTCCTCGGTGGTTGAAGGGCAGTGGAAGGGCCCTCAACTTCTCTAGAGCCAGACGGACGCCCCCAAGAGGAGGAAGCACAGGAGAAACTGCAATGAAGCCCCAGGTGATGGCTGCCATTAGAGGCTCAGGGTAGGATCCCTGTGGAGAGCATCCTCCAGGTGCGATGAGCGCCGCTGCTCTGCCCCGAGCTGCAACACCAGCCCACCCCAGCCTCCCTCCTCTCTGTGCACGGGGGACGGCGAGCAGATGGCTGGAGCAGAGCGCCTGACCCCACAGCGGCGCTGGGCAGGGCAATGGCCACGCTCGGCTGAGGAGCCGGGGGCTGGAGACCCCAGCCCCATTTTCCATTAATGAGTCTGGGAGTGTATTTTTGGAAACAGTAATGAAGGCCTTTTCAGGAAATGAGGGGCAGGGTGAAATATATTGCTGTTGCCACATATTTGTGGTTGGTTTGTATTTATTTTTAAAATAATCATGCTGTTGAATTCAATCATCTTTAACTATGAAAGCAGCTAGATTCTAGTGGATCTGGAGTCGGTGGTCAGGTGCCAGGAGCAGACGTCAAGGCTGAGGTTTGGGGGAGCGAGGCCTTGGCATTCAGACTAAGAGGAGAGGAAAAGGAGGAAGACGAGGCAGGCAGGAATGAAATCTCTCTCCAGAGGTTCTTATTGATGCCTTGTGCCCATTTCACAGATGGAGAAACTGAGCCTGAAGGTGTTCTTGACAGAGGAGATGGAGAAACAGAAATGAGGTTGAGCTGATTTTCTCATTCAGCAATGGGCACCTGCTCATGTTGGATGGTGAGCCAACCAAGTCAGGCAGAGGCAGAGAGAGAAACCTGGCCCCGTCTTTGCCTCCTGCCACCTGGATTGTCAGGCCGGGCCCCCACCGTCTCTTCCCCATGTCTTTCACTGTTTTTCTAGCATCCTAACCCACCTCTCTGAATGTGAGGCTGGAGGATCCGGAGAGAAAGCAGGTCTACCCGCGTCTCTAAAATCTCTCAATGGCTCCCTCTTGCCAACTGGAATACATCCAAAGCCGTTAGTCTGGCTCCAAAGGAACTTGAACGAGGCAGCCCATGTGTCTTCCTAAGCCTCCACCCTGCAGCCGCCCCCAGCCACCTTGCTCCCGAGCCCCTCCCCCACCCCAGACTGCAGACTCTCAAATCCTCCGTGCTGCTTGGCATTCGCACTCCTGGACGGCCTTTCCCCAGGATTCACCTGGAAAGCTTTACTCATCACTGAGACTCAGGTAAAAGTCAGCTCTCAGGGTGGTCCTCCCTGAGCACCCTGGGGTGGAGGCGGGGAGCACGCCCACCAGCCCTCACCATGCAGGCTTCCATGGCTGGTGTCCAAGGGTGTCTCCCTGCCTGGATTTGGCACAAAGTCAAATCAACAAATCCTTCCCGAGAGGACGGGGCTGTGGTCCCCTGCGCAGACCGCCTCCCTGCCTCCTTAGAAGGAAGGGGCCTGAGAAGGGGTCTCTGAGGCGGATGGGCTTTCTCAGGGTCCCACGTCCTGCCCAAAGCGACCCTGCTCCTGCGTGCTTGAGCTGGGGCACTAGGAGGTTGGGAGGGCGGCCCACCCAGCCATCTTGTAAGGGCCGGGCTTCTGCTCTGGGCTCTGAGACGGGGGTGGGATGGGCCATTCTCCATCCCGTCTTTCTTCCTCCTCTAGCTGGGACCCAGCGAGGGGCACCTGCTTCCCTCTGAAATAGGGACAGGTCCATTTAGAGCTCACTGCTGAGCAGTTGTGACGACAGCCAGAAGAGCCCCGTCAGAGGGGCCGCCAACACAAGGACACGGAAGATATGTGTTCTGTGAATTCATTTGCATACAACCAGCTATAATTTTTCCCCTGGGGAGAACGGGATGTCACATTCTGACAGGCATTCAACAACTGGGGTAAGCCGGGGGAGAAAACAAGTTGTCTGGGCTTCAAAAGCCACGCTTCCTTGGCAGAAAGGACATGAGAACAACCTGACAAGGCAGAGGGTGCAGAGCTCTGAGCTGCACAGATGCTCCAGAGGAAGGTGTTCTCTGGAGGACGAGGTGGTGCCAGGAGGGCGGCTCTGGAAGCATCAGAGAAAGAGGGCCACGGGCCGGCGGGGAAAGCCTCGTTCCTGGTGTGATGACCACCACCCTCCCCCTCCATAGGGCAGTATCTTAAAATAACAATCACTGGGCTTCCCTGGTAGCTCCGTGGTGAAGAGATCACCTGCCAATGCAGAAGACACAGGTTCGATCCCTGATCCAGGAAGATCCCACCTGCTGCGGAGCAGCTAAGCCTGTGAGCCATGACTATGGAGCCTGGGCTCTAGAGCCTCGGAGCCACAACTACGGAGCCCATGGGCCGCAGCTACTGAAGCCTGTGGGCCCTAGAGCCTCAGTTCCACAAGAGAAGTCACTGCAACAAGAAGCCTGCTCACCTCAGCTAGAGAGGAGCCCCCACTCCCTGCAACTAGAGAAGAGCCGTGAAAGCAGTGACAGCCTAGAACAGCCAAAAATAAATAAATCAATACAGTTAAAAAAAAACCCCAAAACCCAGTTACTCATTGGTTTTCAGGTCATCTGCAATTCTGGGCTGCCTTGGACCTTCCGCTCCCGACTGCGGGCTTTAGGCTTCCGGCTCCAGTTTGAGACTTGGTGTGCCCTCTGCTCGTGTGTCCTACTTGGACTGCAGTCACCAGGGCACGAGGTCTGCCAGCTGTGTCTCATGCTGGGGTCCACGCTGAAGGTCAGTGACTCCTGGAACATGGTCTTCTCCCGACGGATCCCCAGCATGGGAAAACAGACCCCTCTCTGTTAGCCCACCGCAGGCTGCAGGATTGCTGAGTCTGATTCGACCCTCACTTGGCCAAAGCAAGTCTCACGGTCAAGCCTCAAGTCAAGGGCCAGGGGAGCCTACCTTGCTAGGCATGAGGCCATCCCATAGTGGAGAACTGGGCCCGGCGGTTCAACCTCTCACTTGTCTCTTGTATGTGGCGCTTGGAAGGACAGGAAGTCCTGAAGGTCTCACCTTCGGGTACTTTGCCATGTGTCTCAGTGGATGTGGAACCACTCTGGGTGTGCACTTACGTGCTTTACTCAATGATCCGTGCACTCCCAGAGGAGGAACATAAGATGAGTTTGGCGAGAGGACGGATAGGTGTCACGTGAGGCAATGGGGAGGGTCGTAGGGCTGTGGGTGCTGATTGAATGTCAGGGTGGCGTTCTAAGAGCATGCTCCTGGTGTAGAAACCATGAGCGGCCTGAAGCCACCTGGGCACTGTCACCTTCTGGGTGTGATTTGGAGTCTGATCTCCAGTGCCTAAGAGGGGAGCGCACAGGCAAGGAGACAATGTTCCCACCTTGGCAAGCAAGATCCATACTCTACTCTTTGGTTCAGGTCAGTTCAGTCCCGCAGTCGTGTCTGACTCTGTGACCCTACGGACGGCAGCGCGCCAGGCTGCCCTGTCCTTCACCGTCTCTTGGAGTTTGCTCAAACTCATGTCCCTTGACTCAGTGATGCCGTCCAACCATCTTGTCCTCTGTTGTTCCCTTGTCTTTCTGTCCTCTATTTTCCCCAGCATCAGGCTCTTTTACATCGGCTCTTTGGAGGCCCCTGCTATTTTCTGTTTCCTGGTAGCTCAGACAGTAAAGAATATGCCTTCAACGCAGGAGACCTGGGTTTGGTCCCTGGGTCAGAAAGATCCCTGGAGAATGGAATGGAAACTGACTCCAGAGTTCTTGCCTGGAAAACCCCATGGACGGAGGAGCCTTGGGGGCTACTGTCCAAACGTTTGCAAAGAGTCGGACATGACTGAGTGACGGACACTTTCACAAGGAGAAGCTGGGGTGAATTTAGGCCTGAGGCCCTTTTTCCATGCAAATTGTACTGAAAGCATCCCCACAGGTAAGGAAAAGGCCAGATCTCTGAGGGGCCTGGGCCTGGTGGGGCAGGTGGTGGGACGGGAGTGAAAGCGTCAATCTGGGCTCCTTGGGTAAGGGACTCGGCGGCCCCTCTGCACAGTAGCCGTGGCAGGCGGGGTCTCAGGGGCGCAGGGAGCCGGCTTCCATCAGCTTTCAGGCAACGGGGACCCACCGTCCCATGTTATTTACACTTGCGTTTTATTTTTCACGAGATGAATTTTTAATTTTTACGACAGTATTGGGAGAATTTCAAAGCATTGCGTGGCAGACTCACGCGTGCTGTGTATTCTGTCAAACAGTCAAAGCTTGTGCGTGGGTCAATAAAGCCCACCAAGGAAATGAAAGTTAGTTCCTCCAGGCTTTGGAAGTGGCTGAGGACCTGGAGCTCCAAGTCACACTGCCCTGGACCAGGTGTTGCCTTCTGCCCAGCCCCGGGACCCTTGGTTTGGACTTGGTGCCAGGCACCCTGCTGGGCTCTGGGGCTGGAAGGCAAAGCAGGACAGGCAGGTGGTCTTTGTCCTCCTGGAGCTGACATTTCAGACCCAAGAGAAGGAACTTACGGACTTAACAACTGAGCTGTGTGTGGACCCCCGAGGACCTGAGGTGGCAGACGACAGTCTCTTGAGATCTCGTCTGGGCGGAGGGGGTGCGGTGGGAGCGCAGGCCCATCATGCAGGCAGGCACCTCCAGCTTGGCTGGGATTGGAGGTAGGCGTCCAGCTCCTGGGTTGCCAGGAGAGGGGCCGAGTCCAAGGTGGACGCTCATCACAGGTTTAGCTGCTGGCCCATCTCTGATGCTGGAGACCTGCCCGACTCTCCCACAGCGATGTCCTATCCCCGTCTCCAGCCTTGGAATGCACCTTGACTGGACGCCAGGTGACCACGGGCCTGTGCTAGCCCCTATAGAGCCAGGGGCCACGGTCACCACCAGTGTCTGCCCTCCCTGCCCCTTGCTCTTCCCTCCTGCTGGCCAGGTCCCCAAATCTGAAGGCTGAGAGCCCAGAGGAGACTGAGAAAGCCGGGCCGCAGCTGCCACAGCCTGCTCTCCCTACACCTGGCTCCCTGTCTCCGTGGCTGATATGCTGTCTGTAGTTTCCGGGGTTGCCAGGGGACTTCCGAATTATGGGCCATGCCTAGGGTCTGCAGGGGGCAACTCACTGACAAGAGCGGGAGGAGGCCTGCCTCTGAAAAGCAAGCAGGTTGCAGTCACGAGAACAGAGGGTCTGCGCCAGGCAGGGCCTTCCTGACTCACATGTGCCTGAGACGGTGCCAGGCAGAGGCGGGCCTCCCCCAAGGCGCCACCCCTCCCACTGGATGCTGGGGCCCAGGTTGCCTCCTAGGGTTGGGGCCACTGGAGGCTCTGGTGCTAAGGACTTGGAGAGAGTGAGAGGCAGCCGGGGACTCCAGGAAGGGGCAGAGTTTACTGGGTGGGCAGGATGCTTGCTCTATCCTCTTCCCTTCCCCTGTTTAGACAGGTAGCTGACCGCAGGGTCCTCAGCCTCAGAGGGCTGAAGAGCTCAGCCCGGAGGTTTCAACTGTGAGGTAACAGTCCAGTGATAGATTTTAATGATTACTTGCTGAGCCGGGAAGATGAACTTTCTCCAGGGTGGGGAAGCAGGGATGGGGGCCAGATTGCAGTTAGACATGAGTGTGGGTCTGGAAGCATCCTTCCCTGACCCAGATTCCAGAGAGAGGTTGAGGGGGTTGGAAAGGAAGAGCAGAGGGGACCCGTGCACCCCCTACTGTATGCTGAGTATCCTCCGCTTGCCCACCCCCAGGGCTACCGCGTTCACCGTCTACAATCTCCAGTCCCATTGGAGGCTTAAGCAGAAAGAGAACTTTAATACTCCACAGCAACGTGGCTCAGACTCCTCCAGGCTTCTGCCATTTTCTCCAGTCTCTTACAGATGGCAGCCCATGTCTCATTTGATTGATAACCTTTTTATTAATAGTGTCTAGTCTTTACCTGATCTTATCCAAGGAGTCAACTCTGCTTTCGTCGAAACAGCAACTCTGTATTTTACACTTACATCTCATTGGCTGAACGCATATATCCGTGTGTACATGTGCTCAGCTGCTCAGTCATCTCCGACTCTGTGTGACCACCAGTCTCCTGCGTGCACGGGCTTTTCCAGGCAGGAATACTGGAGTGGGTGCTGTTTCCTCCTCCAGGGGTTCTTCCCAACCCAGGCACCGTACCCTCCTCTCTTGCTTCTCCTGCATTACAGGCAGATTCTTTCCTGCTGAGCCACCGGGGAAGTAGATATATATTTAACATATAAACATACATTTTGCTTAATATATATATATGATTTACATATTTATATATTTAAATTTGAATGCCCTGGGTCTTGTTGCAGCATGTGGGATCTAGTTTCCTGACCATGGATCGAGTCCAGGCTCCCTGCATTGGGAGCACAGATGTAACCACTGAACCACCAGGGAAATCCCTGGTTTGGCTCATATTTAAGAAAGTTGCATCATTAGAATAACAGATAAATCCCGTGCAAGTTAGGACCATCACATCTGGCTCTGGGTGGATACACGGTGGGGCAGACGGGGCGGAAGTGGACACTGGGCACTCGTTCTGACAGCATCAGGTGCCCACAGAGGGCACAGGAGGGCAGAGCTGGTGACTTCGTCGCTTCTTTAAGAGGAAGTTGGTTTGGAGCACTCTTGCTGTGTCTGCGTGGGAAGTGTTGCGTCTTAGGTCAGGTTCCCCCGAAGCCCCCCACTGCTGTCTAGCTGGAGTAGGAGAGTGAACGTGGGTGACCCCGGGCACTGGGATGGTGAAGGGGTCCTCAGCTTGAAGGTCTCAGCCGGGTCGTGGTGTTTGGATGGGTCACGTAAGCTGATGCACTGGAAAATGGAAGCGGGTGTGGGTCTGTGGGGTTTGTGGGCCGTGATGAGTGTGGCTGAGGGTCACCTCACGGTGGACGCAGGGGGTGAGGAATGGTGAGCCAGGCCATCCATGCAGCTCACCCAGGTGGGGACGGAACAGCCTGGAATGACTGTAGAACCGGAGTGTGAGGACGGCGGTGGCTGACAGGGAGGTCTGCAGGGACAGAGGGAGGGGGCCGGCTGGACAGTGAGCAGGGCTGCTCCCAAGGGGGAGGGAGCTGAGCCGACCAGGTGTCCCCAGAGAACAAGAAAGACGTCCACCCACCCTGACCCGAGGGGCACGGGGTAGGAGAGACAACCTTGGCAGCTGTCGCTTCTCTAAGCAGTGACCTCGTTCAAGACCCGCATTGCGCGGGTGTGGAGAAAGCATACTTTCTCGAATTCTTCCCCCAGATCGAGGAAGAGTTGAAACTAGGGCACAGCCTTTCAAACTGAACTATTCCAGCTCATTTTAAAAAGGAGTTTATGTGACAGACAGGTAAGTTATATTCTTGGGCAGCCAGATAAAATATTGAATAGATGTCTCTTCTCCCTGAAGCTAATATATAGATTAAATACAATTCCAATCAAAATTCCAAGAAGATGTTTTAAAATCAATATTGTTTGAAGTCCTGTATAAAAAAAAACAAGAAGAGGCAAGAATTTTAAAGAATGTTCTTAAAATTAAGAGCAAGACGGTGAGGCTGTGTGTGTGTGTGTGTGTGTGTGTGTGTGATACATACAAAGGCTGCTGAATGCAAGAGCATATGATCAAACAAGCTATTAAAATCTCAGAGCTGGCTCCCGCAAAGAGACAGATGATGGGACAGCCCAGAAAATCAGGCATGAAAAATGTGAGCACAGTAAAAAGTTCACTTTCCAGAGTCAGTACTAAGGAAGAAATGTTTTTAAATTGTGTTGAGTCTATGGCCATACCACCATGTACGCACCCAATCTTGTCAAATTGTGTTGAATAATAGAGTCATTTGGAATAAAAGATTAGATTGGGTGCACTGAATACCATCCCCTCAATAAAGCCAAGGAAGACTCAAGTGTTAAATATGGAAAACCAAATTTCAGATAAACTAGCAGAACAGAAAATAGAATATTTATCAGACTGTGGATGAATTGCTCATCTCATGAGCACTAGAAGCAGCCGCGTGATGGAGACTGACTGAGTTGAATAAGTCTATAAACTTCCAAATAACGACAGCACCAGATTAAGAAAGTTTAGGGGATAACACGCTGGGAGAAGACTTACACCCCAAAATGAAAATAACATGACTTTCAAAACACAACTGAGAAAAAAAATTAATACAGGATAATAACACCTAACAAACTCATTCAAATTTGTAAGAATGACAAGACTCCCAAAGATATTCGTGGAAAGATGGCAAAGATCCCCTCACGGGAGAAGAGCAAATTGCTGCAGAGATGAACCTGGGACTGTTGGTTTGGACTTATTTAAGAACATGTTAGTTTTGAACAGTTTTGATTTAACACTGAAGCTGAGGTGAAATGGACACACTGCTGTTGGAAGCCTGAACGAGTACAGGATGTTTGGAAAGCAAAATGGGGAAGTCAGGGGAGAACCACAGAGATTAATCCAATCAGAGTATTTTAAAAATAGCTATTTATTTTTGACCATGTCAGGTCTTAGTTATAGCATGGGGGATCTCTTGGGGTCTGCTGGCTTAGTTACTGTGGCATGTGGGATCTTAGTTCCATCTTAGTTTCCCGACCAGGAATCAAACCCACATCCTCTGCTTTGGATGGCAAATTCTTAACCACTGGACCACCAGGGAAGTCCTTACAACCTGTGCATTTATTCTGGAGTCTGAAACTTGATGCCAAGGAAACAGTCGGTCACAGGCACAAAGGAAGCAACTGCCACGTACACAAAGCTGCCCCTTATCACTGATGATCCTCAGAGAACCGGAAGAGACCGAGATGTTCACAAACAAGAGCTCGGTTATACTGCGGCATAACAACTCATGGAGTATTTTCAGCCATTCAACCCATGCCGTGGGGAGGCAGTGTAGGGAAAAGGTAAGATGAAAAAAACCCACAGCCTCGTGTATGGAGAGACTGTAACTGTTTAGCTATATATGTAAAATTACCATGTGGCTAGAAAAGGACAAAAATGCAAGTCAGGAAAATAAAAATAATTACTGTGCTAGAGCCATGGGTTTAAAAGTAACACTCTAAATAATTTTGAAGGGGGTGGGGTCATGTATTTATATCTCTCCTTCCACCCATCTTCCCTTCCTCCCTCCCTCCCGAGCAGAAAGGACCGTGTACACCACTGAGATTCCAGAGCTCAAGCCTAGCCTTCTAGAGTCTGGGGAAGGCCTCTGACACTGTTGGTTCAGCAGGGCCAGGGCCAGGCAGGGTGGGGCCACCCTGGGAGCAGGTGGAGACCTTGTCTCATCTGCCACACATGCACACGCTTGTGAGGTGTGACTCCAAAGAATGAAACGCTAGAAACTCAGTCCATAGATTTAGAAAGACCAGGTGTCCTGGTTACACTGCCTCGAAGGCCAGACGAGTTCCAACCTTCTATTTTGAGCATGCCTGAAAAAATGTCCCCTCCTGGTGAAAATGAGTCACGTTTGCAGCAAAACCATAAATCTCAGTGTGGATTTTTACATCCGAGATTAACAGAGAGAGAGCTTGTCTTGCCTGGGAGGTTCCTTCCATCCATTCCTTCTGGGAGCTGCCGTCGCAGTGAGTGGGTCCCTGTGTGCAACCAGAGCTCCGAGGTTCCGCTCCCACTGCCCACTGGGCCCTCAGACTTCCACCGCCCTCTCCCTGGTCCCCGAGGCCCGCGTCGTATGCCTCACTGCCTCAACTCTTCCTCTGCCTCCTCCTTTGGATCCTTCTGGACACCAGCTCTTGGAGAGGGGTCCCTCCAACAGGGCTGTCCCGGGGAGGCAGTTTGGTTCATTGCTCTCCCCTACAGCTTTTCTGTCTAGAGTCCAAGAGGAACTGAGGGGTCTGCGGAAGGAAGTACTGGGTCAGGAGACAGGTCATCTCGCACTGTGTCCTTCTTATGAGCTACTTGGTGAGCTCAGTTTGGCCAAATGGCCAATCCCGTCACTTCCGTTGTTCTTCCCAGAGCGCCACTGTGTTCTCCTCGGCAGACCCCTTTAGGGAGTCCTCCCCGCCCTGACCTCAGAGATGCCCCTAGACTTTCTGACTTGGTTCAGGTTCTCAGTTCCAGGCTCCAGGGATCTGTGTAGGTCCACAGAGGGGACTGGGCAATTGTTTCCGTGTTCCAGGGCATTCTGTGGAAGCCGGAGGCCTAGTCTGTCCAGGGTAGACAGGGGACCCTGGGGGAAGTGTGGCTTTGTTTCATAGCAACCTAACTGAACCTGTGAACCCCACCTATGACTTACCTGCCTGGGGGGAAGGGTGGGACCACACCTACAAAGAGGAACAGTGGTGAGAGAGCAAGACAGGCAGACAGGCCCCCTGAAAGAGTCTCAGGATACAGTCAGCCTAGAGCCAGCGCCGCGCCCGGTCTCATGAAGACACTGACCTCGGGAAGCTGATGGGGAGCAGAATGTCAGCATAAGGCTTATTTTAGGCTGATTATTTTTAAGAAACAGCAGACACAGGAGAAGACTGAAAATGGAGTAAAAGATACTCTTTTGTGACAGACATTTAGATTTATCATGTGTGTGTGCTGAGCTGCTTCAGTCATGTCTGACTCTTTGTGACCCCGTGGCCTGTAGCCCACCAGGCTCCCCTGTCCATGGGATTCTCCAGGCAAGAACACTGGAGTGGGTAGCCATGCCCTTCCCCAGGGGATCTCTCCAACCTAGGGATTGAACTCATGTCTCTTATGTCTCCTGCCTTGGCGGGAAGGTTCTTTATCACTGGTACCCCCTGGGAAGCCCCAAGTTTATCATGGAAATATCCATTTGTAAGAGTGTCTTCCTCTCTGGATCAGAAGGAGAAGGAATGACCAAATCTAGAAACTGATCAGTGGAGAAGGCATGGACCGAAACCTGAACCACACCCATGGCCTTGTGACTGTGCTTTGCTGAGAATCTCCCACAGCTGGCTGCCCTCCCCCAATGTCTTCTTGTGTCTTTAGCTACAGCGAATGGCTTGGGCCATTTCAAGGGGTTAACTCAGTTTTCCGGCAGGGAGGTAATGTTATTAGGACACATACATGTTATTAAACTTCTGCTGGCTTTTCTTCTGTTAATCTGCCTTTCTTATTACAGGGGAGTTGTCTTCCCAGGTGGTGCAGAGGTAAAGAAACTGCCTGCCAATGCAACAGACATAAGAGACATGAGTTCGATCCCTAGGTTTGGAAGATCCCCTGGAGTAGGTAATGGAAACCCACCCCAATATTCTTGCCTGGAAAATTCCATGGACAGGGGAGCCTGGTGGGCCACAGTCCGTTGAATCGCAGAGTCGGACATGACGCACACACACACACACACTCAGCCAAAAACCTAGAAGAGGGTAGAGGGAAAATCATTTTTCCTTCCCACATAAAGCAATCCTGAGGATGTGATATTCATGATGAGTTTTCAGCTATTCCAATTCGCCTGATGGTGTGCACTTATAGGGGTGAGACTAACGGCTGCCACAGGCCAGGGTGGGACCTGGAGGAGGAACAGGTGCCGAGGCAGAGCTGCTCTGCGTCTTGATGACAGAAGCAGACAGGAGCAGCAGTCCTGTGGCCACCTGGGCTCAGCAACTGACCAGCAGGACAAGTGGGATCCATGTCTGGGCCCGCGTGTGGAGGCAGCAGCCTGGCTGGTCCCAAGGCGGGTGGGGCACCCTTGTTCCACAAAGCCCTCTCAGAAAGCTTGTGGCCCTGGGGGCCCGCCCATGCTCATCAGCACAGTCTTCGATGGATTTCTCACAGCGCGGACCTGGCTGATAAATTCATCTCAAATCCTGAGGAGGCCCTGGCATATCTCTTCCAGAAATGTGAACTTTAATTTATTTAAATTTAATGGAAAAACATATGGAGGGGAACGGAAAGCTAATTTAAAATAGTGCTCAAAGCAATCAATATGTTAACAGATTCCTTCAATTTTTTCCGCTTGGCTGCAGGGAAGAAAACCAACAAACCTTTAAAAAGTAAGTGGATCCCTTCCGTCCCCCTCCTCCTATTTTATAAAAACACAGTTTTTGATGTCTGGTGCTGAATCCTTAGGAGTTAGAATCAATCTTGTAAGCATTCAAATATGCTTTTGGGGGTATAAATCATTGGATGAGGTCAGAAGTGGTCCTGGAGAGCGTGAGTCAAAAAATAATTCTGGGGTTGTGCTGAGGCAGGTGAGGAATGTGAAGGTTTTCAAATCAAACAACTGGCACGAGTGAGTGTCCCAGGTAAAGAAACTGCCTGCCAATGCAACAGACATAAGAGACATGAGTTCGATCCCTAGGTTTGGAAGATCCCCTGGAGTAGGTAATGGAAACCCACCCCAATATTCTTGCCTGGAAAATTCCATGGACAGGGGAGCCTGGTGGGCCACAGTCCGTTGAATCGCAGAGTCGGACATGACGCACACACACACACACACTCAGCCAAAAACCTAGAAGAGGGTAGAGGGAAAATCATTTTTCCTTCCCACATAAAGCAATCCTGAGGATGTGATATTCATGATGAGTTTTCAGCTATTCCAATTCGCCTGATGGTGTGCACTTATAGGGGTGAGACTAACGGCTGCCACAGGCCAGGGTGGGACCTGGAGGAGGAACAGGTGCCGAGGCAGAGCTGCTCTGCGTCTTGATGACAGAAGCAGACAGGAGCAGCAGTCCTGTGGCCACCTGGGCTCAGCAACTGACCAGCAGGACAAGTGGGATCCATGTCTGGGCCCGCGTGTGGAGGCAGCAGCCTGGCTGGTCCCAAGGCGGGTGGGGCACCCTTGTTCCACAAAGCCCTCTCAGAAAGCTTGTGGCCCTGGGGGCCCGCCCATGCTCATCAGCACAGTCTTCGATGGATTTCTCACAGCGCGGACCTGGCTGATAAATTCATCTCAAATCCTGAGGAGGCCCTGGCATATCTCTTCCAGAAATGTGAACTTTAATTTATTTAAATTTAATGGAAAAACATATGGAGGGGAACGGAAAGCTAATTTAAAATAGTGCTCAAAGCAATCAATATGTTAACAGATTCCTTCAATTTTTTCCGCTTGGCTGCAGGGAAGAAAACCAACAAACCTTTAAAAAGTAAGTGGATCCCTTCCGTCCCCCTCCTCCTATTTTATAAAAACACAGTTTTTGATGTCTGGTGCTGAATCCTTAGGAGTTAGAATCAATCTTGTAAGCATTCAAATATGCTTTTGGGGGTATAAATCATTGGATGAGGTCAGAAGTGGTCCTGGAGAGAGCGTGAGTCAAAAAATAATTCTGGGGTTGTGCTGAGGCAGGTGAGGAATGTGAAGGTTTTCAAATCAAACAACTGGCACGAGTGAGTGTGTGTGTGTGTGTGTGTGTGCACTTGAGTTTGCTCATCTCCAAAGTGGGCATAACAATCCCCCCTTCAATGTTCTTGTGGGAATTCAGCAGGATGAGGTGGGAGAGCTTGTTTTGCAAACTGCAAAGCTGTGTAATTCATTGTCCATTTTAAAGGCCTCATCTGACCACACCCCTCAGAGGATCAGGGCCCTGACCCAGCCCCAGAGATGCAACTGAGCTCGTCTGAGTGACCCAATGCTGCCCTTTTTGCCTGAAAGCCTGTTCATATGCAAGGGCCATGGTGCCAAATGTTCTACCATTAGGGAGTTTTTGCTTTGTTGATCTCTCCCCTTAATCTCTTCTGGCTAGGCAGCAGGATGTGGAGGAAGAACAGAGGCTTTACAGCAAAGGACGTGACTTTGGGACTTGCTCCTACTGGGCTTCCCGGCAACGTGGACCTCTCCAGGTTCCTCCTGCATGCCCTCGTTGCTTTGTTTGTGATGTGTTTAGGGCGGGTGTAGGGAAGACATCAGACTGGGAGTAAGTGACCAGTGAGTGCTCTACTCCTTCCAGAAGCTGAGTCCCCCAGGAATGGGGCAGGCAGAAAACACAGTAACCACCATTGCCTCAGCACTGGGTCTCCCCTTTGGCTGAGAGTGAGGAAGATGGAGGAAGTCTGAGGGGTGTTGGCAGGGTGGGCAGGGCTTGAGGGGTCCACGTGAGAGCAGGGGAGGTGACTGGGTCCAAGATGTGGGGGTACAAATCCCCAGCCTTGTCTTCCTGTTCTGATGCAAGGAGCAACCTGTGCGATGGTAACAGAGCCCCTTCTCGGTGCTGGTGCTTCCTTATTCCTGAAAGCACTTCAAGGTCAGCTGTTTCCAGATTGAAATTTGGATCCCAACTGGCAGACACCAGCAGAATCCCAATGCTCTGCCCCTCCCCTCAGCGTTGACCTTGGAGAGCCTGGACCATGTTAAAATTCTGGGCTTCTTTCTGCCCGTTCGGCTGCCAGGTGCAGGAGCCCTCATTTGCTTATATATTAAAAGAGGGGCGACAGTGGGGCTGCAGGACCACTTTGGAATTTCATCTGTAATCAAAATCTGCCTAATTGCATTTTCTCCCGCAGAAAGGAGAATTTCAAGGCTATTGAGTTAGCTCCCGGCCTCATGTACAGGTGGGCTTCACTTCCATCATCTGTCCCCACCAGAGTTACCCTGGCTGAGGGGCAACTGAGACACTGTCAGAACCCTTCTTCCAGGAAGGCATCTCAGCCTGCCAAGAACTTGCCAGCTTAAATGTCATCAGACTGACTGAAAATATCTTTCACCCAGTGTCCAGAGGTGGTTTTTCAGTGTTTCAGGGCTGTTCTCCAAGCAGAAGGTGGGAAACTCAAAAGACAAGGTGGCCCCCTCCCATGCGGGCATAGATCGCACCCAGAGGGAGAGAAGCGTGGGAGCCCCAGGGACAGGGATCGGGTCTGGGAATCTAGACTGATGTCTCAAAGTCCTGGCATCAGTGCAAGAACAGAGGCTTTACAGCAAAGGACGTGACTTTGGGACTTGCTCCTACTGGGCTTCCCGGCAACGTGGACCTCTCCAGGTTCCTCCTGCATGCCCTCGTTGCTTTGTTTGTGATGTGTTTAGGGCGGGTGTAGGGAAGACATCAGACTGGGAGTAAGTGACCAGTGAGTGCTCTACTCCTTCCAGAAGCTGAGTCCCCCAGGAATGGGGCAGGCAGAAAACACAGTAACCACCATTGCCTCAGCACTGGGTCTCCCCTTTGGCTGAGAGTGAGGAAGATGGAGGAAGTCTGAGGGGTGTTGGCAGGGTGGGCAGGGCTTGAGGGGTCCACGTGAGAGCAGGGAGGTGACTGGGTCCAAGATGTGGGGTACAAATCCCCAGCCTTGTCTTCCTGTTCTGATGCAAGGAGCAACCTGTGCGATGGTAACAGAGCCCCTTCTCGGTGCTGGTGCTTCCTTATTCCTGAAAGCACTTCAAGGTCAGCTGTTTCCAGATTGAAATTTGGATCCCAACTGGCAGACACCAGCAGAATCCCAATGCTCTGCCCCTCCCCTCAGCGTTGACCTTGGAGAGCCTGGACCATGTTAAAATTCTGGGCTTCTTTCTGCCCGTTCGGCTGCCAGGTGCAGGAGCCCTCATTTGCTTATATATTAAAAGAGGGGCGACAGTGGGGCTGCAGGACCACTTTGGAATTTCATCTGTAATCAAAATCTGCCTAATTGCATTTTCTCCCGCAGAAAGGAGAATTTCAAGGCTATTGAGTTAGCTCCCGGCCTCATGTACAGGTGGGCTTCATTTCCATCATCTGTCCCCACCAGAGTTACCCTGGCTGAGGGGGCAACTGAGACACTGTCAGAACCCTTCTTCCAGGAAGGCATCTCAGCCTGCCAAGAACTTGCCAGCTTAAATGTCATCAGACTGACTGAAAATATCTTTCACCCAGTGTCCAGAGGTGGTTTTTCAGTGTTTCAGGGCTGTTCTCCAAGCAGAAGGTGGGAAACTCAAAAGACAAGGTGGCCCCCTCCCATGCGGGCATAGAACGCACCCAGAGGGAGAGAAGTGTGGGAGCCCCAGGGACAGGGATCGGGTCTGGGAATCTAGACTGATGTCTCAAAGTCCTGGCATCAGTGCAGGGGATTGTTCACAAACTGGCAGAAAGTCAGGAGGGGCAACAGACCTGTGGAGGGGAGATGCAGAGATGCCCCCAGGAGAGACGCAGAGGAGACTGCTCACGATAAGCCAGAAGCAGGGACCTCCATGCAGCCTCACACAGTTTGGGCACGGGCAGCAGGAACTGGACCAGGAGGCCCAGAATGACATACACAGAGAACCAGGGCCATGGAGGGTGACCTGTATCGTCTGAGAAGTCTTCAAAATGTGTGTACAAACCGGATTCCAGGAAATGACTGCAGTTGTTAGGGGAACCGCTGACGTAAACAGTCCTCTCTGGCCTGACCCGATAGCAACCACTTCCTTGATCAATCCTCAACAGGAAGTCCAGGCAAGGAACTGCGAACTAACAAGCTACTGCCCACCAGAACAATCCAGGAAAGGTCAGCAGGGGAGAGGAGATCCCAGTTTGTATGTCCTACCGATATCCCAGAATTCTTTGCTCTGGAACCCATCTTGGCACACGCCACCAGGGAGGACCCTGAGCCACAGTGACTGGCCAGAGCCCACCCAGAAACTAGCCCTGTCACCATGAAACCCAAGAGGGCTAGCCACGCGGCAGAGCCATTCTCATGGGTCCCCTTGCCCTGTGCTCTCCAGCTGGGTGCCCCTTCCCAATAACACCTCTTCCTTGGTCAGCATGCGTGTCTCTTCAGACAATTCATGCTGAATGTGAGACAAGAGCCCGCTCTCAGGCCCTGGAAGGGGTCCTCCTTCTGGCAGCACTCTGGCAGGAGGAGTGTGGGAAACAGAAGCGTGGAGTGCAGGAAAGAATCCATGCGACGACACAGAGTGTCTGTCCCAGCTTACGCCCGGAGGTCACTTGGGCCAGAGCTGTGACAGTGAGGCTGGGTGTCCCTGTCCAGCAGTCGCTGTATGTTTCTATGTCCTTGGGAGACACATGCATCATGTTCCAAGTCGCTGTATGTTCTATGCCCTCCCATGCGGGCATAGAACGCACCCAGAGGGAGAGAAGTGTGGGAGCCCCAGGGACAGGGATCGGGTCTGGGAATCTAGACTGATGTCTCAAAGTCCTGGCATCAGTGCAGGGATTGTTCACAAACTGGCAGAAAGTCAGGAGGGGCAACAGACCTGTGGAGGGAGATGCAGAGGTGCCCCAGGAGAGACGCAGAGGAGACTGCTCACGATAAGCCAGAAGCAGGGACCTCCATGCAGCCTCACACAGTTTGGGCACGGGCAGCAGGAACTGGACCAGGAGGCCCAGAATGACATACACAGAGAACCAGGGCCATGGAGGGTGACCTGTATCGTCTGAGAAGTCTTCAAAATGTGTGTACAAACCGGATTCCAGGAAATGACTGCAGTTGTTAGGGGAACCGCTGACGTAAACAGTCCTCTCTGGCCTGACCCGATAGCAACCACTTCCTTGATCAATCCTCAACAGGAAGTCCAGGCAAGGAACTGCGAACTAACAAGCTACTGCCCACCAGAACAATCCAGGAAAGGTCAGCAGGAGAGAGGAGATCCCAGTTTGTATGTCCTACCGATATCCCAGAATTCTTTGCTCTGGAACCCATCTTGGCACACGCCACCAGGGAGGACCCTGAGCCACAGTGACTGGCCAGAGCCCACCCAGAAACTAGCCCTGTCACCATGAAACCCAAGAGGGCTAGCCACGCGGCAGAGCCATTCTCATGGGTCCCCTTGCCCTGTGCTCTCCAGCTGGGTGCCCCTTCCTAATAACACCTCTTCCTTGGTCAGCATGCGTGTCTCTTCAGACAATTCATGCTGAATGTGAGACAAGAGCCCGCTCTCAGGCCCTGGAAGGGGTCCTCCTTCTGGCAGCACTCTGGCAGGAGGAGTGTGGGAAACAGAAGCGTGGAGTGCAGGAAAGAATCCATGCGACGACACAGAGTGTCTGTCCCAGCTTACGCCCGGAGGTCACTTGGGCCAGAGCTGTGACAGTGAGGCTGGGTGTCCCTGTCCAGCAGTCGCTGTATGTTTCTATGTCCTTGGGAGACACATGCATCATGTTCCAAGTGCCAGCTAAATAATGCCACTCGCCATTTGGTTCTGCGAGGATTAAGTCATGAGCCACTGATGTTGCTGTCCTTCAGCATGCCCCGAAAGGGCTTTCGTGGGGAGAGCAGGAGTGAGGCAGGCTGTGCTCCAGGAAAATCTGGCAGAACAGGCCTTCAGATGGTAAGACATTCTCAGGAGAAAATTTTATGAACCCCATTTCTTGTATCTTTCCATACCTAGAAAAGCAATGAATCCTCAACAGAGACCCCCGCGCCTCATGCCTAGCCGTCAGCCTCTACCAAGATGTGTGCTAGAGGGCATGGACCCGTGTCACCCAAATCATCCCTTTTGTAAAAGAATTTATATGTGTATAACTGAGTCACTTTGCTGCACAGCAGAAACCAACACATTGTAAATCAATGACCATGTTGTTGTTTAGTCAGTAAGTTGTGTGTGACTCTTTGTGACCCTGTGGACCCCCCTGGGCTCCTCTGTCCGGGGGATTTCCCAGGAAAGATTACTGGAGTGAGTTGTCATTTCCTTCTCCAGGGAATTTTCTCTGATCATGATCTAACGTGTGTCTCCTGCATTGGCAGGCAGTTCTTTACCACTGAGCCACCAGGGAAACCCCCAAATCAGCTACTATACGTCAATAAAATGAAAAACTCATCTACAGATTGACCTCTTCCCCACCTGTTTGGAGCCATTCTTCAGAGCTGTCTGCAAGGCTGTTTCCCAGGCTAGAGTCCTCAGTAAGCCCCCAATAAGACCTAACCCACAGCTCTCAACTTGTGTCTTTTTTTTTGTTTGTTTCCAGACAACACAAGTCTAATGTGGGGGTGGTTCCGGGGGGCCTGGGAGCCACTGGGCCTGCGCTTGGGTCCTAGCTGCAGCTGCTCTCCAAACAAGCCACGTGACCAGTGACCTCACCCTCTGAGCCTCACCTGAGAAACGGAGGGCATGGCTGTGCCAGAAGGTGTGGTAAGGATTAAATTGAGGAACGCCCCTCAGTTGTAATAGTGCCTTAATAAGGGTGGGGCTAAAGAACACCGCGGGGTGCTATCAAGGACTTTATCCACGTGACCCCTAGCCACGTCCACCTGGACCACCCAGGTGACCCAGAGCAGAGTCAGCCCTGCCGGCTCCCGTGTGCGGGGTGGCTCCAGCCCCACCCCAGAGCCTCCCGGGTTCCTGGCCCCTTGGGCTCCAGGCTCTCTCTTCACTCTGGCAGGGCCCCCTCCAGCTCACACGTAAAACAGGGAGTCCCATGGGACGTGCAATATGGGAGCTATGAATAGGAGCTCAGCTCTGTTTTTAGAAATGGTATTTACAACTGTGCAATGTGGTGAGAGGTCCGTAAGTTCTCCCCGGGTGTGAAGGGAGTGTGGTTTGCATCGGCACGGGAGGAAAGTGCTTCTGGAATGAAGAGCAGGAGGTGCCCTGGGTGTCTCCCCTCCTTTCACTCAGCCGCCCTGCTTCCTGGGCGGTGGGAGCTGGTCACCCACACGGGAGACTTGGACGGTGCTGCCCTGAGACGCAGCCTGGGTGCTCTGTGCCTGACAGAGCCGCAGACCCAGCCAGGGTGCCTCCTCTGGGCTCGTGGACCGGGAGGCAGGAGGGGCTGGAGCAGGGGGCCCCAGGGGATGCTCCTCTCATGATGAAGGGATCTGAGCCCCTTCCCAGTCTGTCCCTGTCCCCCAGAGAGAAGTGCCCCGATCATCACTGTCCTTCTCGTAGGTTAGCCCGCAGGGTGGACACTGCATCTGAGCTCTCAGCATGGCCTGCCCTGGGTGAGCACGACTTACTGGTCACACGAGGTGAGTGGGACGGGAGCTTTTGACCCTCAGGGGCAGAGAATACACCCTGTGGTGTCAGCATCACGGACTCAATGGACATGAGCGAGTAAACCCCGGGAGAGGAGGAAGGCCAGGGAAGCCTGGCGTGCTGCAGTCCATGGGGTCGCAAGGAGTCGGGCTTGTCTTAGCCACGGAACAGCAATAACAGTTAAAGACACGTGTCTTGGGCGTTACAGTGTACCAGGCCCGAAGCTGGGTCAGGGAAACCCCAATGAATGATTCATGGTGTCTCCCTCAAGGAGCTCCCAGTCTGGAGGAAAAGACAGGAGATGAATAGGCTATTTCAATGTAATGCTCTGCCCAACCGTCTCCTCACTTTTCAAGCCCCAATGCCAAGGTCACCCCTTCAAAAGGCCTTTCTTCCCTTAACGCCTGTTTCAACGCAGACTTCCTTACTCTTATCAAGGAAATGATCAATTTCCTTCATAAAACAGCTATTGTTTCTACTTATTTATTACATTTACCCACTGAAATACAAACCCTAAAGCGAGAGCATTGTCCATTCAGTTGCCCTAGTGCCCAGCAACTAGATGTACTCAGTAAATACTTCTTAAATGAAGGGCTATATATCAACATCTCTGACCACTAGGTTACAGTTTATGACCCCTCCTGCTTGGGCACCCCCTGGGACAGATTCTGTGCTCTTTTGTGTTTTGTCCTCCGGTATATCTCATAATTCGTTCCTTTATGTTGTTTGTTATCTGCCTCCCTTGATGGGAACGTGCGTTCCCTAAGAGCAGTGATTTTGCTGGTTTTGTTCAGGTTATTTCCTTGCATCTGCAACAGGGCCTGTAGGACAAAGCTCTTTGTCCTGGAGACACTGATGAGAGCTTCTTGGGATCACACAAGAGGAAGCTAATCTACCAGGGCACAGGCCTGCTGCCTCCAGTTCCTATGTGAGTCTTGTCTCTGCCGAAGTCCCCCTTGGGATGCTCTCAGATCCAGCTCCCTGCAAGCCTCAGCCTGGGCTGGGCTCCCTTCCCCCACCTACCCTCTCCAGCCACCTACCTGCCTAGTAAGTTAGCAATTTTACTTCTTCTTAGCCTCTCTTCCATTTGCATTTCCTCCAAAAGGTTGATTTCCGAGTTGTACAAACAAAGGATTTTTCTTTGTTGGACAAGGAAAGGGTGCCTGGAAGCACCCATAGTTTTCTTTTCTGTTCTTGGCTGTCACATATGTGAAGTTTGTAAATAGTGCACAACCCCTTGCAGCTTTTAAATCAAGAGTGCTTCCTGGTTGCCAGGCCATGAGGCCCCTTCCTCTCCCAAGGAGGGGGGTCCTCCCGAGGCAGAGGTGAGGGGCTGCTCAGAAGGCGCAGGTGTCCAGAGCCTGGCTGTCCTCCGCCTGCGGGTCTGGAGCCTCTACTGAAACCCAGAGGTTCCCCTTGGGGCTGACTCCTCCTTGGGTCCAGATAGCCTGGTGGGAATTGGGGCACCTCGTGCTTGAGTCAGAGGCCTCCAGTCAAGTTCATTTTGGAGAGCATGCTGATGTCAAATGGGACTGCGATCTGGTCCTCCCTCTGCCCAGAGCCTTCAAGGGTTCCCCAGCAGCTTCAGGATAAGCATGGCTCGTTAGGACGGCATTCGGTGATCTGTGGTCTGAGCTGCGCTTCCTCTCATCTGTCCCTGGGAGGTCCCCAATGGCCTTTTGTATGCTTCTCTCTTGGCATAGCTCGCTCTCTCCCTGAGCTCGCTCTGGTCCACCCTCACGATTCAGCTTGTTCATCTTCAGCCTCGGGTCACTCTGCTCAGGAGGCCCTGCCCAGCATCATGGACGCCTATCCTACGCTATCAGCGCCCCTCTCAGCCTGACTCACGATCACCTGCTCTCTTCTCCGTAGGGCCCCCACCAGACTCCAAGCTCTACGAGGGCAGGGACTGCTCCTGTCTTGCCACTACTCTGTCCCCAGTACCTCCTGTGTGATGGGGACGCACACACACGACTCTGGAGTGGAGGAATGAAGGTTCTTATTTTGATCAAATACCACACTTTTAGCAAAGAAATTCTTGGTCTTGGTTTAAAAGGATTTGCTACATATTTGTTTTTATGTGACATATCACTGGTCTTGAATAGACATTTAAAAAAAATAAACACCTTGTTTTGGGGGTTTCAGTTCAGTTCGGTGACTCAGTCGTGTCCTGACTCTTTGTGACCCCATGGACTGCAGCACACCAGGCTTCCCTGTTCTTCACTGTCTCCCAGAGCTTGCTCAGACTCATGTGCATTGACTCAGTGATGCCATCCAACCATCTTGTCCTCTGTCGTCCCCTTCTCTTTTCCTCTGTTTTTCCCAGCATCAGGCTCTTTTCCAATGAGTGGACTCTCCGCATCAGGTGGCCAAAGTACCAGCGTTTCAGTTACAGCATCAGCTTCCCCTTTTCCGTGCTTTTTACAGAGGTGAGGGGCCTGAGCCATGCCGGTGGCTGTCCTCCGCCTGGTCTGGAGCCTCTACTGAAACCCAGAGGTTCCCCTTGGGGCTGACTCCTCCTTGGGTCCAGATAGCCTGGTGGGAATTGGGGCACCTCGTGCTTGAGTCAGAGGCCTCCAGTCAAGTTCATTTTGGAGAGCATGCTGATGTCAAATGGGACTGCGATCTGGTCCTCCCTCTGCCCAGAGCCTTCAAGGGTTCCCCAGCAGCTTCAGGATAAGCATGGCTCGTTAGGACGGCATTCGGTGATCTGTGGTCTGAGCTGCGCTTCCTCTCATCTGTCCCTGGGAGGTCCCCAATGGCCTTTTGTATGCTTCTCTCTTGGCATAGCTCGCTCTCTCCCTGAGCTCGCTCTGGTCCACCCTCACGATTCAGCTTGTTCATCTTCAGCCTCGGGTCACTCTGCTCAGGAGGCCCTGCCCAGCATCATGGACGCCTATCCTACGCTATCAGCGCCCCTCTCAGCCTGACTCACGATCACCTGCTCTCTTCTCCGTAGGGCCCCCACCAGACTCCAAGCTCTACGAGGGCAGGGACTGCTCCTGTCTTGCCACTACTCTGTCCCCAGTACCTCCTGTGTGATGGGGACGCACACACACGACTCTGGAGTGGAGGAATGAAGGTTCTTATTTTGATCAAATACCACACTTTTAGCAAAGAAATTCTTGGTCTTGGTTTAAAAGGATTTGCTACATATTTGTTTTTATGTGACATATCACTGGTCTTAAATAGACATTTAAAAATAATAAACACATTGTTTTGGGGGTTTCAGTTCAGTTCGGTGACTCAGTCGTGTCCTGACTCTTTGTGACCCCATGGACTGCAGCACACCAGGCTTCCCTGTTCTTCACTGTCTCCCAGAGCTTGCTCAGACTCATGTGCATTGACTCAGTGATGCCATCCAACCATCTTGTCCTCTGTCGTCCCCTTCTCTTTTTCCTGCTGTTTTTCCCAGCATCAGGCTCTTTTCCAATGAGTGATCTCTTTGCATCAGGTGGCCAAAGTACCAGCGTTTCAGTTACAGCATCAGTCCTTCCAGTGACTATTCAGGGTTTGTGTCCTTTAGGATTGACTTTGGATTCAACATAAAATACAGTTTGTGGAGTTTCTGGAATCCTGATTGGGTCTAGTTTCTATAAAAAGTAAAACTTCTTAGTCAGATCAATTATTTATTTGCTCGTGAAAATAAAAATCCACACCCAGTGGTTTGGTTACATTAAATTCTCCCTCCCATGGCATTCCCTGGAAACCACGCCCCCACCGCCCCCACTCCACTTCAGACCAGGGGATCCTGGCGTGGGGTTCCTGCAGGGCCTGACCTCGGCCCAGCCCAGGAGCGCGGGCAGCGAGCGGCCTGTACTGCCCTTTTTCTGTTTCCATTTTCAGATGATTGAATGCTCTGGGGGAACGTGCTTGGAAAAGAACCCCCCCACCCCATCCCAGCCCTTCAGCAGGTTAGTTTAGCTTAGTAATTAGCAATCACAATATGAGCTGGGATAATTATCCCCAAAAGTCAAAAGAAAAGCACAGATGTTTTTAAAGCTGCACAGTGGAGACTTTGCCTTTTGATTGTAATAATTTAGCATGAGAAATGAATTAGATGCTGGCTTTTCCAGGGACTTCATTTCCAAGGTAGTTTAAGGAAAACCCTGCTGTTTTTGAAAAGAACAGTCTTGATGGCGGAGGGGTGGCTGGGGTGGGCTGAACCCATACAATGCATGACAATTTTCAAAAATGAGCAAGAAGCCAGAGAGCCTGGATTGAATGAATTAATGAGTTTTTTTTCCATCCTGGGATTTGAGTTAAAGCTTTGTTATAATTGAAAAATCATGGGATACTCTTCGATTGAAATATCGATATAAAAAACTACAGGTATGTGTTTGTGACTTGGCTTGACTGTAACGTGAAGCAGCTCTGGATGAAGGAATAGATACCATTGGATGGCCCTGCTTTCTCTGGTTCCAGATCGTTCCAGGGGTCTCTCCCATTTGCTCATCATGGTTCCTCTATAATTACAGGAAGGTATTTATCAGAAATGTCCCCCGTGAAACAAACCAGCCAACCTCGTTTCTGGAAATGAATCAAAAGGATCAGATGGCAGGGAAAATGGCAAAAACATGGCTGAAGGGGGCCCCAGATGCACTGGATCCTTTCTTTTTCTTTTCACAGAGCTGAGCAATTTTTTTTTTTTTTTGAAGTTTACTGGAGTATAGTCGCTTTACAATGTTGTGTTAGTTTCTACCGTATGGCAAACTGAATCAGCTCTATGTATACATATACCTACTCGTTCTTGGATTTCCTTCTCATGTAGGTCATCACCGAGCATCGAGCAGCGCTCTCTGTGCTACACAGCAGGTTCTCAGTAGTCATCTATTTCAAGGATAGTGTCAGTTGTGTGTACATGCTGCCCTGGTCCTTTCTGTGGGACCCGTCCTGTGCCACCTGGGAGGGTCCTTGGGAAGCTTCATTCATCTGAGGAAACACAAGCATCCAGAAACTGTGGGCTGGGGACTTGAATTTGTATTTGAGACGTGTTGCTGACTCATTGGGTGTCTGTAGGTAAACCCAGTCCTCCCCAGAACCTTGGCTACCTCAACAGTAAAACAGAAGTTGGTTTCCATCTATATTTTCCTAAATAGTGCTCTGCAGCATTGTAGCTCCATGAAATATTAAAAAATAACACAAAACAAAGGACAGAAGGACTAGTGGACAACACTCTTTCCCTGGCAGTGGTTCTCAGTCTGGTGGATATTATTTCTCAGGGACACATGACAATGTTTGGAGACATTTTTTCTGGGTGTGTCATATGGGAGACGGTGGGATTTGCAGCTGGCATCCAGCAGACGGAGGCTCGCAGTGCTGCTCACACCCTGCCTGCCCAGGACAGTCCCTTCAACAGAGCTTTATCCAGTCCTTCTTAAACAAAATTCAACCGAGTATATTTAAAAGTTTTTATCGGCTTTGTTCAACAGTTCATGAACCGGGCAGCATTCAGGCTAGAAAACAGAGAAGCTTTGAAGAGCTGAACAGCACAGAAGTCTTGTTTAGGCAGAAAAGGGCAGAACGAGGAAGTTATGAGCAGGGAGGACTGTTTGTGGCAGTTTTCTTGGGCTCCAAAATCACTGTGGATGGTGCCTGCAGCCATGAAATTAAAAGACGCTTGCTCCTTGGGGGACAAGCTATGACAAACCTAGACAGTGCATGAAAAGGCAGAGACATTACTTTGCCGACAAAGGTGCACATAGTCAAAGCTATGGTTTTTCCAGTAGGCATGTGCAGATGTGAGAGTTGGACCATAAAGAAGGCTGAGCACTGAAGAACTGATGCTTTCAAACTGTGGTGTTGGAGAAGACTCTTGAGAGTCGCCAGGACTGCAAAGAGATTCAACCAGTCAATTCCAAAGGAAATCAACCTTGAATATTCATCAGAAGGATTGATGCTGAAGCTTAATTTGCAATACTTTGGCTACTTGATGTGAAGAGCTGACTCATTGGAGAAGAGCCTGATGCTGGGAAAGATTGAGGGCAGGAGGAAAAGGGGACGACAGAGGATGAGATGGTTGGATGGCATCATCAATTCAATGGGCATGAGTTTGGGCCAACTTCCGGAGAGAGTAAAGGACAGGGAAGCCTGGCTTGCTGCATCCATGGGGTGGCAAAGAATCAGACACAACTTAGAGACTGAGCAACAACAACAACAGCACTTTCCTTTCAAAGGAGTTGGCAGGGGTCTTTCAAGAAAGTTTCTTCATATAGTACCGACCAAATAATTCCAGATTGACTGATCGAAGATTCCACTGCTGGGAGAGGCTATAAACTGTAATTGAGTTTGGTGCTAAATCTTGGTTTTGTGATGTGGGCTTAGCACAGGTGACTCCATATAAGGCCCGTTGTTTCCTTCTTCTTTAAGATTTTTTTGATGTTGACTATTTTTAAACTTGTCATTGAATTTGTTATGTTATTGCTTCTGTTTTATGGTTTGTTTCTTTGGCCATAAGGTATGTGGGATCTTGTCTCCCTGACCATGGATGGAACCCCCACCCCCTGCCCTGCAAGAAGTCTTTACTGTTGGCCTGCTAGGGCAGTCCCCTGTTTTGAATGCCTCCGATTTAATAATGATGGGGTTGAGAAATGCTACCAGAAGTTTCCAGAACTTATTTGAATAACGAAGATTATGTTTAGTAAAAAGATCCTTTTAACTTTTAAACCAGAATGCCATACTTGTACGGGCAGGCAGGGTCTCTTCTGTCTTCCTACCTAACAATAGGATTAATTTAATGTACCTTAGGACTCACTCTGGGAAACAGAGCTGAGTGTTAACTGAGGTTTCCTTTCACTTTGACCAGCTGGAATGCTGTACCCAGTGAACAGACCTTCCCGGAAGGATGGTGGGGCTTCTTATTACCCATATCTGGCATGGTGTATCCGTCAGATAAAGGGCTCAGAAACTGCCAGGAGAGATGAATCAAAAAGCCTTGTCTTATCACAGTTCTCTGAAGCAGAGCCTGAGCTAGAGGTGCTTGTTCAAGGGCGTTATTAGAAAAGGGCTCCCAGACGAAGAGAGAGGGACGTGGATGGGGCTGGGCTCACTAAGTTCAGGATGTGGTCTCTGTGGGAGTCTTGCTTCCGCCTGAGCCTGCAGCTCTGAGGCAGGAGTTGTAGTGCAGTGTTAGGAGCCACCTTGAGACAGGAGGCCAGTCTACTGTTCAGTTCAAGGACTTGGTCCAACATTGACCTTGGTCTAAGGCAGGGCAGGCCCTCGCAGGCGTCTCTGGAGAAGGAGGTGGCTGTGAGGTGGCATCCGAGCCCCTTCTGGGCGTTGAGTGCACAGGCAGGCAGGAGGCACCAAGGACACCTGCTGCCGTGCAGCAGCAGAGTGTGGAAGGGTTCAGGTCGTTCCACTCAAGGAGCCCACCGCCTGGAGCAAAAGCTCGGTCTGTGCTCGACTGACTGTTAGAGCTGAAGAGGGACTCGGCGCTTAGTGCCATTGCCACCTCGCTGGGTCAAATTCCCCTTCGAATCTCACTCAGAATGTTGAGGGGTGTGTGCAGCGGTAAATGTTTTTCCCTCTTATTTCAGTGAATTTGGACTTTCACTTTTTCTCTTTCTTAGCTTTCCGGGATCCTGTGGCTCTAGTTGTTCGATTGCTAAGCCGTGTCTGACTCTCTGTGACCCCACAGACTGCAGCACTCCAGGCTTCTCTGTCCTCCACGATCTCCCAGAATTTGCTCAAACTCACGTCTGTTGAGTCGATGATGCCATCCAACCATCTCATCCTCTACCACCCGCTTCTCCTCCTGCTCTCAGTCTGACACAGCACCAGGGCCTTTTCCTGTGAGTCTGCTCTTCTGGGATTCGATTCCTGCTCTAAGTGGTGGGAGTCCAAGATAGCAAAATGGCTGGTGAGAAAAACCAACCACTGGCCAATCAGCCACCTGATGGGTCCCTGCGTAGGCCAGGTGCCAAGGGAGGAGTGTTCTCAGAGCAGGAATCAAGTGTTCTGGCCAGTTGAAGCCCACACAGCTGACAGGTGCTAGCAATCGGGACTGGTGGCCTTTGCTTTGCACCCATGCCGTCAGTAAGGCTCGAAGCAGAGAGGCGCGTGGATGCTAGAGGTGCTTGTTCAAGGGCGTTATTAGAAAAGGGCTCCCAGACGAAGAGAGAGGGACGTGGATGGGGCTGGGCTCACTAAGTTCAGGATGTGGTCTCTGTGGGAGTCTTGCTTCCGCCTGAGCCTGCAGCTCTGAGGCAGGAGTTGTAGTGCAGTGTTAGGAGCCACCTTGAGACAGGAGGCCAGTCTACTGTTCAGTTCAAGGACTTGGTCCAACATTGACCTTGGTCTAAGGCAGGGCAGGCCCTCGCAGGCGTCTCTGGAGAAGGAGGTGGCTGTGAGGTGGCATCCGAGCCCCTTCTGGGCGTTGAGTGCACAGGCAGGCAGGAGGCACCAAGGACACCTGCTGCCGTGCAGCAGCAGAGTGTGGAAGGGTTCAGGTCGTTCCACTCAAGGAGCCCACCGCCTGGAGCAAAAGCTCGGTCTGTGCTCGACTGACTGTTAGAGCTGAAGAGGGACTCGGCGCTTAGTGCCATTGCCACCTCGCTGGGTCAAATTCCCCTTCGAATCTCACTCAGAATGTTGAGGGGTGTGTGCAGCGGTAAATGTTTTTCCCTCTTATTTCAGTGAATTTGGACTTTCACTTTTTCTCTTTCTTAGCTTTCCGGGATCCTGTGGCTCTAGTTGTTCGATTGCTAAGCCGTGTCTGACTCTCTGTGACCCCACAGACTGCAGCACTCCAGGCTTCTCTGTCCTCCACGATCTCCCAGAATTTGCTCAAACTCACGTCTGTTGAGTCGATGATGCCATCCAACCATCTCATCCTCTACCACCCGCTTCTCCTCCTGCTCTCAGTCTGACACAGCACCAGGGCCTTTTCCTGTGAGTCTGCTCTTCTGGGATTCGATTCCTGCTCTAAGTGGTGGGAGTCCAAGATAGCAAAATGGCTGGTGAGAAAAACCAACCACTGGCCAATCAGCCACCTGATGGGTCCCTGCGTAGGCCAGGTGCCAAGGGAGGAGTGTTCTCAGAGCAGGAATCAAGTGTTCTGGCCAGTTGAAGCCCACACAGCTGACAGGTGCTAGCAATCGGGACTGGTGGCCTTTGCTTTGCACCCTTCCTCATATGGACCACATAGGCACGTCAAAGTAGCCAGGGTGCGGCTGTTGATGGCGTAAACAAGAGTGAAATATGTAAGATGCAATTACTTAATTAGCCTCATATTGGAAAACATGTGGCTTCACATTGTATGCCAGTGGAACATTCTGGTCCGCGTTCCCTCTTCTTCCAAGACCTGAACCCATGGCCTCTTGCATCATTGTAAGGGTGTTAACTGCTGCTGCTGTCCCAGCAGATCTGCAGCCGTGGGAGGAGGAGGAGGTTCTTCAGGTCAGACTGAGAGACAGCCTCCTCTCGTGGGAGGACACTGGACTTGGGGTCAAAGGTTACTGCCATGGCATTTCCAATGGCGGCATTGTATCCCTTCATAAGGATTTACTTTAATTTTTGTGAGCAGGAATTTATTGCTGGACATTTGGTATATTTTTTCCCCAGAATTTTCAGTGTCAAATATACAAGTATCAACACAATGACTATGTTTGTATATTCAGCTCTGCCTGCATCTCAACTAAGTCCCTTGGGATAAAGCCTTAAAATAATTACTGGGCCGAGTTTACGTATAGCTTAAAAGCTGCCAGATTGCTCTTCGGAAAGACTGTGCCAATCTAAACACCAATGATAGTGTACAGAGGGTCTAGTTCTCTGTTTCCTTACCTGGACTAGAGATTGTCTTGGCCAATCGATTAAAAGACAGCATCCTAGCATTTTAGATTGCTTTTATTGTTTACTGTTGGGACTAAACTTCTCTGCCTGTGGTCTTCGGCCACTTGTCTCTCTCCTTTTGTAAACTGCCAGCTCATGACGTTGCCCACTGTTCTCCTGGTCGTCCATCTCATGATCATTTCTGTGTATAAAGAATCACAGCCCTTTGTGAGGAAGGGCACACTGGTTTTCTCAGTTTGCTGTTTGCCTTGTTTTCATTTTGTAGGACTTCATCTTGGAAGCCTTGACTCTCCAGGTGGAGACGGTTCCCCCAAAAGTAGTGACTATCGAACTTTTGGGTTAAGAGATTGTCTCCCACTCATCTTAAAAAAAATGAAAGCTCAGCTTGAGCCAGAGGGGTCAGGGGGAAAGAGGTTCAAGGGGTCCCAGCTTATCGTCCTTCTTGTTTCAGGATTCATGCTGCTAATGGCCCCATTTGGAGCGAGTGGGCGGTGCTCTTGGCAGCCGGATGTGTGTTGCTTCGTACACAAGGGGAGCTGAGGATGTTTTCTTGTTGTTGGGTGGTGTATCAGGAAGTCTTGTGGCCTCACGGCGGCCTCTGGGGCCCAGTGACGGAAGCCGTGGTCTAGGGTGAAACAGAACTAGAATAGACCTTGCTGAGCTCTGTGTTTCATGGGGGCTCTTGAACTCCTCTGTGGTTTCTGTATCTAAAAGATGGCTCTAAGGCTTAGCCTGCAGTGCTGTTGGGACAGTTCAGTGATTGACCAGAGTGAAAATGGGCCTGGCCGTGGGTGGTGACCTGAAACTTTGAAGGGACTCTCCTTTGACCACTCAGAAATATGAAATGCAGTATGAAAAATACTTATGTATGCCCTTCCGCTGTGGGTGGTGATTCAATGGCCTCTCCCTATCTGTAGAAGAGTTCTTCACGGGGTGATTTGTCCTGTGGCCCTATGACCCCTGGGCTGTCGGGAGTGTCTCTGAACGGAACTCTGGATCAGATGCTTCTCAGGAAGACTGTCCCCGCCAGGTGGAGGAAAGGGACTGCCTTGTCCTCTACTTTATTGGGTTTTTTACTGGACTAGAGATTGTCTTGGCCAATCGATTAAAAGACAGCATCCTAGCATTTTAGATTGCTTTTATTGTTTACTGTTGGGACTAAACTTCTCTGCCTGTGGTCTTCGGCCACTTGTCTCTCTCCTTTTGTAAACTGCCAGCTCATGACGTTGCCCACTGTTCTCCTGGTCGTCCATCTCATGATCATTTCTGTGTATAAAGAATCACAGCCCTTTGTGAGGAAGGGCACACTGGTTTTCTCAGTTTGCTGTTTGCCTTGTTTTCATTTTGTAGGACTTCATCTTGGAAGCCTTGACTCTCCAGGTGGAGACGGTTCCCCCAAAAGTAGTGACTATCGAACTTTTGGGTTAAGAGATTGTCTCCCACTCATCTTAAAAAAAATGAAAGCTCAGCTTGAGCCAGAGGGGTCAGGGGGAAAGAGGTTCAAGGGGTCCCAGCTTATCGTCCTTCTTGTTTCAGGATTCATGCTGCTAATGGCCCCATTTGGAGCGAGTGGGCGGTGCTCTTGGCAGCCGGATGTGTGTTGCTTCGTACACAAGGGGAGCTGAGGATGTTTTCTTGTTGTTGGGTGGTGTATCAGGAAGTCTTGTGGCCTCACGGCGGCCTCTGGGGCCCAGTGACGGAAGCCGTGGTCTAGGGTGAAACAGAACTAGAATAGACCTTGCTGAGCTCTGTGTTTCATGGGGGCTCTTGAACTCCTCTGTGGTTTCTGTATCTAAAAGATGGCTCTAAGGCTTAGCCTGCAGTGCTGTTGGGACAGTTCAGTGATTGACCAGAGTGAAAATGGGCCTGGCCGTGGGTGGTGACCTGAAACTTTGAAGGGACTCTCCTTTGACCACTCAGAAATATGAAATGCAGTATGAAAAATACTTATGTATGCCCTTCCGCTGTGGGTGGTGATTCAATGGCCTCTCCCTATCTGTAGAAGAGTTCTTCACGGGGTGATTTGTCCTGTGGCCCTATGACCCCTGGGCTGTCGGGAGTGTCTCTGAACGGAACTCTGGATCAGATGCTTCTCAGGAAGCCTGTCCCCGCCAGGTGGAGGAAAGGGACTGCCTTGTCCTCCTCAGGCTGCTGCAACACAGCATGACCACTGACGCTTGTATTGCGTGCTCAGTCATGCCCGACTCCCTGTGACTCCATGGACCGTCGCCCACCAGGCTCCTCTGTCCGTGGGATTCTCCAGGCAAGAACACTGGAGTGGGTTTCCATTTCCTTCTCCAGGGGATCTTCTCGTGGGATCTAACGCGTGTCTCCTGCATTGGCAGGTGGATTCTTCACCACTGAGCCATCTGGAACCACTCACTTGGGGCTTATTAACAACAGAGATGTACTGCTCGTGGTTCTGAAGACTGGACGTCCAAGACGTCCTGTGAGGGCCCTCTTCTTGGTTCGTAGCTGTGCCCTTTCACTGCATCCTCCCTCACGTGGTGGAAGGGACAGGGAGCAGTGGGTTTCTTTACAAGAGGGTGCCACCCTCATGACCCAGTCACTTCCCCCAAGTTCATCTACTAAGAACGTCACCCTGGGGGTAGACCTTCTCCATAGGAAGTTGGGGGGCACAAACATTCAGCCCAAAGCCCACAGCCACATCCCCGGTTTATCACCTCCCTTCCTGTAGGAAAGGGCTAATCCAGCGGAAGGACCTTTGTTCCAAGTAACCAAGGCCTTATGATGAAAGCCAAGGCCAAGTCATGCTGGACGCCTCCTGGGCCCCACGCCCTGGGCTCTGTGTGTCAGAGGCAAAGTCTCCACACATATGTGACTGTCACCAGGGAGGGGACATCTTGCCGTGAAGGATGTCCAGGTGAGGATTCGGACACAAGTCTACAGGCACACACAGAAACAGACACGTGCACACACATATCTACAGAGTCATTCACAGATACACGCACATGCAACACACAGACACATGTACAACACACAACACTCATAACACACATGCACATACTCACACATACTAGCAGATACACACATATATAACACAACACACACATATACCACATTCACTCACACAGACACACAAACCACACACACACGCATACATACAACCCACAGACACACACACATACGCACCCACAAAACGGTGTCAGACACACCCTCAAGGGCTGGGCTGGCTCCTGGCCATCACACGTGAAGAAGGACAGACACAGGCTGAGGTCCATCGGAAGCAGGTGGCCAGGTGGAGGATGTTTCTAGTCGAATACAGACGGGGCGCCCCTCCTGGCCCTGGCGCTGGTGACGTGGTGCAGGGTAGGCCTGCAGGCCGAGTCCTCCCAGGGCGGGGCGTCTGCAAGGGCACCAAACTGGAGGCTCTGTGGGCGGAAGGGCTGTGTGGGGCAGCGGGCGGAGACCGGCTGGCCAGAGTCAACTGCCCTCACAGCTGGGTCAGCAGACAGCTGACCGGGATGCTGGCCGGGGCTTCACGACCTGGGAGAGGGAGTCCACGAGACGGCGTGATCTTGCTCATCCGTGACTCCAAAACTGCTGCTTTAGGCTTCACGCGTGGTGCTTCCCACAGAAGAGGGCAGGAGGAGGAAGTCACAGGGGTTTCTCGGTTTCCTCCCCGCCTTGCTCTCTGTGCTCTTCAGGTGGAGTATTGCAGCCTACCAGCGACAGGGCTCAAGCGTGGTCCAGGAGCCCCTGAATTCTGCCTCCGCTTCCCACAAAGACAACCTGCTTCAGCGGCCGATTGTTTTCTGTTGGGAGGTCCAGGCAGGCAGAGCGGTGCAGGAGAAAGAGTGGAGCGTGGACGGGGAGGCAGGGAGGCTGGGTTCAGCCCTCTGCTCTGTAACGTGTTTGCCGTGTGCCCTTAGGCAGGTCGCTCACCCTCTCTGGGCCTCTACTGTAATTTGAGGGAGTGGCACTGGTTGGTGTCACAGTCACTCCAGCCCTGAAAGGCTACACACAGCCCTGTAGTTACTGAGCCCAGGACAGGCCCCCACCGAGGGTGGGTGGGCTGCCTGCCTCATTGCGGCTGCCGGGCTGAGATCAAACACTCGAGCAGGAGTGCTTCTGGGGAGATGCTATTTCTTTCTTTCTGGTGTTTCAGGACAAAAACCTCAGAAGCAGAAACCACTTACTTATCAGCCCCCAGAGGCTTCTTTCCACAGATGGTATGTGCTGACCGAGAAGGCAGCACCGGGACGGAGAGTTCTCTTTAAACCCTTGTCTGTAAGCCTCCACGCAGACACTCCCATTGTCCGCTGCAGAACTTGGACGGTAGCTTGAAATAGAACTCCTCAGGGTCTCGGGTTTCAGGCAAAATCCACAAACAGCCAAAGGCAAATGGGAAAATTAAAAGTTTCAGGAACTGACATTTTAAAACCTGCAATAAGCATGTGGCGAGCTCTGTGAGACTCCCCAGGGGCACTCACCAGTCCCCAGCCCTCCACGTCCTTAGACTCCATCTATGTGGGTAACACGTCAGCCCCCTGGCATGAACTCTGAATCATTTCTATGGAGTCTGTGCTGTAGGTTGACCCCCACTGCCTCCACCAGCTCCCACTCTAGGTGATCGGAATAGGGCTTCGTGGGTAGGCAGTGTTTTTGCTTAGAAGGGTCTCAAGCTTGATTTCACGTTCAGTGGCCACTATCTTAAAAGTCTTGATTTTTGAACAAAGGGTTCTGTGTTTTCATTTTGCACTGGGCCCTGCAAATTGCCCTGCAGCCTGTCTGATCCCAAGCACACCTCTCTGGACAACCCCTGAACTACCAATGGTGTGCTAAGGTCTAGTCTAAGGCCGGTTATCTTTCAGAAGAACTAAGTGTCTGACTTTGGTCTTAACATGACTTAGCCTACTGACCTGTCCAGAGTCAGGGTCAAGCCCCAAAGAAAGATGAGGCTTTCTCGGTTCAGAAAAACAAGACCAGGTGTGTCTCATAGATAATTCCAAATACAAATGCCCAAATGTATGGAAATTTGGTGGTGCACCTGCAAAGACTGTGAGGAACTGCCAACTTTCCAACACTTGAATTAGGTGACTTAGATTGGGGCAGGAAAGCTAAGGCCCTGGGTCTGATCTGGCTTGCCACTTGTTCTTGTGAACAAAATTTTATTGAAGCACACCCACTCCTTCTTTTTTCCTTCAATTGTCTAGGGCTGCTTTCAGGTTGTCATGGTAGAATTGAGTAGTTACAAGAGACTGAAGAACTGGCCTTCTATGGAAAAAGTTTGCCAACCCCGGTCTAGGTATAAGAGTTTCTAAATTTCTAGCATACACTAGTGAACTTTGAAAGTGTAGCTCTTAAGAAAAATGTACCCTTGGGATAGGGAGTATTTGTTGTTGTTTAGCCGCTAAGTCGTGTTCCACTCTCTGTGACCCTGCAGCATGCCAGGCTTCCCTGCCCTTCCCCATCTCCCAGAGTCTGCTCTGTTCATTGAGTGGGTGATGCCATCCTACCATCTCATCCTCTGGTGCCCCTCCTCCTGCCCTCAATCTTTCCCAGGATCAGGGTCTTTTCCAGTGAGTCAGCTCTTTGCATCAGGTGATCAAAGTATTGGAGCGTCAGCATCAGTCCTTCCAATGAGATCAAACCAGTTAGTCCATAAGGAAATCAACCCTGAATATTCACTGATAGGGAATAAGAGCTTAGACATAAAACCACAATTGAAAAAGATTTATTTATAAATGTGACGACATTAAAATAAAAACTTTTGCATGACAAAAGCCACCATTAACAAGGTTAAAACCAGCAGCTGTCTAGCAAAAATAATTTCAAAATACTAAACAGAGTTCAAATTATATGATGAAATCCTGAAAATCCAAGAAAAGTAGAGAAAAGGGAAGAAGGGAATCATGGGGGTGGGGGTGGGTCAACCGAGGGCCCGTGCCAGTGACACCTGGACAGTGACAAGGAGACCAGTGCGGCTGTCCCTGCCTTGCCCACTCTGGGGTCCTGTGGTGGGAATTGTCTTCCCCCAGGTCTTTGCATGACCAGCCTTTTCAGCACATGGGTCTTGATTCAACGTTGCCTCCTCTTCCAGCCATTGGCCTGTTTGCCCTACGATCCCTCCGCTTTCCCCCCTCCTCTGCTCTCTATCACAGGACCCTGGGAAGCAGGGTAGGAAATGCATTTTTAGACTTGCCTGCCATTGGCTTCCAGGTATGTTCAGCGAGTGCTGACCAGGAGCTGGAGGCAGACTGGAGGTCAGGAGGAAGGAGAAGCTGGGTATTTGTAGCCCCATGAGCTGCTTCAGGGACTATCTCATCTCCAGCAGCTGCTCCACCTCCCAGGAGTGTGGATTCTACTGGCCAGCGCTTCCCTCTGTGGCACCCCTTCCTGGGTTCTGGGCCCCCTCCCTCCCTGGCCTCTCCTCTAGGATTGGTGATCAGTTGCTCATCATGCCTGATTCTTTGCAACCTCATGAACTGTAGCCCACCAGGTTCTTCTGTCCATGGGATTTTTCAGGTAAGAATACTGGAGATGCTTGCCATTTCCTATTTCAAGGGATCTTCCTGACCCAGGGATTGAACCCATGTCTCCTGTGTCTCCCGCATGGGTAGGCGGGTTCTTTACCACCATGCCACTGGGGAAGATGTGGGACTGGTAGCCGCTGCCTTGTTGCTGCTCATCTCCAGGGAGACTCACCGTCTTTGTTCCTCTGCTCTTCTTGTACCCTCGTAACTAGTTCTCTATTAAAATCCTTCTATTGAACTCCGTGCCGTAGGATCTGCTTTCTCCATGGGCTTGCTTTTAAATATCAGGGATTCTGTGACTTTTCTTTTGCAATTATAATTCAGCCAATCTGGAAATAACTCAAAATTTCAAGTTTTCTTTTCCGGAGTTGTCAGCCCGGTTAATAAAAGTCAGAAATCACTAATTCCTTGGAGTGCTTTACTCTGCCGGAAGGGCGTTTGTCCTGGGACTCGCGGCTCTCTGTTAAGCGCTCAAGTGTGCTCACTCATTAGGAAGAAGTGGAACAGAAAGGCCGTCACTCAGATTCAGCAATGACCTGACAATGTGGGCAGCGCACAACGTCCATTCCAAGTACCAATCCACACGTCGTTATGGCACTGGAGGCCAGCAGAGCTCGGCCGAGCTCATTGGAACCTGCCACTCTCAGCTGTCTCTGGCAGCACATGGGAAGGCTGGAGCCTTTGGGTTTTGAACTTTAAGGCAGCTGCACACTGAGCAGTCATTTCCACGTGGGTGCACCTCAGGCATTAGCAATCTTTTGAAATGGGCACTGGATACTTGGTGTTTAGACAGCTTGTCTCTCCTCATTGCCACTGCCTCTATCCCAAAGTCCCCTCACTTCTGGTCTAGACTACTCCCCAGACTGCTACCAGGTCCTCTGCTGCTAGAATTTCCCCGTCCTCTGCCCAACCCCCTTCCAACCCATCGTCCATGCTGCCATAAGAATGGCCTTTGTAAAATGCCCAGAGGACTGGATCACTTACCCACTGAACACCCTTAAATAATTCCCTGTAGCTTTCAGGATAATTTCCTGGCTCCTTAGCCTGGCACTTGAGATTACCACATGCTCTGTTCCTCCCACATCTGCAGCCTTGACCTTAACCCTCCTCTGTCTGTGTGTGCTTGAGCAAGGCGCCGCATTTCTCACGGTTCCTCTACCCTGTCTACTCTATTACTCCGTGGCTTCTTTGCTCATGTTCTTTTCTCCTTCTAGACTCTAGAATCTAAAACACCCTCCCTTTCTTCTTCATCTGATGTTAATACCTTCTCCAACTTCAATTTTACAATTAAATATTGGAAAGGGTTATAAAGACTATTCTACTAAGCTTAAGAGGTGAAATAAACCCACACAGTCAAGGCTCCTTATGCCCCTTCCTAATCCTGGAGCTTTTTGTCTCTTCTCCCAGGTAACCACCACTCTGAATTCACTGTTGGATCATTTCTTTTTAAAATTTTATTTATTGATTTATTTATTTTTGGCTAGTCTGGGTTTTCACTGCTGCCACAGGCTCTTCTCTAGTTGCAGGGAGTGGAGACTACTCTCTAGTTGAGGTGAGCAGACTTCTTGTTGCAGTGGCTTCTCTTGTTATGGAAATCAGGCTCTAGGGCTCACGGGCTTCAGTAGTTGTGGCCCATGGGCTCCATAGTTGGGGCTCCAAGGCTTTAGAGCACAGGCTCAACAGTCGTGGCTCAGGGGCTTGGTTCCTCTGCAGCAGGTGGAATCTTCCCGGGATCAGGGCGTGACCCGTGTCTCCCACATTGGCAGGTGAGCTCTTCACCACTGAGCCACCAGGGAAACCCTATCATTTCTATAAACATTTTTATATGTTTTCCATGAGTGTACTGAGCAGTCATTTCCACGTGGGTGCACCTCAGGCATTAGCAATCTTTTGAAATGGGCACTGGATACTTGGTGTTTAGACAGCTTGTCTCTCCTCATTGCCACTGCCTCTATCCCAAAGTCCCCTCACTTCTGGTCTAGACTACTCCCCAGACTGCTACCAGGTCCTCTGCTGCTAGAATTTCCCCGTCCTCTGCCCAACCCCCTTCCAACCCATCGTCCATGCTGCCATAAGAATGGCCTTTGTAAAATGCCCAGAGGACTGGATCACTTACCCACTGAACACCCTTAAATAATTCCCTGTAGCTTTCAGGATAATTTCCTGGCTCCTTAGCCTGGCACTTGAGATTACCACATGCTCTGTTCCTCCCACATCTGCAGCCTTGACCTTAACCCTCCTCTGTCTGTGTGTGCTTGAGCAAGGCGCCGCATTTCTCACGGTTCCTCTACCCTGTCTACTCTATTACTCCGTGGCTTCTTTGCTCATGTTCTTTTCTCCTTCTAGACTCTAGAATCTAAAACACCCTCCCTTTCTTCTTCATCTGATGTTAATACCTTCTCCAACTTCAATTTTACAATTAAATATTGGAAAGGGTTATAAAGACTATTCTACTAAGCTTAAGAGGTGAAATAAACCCACACAGTCAAGGCTCCTTATGCCCCTTCCTAATCCTGGAGCTTTTTGTCTCTTCTCCCAGGTAACCACCACTCTGAATTCACTGTTGGATCATTTCTTTTTAAAATTTTATTTATTGATTTATTTATTTTTGGCTAGTCTGGGTTTTCACTGCTGCCACAGGCTCTTCTCTAGTTGCAGGGAGTGGGGGCTACTCTCTAGTGGAGGTGAGCTGGCTTCTCGTTGTGATGGCTTCTCTTGTTATGGAAATCAGGCTCTAGGGCTCACGGGCTTCAGTAGTTGTGGCCCATGGGCTCCATAGTTGGGGCTCCAAGGCTTTAGAGCACAGGCTCAACAGTCGTGGCTCAGGGGCTTGGTTCCTCTGCAGCAGGTGGAATCTTCCCGGGATCAGGGCGTGACCCGTGTCTCCCGCATTGGCAGGTGAGCTCTTCACCACTGAGCCACCAGGGAAACCCTATCATTTCTATAAACATTTTTATATGTTTTCCATGAGTGTATGGGCGCATAGCTAAGCAATATGCATTGTTGCTTGGAGTGTTTTAAAGCTTCCTATGAGTGCCATGCTCTCTGTGTTCTTCTGCACCACTCAACTTGTGCCCAATATCATGATTCCGAGATATTTCACATTTGTGCATGTAGCCGTAGATCATTTTGAGAACTATAGAGTATTCTAGCATGTGCATGTACGTGTGTGTGCTCATGTCCGTTCTCTTGTTGAGGGACATTCAAGTGGCTTCCTTTTTGCTGTTACAGACCTTACTGCTATGGACACCTTTCCTTGGGCACCTGAGCAAGCACTCTTCAAGGGCATCCTGCAGACGTGGAGTTACAAATCACGAGGCAAGCACATTGCCAGTTTCACTACGTATTGCTGGATGATGTGCCAAATGATTGGAGCAGCTTATGCACTCATCAATGATATAAAGAAAATTCTCTCAAGCCTACAAGATTGCCTAAACTTTCTAATGACACAAAAATTATTGACAACCAGTGAGTGTGCAATGAAATCCCGTTGCAGTTTTAACGTGGCACTCCCCAGTCATGAGTGGACTGCCATGGTCCCTCCCCTGCAAGATGCCTGTTGCTCAGTTCTGTCCATGTTTCATTCCTTTTCCTCTAATTTTGTAAATGTTTTAAGAAATTAAAAATATTCATTTTGGATAATAATCTTTTTTGGTTATGTATATGTATTTATAAATGAAATACAAAAATATATATAAACTATATATGCACTGTCAGGGTACACCGTGTCCCATGGGATAGAATGGTGGATGCAGGGTGAGTGGCTTGGACTCTCTATGGTCCAGGATCTTGGATACGGGTTGGAGCACTGACAGACTCCACTGGCAGGTGAATGCATGGACTCGTTAGCTGAATCCCTTGCAGACGGCAGGACATGAGCCAAGCCTGTTGAGGACATAGCCCCTCACACCTCGCTGAGCATCCAAACCCTGCTTCCAATCCACTCAAAGCCCCTGGGGGTGTTCTAGGCATCCAGCCACTTACACTGTGGAAGCACTTGCTACCTTGGCTTGGGGAGTTTGTTAGGGCTAAAGGGATGATGTGCTCTTGGGAGAGAAATGTCCTCCCCCGAGGCATGTCATCAAAACAGTGGTAACGTTTGGAATGAACTGAGCAGGTTCATGCTTCTTCATTACCTAGCCGTTCCCAGGGACATTTTCCACCAGTTGGCTTCATGCGGCCCTCCACAGAGGATCGGAATGGGATGATGTGCTTGGGTGTCTACATCATTTGGCTGATGCTTCATGAGGGAAGGCATCATTTGCACAAGTCAGAAAAATAAGCTTTTAATATATACAATGACAGTGTCTTGTTTCAATATTTACCTACACCTCATAAGGATGGGTTTCTAAGATGGCAAACCTCCTATTTTTTTTCCAGATATGATTTAGTAAGTATGACATATTGAAAATAACAGAACTCTCAAAAATTAAAAAGGAACCTGGTGTGGACATGTAGAGGGGAAGGGGAGCGAGTTGAATTGGGAGATTGAGATTGACATATACAGTGCTATGTGTAAAACGGCTAGCTAGTGGGAAGCTGCCATATAGCATGCAGAGCTCAGCTAGGTGCTCAGCTGGGTGGGTGGCAGGGAGGCCCAAGAGGGAGGGAATACATGATACTTATAGCTATTAATAATTCACTTTGCTGTACAGAAGACACTAACACAAGATTGCAAAGCAACTATCTCCAGCTGTTTTTTAGAAAAAGGAATCTGCAACTACTGCAAAGAAAGAAATTGGCAATTTAGGACAGAAGCTAAAGAATTACAAATAAATATATAGGATCAAGCAGGTACCTGGTCAAATACTCCAGTGACCAACAGTCGATGTTCTGTCAAAACCCATCTTTGTGCACAAGCTTCTCTTGAGCACAGCAGGACCTCTTTGGGGCCACAAGGATGCCCTGGGATGCTGGGATAAAAGTCTTTGTCAGCCTACCCATCCATTTGGATCCACAGGGGTGCCCCCTTGGGGCTCTGGCTTCCCTGGGCTTGGCTGGTAACACAGAAAGTGAACAAGTTCATAGGAAGAGGCAGTTTTCCTAAAAAGTTATGAAAGAGAGCCCGTGACGGCCCCTTTCTTACTTTCTCTAAGTTTTTTCCTCCACCAACAGCTGATCTCTTTAGGAGGCTTGCAACCTGCCTTTCCTTCCTACATTTAGTCAGAGCTTTTAACTCCTTACAGCGCTTTATAAAATAGGCTTTTGCGAGAACCAAACAATACTCCGTCCTTCCACTCGGAGTCAGGGTTCCATCTTCACTCCCCGTGGGGCTGGGCACAGCTGTGTACAGGCTGGGCATGGTTGCGTACAGGGACTCGCTCGCTTTCACATCAGGGGTTATGCTTCATGAGGGAAGGCATCATTTGCACAAGTCAGAAAAATAAGCTTTTAATATATACAATGACAGTGTCTTGTTTCAATATTTACCTACACCTCATAAGGATGGGTTTCTAAGATGGCAAACCTCCTATTTTTTTTCCAGATATGATTTAGTAAGTATGACATATTGAAAATAACAGAACTCTCAAAAATTAAAAAGGAACCTGGTGTGGACATGTAGAGGGGAAGGGGAGCGAGTTGAATTGGGAGATTGAGATTGACATATACAGTGCTATGTGTAAAACGGCTAGCTAGTGGGAAGCTGCCATATAGCATGCAGAGCTCAGCTAGGTGCTCAGCTGGGTGGGTGGCAGGGAGGCCCAAGAGGGAGGGAATACATGATACTTATAGCTATTAATAATTCACTTTGCTGTACAGAAGACACTAACACAAGATTGCAAAGCAACTATCTCCAGCTGTTTTTTAGAAAAAGGAATCTGCAACTACTGCAAAGAAAGAAATTGGCAATTTAGGACAGAAGCTAAAGAATTACAAATAAATATATAGGATCAAGCAGGTACCTGGTCAAATACTCCAGTGACCAACAGTCGATGTTCTGTCAAAACCCATCTTTGTGCACAAGCTTCTCTTGAGCACAGCAGGACCCCTTTGGGGCCACAAGGATGCCCTGGGATGCTGGGATAAAAGTCTTTGTCAGCCTACCCATCCATTTGGATCCACAGGGGTGCCCCCTTGGGGCTCTGGCTTCCCTGGGCTTGGCTGGTAACACAGAAAGTGAACAAGTTCATAGGAAGAGGCAGTTTTCCTAAAAAGTTATGAAAGAGAGCCCGTGACGGCCCCTTTCTTACTTTCTCTAAGTTTTTTCCTCCACCAACAGCTGATCTCTTTAGGAGGCTTGCAACCTGCCTTTCCTTCCTACATTTAGTCAGAGCTTTTAACTCCTTACAGCGCTTTATAAAATAGGCTTTATGTGCGAGAACCAAACAATACTCCGTCCTTCCACTCGGAGTCAGGGTTCCATCTTCACTCCCCCGTGGGGCTGGGCACAGCTGTGTACAGGCTGGGCATGGTTGCGTACAGGGACTCGCTCGCTTTCACATCAGTTCTTGACTTTGACTTTCCCTGTGCTTCAGCTGGGTCTCCTGGTCGGGGCTTGGCAGACACCGTCACCCCACAGCTCTGACCGGGAAACCGAGGCCCCAGCATTTGGTGACACCTCTAGCTCTGCCCTCCCTTCCTCATGTGCCCTGCCCCAAGGTCAGACATCACCCTCTTGTCATGTCACACTGGAAGTCCACAGGGCCCCCTAGCTGGTCTCGGCGTGTCCAGCGTTCTCTGCCACAGTCTCTCGGTGGCTCAGGACCGCCAAGGGGGCTGTCCTCAAGGTGGCCGCCCAGCACGTGTGCCCTCCAGAGCAGCAGATAGGACTCTGTGCTGTAACCAGCGTGGGGAGACAGGAGGCAGGCGCTGGGACTCTGTTGACCCTCAGTTGTCTGCACTGGCGACACATCGAGTAAGGGGCTCTGCGAATGGCCTGAACATACACGTCAGAAAATGCAAAAGAAAAATCAAAACACGGAACGAGGCTCTCAAGGCTCCCTGGCTGGTTGGCAGCAGAGCTGAGGGGAGAGCCCAGGCCCCCAGCTCCTGATCCAGGAGCCTTCCCGGGTCTCCTTGAAATGCGTCTTCAAGGTCTGCCATCTTGCTCTACTTTTCACAGAAGAGTATTTGTCAAAAGGCGCTTTCTTTATTTTGCTTTTAAAGCCCAGGGGTAGGATCAAAATGTTTCTTTGCAGTCATCAATTTACAATAGGGTATTAAAAAGTGATGGCCAGTAGACCTTGTGTTATTGCACTCTGCAGATATTGGGTGGTTTTTTTTTTTTCTTTTTTTTTAAGAAATTGAAGGTTGTGGCAACCCTGGGTCGACCAAGTCTATGGATGCCTTTTTGTCCAGCAGCATTGGCTCACTCTGTGTCTCCGTGTCTCAGTTTTAGAATTCCCAAACTACCCCAAACCCTCCACCATCAAAAATACGAAGACTTTCTGAAGGTTAAGGTGATGACTGGCTATTTTTAGCAACAAAGAATTTTTAAGTTATGATGCATACGTTGTTTTTTGTTGTTGTTATTTTTATATTCTGCTTTTATAGAGTTTTGTTGTTTACAGCTCTGTATAATCCCCAGTCTGTCATAGGCATGTCTTTGACTCCTCGCACCTGAGCCCTGCTCCCACTCCCCCATCCTGGCCCTCCAGGTTGTCGCCTAGCCCCCAGGCAAGATCCCTTAGTTCCACAGTGCAGTCACAGTGGTTATCTCTTTTACATATGATAATGTAGGTTTCCATGTGTGTGTGTGTGTGTGTGTGTGTGTGTGTGTTTAAGATGTTAACGATATTGCACACTTAGTACACACCAATATAGCGTGAATATAACCTGTGTGGGCACTAGGAAACCAAAAAATTTGCTTGACTTTCTTTTTCATGGCATTTGCTTTATCGTAGTGGTCTGACACCAAGTGGCCTGCCGATACTGCTGAGATGATGAAGTTCCAGGTGAAGGGTCAAGGGCCCACCTTAGAATTGCCTTTATCTGTGGCTGGGTCTAGAAAAAGCCTCGGTTAGGGATGAGGAGGTCTCTCCATTCACAGAAAAGCTCCCTACTCGGCTATCTGGAAAGTAACTCAGTGCCTACCCGCCCTCACAGCCAGACCCTCCCCGGAACGCCTGGCCCCGTCCCTGGGCCCCCGTGACATCAGCAGTCCTGGCAGGCTTGCAGGGCTACTGCTGGGGGGTTGCCAGGTTGGCCTCCCACCACGCCAGCCCCAGCCCCTGTCCGGAGACCCAGCGCTGATCGCTGCAGGTAATCATCGTCTCTCTCCCCAGCCTAGCTTCATTCAGCTAAGTCGGAACAATGCTTTGTGCTTTCTTCGGAGATGACAAGTGATAGGATTAAATTGTGGTTTGGGAAGTTTTCAAATGCTAAAAATATATAGATATATTCCAGCACGTTTAAATGGCACTGTCCTTCAGGACCACACAGGGGTGGGGTGGCCATCAGCATTTGTGCTGTGGATGAATGGGACCGTCCACCCCCTGAGCCCCATGGAGCCGGCGGAAAGATCACAGGGCTGCTGAATTTCGAATTCTCCATTTCAGCTTTTTCTTGCTTTAAGAAAAGTGCATGTGCCCATGTTAATGTTTCATATCTAGGAATTTCCTAGGTTTAGCCTGAGGCTAACTAGAAATATCAGCGACTCTGGAGAGATCTGACAAAGCAACAGCAAGGGAAAAAAAGGGAATAGCTTCCGCCTGAGGGTCTGCAGGAAAATCTCCAAACGTGAGGCAAAATGCCACCAATGGGGTTATTTCAAAAGGCCTTTTCCGTATTTAATATTTTGAGCTATTATGTTTCCATCTTTATCTTTTCCTTCCTTTGCTTGTGACTTGGAGGCTGCCCTCTCGGCTCCTTATTTGCTCATTTATGGGTTCGTATCAGTCCTCTAGGGACTAAATAGCACAGAGGATTTCTGCTCGTGACCTGAAAGCCAGAAGCCCAGGGAGGCTGGGAGAGGCTTGAAAGGAAGTCCGGGAGGCCACAGAGGAGAAGCGGAGAAGGACAGGTGGACAGGTGCTTTCTCCCGCGTTCTCCCGAGGCTGGTCCCCCACGGCCCTCTCCCTGCAGCCCCATCAGCACCCCCCCGGACAGGGGGCAGCCCTTGGGAGAGTGCTGCTGGCCTGGCTTCTGATGTGCTGGCCTCGCGCCCTGGGTAACCGCACAATCACGCAGCCTCTCCCCGCTCTAAGGGGATGCGTTGCTCGGCCCTCCTGGGGGGCTGCCTCAGTGTCCCTGCTCAGAGCTCCAGGTTTTAACCCCGGCCTGGAGCCTCCCCTGAGCTGCCGTCTTCTTGGCTGGAGCCTGATCAGTGTCGTGGCAGCTAACTGCCCCTGCCCGTCTCTCTCCCCAGCCTAGCTTCATTCAGCTAAGTCGGAACAATGCTTTGTGCTTTCTTCGGAGATGACAAGTGATAGGATTAAATTGTGGTTTGGGAAGTTTTCAAATGCTAAAAATATATAGATATATTCCAGCACGTTTAAATGGCACTGTCCTTCAGGACCACACAGGGGTGGGGTGGCCATCAGCATTTGTGCTGTGGATGAATGGGACCGTCCACCCCCTGAGCCCCATGGAGCCGGCGGAAAGATCACAGGGCTGCTGAATTTCGAATTCTCCATTTCAGCTTTTTCTTGCTTTAAGAAAAGTGCATGTGCCCATGTTAATGTTTCATATCTAGGAATTTCCTAGGTTTAGCCTGAGGCTAACTAGAAATATCAGCGACTCTGGAGAGATCTGACAAAGCAACAGCAAGGGAAAAAAAGGGAATAGCTTCCGCCTGAGGGTCTGCAGGAAAATCTCCAAACGTGAGGCAAAATGCCACCAATGGGGTTATTTCAAAAGGCCTTTTCCCGTATTTAATATTTTGAGCTATTATGTTTCCATCTTTATCTTTTCCTTCCTTTGCTTGTGACTTGGAGGCTGCCCTCTCGGCTCCTTATTTGCTCATTTATGGGTTCGTATCAGTCCTCTAGGGACTAAATAGCACAGAGGATTTCTGCTCGTGACCTGAAAGCCAGAAGCCCAGGGAGGCTGGGAGAGGCTTGAAAGGAAGTCCGGGAGGCCACAGAGGAGAAGCGGAGAAGGACAGGTGGACAGGTGCTTTCTCCCGCGTTCTCCCGAGGCTGGTCCCCCACGGCCCTCTCCCTGCAGCCCCATCAGCACCCCCCCGGACAGGGGGCAGCCCTTGGGAGAGTGCTGCTGGCCTGGCTTCTGATGTGCTGGCCTCGCGCCCTGGGTAACCGCACAATCACGCAGCCTCTCCCCGCTCTAAGGGGATGCGTTGCTCGGCCCTCCTGGGGGGCTGCCTCAGTGTCCCTGCTCAGAGCTCCAGGTTTTAACCCCGGCCTGGAGCCTCCCCTGAGCTGCCGTCTTCTTGGCTGGAGCCTGATCAGTGTCGTGGCAGCTAACTGCCCCTGCCCGGCCCGGCCCCGGCCTGGGCTCCCGCCAGCAGAGTTGTTTCCCCAAGTCCCTTACGTGTCCCTCTGAGCCCAGCAGGCTAGCCCCCATGCATCTCAAGCCCCGGCTGATCGTATGTATGAAGGGGCAAGAAGGAAGCAGGGTGGCTATCAGGTCTTCCTCTATCCTTCCACTTCCAGGGAAGAAGCCCCCAGTGCCCCCAGCCTCCCACAGGTGGAGGAGCAGCTCCGTCTCAAGCATCCCACCGAGGAGGGAGGAGCCCAGCACAGGGTGGGTTTGCTAACCGTGCTTGGCAGCTTCGGGGCGGGGAAAGAAACAGCACGAGAACTTGAGTCCAGGGCCTGCCCTTCCTGGGAGTGCCTGTGAGCACAGGCAAGGCCCCAACCTCTCTGGGCTCAGAGGGCACATCTGTGCACCGCAGCAGGGCTGACGACCTGCTTCTCAAGACTGCTGGGGGGCCCTTGGATGGAGGCGGCGGGCCCTGGGTTAAGCTCCCAGAGAGTGAGGGCCAGCCCCAGCGCCTCTCCGGGATCCTCAGAATCAAGCAGTCTAGTTACAGTCAGGTCCCCCTTTGGAGAAGAATGGCTGTTTAAAAGCAGAGAGCAGGGACTGAGAAACAGGGTCCTGGCCCCCGCGTGAGCTGGCAGGGCCCCGAGAGAGGTCTGGTCCCGAGAGATGGCTGTCTCCTTCACGCCTTGTGTCTGAGCACGAAGGCCTGGACCCCAGTGGCGTGGCGCTTCTCTCTTTAAGGAAGGAAGGAACCGAAGCGAGTGGATGGAACTCCTTCGAGGAAACAGATACTGAAGGCCGGGGTGCTTCTGGAAACACCTCAGGAGCCTTTGCAGGGAAAATCAAAGTTGCAACAAGACCCATAATTGGAGCCCCCTTTATTACTTTAATTACCCTTCTTGGAGACCAGGGAAGGGCTTCCCCAGAAGCTTTTACCATCCTGTACTATGGCCGCGGGTGTCTCAGGGCTCCACGCAGAGTGCAGGGACCTTGTCACTCACGTGTGGCTGTGCAGGCTGACTGGGAGCTGGCTCTGCGGAGGGGTGGGGCAGGACCACGATCTGCTGGGGGCGTGAATGGAAGGTGGCTCGTCTCCAGGCTGCCTTCCAGGTCCTGCCTCCCGTGGGAAGGACATGGGAGTGAAGGGAAAATCACTCCAGTAACCGGGAACATAATTGTTGGGAAATTCATGCAAAATGAGGATTTTTTTAAAAGATTTTTTTTTGATGTGGACCATTTTTAAAGTCTTTACTTTGTTACAATATTGTTTCTGTTTTAGGTTTTGGTTTTTTGGCCAGGAGGCATGTGAGAGCCTAGCTCCCAGAGCCGGGTTCGAACCTGCACACCTTGCACTAGTAGGTGAAATCCTAACCACTGGGCCACCAGGGAAATCCCCCAAATGGTGCTTGTTAATGTGTTGATTACACGTGGTGGGGCCTACAGTTGGACATTTGGAAGATCTGTGCTCGAAAAGCCTTGGAGAGAGCCTGACCCACACCCTCAATTGACTGAAGAGGGTGCACAGGCGATGTGACCCCTCCAGGCTCACACAGCGGTAGGGGGGCAGGTGAGACACGAGGAGGTGCCCGGGGGGGTTGCCTGGGAAAAGTGGGGGAGATAAGTGTTCCTTCTAAGTGTCGTGGCTTCCCACACCTGACAACTGCTGCTCCTTCCCAGCCAGACCTCTCAGGACCGCTGGGCATTGCGTTGTGCTCCCACCCCTTGGCCGTGGCCCCGCTCCCACTCCTTTCTCCCCTTGGTGGGACCAGTGTCCAGCCAGGCATCCTGGGGTCAGCCATCCAAGGAGTGCCTCAAACTACTCCTGGCCAAATTCAGAGACCCCAGAGCCCTGCCAGGTGAGAGGACACAGTGGTGGTTATGGCCAAGCCCAGAGGAGGGCCAAATAGCCCACGCAGAGCTGACAGCTGGTCAGGGCTGGAGGAAGGGACACAGGGAGCAGGGGGGCTGGGGATCTCTCAGAGGGTCCCACAGGGGCCAGGGCCTTGGGGGCAGACAGTCATTCCCCGGCTGGGGCAGTGTGAGGGTGGGCTGGCATTTGCCCCAGGGAGGTGCCCACTGTGGTCTGGTGAATGCACAGTGGGAGCACTGGAGAAGTCATTCGAGGCCTTAGCATTTATCCCTGCGAATGGCTGCGCTGGTGGACGACTCCCGGGGCTGGGGCTCAGGGGAGGGAGAGGCAGCCAGGCCCTAACTCACTTGGTCGCCACCAGGTGGGTCGCTTACCTGAGAGAAAGCTCTGATAGCCTGGCCAAGGAGAAAGAGGCCCCACGCCAGGTGCCCCGGGTCTCATCGTCAGGGCCTCAGGGAAGGCTGGCAGGCTGGCGACAAGGAATGTGTGCCACCTGGCAGAACAGAGGTGCTAGAATATGCTCAGCCCCCAAGGTGGGTGATCGCTGGGGCACCTGCAGTTCACCTTGGTTGAGGTGCAGGTCCAAGGGCTCGAGGGCCAGGTGACCAGGTCTGGGATAGGAAGGCTCAAATTCTCTAGAATGAGAGCAAGATGGAAATTTCTAAAACCAGGGGCCCTGGAATGCGGAAGCAGAGGGCTTTGTGCCTGGCTAGATATGGGCAAGTGTGAGGGTTAGGGGATTCTTTGGTGGGGGTCAACTTGGGTCTCTCCCAACCCTCAAGCTATCCTAGGGGGAAATGTAGGGGCGGTTCAGGTTGCCGGAAGTGGGAGATAAGTGTTCCTTCTAAGTGTCGTGGCTTCCCACACCTGACAACTGCTGCTCCTTCCCAGCCAGACCTCTCAGGACCGCTGGGCATTGCGTTGTGCTCCCACCCCTTGGCCGTGGCCCCGCTCCCACTCCTTTCTCCCCTTGGTGGGACCAGTGTCCAGCCAGGCATCCTGGGGTCAGCCATCCAAGGAGTGCCTCAAACTACTCCTGGCCAAATTCAGAGACCCCAGAGCCCTGCCAGGTGAGAGGACACAGTGGTGGTTATGGCCAAGCCCAGAGGAGGGCCAAATAGCCCACGCAGAGCTGACAGCTGGTCAGGGCTGGAGGAAGGGACACAGGGAGCAGGGGGGCTGGGGATCTCTCAGAGGGTCCCACAGGGGCCAGGGCCTTGGGGGCAGACAGTCATTCCCCGGCTGGGGCAGTGTGAGGGTGGGCTGGCATTTGCCCCAGGGAGGTGCCCACTGTGGTCTGGTGAATGCACAGTGGGAGCACTGGAGAAGTCATTCGAGGCCTTAGCATTTATCCCTGCGAATGGCTGCGCTGGTGGACGACTCCCGGGCTGGGGCTCAGGGGAGGGAGAGGCAGCCAGGCCCTAACTCACTTGGTCGCCACCAGGTGGGTCGCTTACCTGAGAGAAAGCTCTGATAGCCTGGCCAAGGAGAAAGAGGCCCCACGCCAGGTGCCCCGGGTCTCATCGTCAGGGCCTCAGGGAAGGCTGGCAGGCTGGCGACAAGGAATGTGTGCCACCTGGCAGAACAGAGGTGCTAGAATATGCTCAGCCCCCAAGGTGGGTGATCGCTGGGGCACCTGCAGTTCACCTTGGTTGAGGTGCAGGTCCAAGGGCTCGAGGGCCAGGTGACCAGGTCTGGGATAGGAAGGCTCAAATTCTCTAGAATGAGAGCAAGATGGAAATTTCTAAAACCAGGGGCCCTGGAATGCGGAAGCAGAGGGCTTTGTGCCTGGCTAGATATGGGCAAGTGTGAGGGTTAGGGGATTCTTTGGTGGGGGTCAACTTGGGTCTCTCCCAACCCTCAAGCTATCCTAGGGGGAAATGTAGGGGCGGTTCAGGTTTTGCCACTTGCCAGCTATTTTGTGTCACCTTCCCATTCCCACCTACTTCCTCTGCTGACGTCTTATTCCCTAAGATGATATCTAGAGCTGGAGCTTCTGGGAGGGCATTAGGGTCAGATGCGTTCATGCGGGTGGGGCCCCCACAGGGGGATTAGTGTCCTTGTAAGGAGAGGCACCAGAGCTATACTTGCTTTCTGTCGTGTGAAGACACAAAGAGAAAGTGGTCAGCTGGAAGTCAGGAAGAGCTCTCAGCAGAAATGCAGCCTGTGAGCAGACGTTTAAAGCCCCCCAGGGATGGTATTTTGTTCCAGCAGTGTGAGCAGACGAATGCACAAGCCATAGGGTGATCTCTGAACTGCTCTGAATTGTAGACCACAGATTCAGAGAGGAAGATCCAGGGGTGCTTTTGTTTGGCTCTGCTCAGAACGCAGCACCCCTTTCTCTGGGGGAACTCCTCTCCAGTTATGTGGCTCTGGCAGTCCAGCTGGACAAATTCCGTTCTTACGAGGACTGTTGGCCTCTGAAAGCACTTGACAGAGTGCTGGCCTAGAGGAGGCACTGGGCGAGCATCCTCTCTCCCCTGCTTCCTCCCTGTCCACCATCGCAAGGGACCTGGGGCCAGGAGGCAAGACTAGACCCTGTGTCCGGTGAGACCAGGCCATGGTGCCCCGTGAGCATTGGGTGGATACAAAGTAGTGGAGGGGAAGAGCTCTGAAGTCCATCTGGATTTTGCATCTTATTCACCCTCCGTGGCTGCCTCTGTTTGAGCCTCTGGTTCCTTACACTTCACCAGAGGGAGGGCAAGGAGATCTCAGGCTTCTTCTGGAGGCTCTGAACCCCTGGGGCCAGCATCTACCGCCATCTGGGGCGCTGGCTGGTTCTGCGTGCAGGAATGGAGGAGGCATGCTCAGGGACCTTGGTGGAGGTCTGGGGTGGGCGCTGCCCGATTACCCCCTCTGGGGAAGAAGCTTTCTGTGAGAGCGTGAAGCTCAGAGGCCAGAGGAAGACCAGGGCTCAGCAGCTCAGAGGCCATACGGCCAAAATCCAAGTGGGAATAGATTTAGCATCTGGCAAGAATACTGTATTAAGAGGCAATTTTTCATCTGTTAGAAATCCATTAGGAAATTAAAAATCTAGGCTGTGACTTTAAAATATGGAATGGAATTTTCTTCAGAGCCCCTGAAGGTAAGTTTTTTCCCTGTGGTTAATACTGAAATCCAATGAATCTAAATCCCCTTGGCCGAGAATAATGCTCCTAGAGGCGGCAGCTGCTGCTTAACCGTTCGCTGACTTGAGCCTAAGATCATAGTTTCAGAAATGCTAACAGAAGATCTGGCAGTCTTTGCCCTGGGCTGGACCTAGAGCTGTACTCACAAGTGTGAGGAGACGTTTAAAGCCCCCCAGGGATGGTATTTTGTTCCAGCAGTGTGAGCAGACGAATGCACAAGCCATAGGGTGATCTCTGAACTGCTCTGAATTGTAGACCACAGATTCAGAGAGGAAGATCCAGGGGTGCTTTTGTTTGGCTCTGCTCAGAACGCAGCACCCCTTTCTCTGGGGGAACTCCTCTCCAGTTATGTGGCTCTGGCAGTCCAGCTGGACAAATTCCGTTCTTACGAGGACTGTTGGCCTCTGAAAGCACTTGACAGAGTGCTGGCCTAGAGGAGGCACTGGGCGAGCATCCTCTCTCCCCTGCTTCCTCCCTGTCCACCATCGCAAGGGACCTGGGGCCAGGAGGCAAGACTAGACCCTGTGTCCGGTGAGACCAGGCCATGGTGCCCCGTGAGCATTGGGTGGATACAAAGTAGTGGAGGGGAAGAGCTCTGAAGTCCATCTGGATTTTGCATCTTATTCACCCTCCGTGGCTGCCTCTGTTTGAGCCTCTGGTTCCTTACACTTCACCAGAGGGAGGGCAAGGAGATCTCAGGCTTCTTCTGGAGGCTCTGAACCCCTGGGGCCAGCATCTACCGCCATCTGGGGCGCTGGCTGGTTCTGCGTGCAGGAATGGAGGAGGCATGCTCAGGGACCTTGGTGGAGGTCTGGGGTGGGCGCTGCCCGATTACCCCCTCTGGGGAAGAAGCTTTCTGTGAGAGCGTGAAGCTCAGAGGCCAGAGGAAGACCAGGGCTCAGCAGCTCAGAGGCCATACGGCCAAAATCCAAGTGGGAATAGATTTAGCATCTGGCAAGAATACTGTATTAAGAGGCAATTTTTCATCTGTTAGAAATCCATTAGGAAATTAAAAATCTAGGCTGTGACTTTAAAATATGGAATGGAATTTTCTTCAGAGCCCCTGAAGGTAAGTTTTTTCCCTGTGGTTAATACTGAAATCCAATGAATCTAAATCCCCTTGGCCGAGAATAATGCTCCTAGAGGCGGCAGCTGCTGCTTAACCGTTCGCTGACTTGAGCCTAAGATCATAGTTTCAGAAATGCTAACAGAAGATCTGGCAGTCTTTGCCCTGGGCTGGACCTAGAGCTGTACTCACAAGTGTGAGGAGACCCCCGTTAGCTGCCAGGAGCCACCGGGGCCCTCCGGGCATTGAGCTGGGGCCTTGGAGGCAGGAAGGGCCGCCTGCCAGGCACTCAAGAGCTGCTCAGATCCCACCTCAGGCTGGTTTGGGAGACAGGAGAGACGCAGTGCACAAAGGCGCAGGTCAACCAGGGCAAGTTACAGTTCAACTGGTTAGTCTTTGACTAGGGAAGTTAATGCCCAACCAGGTCAAGTTCATGTGCAACCAGGGAAACCAGTGTACAACCAGGTTGTTGCTATATAACCAGATTAAGTCAGTATTTTTTTTAAATTTTGGCCAATTTTATTGGTCTTTCGTTTATCTATTTCCATCCATCTTCGTTCCTCGGCCTGTGTGGGCCTCCCATCGCAGTGGCCTCTCTTGTCGCAGAGCGCCGGCTCCGGGCGCATGCGCTGCAGAGTGCTGGCTTGTAATTGGACACACCAGTCCAGCTGCTCCAGCATGTGGAATCTTCCCGTGCCAGGGATCGAACCAGTGCCCCTTGCACTGCAAGGTGGACTCTGTACCCACCGGACCACTGGGGAAGCCCTAAGTTAGTTTTTGACAAGGACTAGTTAGTGTACTCCAAGGTCAAGTTAGTATATGTCCACATGCCACAACTAAAGATTCCACGTGTCGCACACTAAGACCTGGTGCAGCCAAAATAAAGAAAAAGAGAAAAACCCCACACAGGCTCTTCGAGGAGAGAAACAGAAGCCAGCTTCCCTGAGAGAAGGTTCTTAAATCCCTGGGTGCTTCTTGTCTTCTGTCGAGTTCCTCTCTCTTCTCCCTTGCCTGGACTCTTTCCTCCCCTCCGTGGGGGCGTGCCCATTTTGCCTGGAGAACTCCTGGGCACCGGGAAGCACCCCGGCTGCCATGGCTTTGGTGCCATCCGCATCGATGAGTGGAGATTATTCCACAGGTGGCACACACACACCCCACGACCACCACCGTTTCCTGTTTTTCTTTGCTGTCAAGCCTGCCCGCCTCCTCTTCACACCAGCAGCCTGTTAAGCACAAGGCATCTGAGCATCCCACTCTTCTCCAGCGGAGCTCCATCTCCCCCCTCATTTCCGTCTATTGTTCAGAGAGGATGTGTTTGATGCTGTGTGTATGTGTGTGTGTGTTCCTAACGGAGGAAACGGCTGCAAGATGCTGTTTCTCAGGTTTATCAGTAAAGGCAAGACTAATTCCTGGGCAGAAACTAAGAGAGGAGGCCCTCCCCTGTGTCCGTCTTCTGGGTGTTTTTAAAGCCCTGAGCACGTGTTTGCAGAATGCCCACATCCCCAGGCCTTCATCCATCCCTGAGCAACGCTTGGGCAAAAAACGAAGAAAAAGAAAACCCACACCCACATCCTGGGGAAGCTGGTGACTGGCAGGTGGCGAGGGGTTGGGGGGAGCAGGGAAAGCAGCCGCCATCCGCGGAGCTCTCGCTGGGGCCCAGGACCGTGCCCCATAGCCCTTTCTTCCCTGCCAGCTGGGAGGCAGCTTCCATTTTGTAGATGAGGAAGTCGAAGCTCAAATAGGGTGTGACACATCTGTGAAGTGGGGAAGTCAAGATCAGAGGCCAGGTCGGCCGGGGCGGGGTCACCAGGCCAGGCTGACTTTGGAAATAAGCAAACCCGCAGAAGAAACATTCACGGGCCAGGAGCTGGGTGTGAGCCCGCTGCTGGGCCTGTGGGGACCCAGAAGGGCTCAGGGAGGGGTCAAGAGTGAAGAGGAGGCTCCCAGGCCTAGCGGGCCTTGAGCCAAGTGGAGAGGTGGCTGGTCCTGTGCTCCAGAGGGACTCCGGGCACCTGAGCTGGCTACGATTCTCATCCTGACCAGAGGCTCCGAGGAAACAGGGCTCCAGGCTCTGCCCAGGGATCCAGGAGGCCGAGCAGGACCGGCCCCGCACGGGGGACTGTCCTGTGACCTGAAGGGGACCTGTCTGGATCTGTTTCCTTGGGAGCAGAAGATGTAAGCCGTCTTTCTCAGCTCCGTGGGGCCCGGTCTTAGTCGCACACTCCCAGGGGGAAGGGGGTGGCTTCGGCCATCCTTAGAGCAGCACTGTGCTCTGGTGACCTGGCCCCACTGGTGCGAAATGAAGGGACCCAGGAGGACGAGAGCCCGTCTTAGGCCGCAGCTCAGACACCAGGCGGAGGCAGGGGATCGGCCCTCTCCTGGTCACTGCATGCTGGTCCCGTGCCTGATGTCACCAGCCCTGCATCCAAATCTGCCTGGCCCAGGCAGCCTGGGGAGCTGCCTTCCAGCTCAGGCTCCGAGACAAACTCTCGGCGTGACCCAGACACACTGCTCTCTTCTCCCCGCCTCTGTTTAGGCAGGATGTTTAGGGAGGCCGGGGGACAAACAGTGACCGAACATGATCCCCAACCAGGGACTGAGCCTGTTCCCTTGGCAGAGAGCTTTAAAAGCACAACCAATGCCGTTCCCCAGGCCCAGAGACTGACGTGGTTTTCAGGTGGGACTCGGTTATTCCTGCCTTTAAAAACCTCCGCCCTCTGATCCTAAGGCACGGCCAAGGTGGAGAGCGGGGGGCCTGGCTAGGGCAGGCCGGTCTCCTCTGGGCCTCACCTGGGGAGGGGCTTGACTTTGGGAAGGAGAAACCAAGTATTTGAAAGTCAGAATTGTTTTCACCTCTCATGCTCCTGTTGATTCGTCCTTCAAATCAAAGATTGGCTAAAGCTTTCATAAAATTACAGATGAGGGTAAGAGCGGCGAGAATTGCGTGGCCCCATAGGGCAGCCACTAGCCACACGTGCTGACTTAAGTGGACAAAAATGAAATAAAATGAAAATTTCACTTCCGCCATGTTCAATGCCCCCGAGACTAGTGACGGCTGGGGAGGACGGCCCGGGCGCAGGCTCTGTCTATCATCACAGAGGATTCTGCTGGATGGGCTGATCCAGAGACTAGACCTCCGTCCCGTCCTGCCTTCTTGCAGATGGGGAAACTGAGGCCGGCCGTGGCTCAGGGTCTCAGAGCTGAGTGAGGCTCGGGGTCTGGGGTCCTGACCTTCTGTCCCACATCCTCCGCTCTAGGAGAACTGGGGGAAGGACTTTCGACATTCAAGACTGGAGTTTTCCCAATCCACATGTTTTTTTTCTCAATATCTGCCTCCCTGCTGAACAGGCTGAGCTGGTGCCGGCCTTCCCTGCGAGTGCCTGGCACGCACCAGGTGCCCAGATAATTACTGACTGAATAATGAAGATCAGGAAGGTGGCTGGAACCCTGCAGAGAGCGAAGCCGGGGCTGCAGGAGAAATCTTTGAAGAAGCAGTTTGGGGAGGAGGGGGAGGAGAGGGAGCACCAGCCAGCGAGGGAGACAGGTGGCCCCTCAGGAGGAGGATGACCACAGGCTCCTAATGCTGCCCAAGGGCCACGCTCAGGACACAGGGGCGGGAGGCATCAGGGGACACTCGTGGGTGAGGGCTGGTGGGGCCAAAGCTATTGGCTGCCTCTGAACAGCCACGTTTGCTTGGACCTTGGTCAGCGCCTGGCTGCATCCTGTCCTCTGGGACCTTCTATGGCAGGTGTGTCCCAGAGAACTTCCAAGTTCACAGATGCCGGCAAAGGCCGGCTGCACAAAGCCCCCTGCCCCCACCGCCCGCCCCCACGCAGGTGACTGGAAGAGGGGCCTCGCCCGCAGCCTTTCCCCTGGGGGCCTGGGGCCTGAGACAGGGCAGGACGGGCCCTCTTCCTCCGCCGGCCTCTCCGGCCAGGCTGACACTCAGTCCTGGGGGCTGCTTCCGAAGCTGAGCCTGGTGGAACAGGGGTCTTCCTGTGCCTTCCCCAGCTCCCAGCCCTGAAGCATCTTTACAAAAGGGTGTTGATTTTATCAGGTCTGGATCAGAGCCAAATCTGTTATCTGAAGACAAGGCTGAGCCGAGCTCTCCGAAACCAAAGGCCCCTCCCTCAGCATTCTGCTCCAGCCCCATCCTCTCCCCACTCCCCCCCACCTTCTAGTTCTCAGGCTGAAGGGAAATTCAGATGGAGGGTATCTTTAGGATAACATAGAGTATTTTTTTAAAGTGCTATTTCATTTTCTATTCTTTTTTTAAAAAATCCTCTGTGGAACATATGACTATTAGGGTGTTGTTGTTTTTTTTTTAAGTATTCAGGAGGCTGAACTAGGGGCAATTAGAACAGTCACTTAAAATATTCCACCCCGGTTCTCTGAAAGTGATGTGCTAAAGGTGATGGAATTAGCATGGGAGCAGGGTTCCCAGCAGAAGGAGAAAGAAGGGTGCTGCTTCGCCACACTGTGCTCCAGTCTGTGAGCCGGCTGGAGGAAGCACTGTCGGGAGGGAGGACGGTGCTCTCCTGCCCGCGGCAGGATTGAGCTGTTGCAGAACACATGGCATCTTTACCTCCCTAGGGATTGCTGGGAAGGGAGTCAGGGTCGCTCTCTGAGAGGCATGCTCTCTCCATCCTTGGGACAATCCCTCAAGAGCTCAGCGCATGGACTGGGGGACTGACTGCCACCCCATCACCTCTCTCCATAGATGGCCTTGCACCTGCTTCAAGCAGAGAATTAGAGTGACTGAGGAGACCGTCCACAAGCTTCCCACCCACCTGCCTGTTTGCCTTCCCAATTTTGGTCTTCTCTCCTTGAGCTGTGGACCAGCCACCTATGTTCTTGGGTACCAGACCCCATCTTGTCTCTCCTGCTCTGAAAACACTACATTAACAAGCTCCCATCCCTCCACCCGCCTCAGGCCTTCCTTTCTCTATGGGTTCACTCCCATCAATATCCTACCATGCTCTGCGTCTCCCTGCAAACCAGAACTCCTTGTGACCCCGCTTCCCCTCCACCTGCCACCCACTTCTGCTCCTCTTCACAGCTGGGATTCCAGAGAACTCCATCTACACTTGCTGTCTTCAACTTCTTTCTGCCTGACTCCTCCTCCTTCCCTCCCTGGTCTGGCTTTTCTCCTTACACCTGTCACTAGCATGCCACAGAACCTTAAGCATTTCTCTGATGCCCGCTGCCCCTCTAGAATTAATCTCCCTGGAGGCAGAGATCGGGTTCACGGCTATCACCTGATGACCTGGAACAGGGTGGGTCTGGAGCAGGGGCTAGACACATATTTTCAAAGTGAGTGAATGGATGAGTTCACAGATGACAAGACACTTCCACACGTGCTGGTGAGTTACTACAGTGGTTTTTCACAACCCCCCTTGCCCCTGGGACTGGTCTTGGCCTGTCTCGTTTAGCAGAAGAGGAGGCAGAAGCTAGCGGTTGGCTAGCTTCCCCTGTTGCAGGGTCAGGACGGAGGCGGGTCCAGTCCAGGTCTCTGCCTCCTGGTTTAGCGCTCTCTGCTTCACCCCACAGCTGCCCCCAGCAAAGGGCTCCCCGCCGCGTCTCTAGAGCCCCGATGGGAGCCACCAGCTCTGCAGAACGAAGCCAGGACTCAAGCTTCAGATGGCCTGCATTAACCCCATTGCCTCCTGCCTCGGCGCTCCCCTCCCCCTGTCCAGGGCTGACCTTCCGCTGACTCCCAAACCTCCCCAGATCAGCAAAAACACTGATTGTGTGATGCGTTGGTTAAGATAGTACATTTGGGGGTGTAATTATCTCAAAGGCAATTAGGTACTCAATATTTCTTACTCTGCCTGCCAGGAGAAATTAATAGAAAACCTTTCAATCGGGAACAACTGCAAAACAATTTCTGGCCCCAAAGATAATCAATAGTACCCAGCAGAGCATTCTTGAAGCTTCAGGAGGCTATTCATTTCTTGTGCTTTCAAAACCAGAGGGCACTGTTCCGTTTCCGTCTTCATCAGAAGCCCCTGCCGGCATCCTTCACACGGAGTGTTTAAGGAGACACTGAAATCACTGGTGGCTTTTTCTGACCATCCATCTCCACGTCGTCTTCCAGGGTGCAGGTGCAGAACCCCACCCAGCAGATGGTGATGACCATGTTACTAGGAACACCAGTCACTGCCTTGCCCTGAGCCTCCCGAGCTGACGCTCTAGGGTGTGAGATGGGAAGTGAGACTCTTAAGCATCCACTATGTGGTATGTTCTAGAAGCCCCCCGGGGCCCTCAGACCTGGCAACCTCCCAGGAGTGCCTCTGGAGTGGTCGATGGCATGTTCCCTCCCCTCCGGGGTGCAGGTCCCTGTCTCAGCTTCCGTGCTGTCTCAAGGACTGGTGTCCTGCCTGCTTGGTGAGGTCCCCTCGCCCTGCCCAGCTCTGGCCAGGCCCTCCCAGGGTGGAGGCTGCGTATGTGTGGAGGAGGGAGACGGGACAAAGGTTATTGTTGGATCTGGCTCTCCCTGTGCTCTCGTTTTCCAGTGTTCACATCATGTTCTGCAGGTCTAACTGACCTCCTGGTTTACAGCCCCGCCTCTGCTTCCCCCAAAAAACTAGCGGTTGGCTAGCTTCCCTGTTGCAGGGTCAGGACGGAGGCGGGTCCAGTCCAGGTCTCTGCCTCCTGGTTTAGCTCTCTGCTTCACCCACAGCTGCCCCAGCAAAGGGCTCCCGCGCGTCTCTAGAGCCCCGATGGGAGCCACCAGCTCTGCAGAACGAAGCCAGGACTCAAGCTTCAGATGGCCTGCATTAACCCCATTGCCTCCTGCCTCGGCGCTCCCCTCCCCCTGTCCAGGGCTGACCTTCCGCTGACTCCCAAACCTCCCCAGATCAGCAAAAACACTGATTGTGTGATGCGTTGGTTAAGATAGTACATTTGGGGGTGTAATTATCTCAAAGGCAATTAGGTACTCAATATTTCTTACTCTGCCTGCCAGGAGAAATTAATAGAAAACCTTTCAATCGGGAACAACTGCAAAACAATTTCTGGCCCCAAAGATAATCAATAGTACCCAGCAGAGCATTCTTGAAGCTTCAGGAGGCTATTCATTTCTTGTGCTTTCAAAACCAGAGGGCACTGTTCCGTTTCCGTCTTCATCAGACGCCCCTGCCTGCATCCTTCACACCGAGTGTTTAAGGAGACACTGAAATCACTGGTGGCTTTTTCTGACCATCCATCTCCACGTCGTCTTCCAGGGTGCAGGTGCAGAACCCCACCCAGCAGATGGTGATGACCATGTTACTAGGAACACCAGTCACTGCCTTGCCCTGAGCCTCCCGAGCTGACGCTCTAGGGTGTGAGATGGGAAGTGAGACTCTTAAGCATCCACTATGTGGTATGTTCTAGAAGCCCCCCGGGGCCCTCAGACCTGGCAACCTCCCAGGAGTGCCTCTGGAGTGGTCGATGGCATGTTCCCTCCCCTCCGGGGTGCAGGTCCCTGTCTCAGCTTCCGTGCTGTCTCAAGGACTGGTGTCCTGCCTGCTTGGTGAGGTCCCCTCGCCCTGCCCAGCTCTGGCCAGGCCCTCCCAGGGTGGAGGCTGCGTATGTGTGGAGGAGGGAGACGCGGGACAAAGGTTATTGTTGGATCTGGCGCTCTCTCCCCCTGTGCTCTCGTTTTCCAGTGTTCACATCATGTTCTGCAGGTCTAACTGGGTGAGGGAGGTTGCCAATAATGGCAACCAATGGAATGGGAAGATTTTTCATATGCTTATAGGAGCAGTGATCACGTTTATAGACCACAGGGAAGGATAACTATAGGGCAGTCAAGACAGAGGGAGAAATGTAGAGAATGTTCTACAACAAAGGCGTCTTTTGCATTGGCTTCTTGGAAAGGAGGATTCTGTTTCCTCTGGAACCAATGTAATTTCTGCACTCTCAGGCTTTCCCATCCCTCAGTCCACGAAAGTCCCACCCACCCCTTGGGTTCATCTATAAGCCCTAATGCTGGCTGTGCAGGCTGAGGCCTTGGAGATGCTGTGGGAGTTTGAAAAGTGATGGAAAAAAATGGCCACATAAGCCTTTTCTGGAAAGGAAAAGAAGGACTTATGAGCCACAGAATTTGAGGTCGGTGGTAAACTGCCAGGTTGTCTCTGGCCAGCCTAACACAGGGATGCTGGAGAGATCCAGGAAGCCTTGGGGTCCACTGGAGCACTCGGTTTCGGGGTTGTGATAATGTGGATTCAGGAGCACACGTGGAAACCATCTTTAAAACAATCCATTTAAGCTCAACTCAAGGTGTGATTGTGCATCTATGGAAGAGAATCAAGCTGTAGGAAACTGAAGATAGGAAAAGATTCATTTCTAACTATAAACCAGCGAGTCTCCCTGCTCCAGCCGTGCTCTTCCCCGCAGTGCTCCCCTCGCCACTCCACCGTAATTCGCTGCCTTCAGTCCTTCCAAAGAGCCCCACCCCACCCCTCTAGCTGAGCCGGTTCTCACACTTATGAAAAAAGAGTGGAGAAAGCCGAGGTGCGGAGAAGTGAAGCAACAGCCCGGGAACCAACCGGCAGGGCTGTTATGCAATCCCCGGGCGTGTCCGTCACCCTGCCTCCTTAGCAGAGACTCTGCAAGAGCTCTGGGGTGAACGCCACGCAAGCTTCCGGGGCGCGCCCGGCTTGCCAAACAGATCTGAGATCTCTCCCATCGTTTACTAATAAAGGGAATGGGGGGTGACGGCGATTGCGTGGTTGTGTTTTCAACTAACCATGCTCTCCAGTGACCATGTGCTGTCCCCGTGGGTGGAGAGGTGATGGGCACTGGGCCTCCGGTGGGCACTGTGTCGCATTGAAGGTCTGCTGTCCTTCTAGGCTGTAGCACACTCCCAGTGACAGGGTAGGCGATCTTCCCACGCGTGGGGAAGGTTCTTTCCCCAAGTGGGGGCATGGCGTGGACTGGTGGGCCTCCTGCTCCTACCAGATGCCAGTGCTTCCTGCCCCTGGCTCCCGAAGCCCCCTGTGGAAGACTCTGTCTCCTTCACAGCAGCCTCATGCTTTTAGACCAGGCAGTGGCAATCTGTCCGTCTGTTAACACATCTGTCCACCCATCCATCCACCACCACAGTTTCCATCAGTTCTCCACTGCCGCCGGGACAAGGGACTCCTGGCCCGTGGATTTAGGATGGCGTTTGCTCTGAGGAGTAGGAGGCCTCGATTCCAGTTGGGTTTCACTGTCACCCCATCGTTGCACACCCGGAAGGCAGAGCAGGGCCAGCTCCAGATGGGAGTCAAGGTGCTGACCGTGTTCTCCGGATCCCATCACTTCTGCAAGATGACTTGGTCCTCAGGCTCGAGGCCACACGGCCGCAGCCACTCTGGGCACCACACTGTCCCAGGGAAGAAGAGGGACCCACTCTTCTTCTGTTCCTTTCGATGGCCTTCGGCTGTGGGTTTTCTCCTCTCCCAGAGAGGCTACGAGTCACTCTGAGGAGTGAATTCAAACCCAGCTGGCCGTCTCGGTGGGTTTCAGATCAGGCCAGCCCGGTGGAAAAAGAGAAACCATGACCTTCCACGGGTCCCTGGAGTCCGAGCGACGGGGCCGCTGACCAGAGTGCTTGTATGGCGCCGCTGCCCTCCGGGCCGCGCTGAGTCTCTCTCTTGTCCCGAGCCTGGCATTCTGCAGCCAGCCAGCAAGACACAGCAGCCAGACTGTCGGTTCACCTGGCAGCTCTCCTCGCTGCCTCCACGCCCCTCCCGGAAGTGGCCTCCCCAGGGTCTTTCAAACAGTCTTCTCACTTGCTACCTAGGGTTCGATTTCTTTCTGCCCAGGAAGGAAGACAGTCAGCATAATGGCTCCCTTGTGCTCAATGTGACACCAGAGACAAGCTCCTCTCTCTGCCTGCAGGCTCCTCTTTCTCCTCCTGGTGCTCATGACCAGTGGGCCTCAGGGCGCAGCCCAGCGAGAGTCTTCTCCCTGCACTCTCCAATCCCTCCCACCCCGGAGCAGGAGGCTGGGAGGTCACATGGCTTCTGATGCCAGAGAACCTGGGCTCACACCAGAGCCGGGCTTCTCAGGAGCTGACTGGCTGAGCAGGAGTTCCACACCTCCAGGCCTCAGTGTTCTCATCTGGAAGTGGGGATAATTACTCAGAATTATCAAATGAGAATCAAAATCAAATGAGGTAAGGTGCTTGAAAAGTGCTTTGCACGCAGAGGAGAACTGTGCACATTTTGGGGTGGGAGCAGGGGCTATTCTAGGACTAGCCTTGAGGGCCAAGACCTCTGAATCCCAGGGTCCATTCCAGTTCTCCACTGGGAAAGGCTCCTGGCCCGTGGATTTAGGATGGCGTTTGCTCTGAGGAGTAGGAGGCCTCGATTCCAGTTGGGTTTCACTGTCACCCCATCGTTGCACACCCGGAAGGCAGAGCAGGGCCAGCTCCAGATGGGAGTCAAGGTGCTGACCGTGTTCTCCGGATCCCATCACTTCTGCAAGATGACTTGGTCCTCAGGCTCGAGGCCACACGGCCGCAGCCACTCTGGGCACCACACTGTCCCAGGGAAGAAGAGGGACCCACTCTTCTTCTGTTCCTTTCGATGGCCTTCGGCTGTGGGTTTTCTCCTCTCCCAGAGAGGCTACGAGTCACTCTGAGGAGTGAATTCAAACCCAGCTGGCCGTCTCGGTGGGTTTCAGATCAGGCCAGCCCGGTGGAAAAAGAGAAACCATGACCTTCCACGGGTCCCTGGAGTCCGAGCGACGGGGCCGCTGACCAGAGTGCTTGTATGGCGCCGCTGCCCTCCGGGCCGCGCTGAGTCTCTCTCTTGTCCCGAGCCTGGCATTCTGCAGCCAGCCAGCAAGACACAGCAGCCAGACTGTCGGTTCACCTGGCAGCTCTCCTCGCTGCCTCCACGCCCCTCCCGGAAGTGGCCTCCCCAGGGTCTTTCAAACAGTCTTCTCACTTGCTACCTAGGGTTCGATTTCTTTCTGCCCAGGAAGGAAGACAGTCAGCATAATGGCTCCCTTGTGCTCAATGTGACACCAGAGACAAGCTCCTCTCTCTGCCTGCAGGCTCCTCTTTCTCCTCCTGGTGCTCATGACCAGTGGGCCTCAGGGCGCAGCCCAGCGAGAGTCTTCTCCCTGCACTCTCCAATCCCTCCCACCCCGGAGCAGGAGGCTGGGAGGTCACATGGCTTCTGATGCCAGAGAACCTGGGCTCACACCAGAGCCGGGCTTCTCAGGAGCTGACTGGCTGAGCAGGAGTTCCACACCTCCAGGCCTCAGTGTTCTCATCTGGAAGTGGGGATAATTACTCAGAATTATCAAATGAGAATCAAAATCAAATGAGGTAAGGTGCTTGAAAAGTGCTTTGCACGCAGAGGAGAACTGTGCACATTTTGGGGTGGGAGCAGGGGCTATTCTAGGACTAGCCTCGAGGGCCAAGACCTCTGAATCCCAGGGTCAAAGTAGAAGCGAGTGATGAGGATGTGTCCATCCCATCCTTTCATCCTTTCCTTTTAAAAACAAAACTGAAAACCAGGCTCCATCATACACACGTGTCTTCTGCCAATTGAGTTGAGAGAAAATGTTTGGCGTGAGCTGCCCTGGAGGAAGAGGGCATCACAGGGATCTTTCTGGGCATAACTTTCCATGTGCCCCGGCGGGCTCCTCTGTCCGTGGGATTCTCCAGGCAAAAACACTGGAGTGGGTTGCCATTTCCCTTTCCAGGGAATCTTCCCAACCCAGGGATTGAACCAGGGTCTCCTGCATTGGCAGGTGGATTCTTTACCATCTGAGCCACCAGGGAAGTTCTGAAACTGATGATCAATCCTCAGTTTGAGCACATCCAATCTCGGGGTGGGCTGGGATGGACAGGGGGACACAAATAAAGGGGTTAATTACGGCACGTGGAAGGCCTTTACTAGAGAGGATCTCCTGGACACATCAGATCAATAGCTTTCTTTAAACCGTTTGGGTAATAAAACATGATGAACCGCCCAGTCTTTGGTTTCTGGGACTGGAATCCAACGTATTGTAAACAGGGCTCCCTTTTGAAACTAGTTCTTTCAGCCGACAGGAGCTGCTCACATAAGCATTGTCAAAAGTCTCGCGCACGACTGACCAGGGGAGGTGGTCTCCGTGAGCACTGAAGTCCTTGGCCATTGCTCTGGCATTTCAAAGGCTCTTTTCAAGTTTACATAGAGTTACAGTTCCCTTTCGGGGGGAGCACCCTGGTCCTGAACACGGAGCTTATGTGAAGACGAATCAGAGGCAGGCTCTTTGCACGTCCATCAATGTCTCCACTTTATTCTAGCCATTTCACAGATGGGTAAACAGAGGTGTAAAGGGGTCAAGACATTAGCCAGGCTCACTGAAGAAAAGCACATCAGGGTGAAACTCAGAACCGAAAGTTCTGTTCTGGCCTCTGCAGACCAAGAGAGAAAACAGTGCCTGTGAATCTTCCTGCACGGAAGGGCCAGGCTTGGGACGGACACCCGCACTTGTGGGATCTTCTCTGCCCAGCGGAGAGGCCTGGGCATCTTTTATTAAACAGAGGAGCATTCAACAATAAATATTTCTCTCCCATGGCCAGAGGAGTTACCACAACTGGCCCTTTCCCAGCCTGGCTGAGTCAGCAGGAAGTTAGCCAAGGTGCAGAAGACCTCGTGTTCTGTGCTGCTCCGCTGGTATTTTTGAAATCCGGAGCTGGAAAGCAACAAGGACTGAAAAACACCCTCGAACAGCGCCAGCCTTGTGGGTCCCTGATCCTGGAGACATGGGTCAGCATCTCAGGGTGCCAGGAGCCCCCGAGGGGAACAGGATGGACGGGCGGACGTCACAGGGCATTTGGGAAGGGCTCCAACTCAGCTGTAGTATCCTCATCTGAAATGAGGGGAGTCACGCCCTTTCCACCGGGCTGCGATGAGGCTGCGATTTTCTGCTGAGTGAAGAGGGTTAAGTTGGGCAGGCGCTGGCCTTGGGTTAAATCCTTCCTTCACAGGGAGGACTACTGAGCTGATTCATTGGACGAGCCCCTTTCTCTTTCTGAGCCCCTGTATAGTCCATCACTAAGTCATATTCTACTCTTTGTGACCCCCCTGGATTGTAGCCCCACCAGGTTCCTCTGTCCATGAAATTTTCCAGGCAAGGATACTGCAGTGGGTCGCCATGCCCTCCTCTAAGGGATCCTCCTGACCCAGGGATCGAACCCCTGTCTCCTGCATCTCCTGCATTGGCAGGTGGGTTCTTAACCACTGTACCATCTCGGAAACCCTTATCTGAGCCCACTGCTGCTTTATGAAACAGTGCCTCAGTATGTCCAATGTGGACCTTTACGAGGTAGGTACAGGGACACAAGGATGGATGGATCTGAAGGTACCTGTAAACTGTGAAGCCCTAGAGGAACCCGGTGTGGCTTGTTTGTGTTGGTGTTACTGTGGCCTCTGTCTGGGACACGTCCCAACCGGTGTCGGGCAGGTGCCTGTGGGATCTTTGTTATTGGTGTCAGGCTTTTAGCAGAGTCTGGGGACTCTTCACTGGGGCTTAATAGAGAAAATGGGTTCTGTTGTTCTCTGCACATAATGAATATTCCAAATAAGAATTACAAAGTTGTTTTTATGAATATTTGATCCCTCGACTCTTTAAATATCAACTCAGCTCTCAGGCTGAATTGCAAAAAGAAATAATTGTTTTTACCAGAACCCCCATGAGCAGCAGCTGCAGGCCCTGATCATAGCCTGGGAAGGGAAGACTTCATTGGGTTGACAAGATGTCACGTACAAATGTCTGCACCGTGGTCCCTGAAGCAGCAGGAGCACCATTCAGTTCCGTTTGAGGTCCACATTGAAAGCATGGACTTCCAGGTCCCGGGCCCCTCTGAGGCAGGAGGGGAGGCCCTGTGCGAGGCTGGTCTCAGGGAAGCCCCACGACAGGACACCTGGGACTCACAGAGACCCAGCCTCGGGGGGCATCGGTGGCAGGGGATGGAGCGGGCGACTTACTTCCTACACAGTCCCGGTGGGCACCTGGGGAAACATAGGTCCTCCCTCACCTCGGTGCAAAGCCAGTGGGACGTCCAGTGAGTGAAGAGGGTTAAGTTGGGCAGGCGCTGGCCTTGGGTTAAATCCTTCCTTCACAGGGAGGACTACTGAGCTGATTCATTGGACGAGCCCCTTTCTCTTTCTGAGCCCCTGTATAGTCCATCACTAAGTCATATTCTACTCTTTGTGACCCCCCTGGATTGTAGCCCCACCAGGTTCCTCTGTCCATGAAATTTTCCAGGCAAGGATACTGCAGTGGGTCGCCATGCCCTCCTCTAAGGGATCCTCCTGACCCAGGGATCGAACCCCTGTCTCCTGCATCTCCTGCATTGGCAGGTGGGTTCTTAACCACTGTACCATCTCGGAAACCCTTATCTGAGCCCACTGCTGCTTTATGAAACAGTGCCTCAGTATGTCCAATGTGGACCTTTACGAGGTAGGTACAGGGACACAAGGATGGATGGATCTGAAGGTACCTGTAAACTGTGAAGCCCTAGAGGAACCCGGTGTGGCTTGTTTGTGTTGGTGTTACTGTGGCCTCTGTCTGGGACACGTCCCAACCGGTGTCGGGCAGGTGCCTGTGGGATCTTTGTTATTGGTGTCAGGCTTTTAGCAGAGTCTGGGGACTCTTCACTGGGGCTTAATAGAGAAAATGGGTTCTGTTGTTCTCTGCACATAATGAATATTCCAAATAAGAATTACAAAGTTGTTTTTATGAATATTTGATCCCTCGACTCTTTAAATATCAACTCAGCTCTCAGGCTGAATTGCAAAAAGAAATAATTGTTTTTACCAGAACCCCCATGAGCAGCAGCTGCAGGCCCTGATCATAGCCTGGGAAGGGAAGACTTCATTGGGTTGACAAGATGTCACGTACAAATGTCTGCACCGTGGTCCCTGAAGCAGCAGGAGCACCATTCAGTTCCGTTTGAGGTCCACATTGAAAGCATGGACTTCCAGGTCCCGGGCCCCTCTGAGGCAGGAGGGGAGGCCCTGTGCGAGGCTGGTCTCAGGGAAGCCCCACGACAGGACACCTGGGACTCACAGAGACCCAGCCTCGGGGGGCATCGGTGGCAGGGGATGGAGCGGGCGACTTACTTCCTACACAGTCCCGGTGGGCACCTGGGGAAACATAGGTCCTCCCTCACCTCGGTGCAAAGCCAGTGGGACGTCCAGACTCAGGAAAGAGGCACGGCAGGTCCCCATGTGCAGCCGAGGTCAGCTGGGGTCCCTGGGTCCGGGAGACGCCCTTCTCACTTCTTGACTCCTCCCTGAGTCCATCCTCCTGCGGGTCGATCAGAGGCCAGAGGCACCACATCCAGCGTGATACCACTGGCTGGGTGTGAGCCTCGGGTGTGGCACTGTGCAGACGGGCAGGGAGGCCTGGTGGCCCCCGAGGCTCCTGGACGAGACCTCCTGACTGACGCTCCAGCCTTTTCAGAGTCAAGCTGCTGGATGGGACTCTCAGGTCACTTCTGGCTCATTTCTGGGTTGGGCGATACCCCAGTGAAAGAACTGATCGAAGGGCCAATGGGCCCCACCCCATCTCCTGCTTTGCCATTTGCAAAGCTGTGTGTCTTTGGGCAACTACCCGAGTCTCAGTTTTCCAACCTGTAAAATGGGATGGTATCTTTTTAGCTCCTCCCAGACCTTCACAGAAATAGCTTGCTGAACTCTCAGGAGTCATCGGTCAGAGCTATAGAAGTGGCAGACTGGCCATCTCTCCTGCAAACTGAATGGTTGCTTCCCAGTGTGCTGTGTAAGTTTTTTCTCTGATTTAGTTGACAATCCAAGATTACCTTTTAAATTGGGTTATTTCACAATAAAACTCAGATTTCTGGCTCCCACGCTCACGTTGAATTTTTTTTTTTTCAGAACCGTAAGTCTTTATTTGTAGACTCTGCATTGGCCTAACTTCTAGGCTATGACCTTGTAGAAGGCCTCTTCTTTCTTCAGGCTCTGATTTGCAGCTCCTCTCCCCGCTCTTGCGGGGCCTTAGCTCTCACTTCCTGCCCTAGCCAGTTTGGGCAGTGCCGAGGGAGCCCTGAGACCCAGGTCTTCTCAGGCACGAGCCCCACACGCCCTGGCCTTGAGGGCTGATGACAGCCCACGTGTCAGCCTTGCTCCTCGGCTGCCCCACTTCTCCTGTCCCTTCTTCCTTCCAAGCCCAGTCCTCTGATCTGCCTTCTCCTCCCCAGCCTGCCTCCAGTCCTAAGGCTCCAAGGCTGTACTTTCCGCTTCTTCTCAGTCTCTCACAGACCTCTGTCTTACCCAACTCACTCTAAACTCACCAAATCAGGGCCAGTCACCTTCCAGCCCTTTACGATGCCCAGCTGCTCCCCAGGCTCGTCCTCACCCCTGGGTCAAGGAAGGGGTGGGGACCGCCACAGGGGCTCCTAACTCAGGCAAGTTGGCTTGAGGGCCCATGATAAGAAATTGGGAACCGGATCCCAGACTGCTTGAAGGCGGCTGACACGGTTAGGATCATCCCATGAAAATCCAAGTATCAGGATTTCTCCGCGAGCCTTCACCACAGAAATCCAAGTCAGGCCTTCCCTCCTCCAGGCCCTCGCTCACCCTGGCACATCAGAGCGGCAGTTAAAGGCCACAGCTCCAGTGTTCAGACGGGAGCTGAGTCCCATGGGGGAGCCTGGCCCTGCCAGCAAAGCCCTGTGCCTCAGGTTCTAGAAGTCTGCGGCCATTGGCCTACTGATCATTTTGCCGCCACACTTGCTCAGACAAAGCAGAACTTATTCCAGTGGCAGCGGGAGAGGGTGCGCCCACCTTTGGTATTCAGTTTCTTCTCCAGTCGGGCTTTGTGCTCAATGGCACTGAGAATGGCCGAGTCAAACACCTCCATCAAGTTCTTCTGCATCAAGGCAGAGCACTCCAGAGAGTAGCAGGCTTGGATCTTCTCGGCCATACCCTGAGCCTAGGGTTCAGGCACCAGACCTTCCTGACCTCCCTGGTCCAGCTGCATCAGGACACTGACGTCATCCCTCAGGTCGGCCTGGGTGCCCACCAGCAGCATGGGCGCCTGGGGGGTGTGAGTGCGAATCTCCGGCAGCCATTTCTCTGTGATGCTTTGGAAGAAGCTGAGCGGCACCACACTGAAGCCAGCCAGGAGGACTTCTGTGACCGGGTAGTAGAGGGAGCGAAGGTGGTCAAAGTGCTCCTGTCCTGCTGTGCCCCAGAGCTCAATGTCCACGGGGCTCCATTGACCAGGACTTGCATGGGGAAGGTACCCAGCGCTGTGGGCCAGATGCGCGCAGGGAGCCCATTGCAGGTGTAGCTGACCGTGAGGCTGCTCTTGCCCAGGGCGCTGTCGCCCACCAGCATGCACTTGGACGCGCTGTCCCGTCGTGGGGGAGGAGTCGGGAACCGGAGCGGGGTCTCGTTTAGCTCCCGCGGGGGCATGGCTCCGGGGACAGCCAGGGAGCAGGCTCCACTGCGATTGGTGAAGCATGTTCGCTAGGTTGCGTCCTGGCTGAGTCCCACTCATGCTGTCATCAAACAAACTTGGGGGCCTCCTTGGTGATCCAGTGAGTAGAGAGTCTGCCTTGCAGTGCAGGGGGCGCCAGTTCAAGCGGCTGGACTGGTGTGTCCAGTTAGAGCCAGCGCTCTGGAGCTCATGCGCCCAGAGCCAGTGCTCTGCAACGAGAGAGGCCACTGCAATGGGAGGCCCAGACAGGCCGAAGAATAAAGATGGATGAAAAATAAACAATGACTTTAGAGGCAAAAAAAAAAAAGGATAGAAACTTGTAAGGAAGCAACTTCCCTCTAGTTAACCCTCCAGCCAAGAGTGGACAGTCCCTGGGGATATCTGGTGATGGCACTGTCCCCGGGCCACCGTGTCTGCTGCGCCTGGGCCCATTTGGGAAGTAGTGTCCACAGCACTGATGGGCGTGTGACAGCTGGGGAAGGAGACAGCGCAGAAAGGGGCCTTGGGCCTCGCCTGACACTGTGGACTAGACCCGCCTTCAGGTGCAAGGGAGGCGCTGTTGGTGTTTAATTAAGGGGCTAACATGTGTGTTGTTGTTGTGTTGGAAAGTTGCTGGCTGTGCGTGGGGAAAGAATCAGCTAGTGGAAGTCAAGAAAGGAGGCGGAGTGGAGCTAGAAGCCACTGCAGTAGGCCCAGGGAGAGACTTGAGTCCAGACCAGCAGTTCTCAGAACTGAGTAGGCGTTGAGTGGAAGGACGGTGGTTTAATGTACAGATCCCCCCGCACCACTCCCAGAGTTTCAGATCCTGGAGCCTCACCCCAGACCTACGGAAATGGAATCCCTGGTTCTGGGGCCTAGGAATCTGCATTTTTAAAACTCCCCCAAGCTTCTAAAATCAGCAGGTTTGACAAGAAGATGGTGGCCAAGGGGGTGAAAGAGCCAAGAGTTAAGGACGACCCTGGGATGCCTGGTTCAGGCTTCTGGGCAGGTGCATGGTGGGCAGTTCAGAGAGCTGGAGCTGGAAAGGATGAAGTCGGTCTGGGCTGGACCTAGCAGCAAAGGTGAGCAGGGCAGGGGTGCAAATCACCGAGACCTGCTAGAGCCTCGGCGCCTGAGTGTGCCGCTCCCGCTACCCTCCCGTGCACGGTTTTGTAACGTGTGACTGCATTCAATGCTCAACCGGGAGTGTGAATGTATTTAGCAGGTTCAGGTATTTCACAACTAGGGCAGGCAGCGCTGCTGTAAATGTATCAAGTCAACAGCCCAGTTTTGCTGTTGGTGGGTTGGAGAGCTTACAACAGAAACAAGCAAGTGACAATGCTACCGGCTGTAAACGCCATTGGCCAAGGGTCTATTATGCAGCTAAAAGCATCCAGTTAATAGGCGATGGCCGTCAACGTTGGTAGCGACAGAGTCTTAGGTGGTGATAACAACATTATGTCTCGTTCATCACCTGTGGGTTTGTGGTGTTGCCAATGGCTGGCTATCCGCTGACTCGTGGAGGATAAAGGGCTGGTGATGCTGTCATCCCTGACGCTGCTTAGAGTCCTCGTCTGATTTCCCTTCTGAGGCTTCTGCTTGTGCTTTTGGGATCCCCAGGCTTCAATGGCGGGGAAAAGAGTTTGATTTTAGAAAGGAAATTTCCTGCTCAAGCCAGGAAATTCCAACGGGGTCATTCCCCAGACACTCACTGGATTTGTCTGCAGGGCCAGACTCTGGGCTAGGGGTTCCGCAACCCCGTTCTCACCCTCAAAGGGCTTACACTCTGTCAGATTTCCCTGGAGGGATCTCCAAAATAGAGGTCTAAAGTCTTTCAGCTCTGGCAGCATCTGGAGAGTAAGGGGACTGACCTCGGGGGCACCCCATTAGCATGGGCAGCTCTTATGTACATACACCTGGTTCAATGTTTGCTTAAAACTGGCCCTTTGCTTTCTGTGCTAAAGTTTTCAAACAGAGTTGAGGTCTGCAGCTTTAAGGAATTTGCTATTATCCTAAATCCGGTTGAGGTTTTGGATCCAGTGTAGGAAATTTTCACAAGAACCTAAATTTCACGTCGATTTGTGATGGATTAGCATACCAAAATTGGCTTAAAGTGCACTTAATGGATGCATTACTGCAAAATGGATCTGTCTAACTGGAGTATTTTTAAATTTATGAAATTGAAATGTACTTCAGGTTACCGAGCAGTCTAAATTCGTCGAAGTTGCAGGGTAGGTCATTGCTGGCAGCAGAGAGCTGAAGCCACGTCCGCTGAAACACATTTGGGAGCCTGTGCACGGAGCCCCAGGAACCCCAGTGCCCCCCGGGACAACCCACTCCAGTTCAGGACCTCTGCCTCCAGCAGCGCCTCCCCCTCATGCTGTCCCAGCGGAAACAGACTCACTTTGGGGGATAAGGTGAAGGTGAACTGAACTTCATTCCTGTCTCTGCTAAAGCATTAACTGAAAGTTAAGGAGTTAGCTGAGAAGTAAGTCCTCTGACATTTAAAAGGGGGGCATTCCTGGGCCTGGTGGTCCAGTGGCTAAGACTGCTTCCAATGCAGGGGGCTGGGTTCAATCCCTGGTCAGGGAACTAGATCCCTCATGCCGCAACTAGGATCCTGCATGCTATATCAAATACCAAAGATCTCACTTGTTGCAACTAAGATCTGACGCAGCCAAATGAAAAAATAAATGAATATTAAAATATTCTGACAGGAGGATATTGGAAGACCCCAGACGCTCTGGTCTCAGTGCTCCTATGGTGCAATGACCGAAGGCACTGTCGCCGCTGTTGAGCTGGGGCCTGTGATGAGCAGTGCCCACTGCCTGACCTTGTCTCCTTGCCCCTCGAGTGATCTGTTGTCCCCACTCTCAAACTATCAACCCAGTTCCTGAAACTGTGATTCCCATCCCTTAATTCCTTCAAAATAGACTTCCAACAGCCATGCCTCATGTAGCGACAGCTTTGTAAGATCCTAGAGAGGCAGCTTTCAAGGTCCTTCCTCCCTCCAGGTGAGGAAGCAGAGCAAGAGAGGGGCTCAGGGTCCTACAGACAGCTGACAGCAGAAGTGGAACATGGATCTCCCAAGCCTCAGCCCTTTCTGAGCAACCTGCGCGTCTGGGCACTGGAGATGGGCACTGGAGACAGACACAGCCGTGTCCACCTCTGCTCCGCTCTCACTGCACTCACCTGATCCGTGCGCCCCCTCCCTGAGTTCATTGGCACTAGTGCCCATGAAAGGTATAGCAGTGACCTTTGGTCTTTTCCTTTGTGGCTTTGTTTCCGAGCCTCAGTCCCCTCATCTGAAAAATGTGAAATCAATAATATTGGTCAAATGACGTAGCACGGGGATAATGCTTAGTGGGGTGTGGCATGTGGTGGGGCATGGAGGTCCTCATTCTAAGGAGGGCATGGACACTTAACCATTTGACTGGCGCCAACTTCACTCCAGCGTGCGGCATAGAGCAAGAGCTCAGGGAATGTCTGGTGGATGAATGAATGAGTGAACATATGAGTGAATGAATGTAAGTTGGCATGGCAGGTCTCTGGTCTTCCCATTTTCTGACGTGCTGGCGCTGTCTCAAAGAATTTTTACTCAAGTAATATTTGTTCATGAATTCCATTAACCCAGTTCAATAACAGTTCTTAGTGAACTGTTATATGCAAAACCACTTTCAATAAAGTTGATTACTAGTAATAGCTAACATCTCTGAGCTCTTACTAGGTTCTACGAGTTGTGCTTAGTGCTTTTCAAATACGATGTCATTATTCTTCACACCAGCTCACCGAGGGAGTGTTATCAGTCAGCTACTGCCCCAATAACGCTGTGTAAACAAAACTCCAACTCTCAGGACCTTGCAACAGGCGTTTTCCCACGGTGTCATGTGTTTGTAGGTCAGCAGAGGCAGTTCTGAAATCCAGATGTAGGTGGAGTCACTTGGCTCCAAGCTGCGAGTTGAGTTTGGCTCTGTTCCACAAGTGTTTTTTCTAGAACCTTGCTGGAGGAGACAGGACATGTTCTTCTCATCATCACTCCAGAGCACAAGGGAGCAAGCCCTGCCCAGCTACACGTGTCAAGTGTCTGATTCAGTCACATGCTTTGAAATGTCATTGTCTAAACCAAGTCATTTGATTAAGTCCAAAATCAAGAGATGGGGAAGGATATTTCATGCACTGTGAGGACGGAAGCTGACGATCCAATACTTGGACCACCTGATGCAAATGGCTGACTCAGTGGGAAAAGACCCCGATGCTGGGAAAGACTGAAGACTAAGGAGAAGGGGCGGGCAGAAGATGAGATAGCTAGACAGCATCACTGACTCGATGGACATGAGTTTAAGCAAACTCAGAGACAGTGGAGGACAGAGGAGCCTGGAGATCTGCAGTCCATGGGGTTTTTCCCCAGCCTCAGTCCCTCATCTGAAAAATGTGAAATCAATAATATTGGTCAAATGACGAGCACGGGATAATGCTTAGTGGGGTGTGGCATGTGGTGGGGCATGGAGGTCCTCATTCTAAGGAGGGCATGGACACTTAACCATTTGACTGGCGCCAACTTCACTCCAGCGTGCGGCATAGAGCAAGAGCTCAGGGAATGTCTGGTGGATGAATGAATGAGTGAACATATGAGTGAATGAATGTAAGTTGGCATGGCAGGTCTCTGGTCTTCCCATTTTCTGACGTGCTGGCGCTGTCTCAAAGAATTTTTACTCAAGTAATATTTGTTCATGAATTCCATTAACCCAGTTCAATAACAGTTCTTAGTGAACTGTTATATGCAAAACCACTTTCAATAAAGTTGATTACTAGTAATAGCTAACATCTCTGAGCTCTTACTAGGTTCTACGAGTTGTGCTTAGTGCTTTTCAAATACGATGTCATTATTCTTCACACCAGCTCACCGAGGGAGTGTTATCAGTCAGCTACTGCCCCAATAACGCTGTGTAAACAAAACTCCAACTCTCAGGACCTTGCAACAGGCGTTTTCCCACGGTGTCATGTGTTTGTAGGTCAGCAGAGGCAGTTCTGAAATCCAGATGTAGGTGGAGTCACTTGGCTCCAAGCTGCGAGTTGAGTTTGGCTCTGTTCCACAAGTGTTTTTTCTAGAACCTTGCTGGAGGAGACAGGACATGTTCTTCTCATCATCACTCCAGAGCACAAGGAGCAAGCCCTGCCCAGCTACACGTGTCAAGTGTCTGATTCAGTCACATGCTTTGAAATGTCATTGTCTAAACCAAGTCATTTGATTAAGTCCAAAATCAAGAGATGGGGAAGGATATTTCATGCACTGTGAGGACGGAAGCTGACGATCCAATACTTGGACCACCTGATGCAAATGGCTGACTCAGTGGGAAAAGACCCCGATGCTGGGAAAGACTGAAGACTAAGGAGAAGGGGCGGGCAGAAGATGAGATAGCTAGACAGCATCACTGACTCGATGGACATGAGTTTAAGCAAACTCAGAGACAGTGGAGGACAGAGGAGCCTGGAGATCTGCAGTCCATGGGGTTGCAAAGAGTCAGACATGAGGCTGTGACAAGAATGTAGAATATCCCCACGGGGTCAATAGTACAATTTATTGCTAGTAGGGGCTATCATGGGCTTCCCAGGTGGTGCTAATGATAAAGAATTCCCCTGCCAATGCAGGAGATATAGGAGATGCGGGTTTGATCCCTGGGTCGGGAAGCTCCCCTGGAGGAGCAAGTGGCAACCCACTCCAGTGTTCTTGCCTGGAGAATCCCATGGACGGAGGAGCCTGGTGGACCATAGTCCATGGGGCTGCAGAGTCAGACATGACTGAAGCGACTTAGCACGCACGAAGGCACGACGACAATTATAGGATCCCCAGACTGAGGCAAAGAAAGAAGTGACTCACCCAATGTCACTCAGCTAGTTGGTGTCAGCAGTAGGGGTCGAACCCAGACAATTTAATTCCAGAATTATGGAGGCCTGAGGGTGCATATAGGGAGGGGACTAGTTGTTTTCTTAAGTTACTCGCAGGTTTGTCGCTCACCAGTTGCCAGTGTCATGCACCAGCCTCTCTCACAGTCACACGTGCATCTGCTTATCCAGCTGCTCACTCACACACGTCTGGCATTTGGGTGTTCTCTCAGCTCTCTAGAAGAAGACTCAAGAGTAATTCTTGGGTGATTTTTGTTGTTGTTGTTGAAATTAATGTTAAGAGGAATAACTGCTCAATAGTTGCTCTCAAGCACCGGTATGAATACCTTTAGAAAGCCCCTGGTGGAATTCGTATCAAAGCGGCAGTGTGATATTACTTAAAAACAGTTGCTCCATGTCCAGCATGATTTCTGCCACCTGAATCTGAAAGTGACCTGGGTGGGCCCCGAGCCGTCTCCACCATGGAGCCATGTGTTTACTTGGAAGGAGGAGAGGAAAGACAGAGGCATGTGTGGCCATGGAATGCTGTTCTACATAGTCTTGCAGGAGGGGATTTCCTTCTCGGTGTTTCCACAGAACCGTCCCTGTGTTTGTTTAAACCCACTGCACACCCTGGTCGGACAGCTGCCTGGCCCAGGGCCTTCCTTCCAGACGCAGGCACAGCCAACCTTCTCGAACAGCGCCCTGCACTGTGTCCCCCACCCTCGCAATTACTTGAGTATATAAACCTCACTGAAAGGCAGGCTTTTCTTGGGAGCTAATAAATAAGCCCCAGAGCCACAACGTGTGTAAGACCTTGAAAAATGGCATCATCATCTATTGGGAATTGTGAACCCTGCAAAAAGCAGCTCATTGTATTTTCAGAAAAAGCTTTTTGTTTTTCTAAAAAAAAAAATAGTGAACAAAACTCACCAAGTGGAGTCTATATGGAAAAAGCAATCTAGTTTGAGATTCCAAGACTGGTCTCTTTGCTGCATTAATCTTTCTTTGTAGATTTGATGTGAGAGGCATTATTTGCAGGAAAATAAGATGCTGTTTCGAAGAATTCCCTTCTCATCTGAGCTTCACATTTGCCGTTATAATCCTCTGATGGTGACCTCTGCCTTAGTTGCCATGGATGCTGAGCAGAAGTTTATGACCTCGGGGTGGGCTACAGTTTCTGGGAGGTGCACGATTTTTCAGAAAGAGAGACAAGGGGTGTGTGTGGGGGGGGGGAGGGTAAGGTAAGCTCAGGACGCATCCCTCCGTGGTGTATCAGGCACTTGACACGGATGGACCTTTTTCAGCTCCACGTCTGGTTGCTTCTAGGACAAGACGCTGGACTGTGGCCATGGGGACACGGGCCGGCAAAAGGCTATGTGACGAAAGACAAGGATTATTCTTTTTTTTTTTTTCTGTCTCTGGGACCTATTTCCCGAGAGACTGGGCTTGAGTCTTTCAGATTTCAAAGTGTCTTTTCTTCAGCTGGTTTATCTTCCGTGGAGAGTCCGGGTCGACCACGGGTACCACTTCTTTGACCTCGTGCAGACCGGTGGTTTCCTGGAGCTGCCGCCCCGGGGCCACTGCGGCCGCGCTCGCGGTCCCGCTGGGCTTCCTTCACGGTGAAAGCAAACAGGCTGGGACGAAGAGCCCGGGAGAGCTTCTTGAGATCCAAAAATACAACAGAGGGCGCAGAACCCACCAGCGCCGTGGCCTTGAATACCAATGTATGGGCAGGCTCCAGACTGCCAAGTTCCTTAAGAATGTCTGTGGCCGGGTGTCCCTGGCAGACTTCAGGGGCTTCGGTTTCCTTTCCGTTCGGAATCACCGCATCGCGCACACAGTGTTTGCTCGGAAGGGGAGGGGGCGGGAAGCAAACCCGCGGCTCCGCGCGCACGCCGGGATCTCACAGTCCAGACTCGAGCTGATGTGTGTCTGCGCGACATGGGGCGGGGGGAGGGTTCTCTTCGGATGTTTCATTCGCCATCCGCACGTCACTCCCAAACTTTTCCTCCCTGCGCTCGGGGAGCCAGGTTGACGCGCCCTGCACGCGGGGCTCGGCGCGCGCCCGCGGAGCCGGAGCCGCAGAGGCTCCCGGGCTGGACCCCGGCTTCTCAGGTACAAGTTGGGTGCCAGACGCGGCGGCGGTGGCGGCGACCAGCGGCGGCGGCTGGGGGGGAGCTGTCTGGCTCCGGGCTTCGGCGCCCCTCCGCGTTCCGGCGGGGCAGCGCCGGGGGCGGCCGGGGCTGGGCGTAGGGAGTCCGGGCCGGCGGAGGCTGCGCGCAGCCGCCCTCCCCGCGGCGCTGCCGGCGCGGCGGCGGCGGCGGAGGCGACGGCCCAGGCAGACAATGAACTTGCGAACGCGCGGAGCCAAGGCAGGTTCGGGGCCCCGCGACCCTCGGCCCAGTCTCCCCGAGGCGATCGCAGCCCCCAGCGGAGGGCGTCGGCTCGCCGCCGATCCTGGCCGCGCTCTGGGCGACCCGCTCGCCGGGGACCCAGCGAGCAGGGCTGCCCCGTGGCGGCGGCGCCCGGGCTCTCACGCCCCCCTCCCCGGCTCGGGAGAATGCGGTCGGAGCGCGGGGGCCCGGGACTCGGCGGAGGGGTGGTGGCGCTGCGGGCTGCCGGAGGCCGGCTGGGGGCGCACGCCTCTGGGCACCCACGGGCCAGCTGTCCAGGAGGACGGCCCCCGGAGTCGGAATCGGGGCGGCGCGCTGCGGGCGGAGGACCGACGGAGAGACAGCTGGGTGCTTTCTCCTTAGGAGCGCGCGTGGGGTGAGGGTGGGGGTGGGGATCCCCCAGCCGCGCGCTCCGCTCCCCCGCGCACTTTGAAGTTTCCAGGCGCGGCCCGGGGCAGGTCGCCGTGCAGCCGCCCCTCTCTCCCCGATTCTGGGTCGGAACCACCTTCCCGCCCCGGCTCCGGTCCCGCGGCCGCACAGCCCCGGGAGGCGTGGGGAGAGGGTCCCAGGCGCCGAAGCCTGTGGGCCCGGGTTCCGGGAGGGGGACCGCGGGGGCGGGCTAGGGAGGCGACGGGGGCGCGGCGAGGCCCGGAGCGGCCGGAACTTTTGCTCCCCGCCCCCTCCTTCGATCCCCGCCCTCCGTCGCCTGTCCCCTCCCAGCGCCCCGCCGCAGCTCGGGAGGCGGCGGGACTCGGAGTAGCCGGCGCATCCCGGCGGCGGCGGCGGCGGCGTCCCCGGCCGGCCGGGCGCGGCGAGCTGAGGGCTGCAGGTCTGAGCCGCGCGGAGCGGCGGAGCGGCCGGGCGGCGGGGGCTGCGGGGCGGCGAGGCTGCGGGGAGCCGGGGAGGCAGCGGCCCCTCCGCGGGGGCGACGCTGCCGATCGATCGTGATGGAGCGCGGGTCTGTCGGGTTGTGCGTGCGGGTGGAGAGGACTCGGAGGCGGTGGGCGGATGGGGGACGTGTCGTGGCGCAAGCGGCCCCCTTGGAACCCCCTAGGATCTCTGGATGGAGGCGCCCGGGAAAAGCGAACCTTGCCTTTGGGGGAATGAATGAAGAGCTGTGGAAGCGCCTTCCGACTCCTCCGGGTGAACGGATTGGCCGGCGCGCGCGCGCGCGTGTGCGTCTGTGTTTAGGATTCGGAATAGCCAGGGGGGTGGGCGGCTCGCCGCCGATCCTGGCCGCGCTCTGGGCGACCCGCTCGCCGGGGACCCAGCGAGCAGGGCTGCCCCGTGGCGGCGGCGCCCGGGCTCTCACGCCCCCCTCCCCGGCTCGGGAGAATGCGGTCGGAGCGCGGGGGCCCGGGACTCGGCGGAGGGGTGGTGGCGCTGCGGGCTGCCGGAGGCCGGCTGGGGGCGCACGCCTCTGGGCACCCACGGGCCAGCTGTCCAGGAGGACGGCCCCCGGAGTCGGAATCGGGGCGGCGCGCTGCGGGCGGAGGACCGACGGAGAGACAGCTGGGTGCTTTCTCCTTAGGAGCGCGCGTGGGGTGAGGGTGGGGGTGGGGATCCCCCAGCCGCGCGCTCCGCTCCCCCGCGCACTTTGAAGTTTCCAGGCGCGGCCCGGGGCAGGTCGCCGTGCAGCCGCCCCTCTCTCCCCGATTCTGGGTCGGAACCACCTTCCCGCCCCGGCTCCGGTCCCGCGGCCGCACAGCCCCGGGAGGCGTGGGGAGAGGGTCCCAGGCGCCGAAGCCTGTGGGCCCGGGTTCCGGGAGGGGGACCGCGGGGGCGGGCTAGGGAGGCGACGGGGGCGCGGCGAGGCCCGGAGCGGCCGGAACTTTTGCTCCCCGCCCCCTCCTTCGATCCCCGCCCTCCGTCGCCTGTCCCCTCCCAGCGCCCCGCCGCAGCTCGGGAGGCGGCGGGACTCGGAGTAGCCGGCGCATCCCGGCGGCGGCGGCGGCGGCGTCCCCGGCCGGCCGGGCGCGGCGAGCTGAGGGCTGCAGGTCTGAGCCGCGCGGCGCGGCGGAGCGGCCGGGCGGCGGGGGCTGCGGGGCGGCGAGGCTGCGGGGAGCCGGGGAGGCAGCGGCCCCTCCGCGGGGGCGACGCTGCCGATCGATCGTGATGGAGCGCGGGTCTGTCGGGTTGTGCGTGCGGGTGGAGAGGACTCGGAGGCGGTGGGCGGATGGGGGACGTGTCGTGGCGCAAGCGGCCCCCTTGGAACCCCCTAGGATCTCTGGATGGAGGCGCCCGGGAAAAGCGAACCTTGCCTTTGGGGGAATGAATGAAGAGCTGTGGAAGCGCCTTCCGACTCCTCCGGGTGAACGGATTGGCCGGCGCGCGCGCGCGCGTGTGCGTCTGTGTTTAGGATTCGGAATAGCCAGGGCCCTGGGCGAGGCTGCCGGACCGCCCCGTCGCATTCCTGGTCCCACGTTGCCCGTCCGTCCTGCACCCGGGGTTGGCCCGCAGGGCTGGATCGGCGGGTACAGACTGAAGGCTGGGCTCGGGTGCCGGCTGTTGGCAGCTGGACGTCCGCGCCTGGAGTAGGCGGCGGTAACGGTTGCAGCTGAGCCCCGCTCCTCCGACTCCGGGTTTCCCGTTCCCCAGGCCCTTCGCTGCATTCACGTTGGGTGAGTTGATGGTGCGGAGTTTGGGGGAATGAAGTTGTGTCTCTAGGAATCTGCAGGACGCCCCGCGAAGGGATGTGGCGCGCTGTCCAGTGAGGCAGAGCCTAGGGGTTTGCCGGGCCCCAGCTCCTCCTCATCAGTGGCAGTTTCTAGGAAGGCAGCCTCCGGGCGATGGAGCAGAAAGGCAACCCGGGGGCTTCTGCACCCCCTGAGGCGCCTAGGGCGGAAGCTGAGGCCTGGAGATTTGCCCCAAGTTCCTCTAGAACCCTCCACAGCATTTTCCATGGCCAGCTCTCCCACTTCCCACTCCTTAATGGTGCAAAGTCAGGAACCCTTCTAGAATGTGGCGCTTATTTACTAACAGTATGTTGAATCAGGATGTCTTGACATACACATCATATATGGTTTTGTTGAAAATAGCGTAGGAACAAAAATACCTTTTAACTAGATAGTCTTTAACCAAAAAACGTGTTTCTCTCTAACACTCCCAAAAGACTGGCAGGAAAGCGTTCCTCTTGCCTTCCGCTGCATGAGGCAATTGAGCCAGCAATGGAAGCAGCCTGCCAGGGCCTCTCTCCTTGGACAGGTGCGCAAGTGAGCCGGAAGTGGACCGGCCGGGCTCTCCTCCCCTCCCAGGTCCAGGTCCCTGGCCCTGTGAAGGAAATTCAACAGTGTTTCTGTGTTGTTGTTGTTGTTTTTTTCCCTCTCTGGGTGTTGCATGACTGCAGTAAGCAGGGCTAATTCACCCGGGATATTGTCCGTGGAGGGGGGATGGAGAGGCAGATTTGTCCAGGGGGGATCCCATGCCTGCCTTGCTTTTGTTTGATGATCGGATGGCCAGGGGTCCCGGCACTGTCCCTGTGGCTGCCATGAGGTCTCTGTTTCTGCCCCTTCCTTCTCCTCTGTGACTGCTGCCCCTGCCCGGGAGAGGGGAGGTGTTTGGTTTTCCACTGGCCTGAAGAAAAGATCAATACCAGCGTGTGAAGAGGCAGTGTTTTCAGGCCAGTTTTGGAGAGGTTGGGAAGTAAACTCTGCGTATTTCACGTCTGGAGAAAGAGCTGAAAAGTGACCCCAAGTTAGCCAGCTGGTCCACAGGAGCCCCAGGCTCTTGGCACCTGCATTAGCAGATGCTTCAGGTCAGGGTTGGGTTGTGACTAGATCGTGGTTGTCCAAGGCCACCTCGGACCTGGGTGGAGGCTGCACTAGTTAGTATCCAAGGGAATCCTGGCTAGCTCCCAGCCACAGGGGGTGCGGGGAGACTGTGGGGCTGCCCTGAGCAGGGGAGCACATGCCCTACCCAAGATGGCAGCGTTGATTCAGCTCCAGCCGGTTGGGGAAGATTTTGCCTTGACAGGTCTGGTCCATTTTCAAGCCTGGAGATTTACGGTGGGCTCAAAGTCTAAAAGCGAGGGTTGGGGGGTGAGTGTTCTACAAAGAGATCTGGAGCTTGACCTCTGGCCCTGAGTTTGTGTATTGGGAAGGGTGTCCCACCGTCAGAGAGGTGTGACACGTGGTAAGGACATGGGCATCACACCCTCCAGGCCAAGGGACTCAGAACTGACAGATGCCTATTGTGCCTGTGGGCGTGTGCTAGGCTTCTTCAGGTGCTGTGTGTCATGCATCCATTCAGTTGTTGTTTGGTGAACTCTTGCCATGTGGAAAGAGACACTCTGCATAAACGTATTCCTATCATTTCATTATCCAATAGCACACATTGATACAGTGAGAAGACAGAGTCCCGGCCCTTGGAGCAGGCAAAACTGTCTACCTGATGGACAGCTGAGCCATGAGCCGTGGGAGAAGAGGCCAGGACAAAGGCCAGTGAGGGATGGGTGGTGCTGTGGGAAGTGGTGCTCGGAGCAGTGGGTCCGACGTCACCCAGCCCCGGCATGGAACGTCAGCCCAGGTCTCTGACGCTCTGACTCCTGGGCCGGCTCTTACCTCCCACCCTGCCGGCGCGGAGCCTCTTGGAAACTCCCAGATGAGTGGACAGTTGGTGTGGTGGGCAGCTCTTGCGTCCTGTCCCCAGATCCTGGTGCCCGGGCCTCAGCACGTCCAGGATTACAGAGGCGCTGTTTGGAGCCTGATTGTATGAGGGAGGAATGTCCTTGCTCTATTCGTTAAAGCTGAAACAGGTTGAAACGTAGCCGGCCTGGGAGTGTCCTTGTGTGAGCACTCCAGCGCCAGGCATCTCTTGAGCGGCATGTGATTCAGAAGCGATGCTTTCAGCCGCCGGTGAGCACAGTGCATCTCCTGAAAGAGGAGGCTCAGGGCACAGCGACTGACTTCCGCCCTAACTGGCCGGCTTTGCTGTGAATTCAGAGTCTGTCTTCTCACTTCGCGGATGACGTATTGGGAGACTGTTTTGACTTGCACAGGTGTTTCCCTGTTGGTCTCAGGTGCCGGGGTCTGATTTCCTTCCTGAGATGTTCCTCCCTTAACACGAAGCGCTGGGACAAGATGATTTATGTGTAGACCTGAGTCTTCACGGCCTGAAATGAAGCAGAGAGGCGGCTGTGACCTAGTGCATGCATCCAGCTTCCACATCTAGGAAGAAAAATCATGGGTCTGTGTTGGTTTGGGCCAATACAGAATATTTTTATTTTTAAAATACGGGGCTTGGGGAGGAAGGAACTTGGTCCCAATGGCTGTCATTTGCTGGGTCCCTACTGCTTCCCAGCTGGCCCCATGCCAGCTAGGTCAGACAGGTGTCCCTTGTGTCTCAATCAGAGGGCGGGGACGCTGCTGGAGACCACAGGGCCCAGGCATGTAGCCCTCCGGATGTGCAGGAGGTAGGCCTTGAGAATGGTAGGGGAGGAAGGAGGGACTTGGGCTGGGGGTGGAGAAAAGCCATCGTGGCTCTAGAAGGGAAGGCCGGTGTGAGTCAGCACGTGGCCGGGGGAGGCGTGGCGGAGGAAGGCAGGTTCTCTGTGGTTTTGAACGGGCTGTGGAGGCAGCGTGGGCAGCCTCTGTCCTCCACGGCAGCCACACGCGGCAGTGATGTCTTCCTGCAGGTGCAGGCCTGGGGCCAGGTGCGTGGGGCCGTGAGGCAGTGCTCAGCTCAGCGAGCGAGACAGACTGTGCACAAGTCAGATGACGGGCGCGGCCCAGAGTGCGGCAGGGGCCGGGGTTAAGGACTCTGAGATCACGGTGGCCCGGGCGACTTCACCCCGGCTGAGAACTGGGGGCCTACCCGGGACGCTTAATACCTGCGTGCAGTGGTGCTTAGCATACAGCAGGTGCTTAATAAACGTCGGCTTTAGAGCTCGTTTCCAGGGATGGGGCATGTCTCTGAGCTCCCTGAAATTGCTTGCACTTTTTTTTTTTTTTTTAAGTAGATGTGTCTATTTCTTGGTGGGGGAGGGAAGCATGACTTCTAGCATATTCTACCTCAGAGGGCTTCTCTGACACCTCACAAGGCCTGGAGCCCCAGGACGCCTTGGATGCTCGTCAGGCTGGTCTTTTCATCTCTCTGGGCACAGAGAGGGCTGCCCCCACCGCCGTCCTCTGAGACGCTGCCAGTGGACGGTGTGGGCAGGCTGTAGGTCAGTTTGGCTGTTCTCCTGTGTAATGTGATTAAGTCGAGGACAGATCGGGAGATGTGCTGGGGAGGCTGACTTTCGAATGTTGTATTCTTGAGCCCAACTCTAAGCTTCAGAGTTCTGAGCGGGGGCGCGGGGGGCCTTTCTGCCAAGGCGGGCTCTCCCTGACACCTGGGCTACGTTTCTAGAATCTGTCCTGGTCCAGGCCTTTCAGGTCTCTGAAGCAAGTGAAGCTGGCAGATCCCCAAAAGCAGAGAGTGCCATTTTAATGGAAACTTGGACACTTTCCAGAAAGTGTATTTGTGATCAAAATATTAAAACAAGCAGCCTTATCCCCCAGGTGCCTGAAAACTACCCTGACACGGGCAGATAATTAGATTCCAGGGCAGGTGCAACGGGTTCTTCCTACGACATGAATGAACCTGATGGTTTCATGTCTTCTCTTGAAATGGAATGTGTGCCTGCTCGCCTTTTTTGCTCCCCATGGTGGAAAAGATACTGGTGTAACCGCTGAGCAGGAAAGACCTGGAGAAAGGTCGGCCTCCTCCCAGGACAGCCTTGAATCTCAGGGAGATCCTGTCCTGCTCTGCTGTGCCCTTGTACAGAGGTGCCCTGCAGCTCAGCGAGCGAGACAGACTGTGCACAAGTCAGATGACGGGCGCGGCCCAGAGTGCGGCAGGGGCCGGGGTTAAGGACTCTGAGATCACGGTGGCCCGGGCGACTTCACCCCGGCTGAGAACTGGGGGCCTACCCGGGACGCTTAATACCTGCGTGCAGTGGTGCTTAGCATACAGCAGGTGCTTAATAAACGTCGGCTTTAGAGCTCGTTTCCAGGGATGGGGCATGTCTCTGAGCTCCCTGAAATTGCTTGCACTTTTTTTTTTTTTTTTAAGTAGATGTGTCTATTTCTTGGTGGGGGAGGGAAGCATGACTTCTAGCATATTCTACCTCAGAGGGCTTCTCTGACACCTCACAAGGCCTGGAGCCCCAGGACGCCTTGGATGCTCGTCAGGCTGGTCTTTTCATCTCTCTGGGCACAGAGAGGGCTGCCCCCACCGCCGTCCTCTGAGACGCTGCCAGTGGACGGTGTGGGCAGGCTGTAGGTCAGTTTGGCTGTTCTCCTGTGTAATGTGATTAAGTCGAGGACAGATCGGGAGATGTGCTGGGGAGGCTGACTTTCGAATGTTGTATTCTTGAGCCCAACTCTAAGCTTCAGAGTTCTGAGCGGGGGCGCGGGGGGCCTTTCTGCCAAGGCGGGCTCTCCCTGACACCTGGGCTACGTTTCTAGAATCTGTCCTGGTCCAGGCCTTTCAGGTCTCTGAAGCAAGTGAAGCTGGCAGATCCCCAAAAGCAGAGAGTGCCATTTTAATGGAAACTTGGACACTTTCCAGAAAGTGTATTTGTGATCAAAATATTAAAACAAGCAGCCTTATCCCCCAGGTGCCTGAAAACTACCCTGACACGGGCAGATAATTAGATTCCAGGGCAGGTGCAACGGGTTCTTCCTACGACATGAATGAACCTGATGGTTTCATGTCTTCTCTTGAAATGGAATGTGTGCCTGCTCGCCTTTTTTGCTCCCCATGGTGGAAAAGATACTGGTGTAACCGCTGAGCAGGAAAGACCTGGAGAGATGGTCGGCCCCTCCCTCCCAGGACAGCCTTGAATCTCAGGGGAGATCCTGTCCTGCTCTGCTGTGCCCTTGTACAGAGGTGCCCTGCAGACTGGGGGCCCATGGCATGTTTGCTGTGAGGCTGGAAGGTGCATTTCAGAGTCTGAGAGGTCTGTGAAGATGTGTTATTATCTCCCTATTGTTGAGAGGAGTCTGGGCATCTGTGTCTCCTCTTTGTGACCCATGTGAGCTGACTCAGGCTGCATGAGGAAAGTTCGACCCGCACCTTCATTTTTCAATCAGTCAAATGTTTGGTGCCCAGCATTGCAGATGTACATTTAGCCTGGGTCTTGGAACCCCTTGGGGAGGCAGCCTCAGTGGTGGGGTGAGCCTGGATATCATGCTGACTTGGGTTTGAGGTCCCTCTTGTGTTTCTTTGTTCCATTAATGTGACCCTGGGCAAGTGGTCAAATTTCCTTGTTGCTTGGTTTCCTCACCTGTAAAGTGAGGTTAATAATCTCTATCTTATTTTTGCCATGTAGCTTGGGTGCCAGTCATACAAGTTAGGGTTTGAGGGGTCTCCCCAAATTGAACATCTCTTTCTTGGCCAAGTTCTGAACCAATGGAGAGGGGAGGAGGAAGACGGGTAAAGATAGAAATGCAGCATGAGTTCCCCACTGAAGTGGACCCTGGAGAATGTGATTGGACCGGTGGGCATGTGGACCTCGCAGACCTAAAGTGAGAAGTGGGCAGTTAGGCTCATGGACCCTCCTCACCCTGAGTCACAGGCCAGTAGGAACGTGGCTGGCTCTTTCCGAGCAGCCGCCTTTCTCCTACTGTGTGTGGGAAGAGATGAGGCCAGGCTCATCCATGCAGACTCCTGGGATGGTGTGGACGTCACCAGCTGAAGACGCGGTGGTGGCACACAGGCAGCACTCTCTTTATGAGGAAAGAACCATCAGGAATGGGCAAGAAGCGTCCCCCTCTATCCCCCACTTCCCCGACCCCCTCTCCACATAGAGCAAATAAGCACTGAGCCCGTGGCCTGACCCACGGAGAGGGGGATCTCACACGTGGCACCTGTTAGGTACAGAGCTGATAAGGACAGCATCAGATACACAGTTGCTCAGGGCGTTGAGGGATGTTCAGCTTAAGAAGCGAGCCTGTCAACTGTGTCATTACCTGAAGAGCATGGCAGCAGTTAGCCAGACTGAGATAACGATTTGCCTTTGACTTCAAGGCTGCATTTTGACTGTAACACAAGGGTAATCTGCAAGGCAGGTGGGACCTCTGGCTGACTACCCTGTCTGGGAGCCTGAGTAAGAGAAACTCTTCTGCCTCCTCTTGATCCCCTGCTTGGTTCCCTCTTGTGGCCTTCCTGAGCCCCCTGCCCGCCTTCTGGCACGGCCTTCTGGAAGCTGTACTCATGCATCTCACTATTTCTCCACATCCTCCCTTCCAGATGTTAGCATCCTCCTCTGGGCATCTGCAGCTCTAGTCTCTTGAACTTGACCTTGACACCATCCTTCTTTCTACCAGTATTCCTGGCTGTGGTCCACTCATCCAGCCTGGCGAGCCTCTCTAGGATGAGGAGGCTCTCTGGGGTTTCCTCGAAAGTGAGGTTAATAATCTCTATCTTATTTTGCCATGTAGCTTGGGTGCCAGTAAAGTTGGGTTGGGTCTCCCCAAATTGAACATCTCTTTCTTGGCCAAGTTCTGAACCAATGGAGAGGGGAGGAGGAAGACGGGTAAAGATAGAAATGCAGCATGAGTTCCCCACTGAAGTGGACCCTGGAGAATGTGATTGGACCGGTGGGCATGTGGACCTCGCAGACCTAAAGTGAGAAGTGGGCAGTTAGGCTCATGGACCCTCCTCACCCTGAGTCACAGGCCAGTAGGAACGTGGCTGGCTCTTTCCGAGCAGCCGCCTTTCTCCTACTGTGTGTGGGAAGAGATGAGGCCAGGCTCATCCATGCAGACTCCTGGGATGGTGTGGGACGTCACCAGCTGAAGACGCGGTGGTGGCACACAGGCAGCACTCTCTTTATGAGGAAAGAACCATCAGGAATGGGCAAGAAGCGTCCCCTCTATCCCCACTTCCCGACCCCTCTCACATAGAGCAAATAAGCACTGAGCCCGTGGCCTGACCCACGGAGAGGGGGATCTCACACGTGGCACCTGTTAGGTACAGAGCTGATAAGGACAGCATCAGATACACAGTTGCTCAGGGCGTTGAGGGATGTTCAGCTTAAGAAGCGAGCCTGTCAACTGTGTCATTACCTGAAGAGCATGGCAGCAGTTAGCCAGACTGAGATAACGATTTGCCTTTGACTTCAAGGCTGCATTTTGACTGTAACACAAGGGTAATCTGCAAGGCAGGTGGGACCTCTGGCTGACTACCCTGTCTGGGAGCCTGAGTAAGAGAAACTCTTCTGCCTCCTCTTGATCCCCTGCTTGGTTCCCTCTTGTGGCCTTCCTGAGCCCCCTGCCCGCCTTCTGGCACGGCCTTCTGGAAGCTGTACTCATGCATCTCACTATTTCTCCACATCCTCCCTTCCAGATGTTAGCATCCTCCTCTGGGCATCTGCAGCTCTAGTCTCTTGAACTTGACCTTGACACCATCCTTCTTTCTACCAGTATTCCTGGCTGTGGTCCACTCATCCAGCCTGGCGAGCCTCTCTAGGATGAGGAGGCTCTCTGGGGTGTAGGTGGGGGCAATTGATCACAGGAGACTGTCATCTGTTGAATCAATGCATCAAAACCCAGCTTGTCCTGAAGAAAGTGCTGTGATAGATTTCGTGTGAGCCTCTGGCTGTGTACCCCGAAGACAGAAGAAGAACTCCAATTTGGTAGCAGGGTGCGGGAGAGTTAATGTTGTTCAGTCGCTAGGTCATGTCTGACCCTTTGTGACCCCGTGGACTGCAGAACACCAGACTTCCCTGTCCTTCACCATCTCCTGGAGTTTGCTCAAACTCATGTTCACTGAGATGGTGATGCCATCCAACCATCTCATCCTCTGTTGCCCTCTTCTCCTTCTGCCCTCAATCTTTCCCAGAATCAGGGTCTTTTCCAATGAGTGTTCTCTTCTAATTGATAAGTAGAGCTAATGCTTATCAGTAAATTTCAGGAATCAAGAGCCTAATGTGCATTGGGCTTCCCTGGTGGCTCATACAGTAAAGAATCCACCTGCAGTAGACCTGGGTTTGATCCCTGAGTTGGCAAGACCCCTGGAGAAGGGAATGGCTACCCACTCCCTGGTTACCCACTCCCACTACCATATTCTCACTTGGAGAATTCCATGGCTCATCCATGGGGTCGCAGAGTCAGACATGGCTGAGCAACTTTCAGCTGAGTTTCTGGCAGTAGGTTTTGGGCTATTAAAAGGTAGTAACCACAGTGTGTGTGTGTGTGTGTGTGTGTGTGTGTGTGTCTTGAGAGTCTTGCGGAAAAATACTACGGAAATTTGGTTGGTATTTCAGGAATAGAAGCAGGAGCCATTAACTCAGACAAGAAACATGGGGGCTGTTAGTGTTTCTTATAGCCAGTATAAATAGCTTGTCATTAAGCTCCATGCTCCTTTGTTTGACATGTAAATATTTGCATTCATGCCTGCCTTTCTGGCCCCCCGGCCTTCTGGAAGCTGTACTCATGCATCTCACTATTTCTCCACATCCTCCCTTCCAGATGTTAGCATCCTCCTCTGGGCATCTGCAGCTCTAGTCTCTTGAACTTGACCTTGACACCATCCTTCTTTCTACCAGTATTCCTGGCTGTGGTCCACTCATCCAGCCTGGCGAGCCTCTCTAGGATGAGGAGGCTCTCTGGGGTGTAGGTGGGGGCAATTGATCACAGGAGACTGTCATCTGTTGAATCAATGCATCAAAACCCAGCTTGTCCTGAAGAAAGTGCTGTGATAGATTTCGTGTGAGCCTCTGGCTGTGTACCCCGAAGACAGAAGAAGAACTCCAATTTGGTAGCAGGGTGCGGGAGAGTTAATGTTGTTCAGTCGCTAGGTCATGTCTGACCCTTTGTGACCCCGTGGACTGCAGAACACCAGACTTCCCTGTCCTTCACCATCTCCTGGAGTTTGCTCAAACTCATGTTCACTGAGATGGTGATGCCATCCAACCATCTCATCCTCTGTTGCCCTCTTCTCCTTCTGCCCTCAATCTTTCCCAGAATCAGGGTCTTTTCCAATGAGTGTTCTCTTCTAATTGATAAGTAGAGCTAATGCTTATCAGTAAATTTCAGGAATCAAGAGCCTAATGTGCATTGGGCTTCCCTGGTGGCTCATACAGTAAAGAATCCACCTGCAGTAGACCTGGGTTTGATCCCTGAGTTGGCAAGACCCCTGGAGAAGGGAATGGCTACCCACTCCCTGGTTACCCACTCCCACTACCATATTCTCACTTGGAGAATTCCATGGCTCATCCATGGGGTCGCAGAGTCAGACATGGCTGAGCAACTTTCAGCTGAGTTTCTGGCAGTAGGTTTTGGGCTATTAAAAGGTAGTAACCACAGTGTGTGTGTGTGTGTGTGTGTGTGTGTGTGTGTGTCTTGAGAGTCTTGCGGAAAAATACTACGGAAATTTGGTTGGTATTTCAGGAATAGAAGCAGGAGCCATTAACTCAGACAAGAAACATGGGGGCTGTTAGTGTTTCTTATAGCCAGTATAAATAGCTTGTCATTAAGCTCCATGCTCCTTTGTTTGACATGTAAATATTTGCATTCAAAATATAAAGTATGTCCTGGTGTGTATTTATAGGAACCATAATTTCCAAACTCAAAATCAGACGATTGGTCTGCAGAGGATTGTTCCCTCGGATTCGTGAATCTGTTTATATATAAAGAGTCTTCCAAATGTACACACACAGATCTGAATTAGCCTTGTGCATGTCCGGGATCTCCAGGATTACAAGAAAGCGGGTCACCCCAGAGAAGTGGGCCAATTCATTGGGTTTCCCAACAGACACTTGTGCTCAGGCCATCTGTTAAGTGGCAGCCACCCTGAGCAGGGAGACGTTTTGGCCCAGGTCCCATGGGGCCAGCCGGCTTTCCTGTCTGGACTTCCAGGTGGGGGCTGACTGCAGTGGGCTCATCTCTGGCTCCTGTCACCAGACACTGGATTTCAGAACTGCTGTGCCTCAACAAGATGTGGAGAATTCGGGACTGGTGTTTGTTTCGTGGTCTCGTTTCCAGTTCAAAGTTGAGGTCTGAGGGCCTCCTCAGGGTGTCATCCTCCATCAGGCTCCCGGGAGAGTTTGGCTTGCTCATTTTCCAAGATGTACGGCGCGGGCTTGTTAGACATTTGCTCGAGACAGGATGTCACCGCTTGTTTGGTCTCAGCCTTCTTCTTTGGAGTGAGAGACCTGGGCTGCCACTGGGCTGGGCTCTTAGAAATAGAGTCCTTAGGGAGGCCCATCTTCTTCTTTACCTGGATGTTCATGAAGTGTGGGAAACTCAAGATTGCCTTTTCTGTGGTCGTCTGTAAACTGACCCACAATGAAATGACCTTCCCATATTCTGTCACAAGTCTTGCTAAAGATAACAGTTCCAGGAAGACCCCGGCCAACCCATAACAGGCCTGTCATCCACACGCACTGTTTTGCAAGTCAAAGGAAATAGCTGCTTTTAAGACGTGTTGAACTTGCCCAAGAAAGTTATCAGGAGCACTAAACGAGAAAATGAAAGAACGCTCCGATTAATGAAAGTGGGATCAGCCTGACATCTGTGTCACCCTAACTTTAAAAAGCTATTTATACCCGCTCTGTAGCAGTTTCTCTGAGAAATTAGATGTGGAAAGATGCACAAAAAAAGAAGAGTGAGCTTAGCAAATGTGGCCCCTTCATTGGAAATAGCTTCCAGGCCAAAAAAAAAAAATCCTTTGCTCACCAGTTGGCTGTTGAGAATCCACTGATCTTTTGCATTGTTCACAATTTGGCTCAGAGAATAAAAATGATGTATTAAAAACTGGATGAAGCCTCAGTTGCCATCTTGATGGTAGAAAGTAAATTCACTTTTGGCTGTTAAAACTGAAATAAATCAATAGAAAAATGCAGGCCGGCCCACTTTTGAGTCAGCTTTTTTTTTTTTTTTTTTTGGTTTATGTACCTTTGGGCCAGTTATGAAGCTTCAGGACTGTTTAGGGGCAGTGTGCGTGTGTGTGTGTGTGTGCATATTTATGTTGTCCTTTGCTAAGTTGCTTTGGTTGTGTTCAACTCTTTGTGACCCTGTGGACTATAGCCCTCCAGGCTCCTCAGTCCATGGAATTCTCCAGGTAAGAATACTGGAGTGAGTTGCCATTTGCTTCTCCAGGGGATCTTCCTGGACCAGACACTGGATTTCTGTTAACAAGTTAGATTCGGGACTGGTGTTTGTTTCGTCGTTCCAGTTCAAAGTTGAGGTCTGAGGGCCTCCTCAGGGTGTCATCCTCCATCAGGCTCCCGGGAGAGTTTGGCTTGCTCATTTTCCAAGATGTACGGCGCGGGCTTGTTAGACATTTGCTCGAGACAGGATGTCACCGCTTGTTTGGTCTCAGCCTTCTTCTTTGGAGTGAGAGACCTGGGCTGCCACTGGGCTGGGCTCTTAGAAATAGAGTCCTTAGGGAGGCCCATCTTCTTCTTTACCTGGATGTTCATGAAGTGTGGGAAACTCAAGATTGCCTTTTCTGTGGTCGTCTGTAAACTGACCCACAATGAAATGACCTTCCCATATTCTGTCACAAGTCTTGCTAAAGATAACAGTTCCAGGAAGACCCCGGCCAACCCATAACAGGCCTGTCATCCACACGCACTGTTTTGCAAGTCAAAGGAAATAGCTGCTTTTAAGACGTGTTGAACTTGCCCAAGAAAGTTATCAGGAGCACTAAACGAGAAAATGAAAGAACGCTCCGATTAATGAAAGTGGGATCAGCCTGACATCTGTGTCACCCTAACTTTAAAAAGCTATTTATACCCGCTCTGTAGCAGTTTCTCTGAGAAATTAGATGTGGAAAGATGCACAAAAAAAGAAGAGTGAGCTTAGCAAATGTGGCCCCTTCATTGGAAATAGCTTCCAGGCCAAAAAAAAAAAATCCTTTGCTCACCAGTTGGCTGTTGAGAATCCACTGATCTTTTGCATTGTTCACAATTTGGCTCAGAGAATAAAAATGATGTATTAAAAACTGGATGAAGCCTCAGTTGCCATCTTGATGGTAGAAAGTAAATTCACTTTTGGCTGTTAAAACTGAAATAAATCAATAGAAAAATGCAGGCCGGCCCACTTTTGAGTCAGCTTTTTTTTTTTTTTTTTTTTGGTTTATGTACCTTTGGGCCAGTTATGAAGCTTCAGGACTGTTTAGGGGCAGTGTGCGTGTGTGTGTGTGTGTGCATATTTATGTTGTCCTTTGCTAAGTTGCTTTGGTTGTGTTCAACTCTTTGTGACCCTGTGGACTATAGCCCTCCAGGCTCCTCAGTCCATGGAATTCTCCAGGTAAGAATACTGGAGTGAGTTGCCATTTGCTTCTCCAGGGGATCTTCCTGGACCAGGGACTGAACCTGCATCTCTTGTGTCTCCTGCACTGGCACTGGCAGGCGGGTTCTATTCCACTAGTGCCACCTGGGAAGCCTGTGTGTTAAGTTAGATATATTTATTTCACCAAGTTCTTATCTAATTTATTTGTTGATTTATTTTTAAAAGTTTGGCCTCTTTTATTGATTTTTAATTTATTTATTTTCATCCATCTTTATTCTTTGGCCTGTGTGGGCCTCCCATTGTAGTGGCCTCTCTCATTGCAGAGCACTGGCATGCGCATGTGAGTGCTGACTCCTAGGTGCATGCGCTCCAGCGTGCTGACTCCTAACTGGACACACCAGCCCAGCCGCTCCATGGCATGTGAGATCTTCCCGGGCTGGGGATCGAACTGGTGCCCTTTGCACTGCAAGGCGGACTCTTTATCCACTGGACCACCAGGGAAGCCCTTGTCTGATTTATTCTTATAAATCATGCAACAGACTTTTTTTTCCCCCATTCAGCCTAACCTTAAAAAAAAAAAAAACAGCTTTAGGGACTTAGAATTAAGTTTTATGAGAGATCTTTACTTGCTTTTAATAATAAGATTAATTTACATTTTTTATACTCTTTCCCTGGCCCTAGAGAAGGACTGATTCTCATAGGAAGTTGTGATCCTCCCTGACTGGTCTGAATTTTGGAACTTGCAAAGGTCTTCAGGGAAGCACAGTTCTGCCCCATTTTGTAGATGGGGAAACTGAGGCCCAGAGAGACCACACGGAGTCAGGATTGAATCAGGTTTTCAGAGTCAGTCGACTTACCTGAACATTCTCCCTGAGCACTTGCTAAAACGGCAGGTCACCCTCCTGATCTGCTGGGGAGAGTACAGTGCAGGCTGGTTCGCTGGACAGGCCGTGGCCGCCTGGCCCTCGGCCACTATCCTGACCCCCTTGACCTGCAGGGTCCCTGCACGGCTCATCCTCCACCAGCTGCCAAACGAGAGCTGCAACTCGTGGCTCGTGGCGCCAGCGCCTCCTGAATTCTTCCCCTGCAGCCACGGGAGGCCAGTGCTTATCCGGGGAGTAATTAAATTAGGAATCAATTCAGAGAATGAAATTTTATCTGATCTGGCCAAGCCCATAAACACGGGGCTGTGCTTGTGACTCCAGGGTACATTATGAAGTTGATGTTTTAAGAGTGAGACTGGGCCACAGCGAGGAAGGAACTGTGAGGGGCCAGCTGGCAGTGCTCCCAGGCAGGTGTGCTGCAGGGGCTGGGGGCGTAACCTTGGGTGTTGAGCTAAGTCCCCAGACGAGCTTTTGTTTTGTGACTCGGAATGTTCTAGATGCTTAGGTCAGTGTGTGTGTGTTCATCATTCAGTCATATTCGACTCTTTGTGACCCCATGGACTGTAGCCCACGGGCCTCCTCTGTCTGTGGAATTCTCCAGGCAAGAACACTGGAGTGGGTTGCCTTTCCCTTCTCCAGGGGATCCAACCCAGGGATATAAGCCAGGTCCCCTGCATTGAGAGCAGATGCTTTACCGCCTGAGCCACCAGGGAAGCCCCTCGGTACATTTCATGCTGTTGTTGACACCGAAACGCACCTCTACAGCTGCGACTGGAAGGAAGCTGTGCAGGAAGCTTGCTGGCTCTAAATCCAGGGTGTCTGATGGGGCTTTTGGAAAGAAAACAGACACTCCAGTCCTACGTGAGCTCTGCGGTGTGCTTGTGTGGGCTCACGTTCGTACCTGGATGCGAGTATTAGACTCTTGAAGGTAGAACACAGCAGTGATTACAGTTGTTCTTCTGGGAAGGGTGAGAAGGATTTCCAGTTCTTCCATAGCAGAGATGGGGGGCAGAGAATCTGCAGAGATCTCAGGGGCGAGCCTCTTTTGTCCAAAGTCTGTCCCCACCTGGGACTCTCCTTGGGTTTCTTGATCAGAGTCTGGATGATCAGAGGAGGAGGGATCAGACAGGGCCAAGATCCCAGAAGGGGATCTGTTGACGGGATGGAATCCTTTCCCTTCTCCAGGATCCCTTCCTGACCCATGGATCGAACCCAGTCTCCCACTCTGAGGACAGATTCTTTACCATTTGAGTCACCGGGGCAGCCCCCAGGGCAGCTCCTCCGCAGCTCCGCTTGCTCCCTGCCTCACCGCTGGGTGAACAGCCTTTCTCTCAGGCTGCGGACCCGCAGCTGCTGTCGTTTCGAAAGGCAGGGCTAGTGAGATGCAGAACCCCAATCCTTTACGTCTTCTTGCTGAGGGCTTGGTTTGTGAGCAGAAGTTATTTTTAGGTAAGCACATGCTCGACGGGGGAAGTCTTGGGTGGGCAGCTGAAACCACACTCAGGAAAACAAGACTGAACTTGTCTGTGAAATCCCAGAGATGAGCATGTGGCTGCTCACTTGAGTTTGGTGACAACTCCAGGCTGCCTGGTGTGGGGAGAGAAGACGCCCATGCTGGTGCAGCCCCTGCCCTGGGCATTGCTTCCTTCTCTGGACCGTGACCAAGCCCCACCCCACCGCTTCCTCTGTGCCCTCACATGGAGGTTCTTCCTCCCTCCCATGGCTCCCCCCGCCTCGACCTGGCCCTGATGGTGTGACATGTTGAAAACTTGCCAGGAGTCCCCTTCATCTTTTGGCGCTCCTAGATTCGGCCCATAGTTTTATTTTAGCTTTTTAATTTGAAATGATTTTAGACTCATAAGAAGTTGCAAAAATAACACAGAGTTCCTGTGTCCTCTTCAACCAGCTTCCCACACTGATAGCATCTTACATAACCATAGACCATTATCAAAACCAGGAAATGGACCCGGGCCGCCTCGTCCTGCTGCCGTCTAATCTCATTAAACCTAGGGAGCCACAGTGCTTCGGAAGCATTTTAGGATTTCAAGAACTTCAGGGTTGTCGTTAATCTTTTAGATTGTTTTTGGATCTCTTCCAATTGTGTATCAATTAGAATTAGTTTTTATCAGATTAACAGATTCTGAAAGGCCCTTGGTTTATGTGTTTCATGCCTCTATGTGCCCACCTGGCGCTTAGGAGGGGCCTCATCCCTGGGGTGTGCATACTGATGGTCTTCTTCTCCAGATCTGGGTGAGTCTTGGAGACAAAGAACCTATAGTGCAGAAAACAGTTTGGTGAAATAGAACCCAGGAGAGGGAATTGAGAAACTTCTGAGTTCTGATAATAGTAACCTACATTTGGGCACTTAGTATGTGCCAGACTTGACTTTATTCCGTTTACTCTCAGAGACCTTGAGACAGACATGATTAATACCCCCATTTCACAGGTGTGAAAGCTGAGGGTCATCCTGCCCAAAGTTTGGTAACTTAACAAATGATAGAGTTGGGACTTGAACCCAGGCCGTCTGACTTCAGAAGCCACTGGCTCTTACCTTGTGGGGCTGACCTCATTTTTCCAGGCCTTGACACTTCTCGTCCTGATTCTCCTGACAAGTCCTGGTTCTCCCTGACTGCTCTGTGTCCCGGGACTGCTTACTGGACTTCTCTGAGCCTCTTTCCTCACTCGCAATAAGAGGGACGTGATTGAGAAAATGTCATATCCCTTCCCTCTCTGAGTGCCGTTGGTTTTACTGGCGGAAACAGGTGTATCCGTAGGGGAAGAAATACTCCAGAGATCTGAAGGAAGTATCCTGTCCCATGTAGGTACTTTTAAGGTTGGGAAAGATTTTTGTTGCCTCATTTGGCTTGATGGGAACCTCCATTCCGACTGAATTATGCTGCAGTGCATTTGTTTTATTGTTTTTAGTTTTTAGCTGCACTGCACGGTGTATGGGATCTCAGTTCCCTGACCAGGGATGGAGCCCAAGCCCCCTGCAGTGGCAGCATAGTGTGCTCAGCATTGCACAGCCAGGGAAGTCCCTTGTTCTGATGTATTTTGATCACACCATCTACAGATTCCGCAAAGATGCCAAATTCCCGTGCAGTCTGCTCCGTCTGAAACCCCTGCGTTCGGCTCTGGGAGAGAGCGATGATTGTAATAACCAGGAGGCACTGCGTGACGCTGCTCACGGTCAGCCTCGTGGGCAGCATTAATGATGAGATGCCACCAGCTCGAGGCATGCAGGCATTATCAGCAGATACACAGAATTGATTTTGCATCCTCTGCAAAGGCTGGTTAAAATCAAGCTTGTTGGTAAATGGTGTTTAAACCTCGCTGTCTGGAGACAAGTGGTAAAAACTAACAGAGCTGGGTGCTTGTAAAAGGGCTTTTTTTTGTTGTTTGTTAATAGATTGTGGAATGAGTTCATCCCTCAAGTTTAGTAAAGATTTTCCCATTTAAAGGGGCTGGAAGAGTGTAAGCTACAGGTCATAAATTTCACAGGAGGGGCCTCCCCTTGAGCGCTCGTGAGATGGCTAGACTCTGGGATGGCTGTGGAATCACATTAGCTTGATAAATTAAAGGTCCCCATATTTTTAAAATCATCAGGCCGAGCTGCATTAGAGAAGATACTGTTTTGCATCAAAGTTATGATAAATGGGCTCGAGAAGCTCCTCGTAGAGAATGGGAGAGTCTCATTCTGCAGTGATCCTGGAAAGGCTCCTGCTTAGGCCAGTGATGGGATGAAACCTGGGAGTCCTGCCACTTTCTGAGTATCCATTTATATTGGTATTTAATGCTTTGGGCTTCCATGGAGGTTCAGCCAGTAAAGAATCCACCTGCAATGTAGGAGACCCAGGTTCCATCACTGGATGTCTGGGAAGCTCCCCTGGAGGAGGGAATGGCTACCCACTCCAGTATTCTTGCCTGGAGAATCCCATAGAGAGAGGAACCTGGCGGGCCACAAGTCCCTGGGGTCACAAAGAGTCAGACACAACTAAGCAGCTAACACTTTATAAAGAAGATTATTGAGGACTTCAAACTGGGAAGAGCAGAGCACGAAACCAAGTGTCCTTCTGGGTGCTGGGCCCCGTGGGACTGCACGGCTGGCCTGGGACATCGGGTGCCATGCTCTTCCTAGAGCACCTTGACCTACACGGACTGCATGAAGACTGGACTGTGAGCCCCGGGAAGGCAGGGCTGTGGCTGCATCACCTTGGTGTTCTCTGTGGGCTCTGAGGGCTGGCCCTTGACCACTGTTCATGCTGAGGAGAGACTTGCTGAGCCAAATCAGGACACAGAGGGATTGTCCTGGTCTACTGGTGGGATTTCATGTGACTTTCTCAGATACCATGTGTCAGAAATCTGGAAAAATCCACCTTTGTACTCTTTATAATGCACAGGCATAAAGGACCAAAATTCCTGCTGTCTGCAGCTCAACTTGGAAGAAAATAAGAAGCATCTCAATGATGGTTCATCTCGCAATGGTTCACGTGTGTTTCTATGTGCAGCCCTGGGCCTCAGGCCCTGGAAAGTCAGTCCCATCCCTCTGGGCTTTTATCTCTGGTGTCCCCTACTTGGACTCTGACCTGCCAGCTGAGCGGGTAGCCCCTGGAGTGAGTCCAGGATTCCAGGGCCACTATACATCACCTGCATCATTTCCCAGCGCTGGAGAGAGAGCTGGTGGGGGCGGGCGAGGGTGGAGGATGCCTCTGGGTGAAGACACAAGACTCTGGTGCCTGCCGCATCTCTCCTCTGGAACCCGTGGCTGCCGGGCTTGGAAACCAGGGAGGGAGTCTCATTCTGCAGTGATCCTGGAAAGGCTCCTGCTTAGGCCAGTGATGGGATGAAACCTGGGAGTCCTGCCACTTTCTGAGTATCCATTTATATTGGTATTTAATGCTTTGGGCTTCCATGGAGGTTCAGCCAGTAAAGAATCCACCTGCAATGTAGGAGACCCAGGTTCCATCACTGGATGTCTGGGAAGCTCCCCTGGAGGAGGGAATGGCTACCCACTCCAGTATTCTTGCCTGGAGAATCCCATAGAGAGAGGAACCTGGCGGGCCACAAGTCCCTGGGGTCACAAAGAGTCAGACACAACTAAGCAGCTAACACTTTATAAAGAAGATTATTGAGGACTTCAAACTGGGAAGAGCAGAGCACGAAACCAAGTGTCCTTCTGGGTGCTGGGCCCCGTGGGACTGCACGGCTGGCCTGGGACATCGGGTGCCATGCGCTTCCTAGAGCACCTTGACCTACACGGACTGCATGAAGACTGGACTGTGACCCCCGGGGAAGGCAGGGCTGTGGCTGCATCACCTTGGTGTTCTCTGTGGGCTCTGAGGGCTGGCCCTTGACCACTGTTCATGCTGAGGAGAGACTTGCTGAGCCAAATCAGGACACAGAGGGATTGTCCTGGTCTACTGGTGGGATTTCATGTGACTTTCTCAGATACCATGTGTCAGAAATCTGGAAAAATCCACCTTTGTACTCTTTATAATGCACAGGCATAAAGGACCAAAATTCCTGCTGTCTGCAGCTCAACTTGGAAGAAAATAAGAAGCATCTCAATGATGGTTCATCTCGCAATGGTTCACGTGTGTTTCTATGTGCAGCCCTGGGCCTCAGGCCCTGGAAAGTCAGTCCCATCCCTCTGGGCTTTTATCTCTGGTGTCCCCTACTTGGACTCTGACCTGCCAGCTGAGCGGGTAGCCCCTGGAGTGAGTCCAGGATTCCAGGGCCACTATACATCACCTGCATCATTTCCCAGCGCTGGAGAGAGAGCTGGTGGGGGCGGGCGAGGGTGGAGGATGCCTCTGGGTGAAGACACAAGACTCTGGTGCCTGCCGCATCTCTCCTCTGGAACCCGTGGCTGCCGGGCTTGGAAAGCCGTGCTCTTCTTTGTGTTGAGTCTTTGTTCTCACCAGCGTGTTGAGCTGGGACTTGTACAGGCTCAGTGGGTGCCTGTTTCCTCTTAGAAGCCAGTGGAGAAGCGGAAGGTAGCATCCTGGGCCCGCTGCCAAGGGGAGGGGCGGTTCCAGTGGGGGAGAGCCGGGACTTGCAGGTTTTAAATTGGAACCAGAGATCTTGAATGAGGATTCAAGTTCTTTTTTATCGTGGGAGGAGGCTGGGGGTTGCTCTGCTCAGAGTCCCGAAGGAAAGCTCTTCAGAGCCGCATCTCGGGGGCGCTGCTGTGGATTCCTACTTCTTTTGCTCTCAGTTTGCTCAGAGGCCACCAGGGGTGTGAGCGCAGAGGGGGCCGGGACCCCGAGCTCTCCTTTCCTTGACTGATGGGTCTGCAGGGGCTTGTGACGCTCGAGGAAAGAAAAAAGATGTATTTTGTGCACGTCCTGGCTGGGCAGAGAGAGCTGGTTAGGCGTCTGCGTGGTTCTGGAGGCCACGGCTGCTCTTGCTAAGCCCAAGCCCGTCTGTGGTACCCGAGTGTCCAGAATCAGATGCTCCTTGCCAGGGCTGTGCTCAGCCAGTACTTAACTTACTCAGGAAATGACAGTTTACCGCCCCTCGGCCTGCAAACTGAAGCTGGTTTTATTTCATTTTCCCTGTGAGGACATCTGCAATCATTGGTTTTATTTTGAAAAGAAAAATAATAGGGAAAAAAGCCCACAGTTTTTTTTTTATTAGCTGGTGCAAGAGGTTTGGTGTTGGTTTAGCTGCTCAGTCGTGTCCGACTCTTTGCGACTCAACCACCACCAAGCCTCCCGCACCAGCTAATAAAAATACTACGGGCTTTTTCCCTATTATTTTTCTTTTCAAAATAAAAATTATGATTGTGGATGTCTTCACAGGGAAAATAAAACCAGCTTCTGTTGGCAAACCAAGGGGCGATAACGTGTCAAGGTTTAGATACTTAAATAACATGCTGGGTTTAAAGCAATTGGGGGAGAAATCTTGATACATAACCCAGAAACAGTGAAACATGAAAAGATGAACGTGCAAACCTCACCAACACCAAAGCGGCCGAGATCTTGTCTGCGGTGTCCGCCCACTGTGTCCGTGGCTTGCCCAGTGGCCTTGCCTGGAAGCTGTTAACGAATGAATGATCAGGTTCCGGATCCCCTTCTTGGACAGTGGCCTCGAATGGAAAGAAACAGTAAAGATGGTGGTTAGTGCTTCAGCTGAGTCAGTCTGCCCTCCAGCCCCGAGAGGTAGATGACATGATCCTTGTTAACAGACGGGCCGATAAAGCTCAGAGAGGTTTGGCAACTTGCCCAGGGTCAACCAGCTGGGGGTGGCTGGGCTGCGGTTTGGTTCTAGGACTTGCTCCATGGCTGTACACCACTCTTTCTACAGGAGATGTCAGGGAGAGGGAGGACGCATGTTGATGGACAGCCAGGTGTTGGAAATGCCTTGGTGTCCCCACTCTGAGTCTCAACCCACAGATGAAGACAGGCCAGGAAATAGACCCTGTCTACTGGGGAGCCGGTGGGACTGAGACGTGCCTGGTTCCTACTCTCCTGGAGCTTGGTTTCTGGTGGATGGATGAGGACGGGGGACAGACACTGAGTCAGAGGACTCATTTCAACTGTGATAAGTGCCTGGGGGAGACAGGCTGGGGCCGGGAGGACAGGGGTGATGTGTGCTCTTGCCTGTTGGTGCGATGAGCCTGCATGGCCTGGGTCCAGGGAGGCGTCAGAGAGTTTCAGAAAATGATGGAGGAAGTTGGGGGGAGAGTGGGGCACAGAAGCTCTGAGTCGGAGGGGAGGGGGGCGGCCTAGCAGGCTTCCTGGAGGGGCAGACTCTGCGACCTTGGGAGCGTGTCAGGGGTGGTCGTGGTGACCTCGAGAGGGGTACCGTGACCCGGGGCCTCTCTCTTTAAGGTTCAGGATGTGGTGGGCTTCTTGCCCCTGCGCACGGGATGGATAGGAGTCCACAGCAGCCAGCTCTCCCCAGGATCCAAGAGCGAGTTCTCTTCCCTGGGGGTGGGCAGGAAACCCTGGGTTTGCTGTTTATCACGCAACTCCTGCCCCCAAAAAGTCTTCTGTGGAAAGTGGTGAAACAATGCATGAGAGACAGTGCTTTGAAGCCCTCGCTTTAGACCTCATGGGCTTCCCTGGTAGCTCAGATGGTAGAGGATCTGCCTGCAATGCTGGAGCTCTGGGTTCGATCCCTGGGTTGGGAAGATCCCCTGGAGAAGGGAATGGCTACCCACTCCCGTATTCCTGCCTGGTGAACTCCATGGACTGCGGAGTCTGGCGGGCTACAATCCATGGGACTGCAGCATCAGGCATGACTGAGTACGCACACATATGTTCAGCGTCAGTAGAAGTGGCTAGTCTTCCAAGCTTTTGTCCCCAGGGCAGTTCCCACCAGCAGCATGAGTCTCCTGAGAGATGACATAAGGGCCTGGAACCAACAAACTTTGAGACTGACTCCCTTTTGCCTCCTGCCCTCACCCCAAAGACCCTGGGGATAACGGCTCACTGTCCCACAGGTGTGCATGGAATGAATAAACTGGGAACTGAGCAGAGTCCCTGTGAGGCCCTCCCTACTGGGATTCTGTGCCCGTGGTCACCTCTCCCTGGGAGCCAGTCTTTGTGTCTGACCTTGGGGATGCGGATCTGTTGGTCTCTGGGAAGAGCCCAGAATCCAGCATTTAGTCACTGCCCTTTGGGGTGTCTGCTTGTGATAGGGACAGAGTAGAATAGTTAGGTAGCTGTGGAGCCCTAGTAGGGGACTGTAGGTGGCCAGTAAGTTAACGATAACTCAAGAATGCCCTTTTTAGGGAGGCGTCAGAGAGTTTCAGAAAATGATGGAGGAAGTTGGGGGGAGAGTGGGGCACAGAAGCTCTGAGTCGGAGGGGAGGGGGGCGGCCTAGCAGGCTTCCTGGAGGGGCAGACTCTGCGACCTTGGGAGCGTGTCAGGGGTGGTCGTGGTGACCTCGAGAGGGGTACCGTGACCCGGGGCCTCTCTCTTTAAGGTTCAGGATGTGGTGGGCTTCTTGCCCCTGCGCACGGGATGGATAGGAGTCCACAGCAGCCAGCTCTCCCCAGGATCCAAGAGCGAGTTCTCTTCCCTGGGGGTGGGCAGGAAACCCTGGGTTTGCTGTTTATCACGCAACTCCTGCCCCCAAAAAGTCTTCTGTGGAAAGTGGTGAAACAATGCATGAGAGACAGTGCTTTGAAGCCCTCGCTTTAGACCTCATGGGCTTCCCTGGTAGCTCAGATGGTAGAGGATCTGCCTGCAATGCTGGAGCTCTGGGTTCGATCCCTGGGTTGGGAAGATCCCCTGGAGAAGGGAATGGCTACCCACTCCCGTATTCCTGCCTGGTGAACTCCATGGACTGCGGAGTCTGGCGGGCTACAATCCATGGGACTGCAGCATCAGGCATGACTGAGTACGCACACATATGTTCAGCGTCAGTAGAAGTGGCTAGTCTTCCAAGCTTTTGTCCCCAGGGCAGTTCCCACCAGCAGCATGAGTCTCCTGAGAGATGACATAAGGGCCTGGAACCAACAAACTTTGAGACTGACTCCCTTTTGCCTCCTGCCCTCACCCCAAAGACCCTGGGGATAACGGCTCACTGTCCCACAGGTGTGCATGGAATGAATAAACTGGGAACTGAGCAGAGTCCCTGTGAGGCCCTCCCTACTGGGATTCTGTGCCCGTGGTCACCTCTCCCTGGGAGCCAGTCTTTGTGTCTGACCTTGGGGATGCGGATCTGTTGGTCTCTGGGAAGAGCCCAGAATCCAGCATTTAGTCACTGCCCTTTGGGGTGTCTGCTTGTGATAGGGACAGAGTAGAATAGTTAGGTAGCTGTGGAGTCCTAGTAGGGGACTGTAGGTGGCCAGTAAGTTAACGATAACTCAAGAATGCTGGTCCTTACTCAATAAAGCAGGAAATGCTGGGGAAAGAGGAGCTAATGATGTATGCCTTGTGTCTGCACCTGCGTCTACTTGAGGAAGCTGGCCTCCTATATATATGTTGCTGCCCGCCCAAAGAGGAGGAGCAGAGCTTTCCTGCCTGCCTGCTTGCACCTCTCACAAGTGCTCTATCCTAATAAATCCTCTTCTTGCCTATCACTCTGCCTCTCGCTGAATTCCTTCTGCGTTGAGGTCTGAAGAACCTGAGCCTCAGTGGGTCCAGACATTGGGTGAGTGCTGGATTAAGTCCTGACTGTATGAGTTCAAGTCCCAAACAGGGTTTTGGTTTGGGTTGAGCCTCAGCCATGTGGGTTCAAGTCCCAAGCAGGGTTTTGGCTGGGTTAGAGTCCCAGCCATGTGGATTTGAGTCCCAAACAGGGTTTGATTAGGTCTGGGCCATGGGTTTAAGTCTCAGATCGAGGTAGAACCCTTGTACGTGCATTGAAGTGGAGCCTCCAGGCTGATGCTTGAGAGGGAAGTGGCTGGCCTGGGGTTCCTTCCTCCTGGAGCGGCGTCAGGAAGGGAGAGCTGCTTCCACCAAGAGCCAGCCCACTGAGTGTGCTCTGTCCACTTGCCTTGTGTGTAACCTCAGCAGCCAGACTTTTTCACCCGGTGTTCAAGGCAGAGGAGTAACGTTTCCTTCCTCCAAGGCTGATGTTCAGAGTGACTGGGAGTCCTAAGCAGGGAGAAGAGGCAGCTGGCATTTCCTAGGCATCCCTATGTGTTGACAAGAGCTGTGAACATGGTCATGTTGGTGTCCCTGATATGGACAGGAAACAAGCAGAAAGGGTTCTGTCCCTGAGTGCAGGGCCCCATGGGAGGCAGTCCACAGCGTCCAGTGCTGCTCCATCAAGTTCCTGGTCTACAGCAGTGGCCGTGGCAGATGAATAAACTGGGAACTGAGCAGAGTCCCTGTGAGGCCCTCCCTACTGGGATTCTGTGCCCGTGGTCACCTCTCCCTGGGAGCCAGTCTTTGTGTCTGACCTTGGGGATGCGGATCTGTTGGTCTCTGGGAAGAGCCCAGAATCCAGCATTTAGTCACTGCCCTTTGGGGTGTCTGCTTGTGATAGGGACAGAGTAGAATAGTTAGGTAGCTGTGGAGTCCTAGTAGGGGACTGTAGGTGGCCAGTAAGTTAACGATAACTCAAGAATGCTGGTCCTTACTCAATAAAGCAGGAAATGCTGGGGAAAGAGGAGCTAATGATGTATGCCTTGTGTCTGCACCTGCGTCTACTTGAGGAAGCTGGCCTCCTATATATATGTTGCTGCCCGCCCAAAGAGGAGGAGCAGAGCTTTCCTGCCTGCCTGCTTGCACCTCTCACAAGTGCTCTATCCTAATAAATCCTCTTCTTGCCTATCACTCTGCCTCTCGCTGAATTCCTTCTGCGTTGAGGTCTGAAGAACCTGAGCCTCAGTGGGTCCAGACATTGGGTGAGTGCTGGATTAAGTCCTGACTGTGTGGGTTCCAATCCCAAGCAGGGTTTTGGCTGGGGTTGAGCCTCAGCCACATGGGTTTAAGTCCCAAGCAGGGTTTTGACTGGGTTCAAGTCCCAGCCACGTGGGTTCGAGTCCCAAACAGGGTTTGATTAGGTCTGGGCCCTGGGTTTAAGTCTCAGATCGAGGTAGAACCCTTGTACGTGCATTGAAGTGGAGCCTCCAGGCTGATGCTTGAGAGGGAAGTGGCTGGCCTGGGGTTCCTTCCTCCTGGAGCGGCGTCAGGAAGGGAGAGCTGCTTCCACCAAGAGCCAGCCCACTGAGTGTGCTCTGTCCACTTGCCTTGTGTGTAACCTCAGCAGCCAGACTTTTTCACCCGGTGTTCAAGGCAGAGGAGTAACGTTTCCTTCCTCCAAGGCTGATGTTCAGAGTGACTGGGAGTCCTAAGCAGGGAGAAGAGGCAGCTGGCATTTCCTAGGCATCCCTATGTGTTGACAAGAGCTGTGAACATGGTCATGTTGGTGTCCCTGATATGGACAGGAAACAAGCAGAAAGGGTTCTGTCCCTGAGTGCAGGGCCCCATGGGGCCAGCCCTGGCTGAGTTCCACAGCGTCCATGCTGTCCATGCTCCATCAAGTTCCTGGTCTACAGCAGTGGCCGTGGCAGGATAAAGGCAGCTTGGGAGGAAGGGAACTCTGTGGCCATCGGCTTGAGGCTTGGAAGTGAGTCAGGGTGGGTGCCTACCTGCCCCTGCCCACCTCTGGCCTGCAGCAGATGCTGCCCATTTGGGGCAGGGCTGGAAGCTATTTTGCCTAGTGTCCTACATCCATTTTGGGAAGCAGTGATTTCCCATGCCTTTTGTTGGGAGGCCAGGTAAGGAGAGGAATGGAGGAAGTAAGAAACAGACCTCCCCTTGGAGGTTGTTGGCGAGGCAGGGATGCTCTGGCAGCTGGGAAGGGCCTCAGGCTGGCCTCTGTACTCAGGTGTCCCTCGGCAGGCTTCCTGGTGGGACATTGGCGCATTGGTGCTCTGCTCGGCCTCGCCTGTTCAGCATCAGAGTTCTACAACCTGAAACCATAAACCCGTGAGCCCTGCGGTCTTGTTGGTCTCTGGGGAAGCGTCTGGTTCCCCACCCTCTCCGCCCTGTTTCTCTGCTTGTCCTTCTGTCACTGTGTGGCATGGCAGCACGCTTCAGCTCACTAGAGACCTGGGCTCCCCAGCCCAACCCCGAAGGCCAGCCCGCATGACTTCTGCAGGGTCACGGCCTTCACACCACAGACGGCGTCTGAAAACTGCAAGGATGAACTTGACTTTCACAAGACTCTTGCGTCTCCTGGCTGTTATGCATGGCCTGCATAGCCTTGATTTGTGCTAGAGCTGAACTTGCAGAATCTAGCTGAACCCGATTCTCGCTGTATTTAGGAGTATTATGGGATGTGGGAAAGCAAGTGGGATGTTGGTTTGAGAGTTTGCGTCTTTGCCTTGTGGAGCCCACATTTCAGCTCACTGCCTTGGGTGGGGGCGCTGTGGGACGCGATGCTGAGTTGGATGTCTGTGCCGCCACGGGAAGCATCTTCTCACCTCGGAGAGGAAGAGTGCCCCCTGACTGGTCGCCTCGCACCCCTGTCTGCCTGTGGCTCAGCCCGGAGAGGGATGTGCTCCAGGCACTTTCTTCCCAGCTTGCATTATCTCCTAGTTCTGCCATCTTTGTGGGCTTGGGGCCCCACATACCATCCATCAGGCCTAACACTGAAAATAAAAAATGATCCTGTTTTTATTGTTTGAATTTATGTTTCTCGTTACAAGGAGTGCTTTGCAGTTATTCGAAAGATAAGATCTTTTTGAAGGAATAACTGTATCCTCTGCATTTCTGATTTTTTTTTAAGAGTAAGGCTATCAAGACAGGTGATATGAAAGCAGAATTTTTAATAAGACCGCAGTGATTCTTTTTCAACCAGCTTAGAAGACATTAAAATAAATGTAGGTGCTTTGATCTTCTCTTTCTGGATTAGAATATGAAGGATCAGTTGTTGCAACAGACAGCGAAGTAAATTCGTTTCTGATGCATTTCAGCGAGCCGGCTTTCTAGAAGAGGCCAGAAGGAAACGTGGAATGGCATGACACGGACCAGACCAGAGTCATGCCAATCAACATATTCTAGACACAGACTCTAAGAGGAGTGCACACTAGGAATAACAGTCACGAGGAGGCTAGCTATAATCAAGATAGCGGCCAACGAGTCCCGCACCGGGGATGCCAGTTGCTCAGAGCTCTCCGTGGGTCCTCACAGTCCTTTGTGCAATTCTGTTAGACTAGATGTTCTCATCACCCGCCTCTCTTTTCAGCTGGGGAGCTGGAGCGGGCTTGGGGTCAGGCTGTGGAGCCGGGACAGGGACCTTGGCCGCCCGGGTGCCCCCTGTAATGGTGGCCACCCCCCGGATCCCCAGGAGCTGCTCAGGAGTGGTGGTGCGCCTCCACCACCCTCTTCGGCCTCCGACCCCAGAGGAGGCGAGAGCGGGAGGCAGCGGCTCCTGGCACGAGCCATAGGCTCATTTTTTGCTCAGTTGTTTCTGTAATTGAGGCAAAGGTTCTGGGAGTTTGGACATGAAGTGTCTGGATAATTGCCTCAATACATCATCTTCATTTTACATGTTTAGACACAACCTTTAATGAAATTCGAAGACTGAGCTCTACCTGGGGAAGCAGTGTTGCCTTCTATTTCTCACTTCGTTTGCCCAAAGTAGCTGATGGCTCAAACTTCCAGTTCTTGGCTTAATTGCCAACCTCGAACTGCCTGCAAATGCCCCGTTTGTCAGACTCGGAAGTCATCTTTGATTTGGGGCCGATTTCGACTCTTCCTTTCCTGGGAAATGAAGACTTTAAAAGATGGTCTCTCCGGTGCCTGGCTTTGGTTCTGAGGTTCTGCTCTGGAGGTTTCTGTGCCTAACTGGCCTTAGGAGGGCAGGCCTTAGGAGGACAGGATGGAGGTCAGCCTTCTCCTTCGTCCGCCTCAAGGCCTGGCACTGAGGACTGAGCGGGGAGGGGACAGGACACGTGTGAAGCTGCCCGTGGTCCCCCTGAATGATGTGAATGTAAATTACCGGCAGAAAATACCCAAAGAAGATGCCTATTGAAGAGCTTCCTGCTACCTTTGAACATTTTTGCCCCTAATTTCTTCTTTGAGATCCTAAAGAGCATTTTAAAGAGACTTCAGATATGCCGCTCGCAGGAGTCCTGGCACATGATCATCATAAGTGGAGAAGGTGACATGTGGGTGCTGCTGTCCTATCACTGGAGATCGGGGTCTGCCTACCCGGTGATGCTTCGCAGAAGCCCGGCCGGAGGCCCTGGGATGGGCATGCAGCTCCTCGACTCCACTGCAAAGCCCCTGTGCGTCAGATCGCAGCAGATGTGGGGCAGGAGAAACAAGTCAAACCTCTGGGAGGTGCTCACACAGGCCTGCCATTCCTGAAAGGCCCTACTTGGTGTCAGGAAGCTGGGAGGGAACCGGGAGGGACCCGGAGGGGAGGCAGCCCTGAGGAGCTGCTGGTGCGGTGCCCACCCACCCCTCTGGGAGGGAGGTGACTGGCCATCAGGGAGGAGTGCGCCCTCTTCCCTAAGCTGAGATGCCCATGTCCCTTTTTTCTCTGTTGTAAAGTGTATGCTATTATTGGCCATTCATAGCGAAAAGCTTCTCTGGGGTTTGTTCATTATCATTCATTTCTGCTCAAGGTTTTACAACTGCAGAAAAGGGTGTGAAACCTTGGAAACACTGTGTTAACTAGCCAAAGATGATCCAGCCCTGCCACAAACTGGTTTGTCATCAGAAAGTGAAAAGAATCCCGGGGTATGAACATGCAGAAAAAAGAACGTCAGCCTAGGTCGCTCTGTGACATGTCACCTGTTCCAGACTCGAAGTCATCTTTGATTTGGGCCCGATTTCGACTCTTCCTTTCCTGGGAAATGAAGACTTTAAAAGATGGTCTCTCCGGTGCCTGGCTTTGGTTCTGAGGTTCTGCTCTGGAGGTTTCTGTGCCTAACTGGCCTTAGGAGGGCAGGCCTTAGGAGGACAGGATGGAGGTCAGCCTTCTCCTTCGTCCCCCTCAAGGCCTGGCACTGAGGACTGAGCGGGGAGGGGACAGGACACGTGTGAAGCTGCCCGTGGTCCCCCTGAATGATGTGAATGTAAATTACCGGCAGAAAATACCCAAAGAAGATGCCTATTGAAGAGCTTCCTGCTACCTTTGAACATTTTTGCCCCTAATTTCTTCTTTGAGATCCTAAAGAGCATTTTAAAGAGACTTCAGATATGCCGCTCAGGGAGTCCTGGCACATGATCATCATAAGTGGAGAAGGTGACATGTGGGTGCTGCTGTCCTATCACTGGAGATCGGGGTCTGCCTACCCGGTGATGCTTCGCAGAAGCCCGGCCGGAGGCCCTGGGATGGGCATGCAGCTCCTCGACTCCACTGCAAAGCCCCTGTGCGTCAGATCGCAGCAGATGTGGGGCAGGAGAAACAAGTCAAACCTCTGGGAGGTGCTCACACAGGCCTGCCATTCCTGAAAGGCCCTACTTGGTGTCAGGAAGCTGGGAGGGAACCGGGAGGGACCCGGAGGGGAGGCAGCCCTGAGGAGCTGCTGGTGCGGTGCCCACCCACCCCTCTGGGAGGGAGGTGACTGGCCATCAGGGAGGAGTGCGCCCTCTTCCCTAAGCTGAGATGCCCATGTCCCTTTTTTTCTCTGTTGTAAAGTGTATGCTATTATTGGCCATTCATAGCGAAAAGCTTCTCTGGGGTTTGTTCATTATCATTCATTTCTGCTCAAGGTTTTACAACTGCAGAAAAGGGTGTGAAACCTTGGAAACACTGTGTTAACTAGCCAAAGATGATCCAGCCCTGCCACAAACTGGTTTGTCATCAGAAAGTGAAAAGAATCCCGGGGTATGAACATGCAGAAAAAAGAAAGTCAGCCTAGGTCGCTCTGTGACAGTGTCACCTTGTTTCTTGCGGCCAGTTTCATAGGAGGAGAAGCAGGTGAGGGCTGGGGACAGGCAGGAGCTGGGGCAGACCTGTCGAGGGTCTTGAAGGGGATCCCGAGCGCCCAGCTCCCCCAGCCTCAACCTGCTGGCCCAAGACTGGTTGGCACGTCAACCTGTCCGGCCCTGGCACTCTCATGTTCACCTAAAACTCCGGTTTCTTCCGCCCATAAAAGTCAGTAAATCTCTCAAACTAATTACATGAAGGAACTCATTGACTTACATAGTAATTGGTCTTTTGTCTCTTTTAAGTATAGAAGAGGGAAAAGTACCTGAGGAGAAACCAGCCCCAGCCCCCCAAAAAAGAAGAAAAGGAGAAGGAAAGAAGGGAGAAAGGTAGTTTGGATTTTCAGTCAGCTTTGACTACTTGATGTTTTTGAAACATTTCCAGATTTCCTTTACAGGAAAGGAATGAAAATGATCCAGCAGGAGGAAGCATTTTCTTTTTTCCCCTTTTGTCCTAAACTCAGTCCTGGGGTTTTGTGGCATGTGCTGAGAAACTGGGTAGGCTGAATGCATTCGGAAACATTTGCCTGAAGGGGTTGTAGGAACCGAAAATGAGTAAACACGAAACAAATGGAAAAAGAAAAAGAAAACAACTTCCGGCCACAGATAAGAATCGTATAATTTGCTAAGACATATCGTTTTGGTGTTTTCTTGAGTATGAAATCTAATTTAGCATGGGAGGGAGGTACGCTGGAGGCTGGGGGCGTAAGGCCCCTTGGAGACCCTTGTTTCTGCCCTGGCAGGACCGTGGCGGGCAGGGCAGTCCTGGGGGGGTCAGAGCCCCGGCCAGCCCACCAGACAGCCCCGGGGGGGAAGACTGAATGGTCAGCTGCAGGCCCGAGAGATACAAGAAATGGGTTTTCAGTACCATAGGGACTAATTCTAGAGAAATAAAATTCAAAACCTGCGGAATTTAGAATCCTATTTTAAACACCAACTCCCCCTCCCCGTCCCGTTACTGGGCCGTCTCTGTGACCCAGCTGTGCGTGTCTGTGTGCTGCCTGCTTTCTGCCTGCCTTTCTCATTTCCTTCTTCAGGAAGTCTGTTGCAAATGTGAACAAAACAGACCCTCTTGCCTTCATGGAGCTTATGGTCCAGTGGTCCGGGCAGAGCCCGTCCGGCAAGCACACGGGGCTGACGTGACCGGGCGGCTGGAGGGGGCTTGGCTGACGTCGGAAGCGGGAGCAGGAGTCCCTAGGTCAGCGCTGAAGGAGGTGGGGGCCGTCCCGGGAGGCAAGGGGAGGCAGACGGAGACAAAACCAGGCAGCGCCTGCCTGGGCCGGAGTCCCGTTCTTTCTCTGACTGTCCCCACTCCCAGTGTGACTGCTGCCCGGCCCAGCGGTTAGGGCCCGTGCCCGAGGTCACCGGGCCGGACAGTCCCGTCAGGGCCTTGTGGTGTCCGAGTTAGGGATGTTCCTGCTTTGCTCCCCGCGGGTCCCTGTGGACTCCACGTCCAGCGCCGGGCTGGTGCTCCAGGGCCTCTGCTGGACCTTCCCACCATGAGCCGAGTCTTCACGTAGGCGCTCGGGCGTCGTCCGGAGCAAGTCTTGATAGAAAGTCAGCCACAAAGTTGTGTTTTTTTGGTCAACTTTTTAAAAGTTTGAGATATTATTTTAGCCCAGGAAGACGTCTGTGTCGACAGACAAGCCCCAACCTTCATGATGAGGCCTGAACACTTTCCAGATCTTTACGGAAAAGATTCCACTCTTCCGTGGTTAGTTCCAGTGTGTGACGTGTTTACTTGTTTCCCTAGCACTGGGTCCACAGGGCGGCTCTTGCGGCCAGCCCTCTCCTTCCACCCTCCATCCCTTCCTCTCCCGTCCCCTCTCCGCTTTGTGTGTGTGAAGTCGCTGAGTCGTGCTCGACTCTTTGCGACCCCGTGGACTGTAGCCTGCCAGGATCCTCTGTCCACGGAACTTTCTGGGCAACATTCCTTCAGTGGGCTGCCATTTCCTTCTCCAGGGGATCTTCCTGAATCAGGGAAGGCTGATTCAGGAAAATGTCTCCTGCACTGGCGGACAGGTCCTGCACCACTGAGTGGCCAGGGAAGCTCCTCTCTCTGCTTTAACGCTGCCAGTGGGGCCTCGTCCTCTCCACTGGCCGGGCGGGTGTGGAGGCCCCCAGAGAGGCAGCAGCTCCGCAGCTGTGAGAGGACGGCTCTACTGGGATGCTTTCTGAGGCTCCACCTCTCCAGCGTCAAGAATCGAAGAGAGGGGCTTCCCTTGTGGCTCAGTGGACAAGAACCCGTCTGCCAATGCAGGAGACACAGGTTCGAGCCCTGATCCGGGAAGATCCCACATACCGCAGAGCAGCTAAACCCATGCATCAACAAAGTCCCAGCACAGCCAAAAATAAATAAATAAAAGTTAAAAAAAAAAAAAAAGAATCGAAGAGAGAGTTTTTTGAAGGAAATCATACCCCACCAAACACTTTCAGAATGTCTCTACTTATTGGAGAAGAAGAAAAGAATTCCTTTTCGATAGAGGATCTGTGTTCCGTGTCCTGGGTGATATGTCTATAAATAAATACTTATTTGTCCTACTTATTTTGCAGTGATTGGGACTCTAGACTTCAGATTTGAAAGGGGTTATTCGAAAGTGGGTCTCTTTTCTAAAACGTGTCAAGGGTGTTCAAAGGAGAGTCTGAGATGACTATTTTAAATTACTCGCTGAATACTAAGGAGTTTCATATTGCAATGATTTTAACTGGTACAACCACATACATTTTGGTTGCCATTTACTTTTTTTAAAGGTTACATTCCATTTATAAACTATCGGCTTAAACTACCATGTCTGAAATCAGTTTCTTCTCTGGGTCTCTGCTTCCATCCAAAACCTAGTTCTTGGCGCCACGTGTGCCCGGCGCCTCTGCCGTCACGTCGGCGCGGGAGAGGGCCTGTCTCGATCCGCCTTGCTCCGACGTTGCTGACCCGCAGCCTCTGCGACGTCCTTCTTCCTGTCGTGCATCCAGGCCTGACGGGGTCTTTGTAGCTGGGACAACCGACCGTCCTGCTCAGCAGAGATCCTGTCTGCAGAGGTGGGAGGGAGAGAAGGAAGAGACGTCGGGGAGGTGGTGGTGATCCAGGTGCTGTTTATGGAGCACCTGGTGCTGGCGGCACCATAGTGGCCTTTGGTCGTCCCGTGTGATCCTCACAGATCTCTGCTGGCTGAGGAGCGCCACTGTCTCCCTCTGACACATAAGCAAACTGAGGTGCAGAAATGTAAACTGGTCTGCCCAGGGGCACATGGGGCTTCCCGGGGGGCGCTGGTGGTAAAGAACCAATGCAGGAAACGTAAGAGACACGGATTTGATCCCTGGATCAGGAAGATCCCTTGGAGAAGGGCATGGCAATGCCCTCCAGTATTGTTGCCTAGAGAATCCCCTGGACAGAGGAGCCTGGCGGGCTACAGTCCACGGGGCCACCCAGAGTCGGACACGACTGAAGCGACTGAGCGTGCCAGAGACACACAGTAACCAGATGTGTGTGTTCACATCGTGCTGGGCGTGGAGTTTCATCTTTGGTCCCAGCCGCCAGGCTGCTCCTTCCATGGCAGCAGCGTGCCCGTTCCCGTGCCGGGTAGCCGTGTGAAGCAGGATCCGGGTCAGTGGAGTCAAAGGCTCTTGGGCCTGGGCACGCAGTGGGTCCCGAGGCAGTGGCCTCGAGGGTCCCTCTTCCTGCTGTGATCTCTTGTGCACACACGCGTGTCTCCTCTGGGGAATTCTGTGGTCCGCTCGGGGATTCCCACGGCTGTGGCGGCGAGGGCGAGGGAGATGTCCCTCCCTGGCTCACGCCCAGGCATGTCATTCTTGGTTAAATGGGGGCTGGATTTTTTAAAAACAAGTTGGGCATTCCGGTATGACCCGCGGGAAGATACTGTTAGCTCAAAGGTAACGTGAGAAGTGAGGGGATAAAGTGAAGCTTTGGCGTAGCTTCCCGCTTGGCACTTTGCGCAGACCCCTTTCATGCCGCGACACCTGTACAGGCCTGGAGTCTCCTTGCCATCCCTCGGGCCACCTGATCTGGGACAAGAGTGTCCCCATTATCCACAGATGAGGAAACCAAGGCTCAGAGACGGGATCTCGTGTCCCGGGGACCTTGGCCCAGCCCATTTTCTAGTTGCCACTCCTGTGTTCTCAGCATTCTTACTGTTTCATCTTTCTCATCTTTGTGGTTATAAAAAACGTAAAGGAACCTTGGAAGCACGGTGATGGAACCTGTAATGTGCGTGTGGGCCCCGCCCCCACTGGCCTCTGTGGGAGAGGCAGTTTCGGCTTCTGCTCGTGTTTAAATCCAGCTCTGCTGCCTACTACTGGCTGTGTGATTTAGGACCAGCCACGTCACTGCGCAGAGCCTCGGTGTCCTTACCTGTAAAATGAAGCAACTACATCTGTCGTTGTCATGGTTTCAAAGTCAGGGTGCATGGGAGTCGGCAGGGAACAGCGTTCGGCTCCTGTTAGTTCTCCTCTGGGGCCTGCGTCGGTGCTTCTCAGACTCACCTCTAGGGGACGCTGAAGGCAGAAGGTAATAAAATCTCACTGGGGTGCCCTGGGCTGACCCCGGGCAGCTTGCAGACAGCAGGGACAAGCTCCAAGGCTGTGCAGATTTTGTATCCCTTAGTGATGTAGTTGAGTGTAACTCCCTTTAAAAACGACGTTTTCACTGTTTAAGCATTTTAAACATGGAAGCTTGCAGTTGTGGCTTCCTGCAGCTCCTGGCATACCTGAGCACACGCCAGGGAGACCGGCGCCCACCTCCCCAAGGCCCTGGGGTCTGTTCAGCCATGCTGGGGAGAGGGGCGGTGCTGGAGTTGCTGTCCTTGCCTCTTGCCAACCCCTATAAGGGCTAGACTTGTCTTTGAGCAGAGAGTGCCTGTTCCGGAGAACTCCCGTTTCCCCCTCATCTTGTTCCAGAGGACATTGCACTTCAGTCAGATTGCTCACTCTTTCCATCCAAAAGAAATGCATTCCAAAGAACTGTTGCCAGGCAATTCTTCTTGTTCAAGGGTTAACCAGATTCTTATTTTTCTTATCTTTGGAAATAAAACAATGTGTGAAACTATTCAGATCGGCAAGGCCATCTGGTGGGGAGCACGCAGCTGCGCCCCATTCAGTGGCGCCGCCTCTAATGTATTCATGGCCAGGCGCCGCCGCGCATCTGCAGGGTCGTTATTCGCAGTTGGTTTTGAACACGCGAGCTCTGTCTATGCAAGACCTCTCTCCTCGCCCTTCCTGAAGGACATCTGGGCTGGGCATCTCCTGATGTCTGGCCGTCTTTTCACTCTTCCTGAGGTCGCAGCAAAGCAGGCGAGAGGGTTCTAGACACCCATCCGAGGGGGGAACAGAACCTCCCCACTCCTTTTAGCTGGAACACCTAATCTCTGCATTGTACTTGGAACCAGTTCTTTTCATTCATGTTCCTGTATGGGTTAAGGAAAACCTTTTGGAAACTAGAATCTACCTCTCATCTTTGTGATCTAGTTGCACAAGAGCAAAGGGTTCCCCTGGTCTGAAAATGTGCGCTTATGCTCCCCTCTGTAGTAAGGTGGTTGTTGCAGATGTTTGAATCCTTGAAGACATGCAATAGGTAGTTGGGTCATCAGGTACTTGGGCTCCTGAGGTCTCTGGACTCTGTGGTGATGCGTCATAATTTGAGAAGAGACATAATTTGAGGGTCTGAGTGGGGCCAGGGCTTGCTCAGAGTCATGTGGCTGGTTGAGGGGTGTCTCAAGCCTCTCTCTCCTGTTCTTGAAGTCATGTGGAGGGGCAGTATAGAGCATTAAATTCACCTGTAAAATGGAATACTAATGACGCTCTCCTCTCAGCTTTTCATGACGTATAGACAGGTTATCTGTGGAAATCCCAGCCTGCTCTTTGGACACCAGCAAGTCTTCCCTGCATGTTAGCTCATGTGGCTTTTATTGCTGTCAGTAAGCACCAAGAACCCTGCTCTGGATTTCTGCCAGGACCTTGCTCTTTCCCTTGTTTATCTATAAACTCTTCAGGGAGCGCCCGTCCCTGTGCCGGGCACGGCTGATAGTACAAAGCAGTCTAATACCTATGCTGATTTGATTTCAGGGTTGAGCAGCACTGACCATGCCCTTGAGGAGCTGGTGGTCTGATGGTTCGGCCAGTCACCGAACCCCCAGCCATGCCTCCTTGCCTGGAGACAGGGTGGCTGGTGATCCAGGAGAAAGCTAGCTCCCCACTCCTGGAGCCTCGAGCTCTGGGGGAGGTTTCATTCAGTCTATTCGCAGTTGGTTTTGAACACGCGAGCTCTGTCTATGCAAGACCTCTCTCCTCGCCCTTCCTGAAGGACATCTGGGCTGGGCATCTCCTGATGTCTGGCCGTCTTTTCACTCTTCCTGAGGTCGCAGCAAAGCAGGCGAGAGGGTTCTAGACACCCATCCGAGGGGGGAACAGAACCTCCCCACTCCTTTTAGCTGGAACACCTAATCTCTGCATTGTACTTGGAACCAGTTCTTTTCATTCATGTTCCTGTATGGGTTAAGGAAAACCTTTTGGAAACTAGAATCTACCTCTCATCTTTGTGATCTAGTTGCACAAGAGCAAAGGGTTCCCCTGGTCTGAAAATGTGCGCTTATGCTCCCCTCTGTAGTAAGGTGGTTGTTGCAGATGTTTGAATCCTTGAAGACATGCAATAGGTAGTTGGGTCATCAGGTACTTGGGCTCCTGAGGTCTCTGGACTCTGTGGTGATGCGTCATAATTTGAGAAGAGACATAATTTGAGGGTCTGAGTGGGGCCAGGGCTTGCTCAGAGTCATGTGGCTGGTTGAGGGGTGTCTCAAGCCCTCTCTCTCCTGTTCTTGAAGTCATGTGGAGAGGGGCAGTATAGAGCATTAAATTCACCTGTAAAATGGAATACTAATGACGCTCTCCTCTCAGCTTTTCATGACGTATAGACAGGTTATCTGTGGAAATCCCAGCCTGCTCTTTGGACACCAGCAAGTCTTCCCTGCATGTTAGCTCATGTGGCTTTTATTGCTGTCAGTAAGCACCAAGAACCCTGCTCTGGATTTCTGCCAGGACCTTGCTCTTTCCCTTGTTTATCTATAAACTCTTCAGGGAGCGCCCGTCCCTGTGCCGGGCATGGCTGATAGTACAAAGAAGTCTAATACCTATGCTGATTTGATTTCAGGGTTGAGCAGCACTGACCATGCCCTTGAGGAGCTGGTGGTCTGATGGTTCGGCCAGTCACCGAACCCCCAGCCATGCCTCCTTGCCTGGAGACAGGGTGGCTGGTGATCCAGGAGAAAGCTAGCTCCCCACTCCTGGAGCCTCGAGCTCTGAGGAGGTTTCTCCTAGAGCTACCATCTTACATGATGGAGAGGCACTGGGAGTGGTCACAGGCTTTGCAGCCAACATGTCTGTGGCTGGATTTTGATCCTGCCGGTGGCTGGCCAAGGAGCTCTGGGGATGTTTTTTATCCCAGCTGTGCCTCAGTTTCTACATATAGCTTGGGGGTCACAGTGATAACCTCGGAGGGTTGCCATTGAGAAAGTTGATGTTGCCATCAAGAAGGCTTGCAGGTGTCCCCGGTGGCGCAGTGGCAAAGAATCCACCTGCCAGTGCAGGAGATGCGGGTTTGATCCATGATCTGGGAAGATCTCACATGCTCTGGAGCAACTAAGCAACTACTGAGCCTGTGCTCTAGAGTCTGGGAGCCGTAACTACTGAAGCCCGTGTGTCCTGCAGCCCGTGCACCACAGCTAGAGAGAAACCTGCACAACGACCCAGCCCAGCCAACAGTAAATATACAAAATTAAAGAAAGAAAGGACCTTGCGTGGTGCTCTGTGCGTGACAGGGGCAGGACCAACATCCGTTCGTTTCTCTTTTCACCATCCCTGGAGCCACGTACACCCTAAACCGGGCCCGTGTTTTGAGGTATACGTCCCACTCTGCCCAAAGAGTGGCATTTCGTTTCTAATGTCAGATGTCTTCCAGCAGGCTCCACATGGCTTCTTTGACATGTTGCGCATGTACCACTCTCTTGCCAGGAACCGTGCAGGTGGGTGGGTTCCACAGCATCCTGATCAGCTTGTCTCAGGCAGCTCCGACCCTGATGCAAAACCGTTGCCATAGATGTGCAGGCTTGAGTGGAAAATCAAGTGCCTGAATCTAGCACCAATCAGATTCCTTCTGGAAATAATACAACACGCGTTTAGAAATAGTTTCGCATTTAGAAACAGTTTCTCCACCAACTTGGTTTCAGCAAAAGAAGATTGTTGATTGTGTCACAAAGACCTTTAGAACCTTGAGCCTGCTGAGACCCTCAGGTGACGGTGCAGCGTGAACATCTCGGCAGTGTCTTGTCCACCCCACCCCTGGCCGTTCTGTGCTTGCCAGAGAGGCGGGGGCACCTGACTGGGGTCGTCCATCGATCGGGCTGTTGCTTGACGGAGCTGGAGCATGTCACCCAGTGGGAGACTGAGCAGTCCTGGAGGGCATTAGAAAGATCCCATTTAGTCTCCTGCCTTCAGCTGCTGGAGACCGTGGACCAGCAAGGCAGCCCTACTGAGAGGGTGCCTTTTCAGCCTTGTGACCCAGCGCTGGTTTTCGGGGCTCTGTGGACACGCAGGGGCTGGTGGGCTTTGGGACTGCCCTTGAAAGGGAATCTGTCATTCTGAGTGTGGGTGTTTTCCAGGAGTCTCTGGACCCTTTGCCTGGGGTTCGATGGGATGTTCCAGAGGGCTGGACTGGAACATCTTTCATATTAGTAGCCTCAGCCGGTAGTGGCTGCACACCGTGGGCGCTTGATAAACACGTGCTCCCCAGCGTGAACTACGGACAGGGAGAGAACGCTTTGGGGGGTTTGGGAATTAATTGTTCAGCTTTCTCGCCCAGCAGAAGGCAAGGACTGCACCAGCTTTTCAGTGCTTGCAGCAAAATTTTTGACTTCTTAGCAGCCTGCAGACATAATAGGTGATTAAGATATGAATATGATGATAATGGGCTTTTACCAGGGAGGAATTAAATTGCAAATCATCCATTCAGGAGGTTCAGGGTTGAAAGGGGCACTCCGTGACTCTATATTTTATGTACAAGATACAGGCTCAGAGATGCAGTGACTTGTCTGGGGTTATTGACCGGGTGCGTGTCAGGCCTGGATGGTGACCAGGCTTGGGAATCTCAGCTCAGGGGCCATACCCCCATGGCTCGCTGCCTTACTGGAGACGGATGATCACTCTGAAGGGGTCTAAGCTTTTCCTGGGTGCACCTTCAGCTGTCCCAAGCTCTCCGAGTCTCCTCACCTTTTTTTTTTCTTTTCTTTTTTAAATTTTGGCCTCTCTAATTGGTCCTTTATTTATTTATTTTCATCCATCTCCACTCCTTGGCCTGCGTGGGCCTCCCATCGCAGCAGCCCTTCCTCGCTGCAGAGCACTGGCTCTGGGTGCATGCACTCCAGAGCTCTGGCTTGTAATTGGACACACTGGTCCAGCTGCTCTCCGGCATGTGGGATATTCCCAGGCCGGGGATCAAACTGGTGCCCCTTGCACTGCAAGGCGGACTCTTTACTCGCCAGACCACCAGGAATGTCCCTCCTCCCCGTTTTGATGGATGCATGTGAATGGTCCCAGTCAGCTCTGCTCTTTAATATCCGGTTCCTGCTGTAAAAGCTTGGCTGTTATTCCAGTGTCTGTGCGCTGGACTCCAACCACCACCTGCCCCTCCTCACTCATTACTTCAGATTAGCTGCAGACAGGAAAATTGGACACCTATGCCTACAACTATGTATACATTGAAAGCAAGAACCCTGGAATGAAGAAGGCCTGAGGGCCTGTCCTGTAATAATTCAAAGAATACGTAACATTTATGGAGGCTTGCTGTGTGTCAGTTGCTAGGCTAAGCATTAGGTATGCATGTTATCTCATTTCCTCTTCACATCCATGCTGGGTGGAGACAGTTTTACTCCCATTTTACAGAGGAGGAAATAAAGTCACAGAGCGGTGAAGTTAGTTACCTGAGATCATTCAGTTGACTCAGATGTGAGACTGAAAGGCAAGTCTGCTTCACTCCAGAGCCGGTGAAGCTTTGTTTTGACTGCTCCAAGGACATTTTTGCTACATCCCGACTTTCTACCAAGTTGTGAATCATCTGGTTCCCTCGGCTAGATGCAGAATAGGAGCTGGCTAACTATTCATAGAGATTTGATCTCAGAGAAAATGCCTCTTTCTTATGACTATATTTTATGTAATGAAATAATAGTTTAGAATGCATTTTATATACTGTAAAGCATGTGAAGTGGTCATTATTAACAAATAAAATGTTGGTCACAGGTCAAGTATCCTTGAAAAATAACTTAAAAAACCGCCTCTGTTGCATGTGACACACATTTTGACGGAACCAGGGAGTTCCTGCTGGTCACAGGATCCCTGTCTCAACCAAAACACAGATGAGACGTCTCAGTCCACGGGAAAGATGGAATCTGGCCAGGAAACCAGAAGATCAGGATGCAGGAGGGGCTTGCTCAAGGAGAGGGAGCAAGGAAAAAATGATAGTGACTCTAACAATAAGCAAGGAGGAGGGTGTGGGGAGGATGGGGGGTCAGCTGTCTGATAACTGAAACATATAGCTGTGGTTGTAAACACATATTTTGCTAGAAAATAGCCTGGTGTGTGACGTTTGGGTAGTTTTGTCCTGATTTGAGAACAGCTGCCACCTGAGTTTGCAGCATTAGTTTGGCATAGCTAACTTTTGGTGTTGGCCAAGGAACTCTTCAAGGCAGAAGCATTGATTCAATTGATTTCCTGGATCTTTGGGTGAATTAGATAAACATACTTTTTGAAAGTCTTAAATGTATAATATGAGATATGTATATCTTAAGTGTATAATGTCGTATCAGCTTAGCCTGGTAACCCACAGAGGGAGGGGTGTATCTGATAGCTTTTATCACGTAACAGCACACCCCCAAGCTCCGTGGCTTCACACAGTAACCGCTTGTTTCTCACGTGGCTGCAGTCTCGGGCAGGGCCGGCAGGGAAACGGCTGCTCAGGCTGGGCTCAGCGAGGCAGCTCTGTGTCTCCTCCTCCTCCTGGCCAGCCACCATGCTCTCCATAGCCACGGCAGAGGTATAGCGGGCAGGTGGACATGCTGGACCCATCTCAGGCCTGGGCTTGGGACTGATCTGCCTTCACTGCGGCCACATCCTGTCGGCCAGAGTGGTTTCCAAACCCAAGTCACAGGGCGGAGAAATGGGTTCCAGTCCTTTGATGGGAGGAAGTGCAGGGTAGTTTATGTGGAGGAGGGGGTGACACTAGGGAGGGATAATAGACTGGAACTAAAGTGCAAACTGTCATAAACAGTAATAAAATGCTACTTATCAAATACGACCATGGGTCAGGACCCTGCGTGCATAATAATAGCTACCAGTAATTTAGCACCTCCTGTCCGCCAGGTGCTCTTCCGCACACTTGACACAAACTAGTTCTGTGAGACGGACCCTCATATTGTCCCTAGTTTGCATCCAGGGGAACCGGAGGAGACAGGTTTCGTGACTTGTTCACGTCGGGTAGCCCTGCTCCGGTACCCGGGCTCCAGAGCTGGGGTGTGATGTGTTACCGTCCAGGACTTTGAGAATACAGGGGCCCAGGTCACTCAAGGCTTACTGAAGTCGCCCGGTGGACACGACTGCAGCATGCTGGCCCACTGACTGCTGACTCTACTCTTCCTGCTGTGCTATTGGCCAGCGTAGGTAACTGAGGAAGGCAGCGTTATTCTCTTTCCTAATGGTGATGTGGTCAAAGGCATAACATCCAGGTATGAGACTGAAACGGATCGTCTGTTGTTTGTACGGATTTCTGCAGTCTTGTTAGCCTTCTTCTCAGTCCCAGTCACAAACATAGGATATCCTTGAGCTAAATGTGAAGACTGTTCCTTCTGCCACCTGTTGATTAATATTCCTTGGGAAAAAAATGTATTTCTATATATATAGCCCAAAGAGAAATGTCAGCAGTTAGACATACTAATCAGAAGAAGGCTTTGGGTTTTAGTAAAGGTTAATTAAGACCCATCATTTCTTTTTCCTTAAAACGTTGAAGTAAAAGAATGTAATTAGCTATTTTTTCCTCTCTACTCCCAGAGGACAGATGTAAATGCTCTACCTAAATGAAGCTATTTATTAAAATTCATCCAGATTTCTTTGAAAGTTTTGTACATCTTTCTTCTGCTGTATCAGCTTATAGCTACAATAATTTAATAAGGTTTTCCAAGGGTGAAATTGGATGCCCTTTATCGATCTTACACTGAGGGGGCATTCAATTACTTAATCTGAAGTGGTATATCTGAGTCTCTCGATTACAGTTTGGTTATAAATGGCTGGGTAATGATGCTCGGGGTGCATAGGTTAATAGGAGCCATCTTAGCCTGGGCTGGGTAATTGAAGGCTTTCTATTTTGGGACTGGTTATCTGATCATTACAGGGGTACTGGGTTCCCACAGTTGCAGCCGGCATCCACGGGGCACGGCACTGAGCCCAGGCCAGAGGGGGAGCTCACATTTTGAAATGCATACCTGCGGCACTGGTTTAATACCTGAACAGGGAGTGCCAAGGGTCACTGGCACCAAAATGTGGACATTCCAGACAGGTGCAGTGTGGGAGATATCCATTGCTCATTTCTTAAGAAAGAATAACCTGAGTGTTAGGTTTCAGGGTGACTGTTCTTGGATAATTTGGAAAAGGCCAATCCAGGAAAAAAAAACAGCAATCTCCTTTCCTTTCAAGCTAGTTGCATGAATTTGATTTTTCTTCACCGAGTTGTATTAGTTCACAGCTATATGCCTTTTAAAGGTCCCTTTTGAAAAATACAGTGTGCATCCCTCTTTGTATGTGGACAAATGCCGCCCCTGACCCAGCCTTCCAAGCCTTCCAGAGTCTGGTCCCTGCCTTTTCTCCTGTCTATTTCCCACCTCCTACCTGCCCCAGAGCCCAGGGGTCTGCTCTCCTGGTGGTCCCCATGCTTTTATCTCCAGTTTCCCTTCTTCCCGAGGTCCTTATTTCCAATTCCCATGTGGTTGGCTTCCTCTCATCATTCAGATGTCCCCTAGAAGGCTGAGCGCTGAAGAATTGATGCCTTCGAACTGTGGTGCCGGAGAAGACTCCTGAGAGTCCCTTGGACAGAAAGGAGGTCAAACCAGTCAATCCTAAAGGAAATCAACCCTGAATATTCATTGGAACGACTGATGCTGAAGCTGAAGCTCCAATACTTTGGCCACCTGATGTGAAGAGCCGACTCATTGGAAGACTTTGATGCTGGGATAAATAGAAGGCAGAAGGTGAAGGGGACAACAGAGGATGAGGCGGTTGGATGGCATTACCAACTCAATGCACATGAGGTTGAGCAAGCTCTGGGACATGGTGAAGGACAGGGAAGCCTGGTGTGCTGCAGTCATTGTGTTCTCAAATAGTCAGACACGACTGAGCGACTGAACTGAACTTCATCTCTGTGCTAGCCCCCTTCACTAAGATGGCAGTTCTCCCCAGGGATGAAGCTAAAGGTCCCACAGTGCACAGAACAGCCCCCCAACAAAGCATCATCTGTCCTGGTAGAGCATTGAGAGCTCCTGTTCTAAGGGTTTCATTGTTTCCTCTTTGGGCGTTCTTCCAGCATCTGAGATGCTGTTACGCAGGTGTGACTTTTTCAGTGATCTGTTGTCCTGCAGCCCTCGCTCCTGGTGGAAGAGAGGTTCCAGGTGGGGAGGGGCTCCCTGTCATGGCTGTTCCTTGACAGTTCCATCGGTGGGATGCGGGTGGTCTGGAAGCCTCAAAGCGCCAGGCCCTGTTCACAGCAGTGGAGCTGCAGGTCACATGGCTGCTGTTCTGGCAGTATGTTTTGATAAAACTTGTAAATATGAGATATTTTTTTCTAAAACCCGCCAATCCCTCCTTTCCTTTCAAGCTAGTTGCATGAATTTGATTTTTCTTCACCGAGTTGTATTAGTTCCGCGCCTTTTAAAGGTCCCTTTTGAAAAATACAGTGTGCATCCCTCTTTGTATGTGGACAAATGCCGCTGACCCAGCCTTCCAAGCCTTCCAGAGTCTGGTCCCTGCCTTTTCTCCTGTCTATTTCCCACCTCCTACCTGCCCCAGAGCCCAGGGGTCTGCTCTCCTGGTGGTCCCCATGCTTTTATCTCCAGTTTCCCTTCTTCCCGAGGTCCTTATTTCCAATTCCCATGTGGTTGGCTTCCTCTCATCATTCAGATGTCCCCTAGAAGGCTGAGCGCTGAAGAATTGATGCCTTCGAACTGTGGTGCCGGAGAAGACTCCTGAGAGTCCCTTGGACAGAAAGGAGGTCAAACCAGTCAATCCTAAAGGAAATCAACCCTGAATATTCATTGGAACGACTGATGCTGAAGCTGAAGCTCCAATACTTTGGCCACCTGATGTGAAGAGCCGACTCATTGGAAGACTTTGATGCTGGGATAAATAGAAGGCAGAAGGTGAAGGGGACAACAGAGGATGAGGCGGTTGGATGGCATTACCAACTCAATGCACATGAGGTTGAGCAAGCTCTGGGACATGGTGAAGGACAGGGAAGCCTGGTGTGCTGCAGTCATTGTGTTCTCAAATAGTCAGACACGACTGAGCGACTGAACTGAACTTCATCTCTGTGCTAGCCCCCTTCACTAAGATGGCAGTTCTCCCCAGGGATGAAGCTAAAGGTCCCACAGTGCACAGAACAGCCCCCCAACAAAGCATCATCTGTCCTGGTAGAGCATTGAGAGCTCCTGTTCTAAGGGTTTCATTGTTTCCTCTTTGTGCTTTCTTCCAGCATCTGAGATGCTGTTATGCATTTGTGACTTTTTCAGTGATCTGTTGTCCTGCAGCCCCTCGCTCCTGGTGGAAGAGAGGTTCCAGGTGGGGAGAGGGGCTCCCTGTCATGGCTGTTCCTTGACAGTTCCATCGGTGGGATGCGGGTGGTCTGGAAGCCTCAAAGCGCCAGGCCCTGTTCACAGCAGTGGAGCTGCAGGTCACATGGCTGCTGTTCTGGCAGTATGTTTTGATAAAACTTGTAAATATGAGATATTTTTCTCTTTCTTTTCTAAAAGAGAGCCCCCTTGGGGATGTTTTTCCACACCAGCAAACTTTCCAACTCCCCAGACACCAGCTGGGTGTCCTGCAGTTCAGCTGAATTCTTGAAGTAACCTCCTAGAATTTGCGCAGATTTCACGGGTTAAGGGCTCAGTCCTCTGAGACTGGGACTTCTCTGGTGGCTCAGAACTAAAGAATCCACTTGCAGTGTAGGAGACTTGGGTTTGAGTCGTGGGTTGGGAAGAACCCCTGGGGAAGGAAATGGCGAACTACCCCAGGATGCTGGCCTGGGAAATCTCATAGACAGAGGAGCCTGGTGGGCCACACTCCATGGAGTTGCAAGAATTAGATCCAACTTACCGATGGAACCACCACGACCTCTTGAGACTGCCTCCCCTTCAGGCCTGAGTCACAAGTCTCAGGTCCCCAGGCTACCCACACTTTTGTTCTAATTGGCTGCAGATTCCGAGGTTCCTACAACCCTTTCTCAAGCTCCACAATTTGAATGAAGCACAGAACTCAGGAAAGCACTTACCTTACTGTTACCAGTTCATTCTAAAGGGGACAATGCAAGAATGGCCAGATGGAGGAGACACACGGAGTGAGCCTGGGGAGAGGGTCACGGACCACCCTCCCAGCACCTATATGGCTCTCCAACCAGGAAGCTCTTGGAATCCTGTCATTTAGAGGGTGTTTATGGAGGGCCCCCAGCTCATGGGTCCCAAAGAGTTGGACACAACTTAGAGACTGAACAACAACATTATGTAGGCGCGAGTGACTGAACCGTTGGCCACTGGTGGTTAATTCAATCTCCAGCCCCTTCCCCTTCCCTGGAGGCTGGAGAGGCGGGGCTGGGAGTTCCCAGCGTCTGACCCTGGCTCAGTCTTCCTGCTACCAGAGCCATCCTGAAGTCGTCTGGGGTCCCCCTCGCCAACAGTCACCTCACTGAGATAACCTGAGGTGTGGCTGAAAGGGGCCAGTAATGGATGACAAAGGGTATTGTCCCTGTCACCCTCTCACCCAGGGTGTTCCAAGGGCTTTAGAAGTACAGTGTCAGGAACTGAGAACAAAGATCAGCTGGTTTTTAGAATTTGTCAGTTTTTACTAAGATCTTATATTACCTTTTTTTTTTTTTTGCTTATTTGACCACTTCTATTGGTCTTTCATCCATCTATTTTCATCTAGCTTTGTTATTTTGGCCTGTATGGGCCTCCCATTGCAGTGGCCTCTCTCGCTGCAGAGCACCGGCTCTGGGCGCACGCACTCCAGAGCTCTGGCTCAGTAATTGGACACATTGGTCTAGCTGCTCCACGGCAGGTGGGATCCTCCCAGCCCGGGGATCGAACCGGCGCCCCCTGGACTGCAAGATGGTGTCCTTACCCACTGGACCACCAGGGAAGCCCTGGTATTTTTTTTTTTTTTTGTGGGTGTGACATCGCACCTTCATCAGGTCCTGGTTTCAGGCGCCCAGAGCTGAACATGCATCTTGGGCAGTGCCCAGTGCAGAGTCTGCCTTCAGAAGGGATCTAGAGACCCAAAGAAGGAAGGGATGAAGGAATGAATTACAGGAGATAGCACTCCATCTCAGGGTTTACGCTCTTCAAGCACCTGGAATTGTCTCTGTTTCCTGCTCCTCATTTTGCAAAGCGAGACGTGGAGTGGGAGGTGTGGCTGGAGGGTGCAGCCTGTCAAGGGGACAAACCCTCTGGCCGGCCATGTCCCGGGCGTCTCTGTTGAGACGGTCAGTTTCCCTGACTACTCAGGTCTGTTTATTTATGGTGCTTGTCACAGGAAACTTTTGTTCTTGTTGAGGAATGTTTTGCCCAATCCAGTGGGTCCAGGTTTTGCACATTCTTGTCTTGGAGCTTCAAAGGCCTTGTTGGGGAAAAGATCTAATTAGGCCTCCTGCAGCCAGAGAGACAGGAGGGTGCGAACTGGCTCCCCACTGCGATGCTGGCTGGAGTCTGATTTTAACCCCGCTTGACCTTGTCTTTGCCATGTGAAAAATGTTTTCTTGGCTCAGTGACGGGGATTCTGAGTAGGGGAGCTTGCCCTTTTGTTTCTTTGGTTTGGGAGAATTGTCTGTGCCAAGTGACGATGTTCAGGGGAGGTTGAGCAAGTGGGAGGCAGAGGTCTGAGCCTTGAGGTTTCCGCTGAGTCCTGGTGGAGCCTGGGACGCTGGCCTCGTTCCGGCTGTTTGCTCTCATAGCCCCCTCTGCTCCGTGCTGCTCAGAACTGCTCTGACCCGTATCTCAGCCTTTACTCACGAGCATTGCTCAAACTGCTTCCTCGAGGCCCTCTTTAGAATTCCGTGGCCAGTTATGTTCTGGAGACGCTGTGTACTATATGTCTCTCCTGTGGATTCACAGTGAACAGTCCTGCCCTGAAGACATCTGTGTCATTGGGGCCGCCTCACCTTTTCTCCAGGTAATTCAAGCACTGAAAACCGATCAGCAACATGCAGAACATTATGTGGAGGGCATTTTAGCTTGCTTGGCGATTTCTTGGTCTCCCTGCTTTGATAAAACATGGGCCTTTCTGTCCCAGGGAAGAGACGGCTGCTGCTGGTGATTCTGATTGTTGAGCTTTCAGCCTGAACAAGGGGGGCTTTGTGCAGACTTAGCTGATGTCCCCTTGTCTGGGGACAGTAAGGACTGTTGGAGCGTGTGTACGTGTAAGCAGACGTGTGTCCACCACACACTTCTGGTGAATCCTCAGGTGCTCAGGAAGAATAATGGGATGGGATTGTCCATCTTTGCTCTCATCTCAGATGTCCATGGCATTCGTTGATGATGAAGACACATAATGGTAACAGTGATGATGCCGTGGTTATTCCTGGTACCTCCTTTTAGGGATTCTAAATATGGGTTGGCATTCCACACACTCTTCCCATGCATTAGCTGGTTTAGCACTTGGTACCCACTTGAAAGGGATGCACTTTTATCCTGATTTTATGGTGAGGAAACCAGAGCTCAGGAAGGTTGCACAGCTGGCTTGAGGTCACACGGTCAGCTCATTAGCATTGTTCCATGGCTGCTGGAAACCATGTAGGTCTCCTGTTTCCGCTCTTCTTACGCTGCCTACAAAGAAGTGTCATTTGGGCAACAATACCTTTCAGAACCACGGGATTCTATTAATGGATTTTTAAGAATCATGTTTTCCCCAGGATGATGAAAGTGAAAAATTGTTTCAGGGTCTGAAATGTTCTGTTGCTCAGGGGAATACTGCATGTTGGATTTAATTGCTTAATAACTTAAAGTCATTTTTTTTTAATATGATACATTCTACCGAAGGAGAGAATTATTTCAGTGTTTCTAAATTTTCATTAACTTAAGCCTCCCAAACTGATAATAAATGTTAGCTCGAGGTTAAGAGACTATTAGTGCTGTTGGGAGGGAAAATTGCATCTTCTCTGCCTGCTCCCATCCTAATCGTCCTCCTTGGATTTTATTTTGTTGACTTACAAGTGTTGATGTTTTTTCATCCATCAAATTCATAGTGACTGACTGTGCATGAATCTAAGCATGATTGTGAGTTTGGGGATCAAGGGATCCCATCACTTAGCTGTGTCCAGGCATAGGCATTACAGAATACGTGGGTTGTGCAAAATACGAAGTAAGGGGCTGCTGGAGCTGGCGTTGGGGTCACAGTTGGTGGCAGACACTGGCCTCCAATGCCAAACACCAAGGACCTAGTGCGTCTCCCTTTATCTTCCGTGGTTTCCTGCAACTTGCTTGTGACAGAGCCGGCATGGCTGGAACTTGGGAAGGAAGTGTGAACGTCTCTCCTTGGAAGAAGGTCCCATGGTGACTGCTGGCATCATGTAATGTAATAAGTCCTCTTTTCTTTGTTGTTTAGGTCATCTGACACCTTAAGGATTTTGTTCTCCATGAAGAGGAAACATTTCAGAGGAACACAGGATGTGAAAGAAGACTTTTTCATGGACGCTGCGTGGATGGCGTGCCCGTCCATCTCTCATTGAGGCCATGAGATCTTCTAATCCCTTGGGTGTTCTCATGTTCTCTAGTGAGAGCTCTTCCACTTCATTTGGTGCCATGGGAAAAACCTGAAGGTCAGGAAGAATTGCTCCTGATTTCGTGGCTTTTTCCAGGATTACAGAACATGACAGTTGGACCCCATTCGTGTTATTTTTTGGAAGGTGAACCAAAGAATGTGATCCCTCATTCTCTGTAGTGTTTCGGCACTTACTCCCTTCTATTTTTATTTCTGTTCCTGTGCCTTTCGACCATATTACGTGATCACCTGCCATCCTTGCAGTTCTAAGCAAGACGTACAGGCATCCAGACTCCTCAGGGTGCGCCCATGGCTCAGTGGGCCAGCTGCCCAAGGGCATTACCATGAGGCACTGTATTAACTGCTGCCTCCAGTTGTCACCTGACGGCGTGCCGCCACAGCAGGTCAGCTGCCACGGAGGCTCCCTTCACGGCCACCCGGAGTGCCCAGTGTGCAAGACAGAAAACAAAGTTGTGTTTCGAGTGGACGGTAAGCAGATGAACTTGCTTGCTGTTCTCGAAGTGAGGGCTGATGGGAATGAAAGTTGGGGCGGGTTTTTGCGCTTCAAGAAGGGGAAGCGATGCAGCCTCGTTTTTGGATTGATAATAATGACGTTGGTGATGGCGTCTTACATCCTTTCTGGGGTCCACCAAGAGCTTCTGATCTCATCGCCTTTCCGTTACGGAGCCTTCCCCAGCAATCCCAGCTTGATGGACGGCGAAAATCCCAGTGATGCAAAAGAGCAGCATCACCAGCCCTCTGTAAATAATAGTTTATACGTGAAGGACTATCCAAGCATTAAGTTAATTATTGACAGCATCACAGCCAGGATTGAGTTCACGACCAGACAGCTCCCAGACGTGGAAGACCTCAAGAAGCAGGAATTTCATGTGAGTAGCCTGGTACTCGTCTCTGTTGACTGATTTTTAAAAATGGCTGCTTCGTTTCCTCTTATCACCTTTGGCAAAAAAGTGACCAAAAACCTCTCCAGTGTAACAGTGGTCATTTGCCAGCCTTATGGATGAGAGCTCACTGGCAGGGCTGTGCCCTTGCTGTTAACGCCAGCAAGAGACTTCCCTACTGAATGACGCAGCTAGAAACGCTGAAGAAACCCCCTTCTAATAATTCTTTTCTGGGATGCTTTGCATGAAATGCGGTCCTGGCAATTAAAACTGCTTTTGCAGATCACTGTCATCCTGTTTTTAGTCTGCCCTAATCACCATGTTTGGCTCTAATGGCTACTTAATTATACAACTGTATAGTCAGAAGTTCCAACTATTTAATTGAACGGCACTGTGTATATGCAAGATAAATCATGGTAGAATGGATTTTGATGCAACTTGCATCTTCCTTCTCTCCAAGTTTTAATTGTATTGGGGGTTTAGGAAAAACATGATCATTGGCTGTTTACCAGGTTTTGCGTTACGTTTGTGTTTAGTCATCATCCAATAATACTTCCCTCATGAACACCGTAACACGTCTCAGTGTAGGGTCCTCTTGTCGACCGAATGCCTGCGCTAATCTTCTCCCCTCCGTGTGTCCCTCCGTTTTTGCCTCTTCCGTTGCAGATGTTTTCAGTCATTCCGACAAATTTCTCCCCAACAGTAAGAGCCCTGTTGGTACGAGGAGTTCACGGGCAGGAACACCACCGACCCTTACCTGACCAAGTGAGGGCTGATGGGAATGAAAGTTGGCGGGTTTTTGCGCTTCAAGAAGGGGAAGCGATGCAGCCTCGTTTTTGGATTGATAATAATGACGTTGGTGATGGCGTCTTACATCCTTTCTGGGGTCCACCAAGAGCTTCTGATCTCATCGCCTTTCCGTTACGGAGCCTTCCCCAGCAATCCCAGCTTGATGGACGGCGAAAATCCCAGTGATGCAAAAGAGCAGCATCACCAGCCCTCTGTAAATAATAGTTTATACGTGAAGGACTATCCAAGCATTAAGTTAATTATTGACAGCATCACAGCCAGGATTGAGTTCACGACCAGACAGCTCCCAGACGTGGAAGACCTCAAGAAGCAGGAATTTCATGTGAGTAGCCTGGTACTCGTCTCTGTTGACTGATTTTTAAAAATGGCTGCTTCGTTTCCTCTTATCACCTTTGGCAAAAAAGTGACCAAAAACCTCTCCAGTGTAACAGTGGTCATTTGCCAGCCTTATGGATGAGAGCTCACTGGCAGGGCTGTGCCCTTGCTGTTAACGCCAGCAAGAGACTTCCCTACTGAATGACGCAGCTAGAAACGCTGAAGAAACCCCCTTCTAATAATTCTTTTCTGGGATGCTTTGCATGAAATGCGGTCCTGGCAATTAAAACTGCTTTTGCAGATCACTGTCATCCTGTTTTTAGTCTGCCCTAATCACCATGTTTGGCTCTAATGGCTACTTAATTATACAACTGTATAGTCAGAAGTTCCAACTATTTAATTGAACGGCACTGTGTATATGCAAGATAAATCATGGTAGAATGGATTTTGATGCAACTTGCATCTTCCTTCTCTCCAAGTTTTAATTGTATTGGGGGTTTAGGAAAAACATGATCATTGGCTGTTTACCAGGTTTTGCGTTACGTTTGTGTTTAGTCATCATCCAATAATACTTCCCTCATGAACACCGTAACACGTCTCAGTGTAGGGTCCTCTTGTCGACCGAATGCCTGCGCTAATCTTCTCCCCTCCGTGTGTCCCTCCGTTTTTGCCTCTTCCGTTGCAGATGTTTTCAGTCATTCCGCACAAATTTCTCCCCAACAGTAAGAGCCCCTGTTGGTACGAGGAGTTCACGGGCAGGAACACCACCGACCCTTACCTGACCAACTCCTACGTGCTCTACTCCAAGCGCTTCCGCGCCACCTTCGACGCCCTGCGCAAGGCCTTCTGGGGCCACCTGTCGCACGCCCACGGCAAGCACTTCCGCCTCCGCTGCCTGCCGCGCTTCTATATCATCGGGCAGCCCAAGTGCGGCACCACCGACCTCTACGACCGCCTGCGGCTGCACCCGGAGGTCAAGTTCTCCGCCATCAAGGAGCCCCACTGGTGGACCCGGAAGCGCTTCGGTGCGTGCCGGCACGGCGCCTGGGCGAGGACGCTTCTGCCCCCATCCCCTCCTGCACACATCAGGGTCAGGGGTCAGGGTTGGCGTGGGGTCCCCGAGACGGACCCGAGCAGAGCACCGTGGGAGGCTCCAGGAGGGAGGCAAGGTGGGGACATGAGAAAACACCCTGAGATACGGAGGCGAGACAGGCATCTGTCTTAGGGACCCCCAGGCAGACATCCAGCAGGGCTGAGCACCCAGCTCCCCGTCACCCAGTGAGCATTCACGGACGGCTGGCAGTGTGCAGGGCGAGCAGAAGGATGCCGGACAGGCAGCATTTCTTATCCGGAAGCGCCTTGGTACCCACACCATCCTGGTGGCTGTTTGCTGGGGGCTGCCGCTCCCAGCTAAAAGTGCTGCACCTGCAGGAGTCCCCACCCCCGCCCCCTGCCCCAGAAGGAGGCAGGAGAAAGGACAGGGCGAGGTTTCAGCTTCCTGCTGGAGCAGCCCAGGGTCCGAGCCTCTCACTGAGGCGCTTCTGGCCTCTTTTCTCTGACCCGCCCCCCGGGGCTCATAGGCTCAGAATGAAACCCCCGCGGAGGTAACTGGTGACGGCATCCCTTTCTGCTCACAGCACCCCTGTCCCGTAGCTGTGGACCCCGCCCGTGCCTCCTGCAGGCTGGTTTCTGCTCTGCCTCGCCAGAGCCATCCTGAGCGCCCCCTGGCCCCGGGGTCACTGTTTCCTCTCCTTGACCTTCTCCTTCTGCCAGGAGACGTTTGGTCACTGCAGCTAAGGGGTGACACATGCCAGCGTCTGGGCGGGCCTGGAGGGTGTTTTCCATTGAAAAGACCTAAGAGGTTGCTTTGAAGGAAATTTGAAAGTTTTTCTTGGTACAGCCTAAGCTGAGAGCAACTCTTAGTGTGTTTCCTGACAAATGTTTGGCTTAGTAATGTCGATGTTCCTCCCCGAGTGAACTGAAGTGGACATGTGTTTTTTGTGGCTGGCCGTCGCGGCTGTGGGAGCCAGGGGTTCTGTGCGCATCTGTCGGGCGCCCCACCCTGCACAACTCGCGGTCTCCCCTGTGAAAACCAGTCTCCCCCTAGCCGAGGGGCGAGGCACCTGGGCATGTGGTCCCTGGAGTCTGGTGTCCAGTGCCACCCTGAACCTCTTGCTGTTTTGCCGTGGACACTGTCTCTCCACGTTCTGTTTACCTTGGTGGCTGTGGTCTGGGGCAGTGTGTCGTCAGTACATTTTCAAGCAAAAGGTACCCACTCCCAAGGCAAGGGGCACCTTTAGGCTGCATGTGACTGACGCCTGAATGAGTCAGGTGTCTATTTGGAGACCGTAAGTTCTTATTTGGACAAAGGGATGGACTGTTTGATGGAATAGAGCCCCAGGAAGGTGCTGGGGGCCCTGAGAGAGACCACACGTCTGACCTTCAGAGGATGCGGCCGCTCCCCTGGCGACGTTTTCTTTTGATCTGTCCTGATGCCGTTGCTGCCCCGCCCCTGGGCGGGCCTCACCTGGTGCCCATCTTAACCAGCCCCGACCTCTCTGGCCCTCCAAGGAGACCTGATTACAGTTCCTGAACCGGCGAGCCAGGCTCTCAGGGGCTGCTGTGCACCCGCAGAAGTGCACCTGCCCTAAAAGAGGGCGGACCCTTTGCGGACACCCCTCCCTCTCTTGCAGGTCCTGGGGTCAAGCCTTGGCTGCTGGCGCTGGGCCCTCAGACCTTCCCATGCCTCCGTGGTCACGCCCTGGAGCCCATCAACCCAGCGCGGCCGCTTTGTCCTCAGTAACCCCTGCTTCCTTGTTCCCGCAGGAATCGTCCGCCTGAGAGACGGGCTGCGGGACCGCTATCCCGTGGAAGACTACCTGGACCTCTTTGACCTGGCCGCACACCAGATTCATCAAGGACTGCAGGCCAGCGCTGTGAAGGAGCAGAGATAGATGAACAGAATCATTATCGGTAAGGCTTCCGGCGGCCTCCCGGCAGGCCCAGGCTTTTTTCTTGGTCGAGTGAACTTGGGAATTTGGCTTAGTAATGTCGATGTTCCTCCCCGAGTGAACTGAAGTGGACATGTGTTTTTTGTGGCTGGCCGTCGCGGCTGTGGGAGCCAGGGGTTCTGTGCGCATCTGTCGGGCGCCCCACCCTGCACAACTCGCGGTCTCCCCTGTGAAAACCAGTCTCCCCCTAGCCGAGGGGCGAGGCACCTGGGCATGTGGTCCCTGGAGTCTGGTGTCCAGTGCCACCCTGAACCTCTTGCTGTTTTGCCGTGGACACTGTCTCTCCACGTTCTGTTTACCTTGGTGGCTGTGGTCTGGGGCAGTGTGTCGTCAGTACATTTTCAAGCAAAAGGTACCCACTCCCAAGGCAAGGGGCACCTTTAGGCTGCATGTGACTGACGCCTGAATGAGTCAGGTGTCTATTTGGAGACCGTAAGTTCTTATTTGGACAAAGGGATGGACTGTTTGATGGAATAGAGCCCCAGGAAGGTGCTGGGGGCCCTGAGAGAGACCCCCGTCTGACCTTCAGAGGATGCGGCCGCTCCCCTGGCGACGTTTTCTTTTGATCTGTCCTGATGCCGTTGCTGCCCCGCCCCTGGGCGGGCCTCACCTGGTGCCCATCTTAACCAGCCCCGACCTCTCTGGCCCTCCAAGGAGACCTGATTACAGTTCCTGAACCGGCGAGCCAGGCTCTCAGGGGCTGCTGTGCACCCGCAGAAGTGCACCTGCCCTAAAAGAGGGCGGACCCTTTGCGGACACCCCTCCCTCTCTTGCAGGTCCTGGGGTCAAGCCTTGGCTGCTGGCGCTGGGCCCTCAGACCTTCCCATGCCTCCGTGGTCACGCCCTGGAGCCCATCAACCCAGCGCGGCCGCTTTGTCCTCAGTAACCCCTGCTTCCTTGTTCCCGCAGGAATCGTCCGCCTGAGAGACGGGCTGCGGGACCGCTATCCCGTGGAAGACTACCTGGACCTCTTTGACCTGGCCGCACACCAGATTCATCAAGGACTGCAGGCCAGCGCTGTGAAGGAGCAGAGCAAGATGAACAGAATCATTATCGGTAAGGCTTCCGCGTAACGCCTCCCCCGGCAGGCCCAGGGGCACTGCACCTGCCCGCATTGGCGTGACATTGGCGCTCAGCTGCTGAGCGCACACTCCGCCGCTGACCATCCCTTTCCCTGCCACGTGAAGTGTGGGTGTTGTCTGTGCAGCTCTGTAAAGCAGAAACATCTAGTGGATGCTTTCATTGGGTGGGGACTCAAGTGCACCTGAAAGAGCTTTTTTAAAAAGTTGCCGTTTCTCGCTTTTATTAAATTTAGCTTGCATGCTGGATTTCTTTTCATGGTACACCCACCTGGGTAAGTCTGGATGGAGGATCATGAATGCAAAATGAACCAGTTCATCATCAGTTTAATTCTTGTGGCTTTTGTATCCTCTGGCCGCTGGGGCCCTGAAAAGGTGGAGGCGGCCTCTCCTGAAGCAGGGGATGGGGGGTAAGCTTAGGTCCTGCCAACTGAAGGCCTTTCGATATTCAAAATGAGGTGGTTTGATTAACAATCTTTTTTTTTGTTTAATTTACAAGAATGTTCTATCAAAAACATATCAGTTCATTCTCTCCATTGGATTCTGCTTCGAAGAAGACATTTATCCACTTCCACAAATCAAATCACGTATTTTACTTCAATTGGTTACCTGAGGCAGTGATCTATTTTTTCATTCTCCTAAATCTATTAGATTCTGACTCTCCAGATTTGGTGACTCTATCAGTGACTAAGAAGACCTATAATCAACCATTCGAGAGATGGCTGTTTACTTAGGCCTCCCATGTCCAAGGGGACAGGCACACAGGCCCACGTTCTGACTTATTTATTTTTGCAGAGTTTTGTTGTTTGCAGATGTGTGTATGCCCAGATTAGTCATATACATATTCCCGGCCCCCGCCCTCCTCCACCCTCCTCCCAGTGCCCCCGTCCCACCCCTCCAGGCCGATGCACAGCGCCCTTGCAGGATCCCCTGTTCCCACAGCGCAATGGCAATAGCTGCCTTTTTCACATATGATACTATAGGTTTCCATGTTACTCCCTCTATGCCTCCCACCCCCTGTTCATTCCCCGCAATGTCCATAAGTCTGTTCATTTATTTATTTTTAGCTCAAGGAAATTGAGTCCTAGGAGCCAGATGAGATCTCCCCTTCACCCCGAGTGCGCGCAGGGTACTGACTGTTTTCTTGCAGCCATGAGTTTTAACACCCAAATTACAAATCTTAATTAACATTTGACTTTGGCTCCCGTACCGTGTGTCTCTGGGGAAATGTCATGTTCTTACGGAGGAGCTAAAACTATGGATCCGAGGATCAGGAAATAGAGCCAAAGGTAATACATGAAAAAGGAAGGCTTTAGTGTGGTTTCCTTATTTTATTTGCTTCTAGATTTAGAAGTGAAACCTAAAGAATACACCAGCTGCTCTGATGTGTAACTGAAGCGGTGTTTCCTGAGCGCTGCGGTAGATGGAAAGCAGGCACCTAGGCTGGACTGTGCCACCAGCCAGCTCTGTGCCGTGTGACAAGTTGCTCTTTATGGTCCTGAACTCAGTCTTCTCATCTGTAACATGGGTTTGTTGGACCAGCTCAGTTCTAGGCTCCTCCCAGCTCTGAAATACGATTCAGCCCTTTTTTCAGCTTCTTACAGTTAGATCCCTGGTACAAATGTACTGGTCTTTCTTCATCTTGGCCAATGGGTCAGAGAGGGCCTCTTCTCAGGGCTGATGGCTGGAGTCATGAGGGACTGAAGTGTCTGGGTTCTCTGGGCTGGGGATGGGCCCGTGTGGAAAGGCCTCGGCCCTCCGCTCTCGCGGCCTCCCACTCTGCCTGTCAGAGTGCTCATGTGCGGCTCTCATTGTTTATTGAATTGTTGATCTTCCTCTAGGTGGTAAGGTTTGTGATTAAAGCGGTTTGCCTGTCTTGTTTCTGTCATGTATCCCCAGTGCCAGGCACAGTGCCCGGCACCTATTAGACACCAAATGAGAGCTTTCTGCCTGGGTGGATGAGGGATGAGTGCAGGATGGATGGATGAACAGACAGATGGATGGATAGATGGAGAAGCGTAAACCCAGTTCATTTATGAGATTGACAAAGTTTGCGCCAACTGAAAACTTCCCTTGTCCTAATACTCTTATTCATGGTGAGTAGAATTTTCAAAGGACTTCTGATTGACTTGGTTTTTTTTTTTTTTCTTTTGCACTCTAGGGTATTATCTCTTAAAAAAATAAAAAGAAAGGAAGATGAGAATAGAAATGCTCATCTGGACATGATTGCACATCCAACAGAATAAATAGGACCCTGCTAACACTCTGCATCACTGTGATGTGCTCATCACTGATCAAAGAGCCTCATCTCTGGGCTCAGATTTTCCCTGAATAAGTGACTCTGAGATGTGTCATATAGTCCCGTGTATAATGTCGGGAAATAGAATGTATAATTAATTGATTGATTCTCTTTTCTTTCTAAATCTCTGAAGACTGTTCTTAAAGAAGAAAAAAAAAAGAGTCGGGGAATTGGTTCATTTCTGCAAGACAGAAATGTTGAAAGGTCTGTGTTGGCCTCGCCCCTGTCCTAGAATGTGTGTCTAATAACCTCATCGTGCCTCAGTTGTGCAAACCGTGATTCACTGGGGGCTAGAGCCAGCGTCCTATCTCCCCAGCCAGCACTGAGTGAATGCCAGCTGTGTGCGGGGGCTCGGGGAGGGTGGGCACGCAGGACCGAGGTCGCAAAGCCTTCCCGCAAAGCCTTCCTCTTAGCGTGTGCACGGGGACGGACCCTTGTGATTTCAAGAGAAGACTGATGCGGATTGCATGCGGTTTCCTAATGAGAGTCAGCTTGCCCGAGCTCTTCCTGCATCCCTGACACTTTCTGAAGGAGACTATCTAGCATGTTCTCAGCGGGCCTTTAAAATGCCACAGAGCTGTGTGCCTTAGGCAGACTTACGTGAAATTGGGAGGCCAGATGCTCATAGAGGCTTTTCTGGCGTGTCCTGGAGAGAGGAGCTGGGAAGAGGGATGCTCTGTGTGGCTCAAATCACCTTCAAGTCCAGATGGAGGTCCTTGCGGAGACCGTGCGACCCTGTGGCGGAGGGCAGGCGTCGGCCTCCTTTTCCCAGTGTGGTGGGCCGGCTCACCGGCGCACAGCCATTGAAGACCGTGTCACAGCCAGGGCTGGCCGCTGCGTCAGGCTGCCCCGGGGAGCCCGTAACTCAGGCCCCTCACTCGCCGCGTTTCCTGTTTCCAGGCGAGGCCAGCGCCTCCACCATGTGGGATAACAACGCCTGGACCCTCTTCTACGACAACGGCACAGACGGCGAGCCCCCCTTCCTGACCCAGGACTTCATCCACGCCTTTCAGCCAGACGCTAAGCTGATCGTCATGCTCAGGGACCCCGTGGAGAGGTGAGCTGTGTATGAATGGATTTTTCAATTCGGGAAAAGAAAAGGCAGTTTTGAAGACCAGTCTCCCTTCTCATCACAAACAAGATTTTGTTTCTTCTTCTTCTTTTTCTTTTTTTTTAAATAGGCTTAACTTGTGATGTTACTGCTCTTTCTTCTGTAAACATTATTCTTGGGGCAATCTTCACCATGTCTAAACAAACTGTGGATTGTTTTCTCAGCCATTCTGATCCTAGCCTGGGAGCCTCCGGCCTCTGCCGGGTCTGGCCTGGGGACATGGGCCTGCCCCTCGGGTGACGCCTGGATGTGAGAAACTCCCTTGGGGTCAGTGGGTGTCAGAGTTCTCTGCAGGGTTTAACTCCAAGAATTCCTCTTCCCCTGACTTGATTGATGCCTTCACCCTGTCCCCTCTGAACAAGCAAGCTTCACCTTTCCCTAGAGGCAGAGGACAGCAGACTGCGTTGCTTTGTGGTAAGGAGTCGGGGCTGCTCAGTCTGGATGAGGCCAGGTGAGCGTGGTCCGGAGCAGACTGTGTGAGGGTGGCCGGGCCAGTGCTCAGCCATGCCGAGGTCATTGATGATGGCTGTGTGGATGGCGGGGTCTCAGGGCTGCTGGGACTTGAAATCATTGAGTCCACCATGGCCCCTTGGACACGACCAGTGCCCCTACACCAGAGACAAGAGGCTCCAGTCCAGTCCGGCGTCCCCCTCTGGGATGGCCAGTCCCGCTCAGACAGCTCTTTGAGAGCAGCCTTCCTCCACGGACCCCAGGTCCCTCTTTTGGGAGCATCTACATTTGGGGCCCATTTCTTCCCCATAGAGCTATGCAAATCGGTCTAATCCTTCTAAATGGGAGAGCCTGCCAGATATTGAAGACATTGCCATGACCCTGCGTCTTATTTTCCTATGGGCTGCATGCTTCCCGATATAGGTTATTATGGGCTTCCCAACTGACGCTAGTGGTAAAGAACCACCTGCCGACGCAGGAGACATCAGAGGCGTGGGTTCTCTCCCTGGGTTGGAAAGATCCCCCAGAGGAGGACGTGGCCACCCACTCCAGTATTCTTGCCTGGAGAATCCCATGGACAGAGGAGTCTGGCGGGCTGCAGTCTGTGGGGTCACTAAGAATCGGACACGACTGAAGCAACTCAGCACACAGCACAGGGGCTATTGTGCATCCCCCCCACCCCCACCAACGATGTGTGTGAAATTGACCTTGTGAGGACACTGGATCTGTGCTGATGGACTCAGGTTAAGACGAGGTCACCCTGGCTGAGGCTGAGCCCTCCCCCACGAGCTGGTGTCCTTATTAGGAGAGGAAACCTGGACCCCAGGACACAGAGACGGAGGGAGAGCACGTGTCCGGGTGAGGCAGAGGGTGGTGAGATGTGGCCACAAGCCGAGGGCCCCGGGGATCCGGCCGCGCAGCGGCGGGAGCCGAGGCTGGGAGCAGACCCTTCTCAGAAGCCGCAGAGTGAACCGGCTCTGCTGTCCCCTGGCTTCCAGAACAAAAGAGAATAAATTCCTGCTAGAGTGAGCCACCCGTTGGCAGTAACTCATTACAGACGCTAGTGCACCCTTTCCTTGGATGGCGGGCATTCACCGGCCCCCCCTTAGCTTTACCAATGATTATCGTTTTAAAAACACCCAGAATCTTCCATCCAGATTGTTATTTTTATTTTGGTTTGCTTTCTTCCAAACTTAACCATGCAGAGAAGTGGGGCATGTGTGTGTGTGTGTGTGTGTGTCTGCGTGTGTGTGTGTACAACTATGTGAACATACAGTCTGACATGGCGCTGCTGTCGTTTCGAATTCTTGATTTACTCCCGCCTCCCCCCGTGGCACCTCAGAGTGGCCTCTGTGCCCTACAGAGGTCAGGTCCGAGGGCTGGAGGGTCCCCCTCCTCTCGGTCCCCGCCCCCACAGCCCCCGGGCGGCGCTGGCTGGCCCGCCTCAATACTGCAAGTGGTTCCAGGGCACCTCCTCCCGCCTCTGGGGTCCCCCGCACTGGTCCTGAGGCCACCCTGGCCTCGGGGCGGCTCACCATGCCCTGCCTGCTGGTCCCCACACCTTAGGAGGCAGGCACCTGGCCTTTCTGCCCCAGGAGCGGGCGGATGTCCCTTGGTTTGAGAACAGGTGACCCAGGCCCGTGGTGCTCTTGTGTGGACATGATTGCAGCACTGTCAGCCTTGCGAGGCCCCAGGACTCAGTGACCCCGCGTAGCCCACAGAGGTGTTTTCACAGCTGCTCTGTCGCCCACCCCCAGGCCACCCCCTCTGCGTTCACGGGGCTGGAATAGCCTCTCGGAAGGGGCGGGGGCCTCGCTGCTGGGCCAGTGTCTTCCTGTTACATGCCCCTGTCCCTCATTCCGAGGGCGGTCACTCTGCCTCGACTCCAGAGGGGGACCAAGAAGGTGACCCTCCAGTCCTCATCGCTCCCTGGGCACAGAGCTGGGAGCCCTGGGGGCGGGCGGCGGGGGAGGGGAGTAGAAAGGGGAGAGTTCAGAAAGGCCATCCAGGGAATCCTCTTTTCTGTTTCCTTTTTTATTTTAAAAAAGGAAAGAAATGCTCTGTTGACAGTGGGAACTAGAAGTTCTTGCCTTCCAGGTGCTCACTTACCAGACAGTTCGTCAGTTAAAATGCTCACTGAGGTGCTTCCTGGGAGGCTCACTGGTCAGGAATTCTCTGCCCGTGCAGGAGACACAGGTTCAATTCCCGATCAAGGAACAAACCACCCAGAAAGCGTGGCCACTTTAATCAACCCACTTCCCGCCTCCCACTGTCTCTCGTGGTCAGCCCCCGGCCCAGCCTTCCTGGGTCCTCTGCTTCAGGGCCTCTCCCAAGACTGCCGTCCTGGTGCTCCAGGGCAGGGTCTCCTCTGAAGGCTTGACCAGGGAAGGACGTGCTTCCAGCTCGTGTGGTTGTTAGCAGACTTCCCCAAGAACCGTGGGAAGAGGGCCACTGTCCTTTGCTGGCCATTGGCTGAGGCGTCCCTCAGCGCCTTGGCACAGGGTCTCACCGATGCCAGAGGCTGCTTGCTGCACCAGAACCAGAAGAGGAGAGAGCGGCCGCCAAGTTGGAAGCCTCCGTCTTTTGCCATTTGAGCACGAGAGGGACAGCCTGTCACTTTTGCCATATTCTCTTGATGAGAAGCAGGCCATGTGGTCCAGGCCACAGTCAAGGGGAGCAGATCACAGTGAGCGAATGCCTCGGGTGAGGCTCCGTGGGGCCATCCTGGAAGTCATCCACCACGCCTGCTTCTCTGTGCTGCCCCTCGTTCCTCCAGGGCCCAGGTTTGTCTGTTCACGGGCCCATGGACATTTAGCTGCTCTGTCGCCCACCCCAGGCCACCCCTCTGCGTTCACGGGGCTGGAATAGCCTCTCGGAAGGGGCGGGGGCCTCGCTGCTGGGCCAGTGTCTTCCTGTTACATGCCCCTGTCCCTCATTCCGAGGGCGGTCACTCTGCCTCGACTCCAGAGGGGGACCAAGAAGGTGACCCTCCAGTCCTCATCGCTCCCTGGGCACAGAGCTGGGAGCCCTGGGGGCGGGCGGCGGGGGAGGGGAGTAGAAAGGGGAGAGTTCAGAAAGGCCATCCAGGGAATCCTCTTTTCTGTTTCCTTTTTTATTTTAAAAAAGGAAAGAAATGCTCTGTTGACAGTGGGAACTAGAAGTTCTTGCCTTCCAGGTGCTCACTTACCAGACAGTTCGTCAGTTAAAATGCTCACTGAGGTGCTTCCTGGGAGGCTCACTGGTCAGGAATTCTCTGCCCGTGCAGGAGACACAGGTTCAATTCCCGATCAAGGAACAAACCACCCAGAAACGTGGCCACTTTAATCAACCCACTTCCCGCCTCCCACTGTCTCTCGTGGTCAGCCCCTGGCCCAGCCTTCCTGGGTCCTCTGCTTCAGGGCCTCTCCCAAGACTGCCGTCCTGGTGCTCCAGGGCAGGGTCTCCTCTGAAGGCTTGACCAGGGAAGGACGTGCTTCCAGCTCGTGTGGTTGTTAGCAGACTTCCCCAAGAACCGTGGGAAGAGGGCCACTGTCCTTTGCTGGCCATTGGCTAGAGGCGTCCCTCAGCGCCTTGGCACAGGGTCTCACCGATGCCAGAGGCTGCTTGCTGCACCAGAACCAGAAGAGGAGAGAGCGGCCGCCAAGTTGGAAGCCTCCGTCTTTTGCCATTTGAGCACGAGAGGGACAGCCTGTCACTTTTGCCATATTCTCTTGATGAGAAGCAGGCCATGTGGTCCAGGCCACAGTCAAGGGGAGCAGATCACAGTGAGCGAATGCCTCGCGGGTGAGGCTCCGTGGGGCCATCCTGGAAGTCATCCACCACGCCTGCTTCTCTGTGCTGCCCCCTCGTTCCTCCAGGGCCCCGTGCGCTGACCGCAGGAGAGCGAGTGCCGGGTAGCCCCGTGGGCAGCGGCAGGGCCCCGCGTCCGCGGGGCAGCGCGGGTGCGTGTGTTGTTTTCTGTGTGGGCTACTGACAGCAACAGCTGTCCTATTGCTTTTTAAACATTTATAAAGGATGCAACAATAGGAATTTCTTCTTTTTTGAGCTCCGTGACTCATGGCCTGTCTGAAATGGCTGGCTCATTTCCCATCCCTGCCAGAAAGGATGATAAATATCGGGTGTTTAGGTCACTCTTGAAGAAACAGACACTGGGGGCCCGAGTTCCCGTCGTCTCCCTGGGCCCCGAGCCGTCAGACGCTTCGCCGTTCCGTGTCCTTGCGCCTCTGCAAGGGGAGATGCCCTGAGTTGCTCCCTGCCGGTGGGACTGGAACGAGTTTTTCTTTCTGTCCACAGATAGGCTCAGAGAGCAGGGGGAGAGCCTTCGTTTCTAGTCTAAAGCGCATTTAGCCTTTATTTTTATAATTGATCAAAGGCAGGGGGCTTGAAAATGTTAGACTTATAAGCAAAATCCAGTCAATCATTTGAAAGCTTCTGGAGAAGGCTGAGCACAGCTAGCCCATTTGTCTTTCTGGAGGGGAAGAGAGACCGGCAGAGTGTGGACGAGATGGCTCTCAGGGCCAAAAGGGCCAGCCAAGAGTCCCGGTGGCGAGTTTCTCTACTGAGAGATAATGCCAGTTAAATTTAAGTTCCTGGGCTAAATCGGCCCAGTTCATTAAAAAGCCACCAATTACAAGCAGGGCTTTTCTTCATTTAGTTCAATTCGTAAGTGGAAAAGTGTTCCTTTCAACACTGCGCACATTGGCCTCCCGTCTGTTGCTTTGTGAGACGGCTGATAGAGTTTGACTCAAGGCACGCGTGGTGACGAGAAACGCGGACAGTGGCTGGAGACACCGACCCCTGCAACGCCGTTCGTTCGAGGGCGCCGTTTGGAGAGCGGTCCTGCACCGTGGGTCACAGACCTTACTGTCTCTGTATCTTGGTCTTAATTCTTTGGGTGCATGGCAACGACCATCCTGAGAGACTTTGGTTTGCACATTTTGTGGAGAAGAGTCAAAACAGGAGGGAATTTGGCTGCAGTAAGGGTAGAACTTGATTTTGACCCAAATGCCTTGAGCCTCGGGACCTGGGAGTTATTTTCTTCATCTGCTTTTATGAACTGATTTTCTTAAGAACCCACTGGGCTGGCTAAATAAATTAGTCTCTTCAGAGCGATAAACCAGGAATGGCAGGAATGAGGCTCTTAGTGAAATGCCTCCATTCCTGTGCATTTGGTCATCTGGACAGAGTAAGGAGCAGGGTGGACCATTGGACCAGAACCTTGAATCTGTCAGGAATTTCGCTTCATCTCTGTCTCACTGGTGGGCTGTGGGGATGGTGGACAGGGACGCGGGACCACTGTGATAGAGACACAGCTTCAGGGACCAGAGGGACCTCAGGGTGGGGGTCTGCACTTGAACCCCATCTCTGCCACTCACTGGCTGTGTGACCTTGGGCAGGTGGCTCAACCTCTCTGTGCTTCATTTGCTCATTGGTGAATTGGGAGCAATAGTCCTACTTCTTGGGTTGTGAAGATGAAATCACTGAACACATGTAGTGTGTTTCAACTGTGCTGGACAAATGGTAAATATTGTATAATTATTAGTTATAATTAGGCCACCATAGTAGCAGCTAATAATAACTGTATCTAAACTGAGCACTCACTGACTCACAAAACATTTATTGAGCACTCCTAATGTGCTGGATAGCAAAGTCCTTCCCGTCTGCCTCCGCCCCCAGAGTCTTCTCCAGTAGGAAGGTGGGAACTTAACATTCATGGATCACTGCCTTTAGCCTGCTCAGTGCTGAGTCCTTCTCAGGCATTGCTCCTTTGAACGTCGCAAGCTCAGGTGAGTGGGCTTCACAGGTGAGGTGCGTGGACCCTCACCTACCCCAGGCGGGTGGAGGTGCCCATCTGGTTCGGAAGTGCCACTGAGGGTCCAAGCTTTTCGCCTCCGTCGTAGGTCAGTTACTGGGATGCAGACCCTGAGGCCGAGTGTGCCCCGGGTTTATAGGGAGTGTTTTCCGGCCAGCCCCCTCGTAGGGCGACAAGGCGGGATCGATGGAGGGGCCACAACGGAGGTCCCAGCCAACCCCTTCCTCGAGGCATCTCCCACCCACCAGCCATTGGCTATCCGCCCTGGGCAGGTGTCGCCTTCGGTGGTTACACCCTCGGTGAAGGGACTGGACTGGGAGCCCTTGGCAGGATGGAGCCTCCTCACTTGAGCAACGTTCTGCCAGCAGTAAGGGTGCCAGTCCGTGCAGGTTCCTAAGCCTGGAGTCAGCTCCTTCACTCACATCCACGTCAGCGAGAGCAAGATGCCGGTCCAGGGCACGGGCCAGCGCACGGGGCGGGGAGCTGAGCCGGACCGATGCTTCTGAATCGCTGCGTGGCTCCACGTTAGGCGAGAGCCGCTCTTGCGACTCAGCTGCCGCGGAGAGACCTCCCCAAGGCCCAACTTCTCGAGGTCACTGAAAACCCCGATTTCATGCCACGGACGTGTGTTCAGGCAGAAGAGGCGCTCTGACACTCCAGGACCCTGGGATGCTTTCTCTAGAGCAGATCTGCACGAGGACTAAAAAGTAGTCTCAGACGGATTAATTTTTAACGTGCACAATCTCAAAGGGAAATTAGGAGAACTCCCTTGTGGGCAAGACGGAATCCGGAGGGTGGCGCTGGAGTATATGGGTCACGACCACAGCCTCAGATCCATCGCCCGTCCCCCATCCCCACCCCTCCCACCTCCCTGGGTCTCGCGCTCCTCGCTTTCCCCTCTCTAAGGCCTTGGAGGCTTAGGGAGCCTCGGCAGAAGGCCTGAGACAGACGGTAGTGGAGTGTTCTAAGATGCTTGTTGATTTTCTGGTGAATTCAGGCGGTCTGTTTCTCAGAAGCTGCCTGTCCGGGTGTCACTGACACAGCTCTGTACATGGGTCCTGAAAGTGGCAGGAGATCACTTTGATAGGGCTGTGCTGTGAGCCTCTGGGGCAGGGAAGGAGAGCCGGCCAGCCCGGGGTCAGGGCCACAAGGCTCTGTTCTCTGAAGGCCTTTCAGGGGTGACCGCCGGGGGAGGGACCCCAGCTTGTTACTGGCGGGAGGAAACCCCAGTGAACACGGTTTATAGGGAGTGTTTTCCGGCAGCCCCGACAAGGCGGGATCGATGGAGGGGCCACAACGGAGGTCCCAGCCAACCCCTTCCTCGAGGCATCTCCCACCCACCAGCCATTGGCTATCCGCCCTGGGCAGGTGTCGCCTTCGGTGGTTACACCCTCGGTGAAGGGACTGGACTGGGAGCCCTTGGCAGGATGGAGCCTCCTCACTTGAGCAACGTTCTGCCAGCAGTAAGGGTGCCAGTCCGTGCAGGTTCCTAAGCCTGGAGTCAGCTCCTTCACTCACATCCACGTCAGCGAGAGCAAGATGCCGGTCCAGGGCACGGGCCAGCGCACGGGGCGGGGAGCTGAGCCGGACCGATGCTTCTGAATCGCTGCGTGGCTCCACGTTAGGCGAGAGCCGCTCTTGCGACTCAGCTGCCGCGGAGAGACCTCCCCAAGGCCCAACTTCTCGAGGTCACTGAAAACCCCGATTTCATGCCACGGACGTGTGTTCAGGCAGAAGAGGCGCTCTGACACTCCAGGACCCTGGGATGCTTTCTCTAGAGCAGATCTGCACGAGGACTAAAAAGTAGTCTCAGACGGATTAATTTTTAACGTGCACAATCTCAAAGGGAAATTAGGAGAACTCCCTTGTGGGCAAGACGGAATCCGGAGGGTGGCGCTGGAGTATATGGGTCACGACCACAGCCTCAGATCCATCGCCCGTCCCCCATCCCCACCCCTCCCACCTCCCTGGGTCTCGCGCTCCTCGCTTTCCCCTCTCTAAGGCCTTGGAGGCTTAGGGAGCCTCGGCAGAAGGCCTGAGACAGACGGTAGTGGAGTGTTCTAAGATGCTTGTTGATTTTCTGGTGAATTCAGGCGGTCTGTTTCTCAGAAGCTGCCTGTCCGGGTGTCACTGACACAGCTCTGTACATGGGTCCTGAAAGTGGCAGGAGATCACTTTGATAGGGCTGTGCTGTGAGCCTCTGGGGCAGGGAAGGAGAGCCGGCCAGCCCGGGGTCAGGGCCACAAGGCTCTGTTCTCTGAAGGCCTTTCAGGGGTGACCGCCGGGGGAGGGACCCCAGCTTGTTACTGGCGGGAGGAAAGCCACGGTACGGAAAACTCCCATGTGTTTAACACTGTTTATTTTTTCGGGAAGTGTTTACAAAGTCATTGGCAGTTCTGAGTATTCCCACGAGGATTGTTTGCAGAAGGAGGTTCTGCGTGCCGAGGAGGGGGTGAAGAGCCCGCTGTTGGTCCGTCTGCAGAGACTGGAAGGCGCTGGGGGCATGGAGTGTTGGCTCTGGGCTGCCAGGAGGCGTTCGGGGGCCTCGCCTGCCCAGGGCGCGGGGCCGAGGAGCGAGGGTGCTGGTCAGCCTGAGGGTGGCGGCCATGGCTTGGCACTGAGGTCCCCCACCTGGGGATCCAGGCCTGGCCTCGCTGCTGCCTTAACGGGGAGGCGCCCTGCCCTCCTTGGCGTCGTTTCTTTCCTGTAGACACGCCTGGTGTCAGGGTCTCGGGCGCATCTGTGAAAGTGCTCGGTGAGCTGTACGGGGCTCGTGGGTCGACGAAGCCGGCGTGGCCTCCGTCCACAGCCTTCACCAGGGCCCCGTGATTGGATGCTCAGAGAGAAACAGACCCGGACCCCTGCTCGTGCGCCACGTGGAAGAGAAGACAGCTCCGGGAGCTGGAGGCGCTCTATCCCTGCGGGCCCTTTATAGGCCCCAGCCTGTGTATGCTTCCTGGCAGGAAATGAGCTTCAGCAGCGCCCCCCTCGGGCACAGCCTGGGGGGCTCTAGAGGTTTTCTCTGAAGAAGCTGGTCCTGCCAGTCCTGCTTCGTTGTTCCTAGTGATGAGATGTTCACGGCATGGGACTCCGTGGACAAAGGGCTTCCTCCCCAGCTCCTTCCCAGCTCTGTGCAATGGCTTCTTTTCCTGGTAGGAAGAGTATGTGAAATCATTATTGATGACACCGTGCCAAAAAGGTCGGGAAGTTATCCATCAGGAATTTGGGTCTAGGAGCAGCGCACGGAGAGTCAGGACGGGCTGCTCTCGCTGGTGCTTGGAGACCCTCCGGGAACCGAGGAGCCCTGTCCTCTTATGGGAGGATGAATTGGAAGACATGGGTGTGCCCGGTCTTGGAAGCTGCTGGTGGCGAAATGTAGCAGCGAGGGGCACAGAGAAGCCCGGGGTAAACCCTTCCAGGCTGTCCGTAGCTTCGGCATCTCCCCAGGGTCTTTCCCTCAAGCATGGCGCTCTGAGCTGGCTGAGGGGCGAGCAGTCACGAGGGGAAGGGCGGAGCTCCAGGCCTCCGACAGTCAGCCCTTGGCTGCCCGGTCCTGATGCAGAGACTGGAGCGTCCAGGGCCTTCCAGGCTTGGGGATCTGAGCGACTTGTGACCCGGGCCCCTCTGGGGACTGACGGGTGACAACCAACCGTCCCTCTGGGGTGAGGAAAACGTTGTGGAATTAGATGGTGCTGGTGTTTTCACACGCTGGTGCATTTACTAAAAGCAGCTACATCGTTCGCTTGTTTGAAAGGATGACTTTTCTGAGGTGTAGCTCCTCTCTCGGTTTAACCACGGTCTGAGCAACGTTATCACAAGAGGAGAAGCCAGCCGCAGGGGCCGGCCTTACTGGGCTAGTGACGTTTGAGCTGCAGAGTCCTCGGCTCCTCCTAGTCATCCTGAATGTTTGCTCTTCAGTCTCCTGTGGCTTATTAAGAAGTTCTGTAACAGAGCTGACTTTTGCTTCCAGGTCACTCAGCACCAAAGCAATCGAAACTTCAAAACAAGACCCCCAAGCAGTCAGCTGTCTGGTGCCCCCTCGGGCCAGCTGCCGACGTGGCTCCGCCCGGAGAGTACGAGCCTGGGGCCGGGTGCTGCGGGGTCCGTGGGCGGGCCTGGGGTCTGGGGCCAGCCTGGGGCCTGGCCCTTTGGCCACCCCGAGGCGGCTCAGTGGGAGCCAGGGCACCTGGGCGCTTTGTAAGACTAGGAGAGGAGCAGTGCGTTCCAGAGGCTGGCTGTCAGTGGGAGAAGAGGGCACGCTGGGGGAGCCCAGGGCAGCCCTCAGGAGCACGTGCAGCTACTCGGGTGGGCCCGGTAAAACATTAGGAAGCTCGGGAAGTTATCCATCAGGAATTTGGGTCTAGGAGCAGCGCACGGAGAGTCAGGACGGCTGCTCTCGCTGGTGCTTGAGACCCTCCGGGAACCGAGGAGCCCTGTCCTCTTATGGGAGGATGAATTGGAAGACATGGGTGTGCCCGGTCTTGGAAGCTGCTGGTGGCGAAATGTAGCAGCGAGGGGCACAGAGAAGCGGGGTAAACCCTTCCAGGCTGTCCGTAGCTTCGGCATCTCCCCAGGGTCTTTCCCTCAAGCATGGCGCTCTGAGCTGGCTGAGGGGCGAGCAGTCACGAGGGGAAGGGCGGAGCTCCAGGCCTCCGACAGTCAGCCCTTGGCTGCCCGGTCCTGATGCAGAGACTGGAGCGTCCAGGGCCTTCCAGGCTTGGGGATCTGAGCGACTTGTGACCCGGGCCCCTCTGGGGACTGACGGGTGACAACCAACCGTCCCTCTGGGGTGAGGAAAACGTTGTGGAATTAGATGGTGCTGGTGTTTTCACACGCTGGTGCATTTACTAAAAGCAGCTACATCGTTCGCTTGTTTGAAAGGATGACTTTTCTGAGGTGTAGCTCCTCTCTCGGTTTAACCACGGTCTGAGCAACGTTATCACAAGAGGAGAAGCCAGCCGCAGGGGCCGGCCTTACTGGGCTAGTGACGTTTGAGCTGCAGAGTCCTCGGCTCCTCCTAGTCATCCTGAATGTTTGCTCTTCAGTCTCCTGTGGCTTATTAAGAAGTTCTGTAACAGAGCTGACTTTTGCTTCCAGGTCACTCAGCACCAAAGCAATCGAAACTTCAAAACAAGACCCCCAAGCAGTCAGCTGTCTGGTGCCCCCTCGGGCCAGCTGCCGACGTGGCTCCGCCCGGAGAGTACGAGCCTGGGGCCGGGTGCTGCGGGGTCCGTGGGCGGGCCTGGGGGGGTCTGGGGCCAGCCCTGGGGCCTCCTGGGCCACAGACCTTGGGACGCTTTGTAAGACTGGAGAGGAGACGGTACGTTCCAGAGGCTGGCTGTCAGTGGGGAGAAGAGGGCACGCTCGGGGCGGAGCCCAGGGCAGCCCTCAGGAGCACGTGCAGCTACTCGGGGTGGGCCCTGAAGGATTCTGGGAGGCGAACCTGTACAGCCCTGGAGTGAGCCTGCTGCAGAAGGGGTCCCTGAGGTAGCGGCCGCCCCTGTTTCCCTGACTATCAGTACACCCCACTCTGCTTGCCTCAGCTCAAAGGAGTACCCCATTGTTATTGGGAGAATTCAGTGGTGACCTTGGGGTGACCACCCAGATTTCACATGATGAGACCTGAAAGCTCAACTTTGTGCCCCTGGGAAGAGACATGGCCCCATCCAGAAGCACCAGGTTGCGGGAGCCCCCTGCCGCCTGTACCCCCACTGCCCTTCCCAGCAGCGCTGGCGTCCCGGGACCCCTGCCCAGCACAGGAGAGGCGCCTCCCCCCATGAGCCGGCCTGCCATCCTGGGGCCGCCCAGCAGGCTTCTAAAATAACCGCAGCACAGAAGGCCCGGAATGTCTTATATTTGGAATTGCTGTTGGAAACCGTTCTGGCCAAATGTAACACCCATCTGTTTGGGAAGGTCTGAGAGTCAGAAGATGAGGTGGTTCAGCAGGAGGGGGCTTGGCAGCGCCGGCGCTCAGGGCTGTGGGTGGGGATCCGGGTTGGCCGGCCAGGGAGCCCTCTCCCCTCCAGCCTGGACCGCCCCCGTCACGCTGGATGGCCCCAGCTGGAGAAACAGTTTCCTTGCATCAAACCAGGCTTTCTTCCTGAGCTTTCTACCCAGGGGTCAGTCCGTCAGGAGTGTGGGACCTGTCCTCGCCCAGCTCTGAACAGCCTTTTAGCTGCCGAAGCTGGTGTCCTTACTGCTGAGTCCCGCTTCTCCAGATGAAAGGACCCCTTCCCCTTCAGCGCTGGGTGCCCAGCACGGAAGACGAGTGTCCTCCGGGGCTCTGCCTGCCGCGTGGAGCAGAGCAACACCCTCCTGGGCTCTCACGGCCGTGCCTTTTTTTAACGTAGCCTGAGGTGCATGTGTCTCTGCAGCTCTGTGATGATTCACTATCCACTTGGGTCAGCTAACGCCCTTGTGGAGCTTCCAGGTTCCCTCCATCGTCACTCTGCAGTTGGTTTTAAAGACTTACATGTGGATATTTAGGTTTATTTCATGACATTTCCACTTGTGTGCTTATAACCAAGGGGTCTGCCTGCTCGTCGCTCAAAAGCCAGAAAAGAGGCGAGGTTGGTGGAAGGGCAAGTTTGCTTTAGTTTGGATGCGGGCCGCCGGGGCGCAGTGGGTGCAGATGCCTGTCCAGAGGCCCACTCCGTCTCTGCCCCGCCCCGCGATCCGGGGACAAGGGCTTCTACACGGGCTGGGGCTCCAGGCAGAAACCCCACTGTCAGCCCTGCCAGTCCTCTTGAAAGTGGTCCTCAGTGGTGTGACCAGCGTCCTCCTGATTGTCTTAAGAGCAACTAATCTTTAGTTCCAGGGTTGGTTTATTCCCATTTCCTCCCAGTTTTCAGAATTGCAGCAGCTTAGGTCACAGATACAGTCTGGCCATCGTGTAGATAGCTTCTTCCCCCTGGTAGGGGTTTCGGTAGGTACAAGACAGCTCCCTGGCTACGGCTCAGTCTTATCTACAGCCCTTGAGGACGCACTGAAGGTCCTTGACTTTGCTTAGTGACTAGATTGTTCTTATTTAGTCTTGAACTGTTTTCCTTTGTCTCTGCATTTTCTCATTTCTCTGATTCAATTTAAAATTCTTTGGTTAAAGTTGTTCTACAGGCAAAGGCCGGTGGAGGACCACAGGGCCCTGGTCCAGTGTTTTGAGGTTTGTTTGGATCCTTATTCTTGATATAGTTGCTGTCCTTCACAACATTTTCCTGAATGGTTTTAATGCCTCCAAGTGACTTGCACTCGTCGCAGATCGTGAGCTGACTGTTTTTCCCTAAAGAGTAGCTGTGGGGGGATCATGAGCGACATGCTAAGTCACTTCAGTCGTGTCTGACTCTGTGACCCCATGGACTGCAGCCCACCAGGCTCCTCTGTCCATGAAATTCACCAGGCAAGAGTACTGGAGTGCGTTGCATTTCCTCCTCCAGGGGATCTTCTTGACCCAGGGATCCACCCCACGTCTCCTGCGTTGGCAGGTGGATTCTTTACCACTAGCACCACCTGGGAAGCCCATGCAGGGAAATCATAGCATTGTTTGTACAAGACAGACTTACAAAGCACCAGCCTGATTGGTAGGGGCACTCAGAGAGTGCCTTCTGGGGAAGAAAGGGTCTTTTTTGTCCTCCTCCTTATTGCTTTGCAAAGGAGCTGGTAACACGCCATCATCCTTCCGCGCACGCAGGATACTCCTCTAGGGCCTCAGGGTGGGAGACGGGTGCTGGCAGAAATGACCCCTCAGGCGCTTTGTTAGGCTGGGTGTTAGTTCCTCAGGGGCTCTTGTAACAGATTATCACAGACGTGCTGGCTTGAAACAGCAGATGTGGATTCTCTCACGGTTCTGGAGGCCAGAGGTCAAAATCAAGGTGCAGGCGCGTCTACTTCCTCCTGGAGGTTCTGGGGGAGACTCCATTGCACTGGTCTCCCAGCTTCCGGTGGCTTCCCCCATCCTAGCATCCTTGTTTTGTAGGTAACGCTTCAGTGTATGCCTCCGTCTTCAGGTGGTCCCCTCCCCATGTGTCCCTGTCCTCGCCCCCTAGCGGGACACCCGTCCTTGGATTAGGGACGCACTCTGAGTGCAAGGTCTCATCCGGAGATCTTCAGCACAATGACATCTGGAAAGACCCTTCCCAAATAAGATCCCATTCGCAGATGCTGGTGGTTGGGACTTGGGCGTGTCTTTTGGGGACTTCTGTAGAACCCGAAGGGGGCAGGGAAATTCTCTGTTAAGACAGGATGTGAAGGGCGTGTTATAGACATGCGTGCCGGTACACGTGCGGGCTCAAGGGAAGCCCACTGCCCACCCTGTGGCAGACCCAGAGTCCCTGCAGACTGGAGGGGCTGGAGAAATCTCCCCTCACGCTGTCGAGCAAGTGGGCCTGGCCTGGCGCTATAGGCCATGAACCCGATTCACAGGAGGTGGGGTCCAGGTCCTTCCACTGCACCCCAAATAGATGAAAATCATCATTCTCACCCGGGGGTCTCTACTGGCCTGGATGGACCACAGGACGTTTCAGATGGACCACAGGACGTGTCCCAGCCTGTCCCCTGCAATTACTTCTTGATCTCTATCTAAAGAATTGTGTGGACTCAGCAGATTCTTCATGTTACTTTGTATTTAAAATCAAACGGAATTTAGAGGCTCTTGTTTTATTTATGAGCCACGCTTCTGCAAGAAATGTTATAACCACAAAATAAACCTCAGTGTAGGAAGCCTGAGCCCAGGTTGGGATTTTAGGTGGCAGCTGATGTGATAGAATTCCAGGTCTGCCAACAATATTAGATGGTTGGGTGGGAAGTCTTGCTAAGAACTCTGGACTTGAACTTCCTATTGAAGTACAGGTTTTGATGACCATCTGAGGCGACGGTTACTCTCCATGGGCATCTTTCTTGCGCAAAGCTGTAATTTCTGTAGCACTTACAGGAAATGTGTGGCCCGGAGGGGCCATCAGACCCAGTGCCACAAGGTGCCCACATGGGTACAGCTCAGTGGCACTTAGAGGTCCGTGCAAATCTGATTTTGATGTTTATGCATCAGCTTTTAGATTATACTGTGACTGACCCTGCAGTGACTGGTGCTGTGTTTCACTCTTGATGGAGGTCCTTTTTCTTTAATTTTGGCTTCTTTTATTGGTTTTTTATTTATCCCTTTTCATCCCTCTTTATTCTTTTGGCCTATGTGAGCCTCCCATTGCTGTGGCCTCTCTCGTTGCAGAGCACCGGCTCTGGACACGTGCACTCCAGAGCACTGGCTCATAACTGGACACACCGGTCCAGCCGCTCTGTGGCACATGGGGTCTTCCCAGGCCAGGGATCAAACTGGTGCCCCTTGCACTGCAAGGCGGACTCTTTACCCTCTGGACCACCAAGGAAACCTGGAGGTCCTGTTTTTGAGGAGGAAAAACAGCACAGCGGATGTGGGGGCCACTTGTAATAGGCAAATGCAGTGTCCTCTGGGCCGTGTGTGGGGTGAATAGGGATCTGCGGAAGGATCTCCTCGCCAGTCCCTAAGCATCTTGAAGGGCTAGTCTTGAAGCACGTCCTCTTGGAGGTGTGGCTGACCAGGCTGAGATGTACAAACACTCCTCTCAGTGTCTGACACAGACTCCAGGCAGTCTGTGGGCGGACTGCAAGCATCTCAAGACTTCTCGAGGCGTCCTCTGTGGATGCTGGCGATGGAGGATTCAGGATGTCTGACACAGACTCCAGGCAGTCTGGGCCTGGTTTAGAGGCTCTTGTTTTATTTATGAGCCACGCTTCTGCAAGAAATGTTATAACCACAAAATAAACCTCAGTGTAGGAAGCCTGAGCCCAGGTTGGGATTTTAGGTGGCAGCTGATGTGATAGAATTCCAGGTCTGCCAACAATATTAGATGGTTGGGTGGGAAGTCTTGCTAAGAACTCTGGACTTGAACTTCCTATTGAAGTACAGGTTTTGATGACCATCTGAGGCGACGGTTACTCTCCATGGGCATCTTTCTTGCGCAAAGCTGTAATTTCTGTAGCACTTACAGGAAATGTGTGGCCCGGAGGGGCCATCAGACCCAGTGCCACAAGGTGCCCACATGGGTACAGCTCAGTGGCACTTAGAGGTCCGTGCAAATCTGATTTTGATGTTTATGCATCAGCTTTTAGATTATACTGTGACTGACCCTGCAGTGACTGGTGCTGTGTTTCACTCTTGATGGAGGTCCTTTTTTTTTTTTTTTAATTTTGGCTTCTTTTATTGGTTTTTTATTTATCCCTTTTCATCCCTCTTTATTCTTTTGGCCTATGTGAGCCTCCCATTGCTGTGGCCTCTCTCGTTGCAGAGCACCGGCTCTGGACACGTGCACTCCAGAGCACTGGCTCATAACTGGACACACCGGTCCAGCCGCTCTGTGGCACATGGGGTCTTCCCAGGCCAGGGATCAAACTGGTGCCCCTTGCACTGCAAGGCGGACTCTTTACCCTCTGGACCACCAAGGAAACCTGGAGGTCCTGTTTTTGAGGAGGAAAAACAGCACAGCGGATGTGGGGGCCACTTGTAATAGGCAAATGCAGTGTCCTCTGGGCCGTGTGTGGGGTGAATAGGGATCTGCGGAAGGATCTCCTCGCCAGTCCCTAAGCATCTTGAAGGGCTAGTCTTGAAGCACGTCCTCTTGGAGGTGTGGCTGACCAGGCTGAGATGTACAAACACTCCTCTCAGTGTCTGACACAGACTCCAGGCAGTCTGTGGGCGGACTGCAAGCATCTCAAGACTTCTCGAGGCGTCCTCTGTGGATGCTGGCGATGGAGGATTTCTGAAGGACCGCGCAGAAGGCGCCGTGCTGAACGCCGGACTGAAGACAGTCTGATCCCCGCAGGGAGCCAGTCTGCAGCAGCCTGGTTTGGGGCACCTGGGGGCTGAGTGAGTGTGAAGGCTGTTGGGCCTAAGGGCTGGGCAGTGGGAGGTGTGTGTTGGAAAAGCGTAAGACAGAAACAAAGGGGTTTATTTGAAAACCAAAAAAAAAAAAAAAAAAAATTATGTAAAGACTTAACCTCTCTGCTAGTAGAGAGAGGAGAAGAGGTGGAAAAGGTGTCGAAAACTCTCAACTTGGACGTTCTATTAAAGTGAACCGTCACGGGGGGGCGCTCCCTGGTGGTCTGGTGGCCAGGTTTCTGGGCTTTCACCGCCGTGGCCCAGGCTCCAACCCTGGCGGGGAGCTGAGACCCCGAAAGTGGCTTGGCATTGCCAAAGAAAGATAAAAATGCACCGGTGACCATGGAATCTGTTTATATTTGGCTACAGCGTATATATTGTCTTATCTACTTTTATGGATTTCCCAATTCCCCCTAATAAATAATTTGAGAAGTACTATAATAATAGATATATTGATCCCTTCCAATATAACCTGATGGTATCTATATTTTTTAAAAATTTATATTTAAAAAAATATATGCAGATATATATTTGAGTGTGAACTGAAAATTTCTGGAAGGATGTGTGAGACACTGATCAGGAGGGTCAGCCCTGAGGTTAGTGTGGATTATCTTGTCCCAAGGAAAGCATAAGTAGTGTTCCTGCTTTCCTGGTGAATTTAAGGCCATGCCCACCCTCCCCACCGTGACTTAGAGTGCGGAAAGAGAGCGGCCAGTGTTAAGACCCCAAGGGGAATTGGGGCCAAAGCCTTCAAAACAAGGACGTGCTCATTCCACTGTTATAACTTGTTTTGTTTTACCTTTTGTTTCTTTCTTTGTGGCTCTGCTGCGTCTTCCTTTTCGCCCAGGCTGTTCTCTCGTTGCAGTGTGTGGGCTTCCCGTGGCCGTGGCTCCTCTGTGGTGGCACCTGGGTTCCAGGGCACGCAGGCTGCAGTGACTGTGGCTCCCGGGCTCAGTGGCTGCCACTCTCGGGCTCTGAAGCACAGGCTACCAGTTGTGGTGCGTAGGCTTAGCGGCTCCATGGCACGTGGGATCTTTCCAGACCAGGGACTGAACCCATGTCTCCTGATGGATTCTTTACCACTTAGCCACCAGAGAAGCCCCTTTTCTTGTTTATTTGATATAATAAAAGAAGCATCTCATGGTCAAAGAAAATATCTATTTGTAGTGTTGAAGGTCCAATAAAACACATTTGCAGAGGGTTTGTGGGAAAAGAAAGAGGGAAAGAAAGGTATTCCGACTCTGTTAAAGGATGATAAGGCAGACTCTTCAGGGCTGCAGATGTAGGGACCGCTGAGATGGGGTCCTGCAGCGGAGTGAGACTGAGATCAGCCCAGATACAAGAAAGTGTGGGCACTCACAGCAGGGAGGATGTGGGTCGGTGGACGGAAGTTACCAAGAGGGAAAATCGGGAGTTGGGGGGATTCTGGCTAGACTGACCTAGCAGGGTTCTTGTTGCAACAGGGGATACCAAGACAGACAGGGAAGTGTAGAAGTCGAGGCTGAGCTGGGAAGAGGTTCAGAGGAACCTGGGAACAGTTTGGTCAAAGTCGCTGTCAGCTCATTGTGTGAAAACAGTGTGACCTACGAGTGCTGGGGTCTGTGTGAAGAGCTCCCTGTGCGTGGACACACATGTGCGTCGACAGACGACGGCGTGCGTATGTGGGGTATTTTTACATTGTTTTAAAAATAGGTTCCAAAGATCCATGTCATAATTGGGCTTTACCAGCTTTCCTGGTGAATTTAAGGCCATGCCCACCCTCCACACCGTGACTTAGAGTGCGGAAAGAGAGCGGCCAGTGTTAAGACCCCAAGGGGAATTGGGGCCAAAGCCTTCAAAACAAGGACGTGCTCATTCCACTGTTATAACTTGTTTTGTTTTACCTTTTGTTTCTTTCTTTGTGGCTCTGCTGCGTCTTCCTTTTCGCCCAGGCTGTTCTCTCGTTGCAGTGTGTGGGCTTCCCGTGGCCGTGGCTCCTCTGTGGTGGCACCTGGGTTCCAGGGCACGCAGGCTGCAGTGACTGTGGCTCCCGGGCTCAGTGGCTGCCACTCTCGGGCTCTGAAGCACAGGCTACCAGTTGTGGTGCGTAGGCTTAGCGGCTCCATGGCACGTGGGATCTTTCCAGACCAGGGACTGAACCCATGTCTCCTGATGGATTCTTTACCACTTAGCCACCAGAGAAGCCCCTTTTCTTGTTTATTTGATATAATAAAAGAAGCATCTCATGGTCAAAGAAAATATCTATTTGTAGTGTTGAAGGTCCAATAAAACACATTTGCAGAGGGTTTGTGGGAAAAGAAAGAGGGAAAGAAAGGTATTCCGACTCTGTTAAAGGATGATAAGGCAGACTCTTCAGGGCTGCAGATGTAGGGACCGCTGAGATGGGGTCCTGCAGCGGAGTGAGACTGAGATCAGCCCAGATACAAGAAAGTGTGGGCACTCACAGCAGGGAGGATGTGGGTCGGTGGACGGAAGTTACCAAGAGGGAAAATCGGGAGTTGGGGGGATTCTGGCTAGACTGACCTAGCAGGGTTCTTGTTGCAACAGGGGATACCAAGACAGACAGGGAAGTGTAGAAGTCGAGGCTGAGCTGGGAAGAGGTTCAGAGGAACCTGGGAACAGTTTGGTCAAAGTCGCTGTCAGCTCATTGTGTGAAAACAGTGTGACCTACGAGTGCTGGGGTCTGTGTGAAGAGCTCCCTGTGCGTGGACACACATGTGCGTCGACAGACGACGGCGTGCGTATGTGGGGGTATTTTTACATTGTTTTAAAAATAGGTCCCTATCAACCTAGAAAGATCCATGTCATAATTGGGCTTTACCGTTAGAGTCTGGAATGGTTAGGAATTCCATGCCCAATTGTAACACTGGCAGAGCGACAGCTGTGCTGTTACTGTTGCCATGAACAGAGAGGAACCGGAAGGGGCATAAAATGTTGATGGGCTCGCTGCGCCTGTGCCATCTTTGTCATCTGGTGCTTCGAAGTTCACTCTTGCTGTGAAAGCAACCTCAGCCTGAGGTGCCTAGAAAGAACCCAAAAAAGAAACTGCAAAAAACTAATGGGGAGGCTTCCCTGGTGGCCCAGTGGGTAAGGACACCGCCTTGCAGCACAAGGGGCGCCAATTCGACTGTTGTGTCCAGTTACCGAGCCGGAGCTCTGGAGCGCATGCACCCAGAGCCGGTGCTCTGCGACAACAGAGGCCACCACGGTGGCAGGCCCACACGGGCCAAAGAACAACGATGGATGAAAATAGATAAATGAAAGACCAATAGAAGTGGCCTGCCCACCCCCTCCCTCCCCACCCCACCCACCAAAAAAAACCCAAAAAACTAATGGGTGTTTGTGTGGGGTCAGCAGAGACCTGTCTGCGTCCAGGAGAGCCTGGGCGGGCCTGTGAAGGGTGGGACAGGGTTGGGGCTGTAGGAGGTGGCTCTGTCCCAGGGAACCAGAGACCAGCAGCATCTTAATGAACCAAATGAGAGAACATGATTGCTTGTTGATTTCCATTGTTACTCAGACAGCGAGTTCACATTCCCGGGGGTAAAAATACCCATTTGTTTTATTCACAGGTTGTACTCGGACTATCTCTACTTTGCAAGTTCAAATAAATCTGCAGACGACTTCCATGAAAAAGTGACAGACGCGCTGCAGCTGTTTGAGAATTGCATGCTGGATTATTCTCTGCGCGCCTGCGTCTACAACAACACCCTCAACAACGCCATGCCGGTGTGTGCCGGGCCTCTGGATCGGGCTGTTAGCATATAAACAGAGAAGCGTTTTAATGTGCAAATGCCTCTCCTCCTGCCTTTGAGCGGCGGCTAATGCAAAACAAATATTCATGCATGTAAAAGCTGTAGAAGCTGATGGGCCCTTTCAGCCAGTGCCCGGCTTTCTTCCTCGCTGATCGCTCGGTTACAATGCGAAAGGAAGAAGCTGCATTTAGGAAGATTATTATTTAGCGGCTCTGAAAACACACCCTGCAATTAGGATGGGCAGACGTGAGAACCCAGCTCTGATGTCTTAAGAGTGTTCTCTCTAATGCTGGATTGTTTTGTTGATTTAAAAAAATCACCCACACCAGTGACTTTTAGGGCTTCTCTGACAGGACCTCAGTGGTCTTTCCCATTGATCCCTCTTTCTTTGTGTTCGGAGCTTCTAGGTGACAAACTGGGGTCTGATGCACCCAGAGGCTTCCCTGGTGGCCCAGTGGGTAAGGACACCGCCTTGCAGCACAAGGGGCGCCAATTCGACTGTTGTGTCCAGTTACCGAGCCGGAGCTCTGGAGCGCATGCACCCAGAGCCGGTGCTCTGCGACAACAGAGGCCACCACGGTGGCAGGCCCACACGGGCCAAAGAACAACGATGGATGAAAATAGATAAATGAAAGACCAATAGAAGTGGCCTGCCCACCCCCTCCCTCCCCACCCCACCCACCAAAACCCAAAAAACTAATGGGTGTTTGTGTGGGGTCAGCAGAGACCTGTCTGCGTCCAGGAGAGCCTGGGCGGGCCTGTGAAGGGTGGGACAGGGTTGGGGCTGTAGGAGGTGGCTCTGTCCCAGGGAACCAGAGACCAGCAGCATCTTAATGAACCAAATGAGAGAACATGATTGCTTGTTGATTTCCATTGTTACTCAGACAGCGAGAGTTCACATTCCCGGGGGTAAAAATACCCATTTGTTTTATTCACAGGTTGTACTCGGACTATCTCTACTTTGCAAGTTCAAATAAATCTGCAGACGACTTCCATGAAAAAGTGACAGACGCGCTGCAGCTGTTTGAGAATTGCATGCTGGATTATTCTCTGCGCGCCTGCGTCTACAACAACACCCTCAACAACGCCATGCCGGTGTGTGCCGGGCCTCTGGATCGGGCTGTTAGCATATAAACAGAGAAGCGTTTTAATGTGCAAATGCCTCTCCTCCTGCCTTTGAGCGGCGGCTAATGCAAAACAAATATTCATGCATGTAAAAGCTGTAGAAGCTGATGGGCCCTTTCAGCCAGTGCCCGGCTTTCTTCCTCGCTGATCGCTCGGTTACAATGCGAAAGGAAGAAGCTGCATTTAGGAAGATTATTATTTAGCGGCTCTGAAAACACACCCTGCAATTAGGATGGGCAGACGTGAGAACCCAGCTCTGATGTCTTAAGAGTGTTCTCTCTAATGCTGGATTGTTTTGTTGATTTAAAAAAATCACCCACACCAGTGACTTTTAGGGCTTCTCTGACAGGACCTCAGTGGTCTTTCCCATTGATCCCTCTTTCTTTGTGTTCGGAGCTTCTAGGTGACAAACTGTGGAACAAGTGGTCGATAAGGCCTAGTTTTAGGAAGGCGTGTCCTGCAGTAGCCTCCGCTGCTGCCTCCAGGCTGATTGGGGTCCAGAGGGGTCTCCAGTGATTAACCTCTTCCTGGCAGAGGGGAGTAGGGGTGCCTTGACGTTTCTGTTCGGTTCGGTTCCCCTGGAATCCAAGCCCATCTTACAGACGAGGACGCGGAGGCTCACAGAGGTCAGCTCTCCCTCCCAGAGCCACGCAGCTCATGACCGACAGGCTCAGGATTCAGTCCTAGGCCCCACAGCCTTTGATGAGACTCTTGGCATTTCCACCTTCCCTAGCTGGCTCCCAGAAATGAAGGTCTGGACGGGCAGGAGGCATGTGCTGTTTATTCAGTCTCACGTTCTGCTGAGAATGACACGGCCGCCCGGCAGGCGCCTCTGGTCAGAGTGAGAGCCTGGGGCAGGGCTGTGCAGGGCTGCAGGTGGCCCCTGGAGGGCTCCTGCCCAGCAGGAGGGGCCAGACAGGAGCAGTAGGGAAACCTCGTCTTGGGGGCAAATCTTTAGTTCTGGAGAGAGAAGCAGATTTCCCTCCAGCTGTGGTTCCTAGCCCAACCGAAGAGCAGGGAGGACCATCGAACGTTCAGAGAGGACCATCGAATGTTCAGGGAGCTTGGCCCTACCCTGCTTAAGGCCTTCACTGCCTTCCCGTGGCCCCTGAGCACGCGAGCCGAGCCCGCCCCACCTACCCGCCCTCCTCCGCCCGTCTCGCACTGCCCTCTCCATCATGCCCTGCAGCCGCGCCTCTCCTGCTGGGTCCTCCTGCCTCAGAGCAGGGTTCACAAGGTACAGTCCTGGACCGAGAGTATCAGCATCCCTGGGGACTTGTCAGAAATGCACACTCGCGGGTCAAACCCAGCACCCCAGGACCAGGAGCTTTGAGGGTGGGTCCGTCGGCTCCCGTAGCCGGCCTCCAGGGGGCTGGGTGCTGTGCGAGGCTGGAGAAGCCAGCCGGAGCTGTCCACACTCCCTCCCTGGCACGTGCGCCTGGTCCCTCAGGTCTTGCTTTAACCTGACTTCAGGAACATGCTGTCCTGCGTGGCCAGGTGGAGGGTCAGGTGCACTCCCACCCTGCCCCAGAGGCCCCGTTCCTTTCCTTCTAGAAGGTTCTCAGTAGCAAAGGAGGGTTCTCTGAAAGAGCTCCACCTCGTCAGGCTGGTCCCGCAGGGAGGGACAGACAGACTGAGGGCGGAACGCTCTCGAGGACCTGACGAGGAGATGGGCCCGTGTGCTGGAGGCGACACCGAGGCCGGCCCGTGCTCGTTTCCTGTTCAGCTCTGGCCCGACGTGAGGTCTCTCCAGGGCTGGCGTCTAAGGAAGCAGCAACCCGAGGGCTACAGGCAGCTAATGAATTTTGGAGACAGCTTCCCCCGCTAATTGTTTTTCTTCTTCTGCGCCTCCCACACGATCAGAAGAATAATGCAATGGGAGAAGAACAGTGGGGAGCCCAGTTAGCGTCTCTACGTGTTTTGTCAAGCGGTTCTGTCTTGTTGTTGCCACTGGTTCAGGGCGAGGGCCTGGGCGCACGGCCTCACGGGGCTAGGACGATGCGGGAGTCTGGCCTCGCCCTGGAGGAGGTCAAGGTTGAGCTGGGAAGGGGAGGAAGTAGAATGTGAATATGTCTGCGTCAGGAACCAAGGTGGGGCGTTGGGAGGCGCTCCGCACGGGAGGAGGTGGGCCGCGAGTCCAGCCAGACCCAGGACCTGCTGCACGAGGGATCAGGAGAGGCCAGGCGTTGGCTCAAGAAGCTCACCCTCAGAGACGCGGGGCGGGAGCACCAGTCAGGGGGATGTGCCAGGTGGGCGCTCACGTGCCCAAACAAAGAGGCGAGGCAGAACCAGGACACGGGCACGGTCTGGTGGGAGCGCTGGGGGCACAGGGCAGAGGGGAAGGGCCCGTTCTTTACTAGCGCTTTGCCGGGAGTCTAGAGCCAGCTGGGAAGCTACAGGAAGCAGTCCCCGAGAGCACGCTCCGTTTCAAGGGAAGCCTGTCGGAGCATCGTCAGGCTCGGTAATTCGCCAGGAGGAGTGGCCGAGCCCACGGATGGCCGTGGCACTCGCGGATACGGGCAGAGCAGGGAAGGGATGGCTAGTCAGCCGCGGGACGGCGTGCCCAGGCTGACGCCCGCTGCGTGTACACCCCCTCCCGCGCCGCTGGGGGTCTGCAGCGTTTCTTGCAGCTTCATCACATACCGCCTGTTTGTTTGACCTTTACCATCCAGTCCCTCCTGGAGGTCAGGCTGGTCCTGAGTGGCTCAACGCCCCCAGGGTAACTCATGGTGTTAGACTGTCCAGTGGCCAGGGCCCCTAGGCACGCGAGATACTCTCTTCAGGGAGGACTTCTCACGTGGCCTGAAGGTCACCCCTCAGGAGCCAGGGACAAAGGCCAGACCTCTCTGTGGGTCAGATGAATGCTTCACCGCTTGTGGTGTGGCATGAGAGAGAAGGCACAGGAGAGGGACAAGGACCCCGAGGCCTAGCTGGACAGAAACGGCTTCGTACAGCCTCACCTATGCTGGGATGTGCCCACCCACTGGCAGTCACGGACGCCTCTGCAGTGGCAGACGTGTGGCGGGTCCCTCTCGTGGCTGGCTGCTGGGGCATTTGCAGGTGGTCCTCACAGCACTTGAGAGCTGGGCCTAGGAGCAGAGGCAGCCGGGTGCTCTGTAAAGAACATTCACACCTTGGTGGGCTTGACCTTGGCCTCTCCCTTCACCTGGGTCCTCACGATAAGTGTTGTGGAGGTACCTACAGAGTGGTCTGAGGGTGAAATGGCATCCCAAGTGTGGGAATCCTGGGAGGAACACAGGACCGAGTGCCACGGCTGCTGCACGAGGGATCAGGAGAGGCCAGGCGTTGGCTCAAGAAGCTCACCCTCAGAGACGCGGGCGGAGCACCAGTCAGGGGGATGTGCCAGGTGGGCGCTCACGTGCCCAAACAAAGAGGCGAGGCAGAACCAGGACACGGGCACGGTCTGGTGGGAGCGCTGGGGGCACAGGGCAGAGGGGAAGGGCCCGTTCTTTACTAGCGCTTTGCCGGGAGTCTAGAGCCAGCTGGGAAGCTACAGGAAGCAGTCCCCGAGAGCACGCTCCGTTTCAAGGGAAGCCTGTCGGAGCATCGTCAGGCTCGGTAATTCGCCAGGAGGAGTGGCCGAGCCCACGGATGGCCGTGGCACTCGCGGATACGGGCAGAGCAGGGAAGGGATGGCTAGTCAGCCGCGGGACGGCGTGCCCAGGCTGACGCCCGCTGCGTGTACACCCCCTCCCGCGCCGCTGGGGGTCTGCAGCGTTTCTTGCAGCTTCATCACATACCGCCTGTTTGTTTGACCTTTACCATCCAGTCCCTCCTGGAGGTCAGGCTGGTCCTGAGTGGCTCAACGCCCCCAGGGTAACTCATGGTGTTAGACTGTCCAGTGGCCAGGGCCCCTAGGCACGCGAGATACTCTCTTCAGGGAGGACTTCTCACGTGGCCTGAAGGTCACCCCTCAGGAGCCAGGGACAAAGGCCAGACCTCTCTGTGGGTCAGATGAATGCTTCACCGCTTGTGGTGTGGCATGAGAGAAAAGGCACAGGAGGGGGACAAGGACCCCGAGGCCTAGCTGGACAGAAACGGCTTCGTACAGCCTCACCTATGCTGGGATGTGCCCACCCACTGGCAGTCACGGACGCCTCTGCAGTGGCAGACGTGTGGCGGGTCCCTCTCGTGGCTGGCTGCTGGGGCATTTGCAGGTGGTCCTCACAGCACTTGAGAGCTGGGCCTAGGAGCAGAGGCAGCCGGGTGCTCTGTAAAGAACATTCACACCTTGGTGGGCTTGACCTTGGCCTCTCCCTTCACCTGGGTCCTCACGATAAGTGTTGTGGAGGTACCTACAGAGTGGTCTGAGGGTGAAATGGCATCCCAAGTGTGGGAATCCTGCGGGAGGAACACAAAGCCCTGCAGGGGGGAGCAGGAACTAGTGTTTAACATCCAGCTCCCCGAGGGTCTGGTGGTTAAGACTTACCTTCCAGTGCAGGGGTGCAGGTTCAGTCCCTGGTCAGGGAGCTCAGATCCCAGGTCTCTTGGCCAAAATACCAAAGTTAAAAACAGAAGCAGTATTGTAACAAATTCAGTAAATACTTGAAAAAAAAAATCGCCACATCAAAAAAGAAAAAAAAACTCAAAAAAATATCCAGCTTCTGAAGACCATTGTTTGCTGGAACGGCTCTTGCTGTTGGTTTTTTTTTTTTTTTTTTTTTTTTATTTTACTTTGAGGGGAGGGGAGTGGGCGGGCCACTTCTATTGGTCTTTCATTTCTCTATTTTCATTCGTCTTCGTTCTTTGGCTCCTGTGGGCCTCCCATCGCGGTGGCCTCTGTCGTTGCAGAGCACCGGCTCTGGGCGCATGCGCTCCAGAGCTCCGGCTCGGTGATTGGACACATCGGTCCAGCCGCTCCGCGGCACGTGGGATCTTCCCAGGCCAGGGCTCGAACCGGCGCCCCTTGCACTGCAAGGCGGTGTCCTTACCCACTGGACCACCAGGGGAAGCCCTGTTGGTTTTGTAATAACGTGTGAAATACATTCGACAGAGGGACTGCGGGGCTGGAGGAGGTACTCCTGAACTAACGCCGCCTTCTGCTTGGGTCCCAGGTAAGGCTCCAGGTGGGACTGTACGCTGTGTACCTCTTGGACTGGCTCACCGTCTTTAACAAAGAGCAATTCCTCATCCTCCGCCTGGAAGACCACGCCTCCAACGTCAAGTACACCATGCACAGGGTCTTCCAGTTTCTCAGCCTCGGTATGGATCGCGGGCTGGACCCCCGCAGAGCAGGCGGGAGCTCCAGGGATGTGGCCTTGCCGCGTTCCCCGCCGACACCCTGCGCCGGGCGGAGTGGGCCTGGGCGGGGAGGCCAGTTAGTCCCTGTTGGTTGAGCACCGGCTCAGACGGGGCCTGGTGTGCAGGGTGGGGAGGGGCTCTGCGGAGGGAGAGACGGTCTCACATCTGGGTCTGGGAGCTCACCGTCCAGCAGAAGAGGAGGAGGAAGCGAGGCTGGAGTGACCTGGTGACTGAGAGCGACGTGGGGGAGGGGCGGGTCAGTGTCCTCCCCTAAGCCAGGAGGTCCACACGCGTGCCCTGGGGTCCCAGCTGCTGAGAGAGGGTCTTGGAAGGAGTGGTGTGAGCTGAGCCTTCAGGGGGGACAGGGTGTCCTGGCTGCTGGGACAGCCTTGTAGAGGCCACAGGAGCTGGAGGAGGGAATGGACAGGTCATTGCGCGTTTCTGCTTTCCTGGGACCCCTCCAGGCAGAGCCTCGTGGCTGGGTTTGGGCTCCCGGGCCTCTGGGGTGGGGGAGTCTGCCCCCAGGCAGAGGAGACCATCCCCCAGAGTCCCTAGTGGCACTTTGTGGCCACAGGCCAAGTCGCTGGCCCCAAGGATGGCTGGTAGAGGCACGGACACTGGTGCAGAGCGCTCCCCCGTGACGGCACCCAGAACCCCTTGAGATGCTGGGGCGGCCTGCACACCCCCTCCCCCAGACGCCCCTGCGGCCCTGTCTGATGAGCTTGCCTGGGAACACTATAAACTATTTCCTGAAAGCCACTGGCCCACTGCTGGGACTCAGGGCCCTTCTGTCCTTGGATTCTCCTTTACCTTCTCTTGGAGAGCTGGTAATGGGATAGCGTGGGCTCGCTTTGTCTTTTAAGGCTTAGAATCATTTTTCTGTGTGTTGGTCACCTGCAGACTCTGTCATACTCATGTCACATGTCCCTAAGAGGAGCAGTCAGGCAAGTTCTGGTCCTTCCCTGTCGTGTAACCCAGGGACGCTGGCGTGTGGTTTCCTGTGCCTGAGCTCAGGACGTGAGCTGGACCCCAGGAGCCCGGGGCAGAGGCTGAGCTGTGATCCCGGGTCACGCCAGTGGGAGGCGGAGGGAGGGCTGGGGACAGGCAGCCTCGCAGGTGGCGGCAGCTACTCGCTGGCCCGGATGTGGCGGGTTCACCGTCCACCCCCCGGGGGGGGGAGGCCAGTTAGTCCCTGTTGGTTGAGCACCGGCTCAGACGGGGCCTGGTGTGCAGGGTGGGGAGGGGCTCTGCGGAGGGAGAGACGGTCTCACATCTGGGTCTGGGAGCTCACCGTCCAGCAGAAGAGGAGGAGGAAGCGAGGCTGGAGTGACCTGGTGACTGAGAGCGACGTGGGGGAGGGGCGGGTCAGTGTCCTCCCCTAAGCCAGGAGGTCCACACGCGTGCCCTGGGGTCCCAGCTGCTGAGAGAGGGTCTTGGAAGGAGTGGTGTGAGCTGAGCCTTCAGGGGGGACAGGGTGTCCTGGCTGCTGGGACAGCCTTGTAGAGGCCACAGGAGCTGGAGGAGGGAATGGACAGGTCATTGCGCGTTTCTGCTTTCCTGGGACCCCTCCAGGCAGAGCCTCGTGGCTGGGTTTGGGCTCCCGGGCCTCTGGGGTGGGGGAGTCTGCCCCCAGGCAGAGGAGACCATCCCCCAGAGTCCCTAGTGGCACTTTGTGGCCACAGGCCAAGTCGCTGGCCCCAAGGATGGCTGGTAGAGGCACGGACACTGGTGCAGAGCGCTCCCCCGTGGACGGCACCCAGAACCCCTTGAGATGCTGGGGCGGCCTGCACACCCCCTCCCCCAGACGCCCCTGCGGCCCTGTCTGATGAGCTTGCCTGGGAACACTATAAACTATTTCCTGAAAGCCACTGGCCCACTGCTGGGACTCAGGGCCCTTCTGTCCTTGGATTCTCCTTTACCTTCTCTTGGAGAGCTGGTAATGGGATAGCGTGGGCTCGCTTTGTCTTTTTAAGGCTTAGAATCATTTTTCTGTGTGTTGGTCACCTGCAGACTCTGTCATACTCATGTCACATGTCCCTAAGAGGAGCAGTCAGGCAAGTTCTGGTCCTTCCCTGTCGTGTAACCCAGGGACGCTGGCGTGTGGTTTCCTGTGCCTGAGCTCAGGACGTGAGCTGGACCCCAGGAGCCCGGGGCAGAGGCTGAGCTGTGATCCCGAGGGTCACGCCAGTGGGAGGCGGAGGGAGGGCTGGGGACGGAGGCAGCCTCGCAGGTGGCGGCAGCTACTCGCTCGTTCTCGCCCCGTGGACACCCTTGCTGAGGGCGGAGGTTCAGCCAGTGGGGGCCTCTGGGCACGGGTGGCCCCTTCTCCCTGCATGGCCAGTTCACAGCGTGACACCCAGGGTGAGCTCCAGCCCCACCATGAGGGCCTTTGCCGTGGCCTGAAGTAGCAACGGAAGCTGCATTCCAGGGGCTGGTTACTGGAGAATCTCCGTGCGTGGACCGTGTGTGGCGGGCCCCCAGCTCTCCAGGGCCAGGCTGGCTTCCCTTTCGGGGACTTTGGAAATGAACCCGGGAGGTGAGGCTGTGCCCAGAGTCCCAGCTGTGCTCCTGAGGCTGGGTACCAACCAGACCTCTCAGTCTCTCCTGTTTCACCCTGGAATTTCAACCTTCCTCCCTCAGCAACGCCGAAATAGACCCAGCCAAAGAATGTGAATCTGCAAACACATTCTTACGGGAAACTCCTGTTTCTCCAGGAAGCGCGGCCAGGATTCTCTCAGTGTCTTTTGCTTCCTGCCTCACAGGCTCTTTCCTTGTGTTCCAGGGCCCTTAAGTGAGAAGCTAGAGGCCTTGGTGACCAAGAGCCCAGCGTCCAACACGCGGCGTCCTGAGGACCGGAACCTGGGGCCGATGTGGCCGGTCACCCAGAGGCTCCTGCGGGACTTCTACGGGCCTTTCAACGCCCGGCTGGCGCAGGTCCTCGCTGACGAGGCCTTCCTGTGGAAGACGTGAGGCCAGCTTCCTGCGGCCGGCAGGTGTCCATGATGACCGTAGCTTGAAGATCTCTCTTGATGGGGAACTCCTGTGCTCGGAGCCTGGAGAAGACTGCTCCCCAGGCTGTGCTTGTGGAACCCAGTTCAGAATCCCAGCAATGACCCGTCGCCAAGCCTCATAGAGAGGCTGTTGGAGATTCCATGTGGAAAAGGGCCTCCGTCCGCCACGAGAGCGGTCGGGCAGCAGGATGAGGCTGGTGGACGCTGGGCTGGGGGCCAGAAGGGTGCTGGGTGCGGAGTGTGGGCTTTGAGAACTCTAGGATCCACTAGAGGTCCCGCCCTGGGGCCAGCCAGGCCAAAGGCACATTGCACGTTCAGCTTCAAAATTCTCTATTTGGGCCACTAAATCTCACTGTGGCGGAGAGGCTCTTTCATTTCACCCCCCCCCACCTTTTACCACAAAGTCAACCCTTCTGTCTCTTCAGGTACAAGGCCTGTTGCCTTCACTGTTTGGAGAAAAAGGCACAAGTCATTTCTTGGTGGCATGTTCGTGTCTCAGATCTCCTCCGCTTCTGTCCTTGTGGACTTCTGTTTCACAGAAAATGAATGTATTTAACACAAACCACTTTCTGCATTTTGCTGGCTGTTTTTTAGCTCCTGAGGAATGAAGCCGGGAGGTGAGGCTGTGCCCAGAGTCCCAGCTGTGCTCCTGAGGCTGGGTACCAACCAGACCTCTCAGTCTCTCCTGTTTCACCCTGGAATTTCAACCTTCCTCCCTCAGCAACGCCGAAATAGACCCAGCCAAAGAATGTGAATCTGCAAACACATTCTTAGGGGAAACTCCTGTTTCTCCAGGAAGCGCGGCCAGGATTCTCTCAGTGTCTTTTGCTTCCTGCCTCACAGGCTCTTTCCTTGTGTTCCAGGGCCCTTAAGTGAGAAGCTAGAGGCCTTGGTGACCAAGAGCCCAGCGTCCAACACGCGGCGTCCTGAGGACCGGAACCTGGGGCCGATGTGGCCGGTCACCCAGAGGCTCCTGCGGGACTTCTACGGGCCTTTCAACGCCCGGCTGGCGCAGGTCCTCGCTGACGAGGCCTTCCTGTGGAAGACGTGAGGCCAGCTTCCTGCGGCCGGCAGGTGTCCATGATGACCGTAGCTTGAAGATCTCTCTTGATGGGGAACTCCTGTGCTCGGAGCCTGGAGAAGACTGCTCCCCAGGCTGTGCTTGTGGAACCCAGTTCAGAATCCCAGCAATGACCCGTCGCCAAGCCTCATAGAGAGGCTGTTGGAGATTCCATGTGGAAAAGGGCCTCCGTCCGCCACGAGAGCGGTCGGGCAGCAGGATGAGGCTGGTGGACGCTGGGCTGGGGGCCAGAAGGGTGCTGGGTGCGGAGTGTGGGCTTTGAGAACTCTAGGATCCACTAGAGGTCCCGCCCTGGGGCCAGCCAGGCCAAAGGCACATTGCACGTTCAGCTTCAAAATTCTCTATTTGGGCCACTAAATCTCACTGTGGCGGAGAGGCTCTTTCATTTCACCCCCCCCCACCTTTTACCACAAAGTCAACCCTTCTGTCTCTTCAGGTACAAGGCCTGTTGCCTTCACTGTTTGGAGAAAAAGGCACAAGTCATTTCTTGGTGGCATGTTCGTGTCTCAGATCTCCTCCGCTTCTGTCCTTGTGGACTTCTGTTTCACAGAAAATGAATGTATTTAACACAAACCACTTTCTGCATTTTGCTGGCTGGAGCGCTCTTTCCTGCCCCCCTTACACCTTTTCTCAAGAGTTTTTTTTTTTTCCCCCAGTTTCTAACTGGAATATAAATTCAGTTTAAAATCGGAAGGGAAATTCTTGCTGTTAATGCCAGACTGAGCACTTTGAAGGACGTGATGGAACATCTGCTCACCTTGGCCCTGGCCATGCATCCGAGGTCCTCTGAGAAGTGCCGGGCCCGGAGGTTCTGGTTCCGGGTACGACAGGCTCCGTTGCTCTGCCTTCCTCTCGAGTGACCCATCTTCTCCTCCATGCGTGGCCGGAGGCCCTTCCTCCCCCAGCAAACCGCACGATGCCCATTTCTGATTCAGAAACACCGCCCACGGGCGAAGCGTGGGCCGGACGAGCTGTGCCGCGATTCGGCAGGAGAATGCCCGGGGCGGATCCTTGACGGGAATGCCGGGCAGCTCGGTTGACTGTCAGCCGGGCTGACGCTTTCGCCGTTCCTGGGAGGCGATGGGGGAGACGGAACGCGGTCGTCGCCCCCGGCCCCCGGCGGGGCCCCCGCCTGGCCCTGCATGCGGCTGTCGGTGGAAGCTTCTGTGTCGCTGAGCTCTCCCCGTCGAGCTGCTGGATGCACACCCGTCAGAAGGTTCACACGCCTCCACGTGCAGCCGCCCCTGGCGGGGGTGGGGATGGGCTGAGCTGTCCGTCCCTCGTGCCGTCGGAGGTGGGACGCTCATTTGAAGGCGCGCAGGGGCCTTGCCTGGCGTGGCAGGGCTCTTCCTGCTGCGGAGGAGCCCTGGCCCCGAGCACCGGCTCGCAGGGACGGGCCCCTTCCTCTCACCGTGGCACTGGGAGGCCCTGCCAGGAGGGAACCTGGCCCGAGCGGAAGGTTCTGTGGGGACACATCACTGGCATGTGCGTGTCTTTGTCTGCGGGACAGGTGCGCCTGCGTGGGCGTGTTTCTGCGTGAGTTCTCTTGGCTTCTGTTGCCGACCAGCCTCCTCCCCTCTGGACTCGGCCCCTTCACGGACTCCCTTCTCTGCTGGTTATCTAACAGCCTGTCCGTTTCAGCCCACGCCTTGCTCTTCGGGCCTGGCTGTCACCACAAGGACGTCTCTCACGCCCCCCGACGCATGTGGACCACATGCAGCGTCATTCTGCTTCTTACAGAAGCATTCCTGGAAGTCTTAGTTCCACTATTATTTGGTTTATTATACAGATCTCTTCATAGACGCAGGCCCGTGCTTGGGTGCGGACCTGGCTTCCCCAGGGGCCTTTCTCCAAAGGGCTGTCTGGCTTTCCTCTGCTCTCCTCCGCTCTGTCGCTCCAGGCTCTGCTCCTGGTGACAGCAAAGCTGCCCTTTCGAGCAGTGGTCCTCGAGCTGGTCGTTCCAAACCAAAGCGAAACGGAGCATCTCTCACAAGCTATTTTGTGGCCCCAAAGCTGTGCCTCCGATTGTGTTGAGCTGTACACCCTTAGTTGCGTAAGGTAGGTTAACGAACCACGGTTGTGCTGTACTTTTATTAATGCTGAACACAATTAAACGTGCACCCCTGTGACAGGGCCCTGGCGCGCGTGCCCTTCCTCCTGGACCGTCCCAGCACCTGCGGCGGCTTCCCCATCCCGCCCACTGCGCCCCAGTGAGCCCCAGGACGAGTTCACCTGCCTGTGGCGGGCAGCCTGTCCGCAGGGGACCTGCCGCGTGTGGTGACGTGGCGGCAGGAGTGCGTGGACGTTCCCAGGGATGCCCGCCTGGGGCGGCGGAGGGTGGGAGCCGGGGCAGCGAGGTCCAGCTCTGCCCGCACACGAGTCTAAGGTCGCCGTCAGACGTGAGGTTTGAAGGTTGGGTGACCACAGGCCCTGCTGCCCCTAGCGGGCCGTTTCCCTCATCCCCAGGCTGGCCTGGCCCCTGGGCCTGTGCGTTTGAGACCCTGGGGTCGCTGGGTGCGTGTCAGTGTCACTGGACACTCAAGGCCACCGGTGCAGCCAGGACGAGCCTGAGGGAGGTGAAGGCATCTTGGGTTTGGGGCTGTGGAAGCCGGGGCCATCCTGGGGGCCGTGGGGAGCCAGGTGGCCGCTGAATTCTGGAAGGACTCACTCTGGGTGCACGTCTCCCCAGCTTTGCCCCCTACGGTGCTGTGCTGGCAGGCAGCGGGGTGGCGAGCACCAGCCTGGATGAGGAGGCCTCGGCTCTTGATGGCCAAGCCGGGGACAGCTTTGCTCAGCAGGGAAGGTGCTGTGCCTGTGAGGACAGGGGGCGGGGGGGGGGCGGGGGTGGGGACCGATGGGTGTGTCCAGAACCCGGTACCCCGACTCCCTCCCCGGGGGCCTCTAGTGACTGTCTGGCTTTCCCCGGGTGCTTGGGTGCGGACCTGGCTTCCCAGGGCCTTTCTCCAAAGGGCTGTCTGGCTTTCCTCTGCTCTCCTCCGCTCTGTCGCCCAGGCTCTGCTCCTGGTGACAGCAAAGCTGCCCTTTCGAGCAGTGGTCCTCGAGCTGGTCGTTCCAAACCAAAGCGAAACGGAGCATCTCTCACAAGCTATTTTGTGGCCCCAAAGCTGTGCCTCCGATTGTGTTGAGCTGTACACCCTTAGTTGCGTAAGGTAGGTTAACGAACCACGGTTGTGCTGTACTTTTATTAATGCTGAACACAATTAAACGTGCACCCCTGTGACAGGGCCCTGGCGCGCGTGCCCTTCCTCCTGGACCGTCCCAGCACCTGCGGCGGCTTCCCCATCCCGCCCACTGCGCCCCAGTGAGCCCCAGGACGAGTTCACCTGCCTGTGGCGGGCAGCCTGTCCGCAGGGGACCTGCCGCGTGTGGTGACGTGGCGGCAGGAGTGCGTGGACGTTCCCAGGGATGCCCGCCTGGGGCGGCGGAGGGTGGGAGCCGGGGCAGCGAGGTCCAGCTCTGCCCGCACACGAGTCTAAGGTCGCCGTCAGACGTGAGGTTTGAAGGTTGGGTGACCACAGGCCCTGCTGCCCCTAGCGGGCCGTTTCCCTCATCCCCAGGCTGGCCTGGCCCCTGGGCCTGTGCGTTTGAGACCCTGGGGTCGCTGGGTGCGTGTCAGTGTCACTGGACACTCAAGGCCACCGGTGCAGCCAGGACGAGCCTGAGGGAGGTGAAGGCATCTTGGGTTTGGGGCTGTGGAAGCCGGGGCCATCCTGGGGGCCGTGGGGAGCCAGGTGGCCGCTGAATTCTGGAAGGACTCACTCTGGGTGCACGTCTCCCCAGCTTTGCCCCCTACGGTGCTGTGCTGGCAGGCAGCGGGGTGGCGAGCACCAGCCTGGATGAGGAGGCCTCGGCTCTTGATGGCCAAGCCGGGGACAGCTTTGCTCAGCAGGGAAGGTGCTGTGCCTGTGAGGACAAGGGGCGGGTGGGAGGCGGGGGTGGGGACCGATGGGTGTGTCCAGAACCCGGTACCCCGACTCCCTCCCCGGGGGCCTGTCCAAAGCCCCCTCTGCAGCAGGCCACCTCCCGCCCCGACTCGGAACCCGGCTCTCAGGGAACGTTCTGGTGAGGATCATCTGTGGTCTTAGTGTAAGCCTCTCCTCGGGGTGACTTCTGCCCAGGTGACTCCCTGGGAACCGCAGCGAGGACTGTGGAGGGATTCGGGCCCTGGCCAGCGGTGAGAGGTGCAGTGTGTGGGCAGGTGTCTTTCTGTTGCTCCGGATTCCTCGCCCCGTGGGCAGACCTGTCGAGACTGGCAGGAAGACCAGCCTTTCCCGGAACGTCACCGGCCAGGGCGGCCCGCAGAGCGGCTCAGACAGCAGGCCCCGGGTGGGGGGCTGCAGCGGAGGGAGCGGCCCAGGCCCCGCCTCGCCGTCCTGTTGGCGCGAGCTGATGACTCCCCGTTCCGGAGGCCAGAGATCCAAGCTCGGTCTCACGGGGCTCACTGCCAGCAGAGCGCTATGGAGCGCGTGCACCCAGAGCCGGGGCTCTGCAGCGAGAGAGGCCGCTGCGGTGGGAGGCCCACACAGGCCGAAGAATAAAGATGGATGAAAATAAATAAATCAAAAATCAATAAAAGAGGCCAAAATTAAAAAAAAAAAAAAAGATGCTGGCAGGACTGGTCGCTTCTGGGTGCTCTGGGGAGAATCCTTCGCTTGTTTCTTCCAGCTGCTGGCTGTCTCTTGTGTTCCTTGGCTTGTGGCCCCCTCCTCCACCTTCAGACGCTGACAGTTCCCCCTGCTCCCCTGGTCCCACCCCCTTCTCTGATCTCCGCCTCTGGCCTCTTGCGAGGACCCGGGGGATGACTCTGGGCCTTAGGATGCCACTGTGGAATCAGTGCCCAGTCTCCAGGTCGCACCTGCAAAGCCCCTTTCCCAGGTCACATGACGTGCCTCTCGGTCCCAGGAGTTAGGATGCAGGCATTTTGGGGAGCAGTTACTCAGCCAGCAAAAGGAGGTGGATCCCCTGAGAGGGCCGGCAGCCAGAGGATGGAGGGGCTGCCCGCCGGCTTGTCGCTTTCGGACAGGCAGGTCTGAGTGGGCCGCGGCCGCCTAGGGGAGGGAGGCCCGGCTTCTCGACGTGTCGGCTCTGACGGCGGGGCTTCCTGTCCAGGCAGCACCTGAGACCGGGAGAGGGGACAGGTGAAGGGCGAGTCGTTCCTTTGTATGCTTCCTCTGGGTGAGCCGCGTGTGACCCCAGGGGAACCGGCAGAAGCCCCGTGGGCCATTCTGAGTTTCTGAAGTTCAGCTGTTCTCGTGTGAATCCCTCTTGTGAAAACCCCAGTAATGGTTAGAATGTTTCCTGGCCCCTGAGGGGCTCCTGGGGGCAGTGGCCTCGTGGCCCCCCTGACGCTCCAGGCCGCCTGTGGGAGGAGCCGCCCGCCTCTGTTTCAGTGGTCAGGGCCCCAGGCTGGCCCCGACGCCGGCCCTCTGCTCCGCCCGGCCGGCCCCGCCCCTCCCCCCAGGCGTCCAGGGCGGAGGCCGGGCCGTCCTGGGCCTCTGGGGCCTGCGGGTGGCTGTCCCTGAGAGCCTGCAGGTGGCGAGGACACCACAGAGGTGGACGTGGTGGCACCTCAGCGTCTGCAGAACGCTCCCCCCACCCGGAGGGAACAGTCGTTTCCCCCTGGGCTGGCGGCCGGGCCGTCTGGGCTGCACCTGCCCGCTTGAGCAGGGGAAGGCGCAGGGCTGTCGCCCCATGTCCTGCCCAGAGGGTGCCCAGCTCCGAGTCCAGGACTCAGAGGAGAGCAGGAAGGGGCCTCCCGCCCCACAGCGGGGGAACTCTGTGCTGGGGCAGCGGCACAGGGAGCCCAGAGACCCGGGGCACCCTGTAAGATCAGCCCGTCAGAGCTAGAAGCAGGTGGGTCTGGAGCCTCCCTCCTGAGGGCCTGCCCTTTAGGGGATGACTCTGGGCCTTAGGATGCCACTGTGGAATCAGTGCCCAGTCTCCAGGTCGCACCTGCAAAGCCCCTTTCCCAGGTCACATGACGTGCCTCTCGGTCCCAGGAGTTAGGATGCAGGCATTTTGGGGAGCAGTTACTCAGCCAGCAAAGGAGGTGGATCCCCTGAGAGGGCCGGCAGCCAGAGGATGGAGGGGCTGCCCGCCGGCTTGTCGCTTCGGACAGGCAGGTCTGAGTGGCCGCGGCCGCCTAGGGGAGGGAGGCCCGGCTTCTCGACGTGTCGGCTCTGACGGCGGGGCTTCCTGTCCAGGCAGCACCTGAGACCGGGAGAGGGACAGGTGAAGGCGAGTCGTTCCTTTGTATGCTTCCTCTGGGTGAGCGCGTGTGACCCCAGGGGAACCGGCAGAAGCCCCGTGGGCCATTCTGAGTTTCTGAAGTTCAGCTGTTCTCGTGTGAATCCCTCTTGTGAAAACCCCAGTAATGGTTAGAATGTTTCCTGGCCCCTGAGGGGCTCCTGGGGGCAGTGGCCTCGTGGCCCCCCTGACGCTCCAGGCCGCCTGTGGGAGGAGCCGCCCGCCTCTGTTTCAGTGGTCAGGGCCCCAGGCTGGCCCCGACGCCGGCCCTCTGCTCCGCCCGGCCGGCCCCGCCCCTCCCCCCAGGCGTCCAGGGCGGAGGCCGGGCCGTCCTGGGCCTCTGGGGCCTGCGGGTGGCTGTCCCTGAGAGCCTGCAGGTGGCGAGGACACCACAGAGGTGGACGTGGTGGCACCTCAGCGTCTGCAGAACGCTCCCCCCACCCGGAGGGAACAGTCGTTTCCCCCTGGGCTGGCGGCCGGGCCGTCTGGGCTGCACCTGCCCGCTTGAGCAGGGGAAGGCGCAGGGCTGTCGCCCCATGTCCTGCCCAGAGGGTGCCCAGCTCCGAGTCCAGGACTCAGAGGAGAGCAGGAAGGGGCCTCCCGCCCCACAGCGGGGAACTCTGTGCTGGGGCAGCGGCACAGGGAGCCCAGAGACCCCGGGGGCACCCTGTAAGATCAGCCCCGTCAGAGCTAGAAGCAGGTGGGTCTGGAGCCTCCCTCCTGAGGGCCTGCCCTTTCCCAAGGCCACAGGGTGAGACAGTAGGGGACCGGGCCTCCACCTCCCTGAGGAATTCCCTCTAAGGACAGAGAGTGGCGAGGTCCTGGGGATGAGGCAGGAGAGCCTCCAGCGTCACCTGAGTCACACGCCATCCTTCGTCACCGTCCTTCCCCTGAAAGGGTCCGTCTGCCTCGTACCCGCCGACTCGGCCCCCAAAGGACAGTGTGGGAGAGGCCAGCCTTGGGCCTGGAGCCAGCTGGCCTGGGTGCAAGACCCGGGTTGAGTCCACCCATCACCTTGCGGACCCCCAAGCCCTTTCCCCACCCGCAGGCCTATGGGCCTCATGAGTGGGTCCTGGAGTTAACAAGGCAACGCTACATGAACGTATAACGCGGGGATCAGAGAGGCTACATGCCTACCTGAGGTCACACAGCTCTCATCTCCAGAAAGACAGTGCAGAATGTCAGTTCAGAAGCTTTCGTTTTTAACTCAAAGTCAGTGCTCTTAACTCTGGGCTACAGCGAACACCCCCTCCCCCATCAGGCGCCCTGTCCGCAGCAGACTGCCTGCATTTCAGGTGTCAGCCGCATCTCTGATACAGCTAGGCATGGGGAAGCGGTGTCTGGGTTTTCTGGACCAGAGGTTTTTGCAGAGCTGCCCACCTAGGGGTCTAGGTGGTGACCGGGGCTTCTAGGGGAAAAGAAAGGAAAATAAACATGGCTTTGTTCCCCCAGAGAGGTCCTGCAGGCAGGGATGTCCTCCATGCCCCGGGCTGGCTGAGCCTCCCTCTCATGGGACCAGGCAGACATCAGGGGGCTGGCTGTGGGGGGCTTCAGAGTTACCACAGACGTGGACAGTCTGTCTCTGGGCTCAGCCCTGCCTGATGGCCTCAAAGGCACCAAGGGGACACCCTCAGCTAAAAAGTCTGCAGAGTCAGCACTTAATCTTTTTAGCAAGAATTTTTTGAATATCTACTTTGCACAAGGCTCTGGGCTGGGACTTGGGATGGGTAGGAGGCTGCTTGTCTGCTCATTCAATCATTTCTTCACTGGTTTTTTCATTGTGTATTTATGGAGCACCAGCTGCATGAAACAGGGGTGGTGGGGAGGAAGGCAAAAGTTAAAGGGTCAGAGGTCAGGGTGAGGTATGGGGCAGGTGTCCACGGTGGGCAGGATGGGCAGAGTTAGGTCAGAATTCTCAGAGCATCTGTAAATCCTTCCTAACCACATACATGTTCTTAAACATTTTATTTTTACTTGAAATAAATAAAGCACATTCATTTGTCTGTCTTTTGATAAAGGGGCCAAAACCTTGTGTCCGAACAGAAGCCTGCCGCTTGGAGCTTCGAGTCATCTTTGTGGCCGAAACCACGTCGTGTTGAGTCAGCGCTGGTTACTGGTTTTGGTTCTCTGTGGGGCGTGAGAACCGAAAGGCCCTAGCGAAGGTGCTGAAGGCAGGCTCTCGTGGTTAACTCCCTTCGTGTGGGCTGGGACTTTCCCACCTGCCAACCCGCTTGTCAGAAAGTGGCTCGTGTTTTGCACTCGTATTTCATCTGTTTACATCAGCAGTTCTCCAAGTGTGGTCCAAGGATGCTGGAGACCCCCAAGGCCCTTTCGGGAGATCCCCCAGCCAGAACTAAGACTCTTCGTGGGCATACCAAAACATTATTCACCCTTTGTCCTCGTTTCCTCTTCATGTACAAGGCATGGTTTCTAGCAGCTGAGGCGCAGTCTGATGGCTATGTGCCTGTGCGTCACGCTTTGAAAGTCTTTCAGCTTTTTAAGGGATTCTGCCGGGGGTTTTTTACCAGAGGTGGTGACCGGGGCTTCCTTAGGGAAAAGAAAGGAAAATAAACATGGCTTTGTTCCCCAGAGAGGTCCTGCAGGCAGGGATGTCCTCCATGCCCGGGCTGGCTGAGCCTCCCTCTCATGGGACCAGGCAGACATCAGGGGGCTGGCTGTGGGGGGCTTCAGAGTTACCACAGACGTGGACAGTCTGTCTCTGGGCTCAGCCCTGCCTGATGGCCTCAAAGGCACCAAGGGGACACCCTCAGCTAAAAAGTCTGCAGAGTCAGCACTTAATCTTTTTAGCAAGAATTTTTTGAATATCTACTTTGCACAAGGCTCTGGGCTGGGACTTGGGATGGGTAGGAGGCTGCTTGTCTGCTCATTCAATCATTTCTTCACTGGTTTTTTCATTGTGTATTTATGGAGCACCAGCTGCATGAAACAGGGGTGGTGGGGAGGAAGGCAAAAGTTAAAGGGTCAGAGGTCAGGGTGAGGTATGGGGCAGGTGTCCACGGTGGGCAGGATGGGCAGAGTTAGGTCAGAATTCTCAGAGCATCTGTAAATCCTTCCTAACCACATACATGTTCTTAAACATTTTATTTTTACTTGAAATAAATAAAGCACATTCATTTGTCTGTCTTTTGATAAAGGGGCCAAAACCTTGTGTCCGAACAGAAGCCTGCCGCTTGGAGCTTCGAGTCATCTTTGTGGCCGAAACCACGTCGTGTTGAGTCAGCGCTGGTTACTGGTTTTGGTTCTCTGTGGGGCGTGAGAACCGAAAGGCCCTAGCGAAGGTGCTGAAGGCAGGCTCTCGTGGTTAACTCCCTTCGTGTGGGCTGGGACTTTCCCACCTGCCAACCCGCTTGTCAGAAAGTGGCTCGTGTTTTGCACTCGTATTTCATCTGTTTACATCAGCAGTTCTCCAAGTGTGGTCCAAGGATGCTGGAGACCCCCAAGGCCCTTTCGGGAGATCCCCCAGCCAGAACTAAGACTCTTCGTGGGCATACCAAAACATTATTCACCCTTTGTCCTCTCGTTTCCTCTTCATGTACAAGGCATGGTTTCTAGCAGCTGAGGCGCAGTCTGATGGCTATGTGCCTGTGCGTTCACGCGCTTTGAAAGTCTTTCAGCTTTGATTTCTCGCATGGGGAGCGTGGCATGCTGCCGTCCATGGACCGCTCAGCCAGACACGGCTTAGTGACTGAGCAACAGATGCCAACAGATGTGAACCACATAAACAAAGCTCTTTGGGAATCTTCAATCTACATCTTTAAATTTTGACCTCTTTCTATTGATTATTGATTTAGTTATTTTTCAACCATCTTTATTCTTCGGCCTGTGTGGGCCTCCCATTGCAGCGGCCTCTCTCGTGGCAGAGCACCGGCTCTGGGTGCATGCGCTCCAGAGCGCTGGCTCGTAATTGGACACACGGGTCCAGTGGCACATGGGATCTTCCCGGGCCAGGGATCGAACTGGCGCCCCTTGCACTGCAAGGCAGGCTGTTTACCCATTGGACCACCAGGGAAGCCCAGAATCTTCAGTAAGTTTTAGCAATATAAAGGAGTCTTGCTACTAAATTTACAGCTTGAGAATTGCTAGTTCCTATGTTTATTAAATCACACATTTCTAATATTGAGCACAACTGCCATAAGAAAGACTTGGGAACAAATAAAACTGACTTGTAGTGAGCGCAGAAATGGCTGCAGGGCATTTTGCAGAAAGGCCAAGAGCGCTGAGCTTGGCCTGAGCATCGGCCAGGATGCCGACGGGACGAGGGGGCAGCCGTCGGTCAGTGGGCAGGTGGATAAGAGCGTCCCTGGGTCCAGTGGGGACCGTAGTTGGAGCGGTGCTGCTCTTGCTGAGTACATGCTGAGCCCCGACCCTGGGCTCTGTCTCCCTGGATCCTCTCCACCACCCTGAGAGTAGGCTCCGCTAAAACCTAGCGAAGGTGCTGAAGGCAGGCTCTCGTGGTTAACTCCCTTCGTGTGGGCTGGGACTTTCCCACCTGCCAACCCGCTTGTCAGAAAGTGGCTCGTGTTTTGCACTCGTATTTCATCTGTTTACATCAGCAGTTCTCCAAGTGTGGTCCAAGGATGCTGGAGACCCCCAAGGCCCTTTCGGGAGATCCCCCAGCCAGAACTAAGACTCTTCGTGGGCATACCAAAACATTATTCACCCTTTGTCCTCTCGTTTCCTCTTCATGTACAAGGCATGGTTTCTAGCAGCTGAGGCGCAGTCTGATGGCTATGTGCCTGTGCGTTCACGCGCTTTGAAAGTCTTTCAGCTTTGATTTCTCGCATGGGGAGCGTGGCATGCTGCCGTCCATGGACCGCTCAGCCAGACACGGCTTAGTGACTGAGCAACAGATGCCAACAGATGTGAACCACATAAACAAAGCTCTTTGGGAATCTTCAATCTACATCTTTAAATTTTGACCTCTTTCTATTGATTATTGATTTAGTTATTTTTCAACCATCTTTATTCTTCGGCCTGTGTGGGCCTCCCATTGCAGCGGCCTCTCTCGTGGCAGAGCACCGGCTCTGGGTGCATGCGCTCCAGAGCGCTGGCTCGTAATTGGACACACGGGTCCAGTGGCACATGGGATCTTCCCGGGCCAGGGATCGAACTGGCGCCCCTTGCACTGCAAGGCAGGCTGTTTACCCATTGGACCACCAGGGAAGCCCAGAATCTTCAGTAAGTTTTAGCAATATAAAGGAGTCTTGCTACTAAATTTACAGCTTGAGAATTGCTAGTTCCTATGTTTATTAAATCACACATTTCTAATATTGAGCACAACTGCCATAAGAAAGACTTGGGAACAAATAAAACTGACTTGTAGTGAGCGCAGAAATGGCTGCAGGGCATTTTGCAGAAAGGCCAAGAGCGCTGAGCTTGGCCTGAGCATCGGCCAGGATGCCGACGGGACGAGGGGGCAGCCGTCGGTCAGTGGGCAGGTGGATAAGAGCGTCCCTGGGTCCAGTGGGGACCGTAGTTGGAGCGGTGCTGCTCTTGCTGAGTACATGCTGAGCCCCGACCCTGGGCTCTGTCTCCCTGGATCCTCTCCACCACCCTGAGAGAGGTCCTCTTTTTATTCGAGTTCTCTCACGACCCAGCTCGGGGAACTGAGGCCGAGAGCAGCCAAGTAACACTCCCCAGACCTCCAGCTCCTAAGGAGCAGCGTCAGTCCTCGGTCTCAGGTCCACTGATCTCCAGGGCCTGAGTCTTAACTGGCACTTCTCAGCCCGGGAGTCCCCGAAGCCTCCGAGTTTCCAAGCAGGCAGGTGGGGCGGGCAGAGGCCCGGGTAAAGTCAGGGGGTTGCAGGTACCTTCCGCACACTCTGGGCTGGGAGGCCGGCACAGGCCCTGGGCACTGAGGTCTGCGCCAGGTGGTCTCTTCACGGTCATTTCCTTGTGGAAGCAGCAGAATGGACGTGGACAGTGCCCCCCTCCACGTCCCTGCGCCCCGTGGGTCGGTGTCCAGCCCTGTCAGGGCCTTTGGACAGAGGCTCGATCCTGACCTCTGCTGCCCTCCTGCCGCCTCCCCTCTGCGTCCTGCGTCCACCAGGTGGGGAGGAACTGAGCGGCGTGTGTGCTGACCGTCAGGAGGAGCCCTGACTTTCCAGGAGGTGGGACAGGTGGGACCGGCTGCTCCAGGGCCCCTCTCGTTCCACCGTCTGAGGCTTTCTCAGAGCCCAGGAATTCCGGGCTGCCCCATCCTGCCGGTTCTGAGGTTAGTAGGGGCTCCTTGGGGTCCCTTGTGGGCAGCAGCTTCCGCAGAGCTGTGGGTTCGAGTCACGGCTGAGGAATGGGGCGTGGCCGCCTCCTTCCTGGGGCTAGCCTCCCAGATTACAGTGGGGCAGCTGGCCCTCAGCCACGAGGCCCCACAGTCACCATGGAGATCGTTTCTTTATCCCCACCTCCACTTGTAGAGAGCGCAGAAATGGCTGCAGGGCATTTTGCAGAAAGGCCAAGAGCGCTGAGCTTGGCCTGAGCATCGGCCAGGATGCCGACGGGACGAGGGGGCAGCCGTCGGTCAGTGGGCAGGTGGATAAGAGCGTCCCTGGGTCCAGTGGGGACCGTAGTTGGAGCGGTGCTGCTCTTGCTGAGTACATGCTGAGCCCCGACCCTGGGCTCTGTCTCCCTGGATCCTCTCCACCACCCTGAGAGAGGTCCTCTTTTTATTCGAGTTCTCTCACGACCCAGCTCGGGGAACTGAGGCCGAGAGCAGCCAAGTAACACTCCCCAGACCTCCAGCTCCTAAGGAGCAGCGTCAGTCCTCGGTCTCAGGTCCACTGATCTCCAGGGCCTGAGTCTTAACTGGCACTTCTCAGCCCGGGAGTCCCCGAAGCCTCCGAGTTTCCAAGCAGGCAGGTGGGGCGGGCAGAGGCCCGGGTAAAGTCAGGGGGTTGCAGGTACCTTCCGCACACTCTGGGCTGGGAGGCCGGCACAGGCCCTGGGCACTGAGGTCTGCGCCAGGTGGTCTCTTCACGGTCATTTCCTTGTGGAAGCAGCAGAATGGACGTGGACAGTGCCCCCCTCCACGTCCCTGCGCCCCGTGGGTCGGTGTCCAGCCCTGTCAGGGCCTTTGGACAGAGGCTCGATCCTGACCTCTGCTGCCCTCCTGCCGCCTCCCCTCTGCGTCCTGCGTCCACCAGGTGGGGAGGAACTGAGCGGCGTGTGTGCTGACCGTCAGGAGGAGCCCTGACTTTCCAGGAGGTGGGACAGGTGGGACCGGCTGCTCCAGGGCCCCTCTCGTTCCACCGTCTGAGGCTTTCTCAGAGCCCAGGAATTCCGGGCTGCCCCATCCTGCCGGTTCTGAGGTTAGTAGGGGCTCCTTGGGGTCCCTTGTGGGCAGCAGCTTCCGCAGAGCTGTGGGTTCGAGTCACGGCTGAGGAATGGGGCGTGGCCGCCTCCTTCCTGGGGCTAGCCTCCCAGATTACAGTGGGGCAGCTGGCCCTCAGCCACGAGGCCCCACAGTCACCATGGAGATCGTTTCTTTATCCCCACCTCCACATGAGATAATCGGGAACACTGCCCTTTTTCTACACTTTCAACAGAATGGAATTCAGGAAAATTCCAAAGCCAAGCCAGCCTCCAATGCTGTAGGCAGTGACGCGGGCAGCCTGCATGGACCTCAGGAGGCAGACCCAACTTCTCCGCCCGGCCTCTAATCGCCCACTTCCCCTAAGAGATCAGGAGTCTCACATCCACATTTTCCGCCTCCCTGCCTTTGCTCAAGCCATTGCACCACCGGGAGTGCCCACCCTCCTCGTTGTTCAGTGGAGTCAGCTTCCTACCCCACCCCAAGGCCAAGCGCAGGGTGACCTCCTCCTCCACAATGGCCTGCTGGATTCCATCCTGCCTCCCACCTCCCGACCTGCTTGGAGCCTCTTCCGCTCTTGGTCTCACTCGTCTAGTGGGGTGCTGATTGCTTTCTGCATGACTCTCTAGTCACTTGTGTGTTTTCATTCAACGTCCAGACAGCGGATCCTGGGGGCACACAGGCTCTTTCTCTCCCAACTCTCATATACCTCCATGTGCCCCGTGGAGCGATGGTCCCAAGAGGGAGGCCGAGAGTGCCTAGAGAGAGAACAGACCTGGGAGCCTAGGGCTGTGGACCACATTGAGCCAGTGGTTTGACTTCTCTGAGCCTCAGTTTCTCCAACTACTGAGCAGGGTGGGGGCCTGGAGGACTTCAAGGGGCCCTTCCTTTGGAAAACTCACCACGTCCCCCCACCTGCTTCCCAGTCCAAGGTGTCTTGCAGAGAAGGTGTCTGCAGAAGGGGTTGGGGTGGGAGTGCAATGCCCTCCTTTATTCTCCTGGGATTCCAGGTGGCCGCCCTGGGAGCAGACAGCACCCACTGAAATGCGGCCCTGTGCTGCCCTCGTGTGGCCCGTGTAGGCACTGCGTCCGGGAAGCCTTTCTCACCAGCCTCTCTGAGGCTACCCTGACACACGCCTGTCAACCTGCAGAGCCCGCTTGCCTCTCTGCTGTCTTCCTGCTCGCCTCTCACCTGGGCCAGGGCGTAGCTGGTGACCAAAGGTAATCCCGGCAAGAGGACGTCCAAGGGTGGGCAAACTAAGCTCTCTGTTCAGCTAACCAGGTGGGCTTTTCTGGAGATGCCACTGTGTGGAGAGAAGGGATTACCGGGGCCCCCAGAGGCGCTCCCACGTGCCTCTTGGTCTCTAGGCTCCTCCCCTCTGCATCTCAGCCAAGACGGCTGCAGGCCATGCATAGTGCCTGCAGGGAACGGGAGGCTGGGGGTGAGCCAGGTGGGCTCTATCCAGTGGTCCATGTGCCCCATCAGGCGCCCCCAGAACACAGCTCCCAATGGGCTGGGCTGAGGCCCTTCCACACTTTGGGACTGGTAGCGGTCAGACACCCCACAGCCTCTCCCCATCTTGGTCCTTCCCACATGGTGGCCTCCCCTGCTCGACCCTGACCCCCAGCCCACCCTTCCTAGTACTCCGTCCTGAGGGGAACAAGCGTGGTCTCCTGCACCCCAGGACTGTGCACGGCTCACGAGGGCCCTGGGGAGCCACCCGCCAGCCAGGGGCCTCAGAGCTAGGGGTGGCGGGAGACGAGAGGACCCAGGCTTGCAACTTCTGCCTCCAGAGCGCCCGAGCTCCATCCTCTCTCCTCCTTGTTCCTGCTTCCTCCATTCCTCCCAGAATCACTGCCTTTCTGGGCGCTCCTCTCTCCTCCTTGAAAAATAGCCCTCTTGGCTCCAGGGTCCTGGTCCGCCTCCACTTTCTAGATATGGAGGAGGCCTTCAGGGGGCCAGGAGGACCCCCTTTCCCGGGGTGTCCTGCGCTGATACCTGTCCTGCCTTGGTGTAGATGGGCTGAGGTCTAGGACCTCCGTGTGGCAGTGGACACTTCCTGCTTGAGCTGGTCTTTCTTCCCTCCTGCATGCGCTTCATCCTGCAGTGAGACATGTACTGGACCGGGCAGAGCTGGGCTGAGCTGGGCTTGGGTTCCAACAGGCAGGTTGGGAGACGCAGCCAAAATGCAGTTCTGGGAATGTCCAGGGTCTCAATGACAAACCCAGCCTAGCACAACCCAGAGGCATCGCTGTGCGCATGCTGCCAGGACACGTAAGGAAATGCTGTCTTACGAGGAAAGAAAATGAGCCCACGTCACCAGCACCTGCTGTAAGACATGTTTGAAGGGTCCGGTTTGTAACCCCGACTCCACCTCCTCACAGCTCGCTCCCCGGCTCCTCGGGCCCCGGCTCTCCCGCCCCAGCTGCTCCAGGGGGCTTCCTCCTCGCCACCTGGGGGCTGCCCTGACCTTCTCGGCTCCTAAATCAGCTGAGAGGCAGCCCTGTCCAGGCTGCTCGTGTTTCAGTGGTCAGAACTCATCACGCGTGCCTTTCCACTATGGGCCAGGCAGTCTGCAAGGGGCTGGAGGGAGAACAGATGTCCAAGAGCGTGTCTAGGCGCCCCGGGCTCCCTGGGAACCCCATGGGCTCCATTCCGGCCTTTCTCATTCATTTTCCACCTCTCAGTCTCTTCTGGGTTTTCTACCTCTTTGTACCTGCACTGCACTCTGTGAAATGCCCTTCCATTTATGTCTCAGTTCACCAAATCTTTCTACTTCTCTACATCGCCAATTCCGCTCTCTAAACGAGTACGTTTTTCACTTTTAAGTGACATTTTGGGGTCATTTTCAATTATAAAATTTCAATTTGGTTTATTTTCAAGTCTACCTTTTTTCATAAAACTTCGTTTTTTAGCTATGATTCTTGCTTCTTCATTATGCCTTTAATCATTTTAAACAGGATTTATCATTTCATTTGAACTGTTCTGTTATTGTAAGTGCTCGGGGGATTAATCATTCTGTTGTTTTTTAATCTGCTGACCTTCTCTTGTGACTTGTTTCCATGTGTAGTTTGTATATTTTTTTACAATTGTATGAGGAGGCCTTCAGGGGCCAGGAGGACCCCTTTCCCGGGTGTCCTGCGCTGTTTGCGCTTTAGATGGGCTGAGGTCCTCCGTGTGGCAGTGGACACTTCCTGCTTGAGCTGGTCTTTCTTCCCTCCTGCATGCGCTTCATCCTGCAGTGAGACATGTACTGGACCGGGCAGAGCTGGGCTGAGCTGGGCTTGGGTTCCAACAGGCAGGTTGGGAGACGCAGCCAAAATGCAGTTCTGGGAATGTCCAGGGTCTCAATGACAAACCCAGCCTAGCACAACCCAGAGGCATCGCTGTGCGCATGCTGCCAGGACACGTAAGGAAATGCTGTCTTACGAGGAAAGAAAATGAGCCCACGTCACCAGCACCTGCTGTAAGACATGTTTGAAGGGTCCGGTTTGTAACCCGACTCCACCTCCTCACAGCTCGCTCCCCGGCTCCTCGGGCCCCGGCTCTCCCGCCCCAGCTGCTCCAGGGGGCTTCCTCCTCGCCACCTGGGGGCTGCCCTGACCTTCTCGGCTCCTAAATCAGCTGAGAGGCAGCCCTGTCCAGGCTGCTCGTGTTTCAGTGGTCAGAACTCATCACGCGTGCCTTTCCACTATGGGCCAGGCAGTCTGCAAGGGGCTGGAGGGAGAACAGATGTCCAAGAGCGTGTCTAGGCGCCCTGGCTCCTGGGAACCCCATGGGCTCCATTCCGGCCTTTCTCATTCATTTTCCACCTCTCAGTCTCTTCTGGGTTTTCTACCTCTTTGTACCTGCACTGCACTCTGTGAAATGCCCTTCCATTTATGTCTCAGTTCACCAAATCTTTCTACTTCTCTACATCGCCAATTCCGCTCTCTAAACGAGTACGTTTTTCACTTTTAAGTGACATTTTGGGGTCATTTTCAATTATAAAATTTCAATTTGGTTTATTTTCAAGTCTACCTTTTTTCATAAAACTTCGTTTTTTAGCTATGATTCTTGCTTCTTCATTATGCCTTTAATCATTTTAAACAGGATTTATCATTTCATTTGAACTGTTCTGTTATTGTAAGTGCTCGGGGGATTAATCATTCTGTTGTTTTTTAATCTGCTGACCTTCTCTTGTGACTTGTTTCCATGTGTAGTTTGTTATTTTAAAAAATCATTATGAGTTTTTCTTGGGGTATGTCACCATTGCTTTCCTAGGGGATTTCCATGTGCAGTGGGATTGGAGATATTTCAGGAAAGACTTTTTATCTTTGCGTTGGTCTGGGCTCAAAAGATCACTTCTCTGGAAACAGTTTGCAGTAACTTTTTGGCTTGGTATGTGCTTTCTTTACAGGAGGTATAAATGAAAGCTGTTCATCTGGTTAGGTGGGGTTCCTTTCTGTAAGTATCCTATTTCCCAGGCTGGGAATTAGAGGACACTTATTTAAATATTTAAAAACAGAACCCAAGCAGTTTAACGTCCTTCGCAGTAGAGAAGATGAAGCAGCCTTCTGGCGGCCAAGCTCGCTGCCCCTCCGCAGAGAATCGAGTGTCCTCCAGGGGGCGCTTCTGGCGCAGCCCGGACCCGTGGGCGCCGTGCTCCTCCCTGGGCGTCGTGCTTCCTCCCTGGGCCCCGTGCTCCTCCCTGGGTGCTGTGCTCCTCCCTGAGCACCGTGCTCCTCCCTGGTCAGGGGTTTGCAGTGACCATGGGAGGCTGAAATCCAGAACAAAAAGCAAAATCCTTACGGCCCTCACTCCCCAGATACATTTATATACATTTGTCCTGTTTTTCAGCGACAGCATTGTTTTCCTGACTGAGAGGTCTGCTGGATGGGCAGGCCAGGGCACATGTCCCACGTGCCAAACCATGTCCTCGGCTGCGTCCCTGCTCCATGGGTCAGCTGCTTAAGGACGTGTCAGGGTCACTCCTGGTCACCCATCAGACACATGACCAGTACTTAGCCTACTGCCTCATGCTTAAGAAATGCACACAGCTGGGTTTTCAGGCTTACCAGTCTCCCCTTCTAAAACCCTCAGGCGAGGAATGAGAGAAGAGGAGGAGAAAAAAGAGTGAAGCCCTGTGAGGGTGGGTGTGAGTGTGTGTGAGTGTGTGTGTGTCTTCTGCCTCACTCCCACTCCCACCAGGTGGGTGCTGCAGCCTGCAGGGGGGAGGTTTCTTTCCTTTTGCGTCCCCAAGAGCAGAGGTGACCCCCTGGGTCCCTGGGCCTCGCAGTGGGACCTTGGGTGACCTCTGGGATGCTCTGGCAGGAGACCAGGGCAGGGAGAGGCCTCCAGGAGGGCTGGTCGGCCATGCACAGCCACTGAGAGCCCACTGGGGGCGGGGACGTGGCGCGACCAGGGTCTGTCTTAGAGGGGCCGATGCTGTCCTAGGGGACTGGGCTCCACTGTGTAAGGAACTGAGGTCACGTCGAGGGCTGATGGGCGCTACGGAAGCCAGGCGGGGGGTGGCTGGGGGATGATCGCTGGAGGGGGGGGGCAGCCTGGACAGGAGTCCGGGGCACCAGGTGAGCTTTGTGGTGACAAAGGAGGTGTGGGTGGGGGAAGGGAGAGGAGAGGACGCCACCTGGGCTGATCTTTAACCCCAGTTCACCTGTCCAGCACAGGTTTCTCTGCAGAGCCCGACTGCCCCTCCACGTGGGGTCCAGCGAGCACCTCAACCTCTTGACCCTCACACCACCCGCCACCAAAGGCCTGCCTGCCCACCCCTCCCCGCCTCTGGGGCTGACCCCTCCATCCTGCTCCCGGCCAGCCCCAGCCAGAAGCTGTCCTCGGCTCTCTCCCGCCCCCGCACCCCTGGCCTGGGATCCAGCGCACCCATCCCTTACCTCAGCCCCGGCTGTGACCCCTGGCGTCCTCTGCAGCCCGCTCCCCGGTGACGGGGCAGGACTCAGCACCTACGCTGGGTTTCTCTACAATCCGCAGCCAGAAGGAGCCTTGCAGACGAGAGCTGGGGGCTGTCCCTCTGCTGGGAGCCCATCGAGACACCCCCTCCCTGGAGGATCGCGGGGTCCTTCCCGTGGTCCTCCAGCCCTGCATGGCCCGCTCTCATCCTCTGGGCCCTTGGTCCCCGCCTCCTCCCCGCCCTCCTTCATCCAGGCCCGTAGAGCCCTGGCTGGTCCTCCGTGGCCAGGGCTGCCGGCCTCGGGCTCTCTCTGCCGCTCCCCGCCCTGCCTGGCGCCCTCCCATCACCAGCAGCAAGGCCGTCCAGTGGCTCTCTCTGCGGCCCCTCTGCCTCTGCCTCTTTATGTCCCCACACTATTCTTCTCCCGCCTGGTCATTTTCTTACAAACTTGGGTTACGGTTCCTCCTCTCCCATTCCACAGCCTTGGGGAGGGAGGCGTTTTGAGGGAGGCTCCCGATATTCCCTGTCCCAGGCTCCCATTCAGTGCCTGGCCCACGCCGGGGCTCAGCGGATGCTGTCGAATGTTCGGTGAACCGGAGGCCTTGTTGGTCACAAAAGGAACCGGAATTTTTTTTTCTGTTCACCAGACTAGATGATGGGTGAGTTTAAGCCAAGGTGTGACGTGCGCCAGGAGGGGACAGAGACCACAAAGGAGAAGCATCTGTAGACCTGAGAGACAGGCCCCTGCCTGACAGGAGCCCAAGCTGATGGAATTCCGCTGCTGTTTTTAGGTAAATTGGGACTCGCGTCTCAAATTAAGTCCAGGTCTAGGAAACTAATACCCAGGACTCTGGCCGAAGGAACGCCAAGCAGGACTTTCTTTCAGCGCTGCTCAGATGGTAGCAGCTGATGGGAAGCCAGTCGGAGAGGCTGAGGGTTCACTGGTGACCAGGTCTGGGCTGTGAAAAGAGGCAAATTAGCTGGAGCTCTGATCCTCTACGTGCATTCCCAGGTGGTGCGGCGGTAAAGAATCTGCCTACCACTGCGGGGAGCGCAAGAGACTCGAGTCCAAGCCCTGAGTCGGGAGGGTTCCCTGGAGGAGGAAGTGGCAGCCCACTCCAGTCTCCCTGCCTGGAGAATCCCACGGACAGAGGAGCCTGGCGGGCTACAGTCCACAGGATTGCAAAGAGTCAGACACGACTGAACACGGACTCACACAGCTGATCCTTTGTGACTGCCCTGTGGGACCAGAGTGAGTCTGGAGGGCTCGGAAGAGATGGAACCAGACTTGATGAAATTAGAGGGGGAAAGTGTCTCTCGATGAGCAACCTCACTGCCTTTGGGGCCCTTTTTAACGGCCAGGGTTTGGCTGAGCCGAGTCAAGTGTTTGGGGCCTTTTTAGCCTGTCTTCTAAGGCCTTACTGGCGCCTCCATCACCAGCAGCAAGGCCGTCCAGTGGCTCTCTCTGCGGCCCCTCTGCCTCTGCCTCTTTATGTCCCCACACTATTCTTCTCCCGCCTGGTCATTTTCTTACAAACTTGGGTTACGGTTCCTCCTCTCCCATTCCACAGCCTTGGGGAGGGAGGCGTTTTGAGGGAGGCTCCCGATATTCCCTGTCCCAGGCTCCCATTCAGTGCCTGGCCCACGCCGGGGCTCAGCGGATGCTGTCGAATGTTCGGTGAACCGGAGGCCTTGTTGGTCACAAAAGGAACCGGAATTTTTTTTTCTGTTCACCAGACTAGATGATGGGTGAGTTTAAGCCAAGGTGTGACGTGCGCCAGGAGGGGACAGAGACCACAAAGGAGAAGCATCTGTAGACCTGAGAGACAGGCCCCTGCCTGACAGGAGCCCAAGCTGATGGAATTCCCGCTGCTGTTTTTAGGTAAATTGGGACTCGCGTCTCAAATTAAGTCCAGGTCTAGGAAACTAATACCCAGGACTCTGGCCGAAGGAACGCCAAGCAGGACTTTCTTTCAGCGCTGCTCAGATGGTAGCAGCTGATGGGAAGCCAGTCGGAGAGGCTGAGGGTTCACTGGTGACCAGGTCTGGGCTGTGAAAAGAGGCAAATTAGCTGGAGCTCTGATCCTCTACGTGCATTCCCAGGTGGTGCGGCGGTAAAGAATCTGCCTACCACTGCGGGGAGCGCAAGAGACTCGAGTCCAAGCCCTGAGTCGGGAGGGTTCCCTGGAGGAGGAAGTGGCAGCCCACTCCAGTCTCCCTGCCTGGAGAATCCCACGGACAGAGGAGCCTGGCGGGCTACAGTCCACAGGATTGCAAAGAGTCAGACACGACTGAACACGGACTCACACAGCTGATCCTTTGTGACTGCCCTGTGGGACCAGAGTGAGTCTGGAGGGCTCGGAAGAGATGGAACCAGACTTGATGAAATTAGAGGGGGAAAGTGTCTCTCGATGAGCAACCTCACTGCTTCCTTAACGGACGGTCACCCCTGTTTCTAACTGGCCAGGGTTTGGCTGAGCCCCGAGTCAAGTGTTTGGGGCTCTTAGGTCTTGAGCCTCGGCCACATCTTGCATCGGAAGGACCCTTACTAAGGACCTGCCGGCAGGGGGTCAGGTGTCTGTAATGTGGGCAGCAGAGCAATGCCCTTGTGTCCGTGAAAGCTTGAATGGACCTTGACACGCTGGTGGCGGGGTGACCTGGAGCCCAGGCCTCTCTACCCGCTGCCTGCTGTCAGCTCATTTTCTGTGATTCGAACAATGGTTTCGTTGACACGCACAATACGCTAAACGTTCTCCACCCAAATACGTGGTTAGGATGACGATGAGCACGTAAGCATTCCGTACTGCGATTTTGTGAATGATCACTCAGTTTATGAGCAGGGATCCAAGAGGGGCTTCTGAGAAGCCTCGGAGGAGGCCGGCTCTGGTTCCTGGTCTCCCGGCAGGCCCAGCAGAGGGCAGGCTGCACCTGGGAATGTGCTGGAGCCGCTGGGATGGGGCAGAGCCAGGGATGCAGGAACCGACTCTCTCCAAAGGCGCCCTCCTCGCTGACCCCTGCTTGGACTCGGCTTGCTCCCCATCAAAGAATCTTCTCTGATGGTTCTCAGCCAAGTCCCCGTCCCGTCCTACAGCGCCGGCCCGATTCTACGCACTGGTCCCGACGGGCCTGGCTCTCGGGGACTGGGGTGCCGGGCCGGGTCTGGTGAGAGGGTGCTCCGGCCTTCGCGCCCTCCTGCGGTCTTTCTAGGCCAGCTCGCCTCGTCACCATGTGTCTGTGGCTCCTAGCCAACCCGGGCACCGAGCCCACGTGGCAGCCCTGAGCCAGCCCCGCCGCGGGCCTCGGCTCCAGCTCCCGGCTACCGAGACAGCCTGGAGCGAGGGCAGAGGCGGAGCTCAAACCCCAGCTTCACCCGTCGCCAAGGGACCTCAGCTCCCCGCACCTTGATGTTTTCACGTCTAAAGTGAGACTTAACCCGTTCATATTTGAGAAATGGTCAGAAGAGTACCTGGTATGTGGTCTGTGAGCAATGAAGCGTGTCAACTGAAAAAAATGCACAACCTAAAAGCTGAGAACTATGTTTTACTTGGCAGGACAAAACTGAGGCCTTAAGCCCAGAACTCAGCCGCTGAGATCGCTCAGAGACTGCTCCCAGGAGGTAATTACGGGAGGAGGCATGGTATATAGGAGCCTTCAGTTCCTGGGCCAGGAAGATCCCCTGGGGAAGGAAACGGCGGCGACCCACTCCAGCTCGCTTGCCTGAAGACTCCCCTGGAGAGAGGGGCCTGGGGGGCTACAGCCCATGGGGTCACAGAGAGTCAGACACAGCTAAGCCAGTAACACTCCCTGACTCGCGAGCAAGACAGGTAGCTGGAGCACTGAAGGATTACTCTTAATTAAAAGAAAACCAGGCCTGTCGCCTGAATGGATTTAACACTTCTCTGTATATGCGAGGAGGATGCCAGCGGCTGGGCTCACTGAAATCATTCCTTTGATATGCACCTCAGCCACCTGGGGCCAGGACCCTGAGCTTTCTCCTGCTGAATCCCTGCGGGGCTCACCGTGGAGGGGTGGGTGGCCGGGCGGCTGCCGGGCTTGAGGCGGGTGGTGCCCTTTGCCTGCTGATGAGACGGGCAACACTTTTCATTCACAACAGATAGTAACATTTTCTTAAACGGTAGAGCGCTGTTTTTCCACTCACCAACCAGAAACCGTCTTCGCCTGGGCCTCGCCAGCCCACGGCCAGCGCAGGTGACTCGTGCGCCTCCTGGATCTGTGTGCTTCTCCATCCAGAGCTGCTGCTGAATTTTCTTGGAGATTTTAAACCAAAAAACCTGATGTGCTATGGAAGGAAAAGGGACCGAGTTTTCTTCTTGTTTCTTTTAAGTGTTTAGAGGTTGAGTTTCAGTTCTAGATGCCGGAGAAATAAGGAGACTCTGAAACTGTATACAGGTCTGGATCATTCCAGGAGCCCCCAGAGGTTTGCAAAGACGCCGAGAGCTACGGCGCAGAGAGCCTTCCCCTCTGCCCTCCCAGATGGGCACCAGCAGGGGATGCTCTTCTGGGCTTGGCTGTGGCCAGACATGGGCAGGGCCTGGATGGGGCAGAGGATGCGGGGATGTGGGCCCCACCATCCTCCATTTGGGTCACAGTGCAGGCAACTGGACCAGCGGGAGGCCCCTTGAATCCTCCCTCCCCAGCCTCGGGCTGGTATTTATTCTGGAGACCAAAACACTCTTTCCAACAAAGTTCTCTGGCTGTTCCCTCTGCTTAAGCAACCTGGGCTGACCTCTACTTTGCCTGACCACGTCTCAACAGGCTTTTTACTGTGGAATGAACCCAGAGGGTGTGCACGGTGTGAGCTCCAGCCCCAAGCCTTTCTGGTTCCATCATCTTCATTCCGTCTGACTTCCTCTGACTCATGTGACCAGTTGAAATATTAATTACAAAGAGAAGGCTAGATGCAGAGCAGGGGACATGATTTGGTCTGGCTGCTGCATTTAACAAGAAGGCAGCAGACCTGGGGTGGGGTGGAGAGTGACCGGCCCTGGATCCCCAGCCCCTGGAAGAGTGAGAGCGCCCCATCTTGGTCTCTGGGACTTCCTTCTGTTTCGCTGCTGACGCGGTCTGTATCTATGATACTGATTTCCCGGCAAGTGGCAAAAGCACCAGAATGACCCATGCCCACAGGACGGGCCTGGTTACTCTGGAAGCTGGGGCAGGAGCTGGACGCTCTTGGAAAGGAAGTCTGGGGTGGAGAGCGGCCACTGTTTGAAGTGGCTGGTGGACAAGGTCGAGGCACAGATTCCTACCTTCCCCTGCTTGAGTCATTTATCCCAGGGAGACCCTGGGGTCATGGGTGACAGGCTGGCGGCGGGGCCGTGCTGAGCTGGCGTCTCCGCTGTCACACTCGAAAGGGGACCCGGTGCTGGCGGTGGGCAGGTTCAGGAGAGCAGCGTCCGTGCCTGAGCAGGGCTGGGACCTGGCGGTCCTCGGGCCAATGACGACCCCCATGTCTCCTTCTACAAACAGAAGAGGGGACTATACTGAGGCTGTGTCACGGTGTTGTAACGATGAAAAGAAATCCCTGAGGTGTCTTCCCAGTTATTTTATTATGACATCCGCTCACAGGTCCAGTCCCTTTGGGGTTCGAGTGAGGCATTAAAGGATCGTGTCACTGATGTAAGAATAAGTAAGCAAGGAGGCCATAGACCGGGGTGGCTCTGACGCCTGGTAGCTGGAGGAATGTAGCCGAAACTGAAGACCGATCCCTGTGCTCGAATCCCAGAAGAGGATGGGTAGGAACAACTGGCCGCGAACAGCTGACCAGCTTTTCCCCAGGAAGGCACCGCCAGGCTGCAGCCGCATTGTTTCCTCGCTTTGTATCCACATCTTCTGTATGAAAACCTCTCCTCTTGCTCCTGTTGGTGGTGGGTGCCTAACCATCTTTGATGTTAATTAATGTCTGCTCAAATAGGGACTTCTCAGCTTTAAAGAATCCGCCTGCGCATTCAGGAGGTGTGGGTTTGATCCCTGGGTCAGGAAGATCCCCTGGAGGAGGGCATGGCGACCCACTCCCATAGTCCTGCCTGGAGAATCCCGTGGACAGAGGGGCCTGGGGGCTGCAGTCTGTGGCGGCGCAGAAGAGTTGGGTATGACTCAGCAGCTCAAAACAACAGCAATGCTCAATTAGATTCTTGAAAATTCTGAAGTGGTTCTGTTTAACTTTTACCACTGAGCACCTTTCACAGGCAGACATCGTCAGCCTTGTCCGCTCCTTGTGGGGGTGGCAGGACTCCCTGGGGAGACGAGGAGGGACCGCCCAGGCTCAGAGCCAGCGAGGAGGTTCTCCGCCTTGGAGGCACACTTCCAGGAAAGCCTGCGTGTGCCGTGGAGACATCACAGGTAGAGTGGAGGGGTGCTCCCCATGCCAGGATCCCTTGGGACAAGAGGGTTGTGGGCGAGTGCCAGCCTGGTGAAGGCCGGGAGATGGGCTGGGCAGCCCCCTCCTTCCGAAATCTGATAACCAGGTGATGTGTTGTTATGGGGTTCAGCAGGGCTGGCCAGAAAGTGGACTCCCACTGTCGGAGAAGCTTCCAGGTTCAAGGTGGGCTAGGAGTCGCTTCTGAAGTGCAGAGTGAAGAGACCCAGAGCCAGGGGGCTTCCCTGGTGGTCCAGTGGGTAAGGACACTGCCTTGCAGTGCAAGGGGCGCCGGTTCGATCCCTGGCCTGGGAAGATCCCACGTGCCGCGGAGCAGCTGGACCCATGTGTCCAGTTACTGAGCCGGAGCTCTGGAGCGCATGTGCTCAGAGCCAGTGCTCTGTGACAACAGAGGCCACCGCGATGGAAGGCCCACACGGGCCAAAGAACAAAGACGGATGAAAAATAGACAAATGAAAGACCAATAGAAGCGGCCCACCCGCCCCCCTCCCTCTCCACCCCCAAAAATAAATCAATAAATAAATATTAAAAAGGAGAGAGACCCAGAGCCAGGCTGGGACTTCTCGGAGGGAGGACATGAGGATTTGCGTAGCAGGTGTGAGTCTGTGTGCTCAGTCTCTCAGTTGGGTCCAACTCTTTGTGACCCTGTGGACTGTAGCCCACCAGGCTCCTCTGTTTATGGGATTCTCCAGGCAAGAATCCTGCAGTGGGTGGCCGTTTCCTTCTCCAGGGGATCTTCCTGACCCAAGGATCCAGCCCTGGTCTCCTGTGTCTTCTGCATTAGCAGGCGAGTTCTTTCCCACTGAGTTGCTTGGGAAGAAGGTGGACACTAACCTTGGAGACCCAGCACGTGGACACCCAGCAGAGACCCAGGCACCTGTCCCCGGCCTGCCCGGACTTCCTTCTGCTCACACCCAGCCGGGGGCGGCCGGCATCCCTGAGCGGCAGGCGGCCGGCTTCCCCTAAAGAGCCACGGCCTCAGTGGTATGTGAGCGCTGTAAGTGGTCTAGGCGTTCCAGGAAAGCCTCGTGTGCCGTGGAGACATCACAGGTAGAGTGGAGGGGTGCTCCCCATGCCAGGATCCCTTGGGACAAGAGGGTTGTGGGCGAGTGCCAGCCTGGTGAAGGCCGGGAGATGGGCTGGGCTCCCCCCTCCTTCCGAAATCTGATAACCAGGTGATGTGTTGTTATGGGGTTCAGCAGGGCTGGCCAGAAAGTGGACTCCCACTGTCGGAGAAGCTTCCAGGTTCAAGGTGGGCTAGGAGTCGCTTCTGAAGTGCAGAGTGAAGAGACCCAGAGCCAGGGGGCTTCCCTGGTGGTCCAGTGGGTAAGGACACTGCCTTGCAGTGCAAGGGGCGCCGGTTCGATCCCTGGCCTGGGAAGATCCCACGTGCCGCGGAGCAGCTGGACCCATGTGTCCAGTTACTGAGCCGGAGCTCTGGAGCGCATGTGCTCAGAGCCAGTGCTCTGTGACAACAGAGGCCACCGCGATGGAAGGCCCACACGGGCCAAAGAACAAAGACGGATGAAAAATAGACAAATGAAAGACCAATAGAAGCGGCCCACCCGCCCCCCTCCCTCCCCCCCCCCCAAAAAATAAATCAATAAATAAATATTAAAAAAAAAAGAGAGAGACCCAGAGCCAGGCTGGGACTTCTCGGAGGGAGGACATGAGGATTTGCGTAGCAGGTGTGAGTCTGTGTGCTCAGTCTCTCAGTTGGGTCCAACTCTTTGTGACCCTGTGGACTGTAGCCCACCAGGCTCCTCTGTTTATGGGATTCTCCAGGCAAGAATCCTGCAGTGGGTGGCCGTTTCCTTCTCCAGGGGATCTTCCTGACCCAAGGATCCAGCCCTGGTCTCCTGTGTCTTCTGCATTAGCAGGCGAGTTCTTTCCCACTGAGTTGCTTGGGAAGAAGGTGGACACTAACCTTGGAGACCCAGCACGTGGACACCCAGCAGAGACCCAGGCACCTGTCCCCGGCCTGCCCGGACTTCCTTCTGCTCACACCCAGCCGGGGGCGGCCGGCATCCCTGAGCGGCAGGCGGCCGGCTTCCCCTAAAGAGCCACGGCCTCAGTGGTATGTGAGCGAGCGCTGTAAGTGGTCTAGGCTGCGTTGGGAGCACATGGATTATTCTAGACTCAGAAAGAAGGTGTGTAAGAGGACACAGAGGGCCCTGTGAGAAGGTGTGGGCTGGTGCATTTTGGGGTCTCTTTGGAAGGAAAAAGGGTTCTTCATCTGAACCCCTCTCTCTCCAACCATGTGTTCGTGGGGAAGAGGTTCCCTTTTGAGGCTGAGGTTTCTCATCTGATGGTTAGTCGATGTCACTGAAGAATCTCTCCCGGGGCGGGGCCTGGGGTGAGCGGGGCCATCGGGCTTCTCGGGGGCCCGGTGAGGGCTGCACGACGTCAGAGGAGCCTGTGTCCCAGCTGGTGCCTCATTCCCTCAGGACCGCCTAGCGGAGGCGGGGGCTGCGGGCTCCGGTGCTCTGTCCCCTGGAGGCACCCAGCCTCTCTGCTGGTTGGTCGGCCTCTAAGTTTTCATATGGATAAGGATCCGGCAGTTCTCGATCATTTGGAAATCCTTGGAGCTCAGAAGTCTATCCTGGCTCTAACATTGGATGATTCTGCAACAAGCATTTGTTCCAGGACGACACATTGTCCCCATTTTCTTTGGGTCCCAGAGTTTCCTAGAGGAGACCCTCAGCGCTGACTCAGGGTGTCCCAGGCAAGCAAGGAGAGCTGGCCGTCCTACCACGTTCTCCGGTGCCACTTATCTTTCAAGCCATGCCTGCTTTGGAAAGCCTCTTTGATGCATGCGTGCCAAGAAGAACGGGATGGGAGTAGTGACACTAGATGAGAGGGGAGGGAGGTGCACCCCATCTCTTTCCAGAAAAAGCAGCATTTACGTTAATGATTTGCCCATCACAGAAGCCAAATGGGAAGCCAGCTGGGGCCAAGATAGGACAGATCTGGTGACAGATAGGAGCCTGGGGGAAGGGGAAACTTTAAAAAGGAGAAGAATGTCACACCGAATCTCTTCATATGTCTTTACAACGAGGCTCGTACACTCTTCAAATACAGCCCTGGGATCCCCGTGTTTACAGACATGGCGCCAGCTGAGATGGCAGTGCCGGAGTGTGACCAGAGACTGCAGAAACCAGCGAGGAACGTGGGCTAAACTGACAGAACCGCCTCCACGCAGGGAAGGCAGGTTTGCCGGGGCATCTCCGTCTGCCCCCCAAGCCCCGCACCGTGCGGAGAAGGCAGAGCTACAGCCTACTCTGAGGCTCAGGGTCACTTTTGTCTAAGAGCTCGGTCATGACACCCCTGCCATGTCCACCTAGGGAGGGGAAGGCAGCCTAGGCCTGAGTCAGGTCCCGCCCCCTGAAGGGTTAATCTTCTAGACGATAGTGAGTGAGGTCCACATTCTCTCTGGCCCAGCAGACGCTCTCGCGAGGGCTGTGAGCTGGGGTGAAGAAGGCAGTGCGGCTGGCCGAGTGGACGAGGAAATCCCTTGGGGAGGACCTGAACTGGGCTCCAAAGTGTTTGGGAAGGTGCAGGGGGAGGGCGCTGCAAGCCAGAGACAAGAAGAGATTTCAGTCTAGACGCTTCCTAGGAGAGAGAAACTTGGAAAAGAAGGTGCAGGAGAGGTACCTGCCCACATCAGGGGATGGCTTAAGCCTACAGAGGCTGACTATTCAGGCCAAGTCCAAGGGCAAAGCTTTCAAATTTAGCCCTTCTCCCTTCTTTCCCACCACTGCCCTAGGAATCTGGGTATTGGCATGAATGTTACCATAGTGGCTTTTAAATTTTTTCCTGTTGCATGCATTAAAGAAGTGATTTCCAAACACTGGACGATGTGGAAAAAAGTGTTCCCTGGTCTAAGGTGAAATGTGAAAAATAAAAAAAATATAATGAGTTTTTCATAAAACTAAGTTGATTCTGCTGAAAGGAATACCGTCCACACAGAGAGGATGCTGTTCCTCGTTTTCTGCCATTTGACTGGCATTCTTTGCTCTTTAATGGAACCCTGGTGATGGGTGGAGGGCAGTTTGATTGTTGTTGCTTTGTTTTAAGCTATCAACCCAAAGGCAGTCCCTGGTTTAAGATGTGAAGTCCTGGTTCTGGAAATCCTAAAGGCTGAGAGCATGTGCTGGACTGCCCCCTGCCCCCTGGCTAGAGTCTACGTGTTGTAACTCGGGATGCCGACATCCAGGCTGCAGGCGTCAAGGGGACAGCACAGGCTGGATGTGGGAGACCAGGACGAAGTGAATGCGCTGGGGAGCATGAGGCGCTCAGGGAAAAGGTGGGGCCCCTAAAGGGTGAGCCCACAGCTTCCCTCCTGCCTCCTTGGCTCTGTTCTCCTGGAAAATGTGTTTTATGACCCTGATGGTAGGTGTGGGGGGACAGGTTGGGAAGGGTTTAGGTGATACTGTGAGGCTGGGACCACAACATCTTTACAAGAGTTGCTTTCTTCGAGCTTGGGATGGGAAAGAGTTTTCTCTCCTTTGTCCCAGACACGAGGGCGATCAGACAGTATCCTGAGAGTCTGAGGTTGGCCCACTCTGAGTCTTCTGTGTTACCCCTCTCTGGCCTTCCTCTGGCTATGTCCATCCCCAAAGGGTCAAAGAGTCCAAAAACCAAGCTGACATACCCATCTGGAGCCTGTGCCCCCTTCCACCTGGGTGGTACTCCATTTCTCAGAATCCTGAAGGTCTCTACATGGCTCCACTTCCAGGGCCTGTGCTGGCCTCCTTCTGAGCCCATCTTCGAAGAGAGCCAGCATGTCAAGACAGTGGCCAAAGCAGGGCTCTGAACCCTCGCCCACCCCACTCCCCTTGTAACTCCCTCTACCCCAGTGGGTGCCTCCTCTGGTCTCCTGCATCCGTGCATAGTCTGTAGGCCCAGGAGAGGGAGAGGGAAGGGGAGGCCACACCTTCTTGCCTTTGTTTGATCTGTGATCCTCTTCCCAACTCCGGGAAGTGCTCAGGTGGGCGGGGCGGACAGCCACCCTGCTTCTCGGGCATGGGTCATCAGCAGAGTCCTGGCTCCAGGAAAAGGCTGGACTTGATTCGATGCTTTTATGCCTTTTTCCTACTCACATCTGTTTGTTCAGGAGCTAGCTGAGCCCATCAAGCTGAGTGACAAACAGGAAAGAATCCATGTAAGCCTTATGCACAGACACGGCAAGAAAGCAAACAACAAGGAAAGGGATATGAGAAAAATCAGATGAATAACATGATTCTAAAGAGGGGGTTTTCTTCTCATCCTTGAAAGAAAAGCTATACCAAACCTAAACAGCCCATTAAAAAGCAGAGACATGACTTCGTCAATAAAAGGTCCATACAGTCAAAGTTATGGTTTTTCCAATAGTCATGCATGGTTGTGAGAGTTGGACCATAAAGAAGGCTGAGTGCCGAAGAATTGATGCCTTTGAACTGTGGTGCTGGAGAAGACTCTTGAGAGTCCCTTGGACTGCAAGGAGATAAAGCCAGTCAGTCCTAAAGGAAATCAACCCCGAATATTCCTTGGAAGGACTGATGCTGAAGCTGGAGCTCCAATACTTTGGCCACCTGATGCAAAGATATAACTTATTGGAAAAGAGCCTGATACTGGGAAAAGGCAAAAGCAGAAGGGTACCATAGCAGACGAGACGGCTGGATGGCATCACTGAGTCAATGGACACAAGTTTGAGCAAGCTCCAGGAAAGCCTGGGGTGCTGCAATCCATAGCGCTGCAAAGAGCGGGACTCGACCTAGCAACTGAAAACCACAAAGAGGGGCTGCCTGAAGAATGATGAGAAGAGAGCTAATGAACCCCCACAGTCTAGCAGCTGCAGATACATGGGGCTGACAAAGGCAGCACCGCTGACGTCTCTGTGTGCTTCAAGGAAGAGATTCTGTAATGACAGGAAGGGATGAAAGGCAAACCTTGACGGAGCTTAGGAAACAGTGGGGGAAAAGAATAATAAAGCATTACAGAGATGGAAACTGCATTCAGAGCAGCAAAACCCTGAAAACATGTTTGACGAAATCCTGCAAAACAAACCTGTGCAAAGATGCAAAAATGATAGCAGTGGTGATTTACCCAGAAGGGGAAGGATGGTGGTGCTTCCAAAGAAGAGAACAGAATGAAAGGAAAATGAGCCACAAACTCACAGAAGGACTCGGATCGTCTATTGCAGAGTCACTGTATCCCAGCGAAACATGCACAGAGCGATTAATTCTGAATCTTAGCCATGTTTAGCTACTAAATGCCATGACCAAGGCAGAATCCTATAAACCACAAAGCCAAATGAGACAAAACAACATGGAAGTCCCCCACAGCAGCCAAATGCCCGAGAACGGTGATCAACATTTAGAGTTCAGCAAGGAAAGGAAATGTGACCCAGCACTCCCTGGGTTGTAAAGGCAAAGGACACTTTACAGCCAGAGCACAACCCTGGGCCATCACCTGGTAGCTCAGTGGTAAAGAACTGGCCTACGCTGCAGGAGACGTGAGTTCAATCCCCATGGAGCAAAAAATGGCAACCCACTCCAGTATTCTCGCCTGGGAAATCCCACAGACAGAGGAGCCTGGCGGGCTCCAGTCCATGGGGTCGCAGAAAGGTCGGACATGATTTAGCAGATAAACACCAACAACTGAGGAATCAAACTCCAGGTCTGGGAAAGGAGGCACCATCCTCAAAAAAACTGGTGAGGAACATAGGTTCTATTCTACTCTGGAATTAAGTCTCAGCAGTTCTTGAAAGGATGTTACAAGACAGAACAAAGGTGTTGCAGACTTGACCCGTGTAAACAAAGCTAGTAACTGAATTTGAAGATGAGGGGAGAGGAGGGTGGAATTTCTATCATCTTTCATAGCAGGAAGTCCAACAGAAAGCACACTATCATATCAAAAGATAATAACCTCAAATTCTTATCATTTTTATGCTCATTCCCTCCCTTAATTTTGAAAAGATCTTTTCGTCTTTTATATATTGCTTGGATTTTTTTTTTTTTAATGATCATGTTTTATTTTAACAGCAACAAAAAAAGTCATTGTTCTTCAAACATTTCAAGTTTTCTCTTTGACATCTGGTTTGTTTCATTAAAGAAAAAAGAAGAAAGAATTTCCATGCCTCTGGAAGACTGCCGTTCTAATTCAACATCCCCAGGGCAAGGAAGGGGCTGAAGGCTGCAGACCAGAGCCTGTGAAGGGTGAAAGGGGGTTTTCTTGCTGCCTGCTAGCTGGGGCTCAGGGGTTTGGGCCAGGCTCCGGGGCTCTGTGAGCCCTTGGTCTGAGAAAGAGTTAATGGCCTGGTGGGCATTGGTGCCTGAGCTTGGTCGGGGCTTCTCCTGTAGGGCAGAACCCTGGGAGGTGGGTAAAGGAGATCACCCGCAGGCTTTGTGAAAGGATATTGCTAGGGCCCCCTCTTTCTGATTCTCCCTGATTTCTCCCATCCAAGTACTAAGCAGGCCCGACCCTGCTTAGCTTCTGAGATCAGATGAGATCGGGTGCATTCAGGGTCATATGGCTGTAGATGCCTCCCTGATTTCTTCATCAGAGGGTTCTCTGCATATGCAGACTGGTTGTGTGTGGCTTGGGCCTCAGACTTTTCCAGAGCGGCCATCCCACCTGCTGACTCCCTTTTCTTCAGTTTCAACCATGCCCCCTCAAACTGGAGCTTAGAAATGGGGAGTATGTTGGAGGGAAGGGAAACAGAAAGGAAGAACCATTCCTTCCCTTTTTTCTTCATCCCTGGGCTGAGCAGCCCTTTGCGCAGGCCTGTGCAGTCTCTGGGGACAGAGATGGGTCTGACACTCTCAGACCTCTTGAAGTCTCTGCCAAGCATGAGAAGGTCATCAGAGAAAGCCTCAGTGGGACTTGAGGTCCTATGGGTACTTGGGGGTGGCGTTATGCCAGGTAATGTCCTCCAAGTGAGCAAGACAGTGGCTCCAAGTTGGGTAGAGGGTAGCTTCCCTGGGGAACAGCTTTCTATGCTGGGGCTCAGAGGGTGGCATTTGAATGCGTCATGTTGGATGTCTTCCTGGCTCTTCTCTGGCACAGGTACCCTTGGGGTTACTTCCAGGGGCCCGTTTCTCCTTGTCTTCAGGCCATACCAACTGGTCCAGTGCTGGAGCACCTGACCTGGTTGGCCCAATCAGAGTGACATGGCCCCAGGTTGTGGTCCAGATTCCAGCTCCCTGACAGATGGCTTGGTGACCTTGAGCGGCCAGTTCCTGCTTTTGTGCCTCAGTTTTCCAGTATGAACGCTGGGTTTCAGAGGGATCAGGTAGGATGAAGCACGTGGCCTCACAGCCGGCACCTGGTAACAATGGTGCAGGGGCACCAGGAGAGCTGGAGGTGTGGTGGGCCCTCCGGGGCCACCCGGTCCTGGTTCTGATTCTTCCAAAAGCTCAACTTTTCTCTAGTCACTGGAGTATATTTATGATCCATTCCTCTTTTTGTTGACGGTAATGGTGGAGTTCTGTCCTTTATAGTGGAATCTCAGATCAGGGGGTGGGAGTGGGGAGAGGGGATGGGCTTCGGATGTTTTTGAGGGTTTGATGGGCAGGAGCAAAGCTGAACAAGTTTGGGATCGTGCCGTTTACTCGGAGTGCACAGAGCTGGAAAGGGCAGCGACACCAGGACCAGATGCTGAGGGTAGGGTTTGGCACATGCTAAATGTTCAAGAAGAATTGGCTTCACCAGTGAGCCTCCAGTGAGCCTCCAGCCCAGATCAATCTCTCCTGTAAGGAGAGATGATCTCCAAGACCCTTTCCAACCAACCAACTCAGTTTTGGGGGGCAAGTGATATACTTGGTATATACAACTTGTAAAATATAATCATATATTAAATGCTTATCTAGACATCCCTGCACAAGCACCATGCCATTTAATTCTCATATTCTTATCCCCATTGCATAGATGAGAAAACAGAGGCTCGAGCAGTGAAGTCACTTGCCGAGTAGTAAGTGCCAGAGACATTTGTACCTGGGCTTTCTAACTCCACACCCCTGGCATTTAATCAGTATATTCATCTGCTTATTTTATGACCTGTTTAAATAACAATTCTTTTTTCCTTCCATCTGGTGAATAACAAGATACCAAAGGGGAGGAACTGCTTCCCAGGTGACTCAGTGGTAAAGAATCTGCCCGCTGGGGCCTCCCTGGTGGTCCAGTGGGTGGAGAGTCCGCCTTGCAGTGCAGGGAGCACCGGTTCAATCCCTGGCCCGGAAAGATCCCACATGCCGCAGAGCAGCTGGACCTGTCTGTCCAACTACAAGCCAGTGCTCTAGAGCGCATGCACCCAGAGCTGGTGCTCTGCAACAAGAGAGGCCCACACAGGCCAAAGAGTAAAGATGGATGACAATAAATAAATAAGTAAATAATAAAAGAGACCAAAATTTTAAAAAAAGAATCTGCCTGCCAGCACAGGTTCCATCCCTCGATTGGGAAGATCCCCTGGAGAAGGAAATGACCGCCCACTCCAGTCTTCTTGCCTGCAGTGTCCCACGGACAGAGGAGCCTGGAGGGCTACAGTCCATGGTGCTGCAAAGAGTTGGACATGACTGAGCATAGCACAGCAGAGGGGAAGAACTAGTCAGTTCATGCAGGGAGGAGAGCGGGCAGGGAGGAAAGGCGCTTGTAATGAAGGGCTGTGTCAGAGGAGAGCGTTGCCAGAGCCATTTCCCCTTAATTGAGAGAGTGTTTGGAAAATACTCCCCCCTCTGCATAATGAGAGGCTGGAGAAACTGGCTTATTTTAAGGGACCATGAGCTAATGCATATGCATGCGAACACTGCTTGCACAAGCCTGTGTTCTGTCTGCCTTTTCATTTGTTTTCTCTGGATGTGTCTGCCTTTAATATACATAACAAAATGCCTCCATTGTAATCTGTTTCTTGTTTCATGGAAAAAAAAAAAAAACACCCCTAAGTGAGAAACCTAGTATAGAACCCAGCGATCCCATTAAAAAGTAAAATCAAATAATTAAATAAGTCACCTGGCTCCCCAGAGAAGAGGCTGTCGGGCTGGTCCTGGCCGGCCCTCTGTGTGCAGCCCTCCCCGCGCCCCCCCACCTCCCCAGGACTGCTGCTACTCGTCCCACAGCGCCTTCCTGGCCTGAGCTCTCAAGCAGGTGATGGCCACGGTGTGGTACAGAAGAAACAAGCTCTCTCCTTAGAGAGACTCCAGCCATTTGACCTTTTGTACCGAAGACCTGTATGGAGAACTGTCACCATTCCTGCAGAATTGCTCTCGGGTGATCTCTAGGACTGCATTTTCATCTCCGTGATGATGCGGTTTGATGATCTCTCGCAGGCAAACAAGGAGGCTCTCTCTCATCATCGCCCAAGTGCGTGGGAGCCAGCGCCCCACAGTCCTCAAGAGGAGAGTGTGGCTCCTGCTGAGATGCGTGCTCACTTCAAAGGGAATTAAGCTGCAGGTGAACCTCGGTTCTTTCCTCCTGTTCTTGTGGCTGTGCGTTACACCGACCTTGCTGGGTCAGCTTCTAGGTCTGCACCATTTTCCACGGGTCAGTGGAGCGGCTGGCATCTACCTGCCTGGGTTAACCATTGCCCCCTACCTCCAACCCCTCCCAGGGCACTTCTCCCAGACTGGACCTGCAGGCCCTGGGTGAGCAGGGGATGGCGGGCATCGCTCAGGGAAGGCTCGAGCAGAGATGACCAGTGTAGTGGGAAGGGGACCCTTCCAACAAGAATCTGCTCTCTTTCTTCCAGTTTCCCAGTGGTATTCCTGCTCCAGGTCCCTCGCCCGGGCCTCAGTGTCTCTCTGGCTTCCCTCAGCATGCCCCACTTGGCCCTCCAGCTGACTGAGCAGAAGCATCTTCTCCAGGGAAGCCCCGACCCCACCTCCCGTCTCCAGGCATGATGACCGTTCTCAGGGAGCTCACAGGACAGTGCCCGGGGCCCTGAGGAGCACAGAGGCCCGGGTAAGGCCCACAGAGGCAGTCTTCTGGAGGACAAGATGCTGAATTCAGCTTCAAAGGGCCCATGAGAAAAGCCTGGGTGAGAAAGGGAGATGGGAGGCATTGCAGGCAGAAGGAACAGAGTATAGAAAGATCTAGAGGCACACAAGTCGCTTGGACAGCAAGGAGACCAAAGGAGTCAGTCCTAAAGGAGATCAACCCTGAATAGTCGCTGGAAGGACTGATGCTGAAGCTGAAGGGCCAATAGTTGGCCACCTGACGGGAAGAGACAAGTCATCAGAAAAGTCCCTGATGCTGGGAACGGTTGAGGACAGTGACAGAGGATGAGATGGCTGAGTGGCGTCATCAACTCAGGGAATGAGTTTGAGCCAACCCTGGGAGGTGGGGCAAACCGTGAAGGACAGGGAAGCCCGGGTGCTTCAGTCCATGGGGACTCAAAGAGCCGGACGTGGCTTAGTGGCGGAACAACAGCAATAACAAGAGGCGCACAGCTGCACGACTGGCATTCGAAGCCGTCAGACAGAAGGCTCCTGTCAACTAGGGTGACGGCTGAGGTCAGAGGGACTTGGGGCCCCAGTCTTGCAGGTCTCTTCGTGTTACACCCACGAGCACAGGGTGCAGATGGGTGGGTTGTGTCGGCGCCCCTGCAGCGGCGTCCCCAGGGCTGCAGGCGGGAGAAGACCTGGCTTTGTGGCCGTGGACAGGGGGCTGGGGTGGCCAGCGAGGAGGCGGCCGCAGCGGGGTAGGGAGCCTGCCTGCTGGGAGAAAGCTCGGCTGGGGGTTCTGCAGGGATGGAGCCGGACCGCGTCAGTGCACCAAGTAAAGCAAGCACCCACCCCTGGCGCATACCTTCCTGAGCAACAGGCCTGTAAAATGAGCTCTCATTCGTCACTGCTTTTGCTCCAGGATTTTTCTTCTCCACAGTTTCAGTGATGCGTGAGAAAATTATTTTGCTTATTGCAGATGAAAAGCACATTTGGAGGCATTTAAAATGTTTTGTTGAAGTATAGTTGGTGTATAGTATTGAGCAGAAGCATCTTCTCCAGGAACCCACCCACCTCGTCTCCAGGCATGATGACCGTTCTCAGGGAGCTCACAGGACAGTGCCCGGGGCCCTGAGGAGCACAGAGGCCCGGGTAAGGCCCACAGAGGCAGTCTTCTGGAGGACAAGATGCTGAATTCAGCTTCAAAGGGCCCATGAGAAAAGCCTGGGTGAGAAAGGGAGATGGGAGGCATTGCAGGCAGAAGGAACAGAGTATAGAAAGATCTAGAGGCACACAAGTCGCTTGGACAGCAAGGAGACCAAAGGAGTCAGTCCTAAAGGAGATCAACCCTGAATAGTCGCTGGAAGGACTGATGCTGAAGCTGAAGGGCCAATAGTTGGCCACCTGACGGGAAGAGACAAGTCATCAGAAAAGTCCCTGATGCTGGGAACGGTTGAGGACAGTGACAGAGGATGAGATGGCTGAGTGGCGTCATCAACTCAGGGAATGAGTTTGAGCCAACCCTGGGAGGTGGGGCAAACCGTGAAGGACAGGGAAGCCCGGGTGCTTCAGTCCATGGGGACTCAAAGAGCCGGACGTGGCTTAGTGGCGGAACAACAGCAATAACAAGAGGCGCACAGCTGCACGACTGGCATTCGAAGCCGTCAGACAGAAGGCTCCTGTCAACTAGGGTGACGGCTGAGGTCAGAGGGACTTGGGGCCCCAGTCTTGCAGGTCTCTTCGTGTTACACCCACGAGCACAGGGTGCAGATGGGTGGGTTGTGTGCGGCGCCCCTGCAGCGGCGTCCCCAGGGCTGCAGGCGGGAGAAGACCTGGCTTTGTGGCCGTGGACAGGGGGCTGGGGTGGCCAGCGAGGAGGCGGCCGCAGCGGGGTAGGGAGCCTGCCTGCTGGGAGAAAGCTCGGCTGGGGGTTCTGCAGGGATGGAGCCGGACCGCGTCAGTGCACCAAGTAAAGCAAGCACCCACCCCTGGCGCATACCTTCCTGAGCAACAGGCCTGTAAAATGAGCTCTCATTCGTCACTGCTTTTGCTCCAGGATTTTTCTTCTCCACAGTTTCAGTGATGCGTGAGAAAATTATTTTGCTTATTGCAGATGAAAAGCACATTTGGAGGCATTTAAAAATGTTTTTGTTGAAGTATAGTTGGTGTATAGTATTATATAAACTACAGATGTAGCAATAGAATCTAATGATTTGCAATTTTTAAAGGTTAGACTCCATTTATATTATTATAAAATATTGGCTATATTCCCCGTGTCTTACACTGATGTATCTTTGTAGCTTGGAGGCGTTTCTTTACTTCAGTATCTCTTTCGTGCTAATATTCAGTACCTTTCCTCTATCATAACTCAGGGAATGTTTTTCAATTCCTGCTGCTCTCATGCCAGCTTGATTCTGGAGCTGCAGGAAAACTTGGATGCTTGGGATGCAAAAAGGCAGCCGAGCTTGTCAGAGTCTGGCATCGTGAGTCTCCTGCCTCTCCTCACCCCACGACGGGCTCAGCTCCCCACCTTCAACGCTCAGTGGAATAAATTCCTCCTCCTTCTCTCCCGTGGCTTCCCTGGAAAGAATCTGCATGCTTGGTCCTCCACTGACTTGGCTGCCCTGCATGACGGACGAGGACGGACCGGAGCTCCTGAGGGTAGCTCCAGAGGTGTCAGGGAAAGTGGAGTGCAAGGGAGAGCCCCGCGGGATGCGGGGGGAATGAAGGGCTTATGGCGAAGAAAGTCGGCTCTGCTAGTGCTGCGGCCACAGAGCCAGGATGCCACTCGAGTGGAAGCAGGGGTGTTTGCCTCGGAACTTCCTGTACAAATTCGTGTAAGGAGTTACTGTGACCGCAACATCCTAGCAAGCAGTGGCTTAACAGAGCAGTTCACATGCTGCTCACCGACCAGCATGGGGTGAGGGGTGGCTGCCACACAGCCACTCAGGGCCCCGGGCCCCGCTGGCCCCTCTCCATCACTGTCTGTGTTGGTCAGAGTGAAGAGAAAGGGTCTGGGGCGAAACATATGGGAGGGTTTTACAGACCAGTCTTGGAAATGGCATGCTCACTTTTTAAATTATTTTTCAAGAACTTCATTGAGGTATATTTTATTTACCATAAAATGTGGCCATTTCATGGACTGCCATTCAATGCTTTTTAGTAACTTTAAAACTTTTGTACCACTCTGTCATTAACCCCGCCTCAGTTTCCTCGTGTCCCTTCACTGTTCTGCCCTGTTGTTGTTTAGTCACCACGTTGTGCTCAACTCTTTAGTGACGCCACGGACTGTAGCCCGCCAGGCTCCTCTGTTCATGGGATTCTCCAGGCAAGAATACTGGCGTGGGCTGCCATTTCCTTCTCCAGGGGATCCTCTCGACCCAGGGATTGAACCTGTGTCTCCTGTGTCTCCTGCTCTGCAGGTAGATGGTTTACCACTGAACCACCAGGGAAGCCCAGTGCTACCCCATAGGCCATCACTAATCTACTTGTCATCAGACTTATCTATTCTGAACATTTCATGTAAATGAAGTCATACAAAATGTGGTCTCTTGTGTCTTGCTTCTCTCACTGAGCATAATGTTTTTGAGGTTCATCCTGACATAGCGTGGGTCAGAACTTTGTTCCTTTTTAATATCAAAGAGGATTCTATTCAATGCCTAGACTGAGTCATCTTTAATTCTCTCCTTCTCTTGGTTAGACCTCAGGTCACAGGATCAAATTCTACTGCCAGGGCAGCTGGGAAATGTGGTCTAGGTGCCCAGAGGAAGGAAGCCTATTAGAGTGAACAGGTAGTAATCTCTGCCCAGGCCCTCCTTCCTTGACTCCAATTACCCCGTAAAAATCTATAAGCACACAAATGCCACACATGCATGATACGTGTGGGGAGAGGAGTCAGGGCAGAAACCACAGAGTCCAGGTCTGACCTGTTGCCAGTTCTGTCGCCTTCTGCAAACGACAGAAGGTGTGCTTGGGAGGAGGTGGGAGGGGGCAGAGAGCATACATGGAGGGCCAGAGGTGGCCCTGAGGACATTAACAGTGCACCTTCCCTGCCCCCCAGAGGGACGGAGACCTCAGGAGCAGGGTCAGTGCAGATGCTATCTCCATGGGAGGCATGGAGAGCGCAGGCTACCATTAGTGGAATCACTTCAAATGCACTTGAAGCAGCTCATGGAAGGAACCTGGGGGATAGGGGCGGGTCGTTTCAAATCCAGCCCTCTTGTGTGCTCGCATTTTCACACCAGCAGCCTCTTGTAGACACTGCTTAGCCGATGGCGCAGACGTGTTCGCAGAGTTTCCAAGTCTGGAGACATAATTTTCAGAAGGAAATGTGAACTCTCCATGCATTCTTAGAATAGTTGTCAAGGGGGAAATGTCTTCCAGAAAAAGTACGGTCTTTGTTGAGGCCAAAAGGAATTGCACTCCCGGGCCTCTCCCTTACTTGATGCTCCTACCAGAAGCCCAGGGTGAAGACCGGTCGACAAGGCAGCCCCGGAGTTATGTCAGGACATGCCTCGCCCTGGCTCCCTTCGAGTCCCAGTGGTGTTTTTCACTTAATATTTTAATCATCTGGCAGAAATATAGATGCTGATTTCTTCATGGAGGCTGTGAGTTTCCAGGCCAGAGAATTCCATCACCTTGAATAATGGGCCCAACTGCCCACGCAGACCTGCAGTTGACTGGTTTCTCCCAGACAGCGGAGTTCCCACACCTGCTCTGGGAGCCCACCCTCTGGCCTGGGAGGCCTGAGAAGGGCTGAGCATCTTAATGAGGGGAAGAAGTGCTGCTGCATCTTCCCTTTAGAGGCAGAATGTTGGAAACGCAGCTGAAACTGTCTCCAGGAGGCCTGTGGCAGGGGGAGGTTTAGAAAATTCTCCTGATAACTCTGAGGAGCCATCCACAAACACGTTCTGCCCTTCTCAGACGTTCCCGTTGATTTGGGGGCTGTGTGTGGGCAGTCAAGAGGAAAAGAGACTCAGGATTGTTTTTGCCAATACTTTGCTCTCACTCCTTAGAAAACAACTCAGTTTTCCCATGTCCTGAACAATGACAAGGTGGGATGCTGGAATTCCGTTCCTTACTCAAGTCCCCGTAGTTTCAGATCCAAGAGCAGACATGAGTGAGTTTTGTGAGAGCAGAAGTAAAACATGCTAATATCAAGTGCTTTGAGAATCCACATAAGACTTCCTGATTCCATCCTGATTCCATCTTGGCAAAGCAAGATCTAAGTAGAGTCTGCTCTGAACCAGGATTGTCTCCTATGTTCTCAGGTCATCCCACTGCCCCACCGGTGCACAACTGTTCTTCTCCTTTATAAAACAAGGAAGCTGAATCGACTAGCTCCCTCGAGGTCACACTGCACGCAAGGGAGACCGTTGCAATTTGAACCCTGGCCAGTGCAAGCCTGGGCTTCCCAGCGGCTCAGCAGGCAAAGCATCTGCCTACAATGCAGGAGGTCCGGGTTCAGTCCCTGGGTCAGGAAGATCTCCTGAAGGAGGGCATGGCCACGCACTCCAGTATTCTCGCCTGAGAAAGTCCACAGACAGAGGACTCTGGTGGCCTACAGTCCATGGGTTGCAACGAGTCCAACACGACAGAATGACAAACACTTCTGCTTTCATAACCTTCATACCCAGTTGTGGATGAAGTGAATGATCATGAAGTTTTAATCTGACAGGCCTGGTGCATCCTGTCTTGAGCTGTGTAGCCTTGCAGGGTGGCCCTGGGTGTCTTTAATTAGAACACTCCGAAGGACCTGGCCCCACTTCAGTCCTGAGACAGAAATGCCCTCTCACGTCATCAGCTACGCAGACTCCTCTGCTCTGCGTGGTGGCAGCGGGCTCTGACTCCTCCCTCTGGGAAGGGGAGCAGGAGGCTGAAAGGCCTCCTGGCCTGGGGCAGGCTGCGCTTTTCGGGCTAGGGGTCTCTGTGGCGCTGGGCAGCCTCTCCACGGCCTTGGTCTGGATCTCCCCTCACCGGGGCTGTCAGCGATAGCTCAACGACCTGGCTCCAGCCTGTTGGCGTGCACAAAGCCCGACCACAGAGCCATCAGGGATGTTCTCATGACGCTGTTTGTTATTTTTCAGACCTAACCTCGTCACTCTGCACTTTGTGGAGCTAAAATGAGGCCCTCAGGGAGGCCCGAGGGGGTGTCTGGCCTCCACGAAGCCTGCTGGCCATCTGAAGATCTATCTCCGGCTGATCACTTAGCCTCAGCAGCTGGCACATCCTTCTGCGATGACGCTGAAGGTGACGAGCTCTCCGGAGGTGTCACATCCTGATAGGAGCATCCTGGTGTGACTGCCCTCCTTTGCCACCGTGCATTTCTCAACTTGCCAGGAGCTTGTGCCGGTGGCGCGTTACCCTGTGGCCCCTGTGAAATGATTAGTTTTTGAAGGTTAAAGTCATGAATCTCAGATAAGAGGAAATAGACATGTCAACTTAATTTAACTCATCATTTAAGGAGGAAACCAAGGGTCTGTTATAACCAGTTCAAAGAAAAATTCAAAGAACACACCTAAAGAGACCTTGGGAGGTGTAGGCACAAATTCAGACATGGATGCAAAACCGGTTGATATTCCCAGGGCAATAGTCTGTGCGATTCCTCTGGACGAAATTCATCAGCAGGTGTGTAGACAAATCACTTGCATTCTCTAAGTTCCTTCCAACGTACAGAGCTGTCAGCCAGCTCAAAGGCAATGAGAAGCATAGGCCCGTAGTATTGGACAGCCCAGAAAGGACAGCCACGGTCTGGTCTGCCCTGCGATCCTCCCACACGTGTCTGCCACGAGCACATCACATCTGCTGACTGCAGGGTCACATATTTGGGCTGCTTTCTGCCCAAGATAAGGGACGAAATGAGGTCTTCTGAGCTCCAGACTCTAGCTTCTGAGTGTTCCCCCAAGGGTCCCCCAACACAGAGGAAGGTGAGGGAGACCTGAGGTCCTGTCTGCTGCAGTCATGAGCGTCTTCAGCATCTCTTCCAAGTCTCTCATTCTGATTCCATGAGCACCACACCCCAAGGATACGCCCAGCTGGCCCTGCCTGTGGCAGGAAAGGGGTGGCAGCCAGCCGATCCTCAGCTCCCTGCTTTCCCAGCACTCTCCACAGAGAGCCCATCCCGTGGCTCCCGGTCCCGAGTCTGGCTTCCCCGGGCAGTGTGGGTCACACACACTGAGAGAATTTCTAGTCTCCAGGGCAGGGATTCTCACGGTGGTTTGAGAACACCCTCCGCATCTCCCTTCATTGCAGTCTCGTGACTGCCTGGGTGGCAGGACGTTGCAGGCCTGGCCATGGCCTCTCCATCCCCCAGATGCTGGTCCACTGCTGGCTTCTGCTCCAGGGGCAAGGCTCAAAACTTCTCATACACGGTCTTGGTTACGTTACAACAATCCTTTAGGTCGGGGTTGTGCCGTACGCGTCATCATCGAGATGAAGACAGTGAGGCCAAGATAGTTCAAGGCCACCCACAGGTCAGGGGCCAAGGCAGGACTGAACCCAGGTCTGCCTGGCTCCAAAGCTGGGCTCTGTCCACGTTATGCCACCAAGAGCTGCCATGTGACCCAGAAGGTCCAAACCCATCAGCACTCCCAGAGGAGAGACTTTCGGAACCCACCTACCCCCCTTCCTCTGGGCCCCACTCGGCGTGCTTTACTGGTTTGACTTGACCACCTGGGTCTTGTTTCCAACCTCCCCTAAGGCAGGCCCAGGTAGAACACATCACCATGGTAACCCTTGTTTCCAAGGGGCAGCTGGAAAATATGAGACCTTGGTTCCTACACTTCGTGCGCTGCGGGTCTGTGAGATGAATTTACCAGGCACCACGGCTCACGGTTGGCTCTACCGGCACACTCCTTGGCTTTATGTCCCTGGCGTGGTTTCTAGGATACTGGGAAGCATGATGCGTCTGCTCCAAGAGCAGAGGGAGCAGGGGCGGTTGGGTGTGTCATTTGCTTTGGCTCCAGGCTCTCTGTGAGAGGAGCTGGGAGCACTGGTGCTCTGTCTGGGCTGGGGGCGGGGGGCGGGCAGCTGGGTCCTCAGTGAGGGTCCCACGGGCTGTGTTCCTCTTGCGTCCCACTGCCACTCCCTGCTTATGCTCAAACCTGGCATGACTCCTCTCCCTTTTCACTGACCCCTGGTCAGTCAGGCTTAGTTCAGTCCCTCAGTCGTGTCCGACTCTTTGCAGTCCCATGGCCTGCAGCACGCCAGGCTTCCCTGTCCTTCACCCTCTCCAGGAGCTTGCTCAGACTCAGGTCTGTTGAGTTGGTGATGCCATCCCACCATCTCATCCCCTCTTGCCCCTCAATCTTTCCCAGCACCAGGGTTTTTCCCAGTGAGTCGTCTCTTTGCATCAGGTGGCCACAGTACTGGAAATTCCGCTTTGACTGGTGGACGGGATCCCTGGTAGACAGAGAATATAGGGGTGGCCTGGTGGACCCTGCTGGCTGGTCACCAGTGACCCTTCCCCCTTCTCGCTTGCTGAAAGCCCCTGCTGTGGTCACCCCTGTTCCCTCTCACCAGGCGCCCACTCTCCCAGGCTCCCTGTCACCCCAGAGGCCACAGAACAGAGTGCTTGCCCGTGAAGTGTTAGGGGGCATCTGGGGAAATTGCTCTCTTTCTTGTGAAAGGAATAGGCAAGGGGAAAGAGCCGGTTTCTGTCTCCTGTCAGGGATGACTCCTGGAGGGTTTGCAGTCATCTGGAGCTCGAGAGAACGGCAAGCACTGACCACACGTGCAGATACGGCGATGGCCTCGTGATGTCCCACCCGCTCCCCCAGCTCCGCCGCCCCACCAGCTTCTTGCTTTGTGACGTGATGAAGTATCTTTTTCTATCTGATCCTCTGTTCTCTTAAGCGTGATCCCTGATCAGCAGCTTTGGAACCACTTGGGAGCTGGTTAAAAATGCAGACTCTCAGGCCTGGGCCCAGATCAACTGAGCCAGAAGATACACCGAAGAAAGATCTCTGAGGAACGAATGTGACGCAGAAGTGTGAGAGACCCTGAGGAGAGAGGGAGGGTGCCCCGGGAGGGTGGAGAAACCTCTTAAGAGTTGGCTTTGTCTAGAGATGTGTTGTCTTGGTATTTTGTGTTTATGCCTCTCTGAGCTAGAAACAATGAAATGAAGACAAAGCTTTCTCCCTCCATCCCACCCCAGCCTTTCTCCCCACCCAGCTGCAGGGTGGAGTGTTGGGGTTCTTGTAGGCTGGAGGTGGAGAACATTTGCCTTGGGTTACTGCTCTCAGGATTAGATCTTCCCTCATCCTGTCTGAGTCCCTTGGACTGAAGCACGCCAGGCTTCCTGGCCTTCACCCTCTCCAGGAGCTTGCTCAGACTCAGGTCTGTTGAGTTGGTGATGCCATCCCACCATCTCATCCCCTCTTGCCCCTCAATCTTTCCCAGCACCAGGGTTTTTCCCAGTGAGTCGTCTCTTTGCATCAGGTGGCCACAGTACTGGAAATTCCGCTTTGACTGGTGGACGGGATCCCTGGTAGACAGAGAATATAGGGGTGGCCTGGTGGACCCTGCTGGCTGGTCACCAGTGACCCTTCCCCCTTCTCGCTTGCTGAAAGCCCCTGCTGTGGTCACCCCTGTTCCCTCTCACCAGGCGCCCACTCTCCCAGGCTCCCTGTCACCCCAGAGGCCACAGAACAGAGTGCTTGCCCGTGAAGTGTTAGGGGGCATCTGGGGAAATTGCTCTCTTTCTTGTGAAAGGAATAGGCAAGGGGAAAGAGCCGGTTTCTGTCTCCTGTCAGGGATGACTCCTGGAGGGTTTGCAGTCATCTGGAGCTCGAGAGAACGGCAAGCACTGACCACACGTGCAGATACGGCGATGGCCTCGTGATGTCCCACCCGCTCCCCCAGCTCCGCCGCCCCACCAGCTTCTTGCTTTGTGACGTGATGAAGTATCTTTTTCTATCTGATCCTCTGTTCTCTTAAGCGTGATCCCTGATCAGCAGCTTTGGAACCACTTGGGAGCTGGTTAAAAATGCAGACTCTCAGGCCTGGGCCCAGATCAACTGAGCCAGAAGATACACCGAAGAAAGATCTCTGAGGAACTAATGTGACGCAGAAGTGTGAGAGACCCTGAGGAGAGAGGAGAGGGTGCCCCCGGGGAGGGTGGAGAAACCTCTTAAGAGTTGGCTTTGTCTAGAGATGTGTTGTCTTGGTATTTTGTGTTTATGCCTCTCTGAGCTAGAAACAATGAAATGAAGACAAAGCTTTCTCCCTCCATCCCACCCCAGCCTTTCTCCCCACCCAGCTGCAGGGTGGAGTGTTGGGGTTCTTGTAGGCTGGAGGTGGAGGGAACATTTGCCTTGGGTTACTGCTCTCAGGATTAGATCTTCCCTCATCCTGTCTGAGTCCCTTGGACTGAAAGGAGATCCAACCCGTCATTCTAAAGAAAATCAACCCTCAATATTTTTTGGAAAGACTGATGCTGAAGCTCCAATACTTTGACCAGCTGAGGCAAAGTGCTGACTTACTGGAAAAGATCATGATGCTGGGAAAGATTGAGGGCAGAAGGAGAAGGGGGTGACAGAGGATGAGATGGCTGGATGGCATCACCAACTCAGTGGGCATGAGTTTGAGCAGACTTTGGGAGGTAATGAAGGACGTGGGAGCCTGACAGGCTGCAGTCCATGGGGTTGCACACCGTTGGAAACAACTGAGCGACTAAAAGACAATAGCATTCTCTCTGAAGTGTAGGCTTTCTGTTTAAAAAGATTAAACCAGCGTGTTCAAAACAGAGGAGCCCTGAAAAACAAAAAATGTTGCCTGGGGCATTTTCTTTCAAAAAGCTTGTTTCCCTCCTCAGACAAACAGTCAAGATGCTTAGAGAAGAAAACAATATACATGTTAGCTTCAAGGGACTGTCAGGACCCTTTGTGAGTGGGGGAGCGCTCTCTTAAAGGAGGGTATTTATCTTTCACAACACAGAAGAGATTTTGCTGACCTGAGCCTAGGGGTTCAGGGTAGTTTGGGGGTCTGGTTGTTGATTACCCATGGCTGACTTCAATCTGCAGCCCCTTTGGTAGCTGAGCTTGACAAAGCCTGGCCCAAAGCAAAAGCCACCATAAATCATACTCCTGGTCCATCCATTGTGGTCCAGGACCCCGAGGTAAACCACGTCACTAGGCAGGATGTCCCAAGAGCTTGGGGGTCCCCTCTCAGGAACCAAGCGCAAGGCTAGACCCCTCTTCGTGGTGTGCTGTGCTGAGTCGCTTCCGTCGTGTGCAACTCTGTGCGATCCTGTGGACCGCAAGCCCTCAGGCTCCTCTGTCCACGGGATTCCCTAGGCAAGAACACTGGAGTGGGGATCCATTTCCTTCTCTAAGACCTCTCTTTGGGTGAGGTTAATTTCTTAACCTAAGTTAAGACATTGACGTAGCCCCTGAGTACAGATATGCTGATGGACGTGCACATCTACACACAGGCCTCCAGGAATGGAAGTTCCATACGTTCTGGGCTATCCGAGGAGGCTTTTCTGAAACCTCCCTGTCCCCTTTGTTAAGCAGCAAATAGACACCTGGGGCTCTTGACCCCTCCTCCCCTCCCACTCCTGGTCTGTTGGCCAGACCACAGTGGCGGTCACTCTCCTCAAGTTTTCAGGACCGTCTTTGACGGATGCCTCCGGCTGCTCTGGCATCACCGACTGCGCAGTTTATAACCCACAGGAATTTATTTCTCCCAGCGTTGGAGGCCGGATGTCTGAGAGCAGGGTGCCAGCGTGGTCCAGTGGGAGCTCTCTTTTAGGCTATAGATTCACTGCATCCTCCTGCGGAGGGGAGCGGGGCAGGGAGGCCCTCAGCAGGGCACCAGTCCCCTTCGGGGCCCACCCTCATCCAGCCCCAGTTACCTCCTAATGCCCCACCTCCTAAGTCCACCTACACTGGGGGCTAAGATTTCAATGAATTTTGAAGGGCACAAACATTGAGCCCACAACTGGGGACCTCATTGGTCCATACTCATTGTTGGGGTCAGCTGTGATGCCCACGGAGGGCTGGACCCCTAGAAACCTGAACTAGAAGCCATTATGGCGCCATTATGGAAGCCATTATGGCACGCCCAGTGTGGGTAAGTCCTCACCTGCGCTCAGCACTACCGTTGGGCCGACAGAAGATTTATGAGCTCATTACCAAGTTCTGGCAACTTTCCGAACCACTTAGACTCCACAGTTGTGAGGGGATAGTGATAACTGAACATTAAATTATCTAATTAAAAATAATATCAGGAAATGCCATTGTGAATTGTTTGGGGAGCACTCTTTTAGTATCTGTACTTTGGATGTCTATTTTTCCCCCGCGCTTTTACAGAAACAGGGAAATTAAAAGCACGTGGCAACTCTCAGGCGTGTTTTGAGTTTTCGAATCCCAACCCTCAACTGGAGTTTTGAGTGCTCGTCATCTCTGGGTCCTGTGCACTCGGCTGGAGGGTGCTAGAAGGCCAGGCTGCTCTGAACGTGTGGCCGCCGGCCTGAGCGAGCTCCAGGCGTCCAGTGAGGAGACCGGCAAGAAGTGCCCTCCCACGGCCGCTCCTCCAGTCCTGTCCCTGGCAGAGGGAGGGCTGCGTTCCTCTGGAATGTTTCAGGCCCAAGACAGACGAGCTGGAGCCACGGGGCTGCTGGCAGAGCGTGTGCCCCAGTGTTTTCAAGGCTAACGGTACCTCCGCCTGGAGTTCAGATGGTGCGGTGGGGAGCCAGTTGATGGCTTTCACATCAGCAGCTCAAAAACACATCTGGGAGGAGAGTTAACGTGCATAGGAAGAGCTGGGTATTGCTTATCGGCGCCCTGTGTGCCCATGGGTGAGGCTTCTCCAAGAAGTGTATAAAGCCATCAAGGTGCTTAGGTGCCAGCCCACCGTTTGTTAATCCAGGGTGGGAAGAGGGCAGGGAGCTCGCTGTGCTGGAGAGAAGGGCTGAGGGGGGCTGAGCTGGGCTTCCTGGGGGAGGCAGCCCGCCGCTGGGTCAGACCACGAGGGGCAGGGAGCGGAAGGTGGAGCGGGTGGTACTGGTTAAGTCTGCTTCAGCTGGGGCTCCAGGCAAACTGTGGAGGCCCTGCATGAGGGAGCAAGACGGGTATTTGGGGTTGTGTGTCCCAGGGTCTTGCCCCTTCCTGGTGTTTACAGACGGGATGCTGGGTGTGAGTGAGAGCTGGTGGGTGGGCGAGGGGGTGGTTTGTGCATGAGTGTGGTGCACGCTCGCTCCAGGAAGGGGCGTGTCTCTCTCTGGACTACTGTGTGGTCCAGAGCAATCTTCTTAGGCAGCAGGGGGTGAGGCTGTGGCCGTTTGCACCGTTTGGACTAGGCGTAAGAATATGCTAGTCAGTCAGTTAGGATGCATTTGGCTGGGACTCAGGACACCTAACAGCAGTGACTCAAGGAAACAAAGGGTTTTCCTCGCATAACAGTGAGTCTGGAGCCAAGCAGTGCAGGACTATTGGAGCCACTGGGTTCTCTCTCCTCCACCTTTCTGCCACACCAGATTTTATCTAAACGGGTGCACTGGCACTCTGCTTTGACCCCCCGGTTTTGAGTGCTCGTCATCTCTGGGTCCTGTGCACTCGGCTGGAGGGTGCTAGAAGGCCAGGCTGCTCTGAACGTGGCCGCCGGCCTGAGCGAGCTCCAGGCGTCCAGTGAGGAGACCGGCAAGAAGTGCCCTCCACGGCCGCTCCTCCAGTCCTGTCCCTGGCAGAGGGAGGGCTGCGTTCCTCTGGAATGTTTCAGGCCCAAGACAGACGAGCTGGAGCCACGGGGCTGCTGGCAGAGCGTGTGCCCCAGTGTTTTCAAGGCTAACGGTACCTCCGCCTGGAGTTCAGATGGTGCGGTGGGGAGCCAGTTGATGGCTTTCACATCAGCAGCTCAAAAACACATCTGGGAGGAGAGTTAACGTGCATAGGAAGAGCTGGGTATTGCTTATCGGCGCCCTGTGTGCCCATGGGTGAGGCTTCTCCAAGAAGTGTATAAAGCCATCAAGGTGCTTAGGTGCCAGCCCACCGTTTGTTAATCCAGGGTGGGAAGAGGGCAGGGAGCTCGCTGTGCTGGAGAGAAGGGCTGAGGGGGGCTGAGCTGGGCTTCCTGGGGGAGGCAGCCCGCCGCTGGGTCAGACCACGAGGGGCAGGGAGCGGAAGGTGGAGCGGGTGGTACTGGTTAAGTCTGCTTCAGCTGGGGCTCCAGGCAAACTGTGGAGGCCCTGCATGAGGGAGCAAGACGGGTATTTGGGGTTGTGTGTCCCAGGGTCTTGCCCCTTCCTGGTGTTTACAGACGGGATGCTGGGTGTGAGTGAGAGCTGGTGGGTGGGCGAGGGGGTGGTTTGTGCATGAGTGTGGTGCACGCTCGCTCCAGGAAGGGCCGTGTCTCTCTCTGGACTACTGTGTGGTCCAGAGCAATCTTCTTAGGCAGCAGGGGGTGAGGCTGTGGCCGTTTGCACCGTTTGGACTAGGCGTAAGAATATGCTAGTCAGTCAGTTAGGATGCATTTGGCTGGGACTCAGGACACCTAACAGCAGTGACTCAAGGAAACAAAGGGTTTTCCTCGCATAACAGTGAGTCTGGAGCCAAGCAGTGCAGGACTATTGGAGCCACTGGGTTCTCTCTCCTCCTCCACCTTTCTGCCACACCAGATTTTATCTGTGCCTTTCCTCCTCATGGTTGCAAAGTAGCTGCTCCATCTACAGATCCAGACATCACATTATATTCCAGGCATTAAAATGGAGGGAGAATAAAGGCCAAAACCAGAAGAGAGTCGGGCTAGCTGCATCTATTCTCTTTAATAAAGCTCTGCAGAAACCCAGACTATGCCATGGGCCAAAATAATTCAGGAAGGAGAAGAGCTTACACAGGACCCATACCATTTTGTCCACTGCCCTGGAAAAAAAAAAAAAAACATCAATGTCCTCCAAGGTCTGAAGAAGGGAAGAATGGCTGTCTGGGAGACAGCCAGTATTGTCTGTCATGGGAGTCCAGGTTGAAGGAGACCAACATGTGAACCAATGATTCCAGAAATTGCTGTGGAAGAGGTAAGCCAAGGGTGCTGGGGAGCCCAGCAAGGACCATCAGACCCAGGGAGGGTGCCTCCGGTGAGATCCCAAGGACAGCAGGAGTGAGCAGAGAAGAGGAACAGGAAGCAGGGGGAAGGGGACCTACTGCCAGAGTAGTCATGGGACGTCTGGGCTCACGTTCCCAGCTCTTTCCGTCCCTTGGTTTGGGATTGGCTGGTGACTTCATTTGGCCAAGGCACCATTAAGAACTCGGCACAGGCACTGCTGGGCTTGCCCTTGGGCCCTCTTGGGATGCTACGTGAGAAGAGCATAGCCTGGGTAGCTTCTCATGAAGGCCTGTACTATCATAAGTGAAGAAAATAGCTATAGTCATTGCTCTGTGAGAAAAGGGGATCCTTCAGGGGTGCTGTGTGATGGTCAGGAGGGGTGGGAAGAGGAGGATATACATATGACTAATCTGGGAACATACATATCTGTAAACAACAAAACTCTGTAAAAGTTAAAAGCAAAATAAAGGTTTAAAAATAAAATAAAATAAAATAGATCACGAAAAAAAAAAGACAGGGGGGTGGTGGACTTGGGATATATAATCTCTGGGGCCCATTTAACCCTGGAACCCTGCCTTACCTTTAAAGCATTATGCAGATGTATGTTTCTGGAATTTCACTGGGAATCAATGAAAATAAGGCACTCTTGCCTCATGTACACATCTTGGAGACTACATTTGACCATGTTAAGTTATTGCAGTCTGTTGTGGTTCTATCTCTAAACTCTACAAGTTTTGTTCAACACTCTACCTCTAGTTTCCAGAGCCTTAACACTTTGCAGGTTGTCAGTAAGTATTGGATGAATGAATGGATGAGTGATGAACAAGCAGCTCTTACAGTCTAGAGTAGGGGTGAGACAGGAAATCGGAAGATGGAACCAAGGTGTCTTGAGTGTGGGGGGTTGGGAGGCACAGCGGTGCAGGATCCGCACGGTCTACCTCGAAACACACGTAAGAGAGACTTGGGAGATGCCAATTTCGTGAGCTGTGTGCAACTTACAATTATAATATTTTGGCACAGGCAGGAGATTTCCAAGAGGATGTTTACAAATTAGAGAGTTTTTTAGATTTATGCATTTCAATTAAATTCAGTCTATTATAGGGAATCGTTGTTGAAGCCACTCTCTGTACACTAATTAGCAATCAAAATGCTGACAAGCTTTGCAGACTCAGCAGAGGCTGGCAACAGTGATCTCTGATTTACTGGAAAACAAAATTAATAAGCGTGCGAGATTCTTTCTAATAATCTCTGTTTAATGAGTTCTGGAAACCTGCCGAAGATCTAGGCAAGCATTCAAGCCCGATTTCTCTCAGATTTTCAAGAGCATAGCCTGGGTAGCTTCTCATGAAGGCCTGTACTATCATAAGTGAAGAAAATAGCTATAGTCATTGCTCTGTGAGAAAAGGGGATCCTTCAGGGGTGCTGTGTGATGGTCAGGAGGGGTGGGAAGAGGAGGATATACATATGACTAATCTGGGAACATACATATCTGTAAACAACAAAACTCTGTAAAAGTTAAAAGCAAAATAAAGGTTTAAAAATAAAATAAAATAAAATAGATCACGAAAAAAAAAAGACAGGGGGGTGGTGGACTTGGGATATATAATCTCTGGGGCCCATTTAACCCTGGAACCCTGCCTTACCTTTAAAGCATTATGCAGATGTATGTTTCTGGAATTTCACTGGGAATCAATGAAAATAAGGCACTCTTGCCTCATGTACACATCTTGGAGACTACATTTGACCATGTTAAGTTATTGCAGTCTGTTGTGGTTCTATCTCTAAACTCTACAAGTTTTGTTCAACACTCTACCTCTAGTTTCCAGAGCCTTAACACTTTGCAGGTTGTCAGTAAGTATTGGATGAATGAATGGATGAGTGATGAACAAGCAGCTCTTACAGTCTAGAGTAGGGGTGAGACAGGAAATCGGAAGATGGAACCAAGGTGTCTTGAGTGTGGGGGGTTGGGAGGCACAGCGGTGCAGGATCCGCACGGTCTACCTCGAAACACACGTAAGAGAGACTTGGGAGATGCCAATTTCGTGAGCTGTGTGCAACTTACAATTATAATATTTTGGCACAGGCAGGAGATTTCCAAGAGGATGTTTACAAATTAGAGAGTTTTTTAGATTTATGCATTTCAATTAAATTCAGTCTATTATAGGGAATCGTTGTTGAAGCCACTCTCTGTACACTAATTAGCAATCAAAATGCTGACAAGCTTTGCAGACTCAGCAGAGGCTGGCAACAGTGATCTCTGATTTACTGGAAAACAAAATTAATAAGCGTGCGAGATTCTTTCTAATAATCTCTGTTTAATGAGTTCTGGAAACCTGCCGAAGATCTAGGCAAGCATTCAAGCCCGATTTCTCTCAGATTTTCAAGAGCAGGTGCTGTTTTTAATGGGTCACAGATTATGCTGAATTGAGGGAAAAAATGGTGAAGGAACTCCCACATCTCTCCCTGGTAAGATGTTGTGTGTGAAGTGGTAGAAAAGGTTACCAAACTGGGGGCTTCAGTTGGTTCCAGGGGCCACATCTTCCTCCCACCCTTCTGTGGGTGGTGCGCTTCCTCAGGTTGGGGACCCTGTCAGCTGAGTCTGAGGTTACCAGCTCAAGTACAGCGCTGGGCTGTACACAGCAGGTGCTCATGTCATTGTTGGTTGGCTATGTTGTCCGTTGTCCGACTCTTTGCGACCGCCTGGACTACAGCACATCCAGGGATGCTGCCAAACAGCCCGTAGTGTGCAAGACAGGCCTGCGGCAAAGGAATATCTGCTCCCCAAGTCAACAGTGTGCAGGTTGAGACGTCCCAGAATAGAGCTGGAGACATTCTCATTAACGGGAAAAGATTCAAAGGGCTGCGCAGGAAAAGATGGGGTGCAGGGGAGACGTTGTTAAGTTCCTTGTATCTTTGTGCAGTCCCCAGGGCTGGGTCTTTGCCCAGGAGGGCAAAGCAGCTAGGAAAGCAAAGTGACAAGCTCCCCGTCCCCTATTCACTCTTTCAATCGCAGCGCCCCTTTCCACCTTCTATCCTTCAGAAAGAGTACTTTACTCAGAATTTTAAGTGCTGGAATGGTTGCCACACCCACTGATGCTAAAACAATACAGCTTTATCCCTGGAGCATGTTCAGGGCAGGGCTGGGAGCAAAAGAGAGAAAAAAAAAAAAACAGAGCAAAATGGGGCTTTCCCACACACAGCGATTCACCTTGCTGGTCCTCGGCCCAGAGAGACAGCGAAGCTTTGACTGCGAGGTTTTTTTTTGGCGTTGTTGAAGCCACTCTCTGTACACTAATTAGCAATCAAAATGCTGACAAGCTTTGCAGACTCAGCAGAGGCTGGCAACAGTGATCTCTGATTTACTGGAAAACAAAATTAATAAGCGTGCGAGATTCTTTCTAATAATCTCTGTTTAATGAGTTCTGGAAACCTGCCGAAGATCTAGGCAAGCATTCAAGCCCGATTTCTCTCAGATTTTCAAGAGCAGGTGCTGTTTTTAATGGGTCACAGATTATGCTGAATTGAGGGAAAAAATGGTGAAGGAACTCCCACATCTCTCCCTGGTAAGATGTTGTGTGTGAAGTGGTAGAAAAGGTTACCAAACTGGGGGCTTCAGTTGGTTCCAGGGGCCACATCTTCCTCCCACCCTTCTGTGGGTGGTGCGCTTCCTCAGGTTGGGGACCCTGTCAGCTGAGTCTGAGGTTACCAGCTCAAGTACAGCGCTGGGCTGTACACAGCAGGTGCTCATGTCATTGTTGGTTGGCTATGTTGTCCGTTGTCCGACTCTTTGCGACCGCCTGGACTACAGCACATCCAGGGATGCTGCCAAACAGCCCGTAGTGCGCAAGACAGGCCTGCGGCAAAGGAATATCTGCTCCCCAAGTCAACAGTGTGCAGGTTGAGACGTCCCAGAATAGAGCTGGAGACATTCTCATTAACGGGAAAAGATTCAAAGGGCTGCGCAGGAAAAGATGGGGTGCAGGGGAGACGTTGTTAAGTTCCTTGTATCTTTGTGCAGTCCCCAGGGCTGGGTCTTTGCCCAGGAGGGCAAAGCAGCTAGGAAAGCAAAGTGACAAGCTCCCCGTCCCCTATTCACTCTTTCAATCGCAGCGCCCCTTTCCACCTTCTATCCTTCAGAAAGAGTACTTTACTCAGAATTTTAAGTGCTGGAATGGTTGCCACACCCACTGATGCTAAAACAATACAGCTTTATCCCTGGAGCATGTTCAGGGCAGGGCTGGGAGCAAAAGAGAGAAAAAAAAAAAAACAGAGCAAAATGGGGCTTTCCCCACACACAGCGTACTTCACCTTGCTGGTCCTCGGCCCAGAGAGACAGGACTGCTCTTGGAACTTGCTCTGCTCACATTTGTCGCACAGTCTGGCTGCCTTCGTGTTTGAGCCACAGCCTCCAGGGGCAGGGGCGACCCCAGGACCGTCACTGCCGTATCTGCATGTCTTCACATTTTGATTTCTCTCTCCACTCTGTGTGTTATTATTTGTTTTTATTCAGATGACCATTTCATCTGTTCTATTTGAGTTTTTAGTGGGAAAGATAGAGTGGGTGTACCTTTCCCCCAGAATTGCAGCCTACACGGTTATTTTTTATGGCTGTATCATGTTTCCTCAAACACATGTGCTGTGATTCCTTGACATTTTTTCCTATTGGATTTTAGGTCATTTCTACTTGCTTTCAGTATTCTAAATAAGCCTCCATGAATATCTTTTTCTGTAATAAGTATTATTGTCCTTGAAGCATCCGTTCCTGCCCAAGAGTTTTTAGACTCCAGGCCTGCCCTACAGAATTCAAACTTTTCTGTCCCTTCCATGCATGTTGTGTGTGCTAAGCTGCTTCAGTTGTGTCCGACCCTGCGACCCTATGGATTGTCGCCCATGAGGCTCTTCTGCCAGTGGTATTTCCCAGGCAACAATACCGGAGTGGGTAGCCATGCCCGCCTCTAGGGAGGGATCAAAACTGCGCCTTCTGTCTCCTGCATTGACAGCTGGGCTCTTTACCACTAGTGCCACCTGGGAAGCCCTTTCAGCTCCTGAAGGGTACTTTATTAATTAGAAGATTGTCCAATAAATGAAAGGTATAAAAGCACTCTGAAAATTGATTTTATCCAAAAATAAAATTTAAAGATGTGGGGGAAAAGAATTATTGTCTTACAATAGATAAGGTGGAATTACTGAGCCAAATAGTATGAACATTTTTAGATTCTTGTGCTTCCTTCTGTCTGGAATGCTCTGCCCTACATTCCTGCAGCTGGGTTCTACTTGTCATTCAAATTTCGGTTTAAATGTCACCTCCTTAGGGAGATCCCTAATTCCTCTCCCATTTGCTACCTACTCTTTTCTAAATATTCTTTTGTTAAAAATTAAAATATGCGCACCTATGTGCTAAGTTGCTTCAGTCGTGTCCGACTCTTTGTGACCCTATAGACTGTAGCCCACCAGGCTCCTCTGTCCATGGGACTCTTCAAGCAAGAACTCTGGAGTGGGTTGCCATGCCCTCCTCTAGGGGATCTTCCTGACCCAGGGATCAAACTTGCGTCTCTTATGTCTCCTGCATTGACAGGTGGGCTCTTTACCACTAGTACCAACTGGGAAGCCCTTTCAGCTCCTGAAGGGTACTTTATTAATTAGAAGATTGTCCAATAAATGAAAGGTATAAAAGCACTCTGAAAATTGATTTTATCCAAAAATAAAATTTAAAGATGTGGGGGAAAAGAATTATTGTCTTACAATAGATAAGGTGGAATTACTGAGCCAAATAGTATGAACATTTTTAGATTCTTGTGCTTCCTTCTGTCTGGAATGCTCTGCCCTACATTCCTGCAGCTGGGTTCTACTTGTCATTCAAATTTCGGTTTAAATGTCACCTCCTTAGGGAGATCCCTAATTCCTCTCCCATTTGCTACCTACTCTTTTCTAAATATTCTTTTGTTAAAAATTAAAATATGCGCACCTATGTGCTAAGTTGCTTCAGTCGTGTCCGACTCTTTGTGACCCTATAGACTGTAGCCCACCAGGCTCCTCTGTCCATGGGACTCTTCAAGCAAGAACTCTGGAGTGGGTTGCCATGCCCTCCTCTAGGGGATCTTCCTGACCCAGGGATCAAACTTGCGTCTCTTATGTCTCCTGCATTGACAGGTGGGCTCTTTACCACTAGTACCAACTGTGTGTCCCCAAACTGAAGTATAGTTGATTTACAGTGTTTCGGGTGTACCGGACAGTGATTCATTTATATATTTATATACACACACATACATATTCCTTTTCAGGTCTTTTCCCATTATAGGTTATTATAAGATAATGAATATAGTTCTCTGTGCTATACAGTGTCTTTGTTGTTTATCTTATATATAATAGTGTGCATAGTCAATCTCTACCTGGCTTAGATCTCCATCTGAAATTGTCATGTTCGTTGAGTGTTCCCTTCGGAACCTCATCCCTTCCGGTCAGGAGCTGTGTCCCTCACTCAGCACTGCACCTCAGCGGCCAGCCTCGTAGTCGGCACATAGCAGAGACTCTCTTGTGGGAAAAATGATCTAACACTGTGTCTAAATACATCTTCTTGATCAGCTCAGGTTTGGATCCTGGCTAAGACCCCAGAGGTGGTTAGGGGTGTAAATGACAACGTACGGAAAGCTCGGTGCGGGGAGGCTGGTGGGTGTTCCAGGAAGAGTAGTGGCAACTCTGCTGTCTTCAAATTGTTCCTTCTGTGAAATGGGGCTTGTGGCTCTTGCTCCCTCTTCAGTGTACAAAAAGGAGGATGCCCGTGAGTGCACGCTTGGCTGTTAGAGAGGAAGGGGCCGTTCAAATCAGAGGCATGATGTCCTTTTACTCTGCATGTCAAATAGCAAGAATATTTAAGATGGATCGTGAAGCCCATGACAGTCCTCTGTGAGTTCAAATGAAGGTTCTATCCGGGGGCTTTCTCCAACTCCCTGATATATTTGTAATGTTTCATTTTGAAAGAAAGTGCTGGGAAAAGTCCAGGCAGGGTGTAAGAAATGACTGTGTAATTTAATTATTTTAAATGACATTAAAAATGTTAGTCACTGCAACTTTCCTTTGTGTGGCCAAGCTCATCGCGGCAGACCCTTAATTGGAAATGGAATGAAGGCTCTTTTCTATGGGCTCCTCTGGAGAGATGTTCCAGGAAGACACGTTCGGAATAGCTCAGCATCTGATGATTGTGTGTGTCTGCTTCCACCTGCCACTCCTCTCTCTCCACCTCAAGCTCTTTCTGAATGTCCGTGCCTCTGCCCAACCTCACTCACTTTCAAGAAGGCCAGGCTCAGCCTCCTCCCCCTGCCTCTTCTTGCTTCTCTCCTGCCTCCTCTCTTCCCTTCTGTCCTTCCTCTTCACCACTCCTGACCCCCAACCCCACAAGGTCCCTCCACCATCAAAAGGCAGGAAGAGGCAGATTGTGCCAGAGAACTGGAAAGCACCCTTGTGATAACTTGGCCAGATCAAACCAAGAAACATTACTCTGATGCCCATGTATGCCAGGCTCTGAGCTGAGGGAGGAGTGAGACCCAAGGTCGGTTTCCTTGGGGAGCTTCTGAGTTAATGACATCACACACACACACACACACACACATGGAGGTTTTAACTGTTGGAGAAAGCTTAAGGCAGTTTGCAATAAATGGCCAATTTCAGTGAAGAAAAGTTCCTGTGGGACTCTGGGAAAGAGAAGTGATGGTGATTTCTGGCTGGCATGTGAGTGTGAGTGTGTGTGTGTGTGCGCGTGTGTGTTGTGTGATTGCACTGAGCTGCCTGTCTTGAAGCCTTGGTCTAGACCTGGACACGGGATCCCAGGAGAATCCAGAGCGTCAGCCGGCTCACGGCTCACCAGGCCCCCTGCCCTCACGCCAGGGCTCCATCTCCTCCCCTCCCCTTACCCAGCCCACCCCTTCAAGCCCCACAAACAATGGCACTGTGCTCTTCCCCTGGATGAAATTCCAGCTCCCAGGGCTGGAGATGAGCAGTGACTGAGATGATCTCCGTCCTGCAGTAACTTCCTCCCAGAGCGTGAAGTGCTGTTAATTAATATTTAAATGACTAAAAATGTTAATGTCACCTTTTGTTTTTCATTTTGAAAGAAAGTGCTGGGAAAAGTCCAGGCAGGGTGTAAGAAATGACTGTGTAATTTAATTATTTTAAATGACATTAAAATGTTAGTCACTGCAACTTTCCTTTGTGTGGCCAAGCTCATCGCGCAGACCCTTAATTGGAAATGGAATGAAGGCTCTTTTCTATGGGCTCCTCTGGAGAGATGTTCCAGGAAGACACGTTCGGAATAGCTCAGCATCTGATGATTGTGTGTGTCTGCTTCCACCTGCCACCCCTCTCTCTCCACCTCAAGCTCTTTCTGAATGTCCGTGCCTCTGCCCAACCTCACTCACTTTCAAGAAGGCCAGGCTCAGCCTCCTCCCCCTGCCTCTTCTTGCTTCTCTCCTGCCTCCTCTCTTCCCTTCTGTCCTTCCTCTTCACCACTCCTGACCCCCAACCCCACAAGGTCCCTCCACCATCAAAAGGCAGGAAGAGGCAGATTGTGCCAGAGAACTGGAAAGCACCCTTGTGATAACTTGGCCAGATCAAACCAAGAAACATTACTCTGATGCCCATGTATGCCAGGCTCTGAGCTGAGGGAGGAGTGAGACCCAAGGTCGGTTTCCTTGGGGAGCTTCTGAGTTAATGACATCACACACACACACACACACACACACATGGAGGTTTTAACTGTTGGAGAAAGCTTAAGGCAGTTTGCAATAAATGGCCAATTTCAGTGAAGAAAAGTTCCTGTGGGACTCTGGGAAAGAGAAGTGATGGTGATTTCTGGCTGGCATGTGAGTGTGAGTGTGTGTGTGTGCGCGTGTGTGTTGTGTGATTGCACTGAGCTGCCTGTCTTGAAGCCTTGGTCTAGACCTGGACACGGGATCCCAGGAGAATCCAGAGCGTCAGCCGGCTCACGGCTCACCAGGCCCCCTGCCCTCACGCCAGGGCTCCATCTCCTCCCCTCCCCTTACCCAGCCCACCCCTTCAAGCCCCACAAACAATGGCACTGTGCTCTTCCCCCTGGATGAAATTCCAGCTCCCAGGGCTGGAGATGAGCAGTGACTGAGATGATCTCCCGTCCTGCAGTAATTCAATTGCCTCCCAGAGCGTGAAGTGGCCCCATCATACTCCGAGCCTGAGGATAGAGCAAGCCTTATGCCAGGTGCCCTGGAACCCACAAGCTTCCAGAGCTGATGCTGGTCTCCCAGAAGACATGCACAGAGCTCCTCCAGGCATGCACCCTTCCTCCACAAGTTCAGCAACCAGCCGATGCAGACTGCCTGAACCCAACCCCCGAAGGGAGAGAATATGCAGCAGTCCCCCAGGTCCATCGGGTGTGGTCCAGGGCTGGGGAGAGGTGGAGTGCGGGGACTGGAGGCAGCTCCCAGCTCCCGTAGTAAGGAGGATGCTGCTCTTGGGCTGGACTAACACTTGGCAGGACGCCCATTTCATCCGCTGCATAGTCTACGGCATCTTCCAGGGCTTTATCTCTGTGGACCTGGAGATGCTGGTCACCATGGAAACAGAAGCTTTTGGTTCACCATTTCCTCTTCTCTTCCCCACTCCCCGCCTCCTCCTTTCTTTCCTTCCTGTCCTTACACCTGTCGCTCTCCTCCCTCTATCTTTACTCCCCTCCTTCTAGCTCTGATTTATCTACATCTTCTTGCCCTGATTTCCTCACCTGTGCCTTCTTGCTCTGTTTTGTGTTAGCTTTGTTAACCGCCTTTAATTTCTCCTGTGGGATAAGGTGGCAGAAACATATATTCATTTAGCTCCCTGCACACACCCCACCTACACACATAAACGCGTTCGCGATGCAGTATTTCCGGAGGTCTCCTTCCAAGTCAGTGCTACCCAAACAGTTATTAGGAAGAGAATCAAGAGTGGGGGAAATGTGTTCTAGTCTCGTCATTCAACAGATGTTACCGGAAATGTAAGGATTTTCCTGTAGATTATCCTGAGACCTGCTTTTAGATGAGGCATCACTTACTTCTTTGGCGTATCTGAGTCTAACTGAAACCAGCCGGGGTTTGATTGTTCCTAATTTAATAAACACAGCAATCCATCATGCTCAGCTAAAAATACCCACAGCGCATCTTTTATTTTATGTATATATGCAACCCATCCAGATTCTTCCAAGAATTCTTCCCACCCCTTCAAGCCCCACAAACAATGGCACTGTGCTCTTCCCCCTGGATGAAATTCCAGCTCCCAGGGCTGGAGATGAGCAGTGACTGAGATGATCTCCCGTCCTGCAGTAATTCAATTGCCTCCCAGAGCGTGAAGTGGCCCCATCATACTCCGAGCCTGAGGATAGAGCAAGCCTTATGCCAGGTGCCCTGGAACCCACAAGCTTCCAGAGCTGATGCTGGTCTCCCAGAAGACATGCACAGAGCTCCTCCAGGCATGCACCCTTCCTCCACAAGTTCAGCAACCAGCCGATGCAGACTGCCTGAACCCAACCCCCGAAGGGAGAGAATATGCAGCAGTCCCCCAGGTCCATCGGGTGTGGTCCAGGGCTGGGGAGAGGTGGAGTGCGGGGACTGGAGGCAGCTCCCAGCTCCCGTAGTAAGGAGGATGCTGCTCTTGGGCTGGACTAACACTTGGCAGGACGCCCATTTCATCCGCTGCATAGTCTACGGCATCTTCCAGGGCTTTATCTCTGTGGACCTGGAGATGCTGGTCACCATGGAAACAGAAGCTTTTGGTTCACCATTTCCTCTTCTCTTCCCCACTCCCCGCCTCCTCCTTTCTTTCCTTCCTGTCCTTACACCTGTCGCTCTCCTCCCTCTATCTTTACTCCCCTCCTTCTAGCTCTGATTTATCTACATCTTCTTGCCCTGATTTCCTCACCTGTGCCTTCTTGCTCTGTTTTGTGTTAGCTTTGTTAACCGCCTTTAATTTCTCCTGTGGGATAAGGTGGCAGAAACATATATTCATTTAGCTCCCTGCACACACCCCACCTACACACATAAACGCGTTCGCGATGCAGTATTTCCGGAGGTCTCCTTCCAAGTCAGTGCTACCCAAACAGTTATTAGGAAGAGAATCAAGAGTGGGGGAAATGCGTTCTAGTCTCGTCATTCAACAGATGTTACCGGAAATGTAAGGATTTTCCTGTAGATTATCCTGAGACCTGCTTTTAGATGAGGCATCACTTACTTCTTTGGCGTATCTGAGTCTAACTGAAACCAGCCGGGGTTTGATTGTTCCTAATTTAATAAACACAGCAATCCATCATGCTCAGCTAAAAATACCCACAGCGCATCTTTTATTTTATGTATATATGCAACCCATCCAGATTCTTCCAAGAATGCCTCTGCCAAACACTATACTCATTAATCAGTTCAGGGCAGAGAGCCCAGCAGCTGACAAGCACAAGAAGTGTGTGGATTTAGAGTTCTTCCTCCCTCCGGTGCTCAGCCTGGGACCACCTCCATCACGAAGCCATCTTCCAGCAGACCGAGCAGTTCTAGACCACCAAGCAACTCGTGTGGGCTGCTCTTGTCAGAGTAGAGGGTCGGCTACCAAGGGTGACAGAGAGACCCGGGCTGGTGCCTTCCGGATCCACGGGGCTGGATGAAACCACGGCCACAAAATGATTATACGTTTAAAGTGACTTCAGAGAGACAAACGTAACTAGGGGGTCCACTAGAATGAGGATGCTTTCACAGAATATATTCCTGTGTCCGAGTTGGGGGAATGGACAGCGTGGATTGTCTGGGGGTGGGCAGCATGCAGTGAGTTAACTGCCTTGCAGGCTGGGTTGAGTGGAGGCTCCTGACCCCCGGCAGGCAGTGCTCTCCAAAGGGGAAAGCCCAGAGGTGAGCGCTCCCGAGGGTGTCAGGGTGAAAACAAACAACTCCTGGCCCACCTCTTCCCTCAGGAGATGTCTGCAGGCGAGGAACTGCTACCTAGGTTTGGAGCAGAGTCCCAGGGTTCAGCCTCTGCTGCCTCTCAAGGGACCTCTGGTGATGAGTCTGCTTCCTCGTGTGCGATGGCCGGGAGAACCCCCCCAGGGCTGCCGTGGCGGGAGGGGTGGGCCCGGGGGGCAGGGCTTGCAGAGCTTGCCCACAGTGAGTGGGCAGTAGGGGTCCCTGTTATCTGAGGCTCTGGGTGCCCCCTTACAGTGACCAGGAGCACCTCATGGGACCTAGGAATTGCTCCCCATGCATCTCTGCAGCCTCCCGGCTCTCCACCTGCTTCAGCCTTCCTGAATCCCCCAAGTCTCCTAAAGACCCCAAGCTTCTCTCATCCCTGGGCTCTCCCTCCCAGACCTCTCTGTCGAGGGAGCTGAAATCTGCAACTGTTCTCTAGGGGAGAGGAGTCCTGCCTGGGAGAGGAGCTGAGCATCCCTGAATTACACTTCATCTCCAATACCTGCTCCCCGGTCCACTGGACCGAGAGGTCTGGAGGCCAGGAGGCCCTATCATGGAACATGGTGCCTGGACCACAGCAGGTGCTCAATAAATGCTTGTTGAATGAATGAGTACATGAAAGAGTCTCCGAACTCTATATCCATCAAGGGAAAAACTATCCAGGTCCGTTGTGGGTTGGACTGTGTCCCTTCAGAAGCTGTGCTCAAGGCCTCACCCCCGATATCTATGGACGTGACCTTATTGGGAAATAGAGTCTCCGCAGCTGTAATCCATTTCCCAGCACAAATAAACGCTGTCCTTGTAGGAAGAGGGAAATTCAAATTTAGACACAGACGTAGGCTCATGAGAGAAGGGGATGTGACAGCACAGAGGTGAGGGTAGGGTCAAGATGGAGGGGTGAACGCGGAGGCGGAGGTTGGCGGGGAGCAGCCGTGGCGGAGGAGCACCCGGGACTCCAGATGAGCACCTCCTCCCCCGAGCGCCTGCAGGGTGTGTGGCCCCGGGGACACCCTGATTGCAACCTCCGGGGCCTCTAGAAGGATGAGAGGACAGACTCACGTGTTTGAAGGCGTCCAGTTTGTGGTAGTACATCGCAGCAACCTCAGGAAACTCACACAAGGTCAGGGGTGAGCCGGAGAGTCGGGCATCGCTGGGTGAGACGCTGTCAACCCCTGTGTCTTGTGTCGGTCCCAGGGCAGGTTGTTCCCACTAATGTTTGTCATTGACTCTTCTGATCCCAGCTGGGGCCTCTGTCTGGTGGGCGGTACTGGGAGGCCTGCTGAGGTGCAAACTCCTGGAGCCCTTGGACCCGAGGGGCTGGGAGGGTGTCCCACCTGTGGGCCTGGCTGGGGGCCAGGGGCCAATCTCCAGATCCTACAGGGTGGGGAGGGGGGAGGGGGGTCAGGCTGGATTAACGCTGAGAGAACATCCAAGCGCTCTTGCAGGCAGATGGTTTACCATCAGAGCCACCAAGGAAGCCCAACTTTCACACTCATGAGCTTGGTCATTTATTAAGAGGAACCCAGCATCTGAAGTCATGGATGCACTGAGGGAAATGGAATGAAAGAGCTCAGCTGGGTGTCCCAAGGCAGGGGACCAATCGTGTGATTTGGCCAACATGGTGCGGTTGGGCCCTGGGGACATGGTTCTCAGATACCCATCCCTGGACAAGGGGAAGGCCCGCACCCACTCTTCCCTGATCCGAGAGCACCGCGTGGGGCGGGGAAAGAAGGATGGTATAATCATTCACTTGTGCTTGGCCCGCTTTGGCCAGTTCTACGTGAAATCAGATGCCTTGTTGAGAGCTGTTCTATAGGGAGCTATTTACTGGCTTTCCACTTGAGTCATGCCGTGAAGATCGGAGACTGACCGGCAGCCTCTGCACGTGGGGATATGTCAGCAGAGACTTAATAACATGTGATTGGAAAGAGAAATAATTCTGGGGGCTTTGAATAACCCAGCAATTAAGCCTTATTGGATCAAGCAGCCCTGGACCAAAGTGTTTAGAACCAAGTGAATGGATTGGGAAAGGCAGCCCGGGGCAATGCACGCAGGCTTTGACCTGTCCAGCCTTACATGCAGCAGAGCATGTAAATCACATCGCTGATTTCTGGGCATGGCACCAGCGAATCGCTTTATTCAACACAGATTCGGTACTTTAGCAAAAGTTGGTCTTGAAAAAGAAAAAAGTTAAGCCTAGTGTGGACTGCAGTCTGAATTTACTGAGACAGAATTTGGGTGGGATGGATTTTGCTGGACCCCAGCTGTTGTAGATGAGTCTACTGGTTGCCTGGTCCTCATGCAGCATCCTGGGAGCCTCAAGCAGATGCACGTGGTGTCCCCGAGACTTCTCATTGAGGCCACCCTGCTCCAACTCACCCCAAACTGGACCCATTCCCTTTCTCCTATTGGAGCATCTGGTCTTCCCCTCCCCCTCCCCCTTTTCTTCCTTTATTCCTTACCTGCCCTACCTTCATCTCTCACCTCCCCTCTGCCTTCTTTTTCAAGTATTTATCCCTAACTGTATGTTTTGCTGATGTTTTGGTGTATTGACTTTACACCTCCATGCTCTAGGATATAAGCTCCTGAAGGCAGCAGAGTGTGGCCCCCACGCTCGTTGCTGCATCCTAAACTCTCACGGGGTCTGAGCACCAAGCAGACACTCACAAGCAGTTTCTGAGTGCACAAACAAGCCTATGGGAGGGTTTCTATGGAGCTATAACAGGAACCGTGGAAGACCATATACAAATCCATTTTTCAGGAGGTCCATGCCATCAGAGACCCCTAGCCAGTTCCTAGGAGACCAGTGCACAGGGATGGCTCGTGTTGCCCCGTGATGCTTGGCAGGGTCAAGGTGGGCCACGGGGTGGGGTCACTGCCCTCCCTCTGCTGCGCAGGCTGGCGGAGGACCCCATGAGTACCCCGCTCACACCCACCCCGGTGACGCAACCTGCTCAGTGCCTTGTCCATCCCAAGTAAAGGCATTTTCATGATAACCTTGTGTAGAGAACCGAGACTTGAGGAGAAAGAAAAGATCTGACTTGAATAATAGCCTCTCGGCTAATTATAGCAAGCTGGGGGTTCGCAAGGAAAAGAGTTTTCCATTAGGAGGCCTCTAAAAATAGTCATTGTGAGTTGAACCGCCTTCTTCGGTTTCAGCCTGAATGTTAATTACATCAGCAACTCACTCTGGCGGCGGGAACAGGTATCCTGCCACGCCCAGGCCGTCTCTGGTGAGCACTGCCCGCGGAGGGCCCCTGGGAGGGCAGCTGTTTACAGCACACAGGCATACGCACACACACCTTTCCAGGGCTTCTCCCCGTGTCTCCCCGCATGAAGTTCATTGTGCTGAACTTGTAGGGGCAGAAACTCATAAAGCCTGCCCACGAGCCCCACATGGGGAGCAGACTTCCATCGGGCAGCGACTGGGCACTTGGAAACTTCCAGTAGAAAACAAGGGCTGGCTACTGCGGAGGAGGCGGCCACGTGGCTCTGGCTCTAGCGCCATTTGGGGTCCTTTTCATCATTCTGGCTCTTTCTGGTTTGGGACCCTGTTTCTCTCTCTCCTTCTAGAAAATGCTCCGGAATGGATGGAATCCTGAGGTAATTGTGAGAGGTTTACTGCATAGATTTCTTATCTTTGGAAGGCCCCCAGGCCTTGGGGGAATAAACAGCCCATGGGGGCAAGATGTAGTATTTATTTATTATTACAATTTTCTTTTCTTTTTTGGTTTGGCGTCTGTGGAGCGGTATCTGCAGTGTGATTTTTATGAAGTATTGCAGCTTCTGGATTTCATTTAGACTTTATTTCGATATCATGCACACATGCCCAGAGGCTCAGAAACGGCTGAGGAAGGTGGACATGATTTATATCAGGGAGGTTTGCCGAGTGGCGATCTGGCAGACCCCTCAGGATCCTTAGCCATTTGGAACAAGAAGAGCTACGTCTGTTGGAGTGTGGAGGCTACTGTGGGCGAGCGGGAGGGAGAAGCGAGCCTCGGGCTGGCACTGGCCTGACATTTCTGTGGAGCTTCCGGGATGTGGAGCATCTTTATCCCAGTCTCTTCTGAGCGAGGTAGGCATTAGCGTCCCATTTTATAGATGAGGAAACGGAGGCTCCATAAAGTTAAATGCTATTAGCACATGGTTTACCCGCACTCGCCTTTCTTTCACGTTTCTGAGGAGACTTCTGGAGTGAAATACGGAGATGTGGGCGTCTGGAGTGGGAGCAGTGGAGGGGCTGGCATGGGAAGCTTCCTGGCAGGGAACATGGATGAGCAGGAAGGTGGGGAGCCTTGTGGAAGGTGGGACCTCGTTTCTGTATATGGACAACAATGGTGGGGTGAAGAGTAGAGTGTCGTCGGACCCTGGGGTTTGGGCATTGGCTTTTGAATGGCAGGGAAGCCCCTGAGCCTGCGAGCTTGCCTGATGACCGAGAAGGTGGAGAAATTCAAGTTTCGAGGAAATCGGGGAAGATGTAGAGTGTCAGTGGCGGACCCTGGGCAGCGACTGGCCTTGGAACTTCCAGTAGAAAACAAGGGCTGGCTACTGGAGGCGGCCACGTGGCTCTGGCTCTAGCGCCATTTGGGGTCCTTTTCATCATTCTGGCTCTTTCTGGTTTGGGACCCTGTTTCTCTCTCCTTCTAGAAAATGCTCCGGAATGGATGGAATCCTGAGGTAATTGTGAGAGGTTTACTGCATAGATTTCTTATCTTTGGAAGGCCCCCAGGCCTTGGGGGAATAAACAGCCCATGGGGGCAAGATGTAGTATTTATTTATTATTACAATTTTCTTTTCTTTTTTGGTTTGGCGTCTGTGGAGCGGTATCTGCAGTGTGATTTTTATGAAGTATTGCAGCTTCTGGATTTCATTTAGACTTTATTTCGATATCATGCACACATGCCCAGAGGCTCAGAAACGGCTGAGGAAGGTGGACATGATTTATATCAGGGAGGTTTGCCGAGTGGCGATCTGGCAGACCCCTCAGGATCCTTAGCCATTTGGAACAAGAAGAGCTACGTCTGTTGGAGTGTGGAGGCTACTGTGGGCGAGCGGGAGGGAGAAGCGAGCCTCGGGCTGGCACTGGCCTGACATTTCTGTGGAGCTTCCGGGATGTGGAGCATCTTTATCCCAGTCTCTTCTGAGCGAGGTAGGCATTAGCGTCCCATTTTATAGATGAGGAAACGGAGGCTCCATAAAGTTAAATGCTATTAGCACATGGTTTACCCGCACTCGCCTTTCTTTCACGTTTCTGAGGAGACTTCTGGAGTGAAATACGGAGATGTGGGCGTCTGGAGTGGGAGCAGTGGAGGGGCTGGCATGGGAAGCTTCCTGGCAGGGAACATGGATGAGCAGGAAGGTGGGGAGCCTTGTGGAAGGTGGGACCTCGTTTCTGTATATGGACAACAATGGTGGGGTGAAGAGTAGAGTGTCGTGCGGACCCTGGGGTTTGGGCATTGGCTTTTGAATGGCAGGGAAGCACCTGAGCCTGTGAGCTTGTCTGCTGACCCAGAAGGTGGAGAAATTCAAGTTTCAGGGCAAGAGGTCTCAAAGTCAGAAGGATGGAGGAGTGGGTAGGGAGAGGTTGGGGGTGGGAGGCAGGGAGGTGGCCAGACAGGGGGAGCCCCTGGGCAGGAGGGGCTGCGATGGTGACCCTGGGGTCATAGAGGCGGAGGAGGGCTTGCTGGGAGGAATGGAGGAGCCAGAGGTGACCGGTGGGGCAGACGAGAAGCAGCCTGGGCCCTGGGGGCAACAGGGAAATCTGGAAGGAGCTCTCCTCTAGCAGGGAAAGCCTGTGACACGAACTGTGGGATCCTAAGAACATAATTTAATCCTTTCCAAGGTGAGGCCCTGAGTTCAGGACTTTCCATAAATTAACTCATTTACTCCCAACAGGTTCGTGAGGTGGGCACTATTTTTATTTAATTTTATTTGTTTCTAATTAAAAAAATCTTTTCCATTATGGTTTATGACAGGATATTGTATATAGTCCCCTGTGCTATATATACAATAGGATCTTGTTTATCCATTCTAACATATAATAGCTTGCGTCTGCTAATCCTAAACTCCCAATCCAACTCTGCCCACCACCCTCACTTCTTTATAAAGTAATTGAAGTATATAATCGACTCAGAGTGATGCAGGTGTCCTGTGGCATGGTTCGGTTATATATATATTCTCAGTTACTCGGTCATGCTTGACTCTGCGACCCCATGGACTATATAGCCCAGGTCCTCTGTCCGCGGGGATTCTCCAGGCAAGAATATTGGAATGGGTTGCCATTCCCTGCTTCAGGAGGCCTTCCCGATGCAGGTGTTGAACCTGTGTCTCCTTCATTGGCAGGCAGATGCTTTACCCCTGAGCCACCCGAGAAGCCTATATATATATATATATACACACACATATATTCCTTTTTGCAGATTCTCTTCTCATATGGTTTATTACGGAATACAGAATATAGTTCCCTTTGCTATACAAAAGGTCCTTGTTTATCTACTTTATATACAGTAGTGTGCATCTTTTAATCTCAAACTCCTTATTTATCCCTCCCCTACTTTCCTTTTTGATAACCATACATTTGTTCCCGTGTCTGTGAATCTGTTTCCATTTTGTAAATAAATTCATTTGTATCATATTTTAGATTTCACATATAAGTGTTGTCATATATTTGTCTTTCTCTTTGACTTATCTTATGTAATATGATAATCTCCAGGTCCACAGATTTTGCTGCAAATGGCATCATTTCATCCTTTTTATGACCAAGTAATATTCCATTGCTATGTATGAGGAGAATACTGCTACCCCATTTTCCTGATGAGAACACTGAGGCACAGTGGCTGAGTGACTCCACCGACTGAACTGCCACCACTGATCCAGGGTCCACTCTGTCAGTCACAGAACCAGCTTCTCTCCTACTGAATCAGGCACCAGAGGCATCAGAAAAGCATGACAAGGTATTCTGGGTGCTGTGAAGGAAAACACGGATACAGAACCAGGAAATGAGGAGAGAAGAGATGTCGTACGTGAGATTGAATTTTCCAGGAAGGGCTCTCTGAACAGCGACATTTAAGCTGAGATGCAAAGGTTGAAAGGGATTTCATTCTTGTAACTAATACCTGCAAAGGTTTCATTTGAAAAATAAAATCTTGTATGTTGCTTTTAATTGTTATGTTACTGTTATTCCATTTTATTAGTCTCATTAATTTTTTTTTTCCAAAGAGGGAGCTAAGAGCTACTTTAGCTGAGGCGAGGCACACTCACGAAGCTCCTCTAACTCGGTGGGAATGGATGGGAGAGGGGCAGGCCCGGCCGTGCTAACCTGTACCAGAGGTCGAAAGTCTATTTTTGCCAGGCTACAGCCATGCCTGGCAAACCTTGTTTAATTTGGATCTCTGGGGTGTTTAAAAATTAATTGGTTTGGCTCTGGCTTTTTCTCCTTTCTTTGTTTGAGGACAAAATCTGCTGTAGGATTTAAAGTGGCCTGGTCAGCTGGGGAGCACGCTCTGCACACTGCAGGCTCCTCCCCTGGCCCCTGGACTCCATCACTGGGAAGTGAGAAGAAGCATCCCCTGGCCTCTGGTCTTGAGGGAGTATCAGGGTTTTCGTCTTCACATGGTGTGTACCCATCCCAGGGAGCCTTTCCCCCATGTCAAGAGCAGACCAGATGTCAAACCCAGGTGATGTCAAACCCAGGCCACCTGCGTTGCTGTCGGATTCTTTACCGTCTGAGCCACCAGGGAAGCCCAAGAGTACTGGAGTGGGTAGCCCATTGCCTCTCCAGGGGATCTTCCGACTCAGGAATGGAACTGGGGTCTCCTGCATTGCAGGCTGATTCTTCATCAGCTGAGCTACCAGGGAAGCCCACTAAAGGTGGCAGGTGAGGATAAAGGACAGGTGGGTGCCCCAGACCCAGGCTGCACTGGAGGAAAATGCACCTTGGGTGATATGGACTTTGAAAGTCAGTTTCGATGCATGACGGTTTCCTGCACACCTACAGTGTGCAAGGGGACCCAGAGGGCAAGCAGGCTTTGGACACTGCTAAGTTCTTTTACTGTAACCATGCAGTCAGCATGTACCAGTGTGCACCACGTGTGTGGAAGGCCAGAAAATAAAACAAGGTATTCTGGGTGCTGTGAAGGAAAACACGGATGCAGAACCAGGAAATGAGGAGAGAAGAGATGTCGCGTGAGATTGAATTTTCCAGGAAGGGCTCTCTGAACAGCGACATTTAAGCTGAGATGCAAAGGTTGAAAGGGATTTCATTCTTGTAACTAATACCTGCAAAGGTTTCATTTGAAAAATAAAATCTTGTATGTTGCTTTTAATTGTTATGTTACTGTTATTCCATTTTATTAGTCTCTTTAAATTTTTTTTTTCCAAAGAGGGAGCTAAGAGCTACTTTAGCTGAGGCGAGGCACACTCACGAAGCTCCTCTAACTCGGTGGGAATGGATGGGAGAGGGGCAGGCCCGGCCGTGCTAACCTGTACCAGAGGTCGAAAGTCTATTTTTGCCAGGCTACAGCCATGCCTGGCAAACCTTGTTTAATTTGGATCTCTGGGGTGTTTAAAAATTAATTGGTTTGGCTCTGGCTTTTTCTCCTTTCTTTGTTTGAGGACAAAATCTGCTGTAGGATTTAAAGTGGCCTGGTCAGCTGGGGAGCACGCTCTGCACACTGCGAAGGCTCCTCCCCCTGGCCCCCTGGACTCCATCACTGGGAAGTGAGAAGAAGCATCCCCTGGCCTCTGGTCTTGAGGGAGTATCAGGGTTTTCGTCTTCACATGGTGTGTACTCATCCCAGGGAGCCTTTCCCCCATGTCAAGAGCAGACCAGATGTCAAACCCAGGTGATGTCAAACCCAGGCCACCTGCGTTGCTGTCGGATTCTTTACCGTCTGAGCCACCAGGGAAGCCCAAGAGTACTGGAGTGGGTAGCCCATTGCCTCTCCAGGGGATCTTCCGACTCAGGAATGGAACTGGGGTCTCCTGCATTGCAGGCTGATTCTTCATCAGCTGAGCTACCAGGGAAGCCCACTAAAGGTGGCAGGTGAGGATAAAGGACAGGTGGGTGCCCCAGACCCAGGCTGCACTGGAGGAAAATGCACCTTGGGTGATATGGACTTTGAAAGTCAGTTTCGATGCATGACGGTTTCCTGCACACCTACAGTGTGCAAGGGGACCCAGAGGGCAAGCAGGCTTTGGACACTGCTAAGTTCTTTTCCTGTAACCATGCAGTCAGCATGTACCAGTGTGCACCACGTGTGTGGAAGGCCAGCCAGGTACTTTCTGCACCCTCTCCCTGGAGGAGCTCACTCAGCGGTAGGAATGCACGAGGCCCTGAGTGTCGTGGGAGCCATGTGCAGGGTGCTGTGCGAACCTGGTTGGGAGGGGAGAGGACCTGCAGCCAGGCAGGGCTTCCCCAGGAGGGGGCCCTGGAGTACAAGCAGGAGTGTGCCAGGAAAGGAGAGGCCACAGAGCACCCAGGTGGCGGCACCAGTATGTGCAAAAGCGTGGGCGTCAGAGGAAGGTGGTGGGCGAGGGCTGGGGGGGTTATAGGACAGACGAAGGGCGCCGCCAGGTCTCCTTTCTCCATTGGGCAGTGATGAGCACGCGCTTTGCACTGATAGGTCAAGATGATCACAACAGATCAGAGAGCAGTTCACCTTCCCGGAGCACCTCCTAGGTGCCAAGCTTCAGGCTAAGCCATTCTGTGCATTATATCATTGGAGTTTCACCACAATTCCCTTGTTAGGTCAGAAGCAGACTGTCCCATTTCATAGATGCATAAAGTGAGTCCAGGATGGTGCTGTCAGTCCTGCTTCAGCGAGTGAAGGGCAGAGTCAGGGCGAGAGAGGCCCTCAGGCTCATGTTGATCTGACCCTGATGGGCAACCTATCTGTGCGTATCCTCAGATGGGCCTCTCCTGGATCAGTACTCCTGTGGAGGCTGTTGATACATTTAAATGTGAAATTTAAACACCTGAATATGGAACAACTCTTACCTCTGGGGTGGAGAATGGAAACAATAAACAAACAGGCTTTCTGTTTTATTCATTGGAAGCTTGGTTTTAAAAGAGACTTAAGATTTTTATCTAGGTCATTACAGTGGCTGCCAATTTTGGCTGGATCCACAAAGCATTGGATTTTCAACCTTCCTAGAAATAGAAATGGATTCTTAGCTGTAGACTTTATAACTGGATATGACGACTTACCCTCCTTTCCCCATGGAGGAGAAACTGTGCTGAGGGGAAGGGAAAGGAAGTGTTTGTGGCTCCCAGGAGCTCCCATCCGGAGCCCCTCGAAAGCACCCTGCCTTTCAGCATGTGATTTATAGCTTGGGCTGAGTCATCAGTGAGCCCCAGGTGTGAAGGAACAAGCCAAGACAAAAAAAAATTGTGTTTTCTGATTGTACCTTTAAGGGTAGATGTAACTAAATTACATCAAGAAAAACTTCTGCTCTGTTTTTGACATATCATCAGTGATCTAAATCAGGGTATTGTTGCTTGAGAACAGGACCTACTTTTCTTACTGTACTGAGTTATTTATACAATACAGTCCCTGCACGACGAGAGGGTGTATTACACGTGGTTCTAATATATTGCACTTGCTTGCTTATTTCTACATCTATGAGTTGTTAAAAATCATCAGAAAGGCATGGAGGAATAAGAGGTTAACTGGCACTACCAAATCATGAATTTGGGCTGACTCTAGAAGATAGTGCCGTAAAACTGATTGATTGATTTCAGTGGAAAAGAAAAAAAGCAGCTAAGCCGATTGACCGGTCTTCTGTGTTCAAATGGCAATGTAGACATCGTTTCTGTCATTTGTGTCCTGGTTAATATAATATCGTCTGTTGGCCCAAGAATGTTAGGGGTGAAAAGATGCTTCTCAGCTAAATTTTTCTTTTCACTTGGGTCCAGTCTTGAACGTCTTCTCTCATACAGAGGAAGAACAGGTACGGTGGGCAGGAGTTCGTTGGGAAGGCACCAGGAAAACGAGTCTGCCTTCCATGGGGACAGACCCATAACTCCTGTGGAGGCTGTTGATACATTTAAATGTGAAATTTAAACACCTGAATATGGAACAACTCTTACCTCTGGGGTGGAGAATGGAAACAATAAACAAACAGGCTTTCTGTTTTATTCATTGGAAGCTTGGTTTTAAAAGAGACTTAAGATTTTTATCTAGGTCATTACAGTGGCTGCCAATTTTGGCTGGATCCACAAAGCATTGGATTTTCAACCTTCCTAGAAATAGAAATGGATTCTTAGCTGTAGACTTTATAACTGGATATGACGACTTACCCTCCTTTCCCCATGGAGGAGAAACGGTGCTGGGGGGAAGGGAAAGGAAGTGTTTGTGGCTCCCAGGAGCTCCCATCCGGAGCCCTCGAAAGCACCCTGCCTTTCAGCATGTGATTTTTAGCTTGGGCTGAGTCATCAGTGAGCCCCAGGTGTGAAGGAACAAGCCAAGACAAAAAAAAATTGTGTTTTCTGATTGTACCTTTAAGGGTAGATGTAACTAAATTACATCAAGAAAAACTTCTGCTCTGTTTTTGACATATCATCAGTGATCTAAATCAGGGTATTGTTGCTTGAGAACAGGACCTACTTTTCTTACTGTACTGAGTTATTTATACAATACAGTCCCTGCACGACGAGAGGGTGTATTACACGTGGTTCTAATATATTGCACTTGCTTGCTTATTTCTACATCTATGAGTTGTTAAAAATCATCAGAAAGGCATGGAGGAATAAGAGGTTAACTGGCACTACCAAATCATGAATTTGGGCTGACTCTAGAAGATAGTGCCGTAAAACTGATTGATTGATTTCAGTGGAAAAGAAAAAAAGCAGCTAAGCCGATTGACCGGTCTTCTGTGTTCAAATGGCAATGTAGACATCGTTTCTGTCATTTGTGTCCTGGTTAATATAATATCGTCTGTTGGCCCAAGAATGTTAGGGGTGAAAAGATGCTTCTCAGCTAAATTTTTCTTTTCACTTGGGTCCAGTCTTGAACGTCTTCTCTCATACAGAGGAAGAACAGGTACGGTGGGCAGGAGTTCGTTGGGAAGGCACCAGGAAAAACGAGTCTGCCTTCCAGGTGGCAGTCACTTGCCTCTGCGGCCACTTGCAATGCGAGGGTGGGAGGTGTCCTATAACCTTGCCTCATCTCCAGCACTGGACACTGTCTAGCTTTCTCATTTCTGTGCGGCTCATAGCTGCCAGTGGATGTCTTCTTACTTGAATTTCTATTTCTCTGATTACCCACAACTTTGAGCATCTCTCTGCCCCTCTCTCCTTGGCTGTACGGCATGTAGGATCTTAATTCCCCAGTGAGGGATCAAACCTGTGCCTCCTTCAGGGAAAGCGTGGAATCATAACCACTGGATGGCTGCCAGGGAAGCCCCAGTGAGCTCCCTTTCATACAAACAGCGATTCCATAGAGATGGATCCTCCTTCTTTTTTAGGATTCACGCATGAAATGACCACAGAATTTCAAAATTTGAGGAATTTAGGTCCTAAACAATCCCATTGGAAGAAGGGGCTAAGGATGTGCTATCAGCTAAAGCCATCCCCAAGAATCCTTTGTGACCAGCCCTGGAGGCCTATGCCTAAAGGCTTCTTGGGCCATGTGATGGGTCGGAGACTACGGGCTTAGATCTGCAGGAAGCCATTACCGCCCGTCAAGATGCAGAACAAGCTGAGGAGGGGGCTTCCGGGCATCATAAAGATGCAGCCACCAATAGGATCCCTGGGGCCAAAGCAGGGAGGGATGCAGAAGGACTGGGTAAGAAGACGTACCTAGATTCTCCGTCCCCCATCGTCCTGCCTCCTGCCAACACCTCTCACTGACGGTGACCAATCAGAAATCAGAGAGGAAGGAGGCTCCTCCCCCCAGGACACAGATGATCAACCCGTGACCCACCAAAAGGTATGGAGGTGGAAGGGCACACGCGGAGAGAAATCCTCACGAATGTTAGCGGTGATCATTTCTGTGTATTGTCCTGTACGTAGTAGGTGACCAAGACATGCTGGCTTTCCAGGGATGCTGCGCAGCCGCTGATGAATCCGAGTTCAAGATCTCCCCAGATGTCTGTTGGTGTGATTTCTCAGCAGTTTTGACAACATCTGATTGTTTACCAGTGGAATATCTCAAGCCAGGACAAGCTTCCCCGGGTTAAATTGAAAGTGAAATCACAAAGCAGAGGCAGTACTGAAGAGAGCGTCTGAGCAGCAGTGGGAGGAGGACCCACAGACGAAGAGTAAGGCGCATCGAAAGTTGCCAGATCGGGCTTCCCCTGGTGGTCCAGCGGGTAAGGACACTGCCTTGCAGTGCAAGGGGCGCCGGTTCAATCACTGGCCTAGGAAGATCCCACGTGCCGCAGAGCGGCTGGACTGATGTGTCCAATTGCCGAACCAGAGCTCTGGCGCGCGTGCTCCCAGAGCCGGCGCTCTGTGACGACAGACGCCACCGCGATGGGAGGCCCACAGGAGCCAAAGAACAAGGACGGATGAAAATAGAGAAATGAAAGACCAATAGAAGTGGCCTGCCCATCCCCCTCCCTCCACCCCCCCCCCCAAAAAAAAAAAGCTGCCCGATCTATGCGGTCTAAGAGTGAGAACAAGCTTGCTGGAAATTAAATATGAAATGGGTAATTATGTAGTAATGAGATTGAGGACATAACAAAGGACATTGCCATTTAAACCATCACATCTCAACAGTGTAATGAACAGGAAAAACCTTCCAGCTTTGTAATTATAATCATCGTTGCCATAACAACTTAGTATCTCTTTGTGAGCAGCTATCTCGAGAGGATATTTTTAGCAATGACTGTGCTTGAACGTGTTTTTTTTTTTTTTGATATAGCAGATAATTTTTCAAATTACTGATCTTAAAAAAAAACCCTCCATTTTCGTTCTGAGTGTAAACGTCTCAGGGATAATTAGGGAAATGAGCAGGTGTGAAAGTTCGTTATGAAAAATGCTATAAAAGTATTGATGTCTTGACAACATTTGTTTCAACAGAATGTTCTCTGGGCCTGTACACTCTATTGTTCCTTGTCAAGCGGCTTAACATAAATCTTCTCAGTGGGGCTCATAAATATTTGAAAAATTATTAGCTCTGTAAGGTGTTTGAGGATTATTTGACAAGTATGGATTTATGTCGTGGGACAGAAATGGGCTTAGCAGAATCCTGAGTCTAAGCAATGAATGAAGGAATAAGTGCTGGCTTACCTTGCTTAACAGAAATACATATAATAGATTCCCAATCAAAGCAAACAATGAGCTGACCTAAAAGCAATAAAACAAAGCAAGTATCAGTCGAAGAACTCAGAGACCAGAAGTGATTCTAAGCCACCATTTTGGTTTCTAAATTTGCTCCAGATCTTCCAACCAGCTGGATGGGTTGCCTTTATACCTTGACAAGTATCCAAGATAAGTTAGCAGGTTGCCGAGCTCTGCTTATGAAAGTGTTCTACCTCGGATTGAGACTTACACCCAGGACCCAGACCTGATCAATCCCTGCTTGGGACTTAAACCCATGTGGCTAGGACTCAATCGAGCCAAAGCCCTGCCCGGAACTTGAACCCACGTGGCTGAGGCTTAACTCCCAGCCAAAACTCTGCTTGAGTTTGGAACCCACGTGGCGGGGGTTTAGACATGATCAAACCCTACTTGAGACTTAAACCCACGTTGCTAGGACTCAATCCAGCCAAATCCCAGTCTGGGACTTGAACCCACATGGTCGGGACTTAATCCAGCCAAAACACTAGTTTTGAGCAATCTTTGAATTAAAATCACTCACCCAACATATGGACCCACTGAGGCTCAGGTTCTTTGTGTCTCAACGCAGAAGGAATTCAGCGAGAGGCAGAGTGATAGGCAAGAAGTGGATTTATTAGGATAAGAGACTTGTAAGAGGTGCAAGCGGGCAGGCGGGAAAGTTAAGCTGTTCGCATTGGGTGGGCAGCAATATATTTATATGCGAGGGTAGAAGACTGCTTTCTTCAAGTAGAGGTAGATGCAGATGTAAGGCAAACATCATTAGCCCCTCCTTTGGTAGCTCTTCTTTCGTTAGCTGTTTATACTTAGTCAAGCCTGCTGTATTGAATAAGGAGCAGCTTTCTTGAGTTATCATTAACTTACTGGCCTCCGAACTTTTCTTAGGTTTTACCTTTCTACCTACAATTCCCTACTAGGCCAAACTATACCTATTAAGCGGCTTAACATAAATCTTCTCAGTGGGGCTCATAAATATTTGAAAAATTATTAGCTCTGTAAGGTGTTTGAGGATTATTTGACAAGTATGGATTTATGTCGTGGGACAGAAATGGGCTTAGCAGAATCCTGAGTCTAAGCAATGAATGAAGGAATGAATAAGTGCTGGCTTACCTTGCTTAACAGAAATACATATAATAGATTCCCAATCAAAGCAAACAATGAGCTGACCTAAAAGCAATAAAACAAAGCAAGTATCAGTCGAAGAACTCAGAGACCAGAAGTGATTCTAAGCCACCATTTTGGTTTCTAAATTTGCTCCAGATCTTCCAACCAGCTGGATGGGTTGCCTTTATACCTTGACAAGTATCCAAGATAAGTTAGCAGGTTGCCGAGCTCTGCTTATGAAAGTGTTCTACCTCGGATTGAGACTTACACCCAGGACCCAGACCTGATCAATCCCTGCTTGGGACTTAAACCCATGTGGCTAGGACTCAATCGAGCCAAAGCCCTGCCCGGAACTTGAACCCACGTGGCTGAGGCTTAACTCCCAGCCAAAACTCTGCTTGAGTTTGGAACCCACGTGGCGGGGTTCAGACATGATCAAACCCTACTTGAGACTTAAACCCACGTTGCTAGGACTCAATCCAGCCAAATCCCAGTCTGGGACTTGAACCCACATGGTCGGGACTTAATCCAGCCAAAACACTAGTTTTGAGCAATCTTTGAATTAAAATCACTCACCCAACATATGGACCCACTGAGGCTCAGGTTCTTTGTGTCTCAACGCAGAAGGAATTCAGCGAGAGGCAGAGTGATAGGCAAGAAGTGGATTTATTAGGATAAGAGACTTGTAAGAGGTGCAAGCGGGCAGGCGGGAAAGTTAAGCTGTTCGCATTGGGTGGGCAGCAATATATTTATATGCGAGGGTAGAAGACTGCTTTCTTCAAGTAGAGGTAGATGCAGATGTAAGGCAAACATCATTAGCCCCTCCTTTGGTAGCTCTTCTTTCGTTAGCTGTTTATACTTAGTCAAGCCTGCTGTATTGAATAAGGAGCAGCTTTCTTGAGTTATCATTAACTTACTGGCCTCCGAACTTTTCTTAGGTTTTACCTTTCTACCTACAATTCCCTACTAGGACTTTATAACTACTTAGCTATTCTATTCTGTCCCTATCACTTACACTATTGGGAGATGATAATAGCCCGTTGTTAGGGTCTTAGGCTTAAGTTAAATAAATACTTTATTAGATTGAGAGCAAAAAGGTCTCAGAAAGGAGTTCTCTTTGCCAGTGCCGTGAAAGGCCCTCAAACAAGATTAGCCATGCAACAATGACTTATTGAGCATTATCTGTCTTTCTTGTACTCTACTGTGTCTGTGGAGGATGTAAAAGTAGCAGATTTTGGTAATCATGAATTTATATAGAGTTTATAGACACTGTGCAAGGGGAATGAAGAGTGCGTCCTGTCTTTGTTGCCGGTGGGCAGGCTGGGTGAGCTGAGTTTGGACGAGTATGTGAGCCTGAGTCTTATATCGAGGGGTTGGATTTACACGAGATGGGTCAGCCCTCTGGGCTCTTCAGTAGGAGAGCAACATTACAGACGGGTGTTTCAGGGAGAAAATTGGTAGCTTCCCATGTGAGGTGAACAGCAAGTCACAGAGACCCGAAGCAGGAGCACCTGCTAAGCAAGAGCTCCAGTCGTCTGGCATGGGGTGCTGAACAACGGACCAGGATACTGCCAGCGGGAACAGAGAAAGAGTGAAGTAAAGAATACATGCTGCAAGAAGCAACAGGACTTGGAGATGCGTCAGCTGTCTTAGAACGTAAAGCATGAATGGGGCGACGTCTTCATCTGGGAACAGAAGAAGGAGGAGTCCTCTTGGGCAGCCAGGCTGGGGTTGAGAAGCAGGTTGAGACCTGGTGAATGAGAGAAGGAGAGCAGCTTGGTCAGCCCCTCATCCCAACCTGATGATCTCTGGCTGTGCCTTGCAAATTTCCAGGTGAGCAGCCCTAGAGGAGGAGACCCAGAGGGAGACAGAGGGGGCTCCGGGAGCCCCACAGGGGGCTGCTGCATGCTGGGAGAACTGGCATCAGTGCTGGGAGAACTGGCATCCGTGCCAGCTCTTGGTCTATTTGTTCTGCTTGCTTTAATTACGTGACTCTCCATGGAAAACAAACAAGCAAGCAGTAATACAGAGAACCGTGATTAGTGGGATTCATTTCCTGATTTGGGGGATGTGCTGAGGATCGTGTTTGAGTGGGACGTTCTCTGGTAGTTTACCAGATACCAGAGTTCCGTGAGTTGCTCAGTTGTGTCCAACTCTCTGTGATCCCAGGGACAGCAGCCACCAGACTCGTCCGTCCCTGGGACTTCCCAGGCGAGAAGGCTGGAGTGGGTTACCCAGTCCTCTTCCAGGGGATCTTCCCAATCCAGAGGTGGAAGGGATCATATCCTGGCCTGGTGCATTGCATGCGGCGTCTTTACCAACTCAGATCTTTCCCTGGTGGCTCAGATGCCAGAGCAGTGTATGTTATGTTACCTAAGAGGTGCCAGGAAAGTAATGTGTTTTCAGAACCTATGGGTTTGGGGCTGTCGAGACGCAGAGTGCCTGTCTTTAGCTGTTGGACCAAGGCAGGAGAGCAGAGTTTAATCTGACTGCCAGTAGTTTGCTTTGCGTCCTCGGGTGAGTCTTGGTCTCCGTCTCCTCCTCTGTAAAGTGGGAGGGAGACAGTCTCAAGTTTTCGCTGTAGAATCACATGAGGAGCTGCTAGCCGTGGCCGCATCCAATCCCACCGCCAGAAGGTCCTGTGAGTCGGGTTGGGCTGGGTGCTTGTATATGTAGCTAGTTCTGAGGTCTTTGCTGGAGGATTCCAGGGGGTCCTCTCGCCTGTGCTTTGTATAGCCTGTTGGAACTTCTGAGTGTGTTACTTGCTGGTTTTTTGCCACTGAAGCCCCGTGTGGACTTATTTGTTGTCTGAGTGCCTGGCTATCAATAAAACAGCCTCTTGAGTGATCCCAGGGGATGCATCCTCGAGGAGGGCGGGCAAGCATCCAGAGAGGGGTCATGGACTGGCCCAGCCCAGGCCAGCTTGGAGAGAGGAGGGAGGGGAAGGAGGCCTTCTTCTTTTCTAACTCTGGAGACCTATGGTTGCTCTGAGGTATGTTCAGACTGTCCTTAGGGGGTGGAGGCAAGGGCGGGGGCGGGGAGGGTTGGCAACCAGGTCCAGGACTCCTTGGAGACTGGGCGGGGACCACCTTAGCTTGCCCCTATGCCCCAACCCTCCCCCTCCTCCTCTGCCTTGTCACTGGGCTTTGGCTTAGGCCTGGGAGCCCAGAAGGCCTGCCCTGGAGGGTGGCCTGGTTATCCATCTGTGCGGGGGCAAAGAGAGAAAGCGAGGTGGTAAAGGAGGGGGGCTAGAGGCAGAGGAGGCCCGAGTCTTCCCACTGTGTGGGCTCAGAAGTGTGGCTCCAGGGAAGCGAGCCTGCCTGGGGGCCCAGACTCAGCTCCCTGGAAGGTTCGGGTCCATGGGGACCGGCCGGGGAGAGACCAGCCACGGGCTGAGGGTCAGGCTGTCCCTGAGCTCAGCAGGAAAAGCTCCCAGAGACATTTCTACCTGGATCAGTCAGGTTACCCGGCAAAGCAGCCTCGGCTGTTTTCTTGACTGAGATCACCACCTTAAGAGCGGGGGGTCACTCTGGGTTATGAGTGGGCCCATCCAAACACAGGAACCCTCAAGTAGAGAATTTTCTCAGCTGAGAAGAGGGACGATGTGGCAGAGGGAGCGATATGAAGCCACGGGGGGATGCAGCCTGCCAGCGCTGGCCCTGAGACGCGGGGCCCACACGCGAGCCCCCGAGAGGCGGCTGGGGCTCCTCACGGACGGTAGGAGACGGACACGGGCAGCTCCCGAGTGAAGGCCAGCCAGGCTGATGGCCGGCCAACGAACCGGACCTCAGGCCACCCCCTCTGGTCAGTGACCTCAGCTAACACCCAAGTGAGCCTGGAAGATTCCTCCCTGGAGGCCCCACCAAAGAATGCAGCTTGAGAACCGCAGCCTGGATGTTAGCCTGGTGACACCCATTCGAGACGTCTAACCTGCAGACCCGTCCCATGATAAGTCTGTGCGGCTTTAAACCACTGAGCTTGTAGCAATTTGGTATCACAGCAAAGGCAGCCAGCGCAGGCCCTAGTTCACCAACACCTGAGCCTGAAGGACAAACATACAGTGTTTTGAGGGCAGAGGGTACGTTTTCAAAAGGGAGTGAGCGCCCTAGGTCTTCCCTGGTCGCCCGGTCAGTGAAGACTCCACCTGCAGTGCAGGAAACCTGGGTCAGCAACGTCCCCTGGAGAAGGACACGGCCACCTACTCCAGTACCGTTGCCTGGGAAATCCCATGGACAGAGGAGCCTGGGGGGCGACAGTCCACGGGGCAGCAGGAGGTGCACGTGACTTAGTGACTAGCCCACCACCACCAGGGCGCTCCCTGCCTGACTGGAGAGCCCCAGGAGGGAACCTGCCCACACAACTACTTGAATGTGCCCCGTGACGCCCAGGACGGCAGCCCCAGGAGGACGACTTCTCTCCCGCCCAACAAACTCACTTCTCAAAGAGGAGCAGGGGTCTTCCAGGAAAGCTGGGCTCTGCCCTCATGAACGTTACCCCAGGGAGCCCTGGGGACCCGGGTGCCTCATTCACAGTGCCTGAAATAGGATCACAGTCAGGTTGAGGGAAAGGTTTGTCTGGGCAGCAGGGAACCGTGTCTGGTGTGGAACCAGGGACCTGGCAGGTATCAGGAGGCTACGCTTAGGGTTCTAAAAATTTGCTTTAGGATCTTGGGCAACAGTGGGCACGGTTCCCCAACCTGGAAGGCGGCTGGAGCTCCTTCTGGATGGACTCCTCGGAGGCTCTGGAGAAGCAGGCGCCCAGCACTGGCCGGCTTCAGGGGTGCGGGGAAGAGGGGAGGCTTGGAGACAACTGAGGGATCGATAGTGAATGAGGGCCGGCCACCGCGGGGTCGGCGGGAAAGGGAGGGACGCGGGAAGGGCGGGACCGCCCCCCTGCGCCCGCCCCGCGCCTCGGCGGCGCGCCCCTGCCCGCCCGGCCCGGCCCAGCCCAGCCCGGCCCAGCCCAACCCGGCGGGCGGGTCGCACGCGCCGCCGGCCAGCCGCCTCCGCGCCCCGTGCTGTGCGCCCGGCGCCCCTGCCCCGCGCCGCCGTCCGCGCCCGCCGCCCGCCCGGCGCTCCCGGCCACCGAGACCCTGCCCGGGGCGCGGGCCGGAGCGGGCATGGCCCGCCGCGGGGGCGCCGCGCTGGCGCTGGCCCTCGCGTTCCTGGCCGTGGCCTTGGCCGGGGTCCGGGCCCAGGGTGCAGCCGTCGAGGACCCAGACTACGCCGTGCAGGAGCTATGGAGCCGGGAGCCGCACGATGCGCGCCCGGAGCCGGATCCCGAGCCCTTCTCGCCGTCGCTGCCCGCGGGGCCCCGGGCGGAGGAGCGGGAGCCGCGCCCACCCGAGCCCAGGCTGCCCAAGAAGGGGGGCAAGCCCAAGAAAGCTCCCAAGAGGGAGAAGTTGGCTCCGGAGGCGCCTCTAACAGGTAAGAAACTTTCTGCGCTGGGCGTCCCGAGGGGGCGCCCGAGGCTGTGCGCCTGTCCCGGCGGTGGCCCGCCCGGCCTGGGGCGGCAGCGGGCTGCCCTGTCGGTGTGTCTGGGGTGAGAGGGCCCGCTGAGCTGCCCCGTCGCTACCCCCGCCTACCTAGGCACTGAGCGGCGCATCCCGCGGCTCCTCCCAGCGCCCCAGAACTTAAACCGGACCGGCACTCCCTTCTGAGCTGTCTGGGAAGCTGGTCTCTCAGGGCCAAGTCTGAGATTTACTGGGCGGAGGACCTTCCTGCTGGACATTTCTCCTACTTTTTCAGTCTTCTTTCAGTCTTCTTTCACGAGAATGAATCTCCGATGTGGCCATGCGACCCGTAGGTCTGTTTTAGCTCAGTGACCTTCTGGGGAGAGCTCAGTGGGTGGGAGGAGGGGGGGACCTTCCCCAACCAGAATCCCTCTCAGCTCCCTCCGTCCTGTTTTCTGTGGGTCCCTTGAATCCTCTGCCCACTAAGGGCAGAGGCTGTGCTGGGAGCCTAGGGCTGCAGCCTGCCGGCTGTGATGGCGCGCAGGACTGCAGGAAGCCTGCGGCCCCTCCCAGACAGCCGCCTCTCCCAGGTTCTCAAATGCATGCCCTGGGTCTGCCTGCCCAGTCTTGGGGAAATCACTTCCATTCAGCTTCTTTCACTCTGTGTGAATGGAGAACTTTCTCTTAATTGTCCTACATGTTCTTTGCTCACATTGCAAAGCACTGTCCTTGAGAACTGGGGTTCAGCTCGGCCGCCGGCCCCCCCCCGCCCGGCCCCCTCCCGGCCACCGAGACCCTGCCCGGGGCGCGGGCCGGAGCGGGCATGGCCCGCCGCGGGGGCGCCGCGCTGGCGCTGGCCCTCGCGTTCCTGGCCGTGGCCTTGGCCGGGGTCCGGGCCCAGGGTGCAGCCGTCGAGGACCCAGACTACGCCGTGCAGGAGCTATGGAGCCGGGAGCCGCACGATGCGCGCCCGGAGCCGGATCCCGAGCCCTTCTCGCCGTCGCTGCCCGCGGGGCCCCGGGCGGAGGAGCGGGAGCCGCGCCCACCCGAGCCCAGGCTGCCCAAGAAGGGGGGCAAGCCCAAGAAAGCTCCCAAGAGGGAGAAGTTGGCTCCGGAGGCGCCTCTAACAGGTAAGAAACTTTCTGCGCTGGGCGTCCCGAGGGGGCGCCCGAGGCTGTGCGCCTGTCCCGGCGGTGGCCCGCCCGGCCTGGGGCGGCAGCGGGCTGCCCTGTCGGTGTGTCTGGGGTGAGAGGGCCCGCTGAGCTGCCCCGTCGCTACCCCCGCCTACCTAGGCACTGAGCGGCGCATCCCGCGGCTCCTCCCAGCGCCCCAGAACTTAAACCGGACCGGCACTCCCTTCTGAGCTGTCTGGGAAGCTGGTCTCTCAGGGCCAAGTCTGAGATTTACTGGGCGGAGGACCTTCCTGCTGGACATTTCTCCTACTTTTTCAGTCTTCTTTCAGTCTTCTTTCACGAGAATGAATCTCCGATGTGGCCATGCGACCCGTAGGTCTGTTTTAGCTCAGTGACCTTCTGGGGAGAGCTCAGTGGGTGGGAGGAGGGGGGGACCTTCCCCAACCAGAATCCCTCTCAGCTCCCTCCGTCCTGTTTTCTGTGGGTCCCTTGAATCCTCTGCCCACTAAGGGCAGAGGCTGTGCTGGGAGCCTAGGGCTGCAGCCTGCCGGCTGTGATGGCGCGCAGGACTGCAGGAAGCCTGCGGCCCCTCCCAGACAGCCGCCTCTCCCAGGTTCTCAAATGCATGCCCTGGGTCTGCCTGCCCAGTCTTGGGGAAATCACTTCCATTCAGCTTCTTTCACTCTGTGTGAATGGAGAACTTTCTCTTAATTGTCCTACATGTTCTTTGCTCACATTGCAAAGCACCGCGGTCCTTAGATTTCCGAACTGAGGGCAGGATGGTGGCCAAGCTCTCCCACCTTCCTGGAAAGGGGATTCATGCCAGGGGTAGTGCCATTCCGCAGCTCCTGGCTTGAGAGACATCACCTTTGTTTGGCTAAACTCTTCACAGAAGACAGCAGCGGGGCTGTGAAAGAGTAGAGACGGGGACCCAGAGCTCCCAAGTGTGGGTCCCTCTCCGCAGCTCCTTTGTGTCTACCTGGAGAGGGAGGTCCTGCCGTATTTGAGTTTGTGGGCGACTGTAACTCTGCAGGCAGTTCTGTGAGTTGGGTCACCCAGAACAGAACCGGTGTTCCCCATATTTTGTAGGGAATTATGCGTATTAAGATTTGTAGAAACCATCCTGGTTTTTGTAATAGAAGTGGGAAAAGACACTCGGATTTGTGGATGATCCACTGTGGCTCTGTTAGGAGATGTGTGGATGAACATCTAATTTATTTCTTTTCAGGGGCTCTGAGGAGTGGGCATTCTTGTTGCTTTACAGATGAGGAAGCTGAGGCACTGACCGCGGAAGCAGCCTGCCCAGGGCCACTCGCTGGCGTGGCAGATTCGAAAGCCCTTCTCTTGTGCCTTTGGCTCAAGGCCTCTTTGATAGTGTGAATCAAGCTGGCATGTGGTTTTGTTTTTTAGTACCTGCTATGTCGTTTGTGCAGCACTGGCCATGAGGGGTTAAGGGGGTGGGAGACACATTTGTTAGGGTCTGGTGTGTACTGGGGGGTGGCCAGGGGGCATGGGGCTGCCCCAGACGAGACTGAGAGTTGGAGGACTGCACTTCACACCCAGGTCTGGGGCTCAGCACTCAGCTTCCTGGAGCTCAGCATCTTCGTCCACCTGTGGCGGCTGCTTCGCTTCACTTTGTCACTTGTTTGATGAGCTGTTCAACAAAAGCTCGTCGTGTGTCAGCTCTTGGTTGTGCTGGTCCTCTGTGGGCTGTTGGTTATTTAGCCGGTTGCTACCAGGAACCTGCTCAGCATCAGATGCTGGGTGAGGTCCTGGGGACAGGAGAGCAAGGCAGCCCCCGCCCCAGCCTCCTGGAGCATACGGAGTTGGACGGTCAGAGAAGGTAGTTACAGGTGCGTCGCTGATTCCCCAGACTGAAACCAGATGCCTGGAAACGCCGCAGACTCAGCCTCCAGGCCTGCTGCCCTCTCACGGCATGTTTCAAAAACAGTTGGGGCTTTGTCGAAGCCCCAGCTCTGACAAACCAAGTGTGACTGACCTTGATGACATACTTTGAGCGCCAGTTTTCCCCGCCCTGAGTTTTTTCCCGTGACCGGTAGAACCCTCTACCCTAAACCGGATGTCGGACAGTTTGATTAAGAACGCCTTTGCTTAGGGCAATCAGTGATAGTTTTGTGCAGTGAAATTTCAGTAAGAGGAAATGATTTTGCCTCCTTTAAGGGGCGGCTTGATATATGTACTGCTCTTTCCCTGATGGTAAAGAAGCTGCCGGCAGCGCAGCAGTTGCAGGCTGGATCCCCAGTTGGGGAAGAGCCCCTGGAGAAGGAAATGGCAGCCCACTCCAGTGCTCTTGCCTGGGAAATCCCATGGACAGAGGAGCCTGGCGGGCTACAGTCCCTGGGATTGCAAAGAGCTGGACAGGACTTAGTGATTAAACAACAACAAACATGATATAATAGAAGCATTCATCTCTGTGTTGGACCATTTCATAAGCAGATTGAGATCGTATTTTAGGAAGATGTTTTTAACATCTTAGGGTCCTTAGCAGGAATGTGTATTGTGAGCCTCTGGACTGAGTGGGTGGTGCCTGCTCCGTGCCAGGCACTGTGTAGGCACTCAGTGGGGAGAGAGGGCTAGAGTTAGAGAAGAAGAAGATGTCAGAGCGGATATAACTACTCACTGAAAATTCTGTCATGTGGTATGTCTTTGTCACTTGTTTGATGAGCTGTTCAACAAAAGCTCGTCGTGTGTCAGCTCTTGGTTGTGCTGGTCCTCTGTGGGCTGTTGGTTATTTAGCCGGTTGCTACCAGGAACCTGCTCAGCATCAGATGCTGGGTGAGGTCCTGGGGACAGGAGAGCAAGGCAGCCCCCGCCCCAGCCTCCTGGAGCATACGGAGTTGGACGGTCAGAGAAGGTAGTTACAGGTGCGTCGCTGATTCCCCAGACTGAAACCAGATGCCTGGAAACGCCGCAGACTCAGCCTCCAGGCCTGCTGCCCTCTCACGGCATGTTTCAAAAACAGTTGGGGCTTTGTCGAAGCCCCAGCTCTGACAAACCAAGTGTGACTGACCTTGATGACATACTTTGAGCGCCAGTTTTCCCCGCCCTGAGTTTTTGCCCTTGACCGGTAGAACCCTCTACCCTAAACCGGATGTCGGAGAGTTTGATTAAGAACGCCTTTGCTTAGGGCAATCAGTGATAGTTTTGTGCAGTGAAATTTCAGTAAGAGGAAATGATTTTGCCTCCTTTAAGGGGCGGCTTGATATATGTACTGCTCTTTCCCTGATGGTAAAGAAGCTGCCGGCAGCGCAGCAGTTGCAGGCTGGATCCCCAGTTGGGGAAGAGCCCCTGGAGAAGGAAATGGCAGCCCACTCCAGTGCTCTTGCCTGGGAAATCCCATGGACAGAGGAGCCTGGCGGGCTACAGTCCCTGGGATTGCAAAGAGCTGGACAGGACTTAGTGATTAAACAACAACAAACATGATATAATAGAAGCATTCATCTCTGTGTTGGACCATTTCATAAGCAGATTGAGATCGTATTTTAGGAAGATGTTTTTAACATCTTAGGGTCCTTAGCAGGAATGTGTATTGTGAGCCTCTGGACTGAGTGGGTGGTGCCTGCTCCGTGCCAGGCACTGTGTAGGCACTCAGTGGGGAGAGAGGGGCTAGAGTTAGAGAAGAAGAAGATGTCAGAGCGGATATAACTACTCACTGAAAATTCTGTCATGTGGTATGTCTTTGCAGATGATAAAATATTTTCCACATAACCCATATCTTACATAAAGGCTGGGCTTGGGAGAAGATGGGAGCCAGATGGTGTGTGTGTCAGGGTCTAGGAGGGAGTTTTGTCTGAATCCAGTTAAGGTTTATTTAAGGGGCCAAGGGCATTGGAGTTTCAATCTTGACGTGAGTTTGGCTCTGACTCTTGGCTGTTTTCTTCATGCCACAGGTGGCGCTAGTGGTAACGAACCCACCTGCCAAGGCAGGAAACATAAGAGACGCAGGTTCGATCCCTGGGTTGGGAAGATCCCCTGGAGAAGGAAATGGCAACCCACTCCAGTATTCTTGACTGGAGAATCCCATGGACAGAGGAGCCTGGCGGGCTACAGTCCATGGGGTCATAAAGAGTGGGACATGACTGAAACGACTTAGCACACGTGCATAGAAATGTGCAGTGGATGTCATGGACTGATAGTGTCCTGGAAGTGGCTTGGATAGCAGAGCCCTTTGGTTAATTGAGAGCATTGTGCTTTTCCATGAGTGGCTGGTGGATTCTGGAGTACAGCCCTTATATACTGAATAGAGCAGAATCTTAAAATTTTAAGGTTTTATTTGAAATCAAGTATAGACATGCAGGAAATTGTAAAAAATAGAGCAGAGAGGTCCTATGTACCCTTCTCCCCGCCTCCCTCAGTGATGACATCTTTTGGAACTGCAGTACAGAATTTCTCTACCTTGGGAGGATTGACATCCTGGGGCCGTGTGTGTGTCTGTGTGTGTGTGTCTGTGTGTGTGTGTGTGTGTGTGTGTGTGTGTGTATTGAGGGGAAGCTGTCTTGTGCATTGTAGGAGGTTTAGCAGCATCCCTGGCCTTCACCCACTGATGCTAGGAGCAACCTCTTCCGAATTGTGACAACCCAGAATCTCTCTAGACATTGTCACATGTGACCAGTGGGCTAAGAATCACTCCTATATATAGTGTCAAAACAGTAAGAAGACATTGGGGCAATACTTTTACTTTGAGATTACATTCCCTAGTTGTTGCATGCACTCTTGTGTGTACATGTGTGTGTGTATGTGTGTAGTTCTGCATTATCTCACATCTATAGATTCATGAACCCACCACCCCATCAGGATACAGAACTGTGGAATCCTTGTCTGTGGTTGAGTGGAACTCCATCTCATACAGTTTCTGAAGCCCTCGTTGTGAACATCAGTCAATCCTAGAATTTTAGATCGTTAAGGAGCCTCAGTGTTCATTGCATGCAAGTTCTTACGCAGTGCAAGATTCTGCCAGTGGGCTGCTTGGTGTTAAGAAGACAGTTTTGGTGATGCTAGCTTTAGTACTTCACAAAGAAGGTAGGCAGTCTCCCTGTGGGGAATGGTGGCAAAATTGGGCAGAAGGCAGGATGCTTGCATAGAACAAAGAACAAAGAAGAAGAAAATAGAAAATATCTGGTTGGCTGGGGTGACACAGTCAGCTTTGTTTGGGGTGAGAAGACCCCGTGTTGACCTGGCATTTGAGAATTAGCTGACGTTCTGGTCAAGAGGAGGTTGTTAGGGACAGGAAGCTTATCTAAGTTTGACTTCCTAATGTGGCACCATGGGCAAAAGCTACTCCAACTTGGGCTTGGACATTTACTTCAACACCAGTCTTGGCTCCCACGTTTCCCCTGATGGGCACTCACCACCTTAAGAGGCTGCCTGTTCATTGGATAAATAGTACTGATTCCTAGAATGTTCTTCCTCTCAAGGACCCGGCAAGTTGCTTCTCTCTAGTTTCGTGTATTCAACTGTTTCTCACCAAATTCAATATTTTCTAGGTCCCTGCAGTTGAAGGTCCAAAGAGTGAGTCTTTGGGCCCAGCTTTCATCATCCCTGGGTGAAGAGTGAGATGCAGGACCGCAATCTGGGCATGCGAGTGAACGTGGGGTCTGCTTTCCCTGTCATCTCCAAATTGATGGCCTTGGTTTGGAACCCTACTCTTTTTAGAGAAAAAAATGGAACAGAGAAAGAAACCATAGTTACATAACGGACTTGCCTGTTCCCTCCCAAGCGGTAGTGAGAAACTAACAAGTTCATAAAGGAGACTCAGTAAGTGATCTGAAGATGTTTTGTTCTCTGTCCCTTATTGGGATAGAAGCAGCCTTTAACATTTGGGTTCCTACTTGTTTGTTGCTTTCTTTAAGGGCTGGGGGGCATGCGCCTTAGTTGGAATACACACCCGCCCGCATCATGCCTATGGTTTGGGTCCACTGTCTTGAGCCCGTGGAATTCACAGAGTGGGCAGTGAGCCACGTTTGTATGTCTGTGCCCAGAATTGGCGAGTTTGGACGATGTACTGTGTTGTACCCCATCCTGGGAAGGGGAGGGGGTGGCAATTATTCAAAGAGTTGTTAAATGAGCATATTTGGTTGTAAACAAAGTCCTTTCTGTTACGTGCTGCCAGCAACTTGCAGGAAAGAGCTTCACATTTAAGCTTTTGCTTCAGCACCCTTCAGAGCTTCTTGCGCCATTCGCCCTTCAGTTGGAAATGTCTTCTCTTGGGCAAAACTAAAGTGTGAGGATTAGGAGAATGTATTTGTACACATTTCACTGAGTATTTTAAAAGCAGTCACAAGGCTATCAGCACACCTAAACAAATAACAAGAAATCTTCACATCATGATATTATAAGCTCTCTGGAAGAGTTAAATCCAAATTGTTTTGTCCAGATCAACTCTCTAGAGAATTCCAAGGGAAAGGACTTTTTATAGAAACGGTCTTCTCATATACATCAGCAAGCAGCTTTCCTGAGACACCACCTCTGTTTCCAGCATGCTTTCCAAAATCAACCTTTCCTGTTGGCAGCTGTCCTACCTTACCTGCCTCCAGAGACCTAGCCTTGCACAGATGCTGAAGGAGCAGACACCTGCGTGCTTGGGAAGCCGGTTTGGAGGCCGTGACTTCTGAAACCTCTCACCAAATTCAATATTTTCTAGGTCCCTGCAGTTGAAGGTCCAAAGAGTGAGTCTTTGGGCCCAGCTTTCATCATCCCTGGGTGAAGAGTGAGATGCAGGACCGCAATCTGGGCATGCGAGTGAACGTGGGGTCTGCTTTCCCTGTCATCTCCAAATTGATGGCCTTGGTTTGGAACCCTACTCTTTTTAGAGAAAAAAATGGAACAGAGAAAGAAACCATAGTTACATAACGGACTTGCCTGTTCCCTCCCAAGCGGTAGTGAGAAACTAACAAGTTCATAAAGGAGACTCAGTAAGTGATCTGAAGATGTTTTGTTCTCTGTCCCTTATTGGGATAGAAGCAGCCTTTAACATTTGGGTTCCTACTTGTTTGTTGCTTTCTTTAAGGGCTGGGGGGCATGCGCCTTAGTTGGAATACACACCCGCCCGCATCATGCCTATGGTTTGGGTCCACTGTCTTGAGCCCGTGGAATTCACAGAGTGGGCAGTGAGCCACGTTTGTATGTCTGTGCCCAGAATTGGCGAGTTTGGACGATGTACTGTGTTGTACCCCATCCTGGGAAGGGGAGGGGGTGGCAATTATTCAAAGAGTTGTTAAATGAGCATATTTGGTTGTAAACAAAGTCCTTTCTGTTACGTGCTGCCAGCAACTTGCAGGAAAGAGCTTCACATTTAAGCTTTTGCTTCAGCACCCTTCAGAGCTTCTTGCGCCATTCGCCCTTCAGTTGGAAATGTCTTCTCTTGGGCAAAACTAAAGTGTGAGGATTAGGAGAATGTATTTGTACACATTTCACTGAGTATTTTAAAAGCAGTCACAAGGCTATCAGCACACCTAAACAAATAACAAGAAATCTTCACATCATGATATTATAAGCTCTCTGGAAGAGTTAAATCCAAATTGTTTTGTCCAGATCAACTCTCTAGAGAATTCCAAGGGAAAGGACTTTTTATAGAAACGGTCTTCTCATATACATCAGCAAGCAGCTTTCCTGAGACACCACCTCTGTTTCCAGCATGCTTTCCAAAATCAACCTTTCCTGTTGGCAGCTGTCCTACCTTACCTGCCTCCAGAGACCTAGCCTTGCACAGATGCTGAAGGAGCAGACACCTGCGTGCTTGGGGAAGCCGGTTTGGAGGCCGTGACTTCTGAAAATAGCCGTCGTGTTTCCTGTGTGCCCTGAGCATCCTTGGCTGCCAGATCTCCTGGAGGAGGGTGCTTTCAGTCACGTGACAACAGTGACTCCTGATTCTCCTGAAGTCTGGATTTTTGCGGGCGGGGGGGGGTCTATGTTGCATGGCGTGTGGGATCTTGGTTTTCCAACCAGAGATCAAACTCTTGTCCGCTATAGTAGAAGTGCGGAGTCTTCACCACTGGACTGCCAGGGAAATTCCTTGGGACCTGGAATTTGGAGGTAGGATGTCCCTTCGCTGGATGTCCCTGAGGCAGCCAGGGAGCCTGAGTTCTTACGCTTGATGTCTCCAGCAGTGAGTCAGTCCTCTCCGGCCTTCTGAGATTCTTGCCAGCATCGCTGCTTTTCTGGGATCATGAAACCCATAAAACTGGGGTACCTTTGGATGGCCAAGGGAAGGGCTGCCATCTGTAATTAGCATCCCACTGGCTACTGGTCTTTGCATCATAGAACAGTCAGAGCGCCGCAGGACGCCCTCATGTGGTAATTCAAGGCTCTATGTTAGATTTTTATCAAATACTTGGTTCATGAGAGGCACGTGTAAGGGTGTGACAGAGTTTGCTCAGGATTCAGAGAGATTCAGAATCTGGCTCTGCCACTCATGGGCACGAGTGGCATCTTCATGCCTTGATGCCTCACTGTGACAGGGCAATAACAGCAACAGGAAGAAGCTTTCCGAGGTGCTGTGAAGTTAGGAGGTCAAGGCACGGCCTCTCAGTCCTTCTAGGGACAGATCAGAGGCAGCTGTGACCTAGGGTCCCCAGGTCCCCTGGCCATGTTGAGTCCTGACAGGAGTGCAAGCCCTGGCTGTTGGCATCGGCTTCTCTGCGTCGCACGCCCTTCACTTCTTCATTCGTGCTTCACAGGTAGTCACCTCCCACAGGCCCTCCTGCCTCCAAGGCCTTGTCTCAGGCTGATCCCATGCAGAACGCATATCGAGACCCCAGGTACCAGCAGTGGCCCTGGGAGGGCCCGGCACACCCGACCTGCTGTGGGGTGTCTCTTTAGAGGCTGAAGGCTTCTTATTTGGTTACAAGTCAGGAAGGAGGCTGCTGCTGCCGCCCAGAGGCTGGGAGGGGCTGTCCCTCCTGCCCTGGGGACCCTGGAGGCGACAAGGTTGTTTGCACAAAGGCGGGGCTGGAGAAGACCCAGGGCTGACCCGCTAGTTTCCTGGGAAGACCCATTGGAGCAGGGGGAGGGAAGGCTAGTGATGGATAAACGGACAGGTTGGCTGATTGATTTGGTCCAGCCCTGGCTAAAAAACAAACACACGAATAAACAAACAAAAACAACTTAGATAATTGCACTGGGTGCCTCCTTACCAACCCAGACCATGCAGGTCACTGGTAACGCAAGCAAGCGCAAGCCTCAACCACTCAGTCCGCCTCTCTTCCCCGAGGTTTACCTAATCCCAGGAGTCCTGTTTCTACCAGAAGCTTGACTGTCTCAGGCTTGGGGACTAGAGAGGGCAGAGGCCGTCCCAGCCCCGTGTCCTGACCCTTTGCTTGCTAACGCTTCAGAGGGAGCTCAAACCACTTTTGTGTTATAAACTCTCAGGGAGTTTCTAACTGCTTTTGTTTGGGATTGTCATGTCCCCTGCAATGTCCTCCTTGGTCCCCTGGTGTTTGAGCGAGAGGAATTATTGTCTGTACTGAGGCCTGTGAGGTGGCCTCACTGGGGAGCTCCGAGACCCTGCAGTGGCTTGGGGCCAGGCCCTTGCTCCCCGGGCGAGTTCCTTCACAAGAGTCCTGGGAGCTCAGGGCTTGGGCCTGCGTCCTGCAGGAGAGGGAGGGCAGGTGCGCGGGGCTGGAATTTCCTGGGGAAAATGCAAATATGCAGGAAAGAATTTTTTCAGTTTCAGAGGCTGCTACTGTAAGCTCCTTGTATCGAGAGGGGAAAAAATAGTTTCCTATCAACCTAGAAGTATGATATTTATCACCATGGACCAGAATAGAATATGCGGCCCCCACCGCAATTCCGTTTGCTACTTGTCAGGAATTCGGTTTTGTCACGCAGCCCAGATGGAGATTGATTTGGTTCAGGCTCCTCCTCTCTGCCCTGTTTCCACTTCGGTCTTTCTTTCATCTGCACAGGCCACATGCTGTCTTTCTCGCTTTGAGAGAAGAGGGGGCTGGGAAGGGCCCAGGCCTGGTATCAGGCTCCCGCTCTGCCGCCTCCTGGCTCTGCCAGTGACCTTGGGAGGGTCTCTTCTCTGACCCTCCGCACACGCCCATCCGTAAATTAATGTTCATAGCAAGCTTCCTGCCCTCGATGGATATTTGCACAGATTGACTGTTTTCATCCATGAGAACCTCTCTAGGTGTCAGCTGGTCAGTCGTGTCTGACTCTCTGTGACCGCATGGACTTGTAGCCCCCCAGGCTTCTGTGCTGGTCTCATGGAGCCAGCCCTGGCTAAAAACAAACACGAATAAACCCTTAGATAATTGCACTGGGTGCCTCCTTACCAACCCAGACCATGCAGGTCACTGGTACGCAAGCGCAAGCCTCAACCACTCAGTCCGCCTCTCTTCCCCGAGGTTTACCTAATCCCAGGAGTCCTGTTTCTACCAGAAGCTTGACTGTCTCAGGCTTGGGGACTAGAGAGGGCAGAGGCCGTCCCAGCCCCGTGTCCTGACCCTTTGCTTGCTAACGCTTCAGAGGGAGCTCAAACCACTTTTGTGTTATAAACTCTCAGGGAGTTTCTAACTGCTTTTGTTTGGGATTGTCATGTCCCCTGCAATGTCCTCCTTGGTCCCCTGGTGTTTGAGCGAGAGGAATTATTGTCTGTACTGAGGCCTGTGAGGTGGCCTCACTGGGGAGCTCCGAGACCCTGCAGTGGCTTGGGGCCAGGCCCTTGCTCCCCGGGCGAGTTCCTTCACAAGAGTCCTGGGAGCTCAGGGCTTGGGCCTGCGTCCTGCAGGAGAGGGAGGGCAGGTGCGCGGGGCTGGAATTTCCTGGGGAAAATGCAAATATGCAGGAAAGAATTTTTTCAGTTTCAGAGGCTGCTACTGTAAGCTCCTTGTATCGAGAGGGGAAAAAATAGTTTCCTATCAACCTAGAAGTATGATATTTATCACCATGGACCAGAATAGAATATGCGGCCCCCACCGGCAATTCCGTTTGCTACTTGTAAGGAATTCGGTTTTGTCACGCAGCCCAGATGGAGATTGATTTGGTTCAGGCTCCTCCTCTCTGCCCTGTTTCCACTTCGGTCTTTCTTTCATCTGCACAGGCCACATGCTGTCTTTCTCGCTTTGAGAGAAGAGGGGGCTGGGAAGGGCCCAGGCCTGGTATCAGGCTCCCGCTCTGCCGCCTCCTGGCTCTGCCAGTGACCTTGGGAGGGTCTCTTCTCTGACCCTCCGCACACGCCCATCCGTAAATTAATGTTCATAGCAAGCTTCCTGCCCTCGATGGATATTTGCACAGATTGACTGTTTTCATCCATGAGAACCTCTCTAGGTGTCAGCTGGTCAGTCGTGTCTGACTCTCTGTGACCGCATGGACTTGTAGCCCCCCAGGCTTCTGTGTCCATGGGATTCTCCAGGCAAGAAGACTGGAGCGGGTTGCCATTTCCTGCCCCAGGGGATCTTGCCAACCCAGGGATCAAACCCCTATCTCCTGTGTCAGCAGGCAGATTCTTTACTGCTGAGCCACTGAGGAAGCCCTACTTCATGAGAAAATGCCTCTTAAATTGTGACTCATGCTCCACGTGCCGGCTGTTACTTGTCCAGCCACTGGGGTGGTGCTTGGTGACTGTGGGAACTAGGGGTTCGTATGAATACTGGGGAAGCCTGTCTTTCGTTCCATGGGCACCCTTGGTCTTTGATATGTGTTGTCTGTTTTCTCCCCATGACTTCCACCAAAGCAGCTACTGTTGTCTCCTTTATTTAGCTGATGAGGGTTTGGAGCGGAGGAGGGGTGAGTGGGTTCCCCAAGTATACACGTGGCCAGCGCAGTGGCAGAACATGGCTGCCCGGGTCTGGAACCACATCCGTAGGTACCTATCCCGGAAGTTCATCTTCCCTAGAGAAGGCGGCAGGGCCCCTGCCCATGTCTAACTCGTGGCCTCTCCCTGTGGGGACTCTATTCCGCACATACTGGTCTCAGGAATGGTAGGACATCTGCTCCACATCTGGGCTGTTCTTGGATTCCCAGAGCTGAGCACAGCATGGTCCAGCCCAGGGAAGTGAGGCTGAGTGTGCTTGGTCAGAGGACCGTGTTCTCAGGCTCTGTCTCCTCTGTGGGCCAGGGAGGCCCCAGAGAGGTTTGCCTTGGCAGAGGGGGGCCTGCAGTGAATGGCCAGCTTCTGGGAAGTGTTGGATGGAATATTGTTCCCCAGAACTTTGGCTTTTTTCTCTTATATTTTGTAAAACTGCCCCCGCCTTAACATCTTATCTTTCTGCCAAATCAGACTCTTCATCCTCAAAAGCTATGGCATCCGGTTTCCCAAACAGTTGAGATCTTTACTGCCCCTCCCTCGGGCTCTTTCAGAAGAAGTCGTCTTTGGAGATCACCGGCCTTGACGTCCCTACCCTCAGGAGTGTTGCGGACACCGAGAGGACAGCGGCTGATGCCCTCAGATGTGCTCGGCTTGGCAGCCTTCCTCCTCTGACTTGCTAAATGTTTTGCTTTATTGATTTTCTTGACCCAAGCAAGACACTTAATTTTGTGATTTTTTTTTTATTAAGCTTATGTGAAAAATGAAAGATAAGCCCAGAGGGTATCACCCAAGAATTTGATTGAGAGAGAATTGCCCTTGGCCAGGCCCAATAACGCCCTTGAAGTTTTACAAGAGTCAAAACTTCCCTAAAAACAAATGTCTTTTCTTGATGACTCTAGCTCTATCTGAAATAACTTCATTAATTGGCACAATCCACTAGATGCTTTCGGTATTTCAACTTGCTTTTTAGAATCCAAACTAAGCATCTTTCCTCCATAGACTTTCCTCTCCTCTTGTGTTTGGCTTGTTGGTCATCCACTGACTCATACTCATCCATGGTCATTTGTTGATCACAGGCTTAACCAAACTCCGCAGGGAGAGCCGTGAGCAAAACCAGACACAGTTCCTGCCCCCACGAGCAGAGCCGCATGTTACCCGTGTGTGATGATGCTGCCCAGGGTGGGGCTGCAGAGCCACGGTGGGGGCTGCCAACGGCCACCCGGGTCCCTTTTCTCCCAAGCCCGCCCATCCCAAGCTACTGAGGTTTGGTTGCGATGGCTCACAGCTGCTCGCTGCCTGCTTCTCTGGAGCCTGACCCTTGGAAGGTCACATCTCCCACCTCCAGTAGATCAGTAGCCCGAGGCTAACCAGCATAGAAATGCTGCATGCATGCTAAGTCGCTTTAGTCATGTCCAAGTCTTTGTGACCCCACAGACTGTAGCCTGCCAGACTCCTCTGTCCGTGGGATTCTCCAGGCAAGAATACTGGAGTGGGTTGCCATGCCCTCTCCAGGGGATCTTCCTGACCCAGGGGTCGAACTCATGTCTTCTAGGCCTCCTGCATTGGCAGATGTTCTTTACCACTAGCGCCACCCGGCAGGCCTAGGAACCTGCACAGGGACTGTGGCCCCTTATCTCAAGGTAGGCCCAATACCAATTGCAGTGTCAGCTCCAGAGCTCCCCATGGTGACAGGCTGAGTCAGACCCTGGCTGGGAACCAGCCTAGCTTAGCTCTTCCCTCTGCCTCACCTTGCTTCCTCCCGCCGTTTCTCCTTAGAGTCCTCCCTTAGTACGTTGAGTGCTCTGAGCCCTGCCCAGAGGCAACCAGATAAAAGACAGGTGCTATCCGAGCCCGTCAGAGGCGGCAGTGAGTGGACCAGGAGTCCAGGAATGCCATCTCAGGGAGGGCATGATGGAGCTGGGGTTTGCAAGATCAGCAGCAGTGAGCTAGATGGAGAGTGAATGGAAGGATGAGCCAGGAGGAAGAGCAGCACACGCCGGATTCTGGTGGACAGAAAATATGAACCGAAGGCTGAAAAGAAGCCGGTGCTTGTGGAGCAGAGATAGAGCCCCTCCGGGTAGCTAGCTGGGGCTTTGGAGAGAGTTCCATGGGAGGAGCCCAGCAGGGTAGGAAATTTAGCCTGGGCCTCAGAGGTCTGGAGTTGAAGCTCTGTTTTATCAATTAGACATAGTGTCGCTACTGAGGTGCCAGGGAGGGTCAAAGGGACTCCACGGGAGAGTCTGCAGTCTTAGATCAGTACCACCTGCAAGTGTGCACTGTTTTCCTCCAGAGTGTTTCTTTCCCTTTGGAGAAGGAAATGGCAGCCTACTCCAGTATTCTAGCCTGGAGAATCCCATGGACAGAGGCACCTGGTGGGCTGCAGTTCACAGAGTGGCAAGGAGTTCAGTAAGCATACTCACCTCCCACCTCCAGTAGATCAGTAGCCCGAGGCTAACCAGCATAGAAATGCTGCATGCATGCTAAGTCGCTTTAGTCATGTCCAAGTCTTTGTGACCCCACAGACTGTAGCCCGCCAGACTCCTCTGTCCGTGGGATTCTCCAGGCAAGAATACTGGAGTGGGTTGCCATGCCCTCTCCAGGGGATCTTCCTGACCCAGGGGTCGAACTCATGTCTTCTAGGCCTCCTGCATTGGCAGATGTTCTTTACCACTAGCGCCACCCGGCAGGCCTAGGAACCTGCACAGGGACTGTGGCCCCTTATCTCAAGGTAGGCCCAATACCAATTGCAGTGTCAGCTCCAGAGCTCCCCATGGTGACAGGCTGAGTCAGACCCTGGCTGGGAACCAGCCTAGCTTAGCTCTTCCCTCTGCCTCACCTTGCTTCCTCCCGCCGTTTCTCCTTAGAGTCCTCCCTTAGTACGTTGAGTGCTCTGAGCCCTGCCCAGAGGCAACCAGATAAAAGACAGGTGCTATCCGAGCCCGTCAGAGGCGGCAGTGAGTGGACCAGGAGTCCAGGAATGCCATCTCAGGGAGGGCATGATGGAGCTGGGGTTTGCAAGATCAGCAGCAGTGAGCTAGATGGAGAGTGAATGGAAGGATGAGCCAGGAGGAAGAGCAGCACACGCCGGATTCTGGTGGACAGAAAATATGAACCGAAGGCTGAAAAGAAGCCGGTGCTTGTGGAGCAGAGATAGAGCCCCTCCGAGTAGCTAGCTGGGGCTTTGGAGAGAGTTCCATGGGAGGAGCCCAGCAGGGTAGGAAATTTAGCCTGGGCCTCAGAGGTCTGGAGTTGAAGCTCTGTTTTATCAATTAGACATAGTGTCGCTACTGAGGTGCCAGGGAGGGTCAAAGGGACTCCACGGGAGAGTCTGCAGTCTTAGATCAGTACCACCTGCAAGTGTGCACTGTTTTCCTCCAGAGTGTTTCTTTCCCTTTGGAGAAGGAAATGGCAGCCTACTCCAGTATTCTAGCCTGGAGAATCCCATGGACAGAGGCACCTGGTGGGCTGCAGTTCACAGAGTGGCAAGGAGTCAGACACGCGTGAACAGCTAAGCACGCACATACTTCCCTGGGTGTTCACCACAGCGCGCTTCCTTTTCTTTACCTTCAAAGTCGTCTGGGGAGGCGGAGGGTGGGACCGCTGCTTTGCAGGAGACAATGGTTGAGTCTCACCATCCTGGGGCGACTCTGACCTGTGGGGAAGTAAAGGCATCTCCCTCTCTCTCTCTTTTTAGGTAGAAATAGCAACAGGAAAGGCGTGAAAGCCAAGAACTCTGAGAAGGCTGCCAGTGAGGATCACGGCGTGCCCCTGGCCCGCGAGGCTGTCCGAGAGGGTGAGTGAGGTCTTGCAGGTGCCTCCCGCCCCGGCTCCGTCTCCAGCCCTGGGCGGCTGTGGGCCCCGACACAGCAGCCGGGTTCCAAGTGGACGGGGTGGGCCTGGGGTCTGCTGCCTCTTCAGAGCCCTCCGTGGCGGAGGGGTGAAGACATGGAGAGCCCCCATCTTCTGCGTCCTTGGGAGTATTTCCCCCACCCGTCCCTTTGAAGATAACCTCATTTCCTTTCCTGTGGGACCTCAGAGCTGCCCACAGCCTTGTGTGTACTTTTCTTATCTCCCAGCAGAACCCAGAGCCTCCAGGGTCAGAGGCCAAGACTTGTACTCCCAAGGCATGTGCTGCTCAGCCTGGTGTTTTACAGTCTTGTAAAAATATTGGTTCTTCAGTGACGTACCTTAGGATAGTCAAAGCTATTAGGTCCAACCTCAGGGACAAATGCTGGCCCACTAGCTTATGACTGTCACTCTTATTATTAACTCTTGCTATGACTGTATCTGATCCTCTAAACTGTGGTGTCTAGGAAGACATTTCTGTTGGTATCAGTAACAGGGAACCTGTATTGAGCACGTCAGCCCTCTCCGAGTGCAGCGCACTGGGCCTCATACGTGACATCTCCTGATGGCCCTCTGAGTCTTCTTGTTATCATCATTACTATTACCATGATCTCATCACAGATGAGGAAAATGAGACTCAGTCATATGGGTCACTTGCCTACCATGATGCATCTTGCAAATTGTGAAACAGGGATTTGAACCCCCAGATTTTCTGATTCCTAGACGCTCTGCTCAGCAGCACAGCTGCTTGATATAAATAGAACATTTCACAAATATGCATTTATAGAGGCAGGATCCGATTTCAGCTACCCTGTGAGCCCATAAACTGTGTAATGGAGCTGATTGTCACCGGGGGATTGCATGTTCCCTTAGGCACATGTTGATGATCTGGGGTTGGGTTTCTAAGCAGGAACTTGCCATCAAAGAAATCATGGCTAGGACTAACAGCGCACCCTAAAATAAAAACAGAAGTTCCACCACGGTGCACTTCTGCAACCACTTAGTAAGTGAGAATTCTGTTTTGTCATCCAGTGCACAGGCGAGCACTGGGTTTGTGGCCTCGGGAAGGCCCAGCATATCAGGAGGGTGTGTGGAGGACCCGGGGGTGCTGGGGCTGGGTTTCCGCAGGTTCACCCTGAGAGTGGGGTCCTCTGGGGTTTCCACTAAGCGGGTGGTAATGAGACTCCCACGTTGGGTGGGCCTCGGCATGGCGGTCTGTCCCCACAGGCTGATGGAACACCAGGTGTTTCTCAAGATCACAGGCCTCGGGGTGAAGGGGCTTCTGGTGTGGCCTCACCTCTCGGTTCTGCTGCTGTCAGATCTGGGACCAGAGAATTTGTTCTTGTCTTGTTAATTCTTTGATGCTTTCAAAAGTATTTTAGAAAAGATTTTTCCAGATATTTTTTTAAGTAGCTTTAGCAAAAGGGCTGGTTTGAATTATCGTATTCCTTCATTACTAGAGTTGGAAGTTGTTTCCATTCTGAAAGGCATTTTCAGAAAGATTTTTCTTTTTCCATTTATTTGATTGAAGTCTAATTGACTTACGATATTATATTAGTTTATGACGTAGAGAAAAGTGATTTTATATATACGTACACATACATATATATATTCTTTTCCATTATGGTTTTTTACAGGATAAAGAATGTAGTTCCATGTTATGCAGGTGCTACAGAGTAGGACTGTGTGTCTAGAAAGATCACTCAGAATTTTTTAAAAATCTTGCTTTGTTGTTTATCCCAAAGACTTTTCAAGGGCCATTTCTGTGCGCACATGCCTGTGCACGTGTGTGCACACACACACACGTCTGGGCTTGCCTCCTGCCCTGCCGCAGGCTCATTCCTCTTCCCTGCACCCCCGAGGGGTGTTCCCCGACCCTCGCCTCGGAGCCCTGTCTCCCCAGCTGGGACCCCTGCTCTCAAAGGCCGCCGCCTGGGATCTAGTGTGCTGAGTGTCTAGATGTGATTTGGGCCTGTGAACCCTGTTCCTAGTGCTCTTCTGTGAGAGGGGAATGGAGGCATCCCGGAGGGGAGAGACGCTGCGGGACCTGATGTGCAGACGCCGGAGGAAGAGAGATGGGGCTGAGGAGACGGGGTGTGCAAGAGGCAGGCGGCAGAGCCGCTGGGTCTGGACAGGAGGCGGCACCGCGGGGCGGAGCTGGGCAGGCTCCGGACCCCTCGTCCACCCTTCTCTCAGTGTTTCACTGCTAGGAGAAGTAGGCAGCGAACTTGCCAGGCACTGACGGCAGAACAGCTCCCTGCCCGCTGCGAGGTGACCCGTCTCTGGCCTCTGCCTCCCTTTCTTCCAGCCGGATAGGAGCTTGTTTCTCAGACAGGCCCTGTGCTGGAGCTCACGCACACGCGCCCTCCCAAGGGAATGGGACGAGCCTCTCTGCGGGTGCTGGAGACGCGGCGTCGGGGCCAGGCTCTACCCTCCCCGGTGGCAGGGCTCCGAGCTCAATACCGTCGTTACGACCCGGTCTCCTCCTCTGTGAAGAGGGGATAGCGTCACCTTTACTGCGTTTTTGTGGAGCTGAAATAATGTGTGCGGTGTGGAACGCTCACAGTAAGCTCTCAGCAGACGTGAGCTGTGATTTTTATTCACTGCCTTGGGATTTCTCATGCCTTGGTTATAGGAGTTGGCAGGTATTTTTAAAGGATCGTAAATATTACACACTTTATTGGCCGACAAGCAAAGTTGAGAATATTATGTCGGTACTTAAAAAACCATTAAACATATAAAAACCATTCTTATCTCGTGGGCCATCCAGGCACAGACGGTGAGCTGAATTCAGCCCCAATGAGGGCTGTGACTAGATGGATTCTATCTTAGAATTTGCTTGTCGTTCAGTCGCTGAATTGTGTCTGACACTTTGCGCCCCATGGACTGTAGCCTGCCAGTCTCCTCAGGCCTCCCCTGTCTCCCGGAGTTCGTTCAAATTTATGTCCACTGAGTCAGTGATGCTGTCTAACCATCTCTTCCTGTGTTGCCCCCTTCTCCTGCCCTCAATCTTTTCCAGAATCAGTGGGGAAAACTTTCCCAGTGAGTCGGCTCTTTGCGTCAGGGGCCAAAGCGTTGGAGCTTCACCTTTAGCAATGGTCCTTCTGATGAATATTCAGATTTCCTTTAGGACGGACTGGTTTGATTTCCTTGCGGTCCGAGAGACTTAATTACGNCTTCGCGCTTGATGGCTGTACAAATGCTGCCTCCAGGAAGCCTGCCCTGACTACCTGGCTTTTGCTTTCCTGTATCTCTTCCTATTGGTCCTGGTGTTCTCCTCTCTCACATTACAGTGATTCCTGTGCGTGGCTCTTCTGTCCTGGGAGTCTGTAAATGCTGGTGAGCAAGGTCTCTCAGTCACCCTCGTCCACCCTTCTCTCAGTGTTTCACTGCTAGGAGAAGTAGGCAGCGAACTTGCCAGGCACTGACGGCAGAACAGCTCCCTGCCCGCTGCGAGGTGACCCGTCTCTGGCCTCTGCCTCCCTTTCTTCCAGCCGGATAGGAGCTTGTTTCTCAGACAGGCCCTGTGCTGGAGCTCACGCACACGCGCCCTCCCAAGGGAATGGGACGAGCCTCTCTGCGGGTGCTGGAGACGCGCGTCGGGGCCAGGCTCTACCCTCCCGGTGGCAGGGCTCCGAGCTCAATACCGTCGTTCGACCCGGTCTCCTCCTCTGTGAAGAGGGGATAGCGTCACCTTTACTGCGTTTTTGTGGAGCTGAAATAATGTGTGCGGTGTGGAACGCTCACAGTAAGCTCTCAGCAGACGTGAGCTGTGATTTTTATTCACTGCCTTGGGATTTCTCATGCCTTGGTTATAGGAGTTGGCAGGTATTTTTAAAGGATCGTAAATATTACACACTTTATTGGCCGACAAGCAAAGTTGAGAATATTATGTCGGTACTTAAAAAACCATTAAACATATAAAAACCATTCTTATCTCGTGGGCCATCCAGGCACAGACGGTGAGCTGAATTCAGCCCCAATGAGGGCTGTGACTAGATGGATTCTATCTTAGAATTTGCTTGTCGTTCAGTCGCTGAATTGTGTCTGACACTTTGCGCCCCATGGACTGTAGCCTGCCAGTCTCCTCAGGCCTCCCCTGTCTCCCGGAGTTCGTTCAAATTTATGTCCACTGAGTCAGTGATGCTGTCTAACCATCTCTTCCTGTGTTGCCCCCTTCTCCTGCCGTCAGTCTTTCCCAGCATCAGTGGGAAATCTTTCCCAGTGAGTCGGCTCTTTGCGTCAGGGGGCCAAAGCGTTGGAGCTTCACCTTTAGCAATGGTCCTTCTGATGAATATTCAGATTTCCTTTAGGACGGACTGGTTTGATTTCCTTGCGGTCCGAGAGACTTAATTACGCCTTCGAACTTGATGGCTGTACAAATGCTGCCTCCAGGAAGCCTGCCCTGACTACCTGGCTTTTGCTTTCCTGTATCTCTTCCTATTGGTCCTGGTGTTCTCCTCTCTCACATTACAGTGATTCCTGTGCGTGGCTCTTCTGTCCTGGGAGTCTGTAAATGCTGGTGAGCAAGGTCTCTCAGTCACCTAAGGCTGTGCTCAGTGCTGGGAGAAGCAGCTGTTGCTTGGAATCACTCACCTGTTTATCAAGCACCCCACAGTGTGTAGGAACTTGCGTTCTGGGGTAGAAGCAAGTGTTCCACGAATGTTGAAGCTGATGGTCCATGGTCCACATCAGCAGGATGGGCCCTGCACAGGAAGTGCTCTTTGATCTGTAGGAAAAAAGCCTAATTTCCTGCCATTATGGGAGTAGGATGGTTTTGCAAAATGGCACATGGTGTGAATGGCGCATCCTCCTTGCTCTGCCTTTTTGCCTGAGTCAGGTGAGATTTGAGGCCTCTACCAGGTACCGTGCTTGGAGATTGACCCGCTCTGTGTGTGTGTGTGTGTGTGTGAGTGCAGCTTGAGGGTTTTCTTTGTATCACAGACAGTTTGGTTTTTCATCTCAGCCCTTGCTGTGAGCCTCACCCCTCGCTGCAGGGCCAGATGGCTCCCTGGGCCTCCGCGTGGTCACCCCCTAGACGTCGGGCACAGATGTGGAGGCCAGTGGAGTGAGTCCCATACTCCTGATTTGGGAGGAGGCAGCACTGACATGGTCTCAGCGGCCCCGGCCGAAGCAGAGATAAAGGAAAACGTGTATTTCCGATTCCTTCGGACGTGAGGGGAGGCGAGAGGCTGGAGGTGGGACCGAGGCACCCGGCCCTCGAGGCTGAGCCTCCGCTGGGAAGCCTGAGAGACGCGGACACTGGGCACGCCAGGGCTCCCCCACCCTTGCTGTTTCTCCACCTTCAGCTCCATCTCATATATGCCTCAAATAAATGCTTCTCCAGTCCCTGAAGAGAGACCTGTGTCCTATGAGGTTTTTCTAGCCTCTCGTGCTTTTGGGATTTGGGGAGATTTAGTTTGTTTCTCCAGTGATTCTGTGGTGGCGGGGTCTGACCGGGGCCCTGGACTCGCGGCCGTCTGTGGCAGATGGCACACCTCATGGGGTGACTGGCACTGTCGGCAGCCCCGGGCCACAGGCTTCAGAAATGTTGATCAGAAACCAGAGCCACAGTGGACTTGCTGGCCTGGGAAAACCTCCCAGACAAGCGGTCAGGGCACAGAGCCAGCGTGAACTGGCCGGCCTGGAGAAACCCCCCAGACAAGGGGTTGGGGGCAGAGCTCGGACGGGTCTGTGGCGCTGGTTTGGTGGCTCTAAAAGGTTCCACTGATGGCTGTGGCTGGGCTGGCGCCCACTGTGGCTCCGGGTGACCACGGCCACGCTGGCCCGTCCCTGTAGGAGGGAATCGGGTGCTGGCGCTCCTGTGAGGCCCCGTGACAGGCCAGCCCACGTGCTCTCATTGCCCTTGGGGTTCTGGGGACGCTGCCCGATTCTCTCCGTCTTCTCAGAGCTTCTGCGTGAGACCCGTTTATTCTACACTGCTGACTCCGGGATCAGTTTAGCTTCAGAAAATCCAATTTACCTTGTCACATGCCAGAACTTAAAAGAAATTAAACCCATGTAAAGTTATTAGAAAATAGATTTCTTTACTGGCTGATTGTGCATTTTAAAGTCTGAAAATAGTGAATGTGCCTTGTAGAATATTTGGAAGATACAGAAAAACGCAAAGAAAAAAAAAGAAAAAGAATCCCCTAGACTGTCTTCTGGAGGTAACCAGAGTCAACATTTTAGAGTCGGTCTCTCCAGGCTTTCTTGTGTGTGTGTGTGTGTGTGTGCGTGTGCAAGAATGGTATCACAGGCATGTGTGCAGACACACACACTTTTTGCAAAGTTAAACTGGCCCTGTTTTTTAACCTTCGCTTCTGATCTAAAGATGCTATTATTTTCTCATTATCAGATGTTCTTTTACAATATCACATGGTTATTTCCCGTTTTATGATGACGTCATGACTGCCATATTCTTTCATGCTCACATTCTTTCCGGTTCTTTCCTGTGATGGGGAGTCCTGCACTGCGCCCTGGGTCTGTGGCTTTGTTCACCTGCCCCCTTGGGGTTGTTTCCTTGAGAAGAAACCATCCAGATGTGATCCCTGCCCTCCAGAAAAGCTTATACCAACTTGTGCTTTGCCAGCTCTCACCCACTTTCTATTAGGATGTGTGCGTGTGTGTGTGTGTGTGTTGGCTTATGAGAGCTCTTTATATGTGGAGGACCAGGGCCCCCCTGCTGGTGCACTGAGGCAGACGCAGTGAAGCTCGAAGCCCAGTCCTCGGCTCACTCGCTGTCTGACTCTGGATATGTGGTTTAACCTCTTTGTTCTTTAGTTTTCTCAAACATAAAAGGAGATAATAATTAGACATACCCATGGGGTTGGGATAAGTCTTAATTAAGATAAAGCACTTAATGCAGTGGCTGACACATAGTAAATATTCAATAAGGGTTACTATAGCCTTACTAGCTCCCTTGAATGAACTTCCTAACAGTCAGATGAGCTACGTATGCCATTGATCAGAGCCTGTGTATCAGACAGGCTGCCCCAAGGGTGGAGTGAGTCCGTCGGCAGAGAGGTACGGGACACCCATCAGAAACATCCTTTCTCATGGAAGCCAGGAGCAAAGAGGTATTCCTGTTAGCACACTTCTACAGACTTAAAATTGTGTATTCTTCATGGAGAACTGTTTTTTCTCCTATTGCGTACTAACTTGCTCTAAATGACTACTTTTTTTTTTTTCTTAAAGATTTATTTGTTTATTTATTTAGGGCGGGGGACAGGTTGGGGAGGGAGAGGAGTGAGCGGGCCACTTCTACTGGTCTTTCATTTATCTATTTTCATCCATGTTTGTTCTTTGGCCCGTGTGGACCTCCCATCACAGTGGCCTCTATTGTCACAGAGCGCCGGCTCTGGGCGCATGCGCTCCAGAGCTCGGCTCGGTGATTGGACACATCAGTCTAGCCGCTCCGCGGCACGTGGGATCTTCCCAGGCCAGGGATCGAACCGGTGCCCCTTGCACTGCAAGGCGGTGTCCTTACCCACTGGACCACCAGGGGAAGCCCTAAATGACTACTTTTTGACGTAAAGATTTTTTATTTTGTGTGACATTAAAGAACCTATATAGCAATTTAGAAAAATCTGTTTAAGCCTGGCTTATCCTTTTTCAAAGCCTGGAACCATGTAGGAAACTAGAATGATCTGTTCCTTGAAAGGCTGAAAAAATCAGGCTGTAAATTCATCTGAGCTGGACACTTTCCATAGGAGAAATTCTTAGATGATGATTCACTTTTTTCATCATTCTCAATCTATCAGGTTTTCTGTTCTTTTGAGTTTATATTGATCCATTTTATTTTTCAAGAAAAAACTAATGTATTTGTATTAATATGTTTTTGAAGCTTATTGTTCATTTATTTTAGAGCACTTTCACATTTAGAGAAACATGAGAGGAAGGGATTCCCGTATACCTCTCCACCTGCTCCAGTTTCCATTATTAGTGACACCTTGCATTCACGTGGCACATTTGTTACAACTAATAAGAGTATAGTGCTCGTGGTAAAGAACCTGCCTGCCGAGGCAGGAAACGGGAGAGACGCGTGTTCCGCCCCTGGGTTGGGAAGTCCTACAGTATGTAGCCTTTAAAAACTCTTTTCTTTCATTTAGCAATTTACATTTAAGGCTCCTCCATATCTTTTCAAGGTTTGCTTGAGAGCTCATTTCTTTTGATCATGGACTAATATCCCATTATTTGGCTTTGTTTTTTCATCCGTTGAAGGACATCTCCGTTGCTTCCAAATTTGGGCAATTGAGAATAAAACTGCTGTGAATATTCATGTGTAGGTTTTTGCGTGGATGTAAAATTTCAGCTCATTTGAGAAAATACCAGGTATCATGATGGCTGGATCAGCTGATAAAAGTATGTCAGTGGTTTTGTCTTTTCTGTAGTACCCTGATTCACCAAAAAAATTCAGTGTTACTGCTCTCCTTTTTTTATGCGTTTTCAGGTTTTATTTTTCATGTCCTTTCAGTATGCATTCTGATATTGCTATATATTTGTCACTATATCACTGGTGTGATTTTCTGCAGTAATATTTCTATTCATACTGCTTTGTGTAGAATATTTCCTACTTTTATTGTGAAATAAAACACACCTATGGACTGCCTCCTCTAGGTGCCGGGATCTGGAATGTTCTCCTGGTCCTGTTGTCTTTACCTCTCACCTCCACACAGCATGAGGGTTAACCCAGCCAACTAGAGGGCCGCTCCACAGGCCCCACAAAAGTCACAGAATTTCTGAAGTCCTTTCTGGATCTGTACTGAGACTTGGATCAGTGAAGGGAGTCCGGGCAGGAGGGGGACTCCTGGAGAATTCTATCACGAAGACCTGAACTTTTGTTCTTTTTGAGTTGGAAGACATTAAAAACAAAAACAAAAACACACACCTATGGAAAAAGTCCATAAAATGTATGTTGCATTAACAAATATTTAAAAGCCAGTTCCTATGCGACCATCCCCTGGCTCAAGATGGAGAGCATCAGGAATCCTTTTCTTGTCTGTCACTCTTCTTCTCGCTGAATTCTTTCTGTGTTGAGGCACGAAGAACCTGAGCCTCAGTGGGTCCAGACCTTGGATTAAGTCCCGGCCGCGTGGGTGTGAGTCCCAGACAGGGCTTTGGCTGGGATTGAGTCCTGACTACCCCAAGCATAGTGCTCGTGGTAAAGAACCTGCCTGCCGAGGCAGGAAACGGGAGAGACGCGTGTTCCGCCCCTGGGTTGGGAAGTCCTACAGTATGTAGCCTTTAAAACTCTTTTCTTTCATTTAGCAATTTACATTTAAGGCTCCTCCATATCTTTTCAAGGTTTGCTTGAGAGCTCATTTCTTTTGATCATGGACTAATATCCCATTATTTGGCTTTGTTTTTTCATCCGTTGAAGGACATCTCCGTTGCTTCCAAATTTGGGCAATTGAGAATAAAACTGCTGTGAATATTCATGTGTAGGTTTTTGCGTGGATGTAAAATTTCAGCTCATTTGAGAAAATACCAGGTATCATGATGGCTGGATCAGCTGATAAAAGTATGTCAGTGGTTTTGTCTTTTCTGTAGTACCCTGATTCACCAAAAAAATTCAGTGTTACTGCTCTCCTTTTTTTATGCGTTTTCAGGTTTTATTTTTCATGTCCTTTCAGTATGCATTCTGATATTGCTATATATTTGTCACTATATCACTGGTGTGATTTTCTGCAGTAATATTTCTATTCATACTGCTTTGTGTAGAATATTTCCTACTTTTATTGTGAAATAAAACACACCTATGGACTGCCTCCTCTAGGTGCCGGGATCTGGAATGTTCTCCTGGTCCTGTTGTCTTTACCTCTCACCTCCACACAGCATGAGGGTTAACCCAGCCAACTAGAGGGCCGCTCCACAGGCCCCACAAAAGTCACAGAATTTCTGAAGTCCTTTCTGGATCTGTACTGAGACTTGGATCAGTGAAGGGAGTCCGGGCAGGAGGGGGACTCCTGGAGAATTCTATCACGAAGACCTGAACTTTTGTTCTTTTGAGTTGGAAGACTTTAAAAACCAAAACAAAAACACACACCTATGGAAAAAGTCCATAAAATGTATGTTGCATTAACAAATATTTAAAAGCCAGTTCCTATGCGACCATCCCCTGGCTCAAGATGGAGAGCATCAGGAATCCTTTTCTTGTCTGTCACTCTTCTTCTCGCTGAATTCTTTCTGTGTTGAGGCACGAAGAACCTGAGCCTCAGTGGGTCCAGACCTTGGATTAAGTCCCGGCCGCGTGGGTGTGAGTCCCAGACAGGGCTTTGGCTGGGATTGAGTCCTGACTACCCCAAGCAGGATTTTGGCTGGGGTTGAGCCTTAGCCACGAGGGTTCGAGTCCCAAACTGGTTTTGGCTAAGTTCAGGCCCCAGTCACATGGGTTCAAGTCCCAAACAAGGTTTTGGCTGGGTTCGAGCCCCAGCAGCGTGGGTTCAAGTCCCAAACAGAGTTCTGGCTGGGTTCAAGTCCTAAGCCAGGGATTGTGGGTTCGAGTCCCAAACAGGGTTTTGGCTGGAATTCGAGCTGCAGTCACATGAGGTCTGGGCCCTGGGTTTAAATCTCAAATCAAGGTAAAACCCTTTCAACAGGAGGGTCTTTCCCAGCATCAGGGTCTGGGCAACCCATGGCTCATGGCGTCACTGAGTTACCTAAGCCCGTTTGCCACAGTGAGGCAGTCATCCATGAAAGGGATTCACTTGCCTAGTAGGTACCTTTTTGGACTCTGGTTTTCCTTTTTGCTCTAGTACTCGTGTCTCTTTCGTAACAGATCCTAAATTTGATGCAAATCAATTATGAATATTTCCTTTAGTGCTTTTATGTTTAAACTATTTTTTTAACCTGCACCAAGATCATGAATATATTTTTCCATGTTATCTTGTAGTAATAAAATTTCTTTTGACATTAATATATTTCCATTAAACTTACTTGACTTAAATAAAAATTAAGTAATAGTAATTCATTGTGCACAGAAAAATTTAAGAAGATGATAAATAAAGGATTGAGGATTGAGAAATTCTATTTTAAACCAATAATTTCCTCTTTGGCTTTATAAGCGATCTAGAAAGAACAGATTATTAATTTTCCGTGATGATGCAGACACAGAGATTGTTAGTTATATTAGATTGTAATACAGATTGATTCATTTATGGAGGAAACACTGGCTGGGCTTTGGGAATCCAGGGATGAGAACTCATGGTTGTTGCCCTGTGATATTCACAGTGTGGCTTGTACCTTTTTAGGATGAGAGGGAGGCGGTTGTTGGGAGAGGAAGTCTCTGGAGGCTTTGCAAGTGAGCCACCACGGATCCTAGGTGGGAACCTCTGCATGTGGCTCTGGGCAGGCTCCAGGCATGAGTGGCTTCCACCAGTGTGGGCTGAAACCGTTTCCCTGTTTCTTCTGCTTAACCCCTGGGGCCTGGGAAAGAGAATCCTGGGTTTGTGTAGCCTTATAGGAAAGCCAACTCACTGGAAAAGACCCTAATGCTGGGAAAGATTGAAGGAAAAAGGAGACGGGAGTGGCAGAGGATGAAATGGTTGGACAGCATCACTGACTCAATGGACATGAATTTGGGCAAACTTGGGGAAAGAGGGAAGGATGGGGAGCCTGGGGTGCTGCAGTCTGTGGGGCTGTCAATAGTCAGACATGACTCAGCGACTGAACAATAACAGGAAAGAGACACCAGCCAACCAGTTTCGAGGGTCTCGGGAGATTCACTCGGGAGCTTCAGGCTAGGGCCTGGGCCCCTCTAGCCCAGCAGATCAGAATCTCTGGGGAGGGGTGTGGGCATCTTTTTTTCCCCACAAAAGATTTTTTTTTAATTCATCATAGGTTGTTTTTTTTTTTAATTGGAGGATAATTGCTTTACAACGTTGTGTCAGTTTCTGCTGTACAAATGTGAATCAGCCATGTTGTTGTTTAGTCGCGACGTCAGGTTTGACTCTTGCAACCCCATGGACTGTAGCCCAACAGGCTCCTCTGTCCATGGGATTTGGAGTGGGCGGCTGTTCCTTTCTCCAGGGGTTCTTCCCAACCCAGGGATTGAGCCTGCGTCTCCTGCATCGCAGGCAGATTCTTTACCTCTGAGCCACCAGGGAAGCCCGAGTCAGGTGTAAGTATCCATGTATCCCCTCCCTCTTTAGCCTGCCTCCCCCGCCCCATCCCCCCCCGCTAGGTCGTCACAGAGCACCTGGTTGCTCTCCCCGTGCTATACAGCAGCTTCCCACTAGCTGTCTGTTTTGCATAGCGTAGTATATCCATGTCGGGCTCCCCAGGTGGTGCTAGTGGTAAAGAACCCGCCTGCCAGTGCAGGAGACATGAGAGCCTGATGGACGGCACCCATGGTGTCGAAAAGAGCTGGACATATCTGAAGCGAGCTGGCACACACAGCACAGTGCTGCTCTCCCGTCTTCTCCTTCCCCTCCTGTGTCCACACGCCCCTTCTGTACGCCTGCATCTCTCTTCCGGCCCTGCACATAGGTCTGTCGTACGGAGTGAAGTAACCCAGAAGATGGTGATTTGGGTCAGGGTGAGAACTGCGGTCTGGAGGAGTCCAGAAGTCAGGGAGGAGCTTTCCAAGGGCAATTAGATGAGGCTGAGATTAGCTCCTTTGCAAGACACTTGCGTTTCCTGGTGGCTCAGGGGTAAAGAAACTGCCTGCAATGCAAGATTGAAGGAAAAAGGAGACGGGAGTGGCAGAGGATGAAATGGTTGGACAGCATCACTGACTCAATGGACATGAATTTGGGCAAACTTGGGGAAAGAGGGAAGGATGGGGAGCCTGGGGTGCTGCAGTCTGTGGGGCTGTCAATAGTCAGACATGACTCAGCGACTGAACAATAACAGGAAAGAGACACCAGCCAACCAGTTTCGAGGGTCTCGGGAGATTCACTCGGGAGCTTCAGGCTAGGGCCTGGGCCCCTCTAGCCCAGCAGATCAGAATCTCTGGGGAGGGGTGTGGGCATCTTTTTTTCCCCACAAAAGATTTTTTTTTAATTCATCATAGGTTGTTTTTTTTTTTAATTGGAGGATAATTGCTTTACAACGTTGTGTCAGTTTCTGCTGTACAAATGTGAATCAGCCATGTTGTTGTTTAGTCGCGACGTCAGGTTTGACTCTTGCAACCCCATGGACTGTAGCCCAACAGGCTCCTCTGTCCATGGGATTTGGAGTGGGCGGCTGTTCCTTTCTCCAGGGGTTCTTCCCAACCCAGGGATTGAGCCTGCGTCTCCTGCATCGCAGGCAGATTCTTTACCTCTGAGCCACCAGGGAAGCCCGAGTCAGGTGTAAGTATCCATGTATCCCCTCCCTCTTTAGCCTGCCTCCCCCGCCCCATCCCCCCCCGCTAGGTCGTCACAGAGCACCTGGTTGCTCTCCCCGTGCTATACAGCAGCTTCCCACTAGCTGTCTGTTTTGCATAGCGTAGTATATCCATGTCGGGCTCCCCAGGTGGTGCTAGTGGTAAAGAACCCGCCTGCCAGTGCAGGAGACATGAGAGCCTGATGGACGGCACCCATGGTGTCGAAAAGAGCTGGACATATCTAAAGCGAGCTGGCACACACAGCACAGTGCTGCTTTCCCGTCTTCTCCTTCCCCTCCTGTGTCCACACGCCCCTTCTGTACGCCTGCATCTCTCTTCCGGCCCTGCACATAGGTCTGTCGTACGGAGTGAAGTAACCCAGAAGATGGTGATTTGGGTCAGGGTGAGAACTGCGGTCTGGAGGAGTCCAGAAGTCAGGGAGGAGCTTTCCAAGGGCAATTAGATGAGGCTGAGATTAGCTCCTTTGCAAGACACTTGCGTTTCCTGGTGGCTCAGGGGTAAAGAAACTGCCTGCAATGCAAGATGCAGATTTGATCCCTGGGTCCGGAAGATCCTTTGCAGGAAGACATGGCAACCCATTCCAGTGTCCTTGCCTGGAGAATCCCATAGATAGTGGAGCCTGGAGGGCTACAGTCCATAGGGTAGCAAAGAGTCAGACATGACTGAATTGACTGAGCTTGCACGCAAGGGAGATGTGCCCTCTGGGAAGCCAGTGACTTCTGAGACTGGCCAAGAGTCACTGCAGACGCGTTCTTCAGTGCACAGAAGGGCCTGCATACTCTCACCGATCAAAGGGAATGTCAGGTTCAGAAAGGTGAAGAAAGGAACGTCCTAAGAGAGAGCTATTTGGTTTATAGGCGACCAAGAGAGCAGAGTCCAAGAGGGCTGGGAGCTTGCCGCGCGGCTCTCGAGGCCTTGGAGAATTCTTTGCTTTCTTTCCAGCAGACATCACACCGCAAGCCAGAAGGCCTCGGACTCTGAGCTCCCCTCTGCCAACGGGTGACGCCTTTCCCAGCTCCGCTTCCTGCCTTCCCTGTGACCCCAAGTGCCATCAGGAAACTTGCATTTGTAACACACTCTTGAGTTTCCAAGTCAAAAGGAGGGTGAAAACACTGCCTGGGATTTTGTCACACTTGACTTTCAAATTCTAACTTGTACACTCCTGTGCTCGAATGCTCAGTCGTGTCTGACTCTGGGTGACCCCTGGACTATAGCCTGCCAGGCTCCTCTGTCCATGGAATTTTCCAGGCAAGAGTACTGGAGTGGGTTGCCATTCCATTCTCTAGGGAATCCTCTGGACCCAGGGATCGAACCCTTGTCTCCTGCATCTCCTGCCTTGGCAGGCAAATTCTTTACCACTGAACCACCTGGGAAGCCCAACTCAGATGCCCAGGAGCTGTTTAAGTCTGTAAGCCTCTGTGAGTCCTTGTGTGTAAAGTGGGCTGATAATGCCCGCTCCCACGGTCCTTGTGAAGGCTAAATGACAGAGTGTCTTCAAAGGCTTGGGCCCACGGTAGTTGCTTGCTTTGCTCCCCAATCCACTATCCTTTTAAAATAAATTTCCTGATTTAGCTCCTTTGCAAGACACTTGCGTTTCCTGGTGGCTCAGGGTAAAGAAACTGCCTGCAATGCAAGATGCAGATTTGATCCCTGGGTCCGGAAGATCCTTTGCAGGAAGACATGGCAACCCATTCCAGTGTCCTTGCCTGGAGAATCCCATAGATAGTGGAGCCTGGAGGGCTACAGTCCATAGGGTAGCAAAGAGTCAGACATGACTGAATTGACTGAGCTTGCACGCAAGGGAGATGTGCCCTCTGGGAAGCCAGTGACTTCTGAGACTGGCCAAGAGTCACTGCAGACGCGTTCTTCAGTGCACAGAAGGGCCTGCATACTCTCACCGATCAAAGGGAATGTCAGGTTCAGAAAGGTGAAGAAAGGAACGTCCTAAGAGAGAGCTATTTGGTTTATAGGCGACCAAGAGAGCAGAGTCCAAGAGGGCTGGGAGCTTGCCGCGCGGCTCTCGAGGCCTTGGAGAATTCTTTGCTTTCTTTCCAGCAGACATCACACCGCAAGCCAGAAGGCCTCGGACTCTGAGCTCCCCTCTGCCAACGGGTGACGCCTTTCCCAGCTCCGCTTCCTGCCTTCCCTGTGACCCCAAGTGCCATCAGGAAACTTGCATTTGTAACACACTCTTGAGTTTCCAAGTCAAAAGGAGGGTGAAAACACTGCCTGGGATTTTGTCACACTTGACTTTCAAATTCTAACTTGTACACTCCTGTGCTCGAATGCTCAGTCGTGTCTGACTCTGGGTGACCCCTGGACTATAGCCTGCCAGGCTCCTCTGTCCATGGAATTTTCCAGGCAAGAGTACTGGAGTGGGTTGCCATTCCATTCTCTAGGGAATCCTCTGGACCCAGGGATCGAACCCTTGTCTCCTGCATCTCCTGCCTTGGCAGGCAAATTCTTTACCACTGAACCACCTGGGAAGCCCAACTCAGATGCCCAGGAGCTGTTTAAGTCTGTAAGCCTCTGTGAGTCCTTGTGTGTAAAGTGGGCTGATAATGCCCGTCTCCCACGGTCCTTGTGAAGGCTAAATGACAGAGTGTCTTCAAAGGCTTGGGCCCACGGTAGTTGCTTGCTTTGCTCCCCAATCCACTATCCTTTTAAAATAAATTTCCTGATTTGGCTCTCGTAACAGCCTCCCCTCCAGACAGATTTAGGGTTTTGGGAGTCGGGTATTGGGATCGATGCTGCTGATTCAGAATTCCAGCTTCTGCCCTCTGACTGTTCCCTGTGATGTTAGGTCACAGATTAAATGCCGTGAGCCCTTCTGATTTGTTAAAGAACTGGTGCGTGCTCGTGGTCCTCAGTGGGGATGATAATAAATCCATGCCATAGTGCATTCGTGCTAAGTCACTGCAGTCATGGCTGAATATTTTCGACCCCATGCACTGTAGCCCACCAGGCTCCTCTGTCCATGGAATTCTCCAGGCAAGAATACTGGAGTCAGTGGCCCTGCCCTCCTCCGGGGATCTTCCCCACCCAGGGGGTTTAACCCACATCTCTTATCCCTTTTGCGTTGGCAGGCAGGCTCTTTACCATAAGTGCTACCTGGGAAGCATGCCATAGGGCTGATGTCCGTTTTGTAAAGTGGCTGCCATGCAGAGATTTTAGCAATGGACAGGTTTGGTTGAGCACGTGTGTGCTCGTTGGAGGGGAGGTGTGGAATGAGGCAGAGGGTCCCCTCTTTGCCGCCTCCTGGGAACAGGCACGGGAAGCAGGACCCCGTTCCGCACAGGGTGTTCTCAGCGAGCGGCGCTGCCTGGAGCAGGCAAGTCCAGCCATCCTGGATGACTGTCACTCTCCCCTCCAGATTCTGACACGTCTCCCGTCTCTAATTAATATTTTCCCGAAGTGTTCTTTTCACACATTTTTTTAAAAAATGTTCTCTTCACCCACATGCTTCTCAGGATGAGAGCCTTTTTCCTCTTAGAAATAACAGAAATGTCATTTGGTGACACAGGGTTTTGTTTATGTTTGGAGGAGGAGCAGGGAGCTTTTTCGAGGGCTCTTCAGGGGCTGCTGTTGGGGGACCGCGCTGGCCGGGAGCCTCGCTGGGCGCACAGGGGATGGCTGAAAAGCTGGGATCGTGTAAAGTTTAGCCCCCGGTCCTTTGGGAAGGTCTTCAAAGGCTTGGGCCCACGGTAGTTGCTTGCTTTGCTCCCCAATCCACTATCCTTTTAAAATAAATTTCCTGATTTGGCTCTCGTAACAGCCTCCCCTCCAGACAGATTTAGGGTTTTGGGAGTCGGGTATTGGGATCGATGCTGCTGATTCAGAATTCCAGCTTCTGCCCTCTGACTGTTCCCTGTGATGTTAGGTCACAGATTAAATGCCGTGAGCCCTTCTGATTTGTTAAAGAACTGGTGCGTGCTCGTGGTCCTCAGTGGGGATGATAATAAATCCATGCCATAGTGCATTCGTGCTAAGTCACTGCAGTCATGGCTGAATATTTTCGACCCCATGCACTGTAGCCCACCAGGCTCCTCTGTCCATGGAATTCTCCAGGCAAGAATACTGGAGTCAGTGGCCCTGCCCTCCTCCGGGGGATCTTCCCCACCCAGGGGTTGAACCCACATCTCTTATCCCTTTTGCGTTGGCAGGCAGGCTCTTTACCATAAGTGCTACCTGGGAAGCATGCCATAGGGCTGATGTCCGTTTTGTAAAGTGGCTGCCATGCAGAGATTTTAGCAATGGACAGGTTTGGTTGAGCACGTGTGTGCTCGTTGGAGGGGAGGTGTGGAATGAGGCAGAGGGTCCCCTCTTTGCCGCCTCCTGGGAACAGGCACGGGAAGCAGGACCCCGTTCCGCACAGGGTGTTCTCAGCGAGCGGCGCTGCCTGGAGCAGGCAAGTCCAGCCATCCTGGATGACTGTCACTCTCCCCTCCAGATTCTGACACGTCTCCCGTCTCTAATTAATATTTTCCCGAAGTGTTCTTTTCACACATTTTTTTAAAAAATGTTCTCTTCACCCACATGCTTCTCAGGATGAGAGCCTTTTTCCTCTTAGAAATAACAGAAATGTCATTTGGTGACACAGGGTTTTGTTTATGTTTGGAGGAGGAGCAGGGAGCTTTTTCGAGGGCTCTTCAGGGGCTGCTGTTGGAACGCGCTGGCCCGGGAGCCACGTCCTGGCTGAATGACTGCGGAACCTCTTCAGGGCAGCCTCGCTGGGGACTTCGATCACAGGGGGATGGCTGAAAAGCTGGGAGTGTGTTTTCTATTGATTTCAAGCACTCTTTAAACCTGGTAATTATCTCCTCCACTGACATTATCATCTTGACTGTAATACCAGCAGGGTGTGCTCCAGCCAGGATGCCCGGCTTTGCCTGGCCTCGGTTCTGATTGCGCAGATTTAAATTAGGCTTGGGAACACTTGGGGCTCCTCTGATTATTCAGCCCTCAAGATGGCACTCCTGGCTTCCCCAGTAATATTCTCTAAAGGTGCAGCAAAGTCCTGCTTGTTGGGTGTGATACCGTGATTGACGGCTCTTTGGATGGAGCTGAATGTGTCTTTGAGAATTTAGACCCAAAGGGACTCTTGCCTCTGGCTTCAGCTTGGCATTGCTTATGGAGTTCTTTGCTGAGGAGAGTAGACTGGGCTCTTTCGGAAGGAGCCATTACAGTCCCCTGGAGAAGGGAATGGTAACCCACTCTAGAATTCTCGCCTGGAGAATGCCATGGACAGAGGTGCCTAGGGGGCCACAGTCCACGGGGTCGAAAAGAGTCCGACGGGCATGAGCGACGAGCACACACCTTGCAGAGAGCACTCAGCTCCTGTTGGGATGCATGGTGTGTGTGTCTCTGTGTGTGCTTGTGTGCCTGGCACATTATCCCAACAGTATGAGCAGCAAGAATCAGGGGTTATGATGGGAGGTGGGTACATGTTCTAAGCACTTGTCTGAAGATGCCCCTTTTTTTTTTGCGGGGGGAAAATACTTGGAAATATTTTTTTACCTTCTGATTTTGTGTTGGAGTAGAGCTGATGAGCGGTGTTGGGCTAGTCCGAGTGACTCAGCCATACATCTGCCCGTGTCCATGCTCCCACAAACTTCTGTTCCATCCAGGCTGCCGCATAACAAGGAGCAGAGTTCTCAATGTTATGTTATGAGTCCTCATTGGTTATCCATTTATAATGTGGCAGTGTGTCCATGTCCATTTTGGGCATTGAGTGGACCTGCCAAAAACCTTGAAATCATCCCAGGGCCACCTGAAGCCTTCTGCGTCCTTGGGCATCATCGAGCAGATGATGAACCGTCACCACCTCCTTGCTGCTCTTTACCTCGTGGGCACTAGGGCCTCTGCCTCCTGTGCCAGCCCAGGCAGCCTCCTGGCAGCTGTGGGCAGGGGAGCAGAGGCGCCATCTGAAAGCCCGGAGCTGAGAATCTAGGACGGGGACCTGACGTGTTCTCTTGGGAGCCCACCCAACTCAAGAGGAGGACTCGACGGTGTCTCAGGTCCTGGCAGGTCTGAAGTCCTCCGCGGCAGCACCTGGGCAGACTTTCTTACCTGGTGGCCCCAGAGCGTCCCCTGCAGCCGCTGTGTTGCCAGTGCCCTTCGGCATCCCAAGACCAGAAGAAGGGCCTTTTCCCTGCAGAGGCCGGTCCCAGCTGGATAGACATCCCCCTCCTGGGGCCCCCAGGGGGCACTCCCACCCCAGCAGTGATCCACAGGGCTTTCTAAAGGTGCCTCTGTTACATGAGGGACTTCTAGTTCTTCTCGTGAAAGTAGATTTTGTTCATTTCTACTCTTGACTCTTTTTTTTCCTCCCCAGAGTCAGGTGCAAAGCAAATAGCATTACTTGGTCGATTTCCAGCCCCTTGTCAGGGTTTTAGCATGCACTCTACCACGGCTCCGGGGGGTTGCAGAGAGCACTCAGCTCCTGTTGGGATGCATGGTGTGTGTGTCTCTGTGTGTGCTTGTGTGCCTGGCACATTATCCCAACAGTATGAGCAGCAAGAATCAGGGGTTATGATGGGAGGTGGGTACATGTTCTAAGCACTTGTCTGAAGATGCCCCTTTTTTTTTTGCGGGGGGAAAATACTTGGAAATATTTTTTTACCTTCTGATTTTGTGTTGGAGTAGAGCTGATGAGCGGTGTTGGGCTAGTCCGAGTGACTCAGCCATACATCTGCCCGTGTCCATGCTCCCACAAACTTCTGTTCCATCCAGGCTGCCGCATAACAAGGAGCAGAGTTCTCAATGTTATGTTATGAGTCCTCATTGGTTATCCATTTATAATGTGGCAGTGTGTCCATGTCCATTTTGGGCATTGAGTGGACCTGCCAAAAACCTTGAAATCATCCCAGGGCCACCTGAAGCCTTCTGCGTCCTTGGGCATCATCGAGCAGATGATGAACCGTCACCACCTCCTTGCTGCTCTTTACCTCGTGGGGCACTAGGGCCTCTGCCTCCCTGTGCCAGCCCAGGCAGCCTCCTGGCAGCTGTGGGCAGGGGAGCAGAGGGGCGTCATCTGAAAGCCCGGAGCTGAGAATCTAGGGACGGGGACCTGACGTGTTCTCTTGGGGAGCCCACCCAACTCAAGAGGAGGACTCGACGGTGTCTCAGGTCCTGGCAGGTCTGAAGTCCTCCGGCGGCAGCACCTGGGCAGACTTTCTTACCTGGTGGCCCCAGAGCGTCCCCTGCAGCCGCTGTGTTGCCAGTGCCCTTCGGCATCCCAAGACCAGAAGAAGGGCCTTTTCCCTGCAGAGGCCGGTCCCAGCTGGATAGACATCCCCCTCCTGGGACCCCCAGGGGGCACTCCCACCCCAGCAGTGATCCACAGGGCTTTCTAAAGGTGCCTCTGTTACATGAGGGACTTCTAGTTCTTCTCGTGAAAGTAGATTTTGTTCATTTCTACTCTTGACTCTTTTTTTTCCTCCCCAGAGTCAGGTGCAAAGCAAATAGCATTACTTGGTCGATTTCCAGCCCCCTTGTCAGGGTGAGAGCAGTAGCCCAGGAGTCAGGAGGCCTGGGACGCCATCCCGGGGCTGCTGGTAAAGCTCTTATTCTCAGCGACGACGGGCTGGATTGGGACGATGGCCAAGGGCCTGCCCGAGTGCCAGCGTCGTCTTCCAGGAGCAGCTTGAACCAAACTGTGTTGAGTAGCCATTCTCAGAATTACCAGTTTTTCCAGGAATGGGAGATAATAGGGTTCTTTGTTGTTTTTTTCCTTCTTTTTTCTGTTTCTATTGCTCTGCTCATTGGTATGCACGATACGAAGGCCAGAGGTACTGAGGCAAAATGAACAAGTTCTGATTAATTTGCAGAGCTCAGCCGTGGGATCACTCTGAAATGTCTCAGCGATCAGTCGGCCCGGCTGAGTCACACTGCAGGAGGATCTTTAATTGGAAGCAGCCTCAGACAGGAGCACGGACAGCCTCAGACAGAGGTATATTAGGGCAGACACGCCCAGAGAGGAAATGCCGACAAGATAGAAAGCTGGCATAGGGTGGACAGCTGACTGGACCGTGTGGGTTCAGAAACACCGGGCGTACACACGAGTGAGCTGATCCTAAGCTGGAGTTCAGGGGAAACACAGAGACGCCCGTGGCCAGATGGAGAAAATCCCAAGTTCGTTTCTGTCGATGTCTGTCCTTGTTTTTAATGAGCATCGTCCTTTCCAGGTTGCCCGCCTCGGTCTGGAAACCTTGAAAATCACAGACTTCCAGCTCCATGGGGCCTCCCCATGGCAGCACCTGGGCAGACTTTCTTACCTGGTGGCCCCAGAGCGTCCCCTGCAGCCGCTGTGTTGCCAGTGCCCTTCGGCATCCCAAGACCAGAAGAAGGGCCTTTTCCCTGCAGAGGCCGGTCCCAGCTGGATAGACATCCCCCTCCTGGGACCCCCAGGGGGCACTCCCACCCCAGCAGTGATCCACAGGGCTTTCTAAAGGTGCCTCTGTTACATGAGGGACTTCTAGTTCTTCTCGTGAAAGTAGATTTTGTTCATTTCTACTCTTGACTCTTTTTTTTCCTCCCCAGAGTCAGGTGCAAAGCAAATAGCATTACTTGGTCGATTTCCAGCCCCCTTGTCAGGGTGAGAGCAGTAGCCCAGGAGTCAGGAGGCCTGGGACGCCATCCCGGGGCTGCTGGTAAAGCTCTTATTCTCAGCGACGACGGGCTGGATTGGGACGATGGCCAAGGGCCTGCCCGAGTGCCAGCGTCGTCTTCCAGGAGCAGCTTGAACCAAACTGTGTTGAGTAGCCATTCTCAGAATTACCAGTTTTTCCAGGAATGGGAGATAATAGGGTTCTTTGTTGTTTTTTTCCTTCTTTTTTCTGTTTCTATTGCTCTGCTCATTGGTATGCACGATACGAAGGCCAGAGGTACTGAGGCAAAATGAACAAGTTCTGATTAATTTGCAGAGCTCAGCCGTGGGATCACTCTGAAATGTCTCAGCGATCAGTCGGCCCGGCTGAGTCACACTGCAGGAGGATCTTTAATTGGAAGCAGCCTCAGACAGGAGCACGGACAGCCTCAGACAGAGGTATATTAGGGCAGACACGCCCAGAGAGGAAATGCCGACAAGATAGAAAGCTGGCATAGGGTGGACAGCTGACTGGACCGTGTGGGTTCAGAAACACCGGGCGTACACACGAGTGAGCTGATCCTAAGCTGGAGTTCAGGGGAAACACAGAGACGCCCGTGGCCAGATGGAGAAAATCCCAAGTTCGTTTCTGTCGATGTCTGTCCTTGTTTTTAATGAGCATCGTCCTTTCCAGGTTGCCCGCCTCTCGGTCTGGAAACCTTGAAAATCACAGACTTCCAGCTCCATGCCTCCACTTCCAAGCGCTACGGCCTGGGAGCCCACCGGGGGAGACTCAACATCCAGGTACACACGCCGTGGGGGCGGATTCCGGCTGCACGGCCAGTGGCTCTGACCACCGATGTGGCGATGGTTCCTTGAGCTTGGGGCAGGCTCTGTGCCTGGCGTTGAACACGAATTAGCCCTAATTCCTCATGACAGGGAGGGCCTTGCCGCAGACACCACATCATACAGAGCCCTGAGACTCAGGACACGGGTCTTCTCCAGAGACTAGTTAGCAGAAAGGATGCCGCTGGTTCCTGGCCTCAGCCGGGCCACCTCCACACGATCTGTGTGGAAAGGGCAGGAGGGGATGCAGAACCTGCAACGTGGGCGTGCGGTGGCCTGGGTTCTCTCCCGGTGCTTCTCACCTCCGCCGCACACGCCTCTCCCAGGCTTCCTGGGCTCCTTCCGCAGTGTTCTGCCCCGTCAAACCCTCAGTGGCACTCACGTCTGGCCTCCCTCCCTGAGGCTTGAAGGTCTCCGTCACCCGGCCCGTGGCGCAGTCGAGGTCCTGCTCCTGGCAAATGGGCTCCTCCTGGTTCCCTCCCTACACCGTGCACTTTTTGGCTGCAGGCCTTTTCCCAAGCGGGTCCCCTGCCCGCAGCTCCCTGCCCTACTTTGTCCGGGCCGTGTGAACCCCAGTTCACCTGTGACATCACACCTGCTGCCCTAAGAGCTTTAGATACCTGTAGCCTCATGAACAACACAGATGTATTCTCCTACAGTCCTCAGTGATCAGCGTCATATTGCCTCCAATCAGGGTGCAGGCAAAACCGTGTCCCTTCCGGAGGCTCTTGGGGAGAACTGTTTCTTTCCCTGGTCCAGCGTCTTGGGGCGCCCGTGCTCCTTCTTCTAAGCCAGCACTGACAGGTTGAGTGCTTCTCTAGCTACCGTCTCCCTGGTTCTCTCTTCTTCCTCTTCTAAGGATCCTTGTAAGTGCATTGACCCCATCTGCATAATCCTAGGACCATCTCCACATCCTGAGCAACCTTGGCTGCACCTGCAGCCTTCATTTCCCATTGTGTAACCGTGGGGAGTCACAGCTTCTAGGATTAGCGTGTGGACGTCTTTGTGGGGGAGGGGTGTCATTCTGCCAATCCATCTTTTGCCTCCTGTGCCAACTCCACCTGATCCACCCTTTCTCAGCTTAGCGTTTGATCCCGTGCAGTCCTGTGCGCTTCTCCAGGAGTGTGGCCGACCCATGGTGTCCTCTAGCCTGGGCGTTGAACACGAATTAGCCCTAATCCCTCATGACAGGGAGGGCCTTGCCGCAGACACCACATCATACAGAGCCCTGAGACTCAGGACACGGGTCTTCTCCAGAGACTAGTTAGCAGAAAGGATGCCGCTGGTTCCTGGCCTCAGCCGGGCCACCTCCACACGATCTGTGTGGAAAGGGCAGGAGGGGATGCAGAACCTGCAACGTGGGCGTGCGGTGGCCTGGGTTCTCTCCCGGTGCTTCTCACCTCCGCCGCACACGCCTCTCCCAGGCTTCCTGGGCTCCTTCCGCAGTGTTCTGCCCCGTCAAACCCTCAGTGGCACTCACGTCTGGCCTCCCTCCCTGAGGCTTGAAGGTCTCCGTCACCCGGCCCGTGGCGCAGTCGAGGTCCTGCTCCTGGCAAATGGGCTCCTCCTGGTTCCCTCCCTACACCGTGCACTTTTTGGCTGCAGGCCTTTTCCCAAGCGGGTCCCCTGCCCGCAGCTCCCTGCCCTACTTTGTCCGGGCCGTGTGAACCCCAGTTCACCTGTGACATCACACCTGCTGCCCTAAGAGCTTTAGATACCTGTAGCCTCATGAACAACACAGATGTATTCTCCTACAGTCCTCAGTGATCAGCGTCATATTGCCTCCAATCAGGGTGCAGGCAAAACCGTGTCCCTTCCGGAGGCTCTTGGGGAGAACTGTTTCTTTCCCTGGTCCAGCGTCTTGGGGCGCCCGTGCTCCTTCTTCTAAGCCAGCACTGACAGGTTGAGTGCTTCTCTAGCTACCGTCTCCCTGGTTCTCTCTTCTTCCTCTTCTAAGGATCCTTGTAAGTGCATTGACCCCATCTGCATAATCCTAGGACCATCTCCACATCCTGAGCAACCTTGGCTGCACCTGCAGCCTTCATTTCCCATTGTGTAACCGTGGGGAGTCACAGCTTCTAGGATTAGCGTGTGGACGTCTTTGTGGGGGAGGGGTGTCATTCTGCCAATCCATCTTTTGCCTCCTGTGCCAACTCCACCTGATCCACCCTTTCTCAGCTTAGCGTTTGATCCCGTGCAGTCCTGTGCGCTTCTCCAGGAGTGTGCTTCCTTAATATTTTAGCTCTCGTTCCGCACCTGATGATGCGTGGTTTCCTAACCCTTTGGTATATGCACCAAAGCTAGCCTTCTGGGAGGGAGGTGGCGCTTTCATGCCCCTATCAAGGCCGCACTCAAGACTCACAGCTTCCCAGTGGCCTCATCAGAAACATGAGAGCCCAGAGCACTCACTGGATGCCTTGAACAGGGAAATTAGGCGGTTTATAGTTGGTGACCTCAAGTGGTTTATCTCTGGCAGCTCAGTGGCAAAGAATCCTCCTGCCAGTGCAGGAGACATGAGCTTGATCCCCGGATCGGGAAGATCCCCTGGAGAAGGAAATGGCAACCCACGACAGTATTCTTACCTGTAGAATCCCGTGCACAGAGGAGCCTGACGGGCTATTGTCTGTGGGTTTGCTAAGAGCCAGAAATGACTTAGCAACTCAACAACAACAACTGCTTTAAAACATTTACTGGATTGCTTCACTCCTCTGCTTAAGGCGCCTTGTAACTGTCAGGACCTCTTTGGTGAGCTCCACCTTCCTGACTCAGTGCCACATGAAACGTGATCTGACCGCCACGGGAGCCCTGGAAAGGTCTTCCCACACCGGCAGTTTGAATGCAGTTTAAAAATAACACCATCCTGTCTCACATCTGAGTACCTGGTAGGCGTGTCAAGCTAACGGGATTTTATGTGCAAGGAACAGCGAGGGATTGGAATTAGAAGCCATATTGAAATGCACTTAGTGCAGCATGGGAGTGGGGTCAGTCCAGCCCTTCACTAGTCAGGCTCTGCAGATGTGGCGTGGTCCACCCAGAACTCAGGCTTGGTAAGTGCATTGATCCCATCTGCATAATCCTAGGACCATCTCCACATCCTGAGCAACCTTGGCTGCACCTGCAGCCTTCATTTCCCATTGTGTAACCGTGGGGAGTCACAGCTTCTAGGATTAGCGTGTGGACGTCTTTGTGGGGGAGGGGTGTCATTCTGCCAATCCATCTTTTGCCTCCTGTGCCAACTCCACCTGATCCACCCTTTCTCAGCTTAGCGTTTGATCCCGTGCAGTCCTGTGCGCTTCTCCAGGAGTGTGCTTCCTTAATATTTTAGCTCTCGTTCCGCACCTGATGATGCGTGGTTTCCTAACCCTTTGGTATATGCACCAAAGCTAGCCTTCTGGGAGGGAGGTGGCGCTTTCATGCCCCTATCAAGGCCGCACTCAAGACTCACAGCTTCCCAGTGGCCTCATCAGAAACATGAGAGCCCAGAGCACTCACTGGATGCCTTGAACAGGGAAATTAGGCGGTTTATAGTTGGTGACCTCAAGTGGTTTATCTCTGGCAGCTCAGTGGCAAAGAATCCTCCTGCCAGTGCAGGAGACATGAGCTTGATCCCCGGATCGGGAAGATCCCCTGGAGAAGGAAATGGCAACCCACGACAGTATTCTTACCTGTAGAATCCCGTGCACAGAGGAGCCTGACGGGCTATTGTCTGTGGGTTTGCTAAGAGCCAGAAATGACTTAGCAACTCAACAACAACAACTGCTTTAAAACATTTACTGGATTGCTTCACTCCTCTGCTTAAGGCGCCTTGTAACTGTCAGGACCTCTTTGGTGAGCTCCACCTTCCTGACTCAGTGCCACATGAAACGTGATCTGACCGCCACGGGAGCCCTGGAAAGGTCTTCCCACACCGGCAGTTTGAATGCAGTTTAAAAATAACACCATCCTGTCTCACATCTGAGTACCTGGTAGGCGTGTCAAGCTAACGGGATTTTATGTGCAAGGAACAGCGAGGGATTGGAATTAGAAGCCATATTGAAATGCACTTAGTGCAGCATGGGAGTGGGGTCAGTCCAGCCCTTCACTAGTCAGGCTCTGCAGATGTGGACGTGGTCCACCCAGAACTCAGGCTTGGTATGTGCCCAGGTCCTCCTGCTAGCGGGCAGAGGGGCTTTAGGCAAGAGGTTCTTCCTTTGCTCACTCCTCGGAATGTGAAGATCAAAAGAGTTGTCCTCTGCGGTTCTCCAATGCCACGTTTGTTCCCATTAGACCAATTAGACCCGTTCCTCTCCTGACCATCACGAGCGCCTTTGTGTACCAGAGATGGGCAACCCTGAAAACAGCCGAGAAGAAGCATGCCTGTGGATTCCATTTCCTCCAGATGCCTTGGTCTCCAGCAAGAAGGAGAGCAGGAGTCAGCTCTTAGAATGGTGCGATGCTGAGGGCTTTACCTGCGTATTTCATTTATTCCTTGACACGAGACGAGGAATGTCAGTTTACTGCCTCTGTCTCTAAGAAAACAGCTGCACAGATCGGTAGAGCAACTCAGTCCAGATTTCCCAGGGGAGAGAGGTTGTGACTCCTAGTTTCTTTAAACCTGGAGCTGTTGCTCCAACGACCCCGTGACACTGCCCCAACTGACAACTCAGGTGTTCTGGGCCCCCCTGGATGGTGAGTAAACCCTGGGCAAGAGCGTCAAGCATTCAAGACAGGGATCCAGTTCATCAGGATAGCGTAGGTCTGTCCTCTTGCCTAGGATTCTTCCTCCCTTGTCCCCGGGTCCTTGTCTGCTGACTTACTCGGGAGGCTGTGGTCTCATTTAGAAACAAGCCTTGGCTTCTTCTGCTCTGAGGCCAGCCACAAGCAGATTCTTAACACCGGTCTCCTTTGGGCTAAAATCACACTTGGAGCATTGGAACTGTCGACCTCTTTGGTGAGCTCCACCTTCCTGACTCAGTGCCACATGAAACGTGATCTGACCGCCACGGGAGCCCTGGAAAGGTCTTCCCACACCGGCAGTTTGAATGCAGTTTAAAAATAACACCATCCTGTCTCACATCTGAGTACCTGGTAGGCGTGTCAAGCTAACGGGATTTTATGTGCAAGGAACAGCGAGGGATTGGAATTAGAAGCCATATTGAAATGCACTTAGTGCAGCATGGGAGTGGGGTCAGTCCAGCCCTTCACTAGTCAGGCTCTGCAGATGTGGACGTGGTCCACCCAGAACTCAGGCTTGGTATGTGCCCAGGTCCTCCTGCTAGCGGGCAGAGGGGCTTTAGGCAAGAGGTTCTTCCTTTGCTCACTCCTCGGAATGTGAAGATCAAAAGAGTTGTCCTCTGCGGTTCTCCAATGCCACGTTTGTTCCCATTAGACCAATTAGACCCGTTCCCTCTCCTGACCATCACGAAGCGCCCTTTGTGTACCAGAGATGGGCAACCCTGAAAACAGCCGAGAAGAAGCATGCCTGTGGATTCCATTTCCTCCAGATGCCTTGGTCTCCAGCAAGAAGGAGAGCAGGAGTCAGCTCTTAGAATGGTGCGATGCTGAGGGCTTTACCTGCGTATTTCATTTATTCCTTGACACGAGACGAGGAATGTCAGTTTACTGCCTCTGTCTCTAAGAAAACAGCTGCACAGATCGGTAGAGCAACTCAGTCCAGATTTCCCAGGGGAGAGAGGTTGTGACTCCTAGTTTCTTTAAACCTGGAGCTGTTGCTCCAACGACCCCGTGACACTGCCCCAACTGACAACTCAGGTGTTCTGGGCCCCCCTGGATGGTGAGTAAACCCTGGGCAAGAGCGTCAAGCATTCAAGACAGGGATCCAGTTCATCAGGATAGCGTAGGTCTGTCCTCTTGCCTAGGATTCTTCCTCCCTTGTCCCCGGGTCCTTGTCTGCTGACTTACTCGGGAGGCTGTGGTCTCATTTAGAAACAAGCCTTGGCTTCTTCTGCTCTGAGGCCAGTCACAAGCAGATTGCAAATTAACATCCCGGTCTCCAAGAGCAAGTTTTAGGAATGATCTCTAAAATCACACTTGGAGCATTGGTTTGTCTGTGGGTGGTCTTAGGAGACATGCCTGTATTCAGGTAGGCGATGAATACACAGAAGCAGGGGGCCAGAGGACAACAGGAAACAGTCTGGGACACAATGTTCGGAAGCCAGGGTGCTGGAATTTGGGGTATTTGGAATTTTATGGGAATAACAGGACCAAATGTTTTAAATCAGAAAACATTCAGAAACATTCAGAAAATTCAAAGTGAGCATTTGCCCTCACGAGGGTGATGGGCTGTTCTCAATCTTGGGAGCATCCTGAGCGCACATGCAGTGAGGGGAGCTGGGCGCAGAGCAGGTGCGGAGGGCAGGGAGCCCGTGTAGCAGAGACGCCCGACCGGTGGGTCTCGCTAACTCCCGGCTGCCGAAGTGGCCCCTGCTCCACTTGCCATGTGAATTTGCCTTTACGAAATTTCATTAAATTACTATTTCATTTCATCTTTAGTATACTCAGAGGGAAACTCTAATCTAGAGAAAAGAACTGAAGTCTGGGGCTGAGTGACCTGGCCTAACCCGACATCTAGTAAGCGCTGAGCCGAGATGCAGATGGGAGGGTTCTGGCGGCAGGATTTTCCAGGCTCCTTGCTTTGCATCTCAGGTGCCGGCGAGAAGGTTCAGTGTGTTCCCGGCTTGTGGCCTCCACCAGCACCCCATCTTCTGACTCATCTCCCTGACCACTGGCTTTTGAGTCTTCTGGTATCATCCTGCCAGGACGAGGTCCGAGGGGTGTCAGCAGCCATCCCAGGGGGACTCATGTCCCCTCAGCTGGCAAAGCCCCCTGGGCCTTCTCAAGTGATGCCTCGTGGGGATGGGCGCTCTGGGCTGTCTGCCCGCCTACATTGTCTCCTGGACTCATTGGCAACCAGTTCAGGTCATTCTGAGCTAAGGTTGCTCTGCTTTGCAAGTGAGGAGTAATCTGATCTCTGTTGGCTTAGGGGAGCAGGATTCAAACAGGGGGCCTAGGAGGGGTGAGGTCAGCACTGCACACAAGAGCTGGTGCTGGCTCCGGCCAAGCCCAGGGTGTGGAGGCCGCGAGAAGTGGCTGGGTTTTGGATATTTTGAAAGCAGGCTTTTCTGATGAGGAGGCAGATGAGGTTTGGGTGAGGGGTGCTGGGGAGAAAAAGAGGAGTGAAGAATGCCTCCTCCAGGGTGATTTTGGCCTTGGCTCGCGAAATGGGGAAATGAAATTATTTTTAAAAAAATCTCACAGGTGAATGCCCAGTGACAACCTGTGATGAACACACAGGAGCAGGGGACCAGAGGCCATTGTTCCCTGGGGCCTCCACGGCCATGTGTCACACACTGGGCAGCCTACAGCATCTGGAATTTACTCTCTCACAGTTCCAGAGACTGGAAGTCTGAAATCACAGTGCCTGTGGGGCTGAGCTTCCTGTTAAGCTGCTAGAAAAGGCTCCTTCCTTACTTCTTCCAGCTGCCGGTCTCCAGGCCTCCCCGGATGTTCCTGCCTTGGAGTGGCATCCCTCTGTCTTCTGCCTCCGTGGTTATGGGTGGTCTCGCTCTGTGCGCCTACATCATCTCTTCTCTGTGTGTGTCTGTCTCTGTGTCTGGATTTCCCCTTCTTACAAACACACTGGTCCTCAGGTTTAGTGTCTTCATCTTTCTGTATGTCATTTCATCTGCAACAACTCTATTCCCAAATAAGGTCACATTTTGAGGTTCCAGGGATTCAAGATTGAACCTATGTTTTTGGAGGTTATAATAATCCAACCCACAACACCATGGTTTTCTATGCCCAACAAACCTGCCTCAACCTAGAAATCTGGAAGGCTTTCCTGGGGATGCACTACAAGGCTTGAAGCAGGATTAGAAGTTAAGAGTTTATCAGACAAAGAGTCGGCTGATTGGTATCCACTGAGTTCCCTGTTTTATCTGTCACGTCACATCTGTTTTATCAAGTGGGCGCTCTGGGCTGTCTGCCCGCCTACATTGTCTCCTGGACTCATTGGCAACCAGTTCAGGTCATTCTGAGCTAAGGTTGCTCTGCTTTGCAAGTGAGGAGTAATCTGATCTCTGTTGGCTTAGGGAGCAGGATTCAAACAGGGGGCCTAGGAGGGGTGAGGTCAGCACTGCACACAAGAGCTGGTGCTGGCTCCGGCCAAGCCCAGGGTGTGGAGGCCGCGAGAAGTGGCTGGGTTTTGGATATTTTGAAAGCAGGCTTTTCTGATGAGGAGGCAGATGAGGTTTGGGTGAGGGGTGCTGGGGAGAAAAAGAGGAGTGAAGAATGCCTCCTCCAGGGTGATTTTGGCCTTGGCTCGCGAAATGGGGAAATGAAATTATTTTTAAAAAAATCTCACAGGTGAATGCCCAGTGACAACCTGTGATGAACACACAGGAGCAGGGGACCAGAGGCCATTGTTCCCTGGGGCCTCCACGGCCATGTGTCACACACTGGGCAGCCTACAGCATCTGGAATTTACTCTCTCACAGTTCCAGAGACTGGAAGTCTGAAATCACAGTGCCTGTGGGGCTGAGCTTCCTGTTAAGCTGCTAGAAAAGGCTCCTTCCTTACTTCTTCCAGCTGCCGGTCTCCAGGCCTCCCCGGATGTTCCTGCCTTGGAGTGGCATCCCTCTGTCTTCTGCCTCCGTGGTTATGGGTGGTCTCGCTCTGTGCGCCTACATCATCTCTTCTCTGTGTGTGTCTGTCTCTGTGTCTGGATTTCCCCTTCTTACAAACACACTGGTCCTCAGGTTTAGTGTCTTCATCTTTCTGTATGTCATTTCATCTGCAACAACTCTATTCCCAAATAAGGTCACATTTTGAGGTTCCAGGGATTCAAGATTGAACCTATGTTTTTGGAGGTTATAATAATCCAACCCACAACACCATGGTTTTCTATGCCCAACAAACCTGCCTCAACCTAGAAATCTGGAAGGCTTTCCTGGGGATGCACTACAAGGCTTGAAGCAGGATTAGAAGTTAAGAGTTTATCAGACAAAGAGTCGGCTGATTGGTATCCACTGAGTTCCCTGTTTTATCTGTCACGTCACATCTGCCCTCCTCTGTGTCAGGGGAATTCAAATTTAGTTTCTCTGGTAGCCTTTTTTAAGTGAAAAAAAGAATCATGTTTTCTACAGAGTAAGGGAGGGGCACGATAATCTAGTTTTTTGATACACATTTTGTATCAGTTCCCTGTTTTTAGCCTTGCCTTCCTCTCAACTTCCCAAATGCCTAAGAACCTAGTTTCTGAGCTTTCTTGGGCTGTGTGGCCCACTTCCCGCTGGGGTGCCCCTTGGAAGTGAGCATCTCCTTCTCTTGCTGAGTCATTCAAGAGCCCTCTGTTGCATTTCTGTCTTCACATGCTGTCATCTGGGGATTATAAACATCTCCTAGTTTTATCAGCAGTTGAAAGTTGAGTTGTGTTTGTCTTGCTTTCTTTGTTTAGGGGAACTTGTGAGAAAAGAACCTAGAAAAAAAATCAACATATTTACTTCATCACTTGAAAGAGAGAGATCCTGTTCAGTTGATCTTAGATGGAGACTATCAGGTTTTTCTTTGTTATGGAATTAATAATTCCCATATTTACCTTAAGGAAAATTTAGTCTGTTAAATGTCTTGATAGGAGCTTTATTGAGGTAAAGACATGATGCATATAAAAATTACCTTGAGAAAATTACATTAATGCCTAATCTGTTTGGTGTTCTAGCAGAAGCAGTCATTCCATGTAAGTGGTGATTTGAAGACCAGCATCTTTAAAGTTTAAGAAATCAAACCTTTCAACAAGTTCTGATCGAGATTTCTCCAGAATTCATGAAGTGCTTCTCTGCCTTATTAAACAGAAAAGGATGAATGTTTCTTGGTTTCTCAGACATGTTCCTGATATCATTTTGACTCCCTGGTGTGATTTGGTGACATCTCTGGCACTGGTGCTCCCTCTTTCACTGAATTCTCCCGGACACTTGCATTATGAATTTGTAATTGATTTTGCAGAGGTGGCTGTCATTTCCCAAAGAGTCAGCTTCGGGCAGGGCTCTTCAATCCTCTGACACCTTATTACACTTAATTGACTGTCTGGTGTGCTCAGGAAGAGCTGAGATTGGCAGAAGCAGGACATCCAGGTTGGCGAAACCAAGAGCTGTGACTCAAATGTCAGATCTCAGTCAGTGAACTTTGGCTGAAGGACGTAGAGCTTCCCGAGCCTTGCTCAACTTACTCACAAAAAAAATCATGTTTTCTACAGAGTAAGGAGGGCACGATAATCTAGTTTTTTGATACACATTTTGTATCAGTTCCCTGTTTTTAGCCTTGCCTTCCTCTCAACTTCCCAAATGCCTAAGAACCTAGTTTCTGAGCTTTCTTGGGCTGTGTGGCCCACTTCCCGCTGGGGTGCCCCTTGGAAGTGAGCATCTCCTTCTCTTGCTGAGTCATTCAAGAGCCCTCTGTTGCATTTCTGTCTTCACATGCTGTCATCTGGGGATTATAAACATCTCCTAGTTTTATCAGCAGTTGAAAGTTGAGTTGTGTTTGTCTTGCTTTCTTTGTTTAGGGGAACTTGTGAGAAAAGAACCTAGAAAAAAAATCAACATATTTACTTCATCACTTGAAAGAGAGAGATCCTGTTCAGTTGATCTTAGATGGAGACTATCAGGTTTTTCTTTGTTATGGAATTAATAATTCCCATATTTACCTTAAGGAAAATTTAGTCTGTTAAATGTCTTGATAGGAGCTTTATTGAGGTAAAGACATGATGCATATAAAAATTACCTTGAGAAAATTACATTAATGCCTAATCTGTTTGGTGTTCTAGCAGAAGCAGTCATTCCATGTAAGTGGTGATTTGAAGACCAGCATCTTTAAAGTTTAAGAAATCAAACCTTTCAACAAGTTCTGATCGAGATTTCTCCAGAATTCATGAAGTGCTTCTCTGCCTTATTAAACAGAAAAGGATGAATGTTTCTTGGTTTCTCAGACATGTTCCTGATATCATTTTGGCTCCCTGGTGTGATTTGGTGACATCTCTGGCACTGGTGCTCCCTCTTTCACTGAATTCTCCCGGACACTTGCATTATGAATTTGTAATTGATTTTGCAGAGGTGGCTGTCATTTCCCAAAGAGTCAGCTTCGGGCAGGGCTCTTCAATCCTCTGACACCTTATTACACTTAATTGACTGTCTGGTGTGCTCAGGAAGAGCTGAGATTGGCAGCAGAAGCAGGACATCCAGGTTGGCGAAACCAAGAGCTGTGACTCAAATGTCAGATCTCAGTCAGTGAACTTTGGCTGAAGGACGTGAGGACAGCTTCCCCGAGCTTTCCTGACCCTGGAGGGGTAAATATCCCTGGCCGCGTGGCAGCTCTTTCTTATCTGCCTAGCCCCGGAGCTGGCCTTCTTAAGCTCTGCATGATCGACATGTTGGGCGGGCAGCTCTTGGTGGTGGGGCTGCCCCGTGGATTGTAGAATGTTTCACAGCATCCTTGGCCTCACTATCTGTAGTTGCCAGTGGCACCCCTCGCCCAGTTGTGACAGCCAAATGTGCCTGCAAATATTCTGTGGCAGGGTGGGTGGAGCAGCAAGGACTTGTATTGAGAACTGTAGACGGCAGGCCTCCTCTTTTTTCGGATTTTATAAACTATTCTGGATACCTGAGATTATAGACACCAGTTGACTGGAATTGTGTTGCAATTTCCTAGAATTTTGTAAGAGGTGAAATAATTCATAAAATACCCATATTTCCATGAATTATCAAATGCTCATTGGTTTAGATGTACTTGTGTGTTGTTGCTTAGACGCTAAGTCGTGTCCAACATTTGCCACCCCATGAACTGTCGCCCACCAGGCTCCTCTGTCCATGGCATTTCCCAGGCAAGAATACTGGAGTGGGTTGCCATTTCCTCCTCTAGGGCATCGTCCCAGTCCAGGGGTCAAGGCTGCATCTCTCGGCAGGCAGATGCTTTACCAGTGAACCACCAGAGAAGCCCAGATGTACTGACAACTAGCCTTAACTGAGTGTTCCATTTTTTTGGAACCCATGTTAACTAAATGCCAGCTCCGTTGACAGCACAGTCAGCATCCTAAGGAAGAAATTTTTAAATGATGTTTCTTGAGTTTCCCCAAAAAAAACCAATGTTCCTGATATCATTTTGGCTCCCTGGTGTGATTTGGTGACATCTCTGGCACTGGTGCTCCCTCTTTCACTGAATTCTCCCGGACACTTGCATTATGAATTTGTAATTGATTTTGCAGAGGTGGCTGTCATTTCCCAAAGAGTCAGCTTCGGGCAGGGCTCTTCAATCCTCTGACACCTTATTACACTTAATTGACTGTCTGGTGTGCTCAGGAAGAGCTGAGATTGGCAGCAGAAGCAGGACATCCAGGTTGGCGAAACCAAGAGCTGTGACTCAAATGTCAGATCTCAGTCAGTGAACTTTGGCTGAAGGACGTGAGGACAGCTTCCCCGAGCTTTCCTGACCCTGGAGGGGTAAATATCCCTGGCCGCGTGGCAGCTCTTTCTTATCTGCCTACCCCCGGGAGCTGGCCTTCTTAAGCTCTGCATGATCGACATGTTGGGCGGGCAGCTCTTGGTGGTGGGGCTGCCCCGTGGATTGTAGAATGTTTCACAGCATCCTTGGCCTCACTATCTGTAGTTGCCAGTGGCACCCCTCGCCCAGTTGTGACAGCCAAATGTGCCTGCAAATATTCTGTGGCAGGGTGGGTGGAGCAGCAAGGACTTGTATTGAGAACTGTAGACGGCAGGCCTCCTCTTTTTTCGGATTTTATAAACTATTCTGGATACCTGAGATTATAGACACCAGTTGACTGGAATTGTGTTGCAATTTCCTAGAATTTTGTAAGAGGTGAAATAATTCATAAAATACCCATATTTCCATGAATTATCAAATGCTCATTGGTTTAGATGTACTTGTGTGTTGTTGCTTAGACGCTAAGTCGTGTCCAACATTTTGCCACCCCATGAACTGTCGCCCACCAGGCTCCTCTGTCCATGGCATTTCCCAGGCAAGAATACTGGAGTGGGTTGCCATTTCCTCCTCTAGGGCATCGTCCCAGTCCAGGGGTCAAGGCTGCATCTCTCGGCAGGCAGATGCTTTACCAGTGAACCACCAGAGAAGCCCAGATGTACTGACAACTAGCCTTAACTGAGTGTTCCATTTTTTTGGAACCCATGTTAACTAAATGCCAGCTCCGTTGACAGCACAGTCAGCATCCTAAGGAAGAAATTATCTTTGCTCTCCCTTGAACAGATGGGGAAACTGAGGCACAGAGCATATAGGCAGATTGCCTGAACTTACACAGTACGAAGGTTGCAGAGCTGGGATTCCCATGCAGACAGGAGCTCAAGTACAAGGTCTTCATCAGCGCACTGGGCCATCGTGGGTTTTGAGATGCCAAGACCAAGACACGAGTGCCATGAGGGGACTTCAGTCCACCTGCCTGTTCTGAGCTCTGGGGAGGCAGGACTAGCCTCGTGGTGTCTATCTTTGTATTCCTACTGCCTGGGCCACTGCTTGGTATATAGCAGAGGAAAGGTGAAGGTTCAGTTTAATAAATAAATGAAACTCTTCTAAGCACCAGTCTCATAGGTGGTTTACGAGAAAAGAGGAACTGCCACAGAAACGCAGTGTGTAGATGGTTTCTTGAAAGAAGATGAATTGTGATACTGTAGGTCATTAATGGGTTGCAGGACTCTTCCTCTGTGGGGAATATGGGTCCTAGATGAAGGAAGAGAGCGATCGTGTAATTATAGCCTTCAGAGGGCGATGGTGATCTCCCTGCTGACCAGCAGCACTGGGACAGGAGACATTGTTCTTAAGAGTTGGTGTCACTTTAACAAAACGCACTGAAGCACAGGTAGGACCAGTTGTATGCACTGGCAAAACTGAGCTTTTCTTTGATGGCTCTAGAAGGCCACATCGTGCTTCATGAAGGACCCTCTGTTTGCTTTCAAACACAGAGGTGATCGCTAATTAAGAGAATGAATTTCCTGAGAATGCTGACTAAAAGACTTTTTATTAACCTTCATTTGAGATGGCAGTACTTTTAGGAGACCCTATGGTGCTCTGTCACGCAGTCGTGTCTGATTCTTTGAGATCCCATGGATGTAGCCCACCAGGCTCCTCTGTGCATGGACTTTCCTAGGCAAGAATAGAAGACAATGGTCCATTAGTATTCTGACCTTTGCTCTCAAAGCTCTTTCAGGTTTGTTTCTGGAGTGGCCTGGGGATGCATACCCTGTGTTGGTCCTGGTACAAGGCTTGAGTTTGCCAGCACAGTGCTGGGTGAGTTGTGCCAATGGGACCCTTACAAGCTGTTCCTCTACTCTAGCTGGGTTTCATATCACTGTTGGTTATTAAAAGTAAGGCTGATGCAGAATTTGATCTGAAAAGTGCTCTGAGGTAGAGAAGATAGACTGGCCTGTCATTTTTATGTCTTGAGCATCATTCAGACTTTTTCTCATCTGATGATGTACTTGTGAAAAGGGTCTTAGTAAATTAGAAAATTTCCCTGAAAAAAATTTAAAAAAAACTTGGTCTTCATCAGCGCACTGGGCCATCGTGGGTTTTGAGATGCCAAGACCAAGACACAAGTGCCATGAGGGGACTTCAGTCCACCTGCCTGTTCTGAGCTCTGGGGAGGCAGGACTAGCCTCGTGGTGTCTATCTTTGTATTCCTACTGCCTGGGCCACTGCTTGGTATATAGCAGAGGAAAGGTGAAGGTTCAGTTTAATAAATAAATGAAACTCTTCTAAGCACCAGTCTCATAGGTGGTTTACGAGAAAAGAGGAACTGCCACAGAAACGCAGTGTGTAGATGGTTTCTTGAAAGAAGATGAATTGTGATACTGTAGGTCATTAATGGGTTGCAGGACTCTTCCTCTGTGGGGAATATGGGTCCTAGATGAAGGAAGAGAGCGATCGTGTAATTATAGCCTTCAGAGGGCGATGGTGATCTCCCTGCTGACCAGCAGCACTGGGACAGGAGACATTGTTCTTAAGAGTTGGTGTCACTTTAACAAAACGCACTGAAGCACAGGTAGGACCAGTTGTATGCACTGGCAAAACTGAGCTTTTCTTTGATGGCTCTAGAAGGCCACATCGTGCTTCATGAAGGACCCTCTGTTTGCTTTCAAACACAGAGGTGATCGCTAATTAAGAGAATGAATTTCCTGAGAATGCTGACTAAAAGACTTTTTATTAACCTTCATTTGAGATGGCAGTACTTTTAGGAGACCCTATGGTGCTCTGTCACGCAGTCGTGTCTGATTCTTTGAGATCCCATGGATGTAGCCCACCAGGCTCCTCTGTGCATGGACTTTCCTAGGCAAGAATAGAAGACAATGGTCCATTAGTATTCTGACCTTTGCTCTCAAAGCTCTTTCAGGTTTGTTTCTGGAGTGGCCTGGGGATGCATACCCTGTGTTGGTCCTGGTACAAGGCTTGAGTTTGCCAGCACAGTGCTGGGTGAGTTGTGCCAATGGGACCCTTACAAGCTGTTCCTCTACTCTAGCTGGGTTTCATATCACTGTTGGTTATTAAAAGTAAGGCTGATGCAGAATTTGATCTGAAAAGTGCTCTGAGGTAGAGAAGATAGACTGGCCTGTCATTTTTATGTCTTGAGCATCATTCAGACTTTTTCTCATCTGATGATGTACTTGTGAAAAGGGTCTTAGTAAATTAGAAAATTTCCCCTGACTTACTTTTTTTAAACATCAGGGAATTGTCTCTTCAAATGATGATAATATAGGGAAAATTCTGGAACAGAAACTTCTCCTACTTTGTAAATTCAGATCAAGAGAATCTCTGGCAAGGCAGCTGATACTCAGAACCATCGAAAGACTTAAAGGCTAATCAATACATTTCACTCAATAAATTTAACCTTCAATCTCCTGTTCAAATATCACCTCTACCTCGGGGCTTTCTGTTCATGGTCTCCCCGGATCAACTTTGCTGTCCTGTCCTTGGAAGCTCCCAAAGCAGTTTGTTCCTACTCCTGAAATAACACCTGCCCTATTGTGCTCTCACTTCGTCTGTTTCATGCCTTTCTTCCTGCCTGGATCTTGAGGCTCCGGGAGGGAACGATTCACCTTTGTGCTGCAGCACCTGGCGTGTGTAGGCTGGGACGTAGGAGGCGGCCTGTGTCTGTTGGATGAGTGAGTAATAGGAGAACTCATTAAATTTCATCTTTCACACTGGGCAAGAGGAGGACTTACCATATTGAAATATTGGAAATATTTCCAACTTGTTAATAATAAGCAAGTCATTTTTATGATTTAGAATAAGGAGTTCAGGGCACAATGACTTTTTTCTTTATCTGCTTCCTCATTCTCTTCTATCCCTTCCACCCACCTTCCTCGAAATCTCACAGAAAACTTATCTTAATTTTCTTTGAGTATATTCTGGGTCTTTTGAAGAACATCTTCTGTCTTTTCTTTCCTTTTTTAAAGTGTGTGTGTGTGTGTTCAGTCATCCAGTCGTGTCTGACTCTTTGTGACCCTATGGACTGTAGCCCACCAGCCTCCTCTTTCCAGCAAGAGGGCTCCAGTGGGTTGCCACGTAGTTCTCCATTTTTTTTTTTTTTTGACCACTTCTATTGGTCTTTCATTTATTTCCATCTTTGTTCTCTGGCCTGTGTGGGCCTCCCACTGCAGTGGCCTCTCTCGTTGTAGAGCACCAGCTCCAGGTGCATGCGCTCCAGAGCTCCGGCTCGGTAGTTGGACACATCAGTCCAGCCGCTCCGTGGCACGGGATCCTTCCAGGCCAGGGATCAAACCGGCGCCCCTTGTACTGCAAGGCGGTATCTTTACCCACTGGACCACCAAGGAAGCCCAGTTCTCCGTTTTTTAAGCATAACTGGTTGACAATGCTTAAATGCTTAGTTTCAGATGCATGGCAAGGCGATTCAGCTATATCTTTTCAGATTCTTTTCCCTTCTAGACTATTGCAAGATACTGAGCATAGTCCCCTATTCTATTGAAGAGGTTCTTTTTGGTCATCTATTTTATATGTAGTAGTGAAGAACACCCCTGTCTTTATTTTCAGGCAGGTATTAATGAAAATGATTTTTACGACGGGGCGTGGTGTGCAGGAAGGAACGACCTCCATCAGTGGATTGAAGTGGATGCCAGACGTCTGACCAAGTTCACTGGTGTCATCACGCAAGGGAGGAACTCGCTCTGGCTGTAAGTGTGGCTGGACCCATGCTTAGCTCTGTGCCTGGAGTCTGAAGTTCTAGGGTTTAGACAGAGTCAGGGAAGTCGTAGAGAGTCTCTGGTGACTGGCAGTAGAAGGGGAGGAAGTTGCAGTGAGGACAGCCCTTGCTTAGACTTGCTGGGAAGCTACATCTTTTGATTGGCCCCTTGCCTGGTACAGGAGCAGAGAGAGGGAGGTGCGGTTAGACCGAGGAGACACAAGTGCTCTCAAAATCACTTAGTGCAGGCAGGTGGCTGCCATCTTGGATCTGGGGCAAGTGACTGGTAGAACCTCTGCACAGGCAGGGAGCAACAGGTAGTGGGCTCCAGCCGCTGTGCTGGGGGAGAAGGGATGGATCTTCCTGATCCTGGAAGGAAGGATGAAGCCTAAGCAAGTGGCCAAATAAAGAGCTACTGGAGGAGGAGTAGACTTGAAGGATAAGCCGGTGAGATGGAAAGCCATTGCTCAGAGTCGAGCCTGCCTCAGGGCTGGGTCAGTAACGATAGGAATCCCCAAAGAGGGGGCGGTAGCCTCTCACAGTACTTCATCTGATGATGCTGTGTGTGCCCAGGCACTTCAGAGCTCCGGCTCGGTAGTTGGACACATCAGTCCAGCCGCTCCGTGGCACGGGATCCTTCCAGGCCAGGGATCAAACCGGCGCCCCTTGTACTGCAAGGCGGTATCTTTACCCACTGGACCACCAAGGAAGCCCAGTTCTCCGTTTTTTAAGCATAACTGGTTGACAATGCTTAAATGCTTAGTTTCAGATGCATGGCAAGGCGATTCAGCTATATCTTTTCAGATTCTTTTCCCTTCTAGACTATTGCAAGATACTGAGCATAGTCCCCTATTCTATTGAAGAGGTTCTTTTTGGTCATCTATTTTATATGTAGTAGTGAAGAACACCCCTGTCTTTATTTTCAGGCAGGTATTAATGAAAATGATTTTTACGACGGGGCGTGGTGTGCAGGAAGGAACGACCTCCATCAGTGGATTGAAGTGGATGCCAGACGTCTGACCAAGTTCACTGGTGTCATCACGCAAGGGAGGAACTCGCTCTGGCTGTAAGTGTGGCTGGACCCATGCTTAGCTCTGTGCCTGGAGTCTGAAGTTCTAGGGTTTAGACAGAGTCAGGGAAGTCGTAGAGAGTCTCTGGTGACTGGCAGTAGAAGGGGAGGAAGTTGCAGTGAGGACAGCCCTTGCTTAGACTTGCTGGGAAGCTACATCTTTTGATTGGCCCCTTGCCTGGTACAGGAGCAGAGAGAGGGAGGTGCGGGTTAGACCGAGGAGACACAAGTGCTCTCAAAATCACTTAGTGCAGGCAGGTGGCTGCCATCTTGGATCTGGGGCAAGTGACTGGTAGAACCTCTGCACAGGCAGGGAGCAACAGGTAGTGGGCTCCAGCCGCTGTGCTGGGGGAGAAGGGATGGATCTTCCTGATCCTGGAAGGAAGGATGAAGCCTAAGCAAGTGGCCAAATAAAGAGCTACTGGAGGAGGAGTAGACTTGAAGGATAAGCCGGTGAGATGGAAAGCCATTGCTCAGAGTCGAGCCTGCCTCAGGGCTGGGTCAGTAACGATAGGAATCCCCAAAGAGGGGGCGGTAGCCTCTCACAGTACTTCATCTGATGATGCTGTGTGTGCCCAGGCACTTCAGTCACGTCTCACTCTTGGGACCCCATGGCATAGCCCGCCAGGCTCCTCTGTCCGTGGTATTCTCCAGGCAAGAATACTAGAGTGGGTTGCCATGCCCACCTCCAGCCCAGGAGACTGAACCCGCATCGCCTGTGTCTCCAGCACTGCAGGCAGGTTCTTTACGGCTGAGCCACTGGGGAAGCTCAGTCTCAGGGTGCATATGCAGTGGAATATGTTTCAGCCTTCAAAAGGAAGAGCGTTCTGGTACACATGAAGATGTCGAAGACGTTATGCTCAGGGCAGGAAGCCAGACATAGAAGGACAAACCCTGTCATTTCCATGAGGTTCCCAGAGCAGTTACAGTCATGAAGACCAAGGGGAATGAACAGTGGCTGCCAGGGCAGGAGCGGGGCGTTAGTGTCTACTGGGTGTAGAGTTTAATCAGGGAGGATGAGCCTTGTTGGAGAGGGATGTGGCGATGGTCACACAGCGCTGTGAATGCACTTGATGCCACAGGATGGCAAGCTCCCCAGTGATGAAAATGATACATTTTATATTATGCAAATTTTGCTACAATAAACAAAAAAAATGCAAGCAAAGCAAAACCTTTCACTTTAGCCCAGAACTGGCAGTGGAGACAGAGGCAGGACTCCATCTATGGGCAGTCCTCTGGCTCCAATTGTGTCGAGAGCAAACGTGAGAAGACTGGGACGAGGCCAGAGTCAGGAATGGCTGCGAGACCTTGGAGGTTCTCTGAATTTAAGCGAGACAATTTCAGGTCCTCTAATATCTGTGTATACTGAGAAGCCAAGTGCAAATTGCCCTGCACTGAGACATCAGGGAAAAGCACCTAGTTAGTCAAGAGCCCTCCTGCCCTGGCACACCACCTCCTGCTCTTTTTTTTTTTTTTTTTATTTATTTATTTTTGGCTATTCTGGGTTTTCACTGCTGAAAGGCTCTTCTCTAATGGCAGCAAGTGGGGGCTACTCTCTATTTGAGGTGAGCAGGCTTCTTGTTGCAGTGACTTCTCTTGTTGTGGAGCTCCAGCTCTAGGGCTCACGGGCTTCAGTAGTTCGAGGCCCCAAACGTCTCACTCTTCATCTGATGATGCTGTGTGTGCCCAGGCACTTCAGTCATTTTGGCCCATAGCCCGCCAGGCTCCTCTGTCCGTGGTATTCTCCAGGCAAGAATACTAGAGTGGGTTGCCATGCCCGCCTCCAGCCCAGGAGACTGAACCCGCATCGCCTGTGTCTCCAGCACTGCAGGCAGGTTCTTTACGGCTGAGCCACTGGGGAAGCTCAGTCTCAGGGTGCATATGCAGTGGAATATGTTTCAGCCTTCAAAAGGAAGAGCGTTCTGGTACACATGAAGATGTCGAAGACGTTATGCTCAGGGCAGGAAGCCAGACATAGAAGGACAAACCCTGTCATTTCCATGAGGTTCCCAGAGCAGTTACAGTCATGAAGACCAAGGGGAATGAACAGTGGCTGCCAGGGCAGGAGCGGGGCGTTAGTGTCTACTGGGTGTAGAGTTTAATCAGGGAGGATGAGCCTTGTTGGAGAGGGATGTGGCGATGGTCACACAGCGCTGTGAATGCACTTGATGCCACAGGATGGCAAGCTCCCCAGTGATGAAAATGATACATTTTATATTATGCAAATTTTGCTACAATAAACAAAAAAAATGCAAGCAAAGCAAAACCTTTCACTTTAGCCCAGAACTGGCAGTGGAGACAGAGGCAGGACTCCATCTATGGGCAGTCCTCTGGCTCCAATTGTGTCGAGAGCAAACGTGAGAAGACTGGGACGAGGCCAGAGTCAGGAATGGCTGCGAGACCTTGGAGGTTCTCTGAATTTAAGCGAGACAATTTCAGGTCCTCTAATATCTGTGTATACTGAGAAGCCAAGTGCAAATTGCCCTGCACTGAGACATCAGGGAAAAGCACCTAGTTAGTCAAGAGCCCTCCTGCCCTGGCACACCACCTCCTGCTCTTTTTTTTTTTTTTTTAATTTTTATTTATTTATTTATTTTTGGCTATTCTGGGTTTTCACTGCTGAAAGGCTCTTCTCTAATGGCAGCAAGTGGGGGCTACTCTCTATTTGAGGTGAGCAGGCTTCTTGTTGCAGTGACTTCTCTTGTTGTGGAGCTCCAGCTCTAGGGCTCACGGGCTTCAGTAGTTGCAGCACATGGGCTCTGTAGTTGTGGCTCCGAGGCTCTAGAGCACAGGCTCCATTGTTGTGGCTCATGGGCTTAGGTGCTCCGCAGCTTGTGGGATCTTCTTGGATCAGGGATCGAACCCGTGACTCCTGCATTGGCAGGCGAGCTCTTCACCGCTGAGCTACCAGGGAAGCCCCCCACCTCCTGCTCTTGTCTGTGCTGCACACAAATTCCATGTTTTGACCCTTTTGGGGTTTAACTGGTTATCAACTCTGCTTCCCTGAGGGCTCAGTGGGTAAAGAATCTGCCTGCAGTGCAGGAGACACGGGAGACTTGGGATTGATTCTTGAGCCCAGAAAATCCCTCGGGGGAGGAAATGGCACCCGACTCCACTGTTCTTGCTGGAAAATGTCCCATGGACAGGGCTGCAAAGAGTCAGACGCAACTGAGCCACTAAACAGACAGAAATAGCTGGCGACCATGTACAATCTGTCATTTGCTGATTAGATTAATTTTAACTCCTCCAAAGGTCAACATTAATAAGTAAAGCAGGATAAGAGAAGGAAACCTGGCATCTGTGCTCACATTTAAATGCCTGTCATTGTCACAGTGAAGGGGACATTCTTACGAAATGATTGTTGTTAGGCAATCACATACTCTGGTTTTGTCTAAACCTATTTTTTTTTTTTTTACTGCGAAGACAAGTCCATAACCTCTAACAATATTTGAAAACATCACCAGTGATTCCACTGTCCTTAGGCAAACAGAATCTTTCTATGTATTTGTAATCATATTACTTATGCGATTATTATTTTTAATTTTGACTTCCATCACATTTTCATGCTACAACTGATTTCATAATGATCATTATTGTTAGCCCACGATTTACTCAACCATGCCTCTCTAACTGTCTCAGTTTCCTGCTGTCAACATATCGTTTTGCAGGAAAGCAGTGGCATGCTTTTCTTCCTTTGAATTACTTCCTTCAAGTAAATTTCCAAAGGGGATAATTGGTGCATTTCGACAGCATCGAGTTATGCATTTGCATTTCACATTTTATTCATTTTACTGTCTAGTAGCACTTTCGTGTCTGTTTGTGCTGATTTCTGCTCTGTGGTGTGCATTTTATTCTAATCTGTGGTGGATTACCATAACAATTGTTTTCACTGTAGATTCTGAAAGGCAAGAAATTTAGAAGAAACAGTTGCTTAGAGACTTGGAAAGAAAGACTGATTTGAGAGGATCTGTAGAGATGAGAGAAGGGGCTTTGCCTTCATGCTTGGATATTAACCTGTCTAATCACTATCATCAGAGATGCAGGAGTTGGGCTATTATTGCATCAGAAAGAAAGAGCTGCTCACATTCTGTTTCAGCTGGAAACACAAGAGGGTTTGGAGTGAATAAGAAACTGCAGTAGAACAATATCTTCCTTTGACTTAGCCTGGGACAGAAACATCTAGAGAGGCAAGGGATAAAATAGAATGGCTTTTAAGAGTTGGTTTTTCCAATGTCTAAATGTATTTCAAGTCAAGGAAAGCGAAAAGAAATCCAACAAGTTTCAGGTTGTCTTACCTCCTGGAATAGGACTAAGGAGGAGGAGTGGTGAGGAGCATATTTTGGTATCTGAGCCCTTTTCTCAGAGGCATGAATAGTGCTGGGGGCATCGGGCTCTCTTCTATTAGGACCAGAAAACTTGCCCGCAACAGAAATCACCAGATGCCCAAAGTGACGAGGGCGGTAGCTGTCCTTCTTTCCCTGTCCCAGGTCCCCTGTGCTCGAGTTGTTCCCACATGGCCGTCAATGGGGCCACTTCTAATATTCTTGTGTACTGGCTTCTGTATTTCTCCCCTCCCATCTGTGAGCACAGTAGAGGTTGTGCCTTGATGGTCTGTCTCAGGGCCCTGGCCCAGCACCAGGCCTCTGGAGGCTCAATGAATGATTCTTTAATGAATGAATATCGTAAGGAAGTAAATTGGCAGAGTCGTTCACACTGAATGCTGATGAGTTAATTGATTTATGAGTGTAAATGAGGCTTGAAATCTAAGGGTGAGAGAGAAGGGATGTGAAAAGACCAGGGATAATTGGTGCATTTCGACAGCATCGAGTTATGCATTTGCATTTCACATTTTATTCATTTTACTGTCTAGTAGCACTTTCGTGTCTGTTTGTGCTGATTTCTGCTCTGTGGTGTGCATTTTATTCTAATCTGTGGTGGATTACCATAACAATTGTTTTCACTGTAGATTCTGAAAGGCAAGAAATTTAGAAGAAACAGTTGCTTAGAGACTTGGAAAGAAAGACTGATTTGAGAGGATCTGTAGAGATGAGAGAAGGGGCTTTGCCTTCATGCTTGGATATTAACCTGTCTAATCACTATCATCAGAGATGCAGGAGTTGGGCTATTATTGCATCAGAAAGAAAGAGCTGCTCACATTCTGTTTCAGCTGGAAACACAAGAGGGTTTGGAGTGAATAAGAAACTGCAGTAGAACAATATCTTCCTTTGACTTAGCCTGGGACAGAAACATCTAGAGAGAGGCAAGGGATAAAATAGAATGGCTTTTAAGAGTTGGTTTTTCCAATGTCTAAATGTATTTCAAGTCAAGGAAAGCGAAAAGAAATCCAACAAGTTTCAGGTTGTCTTACCTCCTGGAATAGGACTAAGGAGGAGGAGTGGTGAGGAGCATATTTTGGTATCTGAGCCCTTTTCTCAGAGGCATGAATAGTGCTGGGGGCATCGGGCTCTCTTCTATTAGGACCAGAAAACTTGCCCGCAACAGAAATCACCAGATGCCCAAAGTGACGAGGGCGGTAGCTGTCCTTCTTTCCCTGTCCCAGGTCCCCTGTGCTCGAGTTGTTCCCACATGGCCGTCAATGGGGCCACTTCTAATATTCTTGTGTACTGGCTTCTGTATTTCTCCCCTCCCATCTGTGAGCACAGTAGAGGTTGTGCCTTGATGGTCTGTCTCAGGGCCCTGGCCCAGCACCAGGCCTCTGGAGAGGCTCAATGAATGATTCTTTAATGAATGAATATCGTAAGGAAGTAAATTGGCAGAGTCGTTCACACTGAATGCTGATGAGTTAATTGATTTATGAGTGTAAATGAGGCTTGAAATCTAAGGGAGAGAGGGGAAGGGATGTGAAAAGACCAGGTTGAGAAGTGACAAGGATTTTTAGAGATGGAGGCATGCAGAACAGTGGCTGTTTTACATGTCATGGCTGGCTTGCTGGTTATGAGCTTTCTCTTCTTTGAACCTCAGTATGCTCTTCTTTAAAATGGGTTAAGTACTGGTCTACCTCGTAAAGATGTGGTGAATGGTAAATGCAATCATGTTAATGATGTTTTAGAACTACCGAGCACATAGTAAGTACTCAGTAAATGGGACTTTGTTCCTCCTTGGGTTTATCTAGAACAGTGGTTTTCAAGCTTATTCTCCGTCATAGATCTGCCTTTATATAAAGTCTTTCTTGGAGACATTTAGAAAATACCACAGAACATCCCCAGTGGTCCAGTGGTAAAGAATCCACCCGCTAATGCAGGACTCTGGGTTCGATCCCTGGTCCCAGAAGATCCCACATGCCTTGGAGCAGCCCATGTGCCACAGCTTCTGAAGCCTGAGGCGCCCTAGAGCCTGTGCTCCGCACCAGGGGAAACCACAGCAATGAGAAGTCTGCACCGCAACTGAAGAGCAGCCCCCGCTCGGCCAAGTGGAGAAAGCCTGCGTGCAGCAAAGACAGCCTGGTGCAGCTGTAAATACACGAAACAAAAAGGAAGAAAAACAGACAGGTGTGGCTACTTCCTGTGCATCTGGTGGGTGGGGAGCGTTGCCTGCCTGGCCGTCCCCTCTGCCTTCGTGAGCTTCCTCGGAGGGCATATCCATCCAAGGACTGCTGGGTAACATGCCTGCTAAACAGCCTGAAGGAGCCTCTCTGCAGGTCCAAGTGTAGATTGCTTCTTCCCGAGACTTGCCTATGTCAGTCCACAACAAGCAACGGGAGAGTTGGAATTAGAGTTTGATTTCTTCCAGTTAAATGGGCAGAATATACCCTGATCTCAGAGTGCTGCATTTTGGTTGGTGATGTTTTAGAAATAGAAGGAAAATGGGGTGATGGCTCTTTGGGGTTGGCCTAATGGATATTACTGTTTCCACATAGCGCCTATCTGGTTGGTAGAATATACATGCACTTGGGAGTTACTATGAACACTATGAATATTTTTCATTTATAAAGCTTTTGTGGTCGGTATTTTAAAATGGTACCGGACTGCAAGGAGATCAGATCCGTCAGTCCTAAGGAGATCAACCATGAATATTTATTGAAAAGACTGATACTGAAGCTGCAACTCCAATACTTTGGCCACCTGTTGCCAAGAGATGACTCACTGGGAAAGACCTTGATGCTGGGAAAGACAGAGGCAGAAGGAGGAGGGGATGACAGAAGGTGAGATGGTTGGATGGCTGCTGTGATTCAGGGCGCATGAGTGTGAGCACGCTCTGGGAGATGGTGAAGGACAGCGAAGCCTGGCGCGGCGGTCCATGGAGTCGCAAAGAGTTGGGCAGGACTGAGTAGCTGAACAACAGCAGCAGCAACATTTTAAAATGTGTAGTCTTACTTATTCCTGACCTCCTCTGTGTGAGTCCACGAATTCACGAATCTCTTTCTTGAGCTCCCTGAACTGAGCAGTCTCAACGCGAAGCAGCCTGCCTTCGGGGAGCCGTCAGTCTGGAAGAGCCCAGTGTGTTCACGGACTTGGCAGTCTGTCCCAGGATGGGAAGAGGAGGGCTGTTTTCAGACCTGTGATTCAGATGTGGAGGTCATGCTGCTTAGGCAGGATCCAGGACTGGTTCATAACCAAGGTGGCGGACAAGAAAATCTATGATTCTAATTTTAATAATTTTCAAACAATGTATGCTATTTGAAAGTAATAAACCATAATGGTTTCCATAATAATAACAACTTAACATTTTTCACCAACATAAATGATCCTTCCTCATTGAGTTGCAATTTAGTGAAATGTTAGTATGCTAGAAAAAGCCAATCTTTTGTTTCCCTGATTTTCAAAAGTACATTAGACATGTGAGTGTTGCACTTATAACCCACATGATGATTGAAAAGTTAATTATTCTGCCTGAAGTGAATAGATGCGTCTAATGACTTGGGCCAAACATAGGCAATTTAAAATAACCAAATGTTTTAAACTTTAATTATTTCATAAACAAGACAATTCTCATGCTCTCTCGAGACTCTGTAAATGTGTCCATAAAGAAAGGCAGCGCTTCAACCCATAGGTTTGTACGGTGAGGGCTGTCTGCCTCACCCAGGCATAGGGTTTGTCTGCCTGGTTGGCTTAATTTTAAAAAAGCTGTTAGGCTAATTAGAGCAGGATGAATGGCCTGTGCTGTGAGCCAGGCTGAGGACGCAGAGAGGGGCAGAATGATGGCCCCAGCCCGAGGAAGCTGGCTCTCTGTGTGTCGGTGCAGGCTCTTGGCTGAGATGCTGAATGTGGGCGTCTCCTCGAGAATTCTGACGGTGAAGAGGAGCAGATGGGCACCAAACCAGACGAAGACAAGGTCAAGGAAAGGCCTGGTCCTGCTCTTTTCCTGGACAGGAAGTGAAAGTCGGGTCCGACTCTTTGCGACCCGTAGATGAACCCTGGAATTCTCCAGGCAAGAATACGGCAGTGGGGACGTCAATTCCTTTGCCAGGGAATCTTCCTAATCCAGGGACCACACCCAGGTCTCCCACATTTCAGACAGATTCCTAGACATAGCTGTGGTCATAGGATGGACAGGTGGCCCATAGGGCAGGTCCCTGGGGTGTGGTGGTGGTGAGCCGTGGCGCTGACAGGGTGCAGAGGCTCAGCGGGAAGAAGGGGGCTCTGCTGGTCCTGAGATAGTAGAGCCGGGGGGTAAGTGCTGAGTTGGATGCAGATCCTTCACATCAGAGGGTTTTCTGTTCTTGTTGGAGTAGGAGGCGGGTCCTCTGCAGACAGTGATTGAGGCGGATTTAGTGTTGGAGACTTAAGAAGGACAGGGAGGTTCACTGTCCCATTGTAGGAAGGCTTGGCTGGCCTTCTGAGCTTAGGCAATTGTAATGGGCTCAGGGCTGAAGAATCTGCCTACCAATGCAGGAGACAAGGGTTCGATCCATAGGTTGAGAAGATCCCCTGGAGAAAGAAATGTCAGCCCACTCTGGTATTCTTGCTTTGAAAATCCCACAGACAGAGGAGCCTGGTGGGCTATCGTGCATGGAGTCACAAACAGTTGGTCACGACTGAGCACGGAAGCACACCAACATTGATGCTTTCTCCCTTGTAGCTCAGCTGGTAGAGAATCTACCTGCAAGTGTAGGAGACTCTGGTTTGATTCCTGGGTGGGGAAAATCCCCCAGAGAAGGCATAGGCTACCCACTCAAGGATTCTTGGGCTTCCCTGGTGGTTAAGATGGTAAAGAATCCACTCACAATGCGGGAGACCTGGATTCGATCCCTGGGTTGGGAAGATCCCCTGGAGAAAGGAAAGGCTGCCCACTCCAGTATTTTTGCCTGGAGACTCCCATGGCTCATCCATGGGTCTCAGTCAGACATGATTGAGGGACTTCACTTTCACAGGCTTTGTCCACCAGGGGGCAGTAAAGCGGGTGGCGGAGCCGCAGAAGGAGGTCTTGGGACTAGGCCACTGCAGGACCTGGTAGGACACAGCACCTCAGGAGTGAAATGTTGTGAGGCTGAGATCCAGGGCTGGGCAGGAAGGAGTCCAAGCCAGAGGGCTGATTCCCTGGAAGCTAAGGTCGAGTTCACAGAGTCCCTGGGGGAGATGAGGCTTCAGAAAAGGTAGAAACATGGACGGGGAGGACACTGACCGTCTGGGAACTCCGCGGGGGCAGTCTGAGGTAGGGAGGGATGAGTTGGGGGTGGGGAGGAGCAGGTGTCTGGGATCTTGAGGCTGCAGGGTTGGCTGCTTAGAGCTGTTGGTGTTGGGACAATCTCCAAGACACGCTGAACCCCTAGCTCAGGATGAGGAGGGGGAGCAGCAGAGGAGGTGGTGGGGCCTGTGCGGGAAGGAAAATGAAGGTGAGGAGTGACAGAGGCGAATGCAGAGGTGACTGGAGGACATTCGCCCAGAGACCGGGGAGGGAGATGGAATCTTCCCCACAGTTTCCTGGCCCGGGGTTCCGCCCAGGGGCTGGACCTCTTGTTTCCACACTGGGAAGTGTTCACTCGCCACCCGCCCCCTCTTCCTCTTCAGCTTCATCTAGTTTTCCGCTCCCCGAGGACTGGGCCTTGGCACTGTGGGCCCCAGCCCCACAGCAGCGCGCCGGGGCGCAGAGCAGGGCCTCTGGCCTGAGCTGGGAGCCAGGAGCGCTCCTGGAGGCAGGGCTCACAGGGCCGCCTGGTGTTCTGCGGCATCTCCTCTCTTATCAGCAAAATAAAATGTTTGGAACCTGTGGGGGGCTGGGAGACAGACGTTTCCAAATTCCTTTCTGATCTCTTTGGAAACTGTCAGTTTTTGAATTGCTGAGTTTGGCTAAAATGGAGAGGTTTCAATGGAAACCTCTCCAACTTCAGGCGAAAGGCCAGGCTGCTTCTCCGTGCTAGTTCCCGCAAGAGAAGGAGAGTTATTTGGGATTGAATAAAGCTCTCCCTGTGGCCCTAGGGCTCATACTTGGCTTCCTGGGTGTTGGTGACGGAAAAGTAAGTTCTCAGAAGGTAAAACCTCTGACAGAGCGCTAGAGTTCCTTCCTGGAGATGGAGCTTCTACTTGGGTTTATTCCAAGGCCCTTGCCCCCTGACTCTGGAAGATTTCTGGGTGCACACAGCTTTTTTCTCACATGTTCCTGGATGGCCAGGGTCCCTTGCAGGGGACCACGTAGTGATCTTGACTCACATAATGCTGTCACACACCTGCACCCGCAGGGCCTGTGGGGACTGGCTCCCTCTGCCTGTTGACCCCTTCCCTTTGCTTGATCAACCCCAGCCTCCTCTTTGTTCTGCAGATAAGCATACTCTTGCCTCAGGGTCTTTGCACCTGCTGTTCCCCCTGCCCGAGGGGGCAGCCCTCCCTGCCTTCAGAGGCTTTCTCTGACATCTCCTGAAGCCAGGGCTCAGTTGCTCTGGGTCCTTGCTTGACTCCCTTTGATGCCCTGTTCATTTGTTTGTACTTGCACTGGGATCTCTCCCAGGGCCAGACAGGACCTGGCTCATGTTTGCCACGGATCCCCAGGGCTAGATCATGGCCCTGCACAGGGAAGGTCTCCATCAGGCCACCTGCCCCTCCCCGTTCCCTCATTCAGAATGGTTCCGATCGTGTGCTGATTCTCTCCTCTCCGAGGCTGGACAGTCCTTGCGCCCCAGCCCAGAGTCTGCCCTCCATGGGGGGCTGTTTAGAGCACAAACCACTGGGAGAAAACAAGCCACGGCCTGAGGGGAGACAGCTCTCGTACTCTTGGAGTCCTGCCCGTTCAGATGTCTGGGTCGTGACCAGTTGTCGCTGAGTGGGTAAGAGTACAGATTTCCCGGTGAGACTGGGATTCCAGACTCCCGACGGCATGGCCTTGGGTGTGTTTCTGAGCCCTTTTGTGCCTCTGTTTCTTCCTCTGTGAAGTGGAGATGATGATAGTGCCTGGCCCGTAGGGTCACCAGGGAGATGAAATGAGGCAGTGAAGAAGACGGGCCTCGGCGCATGGTGAGCGCCTGACAAGAGTCTGTCCTTCCTGCTGGTTCCTAAGGATTCCCTCCTTTCTCTGGTCGGGGTCCTACTCTCCCGCTCTCCCCGGCCCCGTATCTCTCTAGCTGTCTCTCTGGCTGTCTCTCCTCTCCCTGACGGCCCTCACTCCCTCTGTGTGATCTTAGAGATGTGAACAGGGATACCCCTGGGTGGGGGTGTTCCCAGGGGTCATCTTATTCTTCCAAGCCTGGCTGGTGAGAAGAGCTTGTTTTGAGCCTCCAGTGAGACGCAGGTGGAAAGCGTGGGCACATGCTGGACCCAGCAGATGCTCAGTGGACCGTGGCTGCTGTTATTTATGAAGTGGCCTCATCTCACCCCTCCCTGTCTCCGAGCCCCCAGCCCCCCAGCTATCAGAGCCCCCAGCACCCCCAAGGGCACCAGAAAAGGCTAAAGAACTGAATCAGTCCCATTGCAGCTGAGTCGAGCCTGACACCTGAGGCACATCTGTGTTTTGTTGGATACTTTTGGCCAACAGGAAGTTCCCTTAAAGGAAACGCCTAGACTAGGCTGCTGAGGGTCTGTGTTAATCCCACGTGGTGTCTCAGTGATTCTACCTGGAAGGTCCCTTTCTTGTCCCCATTTTGTGGATGAGGAAACTGAGGCTTGGAGAGCTTGTGGAAATGCTTGTCCTTTCTGCTGTCCCTTTCCTCCACTTACCACTCCCAGTTCTCATCAGGCCTTTAGCCCCGTGAACGGCTCGTGTGTACTTCCTCTGAGCACTTTCTCAAGGGACATTGTACAACTGCTCCCGAGGCTGACCTAGCCGTCAGACACAGCAGGCACCGGACCTGAGACCCTGCGACCCTTAGGGGTCAGGAGAGTGGTGAGCTTCTTGTATAGTCTGGAGAAAGTAAATGAACTTTTAGGTCAAAGAAAGTGTTTAAATGGTGGCTCAATGGTAAAGAATCCTGCTATGCAAGAGAGCCCGGAGATGTGGGTTCAATTCCTGAGGGCATGGCAACCCACTTTAGTATTCCTGCCAGGAAAATCTCACAGACAAGAGCCTGGTGGGCTACAGTCCATGGGGCCGCAAAGAGTCAAACACGACTGAGCACCTGAATGCACATGCAGAATGTTTTAAATATAACATTAATACATTCGTTTTCATACCAACACAGTCATAAAATATGATTTTTTAATGGAAGAAGGGACCTTGTGTTCCTCCAGGTTGAGGTCCTAGTCCCCAGAACCTTGAATATGCTAGGCTTTATAACAGATGGGACTCGGAGTTGCTGATGGAATGAAGATTGTTAATTAGCTGATCTTTACATGGAGAGATGACCCTGGAGTATCTGGGTGGGCCGGATGTGCTCAGGAGCGTCCTTAGAAGTGAAACCGCGAAGAGGAGAGAGACCCAGAGAGTTGGCAGTGGGAGGGGGACCCCTTGTTGCTGGCTGTGCGGGTGGAGGAAGGGTCACGGGCGGGCAGTGTGAGCGCCTCCGGAAGCTGGAAAAGGCGGGAAACAGACTCTCTCCTGGTTCCGGGGGAACGCAGCCCTGCCGACCCCTCGATTTCAGGACGTCTGCCCTCTGCAACATGAGCTGATAAATCTGTGCTGCTGAACCGCCGAGTTGGTAGTAATTTTACAACAGCCATGGGAAACGAATAGATGCACCGAGGCAGAAGTACCCGCAGCCCACAGAGCCCTCACGTGCCCCGCCCCCGGCCCGCGGCCATCGCCCCTCGGGGGCAGGACCGCGGAGGAGACCCCGGCTGGCGGCCGTGCCCGCTGCGCCCGCAGCACCGCCAGGCAGGCAGGGGCGTGCTCTCCTCTGCGCTCTTTACGTTTCCTGGGAGCCCTTTCTTTGCTTCCTTTCTTCCTTTCAAGCGTCTCTTTCCGATTTGGAGGACTTTAGGTACCCTTTTTTTTCCCTTTTAGTTCTCTGCAGTGGGATTTAACTAGAGGCCCCTCTTCCCCAAATTTATTGGACTTGGCCCCAAAGTGGCATTTTCCCCTCTTTAGTTTTTCTTTTTTCTGCCCCAGTGAAGAATAGCCATGGTAACCAGTCCAAAGAGAAAAATCTAATAAATCAACGGGCTGGTTTAACGTGCCCCTAAAGGCATGAATGATGCCGGAGATGTGGGTTCAATTCCTGAGGGCATGGCAACCCACTTTAGTAAGGGACAAGAGCCTGGTGGGCTACAGTCCATGGGGCCGCAAAGAGTCAAACACGACTGAGCACCTGAATGCACATGCAGAATGTTTTAAATATAACATTAATACATTCGTTTTCATACCAACACAGTCATAAAATATGATTTTTTAATGGAAGAAGGGACCTTGTGTTCCTCCAGGTTGAGGTCCTAGTCCCCAGAACCTTGAATATGCTAGGCTTTATAACAGATGGGACTCGGAGTTGCTGATGGAATGAAGATTGTTAATTAGCTGATCTTTACATGGAGAGATGACCCTGGAGTATCTGGGTGGGCCGGATGTGCTCAGGAGCGTCCTTAGAAGTGAAACCGCGAAGAGGAGAGAGACCCAGAGAGTTGGCAGTGGGAGGGGGACCCCTTGTTGCTGGCTGTGCGGGTGGAGGAAGGGTCACGGGCGGGCAGTGTGAGCGCCTCCGGAAGCTGGAAAAGGCGGGAAACAGACTCTCTCCTGGTTCCGGGGGAACGCAGCCCTGCCGACCCCTCGATTTCAGGACGTCTGCCCTCTGCAACATGAGCTGATAAATCTGTGCTGCTGAACCGCCGAGTTGGTAGTAATTTTACAACAGCCATGGGAAACGAATAGATGCACCGAGGCAGAAGTACCCGCAGCCCACAGAGCCCTCACGTGCCCGGCCCCCGGCCCGCGGCCATCGCCCCTCGGGGGCAGGACCGCGGAGGAGACCCCAGCTGGCGGCCGTGCCCGCTGCGCCCGCAGCACCGCCAGGCAGGCAGGGGCGTGCTCTCCTCTGCGCTCTTTACGTTTCCTGGGAGCCCTTTCTTTGCTTCCTTTCTTCCTTTCAAGCGTCTCTTTCCGATTTGGAGGACTTTAGGTACCCTTTTTTTTCCCTTTTAGTTCTCTGCAGTGGGATTTAACTAGGAACGGCCCCCCTCTTTCCCCAAATTTATTGGACTTGGCCCCCAAAGTGGCATTTTCCCCCTCTCTGCCTGGTAGACATTTTTTTTACTGGAGGGAATGGAAAATAGATAATATTTCTAAGTTTATAACATTCCCTCCTATGGTCTGAATTCTTGAATAGCCATGGTAACCAGTCCAAAGAGAAAAAATCTAATAAATCAACGGGCTGGTTTCTCAGTGTCTAGCGTTTGTCTGCACTGAGAATGTGGCAGAACCTTAACTGCGTGACTGTGGTCCCAGCAGACAGGAGGAGAGAGAGGACAAGAAAGAGGGTCACTGTCGCTCATGGTCTTGAGTGTGGGTGTGCCCATGCTGATCGTAGACCAGAGATAAACCTTTACCTCCCATATTGTTTCTAGAAGCCTCAGAAGGCGAGACGAGGCCTCTGGGGCCTTGTGGTCTTGCCCAGAGTTCTCACTGGGCCCCAGGCAGGATTCAAGGCTGCTCAGCTCTGTCAAGGGAGTGATGGACGGGAAGAGGAAGCTGCCAGCTTCCAGCAGAAGGCTGGCACAGAAACCAGCAGAGGTTGTTGAACACTTGCTTTTCTGACTAAAAAGAGATTCAACAGTGCTTTCCCTCCTTGTATGAGAAAGTGGACAACGCCCAGTGCTGTTTACAATGGAGTGAATTAGTTGATGAATGCTCATTTGCCACATCAGACAGTATCTGCTAAAGCTGTCGGGGGTGGTTTTCAAGGCTTGGGGAGATTCTGTCTCCTGTGAGGTGGAGGGAGAGAAGAGTCTGACAAGGAGAACTAATTGCCAAGAAACTCCACTGTGACAGACCCCCAGTGAGCACCATCGAGTCTTACCTTACATCCGCTCGAAATTAGTTTTTCAGCTGTGATTTGAGCTACTCATGTTTTTCCCCAATTATTCTTTTTTTTTTTTAAACCTTTATTTTGCTTTTAACTTTTACAGAGTTTTGTTGTTTACAGATATGTATGTTCCCAGATTAGTCGTATGTATATCCCCAATTATTCTTTCTCAACACTTTGCTTGCAATCAGTTCCTGTGTACCAAAATTTTGAATTTTTATATGGTTACTGTAATCATTTTCTTAAGGCTCATGCCAAGCTTAGAAAGGCCTTGTCCCTTCTGAAAATATAAGTCATTTCACCCATATTTTCTTCTAGTATTTTGGACTGACAAATTTTCCCTCTCTGCCTGGTAGACATTTTTACTGGAGGAATGGAAAATAGATAATATTTCTAAGTTTATAACATTCCCTCCTATGGTCTGAATTCTCGAATAGCCATGGTAACCAGTCCAAAGAGAAAAAATCTAATAAATCAACGGGCTGGTTTCTCAGTGTCTAGCGTTTGTCTGCACTGAGAATGTGGCAGAGCCTTAACTGCGTGACTGTGGTCCCAGCAGACAGGAGGAGAGAGAGGACAAGAAAGAGGGTCACTGTCGCTCATGGTCTTGAGTGTGGGTGTGCCCATGCTGATCGTAGACCAGAGATAAACCTTTACCTCCCATATTGTTTCTAGAAGCCTCAGAAGGCGAGACGAGGCCTCTGGGGCCTTGTGGTCTTGCCCAGAGTTCTCACTGGGCCCCAGGCAGGATTCAAGGCTGCTCAGCTCTGTCAAGGGAGTGATGGACGGGAAGAGGAAGCTGCCAGCTTCCAGCAGAAGGCTGGCACAGAAACCAGCAGAGGTTGTTGAACACTTGCTTTTCTGACTAAAAAGAGATTCAACAGTGCTTTCCCTCCTTGTATGAGAAAGTGGACAACGCCCAGTGCTGTTTACAATGGAGTGAATTAGTTGATGAATGCTCATTTGCCACATCAGACAGTATCTGCTAAAGCTGTCGGGGGTGGTTTTCAAGGCTTGGGGAGATTCTGTCTCCTGTGAGGTGGAGGGAGAGAAGAGTCTGACAAGGAGAACTAATTGCCAAGAAACTCCACTGTGACAGACCCCCAGTGAGCACCATCGAGTCTTACCTTACATCCGCTCGAAATTAGTTTTTCAGCTGTGATTTGAGCTACTCATGTTTTTCCCCAATTATTCTTTTTTTTTTTTAAACCTTTATTTTGCTTTTAACTTTTACAGAGTTTTGTTGTTTACAGATATGTATGTTCCCAGATTAGTCGTATGTATATCCCCAATTATTCTTTCTCAACACTTTGCTTGCAATCAGTTCCTGTGTACCAAAATTTTGAATTTTTATATGGTTACTGTAATCATTTTCTTAAGGCTCATGCCAAGCTTAGAAAGGCCTTGTCCCTTCTGAAAATATAAGTCATTTCACCCATATTTTCTTCTAGTATTTTTGGACTGACAATTTTACGTTGACGTTTTAAATCGTGTGGCATGTATTTTGATGTAGGCTGTATGCATTAGATCAGACTCTTTATACCTCCAAATGGCCGTTAAGATGTCCCAACATAATTTTCTATATTATCTCCAACTTCTGTGCTCTAAATGTTTGCATCCTCCCAAACTTTATTTTTTTTAAACATTTATTTTATTTATTTATCTTTCTTGGGGGGTGGGGTGGGGAGGGAGGGAGAGGGCGGGCCACTTCTATTGGTCTTTCATTTCTCTATTTTCATCCATCTTTGTTCTTTGGCCTGTGTGGGCCTCCCATCGCGGTGGCCTCTGTCGTTGCAGAGCGCCGGCTCTGGGCGCATGCGCTCCAGAGCTCTGGCTTGGCAATTGGACACATCAGTCCAGCCGCTCTGTGGCACGTGGGATCTTCCAAGGCCACGGATCAAACGGAGCCCCTTGCACTGCAAGGCGGTGTCCTTACCCACTGGACCACCAGGGAAGCCCCGTCTCTGTTGTTTATTACGACCTAGATTATTGTGTTCTGTTACAGCAGCCTAAGTGGACTCAGATACCAGCTAAAGTGCCCCCAACGTGATATTCCAACTTCTTGTCTTTTATGGGGTTTCGTTCAGAACTTTTAATTCTGACATCACTGTCTCTATGTGCCAGTACCACACTGCTGCATAGTTATTACAGCATGTACTCTTACCATTTCGTAAGACCTAGTTCCTTCTCCTTATTAATCTTTTCAGAATAATCCTGGCTATTCTTGCCCTATTCTTTTTTTCATATGAGTTTTTACAGTAAGTTCAAATTATCTCCTGAAAGAATTTTGAGTGATGTGTTAGAGGGGAATGCCTTAGTTAATCACAGGAGGACTGGCATCCTTGCGATCAATGTCTTCTTCTTAAATGGCTTTTCTATCTGTTCAGTTATCGTTTTTAACTCTTTGTACTATTCTGTGTTTTTTTTTTTTAAATGATTTTCTTTTCCCTTCAGTAGTTTTCTGTGTTAATGGCACAGTTAGTTTTGTAAGAAACACTGTGTTATTTTACATTTCCACAAGCCATGTATGTGATCCAGTTTCTCTGCATCCTCTCTAGTATCCAGTCTTGTCATTATTTTTTATTCTAGCTGTTTTAATAGGTTTGTAGTGATGTTTCATCATGGTCTTATTTGCACTTATCTAATAGCTGATGATGTTGATCATCCTTTTGTGTACGTATTTGCCGTCTGTATGTCTTCTTTGGTGAAATGTCTCTTCAGGTCCTCTGTCTACATTCTAACTGCCTCCTTTGTGTTTTCACTCTTTTACGTTTTTTCACTCTTTTACTCAATTTTTACTCTTGAGTGTTGAGAGTTCTTTATCAGTTCTAGATGTATCTTTTGTCAGATATGTGATTTGCAAATATTTTCTCCCACTTTGTAGCTTCTCTTTTATCTTGTAAGTGTTGACTTTTACACTGCCTTCTTGCTGAAAAGAAGGCAGTGTAATTTCTTCTTTGTAATTTCAGTCAAGTCCAGTTTACTGATTTTTTTTGTCCTGTATGGATTGTGCTTTGGGGGTCATATCTAAGAACAATGCACTAAGCTCTAGATCCCCAAGAGTTTCTCCTTTATTAACTTCTAAAAATTTGTAGTTTTATGCTTTATATTTAGATCTATTATTCATGTTGAGCTAATTTTTATATAAAGGGTTAGGTTTAGTGAGATTTAATGATATATCTTATAAACTTAATGATATATAATTGCATATAGATACATGTATAATAATTTTTTCCAGCATCATTTGTTGAAAAGACTGTTCTTCTACCATGGGACTGTTTTTGACTAAAGATTGGTCAGCCATATGTGTATGGATTTATTTCTGGTTTCCCTGTTTTGTTGCATAAACCAGTGTATCTGCCCCTCTGCTAATACCATAGATCAATGTGCCTGTCCCTCTGTGAATGATTAGTACAGTCTTGATCCCTACAGCTATCTACTGGCTGAAATAGGGTAAATTTGGATTTCTCCTTCCTTATTCTTTTTAAAAATGGTCTTAGCTATCTAGTTCCTTTGCCTTTCTATATGATTTTAGAAGCCATCTTGTTTATATCTGTAAAAGAATCCTATTGAGATTTGATAGGAATCTCATTAAACTGTGTATCAACTTGGGGAGAATAGACAACTTTACCAATCTTGAGTCTTCCGTCTACAAACACAAAGTTTTCCCATTTGTTCAGATCTTCTTCAGTCTCTTCTATTAGCCTTTTATGATTGACATTAGGCTAAAGTTTCCTTTCTATGAGCAGTCTTTATTGCTCTTTGGTATCAGAGCTTCCAGATGAGGGAAGACTGCCTCCCTTTTCTAGGCTTTGAGGACATCAAGGAGCAGGCTTCGGGGAGTGGGATGCGACCTTGGCTGACTGTCCCTCTTCCTGTGGTGGCAGCCAGGCTGCTCAGATTTTGTCTCTTGTGTCCATCTTGATAAATCCTTTGTCCTAGAAAATATGTATTTTCAAATGTATTTGTATTTGATTTGGCAGAATTGTCTTAAGGATTTTTTTCTGATTGATCATTCTTTTCTCATTATTTTAAAGCATTTGTGAATTTCCTCTTTGTTTGTCCCAATTGTTTGGCTATCATTTTCTCTTTTTAAAAGAGAACGCATTCCTTAGAATTATTTATTAGTTTTGCTATTTTTCTGTCTTTGAATTCCCTAATTTCTTTTTTCTTTTTCTTGTTTTATTGTTCTGTTAACTTCCTGAGTTGATATAAAGGGTTAGGTTTAGTGAGATTTAATGATATATCTTATAAACTTAATGATATATAATTGCATATAGATACATGTATAATAATTTTTTCCAGCATCATTTGTTGAAAAGACTGTTCTTCTACCATGGGACTGTTTTTGACTAAAGATTGGTCAGCCATATGTGTATGGATTTATTTCTGGTTTCCCTGTTTTGTTGCATAAACCAGTGTATCTGCCCCTCTGCTAATACCATAGATCAATGTGCCTGTCCCTCTGTGAATGATTAGTACAGTCTTGATCCCTACAGCTATCTACTGGCTGAAATAGGGTAAATTTGGATTTCTCCTTCCTTATTCTGTTTAAAAATGGTCTTAGCTATCTAGTTCCTTTGCCTTTCTATATGATTTTAGAAGCCATCTTGTTTATATCTGTAAAAGAATCCTATTGAGATTTGATAGGAATCTCATTAAACTGTGTATCAACTTGGGGAGAATAGACAACTTTACCAATCTTGAGTCTTCGGTCTACAAACACAAAGTTTTCCCATTTGTTCAGATCTTCTTCAGTCTCTTCTATTAGCCTTTTATGATTGACATTAGGCTAAAGTTTCCTTTCTATGAGCAGTCTTTATTGCTCTTTGGTATCAGAGCTTCCAGATGAGGGAAGACTGCCTCCCTTTTCTAGGCTTTGAGGACATCAAGGAGCAGGCTTCGGGGAGTGGGATGCGACCTTGGCTGACTGTCCCTCTTCCTGTGGTGGCAGCCAGGCTGCTCAGATTTTGTCTCTTGTGTCCATCTTGATAAATCCTTTGTCCTAGAAAATATGTATTTTCAAATGTATTTGTATTTGATTTGGCAGAATTGTCTTAAGGATTTTTTTCTGATTGATCATTCTTTTCTCATTATTTTAAAGCATTTGTGAATTTCCTCTTTGTTTGTCCCAATTGTTTGGCTATCATTTTCTCTTTTTAAAAGAGAACGCATTCCTTAGAATTATTTATTAGTTTTGCTATTTTTCTGTCTTTGAATTCCCTAATTTCTTTTTCTTGTTTTTAGATGGATCCTTTCCCCTTTCAAGAATTTGTTTTATTGTTCTGTTAACTTCCTGAGTTGAATTCTTTATTTTTCTTTCTCACCTAGGGTTATGTCTATAAGGTTGAGAAACTTCTGAGGAGTCCTGCTTTTGCTTGATCGTGTGGGTTCTGATATAAAATGTTTTTGTCACTGTTTCTAGACATTCTGTGGTTTCAATGTTGATCTTCTCTATCATCAAAAAATTGTTTAGGGGGCTTCCCTGGTGGTCCAGTGGGAAAAGACACCGCCTTGCAGTGCAAGGGGCGCCAGTTCGATCCCTGGCCTGGGAAGATGCCTCGTGCCGCGGAGCGGCTGGACCGATGTGTTCAATTACTGAGCTGGAGCTCTGGAGCGCATATGCCCAGAGCCGGTACTCTGCAGTGAGAGAGACCGCTGAGATGGGAGGCCCACACAGGCCAAAGAACAAAAGATAAATAAATCAAAGATCAATAGAAGTGGCCAAAAAAAAAAAAAAGTAAGCTGGAAAAAAAAAATTGTTCAGTGGACTGATTTCAATTTCCTCAGGCAAGAGCATGTGGGATTTTAAATTCTAAAATTTGTACTTTCTCATTATGTAAGAATATTGTCTCTACTTCTAATTTCATAATGTTTTATAAGTTTCTTTTGAGACCTAAAATGGACACAGTTTTTCTTTTAAAACTGCATGAATGTTTGCATAAAAAGACTACTTTTGTTTTCAGACTACGAAACTTTAGTTAGATTTACCGTATTGATGATAATATTCTGTCTCCTTCTTATTAATGGTCTATCATGGACTCGAGAAACCCGCTCTCGCTCCTTCTGTCTCTGGTAGTTTGTTCCATGAACGTTGGTTCTGTGTTTTGGTGGTAACTGTTTAACACTTTATTGTGAGATGTATCTTTGGAGTCCTGTATTGCCATTCTTCGGTTTAACGCCCTTTACCTGCTGAGTTCAGCCTCCAGGTTTCACATTTGCACTGTCAGCTTTCTCTGCATCTACACTGGCTGATGTGTCTGTGCCCATACTTTTGTTTCAGCCCTGTGGAATCGCTGTGTGTTCCTATGTGCATCCACAGAGCTGTGTTTCCTCTGTGTTTTTAGATGAATCCTTACACCTTTCAAGAATTTGTTTTATTGTTCTGTTAACTTCCTGAGTTGAATTCTTTATTTTTCTTTCTCACCTAGGGTTATGTCTATAAGGTTGAGAAACTTCTGAGGAGTCCTGCTTTTGCTTGATCGTGTGGGTTCTGATATAAAATGTTTTTGTCACTGTTTCTAGACATTCTGTGGTTTCAATGTTGATCTTCTCTATCATCAAAAAATTGTTTAGGGGGCTTCCCTGGTGGTCCAGTGGGAAAAGACACCGCCTTGCAGTGCAAGGGGCGCCAGTTCGATCCCTGGCCTGGGAAGATGCCTCGTGCCGCGGAGCGGCTGGACCGATGTGTTCAATTACTGAGCTGGAGCTCTGGAGCGCATATGCCCAGAGCCGGTACTCTGCAGTGAGAGAGACCGCTGAGATGGGAGGCCCACACAGGCCAAAGAACAAAAGATAAATAAATCAAAGATCAATAGAAGTGGCCAAAAAAAAAAAAAAGTAAGCTGGAAAAAAAAAATTGTTCAGTGGACTGATTTCAATTTCCTCAGGCAAGAGCATGTGGGATTTTAAATTCTAAAATTTGTACTTTCTCATTATGTAAGAATATTGTCTCTACTTCTAATTTCATAATGTTTTATAAGTTTCTTTTGAGACCTAAAATGGACACAGTTTTTCTTTTAAAACTGCATGAATGTTTGCATAAAAAGACTACTTTTGTTTTCAGACTACGAAACTTTAGTTAGATTTACCGTATTGATGATAATATTCTGTCTCCTTCTTATTAATGGTCTATCATGGACTCGAGAAACCCGCTCTCGCTCCTTCTGTCTCTGGTAGTTTGTTCCATGAACGTTGGTTCTGTGTTTTGGTGGTAACTGTTTAACACTTTATTGTGAGATGTATCTTTGGAGTCCTGTATTGCCATTCTTCGGTTTAACGCCCTTTACCTGCTGAGTTCAGCCTCCAGGTTTCACATTTGCACTGTCAGCTTTCTCTGCATCTACACTGGCTGATGTGTCTGTGCCCATACTTTTGTTTCAGCCCTGTGGAATCGCTGTGTGTTTCCTATGTGCATCCACAGAGCTGTGTTTCCTCTGATAGTGAAGAAATTCCGGAATCTAGCTCCCGTGGCTCGCTCTCTGATTACAGTTTTATATGATGCTCCTAACACAGCATTTCTTCAGACACTATCTATTAACACCCTATATGAAGCAATAATTAAATTTATATGATCCTTCTTCATATCTTATCCTTACTCTCTACTCCTTCTGATTTTAATTTCCTTTCATACAGTTTACCTTTGCATATTAAATGTTCATAAATGCTGCTGCCTAATTTGTTACCTTTAATATCTTTTAGCCACCCTTCCCCTTCTTCAGCTCTTAAGGGCAGATTAAAGAGAACTAGGGTACGTGGATATGGAGTCTCATCACTCTCCTAAGTGAATGGGGACGCCTCTTAAACTCTGTGCTTGGTGGCATCAGCTTGCGGAGGAGAGGGTAAGCCTGCCTGGGAGAGGCAGAAGGACTGTCCACTTTCCATCTGACCCAAGGGACTCAACTTCTTGTGTTTCTATTTCCTTCTCTGTAAAACAAGAACAATAACAGCACTTACCACATGGCTTTGATTAAATGGAATAAAACAAGTAGCTTGGTTAGAACTGCTTCTGGCCCATGGTCAGCAGTGTAGGTATTCTAGGGTCCTGATGACTGGAAGCAGACGAAGCTTTACGGTGCAGGGTGAGGGTCAGAGATGCTCCTGTCCATTGCAGCCGAGTGCTGTAGAGAGAGGCCAGGATGCCCCTCTCTCCCCACAGAGCCCTTTCTCCACACCAGCCTGTAAAGGCCTCACACTTTGCAAAATTGCACACTTAGCATAATAGAGCTTATCTGGGCAGGCCTCACAAAACCAAAGCAGCTTGGAACCCAAACATCACTAAAACCAACAACAATCCTAATAAAAACGCCAGCCCAGCTAAAGACATGTTACCTCCTATGTTCAGATACTTACAGGGCACTACTTTTCACCACAAGGTGGAATTAATTTGCGAGGGTGCAGGCTGCTGGGTTATATTCATGGAGATAAGGATCCACTGGGCATCACCATCTGAGGGCGAGGAGGGGGTTAGCAGCTTTAAACTTTGGTGATATGTGATGCCGGAGATGAAGGCTCTGGCTGGTTATCTTTCATACAGTCTTTCTGCACAAAGATAGTAAATAACCGCACATTCAGCACTGCCACATCAGAGCACGTGGCCAAACTGAGCAGAGAGGAAGGTAGGCATTGCACACCATGCCGGAACCTTCCGTGGCCTGTGCCTCCAGCTGAGTTGGCGTGGCTTCCATCTGGCTTGATAGTATAACCATGAACAATGCTGGGAAATCATCCTGTATGAACCAAGACGACTTGGGCCTTATATCCATTATTGCTACCTCCTTTCTAATGAGCATCTTACATGTACCCACAATGACTATGTGGAACACATGGTTCATGAAGCCTCACCAGTGGCATCTCCACATTATGAAATCCATCCTGAATTGTGGTTAAGGCACAGCGTAGGTCCAGAAGATGAGTGTTTTCCCGTTGTTGTCCTCTACCCAGAAGCGTCTTGTCTTCCTGGAATTTCTGGTAGGTGTCCAGCCATCTCAGCAGAAATTTCCAGACCATGTTTGGTAGTTTTGATTTAGGAGCAAAGGAGGCTGTCACCTAGGCAGGCAAGATTCCTCTGGGTGCAGGTGCTTCTGTGTTGGCCTCGCTCCTTCTTCTCTGTCTGGCAAATGGCAGTCAGTTGGGCACCTGAGTCCTTGCTGCTGGGGGTCCTTCAGCGCTGAAAGAGGCCAGGATGCCCTCTCCCCACAGAGCCCTTTCTCCACACCAGCCTGTAAAGGCCTCACACTTTGCAAAATTGCACACTTAGCATAATAGAGCTTATCTGGGCAGGCCTCACAAAACCAAAGCAGCTTGGAACCCAAACATCACTAAAACCAACAACAATCCTAATAAAAACGCCAGCCCAGCTAAAGACATGTTACCTCCTATGTTCAGATACTTACAGGGCACTACTTTTCACCACAAGGTGGAATTAATTTGCGAGGGTGCAGGCTGCTGGGTTATATTCATGGAGATAAGGATCCACTGGGCATCACCATCTGAGGGCGAGGAGGGGGTTAGCAGCTTTAAACTTTGGTGATATGTGATGCCGGAGATGAAGGCTCTGGCTGGTTATCTTTCATACAGTCTTTCTGCACAAAGATAGTAAATAACCGCACATTCAGCACTGCCACATCAGAGCACGTGGCCAAACTGAGCAGAGAGGAAGGTAGGCATTGCACACCATGCCGGAACCTTCCGTGGCCTGTGCCTCCAGCTGAGTTGGCGTGGCTTCCATCTGGCTTGATAGTATAACCATGAACAATGCTGGGAAATCATCCTGTATGAACCAAGACGACTTGGGCCTTATATCCATTATTGCTACCTCCTTTCTAATGAGCATCTTACATGTACCCACAATGACTATGTGGAACACATGGTTCATGAAGCCTCACCAGTGGCATCTCCACATTATGAAATCCATCCTGAATTGTGGTTAAGGCACAGCGTAGGTCCAGAAGATGAGTGTTTTCCCGTTGTTGTCCTCTACCCAGAAGCGTCTTGTCTTCCTGGAATTTCTGGTAGGTGTCCAGCCATCTCAGCAGAAATTTCCAGACCATGTTTGGTAGTTTTGATTTAGGAGCAAAGGAGGCTGTCACCTAGGCAGGCAAGATTCCTCTGGGTGCAGGTGCTTCTGTGTTGGCCTCGCTCCTTCTTCTCTGTCTGGCAAATGGCAGTCAGTTGGGCACCTGAGTCCTTGCTGCTGGGGGGTCCTTCAGCGCTGAAAGAGGCCACATTTCTTTCCCAAACTGTCACAGTGAAAATATCTACCTCGTGCTAAGCTGTCTCAGTGCACGTGCGTCGTATGTGTTTACACTGTTCCTCAGAGTGTCCCTGACTGTTCGTGCTTACCCACTTGCGCTGAGAGAATTGCCATGGCCCCAGGTGGCAGAGTCAGGACATGGCTGAGTGAGTCTTCGAGTCTAGGTCTCCTTCTCATTTCCAAGAAGCCATATGGCACCAGGAACTGACTGCAGCCCTCTCTGCTCCCTCTCCACGCTCCCCGCAAGACTGAGAACAGAGAGCTCTCCTCTGAATTTTGCTTCCTCACTACCATCTTTCCTGCCTGGTGGGACTCTTCCTATTTTCCGCGGAGACCTTGCTTTGTGGTGGGGAGCTCCCATCCAGGCTTAGGGAGAGATGAACTCAGGACTTTTTAAGCATTTTCAAAAGTTGGACTCTTCCCTGTGTTTCAAAGCGGTCGTTCTTCTTCTTTTTCAATAACCTTCTGATCTTCAGGTTTTCTTTAGAGGCTGTCTGAAAAATAACATTTAGTGCGGCCAACAGAGTAGTCAATTGGCAATAATACATCCCAAATTCAAAGCAGGCAATGGGAAGTAAAAAGCAAAGGGCTTGCCAATTTTGCTCACATCAAATTCCACTGACTTTCTCCCAAGAGTCACATAGTAAAATGCAAACCCTTAAAAGAAAAGGAAAAAAAGAAACTGTTTTTTAATCCTGCTTTCAGTTTATAGCTGAGATACAAATTGGCCTCAATTCATGCCTGTGTTGGAAGAAAATGACCCTGTGCTGGGTGGGAAAAAAACTGAGAATGTGCCAGAGGAGTGAAGCAGAAATGAGAAAGAAATAGAGGCGGGGTATTTTGTAATTTATAAATCATGCATGTAATTTAAAAAGTCAAATTACTCTACTTAAAATGAAAAATAGCAGCCCGCGTCCCCAGATCTCTTGGTCGTGATTCCTAGTGTCCTAAAAGGCAACGACTGCAAACCCTTTAGCTGATTCTCCCGTTTTATTTTTCTTAAACCCTGTGTTTATGAACAAAAGGCTTTTAGTACTCTTTTAAATTATGTATTATGTGTTGATTTTCTACTATGAAAGAGGAGAATTTGTTTTTTTATTAACCTAGCTCTAACACACACACACTCTCTCTCTCTCATTCTCTCTGTCTTTGTATCTGTCTGTATCTGTGTGTGTGTGTGCTGGTCCTCACCAAAGAGTTATTCTATCAATTTTAGCTAAATCAATATTTAATTTTTGAATCATGATCATTCTTGAGCTATTACTTATAGCTGGATCACATAGTATACTGTGATTACATTTCCTTTCCTGTGCAACTTTTTTTGCTTTTACTGAAGGTAATAATCGCTGCTTTTTCCTGGTTTCCTTCATTTTCTAGTTACCTCTCACTGATGCATTCTAAAACTCTCTAGTAGATCTGAGAGCCTGCTCTGAGTGTGTGCATGCTATGGACGAGTCACTCTTTCATTGCCTTCCTGGAGGCTGCTCTCCCGGAGCCATCTGGGCTCCGCAGGCATCTGCATTTGTTTGGTTTTCAAACCCATTGCATAGCTCTTGTCTGGTCACCATGCTTACCGGAATTCTCTTCCTGTCTCTCCTGAGTTCTGTTCTCTGTTTCTTAGATCCCAGGACTCTGTTTTTCTGTTTATGTTAGTGGTACATAGCTTCTGGAAATGGAGCTCAGGAGATAGAATTTTGGATTCTTTGCATGTCTGAAAATGCATTTTTGTTGACCTCACTCTAGACTGGTAGTTTGGAAGTAATTTTCGTTAAGAATTTTTAACAGCTTTATTGAGATTGTTCCTATATTATAGAGTTCATTCACTGAAAATGTACTGTTCATTGTATTTAATGTATTCACAGAGTTTTGGTATCATCACATTAATTCGTAACATTTCATCGTCCCCCGAACAGATTCCGTACTTCTTATCCCTTATTTTTCCATTGCCTCTTTATCTTTAGTTTTATAAAGATTTGAATATATTCATACTTTAAAACTTTTGAATTCTTTTTCCTCAGTAAAGTTTTAGGGCTATTTCTGTGTTCCTTGTGCTAAAAACTGCTCAACGTTATGCTGTGTTGTACTTGGCGCTTTTTTTTCCTTTAATTTTTGGCCTGCACCCCGTGGCTTGTGGGATCTTAGTTCCATAACCAGGGATCGAACCTGTGCCCTTGGCAGTGAAAGCACCAAGTCCTAGCTGCTGGACCCCCAGGGAGTGCCCTGTAGCTGGCCCTTGATGTGGTCTTGAGATATGGAAATTTGTATTTTTCAGTTCTGGGAAATTCTTTTTGGCCTTCTTCTTCCTCTGCCTTTTTCTCCTTCTTAGCCTGTCTTCATTGTCTCCTTCCAACTTTTAAAAATTATTATTATTAGCATGTTGAATCTCTTGTACTAGTTCCTCACTCTGTGACTTCCTTTTCGTCCTTCACCTTTCAGCTCACCCACCGCCCTCCAGGACCCCTCTCCCCATCCAGCCCTAGACCAGGTCAGTCCCTCCCTCCACTTCTAAGTTCTTTGTCTGTCTCTGAATGACATCAAGGTTGCTGCTTGATAAGTCATTGTCCCATTAATTACTTCATCTCTGGCTTCCCCAGTAGATGGTGAGCTCCTTGAGGCCAGGGCCGGGTTTGCGCAGAGAGTCACTGGGACCCGATGCCTGGCACCCTCCCTCTCCCCAGTGCCGACGTGTGTCTGGTGCTCAAGTGAACACGGGCAGCTGCCGCGCTGGGATGAACACGGTGCGAGCTGAGGTGGGCGCGGTCTATGAAGACAAGCTTCGAGAAGCAACAGCACAGTGTCACCTGGTTCGGGGCTTTTCCGGAGCACTTCAGAGAAAACCAGCGTCTGTTCTCTGAACGCATGTGTCTATGCAGCCTCGGAGCCACCGCCTGTCGTTGCTCACCGCCGCTTTCTTCGTTGCTTGTGTATCTGTTTCGGAGCCCTTCCTGTTATTCAGGCAAATAAGCAGGAGCATGAAGAGGAAGTTTGTATCAGCCAGTATCCATCCTGGTGCTTAAAATGTCATGAGCCCCTGACATGAACCTCCTGCAGAAATTCCCAATAGCGTTTATCTTAAAACAGTCTGAACAAATCAGATGGAGAATTGGCACCTGGTTTTTGACTTGTTTGGAGTGGGGCTTCTCAGCCTCAGCCCTCCTGGCCGTTGGGGCTGGATAACTCCGTCTGGGCCTCTATCCTGTGCGTGTTAGGCTGTGAGCGCCATCCTGGCCTGCGTGCACTTGATGCCCCCCCGTGTAACCCCTTGCCCCTCGTCACCATGCTCAGGGATGCTTCTGATCTGTCCAGATGTCCCCGGGAAGCAGAATCGCCCCCTGTCGGGAATCACTGTTACACATGCAGACTTGGGGTTTCCAGTCACATGCAGCTGGGAGCACTGCCCAGGGCCTGTTGGCATTCCACAGTGCAGTGGGGTTCACCCAGGTGGTGGGTGGAGGGCTCAGGAATGCATATCGAGTCTTGAGCTGGAGTCGAAAGTGTTTCCAGAAGCCTCGATTACCAGTACTGTGACCTGCTTGTTCTTGCCAGTTGGGCTCCTGATGGGTAAAAAACAAGCACGCCTCTTTCTGGCGTGTGGCTTCTAGCATCGCATAGAAGGACCCGCATGTTTTGAGAAATACCAGGAGACTTCGGCTGTGGTAGATGGACCATAAAGTTAAACATTGATTTGTCAGATGAGAAGGAATTTCCTGAGTGTTAATTCGAATTCCTCTTTGGGAGAGAGACTGGTGTGTTGAGAGGGGCAGGGTGACAGATTTCTGTGGCTGTGGTTTCCTGGCTAAGTCCTAAGCCTCCCATTCATTAAAGCAACTAGGGAACCATTGTTTTAGTCCCATTGTTGGGACTGAGGACGTGTCTGGACCCACAGGCCTGGGGAAGGAGAGGAAGGGTCCGGAATGAGTCTCAGAGTGAAGCTAGAACCCCAGTGGGGTTCTCCTGCTGGGCAGGTGCCCCCACCACCAGATGTCCACATTCTGATCCCAGGACCTCTGACTGTCTTCCCTTCCATGGCAAAAAGGACTTCACAAGTGTGATTAAGTCAAGGACTTTGATGGAGAGAGGGTTCTGCACTCTTCACGTGGCCCAACCTAATCCTATGGGTTAAAAAGGGAGAATCTTTTCCAACTGTGGCCGGAGGAGACCACAGAAGACTGGGTAGAGAGATGCAAAGATGGCTTCAAAGATGGAGAAAGGAGACCCACCGGCAGAGGAGAGTGGGTGCCTCTAGAAGCTGAAGCAGCCCAGGAAACAAGTCTTTCCCTAGAGTCTCCAGACGTAACCAGCCCAGCTCACACCTTGACCTTAGACCAGTGAGCCTTGTATTTTACAGGACTGTACAATCATATATGTCTATGGTCTGGAGTCAGTAAATGTGTGTAGTTTCTTACAGCAGCCATAGGAAACTGACATAGCTCCCAAAGCCTAGAGGTCAGGATGGGAGTCCAGTGGGCATAAAACCCAAAGCAGGGGAATCTGGGAGCTGACATTCCAGAGTGAGCACTGACCTCTTGGTTCATGAGACAATCCTGGGCCTACTAGATGTGTGTGTGTGTGTGTGTGCATGTGTGTGTGCATGTTTGTACTGGCCAGGAGACAGCGCTTTGTAGGTTAGAGAGACATGACTTGCTCTGGGCAGAAACCAAAATTCCAGACTGCTTGGAAGGCTTTATATCCTGTTACTTACAGTCAGCCATCCACATTTGTCTGTTCCAGTTTGGTGCTTACATATTCTTTGTCTGGTCCTATTATATGTATCAGGAAGCTTGAAAGAAGATGGGATTATATTTCTAGTACCTCTACTGTGTTCCTGAGTACCAGGGTTGGTGCATATTCATGCATGAGCTCATTTAGTCTTCACAAACGACAGTCGTTAGAGGATAGTCATCATGCTCATCTGCCCTTGGGCTGCATTCCGTGTTGCTCAGAAGCGCAGTGATAGGTGCAGGGAAGGGTTTGCAAGCCTGGACGTCTCTGATTCTTCTGGCTGTCCCTATCGTCACTGTAATCACCTTTGTTTTCTGATCCGCAAGCTTTCCTCAAGCTGCAAGGGGAGGCCTGGCTAAGGCTCTCTGACTGGGCACTCGGCTATCGGGCCCGCAGCAGACTCGAAGATTGCTTGGTGGGGCCAGTAGGACTTTCTGGCAACACCCGCCCCTGCCTGGCTGTTCTTTACCTGTTTCCAAATGCGCCAGCCTGGACTGAGCATTGTCTGCCCTTATAATGAAAACCTTACTGACGCTATAAGATGTGGCCAACCCACTTCAGTATTATAATCTTTGCTATGTTGTCCTGGCCTCATTGGACTTAGGGACTGAGTCACCAACCACACCTGGTAACAGTTTAACTGCTTTGTCCTGCAGAAAACTCACACCTTGACCTTAGACCAGTGAGCCTTGTATTTTACAGGACTGTACAATCATATATGTCTATGGTCTGGAGTCAGTAAATGTGTGTAGTTTCTTACAGCAGCCATAGGAAACTGACATAGCTCCCAAAGCCTAGAGGTCAGGATGGGAGTCCAGTGGGCATAAAACCCAAAGCAGGGGAATCTGGGAGCTGACATTCCAGAGTGAGCACTGACCTCTTGGTTCATGAGACAATCCTGGGCCTACTAGATGTGTGTGTGTGTGTGTGTGTGCATGTGTGTGTGCATGTTTGTACTGGCCAGGAGACAGCGCTTTGTAGGTTAGAGAGACATGACTTGCTCTGGGCAGAAACCAAAATTCCAGACTGCTTGGAAGGCTTTATATCCTGTTACTTACAGTCAGCCATCCACATTTGTCTGTTCCAGTTTGGTGCTTACATATTCTTTGTCTGGTCCTATTATATGTATCAGGAAGCTTGAAAGAAGATGGGATTATATTTCTAGTACCTCTACTGTGTTCCTGAGTACCAGGGTTGGTGCATATTCATGCATGAGCTCATTTAGTCTTCACAAACGACAGTCGTTAGAGGATAGTCATCATGCTCATCTGCCCTTGGGCTGCATTCCGTGTTGCTCAGAAGCGCAGTGATAGGTGCAGGGAAGGGTTTGCAAGCCTGGACGTCTCTGATTCTTCTGGCTGTCCCTATCGTCACTGTAATCACCTTTGTTTTCTGATCCAAGCTTTCCTCAAGCTGCAAGGGAGGCCTGGCTAAGGCTCTCTGACTGGGCACTCGGCTATCGGGCCCGCAGCAGACTCGAAGATTGCTTGGTGGGGCCAGTAGGACTTTCTGGCAACACCCGCCCCTGCCTGGCTGTTCTTTACCTGTTTCCAAATGCGCCAGCCTGGACTGAGCATTGTCTGCCCTTATAATGAAAACCTTACTGACGCTATAAGATGTGGCCAACCCACTTCAGTATTATAATCTTTGCTATGTTGTCCTGGCCTCATTGGACTTAGGGACTGAGTCACCAACCACACCTGGTAACAGTTTAACTGCTTTGTCCTGCAGAATAGTACTTGCCAACTCCTCAGCTTCCGCTCATATTCTTTGCCTCCCTCAGCAAAACCTGGCTGTTTTTGAATAGAACTCTTCTGGGTGGAAACTACTGAAGCCTTGGGTAGAAATTGCACACTGGGTGTGTCAGGGAGCGGAGGTACGGGCGTGCAAGCGGAGCCGGGCTCCTCCTCTGGACCCTGGAGTTTAGCACTGCTGCGCCTGGTCGAAGGTCTCCCCTGTGCGCTCTTCTGTTTTCAGACTCACGCTGCTCTCTCTGTAGGCTGGCATCTGCTCCTCCGGGGACACCTTGGGGACTGGATCTGCCATCAGCACCTAAGGTTTACAGATTACATCTGCAGCTGTCGCTTAGTCGCCAATCCCAAATCCCAGGGAAGGATGTGTTGGCCCGCCTTGGGTCAAGTGTCAGGGCTATACCAATCCACTGTGGTCCCATCATCAGGGTACTGTGACTGACCTGGTGCCCACTTCTAGGCCGCTCGGCTGAAGCCAAGGTCCAGGGTCATGCTGCCTAGAACACCTGCTCCAGAGGTCATCGTGGGGAATGATATAGGCAGAAAGGTAGCTCTTGAAAGTAATAGGCTGAGCACCCCAAATCACGTGTCCAGACAGATCTAAGTACTGTCGTTGGCACTCACCTTCAAATATTTGAGCTTATCATCCCTACTGATCGAAAACAATGGTTGTTACATAATATTCATCAGAAATGTTAAGATCTCGAGTTCATATGTAGGGTTTTTTTTGTTATTTTTTTATTTTGCTTTTTTGCTTTTACAGAGTTTTGTTGTTTACAGATATGTGTATGTATAGTTTGTTTTTAATGTTTGATTTTTTTTAAGTTCTGAAAATTGTTTTTGTGACCACACATTGGCCTTGTTTGTATTTGTAGAAAGTGAGATTATGTGTAAGGGACTGGGAAGTGCTGATTGTAGGTTTAAGTTGTAGGCATGAGAACAATGACTACTCCTCATGTACAACTCCACAGAACTTGTTTAAATACCTTGAAAGGGTGGCGATTTATCTTGGGCACTGAACTCCTGCACCCAGAGCCAAAGGAAACAAGGAGTGTGATGAAAGTCGAAGACTGAGAGACTGGAGCCTCCAGGCTGGGGGAACAGGAGTGAACACAGTCCAGTCCGTCCAGTCCCACTAGCCTAGCTTACAGCCTGGTCCTCAATGGGACGCACGACTTGTTCCTCTGAGATAAAGAAAGATGATGTGCGCGGAAGCACTCTGTCAGCTGAAGGCTGTTTAAATCATTGCTAGGAAACGTTAGTACAGTTTGTCTTTCAAATACGGGAAAAATTCTGTATTTATAAGAAGTTGGTAGTGGTTTAGTCACTAAGTCATGTCTGACTCATTCCAACCCCATGGACCCCAATCCACCAGGCTCCTCTGTCCATGGAATTTTCCAGGCAAGAATACTGGAGTGGGTTGCCATTTCCTCCTCCAGGGATCTTTCTAACCCAGGAATCGAACCCAAGTCTCCTGCATTAAAGGCAGATTCTTTACGGTTTGCCTTTGTAGAAGTTACCAGGGCAAATATCTGGGTTTTTCCCCTTAAAATATGTCTTTAAGGAGAAATGCAGCATGTTCACATACATCCCGTCCCCAGAGATGATGGGGATGCTTTCCTGTGCACAAGTCTATTCCACAAAGTTCAAATAAATACTTTTATTTTTTGTTGTGTGATGTTTAATGAATACAAAATCACGTGTCCAGACAGATCTAAGTACCGTCGTTGGCACTCACCTTCAAATATTTGAGCTTATCATCCCTACTGATCGAAAACAATGGTTGTTACATAATATTCATCAGAAATGTTAAGATCTCGAGTTCATATGTAGGGTTTTTTTTGTTATTTTTTTATTTTGCTTTTTTGCTTTTACAGAGTTTTGTTGTTTACAGATATGTGTATGTATAGTTTGTTTTTAATGTTTGATTTTTTTTAAGTTCTGAAAATTGTTTTTGTGACCACACATTGGCCTTGTTTGTATTTGTAGAAAGTGAGATTATGTGTAAGGGACTGGGAAGTGCTGATTGTAGGTTTAAGTTGTAGGCATGAGAACAATGACTACTCCTCATGTACAACTCCACAGAACTTGTTTAAATACCTTGAAAGGGTGGCGATTTATCTTGGGCACTGAACTCCTGCACCCAGAGCCAAAGGAAACAAGGAGTGTGATGAAAGTCGAAGACTGAGAGACTGGAGCCTCCAGGCTGGGGGAACAGGAGTGAACACAGTCCAGTCCGTCCAGTCCCACTAGCCTAGTTTACAGCCTGGTCCTCAATGGGACGCACGACTTGTTCCTCTGAGATAAAGAAAGATGATGTGCGCGGAAGCACTCTGTCAGCTGAAGGCTGTTTAAATCATTGCTAGGAAACGTTAGTACAGTTTGTCTTTCAAATACGGGAAAAATTCTGTATTTATAAGAAGTTGGTAGTGGTTTAGTCACTAAGTCATGTCTGACTCATTCCAACCCCATGGACCCCAATCCACCAGGCTCCTCTGTCCATGGAATTTTCCAGGCAAGAATACTGGAGTGGGTTGCCATTTCCTCCTCCAGGGATCTTTCTAACCCAGGAATCGAACCCAAGTCTCCTGCATTAAAGGCAGATTCTTTACGGTTTGCCTTTGTAGAAGTTACCAGGGCAAATATCTGGGTTTTTCCCCTTAAAATATGTCTTTAAGGAGAAATGCAGCATGTTCACATACATCCCGTCCCCAGAGATGATGGGGATGCTTTCCTGTGCACAAGTCTATTCCACAAAGTTCAAATAAATACTTTTATCTTTCTTGTTGTGTGATGTTTAATGAATACAAAAAACATTTATAATATATTCTTAACCTATCAAGCATCGTGATAAAACCAATGTTCATGAACCCACCACGTACCTGAGGAGCTGGAACATCGCCAGTAGTGATGAAGCTGTTGATGTGCTCTTTCCTAATCCACCTTTTCGCTTCCTCCCAGAAGTGAAGCCATTCTCCCTCTTATGCATGTATTCTTCCTTTGCCTTGTAAAAACAGTCTTATCATGTGTTATACATACAAAAAGTGATCTTTCTTTTTGAGCTTTATATAAATGATTCTGTACTTTATGTCGCTTTTGAAACTTGTTTTCTATTCAGCGCCAGGCTTCAAAGGATCATCTGTGTTGCCTATAGTTATGGTTTTCTTCATTTATGTTGCCACTTCACCTTGTAAATATACCACCATTTTTATTCACTCTTCCTTATGGAGAGTGGATTGATCCTTTTTCAGTTTTTTTAAATTATTATTATTATTTTATTTTATTATGCTCCTTTTGGTCTTAAAGACAGTGTTGCCATTAACATTGTCATAGGTGTCTCTTGGAATGCAGGTTCTAAGGGACTGCCTTTGTACAAGTGGAATGTACATAAATGTCGAGTTTAATATGAATAATGACAAGTTGTTCTCCAGAGTGGTAGTATAAGTAGCCGCTCCTTTTCTGCTTCCTTTGTAGCTCAGCTGGTAAAGAATACGTCTACAATGCAGAAGACCCCAGTTTGATTCCTGGGTCGGGAAGTTTCCCTGGCGAAGGGATAGGCTACCCACTCCAGTCTTCTCACCTGGAGAATTCCATGACTTGTACATGGGTCCCAAAGAGTCATCCACGACTGAGGGACCCCACTTTCCTTCTCCAGCAGTGGTTTAGAATTCTTGTTGCTCCACATTCTCACCAACATTTTGTATTACTAGTCTCCTTAAGTTTGCAATATAAAGCATTATCTTTCCTTGTCTTCCTAACTTGCATATCCCTAACCACAAACAGGGTTGAACTTCTTTTCCCATCATTACTTGTTTGTGTCAACATGACTATGAAATACCTGTCATGTTTCCCCATGTTCGTATTGTGTTTTTCCTTTGTCTCATTGATTTATAGAATTTTAAAAAACATATTCTGAGTATTATTCTTTTTGCTAGTTAAATGTGCTCAAATATATTCTCCCACCTTAAGGTTTCTCTTACTGGTTTCTTTATGGTGTCTTTTGAAAAGCGTAAGTTTTTATTTTTAGTGTTTGATTGATTTGTCTCTATGAACAGACTGTGTCATATATAAAATCCTTTCATACCTCATGGTTACACAGTATTCCTCCTATATGTTCTTTAATTTTTTTATTAAGTTTTAGGTTTTACTTCTCACATGTAAGTAGTTAATGCATCTGGTTATGATTTTTGTGAAAGATGTAAAATATAGGTCCAATTTCAACTTCTTTTTCTATTAATATCTAGTTGCCTTCAGATAAATTTTGTGATAGTCTTTTTATTTCCCATTGATATGTAAGACATCTCTATTGTTATTGTCATTGTTTAGTCACTAAGTCGTGTCCAACCCTTTGTGACATAATGAACTGTAGCCCACCAGGCTCCTCTGTCCCTGGGATTTTCCAGGCAAGCATACTGGAGTGGGTTTCCATTTCCTTCTCCAGAGGATCTTTTCAGCTCACTCAGGGATCAAATCAGTGTCTCCTGCATAGGCAGGTGGATTCTTTACTGCTGAGCCTCCAGGTTCTTGATAAGACCTCTCTACTAAGTTTATGTAGGTGCCCAGACACAGCTGCTTCTGGGCTCTCAGTTTTGTTCTGTTTATAATTGGTCTACTTGTTCTTCAATATCACTGTGTCTCAATGACTAAAGCTTTAAAGTAAGTCCTCATATCTTGATAGAGCAATTCCCACTCACTCTCTGATGCTGCTTCCTATAAAGGGTCTTGATTATTTTCTTCTGTGTAAATTTTAGTATTGGTTTGCCAAGTTTCTTTATGCTATTGGGATTTTTTATGAGAATTGACATACTTTTCTTTCTGTGAAATGGTATAGATCTCTCCTTATTTGAGTCTTTAAGAATGTCTTTCAATAAAGTTTTCTCTATAAATATCCTATACATCTTTTGTTCATTTTATGTCTAAGTTCTTTATTTTGGGTTGATGATGTATAAAACTATTTTTTGTGTAGCTTCCTTGTGTCCAATCATCTTATATAGCTTCCTTGTCCAATTATCAGGCCTAATAATTTTTCTAGTTTCTGTTAGGTTTTGTTTTAGACAGTTACATTCTTTGGGATCTAAATTTTTTGCTTTCTGCTTTTCTCCCATGGAGGATGTTTTCTTGTATGTTTAATTTTTTTTTAATTGGGAGCATATATGTGATTGAACTTAGTGAAACCTCTAAGAACCTAAATCAAAGACTCCTCTATAGAGGGAATGCATGTGTGCTTCTTCGGGGAGCCAGATGGATCCTCCTGTTTTGAAGCCATTTCAGCCCCCTTTGAGGATTCAGGAAAAAGTCCCTGAATCAGCTTTTCTATCTTTTATTATGCCTAGGCCTAGTGTTTTGATCCTAGCACTGTGTGTACATTTTTCTCGAGAGCAACTTTGTTCTTTTTCTTTGCTCACTGTTCATGTTTTTTTCAGTTTACAGATCCTTTTTTTTCCCTTTGGGGATTTCCTTGACTTGCTTTCAAGTACTGTGATGTTTTAAAACATTCATTTGTTTTAATGTAACCAAGGCTGTAAACATTTAGATGATGGACAGTCTTGGTTTTTATTTCCACCTAATTAACAGAAAGTTAATTAATTGTCTGTATTCCAGTTTTGTTTTTCCCTTTGTAGCCCATCTCCCATTTCCTGCTCTGAAGAAAGGCTGAACTGGTGGGAATCTCACACAAGGATAGGATTTGTGGGGAGGGCCATTGTTTTTTATTTTTGTTTTCAGTGAAGATGGTGGCTGGAGCCCAGAGGAGACTCTGCATAGCCTCTCAGCCTTTCTGTGGTTAGGAAGTCTTTGACATTAAACCTGGCTTTACTTGGGCTGCATTGCTTTGCCCTGAACTCTCCTCACAGAGATGCTGCTTCCTATAAAGGGTCTTGATTATTTTCTTCTGTGTAAATTTTAGTATTGGTTTGCCAAGTTTCTTTATGCTATTGGGATTTTTTATGAGAATTGACATACTTTTCTTTCTGTGAAATGGTATAGATCTCTCCTTATTTGAGTCTTTAAGAATGTCTTTCAATAAAGTTTTCTCTATAAATATCCTATACATCTTTTGTTCATTTTATGTCTAAGTTCTTTATTTTGGGTTGATGATGTATAAAACTATTTTTTGTGTAGCTTCCTTGTGTCCAATCATCTTATATAGCTTCCTTGTCCAATTATCAGGCCTAATAATTTTTCTAGTTTCTGTTAGGTTTTGTTTTAGACAGTTACATTCTTTGGGATCTAAATTTTTTGCTTCTGCTGCTTTTCTCCCATGGAGGATGTTTTCTTGTATGTTTAATTTTTTTTTAATTGGGAGCATATATGTGATTGAACTTAGTGAAACCTCTAAGAACCTAAATCAAAGACTCCTCTATAGAGGGAATGCATGTGTGCTTCTTCGGGGAGCCAGATGGATCCTCCTGTTTTGAAGCCATTTCAGCCCCCTTTGAGGATTCAGGAAAAAGTCCCTGAATCAGCTTTTCTATCTTTTATTATGCCTAGGCCTAGTGTTTTGATCCTAGCACTGTGTGTACATTTTTCTCGAGAGCAACTTTGTTCTTTTTCTTTGCTCACTGTTCATGTTTTTTTCAGTTTACAGATCCTTTTTTTCCTTGGAGATTTCCTTGACTTGCTTTCAAGTACTGTGATGTTTTAAAACATTCATTTGTTTTAATGTAACCAAGGCTGTAAACATTTAGATGATGGACAGTCTTGGTTTTTATTTCCACCTAATTAACAGAAAGTTAATTAATTGTCTGTATTCCAGTTTTGTTTTTCCCTTTGTAGCCCATCTCCCATTTCCTGCTCTGAAGAAAGGCTGAACTGGTGGGAATCTCACACAAGGATAGGATTTGTGGGGAGGGCCATTGTTTTTTATTTTTGTTTTCAGTGAAGATGGTGGCTGGAGCCCAGAGGAGACTCTGCATAGCCTCTCAGCCTTTCTGTGGTTAGGAAGTCTTTGACATTAAACCTGGCTTTACTTGGGCTGCATTGCTTTGCCCTGAAATCTCCAGTCACAGAGAATTAGATGTCAAGGTGGTTTTATGATGTGGAAAATCTCTCTGAGGGAACTGGAAAGAAGCCACAGCGTGCTGCTGTGAATTTCAAGCCTTTCCCAGGGATTAGGAGACCAGGAAACACGGGCCTTAGAGCTCTGGTGTTTGAAGCTGGCTCTCTAATCAGCATGGATGTGTCTGTCAGGAGAGAATGGAGTATGTGGCTTTTACCTTTGATAAGGAGCATGTTGCATGCATTAACCTACCCTCACCCCACCCAGCCCCTTTCTCTGCTGCCACAGCTTCCTGCACTCACCTCATTGTAGCACTTCCTCAGATTCTCTTGAAATTTCTATTTTACTTCCCCATCTCCCTCACTAACCTATGCAAATCTTGAGTACATAGATCACGTATGATTTGTCTTTGTATTCTCAGTAGCGAGGATGGCATTTGCGATATGGTAGCTGTGGGGTTAGTGTTGATGTTGTGTCTGACTGTGACCCCAGGGACTGCAGCCTGCCCGGCTCCTCTGTCCATGGGAGTCTCCCAGCAAGACGACTGGAGCGGGTGGCCATGCCCTCCTCCGGGGGATCTTTCCTCCCTAGGGACTGAACCAGCATCTCTGAGGCCTCTTGCCTTCCCAGGCAGGATCTTTACCACTAGGGCCCCCTGAAAAGACATCACACATTGTCTTAATCTTTTGGGGCAGATAGAACTTTCAGACACAATTCAGTCCCTCCTCAGTTTTACTGATGGTCACATCTCTCTCCTATCACCCTGAATTATCAATTTCTTAAATTTAATTTAAAAGTTGTTAATTCTTCATTGCTTCATAGCTGTGACAGCCGTGATTGTTATCATTACTAGGGTCCAAAGGGTTAAGCTTGACTATCAGAGGCTCTTTGAATGTGTCTGAAGGGAGGGTGTGAACTCTGGTTCCAGTTCAATGGATAATCCCAGATGCTGGTGCATCTAGCATTTGCAGTATATTAACTATGATGTATTGTTTATATCAAAAGCTCAGATTTATGGGTCAGTGATTATGTGGCATGCACCATGCTTAGCCCCTATGTGCATTACCCCATGCATTCCTTATTCACTGTGCAAAGACCTAGAGTTGCCTGACCGTGGCCTCACAGCTGGAGCTCAGAGATACATGACTGTCATGCAGGCCACGGTCGCTGAGCGCAAGAACTGGGCATTCAGTGTGGACTTCTTGACCTCCGAGCCTGAGGCCTTAGTCAGGCTTAGTCACTATAGCATCTCTCAACTTACAAACAAATAGATAAAACCTCTTTGTAGATGTCTTTACTATTTTCAGAAAGACTTGGTAGGTCGTCAGGTCTGTGTAGTCAGTAAACAGCAACACTGGATTTAAGCTAAAATGGTTAGTGCTCATTTCTCCACTCCCATGCTTATTGTACTTTTTACTAAACATCCCAACAGTAGTTTCTAAATGTGTGTATGTGTAAATAAAACAAAGCCTCCGAAGCTAATAAAATCAAAAATTGAAAGTACTAAAAGAAAATAAATGTCAACCTAGAATTCCCAGAAAAAATATCATTCAGAAATGAAGGTGAAATGAAGCTTATCCAGACAATGAAAACTGAAAACCATGATTGCCAAAACATCAGCTTTGAAAGAAATATCAAAGGAAGTTCTTCAAGCGGAAGTAGTGTTATCCCAGATGAAAATATGAGAATGCAAAAAAAAAAAAAAGAGAATGCAAAAATCAGTGAAGTTTACAAGAGAGTCTGAATAAGTAGGTTTATGATGGTTAACTGTATAAAATAGGAATGTCTTAGAAAATTGAAAGAATTTGTAGAATTAAAAATAAATCCCCAAATCATGCAAGAGATAGAGGGATAAATGGACTTTAATTACTGTATGGTTCTAGTATTATCATGAAAGTGGTAGAAATGAAAATTTGAATAAGACTAGTAAGTCAAGGATTCATATGTAATCTTTATACTTGTTATGAAAAGAATAGTGTGAGTTAACTAGTAAGTTAATGAAAAATGGAATAATAAGAATATTTGATCATAAAATGAAAATTCAAAAGGGATAAAAAGGAAAATGGGATATCTCAAATAGAAAACTGGATAATCCCAGATGCTGGTGCATCTAGCTTTGCATATATTAACTATGATGTATTGTTTATATCAAAAGCTCAGATTTATGGGTCAGTGATTATGTGGCATGCACCATGCTTAGCCCCTATGTGCATTACCCATGCATTCCTTATTCACTGTGCAAAGACCTAGAGTTGCCTGACCGTGGCCTCACAGCTGGAGCTCAGAGATACATGACTGTCATGCAGGCCACGGTCGCTGAGCGCAAGAACTGGGCATTCAGTGTGGACTTCTTGACCTCCGAGCCTGAGGCCTTAGTCAGGCTTAGTCACTATAGCATCTCTCAACTTACAAACAAATAGATAAAACCTCTTTGTAGATGTCTTTACTATTTTCAGAAAGACTTGGTAGGTCGTCAGGTCTGTGTAGTCAGTAAACAGCAACACTGGATTTAAGCTAAAATGGTTAGTGCTCATTTCTCCACTCCCATGCTTATTGTACTTTTTACTAAACATCCCAACAGTAGTTTCTAAATGTGTGTATGTGTAAATAAAACAAAGCCTCCGAAGCTAATAAAATCAAAAATTGAAAGTACTAAAAGAAAATAAATGTCAACCTAGAATTCCCAGAAAAAATATCATTCAGAAATGAAGGTGAAATGAAGCTTATCCAGACAATGAAAACTGAAAACCATGATTGCCAAAACATCAGCTTTGAAAGAAATATCAAAGGAAGTTCTTCAAGCGGAAGTAGTGTTATCCCAGATGAAAATATGAGAATGCAAAAAAAAAAAAAAGAGAATGCAAAAATCAGTGAAGTTTACAAGAGAGTCTGAATAAGTAGGTTTATGATGGTTAACTGTATAAAATAGGAATGTCTTAGAAAATTGAAAGAATTTGTAGAATTAAAAATAAATCCCCAAATCATGCAAGAGATAGAGGGATAAATGGACTTTAATTACTGTATGGTTCTAGTATTATCATGAAAGTGGTAGAAATGAAAATTTGAATAAGACTAGTAAGTCAAGGATTCATATGTAATCTTTATACTTGTTATGAAAAGAATAGTGTGAGTTAACTAGTAAGTTAATGAAAAATGGAATAATAAGAATATTTGATCATAAAATGAAAATTCAAAAGGGATAAAAAGGAAAATGGGATATCTCAAATAGAAAACAAATCGTAAGACCAAATATAATATTGATTGCATTTAAATAAGCTATATTATCCAATAGAATAATGATATCATGCTGTACCTAAGAAAAAAATCTATGAGAGACAGGTTAAATTTAATCAGTCAGAGGTTAAAAGTAAAAGATTAGGAAATATATCAATCTTAATCAAACGAAGCATGGTTAAGCTATCCTACTGTCACACAAAATGACTTTAAGGCAAGAGGCATTGATATAAATAAAAAAGGACATTTCATAATCATAAAAAGTTAATCTACCAACAGTATATCACAATCTCAAATATGTATGCCCTCAGAAACATAGCCTCATAGTATATATAGCAAAAGTAGAGAGGACCAGTGGCAGAAATAGATAAATTTGCAGTTTGGCATTCTTTGTACATACTTCTTTCCATAACTATTAGAATAAGCAGGTGAAAAATCATTATGGCAGCAAAAGACCTGAACAACATAGTTAACATATCTGTTCAAAATTACATGTGTGGAACATCGCATCCAGTAGTCACAGAACTTCAGTTAGCTTTAGGGCACATGGAACATTAGCCAAAGCTGACTGCAGGCAAGGGAGGTCTCAGCAAAGAATCCACATGATTAAAGTATGTTCTCTGTTCACCGTGAAATTAAACTAGAAACCAACAGTACATAGATCACTGGAAAATCCCTAGTACTTGGAAATCTAAAATTATACTGTTAAATAGCTCATGGTCAAAGAATAAATCACAACTGAAATTCATATTTTGAGCTGAATCATAATAGCTTAGAGGCAGACAGAGGAGAGGAGAGGAGGAGTCCAGACAAATGGAACCAAATATGCAAAGGCCTGGAAGTAAGAGAGCGTATAGTCAGTGTCAGGAGTGGAGAGAAAGAGCACAGAAAACAAGAGGTAAGGAAAGGTTGTGTAGAATACGATGAAGAATTTGGTCTTAATGCTAAGAGTGGTATGTTAAGCAGGGGGTTCTATGATAATATTTCATAGAAGAATAAGCCTCTGACTACAGGATCGAATGGAGGATGTTTAAATTTCAGAAGATCAGTTGGAGGCAACAGCACTAGTCCTGGCAAAAGAGAATGGGCTGGAGGGTGGCCATGAAGCTGGAGGGAGTAGGAGATTCTAGAAAGTTGTAGAAGGTAAAATGGACAGAACTTGGTGATAATTCACTATCGGGGAGAAAGGGAGGTGGGATGCCAAGGAGGACTCTGGGCTTTTGTTGTCTGGGTGCATGGCAATACTTTTTCTGGGCCAAGGGCTCCCAGCTTGGGGTACAGAGTGGATGAAATGAATCAGCCCAGTTGAGCGCAGGTTCAATCTGAGCCATGGCTGAGACATTAAGTGGAGAGGTCAGATAGGCAGAGGATGTGATGCAGGTCTTCAGGTCAGAAGAGAGGGCCAAGCCACATGGCAGTTAATTACCCCTCGAACGTAAGTGTTGACTTTGTTCATGGGTTGCTTTTTTTAGGTCTGAGAAATCATTACTTGGTTTTCATGCCCTTTATTCTCTCTCCCCTTTTCTTTGGAGAACTAGTTTGAATTTTTCTTTTTGTTTGAATTTTTCTTTCCGTCCTTCTCTTATTGTTTGTGTGCTTCTTCTGAGCATTGCATGTGCGCTCAGTCATGTCTAACTCTTTGCGACCCCATGGACTGTAGCCCGCCAGTCTCCTCTGTCCATGGGGTGTGCCAGGCAAGAATACTGGAACATTTCTTTTCCAAGGGAGCTTCCTGACCCAGGAACATACATCTCATGTGTCTCCTGCGTTGGCAGGTGAATTATTTATCACTGAGCCACGTGGGAAACCTCACTTCTTTGGATAGGCTTTCTAAATTCATCACGTCCACCTGTGCAGGATATACCCTTCACCTCTGTGACCTGCCTGGCGGGGTCACCATGGGGCGCGATCAGCAGAAAAACAGATGGCAAAGGAACTGAGGAGGCAAATCATTTGGAAATGATTTGAATGTGGGAAACAGGTTGCTATTTGGAGTGAGGATTATTTTCCAGTGCAAAGGATCTGAGCTCTTGCTGAGGTGCCTTTCAAAGGCATGCTTACCAAGTTTTGGTGTGCAGGCATGGGCTCAAGTCTGCAGTCTCCCAGGGAGGAGTGTGTTGTTTGATAAATCCTGACTTGCAGCAGGTACTCACACAAAGCTGGCGGGTAGGCAAGAGAAGCGAGAAGGTTCAGCTGAAATTTGGTTCTGAGGGGTCACATAAAAGCACCAATGAATAATTTTTGCCACTAGTCAATCCAGCAAACCAGGATAAATAGAACCAGCTGCTCTTTCTAAAGCCATTTCACTTTTCGCTGCTCAGTCGCTCAGTCGTGTGCAACTCTGCGACCCCATGGACTGCAGCACGCCAAGCTTCCCTGTCCTTCTCTATCTCCTGGAGCTTGTTCAAACTCATACCCATTGAGTCAGTGATGCTATCTAACCATCTTGTCCTCTGCTGCTCCCTTCTCCTTTCACGTTCAATCTTTCCCAGCATCAGGATCTTTTCCAATGAGTCGTCACTTCACGTCAGGAGGCCAAAGGATTGGCACTTCAGCTTCAGCATCAGTCCTTCTAACGAATATTCAGGGTTGATTTTCTTTAGGACCGATTGGTTTGTTCTCCTTGCTGTCCACGGAACTCTCAAGAGTCTTCTCTAGCACCACAGTTTAAAAGCATCAATTCTTAGACGTTCAGCCTTCCTTCTGGTCCAGCTCTCACATCTGTACATGACTACTACTGATTTGGACTAGAAACTGGGAATATTCCTGGGATCAATCTGGATCCCAAGTCCAGGGAGATTTCGTGATCAGAAAACAAGGATTCCAAATGCTTCAGCTGGTGGAATGTTCTAAAATACTAGCACATTGGTGCTTAGTTCTAATATTTTAAAAATTTAAAAGGAAATGCTCAGGAAGACTTTATTCCATTGCTAAACAATTAATGTTATAAAAAATTGAGTCAGAGGGGAAAGGGTCATATTTTTTTTGGCCAAGCCTACCAAATTGACCTCCACTCTGGGAAGTGAAATTATGGCTCTTTTCTCCACTGCTGGGCATGTTTGGCAAAGGAACTGAGGAGGCAAATCATTTGGAAATGATTTGAATGTGGGAAACAGGTTGCTATTTGGAGTGAGGATTATTTTCCAGTGCAAAGGATCTGAGCTCTTGCTGAGGTGCCTTTCAAAGGCATGCTTACCAAGTTTTGGTGTGCAGGCATGGGCTCAAGTCTGCAGTCTCCCAGGGAGGAGTGTGTTGTTTGATAAATCCTGACTTGCAGCAGGTACTCACACAAAGCTGGCGGGTAGGCAAGAGAAGCGAGAAGGTTCAGCTGAAATTTGGTTCTGAGGGGTCACATAAAAGCACCAATGAATAATTTTTGCCACTAGTCAATCCAGCAAACCAGGATAAATAGAACCAGCTGCTCTTTCTAAAGCCATTTCACTTTTCGCTGCTCAGTCGCTCAGTCGTGTGCAACTCTGCGACCCCATGGACTGCAGCACGCCAAGCTTCCCTGTCCTTCTCTATCTCCTGGAGCTTGTTCAAACTCATACCCATTGAGTCAGTGATGCTATCTAACCATCTTGTCCTCTGCTGCTCCCTTCTCCTTTCACGTTCAATCTTTCCCAGCATCAGGATCTTTTCCAATGAGTCGTCACTTCACGTCAGGAGGCCAAAGGATTGGCACTTCAGCTTCAGCATCAGTCCTTCTAACGAATATTCAGGGTTGATTTTCTTTAGGACCGATTGGTTTGTTCTCCTTGCTGTCCACGGAACTCTCAAGAGTCTTCTCTAGCACCACAGTTTAAAAGCATCAATTCTTAGACGTTCAGCCTTCCTTCTGGTCCAGCTCTCACATCTGTACATGACTACTACTGATTTGGACTAGAAACTGGGAATATTCCTGGGATCAATCTGGATCCCAAGTCCAGGGAGATTTCGTGATCAGAAAACAAGGATTCCAAATGCTTCAGCTGGTGGAATGTTCTAAAATACTAGCACATTGGTGCTTAGTTCTAATATTTTAAAAATTTAAAAGGAAATGCTCAGGAAGACTTTATTCCATTGCTAAACAATTAATGTTATAAAAAATTGAGTCAGAGGGGAAAGGGTCATATTTTTTTTGGCCAAGCCTACCAAATTGACCTCCACTCTGGGAAGTGAAATTATGGCTCTTTTTCCCTCAGTAATTTCTGTGCAGTAGGATGTGGTGACAGGGTTCTGGCCTGGGGCCCAGATGTCTCTGGATTATTGCTGGGGGTGGGGATGGGGAATTGGCTGCAGGGCCGTGACAGCCAAGGAGAACCCTGCCGTCTCTCAGAGGCGCAGGCTGCTGTGCTGGTGGTGGGTGGGCTCCTGCTTGCTATGTTCCCAAATCAGTTTTCCGAATGAAGTTTCCAAACTGGCTTGCCACTTTTACTGAGTTTATTTTTCCACATGGAACCCTGCTCCTGTGTGTGAGGTCCGTGTTAGGTGTAAACAAACATGTATTTGTGGATCTTTATGTGCATGCCCGACATTCAGTGCTTCCTGGGGGGCAAGTGTTGTCCTAAGTGTTTAAAAGTTATGAAACCATTGAACACTCACATTAATATTTTAAGCTTGGTGCTTTTATGATTCCCATTTTATGGATAAATAAACTGTAGCATAGGTGGGTCACTTAGCCTAGCCAAGGCCACAGGGAGGTGAGTGGTGGGGCCAGGGTGTGACCCGCCCTGTCCACCTGTGGGACCCACTCTGCCTATTGCTACACCTCCGCTTAGCAGAGGAGACTGTTTTCAAGTGTGCTGTCTCAATGACATTTTGTCTTTTTTTTTTTTTTTTAGGAGTGACTGGGTGACCTCCTATAAGGTCATGGTGAGCAATGACAGCCATACGTGGGTCACTGTTAAGAATGGATCTGGAGATATGGTGAGTCCCCTCAAACCACGCCCTCGGGGTCTGGCTGTCAGGGCTCCGCAGTGAGAGGCAGTGGATGCAGCCCCGGTGTTTGCACCCGGATGTTGGAGGATTCTGTGCTGACCCAAAGCGACTGTCCGGTCTCGTGGAGGATGACCCCCTTTCCACGCCCTGAAGCCCAGAACCACATGGTCCATATTGAGGGCTCCTGTAAAAGGCAGAGCTGCCGAGGTGTGCTGTCTTCCACAGGCCACAGGTTGGCCCTGGAAGGTCAGTGGCACCTGGGGGTAGGCTGGTGCTCGCCCGGCCATTCAGTTATAACAGTTCCTGAACTTTTTTTAGTGACCCTGGGCTTTCAAGTCCATGCCTCCCGCCAAGTTAGCCAGTTCTGATCCTGTCGCCCTCTTCCTCAAGTTCTCAAGGGCAAGTTCCTTGCAGGGCACCCAGGACCTTCCACAGTCTGCCTGAGGCCTCCGTTACAGCCTTCTCTCCCACTCCTAGCCCCGCCTCCACTGTGTGCACACTCCTGGGTGTTCCAGGAAACATGGGACCGTTGCTTCTGCCCTGAGGCCTGTCTCTGAGCTTCTCCAGCCCTTGCCTCCTTTCTTCTAGAATCCCGCCCAGCCGTGTGTGTTGAGTTTTCCTTCAAGGCCAATTCAAAAGCACCTCATCCCCAAAGCTTCACCTGGTCCTTTCCTTCTTCTCAAATCCCAACGCTCTGTGGCTGTCTCTTTGCCAGGACACTAATAGATTTCATTTATGAGGAGAAGAGGGCAGTGGAAGATGAGATGGTTGGATGGCATCATCCATTCAATGGACATGAATTTGAGCAAATTCTTGGAGATAGTGAAGGACAGGGAAGCCTGGTGTGCTGCAGTCCATGGGATTGAAAAGAGTCAGACATAGCGACTGAACAACAGCAATCTGAATAAAACCCTCCTCTTCCTCCCTCCCCCCACCCCAGGGGCGGGCTTCCTGAGGGCAGGGTCCAGGCTGGATCTGCTTCTCCTCCCTCTGCAATGCCAGCCTCACATTTCAGTGTGCCTTAATGAGATCCTGTGAACTGAGGGAGTTACTGACCCTTTCATGACTTAATAATCAAGCTCTAAAAGAGGCTCCTTCTCCCCTTTGTGCACACATAGGTATTTGAAGGAAACAGTGAAAAGGAGATCCCTGTCCTGAATGAGCTTCCTGTCCCCATGGTGGCACGCTACATCCGCATAAACCCGCAGTCCTGGTTCGATAATGGGAGCATCTGTATGAGGATGGAGATCCTCGGCTGCCCGTTGCCAGGTGGGTCTGCCCTTCTGTGCTTCCTGCCGGGCAGGAGTACCCTAGCCAGGAAGATGAATAAAAATAAGCCACACAGTCTTTTTCTCATGTAAGAAAATGCCACGTCTATTGCAGAAAGTTTAGAAAACATAGGTAAGCAAACAGAAAAGAAGTCTCCCATGACCCTACTCAGAAGCACCATGAACAGATGGGGTATGAAGGTAACACGCCAGCTGCGGTTTTACCCACTGGGATTTTAAGATGATGGTTGTTTTAAGATTGAAAATTCACTCAGTGCTGCTACTCAGAATCAGGCAAAAAAACGTAAATAAAAAATTTGGGGGTAACGTGTTTAGTTGCCTTTGAGTGCTCTGCTACACTGGGTAGAGGATGTGGTAGAAGTTAATTTCAAAAGTGACCACGTCCGTGGTCTTTTCTGTTTAGGGTTTTGAAGTCTCTTTCTGTTTAAGTAGCTTCACTTGGATGCCTGTGTCTCTTTGGGTGTTTGTTCCTTTAGGTTGTGTGTCCCGTGTCCTGTTTTCACATGATGGAACTGGGTGTAACCCCGGGGTGGAAGGAAGAAGAGGGCTTGAATACACACGCACTTTCCGCACGTGGACCCTTGCTTGTGTCTGCTCTGAACAGGCTGGTCTGGTCTGACTTGCTATTCTGTCGGCCTTTCAGAACTTAGGAATTTGTGCCCATATGGAGCCCTTATGTGGCAACCTCTTCATCCTGACCGGGACATCTCCTGGGCAGGAAGCTGGCCTCCAGAACACTCCTAAGGCCCTTCACCAGGGCCCCTAGGAATTTCCACCTCCTGTCCGCCCGAGTTCGGCCACAGGGAACAAAGAGCAGAGCTTCAAGTTCTCCCCGCTGTACTTCCTCCTCCGGGGCGGGCTCAGCGTTCGTCTGAGACTCAGGCCTCTGGGCGCCCCCTGCTGGGGTGGGGCGCCTGCTCAGCGGCCTCTGTACCCATCGCGCCCCCACCATGCACGTGCACTTACTGAGGTTCCCGAGCATATTTCATGTCATTATTGCTTTTCCCTCTACCCGCTATATCTGTCATCTTGCTTGGCCGAGTATGAATTTACAGAAAACAGGCCGTATTGGTGTTGTTGGTCTACCTGCTTACCTACATACCTTCTCACACCAGACAGATTGTTTGTGATATATTTGTATTTATGAGACTACAAACTTTTTTGTGTCATGAACACGATTAGAGACCATCTGTCTTGTGGATTCCTTTTCCACAGTATCTCCTGTTTTCAAGCTGCCTTTTATAGTTGGAAATTCAGTGGTTTCGAAAGTTTTGATTCTAGAGAATCTCACAGTAAACATCATTTCTGTGTCATTGCGCGTGTCCAACATTGTTGTGTAAATTATGGGATTATTGTTTAAATGAGATGATAGCGGGGGCTGCTGGTGGAAAGTCTGATGCAGAAAGAATGTGGAGGCCTCCCGATGTGGGATCCGGGCCTCCTGCTATGGCTCTCTCGTCCTGGGATGATAATCACAGGGCCCGCCCCCCGTCGCCGGTCCGCTGGGCTTTCCTGGGCTCGCTGCCTCTGTAGGCACAGGCGCAGGCAGGGGTCTGCGAGGCCTGCTTTGTGCCCGGTCGCTCAGCACAGCCTCACTCTGCTTGCTGTGCAGGGCAGGGTCACGTTTTCTCTCTGGGGGCAGGAATTCGTCTGTTGTTGGAAAAGGGCAAAGGGCAGCCTGTGAGAGTCTCATGAAGTAAATATTTTCCTGTGAAGTTATTCTTGGGGTGTGTGTGTGTTCGAAGACAGGTCCTGGGGGCAATTTAAACACAAAGACAGAGTTACAGTGTGAAATCTGGATGGCTTTCAAGTATGGCCTTGGAATGATTCTGTTTTCCAGCCCCAAATATTTAGGGCCATTTTTCTTCTGGAAGTTACTTAGCAGTCTGCCTGGTGGGGAGCTGGCCTCTCTGCGTGCCACCTGGTGGTGATCTCTTCTGAGGGCCTGGGGCGGCTCACGGGTCCCCGCGTCGGTGTGGGTAAGTGAGTCTTGCTCATTTGCCTTGCTGTCGACGCAGTTCTTTTTAAGTTAATGAGGCCAAAGGCAGGGGTGACCGGACCAAGCCAGCCACTCGGTCCAGCACGACTGTGCTGTGAATTCACTGCCCAGCATCTGTTCTTCCTGGAGCTCTTGTTTATGAAAAATTCATTCACCTTGCGCCTGCTTCTCTTTGTTCTGTTCTCCCAGCCTTCCAATTTACAGAAAACAGGCCGTATTGGTGTTGTTGGTCTACCTGCTTACCTACATACCTTCTCACACCAGACAGATTGTTTGTGATATATTTGTATTTATGAGACTACAAACTTTTTTGTGTCATGAACACGATTAGAGACCATCTGTCTTGTGGATTCCTTTTCCACAGTATCTCCTGTTTTCAAGCTGCCTTTTATAGTTGGAAATTCAGTGGTTTCGAAAGTTTTGATTCTAGAGAATCTCACAGTAAACATCATTTCTGTGTCATTGCGCGTGTCCAACATTGTTGTGTAAATTATGGGATTATTGTTTAAATGAGATGATAGCGGGGGCTGCTGGTGGAAAGTCTGATGCAGAAAGAATGTGGAGGCCTCCCGATGTGGGATCCGGGCCTCCTGCTATGGCTCTCTCGTCCTGGGATGATAATCACAGGGCCCGCCCCCTGTCGCCGGTCCGCTGGGCTTTCCTGGGCTCGCTGCCTCTGTAGGCACAGGCGCAGGCAGGGGTCTGCGAGGCCTGCTTTGTGCCCGGTCGCTCAGCACAGCCTCACTCTGCTTGCTGTGCAGGGCAGGGTCACGTTTTCTCTCTGGGGGCAGGAATTCGTCTGTTGTTGGAAAAGGGCAAAGGGCAGCCTGTGAGAGTCTCATGAAGTAAATATTTTCCTGTGAAGTTATTCTTGGGGTGTGTGTGTGTTCGAAGACAGGTCCTGGGGGCAATTTAAACACAAAGACAGAGTTACAGTGTGAAATCTGGATGGCTTTCAAGTATGGCCTTGGAATGATTCTGTTTTCCAGCCCCAAATATTTAGGGCCATTTTTCTTCTGGAAGTTACTTAGCAGTCTGCCTGGTGGGGAGCTGGCCTCTCTGCGTGCCACCTGGTGGTGATCTCTTCTGAGGGCCTGGGGCGGCTCACGGGTCCCCGCGTCGGTGTGGGTAAGTGAGTCTTGCTCATTTGCCTTGCTGTCGACGCAGTTCTTTTTAAGTTAATGAGGCCAAAGGCAGGGGTGACCGGACCAAGCCAGCCACTCGGTCCAGCACGACTGTGCTGTGAATTCAGCTGCCCAGCATCTGTTCTTCCTGGAGCTCTTGTTTATGAAAAATTCATTCACCTTTGCGCCTGCTTCTCTTTGTTCTGTTCTCCCAGCCTTCCTGTGAGCTCTCTTAGGAAGGGGAAGATGCTTTTTAAGCCTTCATGAATAATGTTTCCAGAAATTTTTGCACTAGAAGATGAATTGCCCTATACATGGCCTATTAGTACGATTTTTTAAAGCTCAAAACTAATAGAAAAGAGAGTGTTGTTTAATATTTAAAGTTTCAGTTTTGTAAGATGAGAATGATCTGTTTCTACAACATTGTGAATATACATAATGCTACCCAACTTTTCTCTTAAACATGGTTAAGGTAGTAAATTGTGTGTTATGTGTATTTTGCCACGAGTAAAATTCTGGGGAGCTTCCCCCTGGTGACTCAGAGGTAAGGAAATCCACCTGCCAATGCAGGAGATGCAGGTTCAATCCCTGGGTTTGGAAGATCCCCTGGAGAAGGAAATGGCAACCCACTCCAGTATTCTAGCCTGGAAAATTCCATGGACAGAGAAAACTGGCAGTCCTTGGGGTCACAAAAGAGTTGGACACAACTTAGCAACAAAGCAAAAACAGCAAAATGTTTTTAATTCAAAGAAATCTTTTAAGTGTTGTTCATTTTTTAAAAAGTGAAGGAAGTCCTCTTCCCCAGGTTTAAATGGACTCATCCATTCTGGACTAATGCTCTCTGTGTATCGGAAGCTGAAGAGAGCTTCTTATGTCAAAGATTTAATAATGAAGCGTTTAGCTGAAGACACACACCTGCTGACTCCCACATCACAGCCTTGGTGGTTGTCAGATAACTTGTAGTCGTAAACAGCCCTGCAGTGCGCTCTGCCAGCTTCAGGAACGGCCCCTTGTTCTTCTATGCGATCTCCCCGCAGGGCAGCACGACTGTGCCCGGGGCCTGGGACGTGACCCGCGGGCAGCAGTGGCAGCTGGAGCTCGTCTGCAACTTCCACTATGAATGTGAGACTTGGTCCTCTCAAATTCAGGGGTCTCCAGCCTTACTGGCTGCCGTCCACCCCTCCCCCTATTTCCCCAGAAGGCAGCTTGTCCTTCTGAGTTTAAATAAATGTGTGATTTCTCTTCTTGTCCAACTACCCGATGCTGATTATCTTAGGAAACTGTTAAAAACTAGCGGTCTTGCACAGTGTCTTTCCTGGTGGTTTCTCCCGTCAGTCAGGCTGCGGCTTGGCCCTGGGACTGTCTGGAGAAGCAGCGGCAGCCGAGACGTCAGAGGGCTTCCTGGACTCCTGCGGCTGGAGAGGCTGTGGGGCCGGGTTACACGAGCTCGGGCAGAAGATAAGCAGGATGTGCTGCTCCTCCTCTGCGGCCATGTGGACCTGTGGGTGTGAGACTTTCACTGGCAGTAGTGACCTGGGATCAGAACGAGCTCCGCCAGGGTGTCCATGTCTCCGCTTTCCTCCTCTGGGTGTGACCTTGTCCCGAGAACAGTCGGGGGGGCCGGACAAGTGCCGCTTCTTCTTGTTCGGGAGCCAGCTCCTTGCAGCAGAGTTTGGTGCCGTTTGCACGTGGTCGTCTGTGCTCGGGGGTCTCTGCTGGGGGTCTCACGGCTGAAGGAGATCCTAAGGCTCTAGTGAAAGTGAAAGTGTTGGCTGCTCAGTCCTCTCCGACTCTCTGGGAGCTTGGAACAGAACTAGGGGCCTTTACTAAACCCGAGTTGCTTTTCTTTCTTTCCTAAACAGAATGCCAGCTTTCCATGCCCCAACTCTGCTCCCTACATACACATTTCTCTTTCAGTGGCGATTATTGGTTTCTAATGGTGTTCCTGGAAACCCTTTTGTGATTATTAGAAATCACCTTTTTGGCGTTTGGATGTGTACGTGATTACTTGTTGCTCTCCCGGACAGGTGTCAGCAAATTTTGTCAAAGATTTAATAATGAAGCGTTTAGCTGAAGACACACCTGCTGACTCCCACATCACAGCCTTGGTGGTTGTCAGATAACTTGTAGTCGTAAACAGCCCTGCAGTGCGCTCTGCCAGCTTCAGGAACGGCCCCTTGTTCTTCTATGCGATCTCCCCGCAGGGCAGCACGACTGTGCCCGGGGCCTGGGACGTGACCCGCGGGCAGCAGTGGCAGCTGGAGCTCGTCTGCAACTTCCACTATGAATGTGAGACTTGGTCCTCTCAAATTCAGGGGTCTCCAGCCTTACTGGCTGCCGTCCACCCCTCCCCCTATTTCCCCAGAAGGCAGCTTGTCCTTCTGAGTTTAAATAAATGTGTGATTTCTCTTCTTGTCCAACTACCCGATGCTGATTATCTTAGGAAACTGTTAAAAACTAGCGGTCTTGCACAGTGTCTTTCCTGGTGGTTTCTCCCGTCAGTCAGGCTGCGGCTTGGCCCTGGGACTGTCTGGAGAAGCAGCGGCAGCCGAGACGTCAGAGGGCTTCCTGGACTCCTGCGGCTGGAGAGGCTGTGGGGCCGGGTTACACGAGCTCGGGCAGAAGATAAGCAGGATGTGCTGCTCCTCCTCTGCGGCCATGTGGACCTGTGGGTGTGAGACTTTCACTGGCAGTAGTGACCTGGGATCAGAACGAGCTCCGCCAGGGTGTCCATGTCTCCGCTTTCCTCCTCTGGGTGTGACCTTGTCCCGAGAACAGTCGGGGGGGCCGGACAAGTGCCGCTTCTTCTTGTTCGGGAGCCAGCTCCTTGCAGCAGAGTTTGGTGCCGTTTGCACGTGGTCGTCTGTGCTCGGGGGTCTCTGCTGGGGGTCTCACGGCTGAAGGAGATCCTAAGGCTCTAGTGAAAGTGAAAGTGTTGGCTGCTCAGTCCTCTCCGACTCTCTGGGAGCTTGGAACAGAACTAGGGGCCTTTACTAAACCCGAGTTGCTTTTCTTTCTTTCCTAAACAGAATGCCAGCTTTCCATGCCCCAACTCTGCTCCCTACATACACATTTCTCTTTCAGTGGCGATTATTGGTTTCTAATGGTGTTCCTGGAAACCCTTTTGTGATTATTAGAAATCACCTTTTTGGCGTTTGGATGTGTACGTGATTTTCAACTTGTTGCATGTAGCCCCAGTTCTCGAGGGTGAAGCCCATCTTTAAGAGCCCTCTGGGGCAGGTTCCAGCTGGCCGTCATGCCCTGTGGCCCTGGAGTACACGGGGCAGCTGGCTCAGGTGCGCGTGATGTGCACTGAGGCCTGGGGCTGTGCTGGGAGTGTGCTCGGTACTTGAACACGGTACTTCTCAAACTTTTGGACTTTTTAAAATGTGGATTCTGATTTAGCAGGCATAAGCTGGGTCTTACCAGCAGCCGGTGTCACTGGTCTGTGGTCTTGTCTGGTGGCACGGATTATGACTCTCTGCTCCTGATCTCACTGGGAGCAAGTGATCACCTTTGCATCACCCGCCACGGCCATCGCCTCCGGAATTGTCCCTGGAGCCACTTGGGTCAGACGGCGGCTGGGGTTCCAGCTTGGCTCCCGTGGTTGCTAAGCTGAGAGCTGGCTGTCTAAGGGGCCATGTACTCTCTGTGCTGGGGGAGCGCCGAGCTGACCAGGACGTCCGGCTGCACGGAGTTGGAGAGGGTCAGCTCGTCAGGAGGGAGTCCTCCGAGCCCGCTGGATGGTCTCTCCCTCCTTGTCCTCCTCCGAGCTCTGCTGGTTCTCTTTTCCTTCCTGTTTTCTGACTGCCTTTTTGGTTTTTTTTTTTTTTTTTTTTTTTTTTGAATTATATACATAATATCAGCTTATAGGAAATAAAAATGTCAATTTCTACAGAAGAGAATCACGCCAAGAATAGATGTCCCCTCCACGGTCGCCAGGGGTCACCACTGTCCGTGCATCCTGACTGGGCCTGTCAGGGTGCTTTGACCCCGTCCCCACTGCTTTAGCAGCTTAGGGAATTCTTTTTTATTATTATTATTTTTGGTCATACCTTGAGGCATGGGGGATCTTATTTCCCCAACCAGGGATCGAACCTCTGTCCCCTGCATTGGAATCCCAGAGTCTTAACTTCTGGACCAACAGGAAGTCCCAGCAGTTCATGGAGTTCTTTATCCCATGTGATTGGAAGTCCCTGGAGAGGTTGATGGGGGTCTAGGTAGTGCTGGTCACTCCGCAGCTACTGGAGTTCTCTCTGTCCTCTCCTCTGGAGAGACTCTCACTCACTCTTCTCTGCCATTAAAGTTCTTCCCTTCAATCTGGACCAATAAGAGTGGCCAGGGTTGGGCTTCCCCTGGTGGTCCAGTGGGTAAGGACACCGCCTTGCAGTGCAAGGGGCTCCAGTTCCATCCTTGGTCTGGGAAGATCCCACGTGCCGCGGAGCGGCTGGACGGATGTGTCCAATCACCGAGCCGGAGCTCTGGAGCGTATGCACCCAGAGCCGGCGCTCTGTAGCGACAGACGCCACTGCGATGGGAGGCCCACAGGAGCCAAAGAATGAAGACGGATGAAAATAGAGAAATGAAAGACCAATAGAAGTGACCCGCCCACTCCCCTCCCTCCCCGACCAGAGCCCCGCCCAAAAAAAAAAAAAGAGTGGCCAGGGTTGCTATGCTCTGATGGATTTAGGCCATGTACTCTGTGCTGGGAGCGCCGAGCTGACCAGGACGTCCGGCTGCACGGAGTTGGAGAGGGTCAGCTCGTCAGGAGGGAGTCCTCCGAGCCCGCTGGATGGTCTCTCCCTCCTTGTCCTCCTCCGAGCTCTGCTGGTTCTCTTTTCCTTCCTGTTTTCTGACTGCCTTTTTGGTTTTTTTTTTTTTTTTTTTTGAATTATATACATAATATCAGCTTATAGGAAATAAAAATGTCAATTTCTACAGAAGAGAATCACGCCAAGAATAGATGTCCCCTCCACGGTCGCCAGGGGTCACCACTGTCCGTGCATCCTGACTGGGCCTGTCAGGGTGCTTTGACCCCGTCCCCACTGCTTTAGCAGCTTAGGGAATTCTTTTTTATTATTATTATTTTTGGTCATACCTTGAGGCATGGGGGATCTTATTTCCCCAACCAGGGATCGAACCTCTGTCCCCTGCATTGGAATCCCAGAGTCTTAACTTCTGGACCAACAGGAAGTCCCAGCAGTTCATGGAGTTCTTTATCCCATGTGATTGGAAGTCCCTGGAGAGGTTGATGGGGGTCTAGGTAGTGCTGGTCACTCCGCAGCTACTGGAGTTCTCTCTGTCCTCTCCTCTGGAGAGACTCTCACTCACTCTTCTCTGCCATTAAAGTTCTTCCCTTCAATCTGGACCAATAAGAGTGGCCAGGGTTGGGCTTCCCCTGGTGGTCCAGTGGGTAAGGACACCGCCTTGCAGTGCAAGGGGCTCCAGTTCCATCCTTGGTCTGGGAAGATCCCACGTGCCGCGGAGCGGCTGGACGGATGTGTCCAATCACCGAGCCGGAGCTCTGGAGCGTATGCACCCAGAGCCGGCGCTCTGTAGCGACAGACGCCACTGCGATGGGAGGCCCACAGGAGCCAAAGAATGAAGACGGATGAAAATAGAGAAATGAAAGACCAATAGAAGTGACCCGCCCACTCCCCTCCCTCCCCGACCAGAGCCCCGCCCAAAAAAAAAAAAAGAGTGGCCAGGGTTGCTATGCTCTGATGGATTTAGGCCAGTCTCATTGCAGCGGAGGGCATGGAGGCAGTTTTCCAGAAGTGGAGAAGCGAGGATTTCCAAATAACACAAGGCTTCTGTTCAAAAAGATGAAAGTGGACTGCATGCAGGATGAGCAACTGATAGTGTGCACACTCCTGAAAATTCCCATGCAGTGGAGATAGTCATTCACTCATTCACTAATCCCTTCCTTCATTTAGTGTGACCGTTTGCCAGACACTGATCCTAACAGTGAACCAGTGAGCCAGGTAGCAGTGTTCCGTTACCAGTGATGGGTGAAGACATTAGAGGAAAATGACTTCAGTGGCTTATCCACGGTCACACAGCTCATGAGTAGAGGAGCAGAGGTTGGAACCTGGGCATTCTGGCTCCAGGCTTGTGCTCTCCCCACTGGGAAGTTCTCACTCGTAAGGGGCTTCTTGAAAGTCGATTCTCTCACCTCAGTGCACATGGTAGAAGCTGGGTTGTGTTCCCACCGGAACCAGGCGCCCAGCAGAGCCACCACATGTAAGAGAATGGTGTGAATGAATTCAAAACCATGCTTCTGTCTCTAGATCCAAATAACTATTATCACCGACGGAATGAAATGACCACCACCGACGACCTGGATTTTAAACACCACAACTACAGGGAGATGCGTCAGGTAAGAGCCGGGCTGTCCCAGCAAAGTCAGCCTGGTGCCCAGAAGCACGTGGGGCTGTGTGTGTGTGTGTTCATGGTTTGCTGAAGCCACTCTCAAGGCCTGTGGTTTCAAGGTTAGGAATGCCTTGCTGGGGATGGGGTAACTGGAAGCTTCTCTCGCGAGCGAGGGAGTGGAGCAGAACTTGAACCCAAACGTCCTGATTTAGCGCTGTGGTTCTTCCCCCAGGCTTCTGGCGGAAATGTAAACTGGTGCAGCCCCCAGGAAAAGAGCACGGAGGTCCCTTGGAAAACTAAAAATCGTTACTCTATGATCCAGCAGTCCGATCCCTGGGCATATATTTTTTAAAAATGAAAAGGCTAATTTGAAAAGACTCATGCACCTCAGTGTTCATAGCCACAACATGGAAACACCCCCAAGCGCCCAGAAACAGATGACTGGCTCAAAAAGATGTGGAATATATATATGGAATATTAGCCTTAAAAAGAATGAAATATTATCCTTTGCAGCAACATGTGTGGGTCAAGAACATTGCTTACTGAAGCTGTTGACAGTAGTTGCTACTGGGTGCAGAAGGCGGGCTGGACAGGCCTTAGCAGGAGAGGCTAACAGAGCAGCCCTGAGTGCTTCGTCTGTGAAATCCGTTCAGCATTTCCCCGGCCGCGTGCTAGAAAGCGCAGGGAGGTGCTGGCTACTGAGAATCCCTAGATACCTAGGCATCTGTGAGAAGAGAACAGAGAAATGTACTCACAAATGTGTTTCATGACCAAGCATTCACCAAAGGCCAAGTTAACCTGGCTCAATGCTAGGGCTCAGAGGTGCCGAGGGAGAGAGGCCGCCCCACAATGCAAGGGAAGGACACGTTCCCGAGGTCGGAGCCATTAGGCTGCACCACGTGGGCTCTCTGCCTCCTCCCAGGGAGTCAGCAGACCCAGTTAGTCTCACTGCCATTTAATCCGAGATCCTCACACACAGCTTCCAGACACCTGTCAGCACAGCCATGGAGGCGGAACAACGTGCTAAAGAGATTGTCTTGCTGCCTGGCTCTGCAGACATCAGTCTAATGTGTTTAGACTTGAGGTCTGTGACTCATCCCCGCTGCTCTCCATCTTTGGGTGTTTATGTGACTCTCCCCGCCATTCTGTTTTATGAAGCACTTGTGTCTTAACTCAGCTTTGTTCAGTGGGCATCTCAGGACATCTCTGTGCCCAGAAATTAGGAAAATATCAACTCAGTCATAGTTGTTAATGTCAAAAGCCATCTATCTAAATGCATTTAAAATGAGCTCACTGCACAGAGAGACTGCTGTCTTTAAACAGTTGTCCCATGGGGAGAATGAGAGTTCTCATATGAGAGAGCTAATGGATGTGCTTCGTTACCCGAAGGGACTCTGGTTCCCCATCACTTGGTAGATGCCAGGGCTAAAAGGAACCCGGAAAAGTAATGCTACCCCTGCAGGGGACATTGGATGACCACTCCAAGGTCCTCAGACCCTGCAACTGGCAAGTCTCCTGGGGGCATCTGTCAATCCTGAAGTGTTCAGCCTGGGAGAGACTTGCCATTTGGCTCCTGGGGATGCGAGAGAAGCCAGCCCTTTCAGCCGTTCCCTGTATGGAGTCTGCTAGGTGACTGCAGACCTCTTTCTGCTTCTAGCAGGGGACTTGTCAGTTTATCCTAGTATTGAGAGAGACATTTACAAAAAACACAGAAATGAGAAGCAGACGCGGGAGCAGGGAGTGAAAAGAGAAAACACAACAGCTGTTGCATTGCAGGGGAAATCAAGAGAATGTGAGCAACTACTCGTGTGCAGGCCTTCTTTCTAGAGCACTGGCTTCGAAAACAGTGTTCTGCCCCCAGGGGAGCCCCCTGGTCTGGAGAGGAGGGAGGCAGGCAGCCTGGAGGCTGGAGGCAGCTGGGCAGACCCTGAGGTTGGGAGGCAGTGGGAGTTAATTGTTCTGAGCCCAGAATCAACTTCACCACTGTGTCTCCATCTGTAATCGCTTAGTCATCTCTGCGTCTACATAGACATTACTTTTCTTCCTCTTTGGGGACCACAAGGGCAGAGATTCTGTCATTTTATCGTAAATCCATAAAGTGTGGGGGCCAGGAGGGAGAGGTGGCCAGTGTGGTTCACCGCAGTTGGGAAGGGGTGGGGTTGCAGATGAGGTCAGCTATGGTCCAGGGGCCGTGACGGGAGGAGGCCAAAGGATGGGTGGTCCAAGCAGTGAGGACAGGGAGCAGGCTGTGGAGGTGGGAAGCTGGGCACGTTGCTGGGATAGCTGGCAGTGCCAGGAGAGCGTTGGCCTTGAGTCTGAGGATCAGGTTTGTTCTGGGAGCAGAGCTGTGTTTGGGGAGATCCATACGGAAGTTGTACGAATAGTAGGCTGGTGGATTCTGCCCCTGTCTCAGGGGAGGGACCCGCCCGGCCTGAAGAAGATGGCGGGAGATGTTTCTGAGGGGACTGACCAGTTCAGGGGTTCCTCAATAAGGTGGGAAGAGAGAGGGGAGTCTGGTATGCTTCCCAGGGGCTGCTTTACCATTCCCGATGGGAGAAAAGTAGTGGTTTTAGGGGATGGTTGGCGGCTTGGTATTGTCAGGTCCCAAATGTTCAGGAAGTTCTGGTCAGTTGGCAGATAAGGAGAGTGTGAGGAAGAAGAAAGGAGAGATCTGGGTTGGGAGGCAGCCAACTAGAGGTTTTGGTTTCCAGGGTGGCTGAGGATGGTCATGGGCAGTAGACTGTGGGATCGCAGATCCCCAGGCAGTGGCGATGGTGGCAGGAAGCCAGGGTGAGACCTCAGACTTGCAGATCTAGACAAGCCAGCTCCACACCCATGGGACACCTTCCACCTTAGCTCTTCCTCCCGCCGCCCTCTGGAATTCCTTTTCACTTGATCAGACAGTGTCTGTTCCTCAGGCAAAGGAGATCAGGTGATGCAACGACTCTTTCTCCTCTCACTTCTTTGTTTTCCAAAACATCTTCTTGATCGCCCCAGGGAGCCCCCTGGTCTGGAGAGGAGGGAGGCAGGCAGCCTGGAGGCTGGAGGCAGCTGGGCAGACCCTGAGGTTGGGAGGCAGTGGGAGTTAATTGTTCTGAGCCCAGAATCAACTTCACCACTGTGTCTCCATCTGTAATCGCTTAGTCATCTCTGCGTCTACATAGACATTACTTTTCTTCCTCTTTGGGGACCACAAGGGCAGAGATTCTGTCATTTTATCGTAAATCCATAAAGTGTGGGGGCCAGGAGGGAGAGGTGGCCAGTGTGGTTCACCGCAGTTGGGAAGGGGTGGGGTTGCAGATGAGGTCAGCTATGGTCCAGGGGCCGTGACGGGAGGAGGCCAAAGGATGGGTGGTCCAAGCAGTGAGGACAGGGAGCAGGCTGTGGAGGTGGGAAGCTGGGCACGTTGCTGGGATAGCTGGCAGTGCCAGGAGAGCGTTGGCCTTGAGTCTGAGGATCAGGTTTGTTCTGGGAGCAGAGCTGTGTTTGGGGAGATCCATACGGAAGTTGTACGAATAGTAGGCTGGTGGATTCTGCCCCTGTCTCAGGGGAGGGACCCGCCCGGCCTGAAGAAGATGGCGGGAGATGTTTCTGAGGGGACTGACCAGTTCAGGGGTTCCTCAATAAGGTGGGAAGAGAGAGGGGAGTCTGGTATGCTTCCCAGGGGCTGCTTTACCATTCCCGATGGGAGAAAAGTAGTGGTTTTAGGGGATGGTTGGCGGCTTGGTATTGTCAGGTCCCAAATGTTCAGGAAGTTCTGGTCAGTTGGCAGATAAGGAGAGTGTGAGGAAGAAGAAAGGAGAGATCTGGGTTGGGAGGCAGCCAACTAGAGGTTTTGGTTTCCAGGGTGGCTGAGGATGGTCATGGGCAGTAGACTGTGGGATCGCAGATCCCCAGGCAGTGGCGATGGTGGCAGGAAGCCAGGGTGAGACCTCAGACTTGCAGATCTAGACAAGCCAGCTCCACACCCATGGGACACCTTCCACCTTAGCTCTTCCTCCCCGCCGCCCTCTGGAATTCCTTTTCACTTGATCAGACAGTGTCTGTTCCTCAGGCAAAGGAGATCAGGTGATGCAAGACGACTCTTTCTCCTCTCACTTCTTTGTTTTTCCAAAACATCTTGACTAAGCAATATTGTATCTATATCAAATACGCCCCAAAAGTCTCAAGGCTAGTCCTCCACGAACCCATGGCCTTAAAGCGCCAGTGGCTTTCATCTGCCCCCGTTTCTATCCAAGGTTTGCATTTCTTTGTTCACAGAATTCGTGTGATTTTGGTCTGAGGACTGTTACAGCTGTGCCCAGACTGTCTCACTGCTGGTTGGATCATTAGCCGTGTGTCGTGCTGGCTGTGTAATTGTCACTGAAATGCTGCAGGCGGCTCTCCAGCGGGCAGAGGCACCGAGCTCTCTCAGCTGCCTTCCCGCCCTGAAGCTTGGGGTGGCACCGCCTTCTCACAGACCTGAGCGAGGAGGGAGCTTGTCTGGACAAGTGTTGTCAGGCAGGGGGCTTCCTGCTCCTGATCTGGTGACAGTCTCCGCGGATGTGGCCCTGGACACTGAGCTACCAGGAGCGGGGGCCCGTCCGTCTCCTCCAGGATGAGGGGGAGCACAGAGGCGGGGAGTTAGGAGATCCCAGGATGTACTCTGTGCAGAAATGAGCCAGCCGTCTTGAGGCTGCTGAGCAGCTCACAAAACCCACGTCTCTCGAGGACGGTGTTTCTCAACCGTGTTTCCCTCCTGGCCCTTTCTAGCCATTTTTCTTAATTACCCATTATGTTAAAAGCGAAGGAATGGGATTTCGTTGGGTAGGGTTGCCCTTTGGAGGGCCATCAAACACGTAATAGCTAAGGTTTCTGACCCCCAGAGAACCCATTTTCCCTTCCTTTGGGGTGATGTCATTCTTGTTGAGGATTCATGGTTTAAGGCCATGAAGAAAATTCTGTCCTTTCTCTCACTTTAAACTTCAAGACTCAACCTTTTACCGTTAAGCCTCAAACTTCAGAAATCCTCGTTGTCTCTTTTAGGGCCTCAGCAGGAAGGCTCACCACCGGGTCTTCAATGGTGCCCGTGGCCCCTGGAGAAACCCCTCCTGGCATTGCAGGGCCTCCGTGCAGGGGGAATTGTCAAGAACCTTCCTAAAGAGAATCTCCCAATGCCCGTATTCTTGTTCCTGTGCACAGAAAGGATGCTAGTTATACCTCAACACCAAGAAGGAAAACACGGCCAGTGTAAAAATGCCGTGGGGGTGGGTAGAGGATGAAGAGGGACGGACGGCTCCTGGTCAGGAGCCCCCATTCCGAGAGGCTGTGCCCTTGGCCAATGGCACACCCGAGGAAAGATGCCGTTTGTCTTTCTTCCAGCGTCAAGGTCACGATCTCCAGTCCAGGGCAGCCCCGTTCTCTGGCAGCACTTTGAAAGTGCAAGAAGAGTAGGCGTTAAGGGACAGCCAGGCTTTGTGCTGATGGGAAGGACGAGCCGAGCGGCCCTGGGGCTGCAGACGTGCTCGCTGAGCTGAGTGCAGGACAGTGGATCGCCGGCTGATCAGGATTGCTGAGGTCCACTCTGACAGCCAGAGTGACTGGGTGGTCAGCAGGGGACTGGCGAGCGAGGCCAGCTTAGGTGGCACTTATGGTGTGGCTGTCTCCCAGTGCAGTCCCGTCACAGCAGACAGGAGGGGCAGAGGTGCTGATTCACTGGGTTTGCGTTACGGCGCCTTCATGGACAGAGAAGAACCCAAACGTCAACACCCTGGCTCCACCTGGTACCACCTGGGTGACCTTGCGCAAACCCCTCACTGTCTCTAGGAGCTTCAGTCTGCATATCTGTAGAATGGTGACCCCTTTGATTACTCCATCTCTGGTTAGCACTTATCCATTGTGCAAGGAATGGGATTTCGTTGGGTAGGGTTGCCCTTTGGAGGGCCATCAAACACGTAATAGCTAAGGTTTCTGACCCCCAGAGAACCCATTTTCCCTTCCTTTGGGGTGATGTCATTCTTGTTGAGGATTCATGGTTTAAGGCCATGAAGAAAATTCTGTCCTTTCTCTCACTTTAAACTTCAAGACTCAACCTTTTACCGTTAAGCCTCAAACTTCAGAAATCCTCGTTGTCTCTTTTAGGGCCTCAGCAGGAAGGCTCACCACCGGGTCTTCAATGGTGCCCGTGGCCCCTGGAGAAACCCCTCCTGGCATTGCAGGGCCTCCGTGCAGGGGGAATTGTCAAGAACCTTCCTAAAGAGAATCTCCCAATGCCCGTATTCTTGTTCCTGTGCACAGAAAGGATGCTAGTTATACCTCAACACCAAGAAGGAAAACACGGCCAGTGTAAAAATGCCGTGGGGGTGGGTAGAGGATGAAGAGGGACGGACGGCTCCTGGTCAGGAGCCCCCATTCCGAGAGGCTGTGCCCTTGGCCAATGGCACACCCGAGGAAAGATGCCGTTTGTCTTTCTTCCAGCGTCAAGGTCACGATCTCCAGTCCAGGGCAGCCCCGTTCTCTGGCAGCACTTTGAAAGTGCAAGAAGAGTAGGCGTTAAGGGACAGCCAGGCTTTGTGCTGATGGGAAGGACGAGCCGAGCGGCCCTGGGGCTGCAGACGTGCTCGCTGAGCTGAGTGCAGGACAGTGGATCGCCGGCTGATCAGGATTGCTGAGGTCCACTCTGACAGCCAGAGTGACTGGGTGGTCAGCAGGGGACTGGCGAGCGAGGCCAGCTTAGGTGGCACTTATGGTGTGGCTGTCTCCCAGTGCAGTCCCGTCACAGCAGACAGGAGGGGCAGAGGTGCTGATTCACTGGGTTTGCGTTACGGCGCCTTCATGGACAGAGAAGAACCCAAACGTCAACACCCTGGCTCCACCTGGTACCACCTGGGTGACCTTGCGCAAACCCCTCACTGTCTCTAGGAGCTTCAGTCTGCATATCTGTAGAATGGTGACCCCTTTGATTATCTTCTTCACTGGTGGTCATCATGATGAGGTTCAGGAGAGAAATGGAGCTTGCAATGGTTAACATCACTCGCAGCGTTGTTACTCTGTCACTTGCTAAAATATGGTGCCACGCCTATGTGGTTCCATGGCCGCCCTTCATTGAGTACCCGGGGAGGGGATGCCACAGCCCAGGAGGGGATCAGCACAAGCCGGAGGTGCTAGGAGACAGGGCAGAGGGAGAAGAAGGAGAATATTCTAGACGGGAGAGAGCACTGGTGTGTGAGAGGGTGGGTGTGCAGGGGCCGTGGGAAGGGACTGTCTCCTTGAGAGCTCTGCCAACTTCAGTGCACGGCTATCGTGGCACTGCGCTTTAAATCCATCTTGTTTCTCAGTTGATGAAGGTTGTGAATGAAATGTGCCCCAACATCACCAGAATTTACAACATCGGCAAGAGCCACCAAGGCCTGAAGCTGTATGCCGTGGAGATCTCCGACCACCCCGGGGAGCACGAAGTCGGTGAGGTTGCCCTCCGCAGTCTGCCTGGCCCTTCGTGCCTGGTGCTTTCTTCAAGAGCGAGGCAGCGGCCGCCCTGTGAGACACTCATGAGACAGGGCAGGAGCTCGCCCCACACCCTCTCTCACAAGACAGGTTCTGCCCATCTGGGTTCTGTGTAGTTCTCTCGCCTGGAGAATCCCATGGACAGAGGAGCCTGGCGGCCACAGTCCATGGGTCACAAAGAGTCAGACACGACTGAGCGACGAACGCTTTCGCTTTCATGCCGCCCCTCCTCCCGCCAGTATATGATGTGGGCTGTCGAGTTATTTAAGCTAGAAATGCCCTCCTTCTCTCCAAATGGACAACACTTAGTTCTGTTCTTCCTCTCTGAGACCAGTCACATTAGCCCAAGAAAGAAATGGCTGAGATGCTCAAGACAGAATCCCTTTCCTGGAGACAATTCTGGACTCTCTGGTCATTAAGGGTTGGAGTTAGAGGCGGTTCCCTTAATCTTCTTTTAAAGTTCCATCCTGTCTTCAAGCATTTCCTGTTTTCAGCCATTTCTCATTCAATCAGCCCCTAAACTGTGTTCTCCTGCCGGTTAGGGGATGGAGGAGTCGGGGTGGGGACAGGTCCAAGATTTTTCTTTTTGGTTAAATTGTGAGCCTTTTAGAAATCCACTGAAATTTAAATGCAGAAGTGTGTCGACTGGTCTCAACTTTAGCATGCCTCAGTATCCCACTTTCTCAGGAGTGTCTTTTAAAGGATGGGGGCTTTATCCGTGGGTAAAGTCATTTCCTCTGAAGCACTCGCTTGGCCAGGGAGGAAGGCCGAAGTGCCTCGCGCCCAGCGCTGATCCACCCAACCGTGAAAAAGCTGAGCTTAAAAGAAAACAAGCTCAAAGACAGAATTGTGTCATTGCTGACTGCCTCTGACACTGTTTTCTGCTTGCCCTGATTCACCTCCGCATCTTTATAAAGTTGAATACAAAGTTCTTTTAAGAAAAATAATTGCCTCCCTGAAGAGAAAAATAATTGCCGTGGCTTGTGTTTAATGTGCAGCTGTTAAACGCTGCACCCTGGGTTATTTTATCCATTCTTGCCGACTCAGAATAAACATGCCTCCTTCGTGGCTGCTATCATCTCAGCTTCTTCTGCATTTTTTTTTTTTTTTTACATACCGGACTGTCTGGGAATTAACAAATATTGTACTGATACAGTTTCAGTTGATTTGCTAAAAGAGGTCCAACCGGACGTTTCTGTCGTTCAGAGAGTGCTTTCCTAGCACGGTGGGAGGAGGACGGTTTGGCTGTCTGCATCCGGTGTGATGTCTGTCTTTCCCTCTTGGAGTGAAGGCGAGCCCGAGTTCCACTACATCGCGGGTGCCCACGGCAACGAGGTGCTGGGCCGGGAGCTGACGCTTCTGCTCATGCAGTTTCTGTGCCAGGAGTACTTGGCTGGGAACGCGCGCGTCGTCCGCCTGGTGGAGGAGACCCGGATCCACGTCCTCCCCTCCCTCAACCCCGACGGCTACGAGAAGGCCTACGAGGGGGTACGGACAGCTCCCCTCCCCAGCACAGCGGCGGCGCCCCTGCCACACACACACACAGACACACACACAGACACACACACAGACACACACAGACAGACAGACAGACACACACACAGAGAGACACACACACAGACACACACACACACACACACACACACTCTGAGCCATGTGTTGAGCTGAATTCCCACTTACTAGCTTTCTTTCTGAGGGTCTTTCTGTGAAGACAGGAAGTCCCACAAGGATTAGCATAGATACACAGCAGCACAATTGAGGATTATGGGACCCTTAGAGGTGGACACACTAACAGACGGAAGCAAGTGATGCCAGTCATAGTGTTGTTATATCTAAAAAGGGGACCGTAGAATAATTATAACACCTAACATTGATGCGATACTTAATCAAGGTACATTCTAACCTTGATGATTACCAATAATCCTCTCTGAGGACAGTTATTTTGCTCTGGACCCATTGTTTATGTTTCATGTTGTATTATAACATAGAATGGAAAGGTTATAGTTTTACAGAGTATATGTATATGTGCGTAGAATTATGTATGGGTGACAGTTAGTATAATGTATTCATAATTATATACACAGTATTTGGGAATAAAACAGCCAACTATACTTGAAACAATGGCAGCTACCAAATGCAAGTTTTATAATGCAGATTTGTGCTTATGTTTATTGCTGCAAATAGTTGGTTAAGGATTTCTGATGCTAAATTGTGAGCCAGAATAGCAGGGAGGATGCGTTCATTTGGGGTCTTTTCATATATGCAGTGACAGAGTCTTAAACTAATGACTACTTAGAGTTTTGGCTGATGTAGAAAAGGTGAAGGAAGAGAAGGAAGGAGTGAGCTAATCCTTTTCCGAGTACTGCCCTGTGGCAAGAACGGCTCTGCACATTCTCTCTTCAGAGTGGCTTGACTACGTTATCCATTGCCCAGCAAATATTCACAGCTTCTTAGCCAGATAGTCTCCTGTGGATGTCATCTTTGTGTCAGAGGATGTTTGAGGCTCAGAGACATGCGCCCAGACAGAGATGGAGATGGAGGTGTCTTGTGTGGGGGAGAGACAGGGTGGTCCTGACATCTGTGGCTTCCTCACGTTCTGAATTGTCTCCCAGGGTTCAGAGCTGGGGGGCTGGTCCCTGGGACGCTGGACACACGACGGAATTGACATCAACAACAACTTTCCTGATTTAAACACACTGCTCTGGGAGGCAGAGGACCGACAGAACATCCCCAGGAAAGTTCCCAATCACTACATTGCAATCCCTGAGTGGTTTCTGTCTGAAAATGCCACGGTGAGTAAAAATACCCCATAATCTGTAAAGCAGGGGAAGCCAAAGTGAATGCCCACTGGTGTTTGGCAGTGGATGTAACGTTTAACAACAAGACAAAATCCCTTTCCCCTTTCATGTCTTCTCCAGAAGTAGGGAAATGTGCTAGATAATAACTACCTATTCAATTGAAATGTGAGGAGATTCTTCCTAGAAGAGAAATCATTGAATTAGATTTGTTTGCAGTACTTCCAAAAAAAGAAAAAACACACTTCGCCTGAATTGTGCATGAGCGTTATTGTCCTTATTACCCATATCTTTAGCAGGGATATGAAACCGCAGTGACATTGTCCTTGGACCTCCCAAATTGCTTGCGATATCTTATTTTTCTTCCATGAGTCCCTATAGGGTTATTACTCATGGTGCTTCTCTGGAAAGAAAAATGCAACTGGATGGGAAACACTCCCCCAGATTTCTCAGGTCTAGTTTTGCTGCAAATAGTTGGTTAAGGATTTCTGATGCTAAATTGTGAGCCAGAATAGCAGGGAGGATGCGTTCATTTGGGGTCTTTTCATATATGCAGTGACAGAGTCTTAAACTAATGACTACTTAGAGTTTTGGCTGATGTAGAAAAGGTGAAGGAAGAGAAGGAAGGAGTGAGCTAATCCTTTTCCGAGTACTGCCCTGTGGCAAGAACGGCTCTGCACATTCTCTCTTCAGAGTGGCTTGACTACGTTATCCATTGCCCAGCAAATATTCACAGCTTCTTAGCCAGATAGTCTCCTGTGGATGTCATCTTTGTGTCAGAGGATGTTTGAGGCTCAGAGACATGCGCCCAGACAGAGATGGAGATGGAGGTGTCTTGTGTGGGGGAGAGACAGGGTGGTCCTGACATCTGTGGCTTCCTCACGTTCTGAATTGTCTCCCAGGGTTCAGAGCTGGGGGGCTGGTCCCTGGGACGCTGGACACACGACGGAATTGACATCAACAACAACTTTCCTGATTTAAACACACTGCTCTGGGAGGCAGAGGACCGACAGAACATCCCCAGGAAAGTTCCCAATCACTACATTGCAATCCCTGAGTGGTTTCTGTCTGAAAATGCCACGGTGAGTAAAAATACCCCATAATCTGTAAAGCAGGGGAAGCCAAAGTGAATGCCCACTGGTGTTTGGCAGTGGATGTAACGTTTAACAACAAGACAAAATCCCTTTCCCCTTTCATGTCTTCTCCAGAAGTAGGGAAATGTGCTAGATAATAACTACCTATTCAATTGAAATGTGAGGAGATTCTTCCTAGAAGAGAAATCATTGAATTAGATTTGTTTGCAGTACTTCCAAAAAAAGAAAAAACACACTTCGCCTGAATTGTGCATGAGCGTTATTGTCCTTATTACCCATATCTTTAGCAGGGATATGAAACCGCAGTGACATTGTCCTTGGACCTCCCAAATTGCTTGCGATATCTTATTTTTCTTCCATGAGTCCCTATAGGGTTATTACTCATGGTGCTTCTCTGGAAAGAAAAATGCAACTGGATGGGAAACACTCCCCCAGATTTCTCAGGTCTAGTTTTGCAAAAAGTATCTTTTATAAGAAATAGTTTTCACAAAATTTCCCATGCCTTTTGTTGTCTCCTCTGCCTACTCTAAATTCCCTTAGTCTGTGGCTCGATCTGCCCTTTAAAAAGGTCTGCCTTGATTGCTATATTAGTAAGTGTTAAGTTTGGGTACACCAACAGAAAAAAATAGCAGTGGCTTAGCAAGGTGGAAATATCAACAACCTAAGATATGTCGATGATAGCATCCTTATGGCAGAAAGCAAGGAGGCAGTAAAGAGCCTCTTGATGAGGGTGAAAGAGGGGAGTAAAAAAGCTGGCTTAAAACTCAGTGTTCAGAACATGGCATCTGGTGCCATCACTTCCTGGTAAATAGGTGGGGAAAAAGTGGAAACAGTGACATACTTTATTTTCTTGGGCTCCAAAATCACTGTGGATGGCGACTGCGGTCATGAAATTAAAAGATGCTTGCCCGGGCTTCCCTGGTGGCTCAGTGGTAAAGAACTTGCCTGCCAGTACAGGAGAGGTGGGTTTGCTCCCTTGTCTGGGAAGATCCTACATGCTGCGGAGCAACAAAGCCCACGAGCCACAACTATTGAACCTGTGCTCTGGAGCCCAGGAACTGGAACCACTAAACTAGAGTGCCGCAACTACTGACGCCCAAGGGCCCTAGAGCCTGTACTCTGCAACAAGAGAAGCCACTGCAGGGAGAAGCCTGCATGCCGCGGCCCCCACTCTCCACGACTAGAGGAAAGCCAGGGCGGCAACGAAGACCCAGCACAAAATAAACACATATTAGAAAAAGCAAATTTATTTTTTTTAAAAAGATGCTTTCTCTTTAGAAAAGCGATGACAAACCTAGACAGCGTATTAAACATCAGAGGCATCACTTTGCCAACAAGGGTCCACATGGTTTTTCCAGCAGTCACGCACGGATATGGGAGCTGGACCATAAAGAAGGTGCCCAAAAATGATGCTTTCAAACTGGGGTGCTGGAGAAGACTCTTGAAAGCCCTGGAGTGCAAGGAGATCACACCAGTTAATCCTAAAGGAAAGTGAACCTGAATATTCATTGAAGGAACCTGAATATGCAACTGGATGGGAAACACTCCCCCAGATTTCTCAGGTCTAGTTTTGCAAAAAGTATCTTTTATAAGAAATAGTTTTCACAAAATTTCCCATGCCTTTTGTTGTCTCCTCTGCCTACTCTAAATTCCCTTAGTCTGTGGCTCGATCTGCCCTTTAAAAAGGTCTGCCTTGATTGCTATATTAGTAAGTGTTAAGTTTGGGTACACCAACAGAAAAAAAAATAGCAGTGGCTTAGCAAGGTGGAAATATCAACAACCTAAGATATGTCGATGATAGCATCCTTATGGCAGAAAGCAAGGAGGCAGTAAAGAGCCTCTTGATGAGGGTGAAAGAGGGGAGTAAAAAAGCTGGCTTAAAACTCAGTGTTCAGAACATGGCATCTGGTGCCATCACTTCCTGGTAAATAGGTGGGGAAAAAGTGGAAACAGTGACATACTTTATTTTCTTGGGCTCCAAAATCACTGTGGATGGCGACTGCGGTCATGAAATTAAAAGATGCTTGCCCGGGCTTCCCTGGTGGCTCAGTGGTAAAGAACTTGCCTGCCAGTACAGGAGAGGTGGGTTTGCTCCCTTGTCTGGGAAGATCCTACATGCTGCGGAGCAACAAAGCCCACGAGCCACAACTATTGAACCTGTGCTCTGGAGCCCAGGAACTGGAACCACTAAACTAGAGTGCCGCAACTACTGACGCCCAAGGGCCCTAGAGCCTGTACTCTGCAACAAGAGAAGCCACTGCAGGGAGAAGCCTGCATGCCGCGGCCCCCACTCTCCACGACTAGAGGAAAGCCAGGGCGGCAACGAAGACCCAGCACAAAATAAACACATATTAGAAAAAGCAAATTTATTTTTTTTAAAAAGATGCTTTCTCTTTAGAAAAGCGATGACAAACCTAGACAGCGTATTAAACATCAGAGGCATCACTTTGCCAACAAGGGTCCACATGGTTTTTCCAGCAGTCACGCACGGATATGGGAGCTGGACCATAAAGAAGGTGCCCAAAAATGATGCTTTCAAACTGGGGTGCTGGAGAAGACTCTTGAAAGCCCTGGAGTGCAAGGAGATCACACCAGTTAATCCTAAAGGAAAGTGAACCTGAATATTCATTGGAAGGACTGATGCTGAAGCTGAAGCTCCCATACTTTGGCCACCTGATGTGAAGAGCCGACTCATTGGAAAAGATCCTAATGCTGGGGAAGACTGACGACAAAAGGAGAAGGGGGCGACAGAGGATGGATGGTAGACAGCATCACCGATTCAACGAACATGAGTTTGAACAAACTCCATGATAGAGAGGAGGACAGGGAAGCCTGTCGTGCTGCAGTCCATGGGGCTTCAAAGAGCCAGACACGACTTAGCAACCGAACAATAACAAGACAGAGGGTTTTTTTTTGTTTTTGTTTTGGTTTTTCACATGAAAGGACCCTGGAGGCAGATGGTTCAGGGCCAGCCAGATAGAAGCCCCAGGATCATCAAGAACCTAGAAGTCATCTTTCTGCCTGCACGTGTGGACTTTCATCCTGAAGGTCATAATCCAAGATGGCAGTTCCATTGTGATGCTCCAGCTGTCATGTCTTTGAAGGAAGAGAAGAGAAAAGGTTAAAACAAAAGCCCTCCTCTCAGATGAGTCGTTAACTTGAAGAGGCATTCCTGGAGTCCCTACATGATACTTCTGTTTAAATATTACTGGCCAGAACTTAGCCACAGCATGGTTATCAGCCTACCAAAAGGAAGGCTGGGGAATGCTCCCTTTTAGGAGAGTACATTTCTGGACTGGCCGTAGCTCAGTAGTTCCTTCGACTACAAGGAAAGCAGGTTTCAGTCTCAAAAATAATGACAAATTGGTTTTTCTTCTTCTGATCTGTAGCCAGACACAGTATCCACCGCGCCCCTGGCCCCCCTGGCCCCCCTGATTGGTTTCTCTTCTTGAATGCAGTGAGAAAGGCTGAGTGGATAAAGGCAGTTCTCCTGCTCTGCCTCAGGGCTCCAGCTCAGGGCAGCCGTGGCTACCGCTTCCTGGAGCAGGGCCGGGTGGTTGCCTCGTTTTGTGATGCACAGGATGGTGTCGTTCAGGTCCTTAAGAAGCAACCAGTCAAGTGATGCGGACAGACAGGATGCCCAAGCACGGCTTGTGGAGATAAAGAACTCGACCCTCTGGGTCGTCTGAATCCTTTCTCTGTCCTAATTCCTTCCTCCAGAATACCTCTTTTTTAAGCTACCATGCTAGTGACATCTGGCAAAGCTGAAGATTCAAGTAATGTTATAATTTGGGAATCCTTGGACCAAAATTGGAATATGGCTGCCAGCTTTCTTAGCCTTAAGGTGCTAAGAGAGAATTATTTTAGCACAGTCATGGGAAGTCCTTGAATTTTAGTCTCGGCAGTAAGTTTGAGCTTGTTCTTCGGAACCACAGGGAGAATTACACAAACCTACCATCTCCGATACCTTTCTTAGTTATGGACCGGTAAGATAGAGAAAGCAGTGATGATGACAGGGTTAGTTCCTCAGTCGTGTCTGACTCCTAGTGACCCCGTGAGCTGTACCTGCCAGGCGCCTCTGTCCATGAAATTCTCTAGGCAAGAGTACTGGAGAGGGTTGCCATGCCCTTCTCCAGGGAGTCATCCTGACCCAGGGATCAAACTCAGGTCTCTGGCGTTGCAGGTGAATTTTTTATCATTTGAGTCACCAGGGAAGCCCCCTGAGATAGATAAGAAGTCAGTAAAAACAGAGATTTGAATAATAATTAATGGCCTTGACGTAGGGACCTATAATAATTTTACAACAACAAATAGAGAATATATCTTGTTTGGAATAATCCCTGGAGCATTTTCAACAAATTGATGGTACTCTGGGCTATAAAGGAAGTCTCAGCAAATTTCGTAAAACAAGAGCCAGGCAGGCCATGATTCTCTCACCACCATATAATTAAACTAGCAGAGAGTATGAAAAACATCGCCAAATAGTTAGAAAATTTATAAAACCTTCCAAGTAGCGGGTCAAAGAAAAGCTTTGTACTGGCAACTAAGAATAACTAGACATCAATGATAATGAGAACACTAAATATCAAAATTTGTGGAGTACAGCAAAAAGATAGTGCTTTCCAGAATGTGTATCGTTGAATGATTGCATATCAAAAGAAGAAAGATTGAGCAACAAGTAACATAAGAGTTAAGCAAAAGAATAACAGATGAACCACCCCCCCGCCATGTAGAAAGATTATGATTATAAAGATCAGAAATCATTGGCATGATAGAAAAAAAAAAGGAAAACAAATAGTTTGTCTGCAGATAGAAGCGGTTGATTAAATTTAACAATCACTTACAATGACTCCTCTAGGTGAGGAGAACAATTTTAAATGATATTTATTATAAAATAAACTCAACTACCTCAAAATAAGAAAACCCATTCATCAGAAGATTTTCAAAACTGTAATAAGAGAAGGTAAAACTGAGACGTTAAAAAAACTGAGATGTTTGAAAATTCTCTAATTGGGAAAGAATTTGAATTTTTAAAAAGATAAACAAATGAGACAAATAGAAACAACTCATAAAATTGAGTAAGAGATACAAAGAGGCAACTCATGTAGGAGGAAACATATGGTTAGAAAACAAAAAAAAGATGTGATGTTCAGCGTCACTAGTACTAAGGAAGTGCAGATAAGAGAACATTTTACATCCATTGATTGGGAAAATTAACAGTAACCAAGCGGTGGGGAGGATCTGGGACAGCAGCTCTCTTACTCATCATGAGAGCTTAAATTAGCACAGTAACTTTGGAAAATAATTGATTATCTTGTAAAGCAAAATACATGTAAATCTATGAATGTAACTCTACTTCTCGTGGTTTTGAATAATAATTAATGGCCTTGACGTAGGGACCTATAATAATTTTACAACAACGAGAATATATCTTGTTTGGAATAATCCCTGGAGCATTTTCAACAAATTGATGGTACTCTGGGCTATAAAGGAAGTCTCAGCAAATTTCGTAAACAAGAGCCAGGCAGGCCATGATTCTCTCACCACCATATAATTAAACTAGCAGAGAGTATGAAAAACATCGCCAAATAGTTAGAAAATTTATAAAACCTTCCAAGTAGCGGGTCAAAGAAAAGCTTTGTACTGGCAACTAAGAATAACTAGACATCAATGATAATGAGAACACTAAATATCAAAATTTGTGGAGTACAGCAAAAAGATAGTGCTTTCCAGAATGTGTATCGTTGAATGATTGCATATCAAAAGAAGAAAGATTGAGCAACAAGTAACATAAGAGTTAAGCAAAAGAATAACAGATGAACCACCCCCCCGCCATGTAGAAAGATTATGATTATAAAGATCAGAAATCATTGGCATGATAGAAAAAAAAAAGGAAAACAAATAGTTTGTCTGCAGATAGAAGCGGTTGATTAAATTTAACAATCACTTACAATGACTCCTCTAGGTGAGGAGAACAATTTTAAATGATATTTATTATAAAATAAACTCAACTACCTCAAAATAAGAAAACCCATTCATCAGAAGATTTTCAAAACTGTAATAAGAGAAGGTAAAACTGAGACGTTAAAAAAACTGAGATGTTTGAAAATTCTCTAATTGGGAAAGAATTTGAATTTTTAAAAAGATAAACAAATGAGACAAATAGAAACAACTCATAAAATTGAGTAAGAGATACAAAGAGGCAACTCATGTAGGAGGAAACATATGGTTAGAAAACAAAAAAAAGATGTGATGTTCAGCGTCACTAGTACTAAGGAAGTGCAGATAAGAGAACATTTTACATCCATTGATTGGGAAAATTAACAGTAACCAAGCGGTGGGGAGGATCTGGGACAGCAGCTCTCTTACTCATCATGAGAGCTTAAATTAGCACAGTAACTTTGGAAAATAATTGATTATCTTGTAAAGCAAAATACATGTAAATCTATGAATGTAACTCTACTTCTCGTGGTTTTTGCTAATTTCAGTATAGGTATGCCAGCAGACGGAACAAGTTAACAATAACACTAGCAGAAAATGGAAACTTTCCTATATGCCTTTTATCACCAAAACAGAGAAATGATGAATCTTCATATTGAAGTGAAAAAGACTGAACGATACAGCTTTATGCAACACAGATTAGTCTTAGGAACATAAATTAAGAAGAAAAATTTGCAGAAGACAATAATCATTATGTTACTCCTCCATTTTTAGATCAAAAGAAAGTGAAACCAAGTAATACATGTTTAGGCATACATGCATGTGGGCACTGAGTTGCTCAGTCATGTCCAGCCCTGTGTGACCCCAGGGACTGTAGCCACCAGGCTTCTCTGCCTCTGGGATTTTCCAGGCAAGAATACTGGAGTGAGTTGCCATTTCCTCCTCCAGGGAGTCTTCCAAAGCCAGGGATCAAACCGTTAGGCATATATGTATGGAGTGAAACAAGAGAGACTGAGAATCATGTTGTTTAGGATTGTAGTGGTTACCTCTGAGAGAGAAGCAGGATGGGACAGAAGGAATGACATACGTATGCAGAAGTGGTCAGTGAAAGCCATCGATGGCTGGATGGTGGCTCACAGGTGTTTATTATATCAAAATATAAATGGAGAGGACCAAACATAGATTAATAATGCTGCATTGTGAGCTAAATTCTATGATTCATCCAATCCAGGGCCCTGTGTGTTTAGGAACAAAAACAGAGCTTAATGAATCCTTCAAGTTACTTTCATTCCTTAATCAGTTTTCTACACAGCAAAGCTAAATCATTTCCAATGTTTATTTCTTTTCCATTATAAATTTTTTTTCTGCTGGAATTATCTTAAGAGGGCTCAGTAATTTATGATATTTGATTCCTTGATCAGTATTTGACCACGTTAAGCTTTCCAATTTCAGCTTCCAGTGGTTTCCTCCCTTCCTCCTTCTCTTCCTTCCTTCCCTCCCTGCCATCTACCTTCCTTCCTTGCTTTTTTTCTCCTAACCTTTTATCATGAAAATTTCAGCACACAGAACTAGAGAGGGAGCTGTGGAGAGCCCCCGACCATGCACCTGTCTCGACTTCAACACTTAGCAGTTCGTGTTTCATCTATTTTCAGTCCCTTTCTCCTCCTCCCCAAGATTATTAAAGAAAGTTCCAGACATTTCATTTACAAATATTCCTGTATCTTTTAAAATCTCTCTTTTAAAGCCATAAATCATTATCATATCAAAACAAACTATTTTTTAATATTATAAAATATCCAGTAAGTGTTTGCATTTCTCCTATAATCATTTTCTCTCTCCTTTCTCTGTTTCACCTGGGACCTAACTAACACCCACTCATTTTGACTGGTCTGTAAGTCTTTCAATTCCTTTTTAACCTGCTTTTCTCCTGTATCACTTTCTTCCCTTTATCTTGTAATTCTGTTGTTGTTTATCTTGTAACAGCTATGATATAAAACAACCATTATGGTCTAATAGCATTTACTCCTGCCTTGGTGCTGCTGCCTGTATTCTTTGATGTGATGTAGCATATTCCCTTGTGTTTCTTATAAATTAGCAGTGAGTTTCAGACCACTAGGTCATGTAGAACCGGGCGGGGTTGGTAACATGGACATTGTCCTGCCCAGGCCTGTGCTTGTAAATGCTGTTTTACTGGAACACAGCTGTGGTCCTCCTCTGGGTGTGGTCCACGGTGCCACACCACTGCAGGAGTGTAGTTGAATGTTTGCTCCAGCAGGTCTGAGTAGTTGCAACGAGGACCTCAGGGCCCTCAAAGCCTAAAGTATTTCCTATCTGGCCCTTAATAGAAACAGTCTCCTGACACCTGCACTAGAGGCTTCCTCACTTCCAGGGCGGGTGGATTTTTAGGTGTGGGCTCTTTCGCTCCTCTCTCTCTCTATGCTGTTTGTATCCACTCATGAACATCAATTCATGAACCCATGAATTCAGTCTAATTGCCAAATGCTGATACTTTAATTCTGTCATTCCTTCTCTGTGTACAGACTAACTGGAGTATTCTTACAATTAAGACATGTCTCTGGATTTCTCTTCTTATCTATTATTTCCCTGGACAAATCTTGAGATTCTAAATTCTGCTTGGCTGATTCCATCCGGTGACTGCTTTTACAACGATGTCCCTGTTTGGAACGCTAAGAAGAGAAAGCCGTTTCCTTCTGATTTCTTTCTCAAGGGTGTTTAAACTGGGACTGTTCACAGGTGGCCGTGGAGACCAGGGCCGTCATAGCCTGGATGGAAAAGATCCCCTTCGTGCTGGGGGGCAACCTGCAGGGGGGCGAGCTGGTGGTGGCCTACCCGTACGACATGGTGAGGTCCCTGTGGAAGACGCAGGAGCGCACCCCCACGCCCGACGACCACGTCTTCCGCTGGCTGGCCTACTCCTATGCCTCCACTCACCGCCTCATGACGGACGCCCGGAGGAGGGTGTGCCACACCGAAGACTTCCAGAAAGAGGACGGGACCGTCAACGGGGCTTCCTGGCACACTGTGGCCGGAAGTAAGTCTCTGATGGTTCTGCTGTCGTTGTGGGGCCCGATGATGAGGGACTGCTGAGCCGAGGGCACCCTGTGGGCCATCTCCCGCTCCACCGTCCTTCCGCCATTGTTCTCAGCATAATAGCTACCGTGATTCACCATGGAGAAGGTGCCCCCACGCTGCAGAGATTCTTCTTTCATCCTCACAATAGCCTTAGAGGCGGGTGTGGGTTACTCCCCGTTTTATAAATGAGGTAACTGGGACTTTGAGGCAAGGAGGAGGGATCTGTCCAGCTCCCAAGGAGCAGAACTGGCATCTGACTCCATGGCCAGCCCTTCGCCACGGAGCTGTTTGGATGTTACAGGGTCAGAGATGGTAAGCGTATAGTCTTGGGGGAGCCAACAAGCCAACCCAGCGAAGGGACAGAGAGCACACTGGTGCCGCCAGGGCTTTGTACCCCGAGCTGATCCCTCTGCGGGAGACGCCCCTGGCTGTCAGCCCGTGGAGGGCGTGGGGCCGTGAGTCCACGCTCAAGACTTTCTCCAGGTCGCCTGTCCACTGGAGGGCGCCCCGCCACAGCAGGGCGTCTGGTCAGTCCCCCTGTGGTGATGCAGGGAGTGTGAGGTCCTGTCCCCAGCACCCACTGGGGACAGAGAGGAAGCTCAGCAGCCAGAGGACCTTGTGGTTCAAGTTCCAGGATAAGCCCTTTGTTTCCTGTGTCAGGGCTGCTCCTGGCGTTGGGCTCCGGAGTGAGGAGAGTTGAAGACGTCACATTCCCTAAGGTCTCTCTATACTGGAATGACAAGACCCCAAACAAAATGTTCACTGCTTACTTACTTGACTTTATGGAGGTTGGTCAAACTGCTCCGTGTCAGACAGACCTGGATTCAAATTCTAGTTCATCACTTACATGCTGTGTGACTCTGGGCAAGTTACTTTACCTCTCTGAACTCCCCTATTTTCCATTTGTAAAATGGGATTGATGATAATGGTGGTGGTAGTGATCCCTCTAGGACTGTTGTGAGGTGGCAGCGATGGTGGGCTCTGTGTCTTGCTTGTCGGAAACATCCCACCTCGCCCCCATCCCTCTTCCAGGAGCGTGCTCACCACGGAACCTCTTTTATGAGCATATCCTTGTTCTCTGTTTTACTATATTAATTCACTTTAATATTATTTTCCTTTGCTGGAGACTCAGCCTTCACAAATTTTTCAGGTATGTTTCCACTTCAGGGGAAATTTTTTTTAAGAGTAGATTTCTTTGTTCCCTTGACCATTTAAAAAGGTATGCAGAAAGCTTGCCATTTTTTCTTGGTTACATACCAAGCAGAGGTGTTTTATTTTTCTCCATCATGCCTTTGCTCTGTTCAAAATAAAAGGAAAAAGAAGAAAGTAATCCTAACTATCCATGATCAACAACCCTAGTCCTATCTATCAAGGAAACTATCCTAGTAGCCAAAAGCACGCTTGATTTTTCAGTTTTAGCCATAAAAGCCTGTAATAATCTTTGTGAGAAGTGCCTGCTTGGTGTTTATGGTCACTGTGGCTAAACTGGCTTTGGTCACTGCAGGATTTACTAGCAGCAGGTCAACAGCAGCGTTCTGAGGAGTCGGCTGCCACCGGATCACATGCACAGTGTCTGATGTGTTTCTGTCAATTATATTTCCCATTATTTCGGGGGCTTTGTAGCAGAGCCATGTGGTGGCTCGAGCCTTTTTAATCATTCTTCCTGCAGGCGGTGTGATGAAGTCTGCAGATTCATTTCTTGGGAGACTAATGAGATGCGATTTCTAATTTCCTTCCCTCCCCTGCCCCCTCCACTCCTTCTTCGTGTTTGGGTCTTGCCTGCTCATTAGCAGTGACCGTCAGGTCTTAATTAGTGGGAGTCGGCCACTGGGATCACGGTCCAGTTCAGTTTAAAAGGCACATCGTTTGCTGGGTGTGTGCTTCAACTCCAAAGAGACACGAGCCCTTCTTTGTGTCTGCTGCCGTCCCGCATCCTCTCCCCGACGAGGAAGTCAGACACTGTGACGGCATCAGGCACCAAGAACGTTAAGGAATGTGCTTCCCCGTGTTCCATGTTGAAGCCCCGACAAGAGCAGGATCCCAGGCCCAGGGAGAACACAGAGGAAGTCTCGCCATCCCCAGCCAGGACTCGAGGCAATCTGGGTCACCCCGCACCTCCTGCCCACACGTTTCCCTTTTGAAACTATTTCTTAGCAAGGATTCTCAGCTGCACGACGTTTACTGAAGAACTAGAATTCAGTGTTAAGTATAGCCTGGCCTAAGCTTTTCTACCATTCTCTCATAGAGCAATTAAAATTTTTATTGTTTCCATTCAATGAGTAGATTTCTTTGTTCCCTTGACCATTTAAAAAGGTATGCAGAAAGCTTGCCATTTTTTCTTGGTTACATACCAAGCAGAGGTGTTTTATTTTTCTCCATCATGCCTTTGCTCTGTTCAAAATAAAAGGAAAAAGAAGAAAGTAATCCTAACTATCCATGATCAACAACCCTAGTCCTATCTATCAAGGAAACTATCCTAGTAGCCAAAAGCACGCTTGATTTTTCAGTTTTAGCCATAAAAGCCTGTAATAATCTTTGTGAGAAGTGCCTGCTTGGTGTTTATGGTCACTGTGGCTAAACTGGCTTTGGTCACTGCAGGATTTACTAGCAGCAGGTCAACAGCAGCGTTCTGAGGAGTCGGCTGCCACCGGATCACATGCACAGTGTCTGATGTGTTTCTGTCAATTATATTTCCCATTATTTCGGGGGCTTTGTAGCAGAGCCATGTGGTGGCTCGAGCCTTTTTAATCATTCTTCCTGCAGGCGGTGTGATGAAGTCTGCAGATTCATTTCTTGGGAGACTAATGAGATGCGATTTCTAATTTCCTTCCCTCCCCTGCCCCCTCCACTCCTTCTTCGTGTTTGGGTCTTGCCTGCTCATTAGCAGTGACCGTCAGGTCTTAATTAGTGGGAGTCGGCCACTGGGATCACGGTCCAGTTCAGTTTAAAAGGCACATCGTTTGCTGGGTGTGTGCTTCAACTCCAAAGAGACACGAGCCCTTCTTTGTGTCTGCTGCCGTCCCGCATCCTCTCCCCGACGAGGAAGTCAGACACTGTGACGGCATCAGGCACCAAGAACGTTAAGGAATGTGCTTCCCCGTGTTCCATGTTGAAGCCCCGACAAGAGCAGGATCCCAGGCCCAGGGAGAACACAGAGGAAGTCTCGCCATCCCCAGCCAGGACTCGAGGCAATCTGGGTCACCCCGCACCTCCTGCCCACACGTTTCCCTTTTGAAACTATTTCTTAGCAAGGATTCTCAGCTGCACGACGTTTACTGAAGAACTAGAATTCAGTGTTAAGTATAGCCTGGCCTAAGCTTTTCTACCATTCTCTCTCATAGACGAGACAATGAATTCTCCAGGTAAGAATACTGGCGTGTGCAATCTTTCCCTTCTGCAAGGGATCTTCCCAACCCAGGGATCGAACCCACATCTCCCACACTGCAGGTGGATTCTTTCCCATCCGAGCCAGCGAGGAAGCCCAGGAATCCCGGAGTGGGTCGCCTATCCCTTCTCCAGGAGATCTTCCCAACCCAGGAATCGAACTGGGGTCTCCTGCATTGCAGGCAGATTCTTTACCAGCTGAGCTACAAGGGAACCCAAAGGGCATGTTGCCTTCCTGTGGGGGAATCAAATCCCCATCTCCCGCATGACAGGTGAGGATAGTCACCACGGCACTAACAAGGACGGCCACCGTTCTCTGTTTTTTCCAGCTCTTTGAGCACTTCCGGTGCTTCTGCCGAGGCGCACTTACTGCACAGGAGCTTCCTAGGTGGCACTCGTGGTGAAGAACCCGCCTACCAGTTCAGGGGACAGAAGAGGCGTGGGTTCGATCCCTGGGTTGGGAAAATCCCCTGGAGGAGGGCATGCAATGGACAGAGGAGCCTGGCAGGCTGCAGTCCATAGGGTCGCAAAGAGTTGGACGCGAGTGAAGATACTTAACATGCATGCATGCACTTACTGCAAAATGGCAGGCCCACCTCAGAGTTTTAAATATCGCATTTGTTTATTTCAGTATTAACAAGGCCTATGATAATGCAAAGTGTGTGTGTGTGTGTGTGTGTGTGTGTGTGTGTGTGTGCACTCATGTGCGTGTGGAGGAGTCCTGCCCTCTGGGAGGGCCTGCCTGCCCCGCTGCCTGTGGGCGCTGCCCATGGGCCCCCCTCCGCTGTCTGTGATCCCACGCCTTGGGCTCCCCTGGCCTGGCGCTTGGACTGACCTCCTTCAGCCAGAGGAGTCCCTGCCAGGGGCTTCCCGTGAACGTGACATCGTCCAAGCCTCCAGTCCCACCTCTGTCACTGTCTGTGTTTCCAATGCGATCAAAGGGTCACCCGCACCTCCTGCCCACACGTTTCCCTTTTGAAACTATTTCTTAGCAAGGATTCTCAGCTGCACGACGTTTACTGAAGAACTAGAATTCAGTGTTAAGTATAGCCTGGCCTAAGCTTTTCTACCATTCTCTCTCATAGACGAGACAATGAATTCTCCAGGTAAGAATACTGGCGTGTGCAATCTTTCCCTTCTGCAAGGGATCTTCCCAACCCAGGGATCGAACCCACATCTCCCACACTGCAGGTGGATTCTTTCCCATCCGAGCCAGCGAGGAAGCCCAGGAATCCCGGAGTGGGTCGCCTATCCCTTCTCCAGGAGATCTTCCCAACCCAGGAATCGAACTGGGGTCTCCTGCATTGCAGGCAGATTCTTTACCAGCTGAGCTACAAGGGAACCCAAAGGGCATGTTGCCTTCCTGTGGGGGAATCAAATCCCCATCTCCCGCATGACAGGTGAGGATAGTCACCACGGCACTAACAAGGACGGCCACCGTTCTCTGTTTTTTCCAGCTCTTTGAGCACTTCCGGTGCTTCTGCCGAGGCGCACTTACTGCACAGGAGCTTCCTAGGTGGCACTCGTGGTGAAGAACCCGCCTACCAGTTCAGGGGACAGAAGAGGCGTGGGTTCGATCCCTGGGTTGGGAAAATCCCCTGGAGGAGGGCATGCAATGGACAGAGGAGCCTGGCAGGCTGCAGTCCATAGGGTCGCAAAGAGTTGGACGCGAGTGAAGATACTTAACATGCATGCATGCACTTACTGCAAAATGGCAGGCCCACCTCAGAGTTTTAAATATCGCATTTGTTTATTTCAGTATTAACAAGGCCTATGATAATGCAAAGTGTGTGTGTGTGTGTGTGTGTGTGTGTGTGTGTGTGTGCACTCATGTGCGTGTGGAGGAGTCCTGCCCTCTGGGAGGGCCTGCCTGCCCCGCTGCCTGTGGGCGCTGCCCATGGGCCCCCCTCCGCTGTCTGTGATCCCACGCCTTGGGCTCCCCTGGCCTGGCGCTTGGACTGACCTCCTTCAGCCAGAGGAGTCCCTGCCAGGGGCTTCCCGTGAACGTGACATCGTCCAAGCCCTCCAGTCCCACCTCTGTCACTGTCTGTGTTTTATCACAAATGCGATCAAAGGCCCACAGCTGTTGACACAGGAGGCTCAGAGCTGGAATCTGGTAGAAGAGTGGCCATGTGTTTTGTACCGTTTTGCCTCTGCCTTGACTTGATTCGCAGATTAAGAATCGCGCTGGACCCCCAGAGCCGCGATTTTTAAACAGACTCTTGTGCATCAGCTGCATCACCGCGCGCCCAGGAGGGAGGGAGCGCCGAGGCTGGTGGAAGCACGGGAGAACCTGCGTTGTCTCCGGTCAGCAGAGAGACCAGGCCGGCCGACTCGCGCCCTTGGTGGCCTCAACCCTCAGAGCCCAGGGAGGGGCTCGGGGGACCCACCTTCTGCTGGGAAGCCCCCCGGGCTGCCACCTAGGGCGCCGCAGCACTGCATTCTTGCTGATCGCCCTGTTCCCCAAACCAAAAATGTTGGGAAGAGACGCCCGAACGGTGTGCCATCTGACATGCACTTTCTCCTTTTGTAAATGCTGCATACTTCAGTGAGATGGGACCCCCGAGAGATACGTCCGCCTCCTCATCTCTGGAACCGGTGTATGTGACATCATTGGGAAGACGGGTCTTTGTAGGTATCCTTAAGGGTCTGAAGATGAGGTCGTCGTGCGTTACCCGGATGGACCCTAGAGCCAGGGACAAGTGTCCTCGTAAGGGATGGATGTGGAGAGGACGCAGACATTGAGGAGAAGCTCCTGTGAAAACAGAGGCCGAGATGGGAGTGTTCCAGGCAACAAGCCAGGGAACACCCGGGGCCGCCGGGAACGGACAGAAACAGGGAGGAGCCTTTGCGGGAAGTGTGGTCTTGATTTGGGACTTCTGGCTTCCAGAACTGGGTGCTGCTTTCGACCACCCAGTTCGCGATCCTTGGTACCAGCAGCCCTAAGAAGCTAACACGAAGACCAAGGCCTGTTGTAGGCACGTCAGGAGGCACGAGGCGGTCTGCTTTCCAACAGGCCGGGAAGGGCATTGGTCCTTTGCCCGCCCAGCAGTGAGGAGCAAGGTCTGGGAGGGCACTGCCCACACCTGGGTTCAAACCCCACCTCTGTCCAGACGCTTGGTTCTGGACGCATTCCTTAATGCATTCCTGAACCCTCCTCCGCCTCAGTTCTCTCATTTGTGACATGTGGCGACAGTAGCTGCTCCTCTGCTGGTTTGTGTTGAAGAAGCAATGAGCTTGGATGCAGAGCACTAAGGACGGGTTTTGCTTATGTAAGAACTCAGTAGATGGCGAGATGGATAGCTATGGTCGTGACTAGACCCTACAGCGTTTATTCTACAGTTATAGAGCTGTAACCAAGAACAACATAAGTACTGAGCTAAATTTAAACACTAAAAATCCGTACTATTAATTACTGGTACATTTAAAAATAACAACAAACAGAAACAAAAGAAAAAAACCAAGACTTTTTAAAAATAAAAAAAAAAGAAGGGCTTCTCTGGTGGCTCAGTGGTAAATAATCCACCTGCCAGTGCAGAGGACATAGGTTCGATCCCTGATCCGGGAAGATCCCACGGGCGGCAGCACTGCTGCGTCTTGGCGCCCCAGCTGTTGAGCCTGTGGCCTCGAGCCTGGGAGCTGCGACGACTGAGCCCACAGCTAGAGCCTGTGCTCCGAGACCAGAGCAGCCACCGCGATGAGACGCCTGGGCACCACGGCCAGAGAGTAGCCCTTGCTCGCTGCCCCTAGAGGAAACCCCGCACAGTGGCAGAGATCCAGCACGGCCAGAAATAAATAGATAAAATTATTAAGATACAGTTAAAAAAAAGAAATGATACCTTTATCCTAAAAATAGTGTTAGACCGACTTGAATAAAGTGAGAATAATTTTATCTAAAGAACAGTTATTTAGTCCTCCTTTTCTCGGAGATGTTCTGCACATGCCTATCATTGCTGTTCAGTCGCTCAGTTGTGTCCAACTCTCTGTGACCCCGTGGACTGCAGCACGCCGGGCTCCCCTGTCTTTCACCGTCTCCCGGAGTTTGCTTAAACACCCGTCCGTTGAGTTGGTGATGCCATGCCACCATCTCGCCCTCGGTCCTCTCCTGCAGACGCCTGTCTTCCCCACACGCTGTTCTGGCTGCCTCTTCCCTCTCTCTCACTCCCTCTTGTGTTCTCCATCCGTTGCTCTAATGAATGTTTTGTGTGGCCTTGGTGCCTCCTTGTCCAAACGAGGGCCTCTGAGTCCTGTTCTCAGACGTTCTTGGTGTCTCCCGGAGCCGCCCTGAGCGCCGGTCCGCTAAAAGCCTGTGTGGTTGGCTTGGCAGGTCTCAACGATTTCAGCTACCTTCACACAAACTGCTTCGAGCTGTCCATCTACGTGGGCTGCGACAAGTATCCACACGAGAGCCAGCTGCCCGAGGAGTGGGAGAACAACCGGGAGTCCTTAATCGTGTTCATGGAGCAGGTGTGACGTGGGCACACGGCTGGGATGGGGCCAACTAGGGACCGAAGCCTTTGAGATGCCCGAAAGCCCGAGATCAAATTAGCACTTCAGACGGGGGCCGGGCGGCGTCCCGGGCTGGCGACTGCTGTGTGGGATGGAGCTAGTGTCTGTGAGCTCTGAGCCCATGTCCGTTGCTCCCCTGACTCACGGTGAGTGAGACGACTCCTGGGTTCCGGGGTGCTGCTCTGTCGGGAGGCGTGATTTGTGTCCAACCAGCGCGCCTGGGCTCCTCGTGTTCATCTGCTAGGGCTGCGTCACAAAGCACACAGGCTGGAACCAGAAGAAGGGCTGGAAGTCCAGAATGAAAGTGTCAGCAGGTTGGTTTCAGTCTGAAGCCTCTCTTGTGGACGTGCAGGTGGCCGCCTTCTCGCTGTGCCCTCCCACGGCCTCTGTTCTGTGTATGTGAACTCCCATGTCCCTGTGTGTCCACATTCCTCCTCCTACAAAGACATCGGTCAGATTAAAAGGCCCACTCTTTTGGTTTCATCTGTTCTTTAAAGTCGCTTTCTCCAAAAACAGTCACCCTCGTAGGTACTGTGGGCGGGGACATCAACATACAGATTTGTTGGGGGCACAGTTCAGCCCCTCAAGGCTCGAGAGCTGAGGCCTCATGGCTGCAGGTGGTGGGGTGTCACCTGGGAACGGCTCTGACAAGTGCCAGCCAGGTTCTCCTGTTGCAGGTGAGGAAGCCCCGCCGTGAATGCTAGAACCTTCACATGCCTTCTTTTTCCTCTGTCACTCATTTTGTAGCATGGAGCAACATGCTCTCGTTTGGCACTAAGACTAACCAAATAGCATCCATGCCCCAATAAGGAAGAGACTCTCAGAAACCAGAGAGATAAAAAATGAATGTTGCACGTCAGATGCCTCTACTGTGCCTGCCATTCCTCAGGAAGCAAGAGGCTGAGGACGTCCGGGGAGGCTGCCCTTCCTCCACGGGCTGTTGTGGAAGAGTCGGAAGAAGCGTCTTAGCCAAGGGCTTTGGCGGCCAGCTTCCTGGTTCCTGCACGTCCCCGTCGGGGGCAGAGGCTGGCACTAGGATTTGTCAGTAGCATCCAGGTCTGAGCCATGAGGGTCCTGGGAGTGACCGTGCAGCCCACAGGGAGGCTGTGAGCCAGTTCTCCCTCCTTGGGAAGCCACGAGCAGGCTTTCCATCTCCACTCTGGGATTTTGTGAGGGGAGATTCTTTTTTCATTCCACGTACACACAGAGAGAAGGCCCTAGTCGTTCGAACGTGATGATCCCAGTTTAGCCAAAGAGCCTCCTGTGGGTAAAATGCCCAGGACATATAAAGACTGGAAATGATGCTGTGTCACCTTGAATCTTCAGATGGGGAAACCAAGTCAACATGTGTCATGTGACACAGCTCATCAGTGAAAGGCCCTGGGGACTGAGCTGTGCTTTACAGCCGCCTCTTTGCGTCTTTCCTCTTCTCTTTGACTCTTAAAGTCTATCTAGCAAGTCTGTAGAGTCCAGGAAGGTCAAAATAAATGAGTCTGTAAAAATTAAATTCCATTTTTACAGGATGTGTTTTTTATGAACCGTCTCAGATTCTACTATTTTTTCCACTTTTGGGATATTTTTAATTCCAGTGGAAGACTTTCCAGTAGATGGGCCTAAAAGGAATACAGAAATTTATACACCAAATCCCCACAGAGCCGGGGCTCTTTCGAGCTAGATGTGGCTCTGCGGAGGGCCCGGGGGCACTGGGCTCGAGTAGGCTTCTAGTCCCTTCGCGGTGCTGGCGGGCCCAGGAGCTCACCCGTGTCTCTTTGTGTCTGCCGAGCAGGTCCATCGGGGCATCAAAGGCCTGGTGAGGGATTTGCACGGAAAAGGAATTCCAAATGCCGTTATCTCTGTGGAGGGCGTTAACCATGACGTCAGAACAGGTAACTGAATGTCTGTGAGCTGTTTCTCAGGAGGAAACATCTGTTTTATTGAGGTGTTTATTCTCTTGTTACGGAGGCTAGGAGTCTGAAATCGAGGCGTGGGCAGGGCTGTGCTCCCCTGGACCTCGTGGGACTCTTGGCTCTTCCCGCTCCTGGTGGCTTTGGGCATTCCTCGGAAGAAGCGTCTTAGCCAAGGGCTTTGGCGGCCAGCTTCCTGGTTCCTGCACGCCCGTGGGGCAGAGGCTGGCACTAGGATTTGTCAGTAGCATCCAGGTCTGAGCCATGAGGGTCCTGGGAGTGACCGTGCAGCCCACAGGGAGGCTGTGAGCCAGTTCTCCCTCCTTGGGAAGCCACGAGCAGGCTTTCCATCTCCACTCTGGGATTTTGTGAGGGGAGATTCTTTTTTCATTCCACGTACACACAGAGAGAAGGCCCTAGTCGTTCGAACGTGATGATCCCAGTTTAGCCAAAGAGCCTCCTGTGGGTAAAATGCCCAGGACATATAAAGACTGGAAATGATGCTGTGTCACCTTGAATCTTCAGATGGGGAAACCGAGTCAACATGTGTCATGTGACACAGCTCATCAGTGAAAGGCCCTGGGGACTGAGCTGTGCTTTACAGCCGCCTCTTTGCGTCTTTCCTCTTCTCTTTGACTCTTAAAGTCTATCTAGCAAGTCTGTAGAGTCCAGGAAGGTCAAAATAAATGAGTCTGTAAAAATTAAATTCCATTTTTACAGGATGTGTTTTTTATGAACCGTCTCAGATTCTACTATTTTTTCCACTTTTGGGATATTTTTAATTCCAGTGGAAGACTTTCCAGTAGATGGGCCTAAAAGGAATACAGAAATTTATACACCAAATCCCCACAGAGCCGGGGCTCTTTCGAGCTAGATGTGGCTCTGCGGAGGGCCCGGGGGCACTGGGCTCGGAGTAGGCTTCTAGTCCCTTCGCGGTGCTGGCGGGCCCAGGAGCTCACCCGTGTCTCTTTGTGTCTGCCGAGCAGGTCCATCGGGGCATCAAAGGCCTGGTGAGGGATTTGCACGGAAAAGGAATTCCAAATGCCGTTATCTCTGTGGAGGGCGTTAACCATGACGTCAGAACAGGTAACTGAATGTCTGTGAGCTGTTTCTCAGGAGGAAACATCTGTTTTATTGAGGTGTTTATTCTCTTGTTACAGAGGCTAGGAGTCTGAAATCGAGGCGTGGGCAGGGCTGTGCTCCCCTGGACCTCGTGGGACTCTTGGCTCTTCCCGCTCCTGGTGGCTTTGGGCATTCCTGGACGTCCTTGGCTGCAGCACTCCAGCCCCTGCCTCAGTCCTCTCCTGGCTCCTCCTCTTCTGTCTCTTATGAGGACACTTGTCCATGGATTTGGGACCCACCCATGTAATCCAGGATGATCTCATCTAGAGAGCCTGAATTACATCCACAAAGAGCCCTTTTTCAAATAAGATCAGGTCACAGGTCCTGGGTACTGCACTCTTGGGGGTTGAGGGGATGGGACATCATTGAACCCGGGACAAGCCCTGCCCTGGTGGGAGGGAACAGACTCATCATCAGCAAGAAGAAGGAAATTGTGATTGTTGTGAGTAATACCTCTTCAGCTGCAGACACACTTGAACTGGGAGAAAAGAGACTTGACACTGACTTTCCCTGACCTGTGCCTGGTGATCTGAGAGCTGACCCTGTGCCCAGGTGGCCAGCCGCCCTGGTCAGGGCGTGGCATTTCCCAGATGTCCAGCAAGAGGCTGAGCTGGGACTGAGCCAAGGGCGTGAGACTCTCCACACAGTGCCCTTCCCTGTGCTCGCTGTCCCTCCTGAAGGAGAGAAGGGCCTTTTCTGCACTAGCTGGTCCCATGCGCAAAGACACTGTCCTTCCCAAAATGATCCCTTTTGAGCTGAGAGGAAGCGGAAGCTCTTAGGACGGGGCAGGCTGGGATTCAGCCCCTTCTCTAAAGGCAGTGGCCCATGTCTTCACACAGCCCTATTTCCTGAGCCTTCCTCCACCTGTCATCCAGGATCGGATAGCTGCTGACCACGAGGCTGCCTCCTGGGTAGCATAGCCTTTGGCACATAGTAGCTGCACATAGACAGGCATATACTGATCCCTTCATTCATTCATTTGCTTATCCATTTATTAATTCAACAGATGCGGATTATAAACTTGTCATGGGCCAGACAAGGTGCAGGTGATCATTATGGATCAAATGGGTTATTTGATCTAGTTCTGCCCAGGACTTGTATTTTAAGTATTATTAATGAGCTGCTGTAAAAGTGATTTGTTAAAGAGCCTGGGACATTCCTTGGATGGGTAGGGCCTTGTAGGCAACGTGATAAAAGTGAGAGTTTTAAACAGAGTGGGAGATAAAGCATCCCCAGGGCCCCGCAAGACAGCAGAGACAGCTTTGCCTAGTGAACTTGGAATTTCAAGCCCCTGTCCTCAGGGAGAGAGTTTTGATGAGCTGATGGGAAACTCAGTTCACCCTTCCCTTACTGCCTCCAGAATAACCTCCCAGGGTGCCCTCATCATCGAGGAATCCTGTGTGTCATGGATGGGTCGTCATTGTGTTGGTTTTGGGATCCTTCCGTGCTTCACATAAGCTGAAATTTCTGTCTGAGGCTTATGTGATCTGATGAGTTTTATTCCAGGAGGCATTTTGCATAAAGTAAACAGGAATATGAAATGGAATTCCATACAGAGAGAGAAGCTGGTGAGGTTGCTTTCTGAATGCATGTACATATGGCGGCCCAACGCCTGGCTCAGAATGCCATGTGACTGTCTTATTTAGGAGACACTAACCCAACCCACTAATGAATGGCCATCCCTGAGGACCGGACATGTCCCCGCCATCCACCCTTGTAGGGCGATGCCACCGGCGCCAGCCTCGCCCTGCCGGCCCTCAGGATACTCACTGAACACAGCTGCCGGGCGCGGATAGGAAGAAAGCTGGCACAGCAAAGGGGAGAGACTGGGAGGGGTGAGGAGGCGCCTTCTGCTCTTATGGGGAGAAAGAATTAAAACCATCTGAGTTAATAGTATTGACAAGCATGTATGAATTATGGATTTCTTTGCCTGGATTCAGCCCTTCTCAAGGGTCCATTCCACACAGCCCTATTTCCTGAGCCTTCCTCCACCTGTCATCCAGGATCGGATAGCTGCTGACCACGAGGCTGCCTCCTGGGTAGCATAGCCTTTGGCACATAGTAGCTGCACATAGACAGGCATATACTGATCCCTTCATTCATTCATTTGCTTATCCATTTATTAATTCAACAGATGCGGATTATAAACTTGTCATGGGCCAGACAAGGTGCAGGTGATCATTATGGATCAAATGGGTTATTTGATCTAGTTCTGCCCAGGACTTGTATTTTAAGTATTATTAATGAGCTGCTGTAAAAGTGATTTGTTAAAGAGCCTGGGACATTCCTTGGATGGGTAGGGCCTTGTAGGCAACGTGATAAAAGTGAGAGTTTTAAACAGAGTGGGAGATAAAGCATCCCCAGGGCCCCGCAAGACAGCAGAGACAGCTTTGCCTAGTGAACTTGGAATTTCAAGCCCCTGTCCTCAGGGAGAGAGTTTTGATGAGCTGATGGGAAACTCAGTTCACCCTTCCCTTACTGCCTCCAGAATAACCTCCCAGGGTGCCCTCATCATCGAGGAATCCTGTGTGTCATGGATGGGTCGTCATTGTGTTGGTTTTGGGATCCTTCCGTGCTTCACATAAGCTGAAATTTCTGTCTGAGGCTTATGTGATCTGATGAGTTTTATTCCAGGAGGCATTTTGCATAAAGTAAACAGGAATATGAAATGGAATTCCATACAGAGAGAGAAGCTGGTGAGGTTGCTTTCTGAATGCATGTACATATGGCGGCCCAACGCCTGGCTCAGAATGCCATGTGACTGTCTTATTTAGGAGACACTAACCCAACCCACTAATGAATGGCCATCCCTGAGGACCGGACATGTCCCCGCCATCCACCCTTGTAGGGCGATGCCACCGGGCGCCAGCCTCGCCCTGCCGGCCCTCAGGATACTCACTCGGAACACAGCTGCCGGGGCGCCGGGATAGGAAGAAAGCTGGCACAGCAAAGGGGGAGAGACTGGGGAGGGGGTGAGGAGGGCGCCTTCTGCTCTTATGGGGAGAAAGAATTACAAAGCCATCTTATAAATCTGAGTTAATAGTATTGACAAGCATGTATGAATTATGGATTTCTTTCACTCCTTCTGGTTCCCTGAGCACCTCCCTTGGTGAGAACCTGTGCTGTCCCTTCCCTGGAGTGTTTCAGATTGAACTCTGTGTCCTGGAGGTGGGCGCTTCTGCTAAGAGGTCTGCCCTCCTGTGGCCTCCATCAGGTCAGGCAGCCGTTGGCAGGCGATCGGTTTCTAACCTTAACTAGCCCATGCCTGTGTTTGTGGCTACCACAGTAGTTGAGACTAAATGTGTTCAACTTCTTGCCATCCTGCTCAGTCCAGCTGCCATGCATCAAGGACACAGTATTGAAACACATGGTTAAGTGGCGAAGAGTAAACCACAGGTCGCAAGGAGCCCACAGCTTAGCCCGGGGCCAAGACAGGACAGGGAGGCTGCTCGCTCTTAGGACGTGGGCCTGGAGGTGCAGAGGCGGCCCTGGCAGGTGAACCTGGGAGCTGGGAGCTCAGAGGAATGTCTCAGAGGGTGCCTGTCGCAGGAGGCTCGGGGCCATCTGATACAACACAGAAACGGCTGGACGTGGCTCTTGCTCTCTGAAAAGCCATGGAGGGACATTCTATGTAGTTGAGAGCCTCGCATCTTCACAGGAGAAAGGCACAGGCTGCAGTGCTGAGAAAGACAGGGGCCGCCGGCCTCTGTTGTGTGCCCGGGGCTCCCCGTTGAGGCCCACTTCCCAGGTAGCACTCTGGGTGAGTGTGTGGCAACCAGCTGCCTGCGCGTTTCATGTTTCACAACAGCTTGTGCTCTCGTGAGCTCACTGCACACATTGCATGGGGCGTTGCAGATGAGTAGAGATTGTGATGTCAGTTTAAACGTGGTGTTTCAGAGTGTAACGTGCGTGCGTGTGGAAGATACATTGTCCCTCACAGAGCGTTCTCTTCCATCCATTAGAGGACCTCAGGACTCGTTCAGCTGAGTAAGCCCTGACCAGGCCTACGTAGCGCTTCACCAAATCTGGCCTTTTCTCTTTAGACGGGGCAGGACGGACTGTCGTGAGAGAGGGAAACAAACCTGGCTCTGGAAGACGTGCTAACCGCTAGCCGTGTGACCTTGTGCAGGACGTGACCCTTCCCTGGTGTCTAGTCACTCCTGTAGGAAAGGGGCCAACACGCAGCCTGCCGCAGAGCTCGGCCGGGCAGGTTTGGGGGATCCATGCCCACCTCGTGCTTCTTCGTGCTGCATCAGAGCTGACATCTCCTTTTTGGTCCCAGACCCTCTTTAAGGTCAGAGGGCTGAGCCATCTCAGCAGGTGGAGGCCCAGCCTCCTTCCCAGCAAGGATCTAGCCTTGAGCGGGGAGGATGGACACAGGTCCGGCGCGGTGCGCTTTGGATGTCTGACCGATGGTGTCACTGTGGGAGGTGGGGGGGGAGATGGAGGACTCTGCCTGCAGCGCCCATGTGTGCCTGTCCCTGCAGCGCCATTTCTTCACAGAAGTTAGCGGGGCCAAGACAGGACAGGGAGGCTGCTCGCTCTTAGGACGTGGGCCTGGAGGTGCAGAGGCGGCCCTGGCAGGTGAACCTGGGAGCTGGGAGCTCAGAGGAATGTCTCAGAGGGTGCCTGTCGCAGGAGGCTCGGGGCCATCTGATACAACACAGAAACGGCTGGACGTGGCTCTTGCTCTCTGAAAAGCCATGGAGGGACATTCTATGTAGTTGAGAGCCTCGCATCTTCACAGGAGAAAGGCACAGGCTGCAGTGCTGAGAAAGACAGGGGCCGCCGGCCTCTGTTGTGTGCCCGGGGCTCCCCGTTGAGGCCCACTTCCCAGGTAGCACTCTGGGTGAGTGTGTGGCAACCAGCTGCCTGCGCGTTTCATGTTTCACAACAGCTTGTGCTCTCGTGAGCTCACTGCACACATTGCATGGGGCGTTGCAGATGAGTAGAGATTGTGATGTCAGTTTAAACGTGGTGTTTCAGAGTGTAACGTGCGTGCGTGTGGAAGATACATTGTCCCTCACAGAGCGTTCTCTTCCATCCATTAGAGGACCTCAGGACTCGTTCAGCTGAGTAAGCCCTGACCAGGCCTACGTAGCGCTTCACCAAATCTGGCCTTTTCTCTTTAGACGGGGCAGGACGGACTGTCGTGAGAGAGGGAAACAAACCTGGCTCTGGAAGACGTGCTAACCGCTAGCCGTGTGACCTTGTGCAGGACGTGACCCTTCCCTGGTGTCTAGTCACTCCTGTAGGAAAGGGGCCAACACGCAGCCTGCCGCAGAGCTCGGCCGGGCAGGTTTGGGGGATCCATGCCCACCTCGTGCTTCTTCGTGCTGCATCAGAGCTGACATCTCCTTTTTGGTCCCAGACCCTCTTTAAGGTCAGAGGGCTGAGCCATCTCAGCAGGTGGAGGCCCAGCCTCCTTCCCAGCAAGGATCTAGCCTTGAGCGGGGAGGATGGACACAGGTCCGGCGCGGTGCGCTTTGGATGTCTGACCGATGGTGTCACTGTGGGAGGTGGGGGGGGAGATGGAGGACTCTGCCTGCAGCGCCCATGTGTGCCTGTCCCTGCAGCGCCATTTCTTCACAGAAGTCGGTGGAATGAGGCGCAGACAGTGGCACCTCCTTGCAGGTTGTGTAACCCAGGTCCTCTTTTCCTTCTCTCTTCCAGGTAGCCTTTCCTCCTCTTTTTCAGAAGTGAAGAACCTCACCCTGATACTAGTCTTCTGTGTTTGTAGCCCTTCGAAGGGGAGCCAGGAAGCCAGGCACCGATGGCTTTTCAAGATGGCATTCTGTGGGGAGGGCATACCGTTTAGAAGTTCACGTTCATGATGAATGGCGTGTATTGTTGGAGGGAAAGGAATGTTAGCGGTCATGTCTCCATCTCTGCTCATGCATATCGGCACTGCAGGGAACCTACACCCTGGTCCCCTTCCTGTTAAAACCGTTAAGGCGACTTCCAAAAAGGAAAACATCTTGGCGTCCAAAACGCATTAAGAATTCGCATCTGCAGGGGCTCGAGTTTCCCACTGCCTGCCTCCGAGTCTCTCCCCGGCCAGGGGGCTGGTCTTGGGATAGCAGGACTGGTGGTATCTGTGTTAGGCAAGGGCTGCGCTCACGCTGCCGCTTTCTTCTCACAGCCAGTGACGGGGATTACTGGCGCCTCCTGAACCCCGGAGAGTACGTGGTCACGGCCAAGGCGGAAGGCTTCACCTCGTCCACCAAGAACTGCATGGTCGGCTACGACATGGGGGCCACGCAGTGCGACTTCACGCTCAGCAAAACCAACCTGGCCAGGATCAGAGAGATCATGGAGAAGTTCGGGAAGCAGCCCGTCAGCCTGCTAGCCAGGCGGCTAAAGCTGCGGGGACGGAAGAGACGACAGCGCGGGTGATCTCCCCACTCTCGAGTCCTGTCCTGCACCCCTGCAAATTAAACCACCCTGGTTGTAGCTCCATAGAGAACTCACTCCTTGTTGTTTTCTCTGTAATTCACGAAGGCCTGGGAGTACCTGTGCATTGCAAAGCCAAATGAGAGCAGACTTAGGATAGTTTCTTTGTTCCCATTTATGCGAATAACTTGGGCCAAGCAGCAGAGGAAGTCTGGGTGGAGGTGAGGTAATTCAACAAGTCAACCTGGGACTCAGAGAGAGAGAGAGAGAGAGAGAGAGGAGCTTGCCTGTTGAGGGCCTCCTGGCGGCTCAAGAAGGGAAAGCGGTGCTTCTTTTGTTTGCGTGACAGAGCAGTTTCCGGTGCATGTGCAATCTGCACAGCTAAAATGGCCACATTCCCAGGGCTCTGCTGTCCCAAATGTCACCATTCGAGATGCTCACCAGCATTCTAAGAGAGTCCACTCTCTCTGGCCCCAGGACATTGCAAGCTGCTGCGAATAAATCCGGTATTCTGTTGACAATAGAGGCATTACCAAGTGAGCGTCAGTCTGCCTCTTGAATTAGCTTAGTGTCCCTTTCAACAAAGGATCCTGCTCATAAAAGGAGAGAAAGGCTGAAAAGGATTTGAGAGTGAGTGTGGGCAGCAGGCGTGCACTGGGGCTAGTGGTGGGCAGTGGGATCCCCAGAGAACCGGCCCCCCAGACGTCCCACTGCTGCTGCGGGAGGCTCCGTGAGCGGGGAGAGGAGGAGGCGCCAGGCTCCCTAAGGAACCAGTGCAGTTAGCCAGGCTCTCTGTCCTTCTAGGACTTGAAACAGTGAAAGAGGCCGACCACCAACCCTCCCTGTTCAGTACAGTCCTCCCTTCCTGGAAACAAGCACTCCTAAGCTGCCCTGACATCACCCCGGCCGTTACTTTTGGTATGTGGGCTGCTGGACCATCCAGAGTAGACTCAGTTTGATGCAAAGCTCTTAGAATGGTCAGTGAGCTTTGGTAGGGGAGGGGTTATTGGTCTCCATACGAGAACACAGTTTGTCTCTCGTTCTAATTTATGTGCTGCCTCACTGACTTGGGAAGAAGAGAAAAATAAAGCAAGTGGTGAGATCCTTCTAGTCGTGTGGTTTTGCCGGGTGGACCCGCAGCCACCCAGACGCCACGCCCCACCCCACCCCGTCTCTTGGCCGTTGGTCACCCTGGAGATGGCGCGGCTCCAGAGGGGCAGCCTGCACCTGCATCCGGGTCCACAGTGGTTCTGGCAGCTCTGTGTCCCCTGCCTCCTGCCCTAGGGGGTGATGGTGAAGTCGTCCTCACACTTGGGACTCACTCCTAACTCCTGGAGCCAGGGAGCACCTTCCCAGAAAAGATTCTGGTGTCACTTTCTGAGAATCGACACAAGAGATCGGCAAACGTACCAAGGATCAGATCGTAAATATTTTAGGCGTTGCAGGCCGTAAAGTCTGTCACAAGCATTGAAGTCTGCTATGTTAGCCCCAAAGCAGACATACACCTACAGAAATCAAATGGATGTGACCGAGTTCCAGTGAAACTTCATTAACATACGTGGCAGAGACTTCCCCGGTGGTCCAGTAAAGTTAGGACTGGGTGCTTTCACATTGGTAGCCGGCGTTCAATCCCTGGTCAGAGAACTAAGATCCTACAAGCGGAGCAGCAAGGGGGCCCAAAACAAAACAAAAAAGCATGTTGCAGCTGCAGGCTGGAGCGTTGTTAGCTGACCCCTGCTGAACACCAGTTTCTTCGGTGATGGAGATGTTTGATTCTTGGTACCTAACACAGTAGCCACTAGTCACACGTGGCCTTTGACCACTTGAAATGTGACTCGTGCAACTTGGGTAAAGCATTTCTAGTTACATGCTTTTAGTGAATGAGACTTTCCATAGTCACAAAGCTACTCCCCACATAGCTCTCCGTGAAGCCTGTCGTAGGAAAACCTTCCCCTTGCAGCATTCGGGGAAGCCCTTGAACATGATCAACCAGTGCTGCAGTTCAGAAGGTTAACTGGTCCAAGTGCTTCGGGAGACAGTCGATGGCCAGGTCCCTGCCACGGCCGGCTGGGAGGCCAGGTCCCTGCGCTTGGCCGCAGGATGACCATCTTACTGCCGGCATCCGGCTCTGGAACCCGCGGTGCTTCGTGTCTCCCTCTGCCGTGTTCAGCAGCTCTGGGCCCTCAGCAGACCCGGCTTCGGACTCAGCCCGTGGGCAGGCACTGGGTCCGCAGGCTGGAGCTGGGGCTTCCAGACCTGCCACCGCCCCTGGATGTGTGCTCTTGGGCCGGGCAGTGTCTCTGGTCTCTTACCTGTCCCTGCAAAGTAAGCCATGGGCTTGTGGACTGCCGAGGCCTGTCTGACTAGTGTCCCCTGGCCTCTGGTGGGAAGGTGATATTCCAGATCTCGATGCTCTGATTTGCTCAGATCCTTCAGTGGGCTCCTCATTGACTCTGTAACAATTCAGTGGCTTCTCCTCACTGGGCCTTCAAGCCCAGGCCCTCTTCTTTCTCCTAGTTCCTGGGTTCTCTCCAACTGGACTTCTACCCTGCTTTCCAGCTAGAATTACCCTTCCTAGATCTTGCCAAGGGTAGCCTTGGGCCTCTGCATCTCCTGGCCCTCCCCACAGTTGAAACCCTTCCTGTTCCTCTCAGAGCCTTTCTCAAATGCCACCTCCTATAGGAGGCCTTCCTTTCTCTCATAACATGGACACTTTGGGACAGAGCAGCAGGGTCCTCAGGGCCTCTAAGAGCCACGACTCTCCATCCCTTTCCCCTGAGAGACGTCTTACAGCTGGTTCTCTTGACCGTTGTCCCTGAGTCTCTCCAAGAGCAAGAACGACCCCTGGGGCTCTGCCCCGCCTGGCTGACTCGGCGTCCTCCTCATGGTGTGTGCTCAGTAAATACATGTGTAGTGGAGCTAGCCTCGTGCAGGTGCTGCTTTGTTGTTTGTATGTTTGGGGCCGTGCAGGATCTTCAATCCCCTAGTTCCCCAACTAGGGATTGAACCTGTGCCCCCTGCCGTGGAGGCATGGAGTCTTAACCACAGGACTGCCAGGGAAGTTCCTCTGCTGTGACTTCTTAACTTATAAGGGAATCTTACAAACAAAATTGAAATTGAAAATCTGTAACCTGGATTTATCTAGTCTGTTTCTACCCCCTCAAGAGTCTTCACATTTTCTTTTTTTTTTTTTGCCTGTAAGTCATCGTTTATTTTTCATCCATCTTTATCCTTCGGCCTGTGTGGGCCTCCCACTGCAGTGGCCTCTCTCATTGCAGAGCACCAGCTCTGGGCACATGCGCTCCAGGGCGCTGGGTCATAATTGGACTGAACAGGTGCCCCTTGCACTACAAAGCAGACTCTACCCACTGGACCACCAGGGAAGCCCAAGAGTCTTCACCTTTATAAGTAAGTCTAAAGATTGACAGAGTAGAACATGTTCGAAAGATTTATAGAAGGCTATGTTTTCCATCTGAATGTCTTTCTTTAGGGTAAAATCAAAACAAAATATCTGCTTCTGTCCGAAAATGCTCTGTTCACCTTGACCCTCCCCCTCAAGGCCCAGGTGGCCCCTGCACCCTTGCTTTTTTTAATGCCACCTGTGTTTTTGGTTAAAGGGCATTTAAGGAGCTGCTCATATGAGGAGCCTTCAGAATCACATCTCAGTTTCAATGACGTTAACAGGAAACCTTGAGATTTATCCCATGTCTGTGTAGCAGAGATTTTAAGAATAATTTTTTCCCTTTTTTCAGTATTTTTTATTGTTGTATAGTTATTTGGGCTTTCCTGGTAGCTCAGCTGGTAGAGAATCTGCCTGCAATGCAGGATACCCTGGTTCCATTCCTGGTCCTGGGAGATCCCCTGGAGAAGGTATAGGCTACCCAATCCAGTATTCTTGGGCTTCCCTGGTGGCTCAGACAGTAAAGAATCTGCCTGCAGTGCGGGAGATCTGGATTGGATCTCTGGGTCGGGAAGATCCCCTGGAGAAGGGAATGGCAACCCACTCCAGTATTCTTGCCTGGAGACTTCCATGGACAGAGGAGCTTGGCGGGCTACAGTCCATGGATTGCAAAGAGTTGGACACAACTATGACTGAGTGCACACACACACACACATTCTTTTTTAATATTCTCTTCCATTATGGTTTATCATAGGATAATGAATATAGTTGTCTGTGTGCTATAGAGTAGGACCTTACTGTTTATCCATTCCATATATACAGGCTTACATCTGCTAATCCCAGCTGTAATGATGTAGCATAGAGGATGTTTGTTAACACTTACTTGCTATTGGGGTGGCTGGGCTGGAAAAGCAGCACGGAGCTGCAGGTTCACAGTTGGCTCTGGTGGTCGCCACCCTGCCTGGAGACGCTCACGTTCCCACCCTACTCGTGTTGGCACCCCACACCCAGTGAGGAGTCACTTCCCGTGTTGGCCCCCCCCACCCCACTCTAACTGGACCACCAGGGAAGCCCAAGAGTCTTCACCTTTATAAGTAAGTCTAAAGATTGACAGAGTAGAACATGTTCGAAAGATTTATAGAAGGCTATGTTTTCCATCTGAATGTCTTTCTTTAGGGTAAAATCAAAACAAAATATCTGCTTCTGTCCGAAAATGCTCTGTTCACCTTGACCCTCCCCCTCAAGGCCCAGGTGGCCCCTGCACCCTTGCTTTTTTTAATGCCACCTGTGTTTTTGGTTAAAGGGCATTTAAGGAGCTGCTCATATGAGGAGCCTTCAGAATCACATCTCAGTTTCAATGACGTTAACAGGAAACCTTGAGATTTATCCCATGTCTGTGTAGCAGAGATTTTAAGAATAATTTTTTTTCTTTTTTCAGTATTTTTTATTGTTGTATAGTTATTTGGGCTTTCCTGGTAGCTCAGCTGGTAGAGAATCTGCCTGCAATGCAGGATACCCTGGTTCCATTCCTGGTCCTGGGAGATCCCCTGGAGAAGGTATAGGCTACCCAATCCAGTATTCTTGGGCTTCCCTGGTGGCTCAGACAGTAAAGAATCTGCCTGCAGTGCGGGAGATCTGGATTGGATCTCTGGGTCGGGAAGATCCCCTGGAGAAGGGAATGGCAACCCACTCCAGTATTCTTGCCTGGAGACTTCCATGGACAGAGGAGCTTGGCGGGCTACAGTCCATGGATTGCAAAGAGTTGGACACAACTATGACTGAGTGCACACACACACACACATTCTTTTTTAATATTCTCTTCCATTATGGTTTATCATAGGATAATGAATATAGTTGTCTGTGTGCTATAGAGTAGGACCTTACTGTTTATCCATTCCATATATACAGGCTTACATCTGCTAATCCCAGCTGTAATGATGTAGCATAGAGGATGTTTGTTAACACTTACTTGCTATTGGGGTGGCTGGGCTGGAAAAGCAGCACGGAGCTGCAGGTTCACAGTTGGCTCTGGTGGTCGCCACCCTGCCTGGAGACGCTCACGTTCCCACCCTACTTCGTGTTGGCACCCCCACACCCAGTGAGGGAGTCACAGCGGTGCAGTCACTGCCACCCACAAAGCCACACTTAGCTGGACGAGCCAGAAAGCTGGCCAGAGACAAACTCCCCCAGCCTGATTCTGCAACTGAGCTCTGGGTGCCAGGACTGCCTCTCCTTGGGCTGTGGGAGTGCTCCCTTCTGTCCGTCTGTCCCTTTTCATGTGGATACAGCTCCATGTTTCTAGCCAAGACACAAGGAGCCCAGAAAATGTCAGAAAGAAAAAGCAAATCAGAGAGCTGGACCCCAGTGCCTTGGGGTATGTACAGTGAGAATGATAGGTCTTTAGAGCCGAAGGGCACCTGAAGATGAGCGAGTCGAGGAATGGAAACCAGGTTCCCTCTGGCAGGCCTCGTCTGATTCATCGGTAAGCAGTTGCTTAGAGCCCTGTATTAAGAAAGGTTCTGAAGCAGAGCCCCGGCTCAGTGGGAAAAGTGCGGCAATCGATTAGCTATGTCTGCAGTGGGTAAGGGAAGAGGAGACATCAGAGATACCCCCACGTTTCCACCCTTAATCTAATCCCACCTCGGTTTTAGGAGAAAAACCGAGGCCCAGGGAGAGGCACCAAGTCGTGTCTCCGTTCATGGCACAGCCCGGCTCTCGGAGCAATGCTCTCTCCACTGCCCTCCTGCAGCTCTGCAATTGGGGCCTGGAGCAGCCCTGCTCCCCGGGCCGCTCGGCCGACTTTCTCAGCAAAGAAAGTGATGGAAGACTCGGGAGTCGAGTTGCCTTTGGGAAATCAAGGGACGGAGGATGGGAGCTCTTGTCTGACCTGCTTGTCTGGGGAAACTGCTGGCGAGGACTGGTGGAATGGGCGGTGAGGCCGCGCAGAAGCTGCCGGGCCTGGCTTTGGACGCTCCTAGCTGTCAGTGCCTCCGCCCACCTCAGACGGCCTGGCAGCCAGATGCTGCCCTCACTCCCGGCCCCATGCTGATTTCCAGTTAATGATGCTCATCAGAGGTGCGGCTCTGTGTCCTTGCCACCGGGTCATCTTCCTGAGCCGAGCATCACCCTGGTGCTCGTTTTATAATCTACCCTGAGAGCAAGCCCGATGGAGGAAGAGTACGAAGGTTCCACTCAGGCTCCTTAGGGCCGTTGCTAGTGGACTTGGGCTGCATCTGGCCCATTTGTCAGCACCTGCGGAAAGACATCTTTCTGGAGCCTTCTTCCAGCCTCACCCACTCACCTCTGGCCTATTTTAGAGCAACGTGTTTACAGAGCGTCTTCCTTGGAGTCAGGAGAGCAGGACTGTAGTCCCTGCCCCACCTCTTACTCCCTGCACAACCTTGGGTAAATGTATAGCCTCTGTGACTTGGTCTTCTCATCTGCGGAATGGGTATAACAGGGCCTCCCTCACATGTCTATGGTGAGGATTGACCTTGAAGGGCATTTGGGCTGGCACACTCCAGGCACTAAGAGCAGGGAAGAAGCCAACTATTTTCCCACAGGTACTATGTTCTCAGCACCGTGCCGTATGACATAAGGTGTTATTCCCTCAGTCCTGTCCAGTTTTTTGTGACCCCATGGACCGTAGCCCACCAGGCGCCTCATTAGCTGCCAAGGGAAGAGGAGACATCAGAGATACCCCCACGTTTCCACCCTTAATCTAATCCCACCTCGGTTTTAGGAGAAAAACCGAGGCCCAGGGAGAGGCACCAAGTCGTGTCTCCGTTCATGGCACAGCCCGGCTCTCGGAGCAATGCTCTCTCCACTGCCCTCCTGCAGCTCTGCAATTGGGGCCTGGAGCAGCCCTGCTCCCCGGGCCGCTCGGCCGACTTTCTCAGCAAAGAAAGTGATGGAAGACTCGGGAGTCGAGTTGCCTTTGGGAAATCAAGGGACGGAGGATGGGAGCTCTTGTCTGACCTGCTTGTCTGGGGAAACTGCTGGCGAGGACTGGTGGAATGGGCGGTGAGGCCGCGCAGAAGCTGCCGGGCCTGGCTTTGGACGCTCCTAGCTGTCAGTGCCTCCGCCCACCTCAGACGGCCTGGCAGCCAGATGCTGCCCTCACTCCCGGCCCCATGCTGATTTCCAGTTAATGATGCTCATCAGAGGTGCGGCTCTGTGTCCTTGCCACCGGGTCATCTTCCTGAGCCGAGCATCACCCTGGTGCTCGTTTTATAATCTACCCTGAGAGCAAGCCCGATGGAGGAAGAGTACGAAGGTTCCACTCAGGCTCCTTAGGGCCGTTGCTAGTGGACTTGGGCTGCATCTGGCCCATTTGTCAGCACCTGCGGAAAGACATCTTTCTGGAGCCTTCTTCCAGCCTCACCCACTCACCTCTGGCCTATTTTAGAGCAACGTGTTTACAGAGCGTCTTCCTTGGAGTCAGGAGAGCAGGACTGTAGTCCCTGCCCCACCTCTTACTCCCTGCACAACCTTGGGTAAATGTATAGCCTCTGTGACTTGGTCTTCTCATCTGCGGAATGGGTATAACAGGGCCTCCCTCACATGTCTATGGTGAGGATTGACCTTGAAGGGCATTTGGGCTGGCACACTCCAGGCACTAAGAGCAGGGAAGAAGCCAACTATTTTCCCACAGGTACTATGTTCTCAGCACCGTGCCGTATGACATAAGGTGTTATTCCCTCAGTCCTGTCCAGTTTTTTGTGACCCCATGGACCGTAGCCCACCAGGCGCCTCTGTCCATGGAATTCTCCAGGCAAGAATACTGCAGTGGCTTGCCATTTCCTTTTCCTTAATCTTTACAGCTGCACCTAGGGAGATAAGTATTGTTCCTATTTTCCAAATGAGAAAACTGAGGCTGAGGGCTGGCATAGGCAAGTAAAGCCTGGCCATCTACATTGACTTTTTTTTAAAAAAATATTTTATTTATATTTATTTGGCTGCATTGAGTCTCAGTTGTAGCATGTGGGCTCTAGTTCCCTGACCAGGGATCGAACCTGGGCCCCCTGCATTGGGAACACAGAGTCTTAGCCACTGGACCACCAGGGAATTCCCTACGTTGACTTTTAAAAGTGAACCACTGTGATGGAAGCAGCCATCGTAATTTGCTCTGGGAACCTGCATAAGCTGAGCGGCGAGGGCAGAAGTGCGTGGACGAGACGGACACACCCAGAGCGATGGGAGCAGATCTGGCCATGGAGAATACTCACTGCACAGTGTTGGTTTTTAAGGAAGTTTCACTGAAATTTGCAGCCTCCTGTCTGACTGCCTCTCCAGTCACCCTCTCCAGACATGCGCTCTAGCCATCAGGTTCTCCAGACGGGGACACAGAAAAGGTCACCGTCCTACGGGTGTTGTCCCCGTCAAGCTCTGGGAAGTCCAGAGACTCAAGACATCTGGTTCTGGTGCTGTGCCTCCAGCAGATTCCATCAGAACACCCTGCCCAGGGCCAGGGGTCCTTTGGGGCAAAAAGAGGGGGATCTTTAAACGCTATGGAGAAAGTTCCCCTGGCACCCCCAGCCTCCAGCAGAAGGAGAGAGCCTGGGTCACGGCACCTCCTTGGGAGCAGGGCAATGAGATGGAGAAGGAAGGGGTGGGGCTTTGGGGGGACGGACATAAGTGTGATCCTTGCTCTGGTCGTCCGAGCGGCTCTCAACAAGCTGCCTTGTCTCTCTGAGATCTCCTGTCTCTAAAACAGGCTTGGTATCCCTGCTTCTTAGGGATGTTGTGGAGATTCAATCAATGTTAATGTATTTAAGATGTCTGGAAGCTTTAGCATCGAAAAGATCTAGGAACAAAAATGGACTATTTTTACAGAAAAGTGCAGCCACTTAAGAAAAACAGTCTGGCAGGATTCTTAAAATGTTCAACATGGAGTTACCATATGATCTAGCAATTCTACTCCTAGGTAAATATTCGAGAGAACTGAAAGCCTGTCGACATAAACCTTACGTGAGAATGTTCACAGCAGCTTAGTTCATGGTAGCCAGAAAGTGGAGACAAGCCACATGTCCGTCAACAGCTAAGTGGATAGATGAAATGTGACCTAGCCATACAATGGAATGTGATTCAACCATAAAAAGGCATGAAATACTGATCCATGCTACAGCCTGGAGAACTTGGAAAACATGGTGAGTAAGAAAACGTTCATTGCGAAAGATCGCATATTGTATGATTTCATGTACATGAAGTGTCTGGAACAGGCAAATCCATAAAGACAAAGTTAGACAAAGTGGATGAGTGCTTGCCTAGAACTGTGGGGATCGGGAGGTTGGGCGGATGTAAAGGCTGAGGGGTATGGAGTTTCTTTCGAGGGTAAAGAACATGCTCTGAAGTTGATCGTGGTAATGGTTGCTCATCTCTGAGAAGCCATTGACTTGTACACTTTAAACAAATGAATTATATGATATAGATTATTTTCAACAAAGCTGTTTGAAAAAAAAAAAAAAACACATGGTCACACCAGATTAAATAAGCATCATTTTCTAATATGACACTCCAGGCAAGACCTTGGTTGTGTAAGTAGCTTTTGGAATTATATCCTAGTGAAAAAGAGACCAGGTTCCTACAAAACCCATGCAAACAGCTATAGAACCATTCAAAGTAGAGAGACTCCGTAAGTTTCTGAATTCAGCTATTGAATACTAAAGCAAACGAAATTCACTTTGTAAGTTTATTCTTCCTTAGCTCCCCCCGTTCTGGCATAAACTGACCCTTCACGAGAGGACAGGTCTCAGGGGTCTGTGAGGACAGGACTCATTTAATTAATGATTGCACTAAGGTGTTATTAACAGGTCATGATTTCATAGGGCTCTTCAAATGCATCCATAATCGAGCATTTTATGAATTCTCAGTTTCAGACTCATAGACATAGAGAAAAAACTCTTGTTTGCCAAAGGAAAAGGGGGTGAAGGATTCAGAGTTTGGGATTAGCAGATACAAATTAGTATATATGGGATGGATAAACAGCAAAGCCCTACTGAAGAGCATAGGGAGCTATTAATGTATTCAACATCCTGTGATAAAGCACAATGGACAAGAATATGAAAAAGAATGTGCCTCTATGTATAACGGAATCACTTTGCTTTCCAGTAAAAATGAACACAATATTGTAAATCAACTATACTTTAAATAAAATAAAAATTTTAAAAATCCTCAGTTTCAGTTTCTGCTTCAGAAAACATCGATAGTTGCAAGTCTAAAGGCAAAAGGGCTTTGGGGTCATCGGTCATTCTTCTGAGAATAAAAATACCTGGAGACAAAAAACATTACTTTGAGAAATGTTGCTTTAGGACAAAACTACTCTTCTCCTTGAAAAATGGGAGCAGGTGCACAGCTGTATTTCCCCATCACTGTTGCTGCTGGTATTGTCTTAACTGATTATATCAACTATAGCTTATAACCACAGGAAGTAACCCCTCTTTTATCCAGCAAACGGTGGGTCAGTTAACTGAGAGCTGACACACACTTGCATGTTAGCAGCTAGCAGGGCTTGTGAATCAATGTAACACCTTTCTAGAGCCAGAAAAAAAGAATCTCTGAAAGCAGCACCACTGTTGGTGTTCATCCACACAGCCCAGTGAATATAAAAATAAGAAGAGGAGATTCATTGATGCCAAACGGGGCTGAGTAATCAACATTTCACCATTCATCTTGCTTAGAAATAATCTAGACAGTCAATGATTATCCCTTCGTTAATGCAATTCAATGTCAGTCCAGGGTTTAAATTACTTAAAGAGCTTAGAAATTGTTTTCATGCTGACACACTACAAAACACAATTACTGTTGAAATACACAGTTTGTCAGAATAATGATTCAATTTAGTTGAGCACAAAATTGACATTTTCCAGAGCCTTAAAAATTAACTAGGAATAATGTTAGCTTCTTTTAAAAGTAAAAGGAGATAACTCTATGAAAAAAACATGGTTGAATAGAAGTCCCCTGTCTTACATGCCATTAATCAATTAGAAAAGACAGCAGTTTTTATTAAATCAAAATCATGAAACTAGTCTCATTTGCCAGAGATTTACCTTAATTATATGGATTCCTTATATGGACATCCTTGTTTACTGACATGGAAAGAATACTCCATTTCTCATGTCCTTGCTTAAAAGCCTCCCTTCTTGATCCGAGGTCTCCCACTTTCACATGGTTTCCCTGGGCTCACTTCCCAATGAATCCCTTCCACCCAAATTCACATTTTTGAAGCTGCTTCTGGAAAACTCAACTACGGGTTTATTGGATGTCTCCTTCATGCTTAGTAACTGAACGTTGAGTAGATTTGAGGGCTATTCTCACTGTTAAGGGTCATTTTCAATGGTTAATAATCTGGACAAGGGACAATTTCTAAATTGTCCCTGTGGGTAGGGGTGGCACCGTGTCTACAAGCTCTGGATAACAAGATGTAAATGAGAACTCCAGGATGTGCGATTGGAAGGAGGGCTTGTCTTTTTACCCTTCCTCCTTCTGGGAGCCTGGAACAGAGAGGTGAGGGCTGGCTCTCCAGCAGTCATCTTGGATACGGGCCTCAAAGATGGAAGCCAAGCACCGTGGACGGCGGATTAGTCCCCAGCTGTCTGCCTCTGGATATTTCTGACCTACTTCGTTTCAGCTTCACTTATCAGAGGACTTTAGGTCACATGGGGCAGATCTTTATCCTAACTGATGCAGGGCTCAAATTCAGGTCTTGCTGATGAAAACGGTAGCATCTCCAACCCTTCAGCAGCACTGAACTCCGGAACATTTTTGCATATATTTTTCTAATTTAGTCTGCCTCGGAACTTTAGAAACCAAAAGCCAAAATGCTAAATGGTGACTGAAAAGAATAGCTGTGTTGCTGGGATATTTTCAGCTCCTATGGTCAGATGTTCCATTATGCACCCAGGTCTTTCATGGACAGCCTCACCGAATAGCCTGCTATTTTTAGCGCTTCTCAGGCTGTCACTGGGCACCACCTCCTACCTCAGCGGCCATTGTTAAGGACTCTGGAGTGTCAAAACACTTCAGTTCACGCACCTGGATGCAGCCATGGATGCTACTGTGGTCACACGTTTAAGTGGGAACTTTCGGCACAGTGAATCCATATCAGCAGCCCTGGCTCATTTGGCCTTTGCAGAGAAGAGAAACATAGCATGGCTTCACACCTTCTAGCTGATCCATAAATAAAGAATTTTTTGAAATATTTCTTCTGGTTACCAAAAGGAGGGTTTCCTTGGTGAGTTAGACAGTAAAGAATCTGCCTGTGATGTGGGAAACCAGGGTTCAATCCCTGGGTCGCAAAGATCCCATGGAGAATGGAATGGCAATCTACTCCAGTGTTCTTGCCTGGGAAAGCCCCCGGACAGAGGAGCCCGGCGGGCTGTCCATGGGGATGGCAAAGAGTCAGACACAACTGGGGGACTAACAGTTTCACTCTCAAAGGTCACCCTAGGGTGTTTGCTTTCTTATTCAGCTACTTCATCAGAGATTAAATAATCTGTGTTCTCCTAAAACCCTGATCAAGAAATGTGCCCTGTTATGAAAGGTGGGGTTTTGAGTCAGGTGGCAGAAAGGTATGAGAAACTGAACATACGAACACACCATGGTCAGATCGTATATAAAAGTAGGATCTGACCCACACACGGCAGCAACCAGCCCAGGAAGCCAGCCTGCTCTCTCTAAATCAGACTTGCAGAACTTCAGAATGCTCTCTTTTGTAATAATTCAGGAAACCAAACAAAAGCTCCTGTAAACGGTCAACTCAAAACAGCCAGGACTTAGTGAATAACGGCCACCTTCCCTAATTTCTGTCCTTGCTTCTAAGTTGGAACTAACAGAGACTGTCCAATATGCCCCCTAACCAACCCTATAGATGCTCAGCTTCTCATTGGTCCACCTCCAGTCTCCCCGGGCCAACAGCCTCCCGTCACGGCATACCTGGAGCCTTCCCTGTTCTACTAGAAAGCTTTCTACTCCTCTGCCTCCTTTGAATTTCTGCCAAAATGCAAGAAGTAGTGGCTGCCTCCCCTCTAGAGCCAGTTCTGGGAAAAAAAAAAAAAACAGCCTCTGCTAGAAGGGAACGGGAACCCATTCCAGTATTCTTGCCTGGGAAATCCTCTGGACAGAGGAGCCTGGCGGGCTACACTCCATAGGGTCACAAGACTAGGTGGGCGGTCCTCACTGATTCCACAGGGGAGAGCTTGGACATTGGAAGGAGAGAGAAGTGGATTTGATTTCTGACTGTCATTCACTATCATGTGATTCCAAGCAAATTCCTTGATCCTGCTCAGACTCAGTGTCCTCACCCACATAATGGGCCATCAACGATGATCATGCAGACCCCGTTGGTGATCCAAACAGGTGATGAGACGCATCCTGCCTGAGGCTGACTCAGAAGAAACAGTCTTGCAGGAAAGGAGGGACACTTCAGATTTATGAAAATCACTTCCTAGGAATCAGTTCTATTCCCTTCAGGTTTTTCTTCTTTTTCACCGGTTGTTGTTTAGTTGTTCAGTTGTGTCCAGTGCTTTGTGACACCATAGGCTGCAGCACGCCAAGCTTTCCTGTCCTTCACTGTCTTCTAGTTTTCTCAAAGTCATGTTCATTGAGCCGGTGATGCTAGCTAACCATCTTACCCTCTGTCACCCGCTTCTCCTCCTGCCTTCAGTCTTTGCCAGCATCATGGTTTTTTCCAAAAAGTTGGCTCTTTGCATCAGGTGAATACTGGGTAAAAAGAAAGGAAAAAATCATTTACCTGGCAGCTCTTTAGTTTACAGAGGAGTCACACAGTCATTGTTTTATTTGTACCTCTGAGAAATGCCCTGGGGAAGTCTTATTGACTCCATTATGCAAATGACGGGGGCTTCCTCTACGGTTCCATTGGCAAAGAATTCACAAGCAATCCTGAAGACACAGGAGATGTGATTTTGGTCCCTAGGCCGAGAGGATCCCCTGGAGGAGGAAATGGAAACTCGCTCCTGTATTATTGCCTGGAAAATTCCATGGACAGAGGAGCCTGGCTACAGTCCATGGGGGTCACAAAAAGTCAGGCATGACTGAGCGACTAAGTGTGACCACATGCAAATGAATTAATGAGGTCAGAGCACTATAGGGTCGTCTCTCACTGGCCCACCCATGAGGGCTGTGCAAGGATCGCGGTGCAAGGATTGCAGTTCAAGGCTCCCACCTACCCCAAGCTCTTTTACTACAAAGAGGCAAACCAAAGGTGTTTGCTTGGCTCAGGAGTGTTTGTTTAGGACTTAAAGCCTTCAGATAATGGACATTGGAAGGAGAGAGAAGTGGATTTGATTTCTGACTGTCATTCACTATCATGTGATTCCAAGCAAATTCCTTGATCCTGCTCAGACTCAGTGTCCTCACCCACATAATGGGCCATCAACGATGATCATGCAGACCCCGTTGGTGATCCAAACAGGTGATGAGACGCATCCTGCCTGAGGCTGACTCAGAAGAAACAGTCTTGCAGGAAAGGAGGGACACTTCAGATTTATGAAAATCACTTCCTAGGAATCAGTTCTATTCCCTTCAGGTTTTTCTTCTTTTTCACCGGTTGTTGTTTAGTTGTTCAGTTGTGTCCAGTGCTTTGTGACACCATAGGCTGCAGCACGCCAAGCTTTCCTGTCCTTCACTGTCTTCTAGTTTTCTCAAAGTCATGTTCATTGAGCCGGTGATGCTAGCTAACCATCTTACCCTCTGTCACCCGCTTCTCCTCCTGCCTTCAGTCTTTGCCAGCATCATGGTTTTTTCCAAAAAGTTGGCTCTTTGCATCAGGTGAATACTGGGTAAAAAGAAAGGAAAAAATCATTTACCTGGCAGCTCTTTAGTTTACAGAGGAGTCACACAGTCATTGTTTTATTTGTACCTCTGAGAAATGCCCTGGGGAAGTCTTATTGACTCCATTATGCAAATGACGGGGGCTTCCTCTACGGTTCCATTGGCAAAGAATTCACAAGCAATCCTGAAGACACAGGAGATGTGATTTTGGTCCCTAGGCCGAGAGGATCCCCTGGAGGAGGAAATGGAAACTCGCTCCTGTATTATTGCCTGGAAAATTCCATGGACAGAGGAGCCTGGCTACAGTCCATGGGGGTCACAAAAAGTCAGGCATGACTGAGCGACTAAGTGTGACCACATGCAAATGAATTAATGAGGTCAGAGCACTATAGGGTCGTCTCTCACTGGCCCACCCGTGAGGGCTGTGCAAGGATCGCGGTGCAAGGATTGCAGTTCAAGGCTCCCACCTACCCCAAGCTCTTTTACTACAAAGAGGCAAACCAAAGGTGTTTGCTTGGCTCGTAGGAGTGTTTGTTTAGGACTTAAAGCCTTCAGATAATGGCATGTAGATTTGGAAGATGAACCAGTCCATCTGACAGATGGAGAGAGAAAGAGGAAGAAGAGGTGTCTTGGGGAGAGCTGGCAGCCACGCCACAGGACAGGCGGACACAGGTGTGCTGTATCTGAGGACCTGAGAGAGGGAAAGCAGTTTCCGAGGAGGAGGAGGAACAGATGATGGCCGAGAGGAGAGCAGAGAGGACGGCCCCCTGTCCTCTGAGCAGGAGACGGTTTATTGTGCCTTCCTTCTCTGTCTCCTGAGATGTTCCTAAGGCAAGATTGACTTCATGCATATTTTTTTCCTTTTAAGGTGGTTGAAGAAGAAGGTCAACAGAAGCCCGTAACACACTTATAGACTGAAGGAGCTGCTCTCTGAAATGTTCCCATTACGTCTTCACAAGAAGCACTGCACGGGGCTTTGAGCAGAGCCTCATGAGTTCTGCAGGCCCACAGGGAGCTCAGCAGAGACCTCACAGACAGTTCCAAGAAGTAAAGGAGAGCCAGCGCGTGCTTCTTGCTAAGAAGTAGTGGAAACATTTCAGAGTGGCTCCTTCAGTTTACAAGTGTGCTATGGGCTTTTGAGTTAACCTTCTTCAACTATCTTAAAAGAAACTACATATAGTCGATCTTGACTTTAGGAACATCTCAGAGACAGAGGAGGAAGGCACAGTAAACTACATCCTGCTTAGAGTGGACAGCAAGAAAACCGTGGGCCCTCGGTGGTTTTGATTGGTTTCCTAGGAGAGATTTAGCTGCTGTTATTGACTGCCTCACCCACAGAAATTACACAGTGTTTGCTTAGTAAAAACACAAACAAAAAACCCTTTTTTAAAAAAAAATAAATGGAGTGAAAAAAACTCTTTAGTTCTTAAGAAAGACAGAAATGTTTTTTCTTTCAAATTAAGAAATTGCAAGACAAGCTTTAGGATAGAATTGCAAACCTAATTTGGGTGAATCTGGTCCCTTTGTAAGCATTTCAAGCATCAGCTTGCCCACCACTGTCCCCCAAGACAGCAGTGAAACAGGAAGATTGGTGTAATTATTTCCATTTCCTGAGGACAAAATTAAGCCTGGGAATGGCCTAAGCTCTTTTCAGCTTATCAAGATGCAGCAATTTCGAGGGAAAAGCATTTAGTAAAAGGACAGATAATTAAAAGGTTTACAAGATGGGAATTTAGAAGAGGAAAAGGTCCACAATGGGATATTTTGCCTTGGTTTGGTGCACTCTGAAAGTGAAGTCTGTGGCAAGAATCTGGGTGCAGGGAGTTTATTAGGGAGTGATCCCAGGAAACAGGAGTGAAGGAGCTGGGTAAGTGACACAGGAAGGAAGGACCAAGGTAAGGTTGCTGCTGTTGGCAGTGGTGGTTCATGCCCCCAGCATCTTTAAGAGGAAAGCAGATGTCTCCTGCTTCATCCATGAGAGGAACAGGAGGCCGGACCTTGTGTGAGCCTGCGGGCTCCTAAGTGTCAGAGAAGGGCCTGAGTGTGAGACACATGTCACGGAGCCTTGAGGAGGACGCTGCTGGCAGGAAGTAAGTGTGGAACTCAGGTGACCGGTGTACCTGGAGGCATTGGTCACCGGATGCATCTGCAACCCTGAAAGAAGCCTGTGTGAGAGGTGGGACCAGAAAACGGACTCGCGCATGTGACGACTGAGGGGAGGGCGCTCTGAACGGAGCACTCCACGTCCTGCACTAGTGAATACCTCCAGGGACCTCCGCCTGCTCGTCTGTCTTTATTTTGCCCACTGCTGGTTGTCTGTGCATTTGAAAGGATAGAATATATTGTTCTTCCATAAACTCCCTCAGTGAAAAATTTCGATTGGTTTCCTAGGAGAGATTTAGCTGCTGTTATTGACTGCCTCACCCACAGAAATTACACAGTGTTTGCTTAGTAAAAACACAAACAAAAAATCCTTTTTTAAAAAAGAATAAATGGAGTGAAAAAAAACTCTTTAGTTCTTAAGAAAGACAGAAATGTTTTTTCTTTCAAATTAAGAGATTGCAAGACAAGCTTTAGGATATAATTGCAAATCTAATTTGGGTGAATCTGGTCCCTTTGTAAGCATTTCAAGCATCAGCTTGCCCACTGCTGTCCCCCAAGACAGCAGTGAAACGGGAAGATTGGTGTAATTATTCCCATTTCCTGAGGACAAAATTAAGCCTGGGAATGGCCTAAGCTCTTTTCAGCTTATCGAGATGCAGAAATTTCGAGGGAAAAGCATTTAGTAAAAGGACAGATAATTAAAAGGTTTACAAGATGGGAATTTAGAAGAGAAAAAGGTCCACAATGGGATATTTTGCCTTGGTTTGGTGCACTCTGAAAGTGAAGTTTGAGGCAAGAATCTGGGTGCAGGGAGTTTATTAGGGAGTGATCCCAGGAAACAGGAGTGAAGGAGCTGGGTAAGTGACGCAGGAAGGAGGGACCAAGGTGAGGTTGCTGCTGTTGGCAGTGGTGGTTCATGCCCCCAGCATCTTTAAGAGGAAAGCAGATGCCTCCTGCTTCATCCATGAGAGGAACAGGAGGCCGGACCTTGTGTGAGCCTGCGGGCTCCTAAGTGTCAGAGAAGGGCCTGAGTGTGAGACACATGCCACGGAGCCTTGAGGAGGACGCTGCTGGCAGGAAGTAAGTGTGGAACTCAGGTGACCGGTGTACCTGGAGGCATTGGTCACCGGATGCATCTGCAACCCTGAAAGAAGCCTGTGTGAGAGGTGGGACCAGAAAACGGACTCGCGCATGTGACGACTGAGGGGAGGGCACTCTGAACGGAGCACTCCACGTCCTGCACTAGTGAATACCTCCAGGGACCTCCGCCCGCTCGTCTGTCTGATATGCAGCTGGTTAGGTGACTCCCGGACTGCTGGTTGTCTGTGCATTTGAAAGGATAGAATATATTGTTCTTCCATCCGCGGGCAGCTGGCGTTCAGGACGTAAGACAGAGCTAATCCCATGGAGGGCAGCAAATGCACTGAAGGTGGGCTTACCATTTCTACTCATTGACTCATTTACTTAACAGGTGGACTGAAGCCGACTGTTCACCAAGCACTGTGCTGAGGCCCAGGGGTACAGCAGGGGAGGACATGTTACCAGATTGGGTCTGACTGCTCACCACTCGAACATCCAGGAGAGACAGAGAAAGATGTTGGTAGAAAGGAAAGCTGCTTTTAATCAGCGACCTGGGGAGATGATAGACTCAGAGTCCGTGTCCCTCAGAAACACATCCAAAGACCCTACTCGTTCATGATCGTTTTCAAAAAGATGCAGGGCCGTTGTCCGAGTTAATCATGGAGATGGGGGTCAGAACCATCCCCATCCCCCGCTGTGTGCAGGCGTGCATACAGGTTGATCGACTTCTGATTTTTCTTTAGATGCTATGCTGTTCACACAGTTTGTTCACAAGGTTACTGACTGGGAAGCTGAAGAAGAGAACTGGTCATCTGTTAGCTACTTGGTCTTCATTTCTGCTTGTTTAGTCTATGGACCGATTAGGCAAGGAACTCTGTGATCAAGAGCTTTGAAAGGTGGGGTCTGGTCCGAGCTGAGCAGAACGCGGGAGTGCCTAGTTTCAAGTTAGGGTCAGGATAAAGGGGCCCCTGGTAGAGCTCTTCTTGGCCCAAAGCTGCTTTCTGTCCTCATGGAGATGGTTCTTACCAAGTATTATTGGGGGTGCCCTGGTGAGTGTGCTACGGATGGAAGGCTGTCATCCGTGAGTTCATAGGCGCAGGAAGCCAAGTGAGGCAACTCCTTGTCGAATGCACTGAGGTGCTCAGCTACTTTGCAGGTTAAAGGCATCCAGGAAGGACAAAGAGGTCTGCAGGAGGTAAGCATTTTCATCCAAGTAAGTGGGTTTCTGGAGGCAGACAGGGGCCCAGTAAAGCTCAAGCCTCCCTGGTGAATGAAGGGTGAGTCCTTGCCTGCCCAAGTGTCTTTATCGCCCATAAGTCATATACTGTTTATAGCCTAGCACCTTCTGGAAAAGAGATGTACCTTCTGTGGGAAAGAAAATGTGGTTGACAGTCTCTGTGCCCTGCAAAGGAATTATGTGTTTTCCTGGGAATGCGTCAATCTACTGAAAAATTAATGCTATCAGCTTACACACTTGAAGCTACTGACTATCGATCATCCCACTCAGCATAAATGCCAAAGGCTGATTTGCATTCTTGTTCCTGACATGAGTTCTGGATGTAACATTTATCAGGCGATAGAAAAATAACTGTAAGTGAGAGAAATGGCAGGTTCTTCTAGGGGTCCCTCAGTGAGTGTGTGCGAGTGCTCAGATGCTCCGGTCGTGTCCAACTCTTTGTGACCCCATGGACTGGAGCCTCCAGACTCCTCTGTCCATGGGATTCTCCTGGCAAGAAGACTGGAGTGGGTTGCCATGCCTCCCAACCCAGAGATTGAACCCAGGTCTCCTGTACTGCAGGGAGATTTTTTACCACTGAACCACCAGGGAAGTCTCTTTAGTGGGCACCACTTGACCATTTCCAGCCTGCGCACCATGAGTTGTTGCCCTCCTGAACCCCAAAGCCCCTGGAGAACTAGGTATTAGTGTGAAGCCAGGTCAGAAGTCATTTCTACAAAGTCCATTGCATTCCTGAAAGGTGCATCATTGCTCATGTTAGCAGGTTCTAGGCCAGGCCACGATGTGTGACAGAAGCACCATCTTGCTCTTATTCGAGCTGAGACACAGGCACAGGGGCAACCAAGGGCAGTGCCAACCTATGAAGAGCATCCTGCATGCCCAGCCCCTGGGGACAACCAGCATCAACAGCCACCTGCAGAAATGCGGCTGTCCCATCTTCTGACTGTAGACTGTGTCTTCTGTGTGTAGGGCCATGGAGTTCCTTCCCTTAAGATTTTTAGAAGACTGATTTGAATTAGGACTTCCCTGATGGTCCAGTGGTTAAGACTTCACCTTCCAATGCTGGGGATGTGAGTTTGATTCTTGGTTAGGGAATAAAGACCACACATGCCTTGTGGTCAAAAAACAAAAAGATAAAACAGAAGCAATATTGTAACAAATTCAATAAAGACTTTAAAATGGGTCTACACCAAAAACATTTTTTTTTAAAAAAAGACTTCCCAATATCCATCTTCTAATTGGAACCCTTCTTCAGGAAGTGTGGTATCTGAGCCAGCCTCAGACTTGCCCCTGGTGGGCCCGGGGTCCACTGACCTCACACGGGCCTACCTTCCTGAACCCGAGCAGGTGGCTGCACCATTCCATGCAGAGGAGAGTGGGATGGCCTGGAGGGAGGCTGGGGAGACTCTTAAAAGAAAAAAAGATTCAGGAAGAGGTAGGGCCTTCCTGGAATGGCTTCTGCCCTTTGCCTAGCACCAAGGTTGTAGTCACACTTCAAGATACCCGTGTGCCCTCTCTGACTGGATCCCTAGGTCTGGCGACACTTTGTGAGAAGAAATGCCATCTTGATTTCATTCAAGCTGAGATGTAAGACAGGGTAGCAGCCAGATACGCCAGGCTAGGCAAAGGACACATGCAGCATGCATGTGCAGTCCAGAATTAGCAGGGATTACATTAAGTGAAGAGGAACTAAAGAGCCTCTTGTTGAGGGTGAAAGAGGAGAGTGAAAACGCTGGCTAAAACTCAACATTCAAAAAGCTAAGATCATGGCATCCAGTCCCATCACTTCATGGCAAATAGACAGGCTGAAAACAGACTCTTTTCTTGGGCTCCAAAATCACTGCAGACAGTGACTGCAGCCACAAAATTAAACCAGGCCACGATGTGTGACAGAAGCACCATCTTGCTCTTATTCGAGCTGAGACACAGGCACAGGGGCAACCAAGGGCAGTGCCAACCTATGAAGAGCATCCTGCATGCCCAGCCCCTGGGGACAACCAGCATCAACAGCCACCTGCAGAAATGCGGCTGTCCCATCTTCTGACTGTAGACTGTGTCTTCTGTGTGTAGGGCCATGAAGTTCCTTCCCTTAAGATTTTTAGAAGACTGATTTGAATTAGGACTTCCCTGATGGTCCAGTGGTTAAGACTTCACCTTCCAATGCTGGGGATGTGAGTTTGATTCTTGGTTAGGGAATAAAGACCACACATGCCTTGTGGTCAAAAAACAAAAAGATAAAACAGAAGCAATATTGTAACAAATTCAATAAAGACTTTAAAATGGGTCTACACCAAAAACATTTTTTTTAAAAAAGACTTCCCAATATCCATCTTCTAATTGGAACCCTTCTTCAGGAAGCGTGGTATCTGAGCCAGCCTCAGACTTGCCCCTGGTGGGCCCGGGGTCCACTGACCTCACACGGGCCTACCTTCCTGAGCCCGAGCAGGTGGCTGCACCATTCCATGCAGAGGAGAGTGGGATGGCCTGGAGGGAGGCTGGGGAGACTCTTAAAAGAAAAAAAGATTCAGGAAGAGGTAGGGCCTTCCTGGAATGGCTTCTGCCCTTTGCCTAGCACCAAGGTTGTGGTCACACTTCAAGATACCCGTGTGCCCTCTCTGACTGGATCCCTAGGTCTGGCGACACTTTGTGAGAAGAAATGCCATCTTGATTTCATTCAGGCTGAGATGTAAGACAGGGTAGCAGCCAGATACGCCAGGCTAGGCAAAGGACACATGCAGCATGCATGCGCAGTCCAGAATTAGCAGGGATTACATTAAGTGAAGAGGAACTAAAGAGCCTCTTGTTGAGGGTGACAGAGGAGAGTGAAAACGCTGGCTAAAACTCAACATTCAAAAAGCTAAGATCATGGCATCCAGTCCCATCACTTCATGGCAAATAGACAGGCAAACAATGGAAACAGTGACAGACTCTTTTCTTGGGCTCCAAAATCACTGCAGACAGTGACTGCAGCCACAAAATTAAAAGATGCTTGCTCCTTGGAAGAACAGCTATGACAAACTTAGCGAATTAAAAAACAGAGACATCACTTTTCTGACAAAGTTCTGCACAGTCAAAGCTATGGTTCTCCAGTAGTCATGGACAGGTGTGGGAGATGGACCGTAAGGAAGGCAGAGTGTCAAAGAACTGATGCTTTTAATTGATGCTGGAGAAAACTCTTGAAAGTCCCTTGGACAGCAAGGAGATCAAACCAATTAATCCAAAAGGAAATCAACCCTGAATATTCACTTGAAGGACCGATGCTGAAGCTGACGCTCCAGTACTTTGGCTACCTGATGGGAAGAACTGACTCACTGGAAAAAAGCCTGATGCTGGGAAAGACTGAGAGCAGGAAAAGGGAGTGACAGAGAATGAGATGTTTGGATGGCATCACCAACTCAGTGGCCATGACCTGGAGCAAACTCCTGGAGAGAGTGAAGGCCAGGGAAGCCTGGAGTGCTGCAGTCCATGAGGAGGCAAAGAGTCAGACACAGTGTAGTGACTGAACAGCAACAGCACCAAGAGGTGGCCAGGGTTACCAGCTAGATTTATAAGAAAAGTCAGAAATTGAGGTTTTTATGGAACTTACAAGTTAGTCACTAAGTAGTACAAACAAAAAAATGGCTGGAGTTTGTGGGCATGAGTTTATGACTTTTGATTTGACACAACTCTCTTAAATATTTCTTTTTTTCCCCTTTCCTCTTCCCTACCCCACCGTCAAAGAACTAGTCCATAGAACCTAGGCCTCTAAGATCCTATCAGTAACTCTGGAAAACAAGGGGTACCTTTATTTAAACATTAGAGTCTGATTCAATCTTTTCAAAGCATTTAACTCCATTATAGATTAAGCCAGTTCCAAAACACTACCAGTGGGATATATGAGCTCTCAGAGGAGGTGAGGTTACCAAGATCACCTTTAAGGCAATTTGTACTAACCTTTCAGGGAACAGGTGACAGTGCCTTCAAGCAACTCACATAAGGATTTGAGACAGGCAAACAATGGAAACAGTGACAGACTCTTTTCTTGGGCTCCAAAATCACTGCAGACAGTGACTGCAGCCACAAAATTAAAAGATGCTTGCTCCTTGGAAGAACAGCTATGACAAACTTAGCGAATTAAAAAACAGAGACATCACTTTTCTGACAAAGTTCTGCACAGTCAAAGCTATGGTTCTCCAGTAGTCATGGACAGGTGTGGGAGATGGACCGTAAGGAAGGCAGAGTGTCAAAGAACTGATGCTTTTAATTGATGCTGGAGAAAACTCTTGAAAGTCCCTTGGACAGCAAGGAGATCAAACCAATTAATCCAAAAGGAAATCAACCCTGAATATTCACTTGAAGGACCGATGCTGAAGCTGACGCTCCAGTACTTTGGCTACCTGATGGGAAGAACTGACTCACTGGAAAAAAGCCTGATGCTGGGAAAGACTGAGAGCAGGAAAAGGGAGTGACAGAGAATGAGATGTTTGGATGGCATCACCAACTCAGTGGCCATGACCTGGAGCAAACTCCTGGAGAGAGTGAAGGCCAGGGAAGCCTGGAGTGCTGCAGTCCATGAGGAGGCAAAGAGTCAGACACAGTGTAGTGACTGAACAGCAACAGCACCAAGAGGTGGCCAGGGTTACCAGCTAGATTTATAAGAAAAGTCAGAAATTGAGGTTTTTATGGAACTTACAAGTTAGTCACTAATTTGTACAAACAAAAAAATGGCTGGAGTTTGTGGGCATGAGTTTATGACTTTTGATTTGACACAACTCTCTTAAATATTTCTTTTTTTCCCCTTTCCTCTTCCCTACCCCACCGTCAAAGAACTAGTCCATAGAACCTAGGCCTCTAAGATCCTATCAGTAACTCTGGAAAACAAGGGGTACCTTTATTTAAACATTAGAGTCTGATTCAATCTTTTCAAAGCATTTAACTCCATTATAGATTAAGCCAGTTCCAAAACACTGCCAGTGGGATATATGAGCTCTCAGAGGAGGTGAGGTTACCAAGATCACCTTTAAGGCAATTTGTACTAACCTTTCAGGGGAACAGGTGACAGTGCCTTCAAGCAACTCACATAAAGGTACTTTTGTCTTCTAAACTTGTTTGTAACCCCCACTGACTACCAATCCGCCAAAGGAAAAGCTATAGTCTCTATTTCTTGATTTTTTTTTTTTTTGCTTTTCAGTCCTTGAAAAGCTCAGTGAGATGCTACATGTCACTGCTGATGTCTGACTCTCCTTTCCTTGCAAGGATATAGGCAAGAAAAGTGGTTCCTTGGGGCCAGAAGTAGGAGAGAGGCCCTGCCCTGAGTTGTGGCTCCTAGCACTGAAAATGACTCCTAAGGAAAGTCACAGAGATGGGGATGGCTCCCCAAAACAGGGGCTGGCAAAGTAGAAGGACTTGGGATAGAGGGGCTGAGGAGATGTGCAGGTCAAGGAGGGGAAATAGCTTTGGTTATGGGCAATGGAAAAGAGGAGAGAACGATCATTTGCGTATGGTCTGAGTGTAAGTGGAGGTCCAATGGAGGAAAGGGGTTTGATTCATTTCTTGACTATGCATCTCAAAGGTAGCCATTTGAAGAGGGTCCATAGGGTCATCCTCATGAGAGACGTTAGGATTCTTTCAACTGCATGTGACAGAAGAGCAACTGAAATGGACTTAAAGTATGAAGGAGTTCCCTGACTCATGCAACTGAAACTAAAGGAGTAAGTGAACCTCAGGCATAGCTGGATCTGGGCATGGATCTTGGGAAAACATATTCATATCTCGTCTCTGATTGTCTTAATGGTGGTAGAGTTCCCAACATGTTTTATCAGAGATGAGCCTCAGCAGTGCTAGACCTTTGCCTGTTGTGCTAACAGCGTAACTGCAGGAGAGAAGAGATCCTTTCCCTAGTAATTCAAAGAGAGCTTTTGGGTTGACCACGATTCTTCACATTTGACTTGTGTCTAGGGAACACACATCACTTTCCTTTATCCTCCTACTGTATACTGCTGACACCTGATGTAGGCTTTTTTTTTCTATGCCAACCAATTCTGACACCAGCTAGATGTCCTACAACTCAGCTCAAACACTATGTACCTGGAGTTAAGGGCTCAGTCCCATAAAACTGCCCCCACTTCAGAAGCCAGACACAGGTCCCAGATTATTGTCTGTATTTCTGAAATACTGGCTACAGACTGGGGTTCCCACTTCCTCCTCCTTGAATTTGAGGATTGGCTAGAATGGCTCACAAAGCTCAAGGAAACTTTGTTACATTTACCAGTTGGTTGCATTATGAAACACCTGATAAAGGATACAGATAAGCTACCAGGTGAAGGGATACATGAGGAGAGGTCTGGAAGGGTCACAGCACAGGAGCTCTGGTCACTGTGGAGTTGGGGTGCCCTACTCTTCCAGTACATGGGTGTGCTCACTCACCCAGAAGCTCTCTGGTATTTTTGTTGAGGCTTCATCCCATAGGCATGATCAATTATTAACTACATTTCCAGTCCCTCTCCTCTCTGTGGAGATTTGGCAGTAGCACTGAAAGTCCCAAGTTTAATCATGGCTTCGTCTTTCTGGTGACCAGTCCCCATTCAGAAGCTCGCCATAAAGATGAAAGATGCTCCTATACCCAGGACATCTCAAGAGATTTAAGAGCTCTGTGTCAGGAACCAGGGTCCAAGATCAAATATTAGCAGGGCCCGAGAACAAAGACACACATATAAATATAAATATAACATTTCACAGAAGGAGTGCCCATCTCTGATGCAATCCCAGTGTCTTTGGCACAGAGGATCGTGCTCCAAGTGGCTGGGCCTGGACAGCACGTCCACCCTCTCCAGAGCCAGGAGATGGGTGTCATGCTCATCTTAAGAATGTGGTTGGAGAATGGGGCAGAGTGTGGTTCTACAAAGAGAACCAAGAGTTGTTCCAAAGAGGATGGCAGAAGCAGCCCGTGAGACCCATGGAGTCTTGTTGACCGCTGTGTCCCTGGTGCACACGGAGGGTACGTCCACTCTGTTGGCTGTGCACCTGCCAGGGAGCGGCACACCGTGATCCGGTCTTGGCTGCCTCATGGTCTTGCAGGTGATCTTGATAACTCCGTCTTCCATCGTGGGGCCTCTGGGTTCCCTTCAAGCACTAAGATTGTCTTTGGATCTGATTCCTAAGATGCCACAAGCCCCATGAGGAATGCATCTCCCTCTCTGACGGGTGCACCCCTGCCTGTGCTGGGTGGTGTGGAGGAATACGTGTATAAGCCCCCAAGTTAACTACTCTCTGAATTAGAATAGCCCCCAGGTTGGAGCTACAGGAATAGCATTGGCGAGCAGGCACTCCGCCCCCGACCCCTCTCTTTTGGCCCCACTGTGATCTGGGCAAGGTCTTTTCCCCTTTGACATTTAAGGGCCCCAAAGGACATGCTGTTTAGGAGGGAAGAGGCAGTGGGGTCTTGGGGACAACTGGATCAGAAGGGAACAAGCTCAGAGGACACGTTTCTTAGGTTTTGGTTTTGCTTCAACTTCAGTTCAGTTGCACCTTATTAGCTTGTATTTTCCAAATTTCCCCGATCTATTGATGAGCCTCTGCATGGTTGGTGGAGTGTCCTTCCTGACTACCTGAGACAATGGGAGGAAGAGAAGAAACCCTTGAACCTGTAATAGTACCTTTGTGCAATCAAAACCCAAGCTGTGGCTTTGCTTTTTAATGAAGAATTCCTATGTAGAACTATCTTTTGCAAGGTCAAGATGACTCTGACTCTGGATCAGGGTACAAGAGGGCGTGGACGAGGATGTCCTCTGAGGGTCTCATGAAGGATAAAGGCACAGTCCTGAGTGGCGCTGTAGGTCACCCTGTCCTCTCCACCCTCCTGCGGATGTCTCGTCTCCTGACCCTGAACCTGGTCAAGGGTAAATTCAGTTTTAGAAACCAGGGACATGACTTTGCATCATCTCCACAGAAATGTCTTGGCAGTGTTGAAAAATTCCTGGAGTCATGCTCATCTTAAGAATGTGGTTGGAGAATGGGGCAGAGTGTGGTTCTACAAAGAGAACCAAGAGTTGTTCCAAAGAGGATGGCAGAAGCAGCCCGTGAGACCCATGGAGTCTTGTTGACCGCTGTGTCCCTGGTGCACACGGAGGGTACGTCCACTCTGTTGGCTGTGCACCTGCCAGGGAGCGGCACACCGTGATCCGGTCTTGGCTGCCTCATGGTCTTGCAGGTGATCTTGATAACTCCGTCTTCCATCGTGGGGCCTCTGGGTTCCCTTCAAGCACTAAGATTGTCTTTGGATCTGATTCCTAAGATGCCACAAGCCCCATGAGGAATGCATCTCCCTCTCTGACGGGTGCACCCCTGCCTGTGCTGGGTGGTGTGGAGGAATACGTGTATAACCCCCCAAGTTAACTACTCTCTGAATTAGAATAGCCCCCAGGTTGGAGCTACAGGAATAGCATTGGCGAGCAGGCACTCCGCCCCCGACCCCTCTCTTTTGGCCCCACTGTGATCTGGGCAAGGTCTTTTCCCCTTTGACATTTAAGGGCCCCAAAGGACATGCTGTTTAGGAGGGAAGAGGCAGTGGGGTCTTGGGGACAACTGGATCAGAAGGGAACAAGCTCAGAGGACACGTTTCTTAGGTTTTGGTTTTGCTTCAACTTCAGTTCAGTTGCACCTTATTAGCTTGTATTTTCCAAATTTCCCCGATCTATTGATGAGCCTCTGCATGGTTGGTGGAGTGTCCTTCCTGACTACCTGAGACAATGGGAGGAAGAGAAGAAACCCTTGAACCTGTAATAGTACCTTTGTGCAATCAAAACCCAAGCTGTGGCTTTGCTTTTTAATGAAGAATTCCTATGTAGAACTATCTTTTGCAAGGTCAAGATGACTCTGACTCTGGATCAGGGTACAAGAGGGCGTGGACGAGGATGTCCTCTGAGGGTCTCGTGAAGGATAAAGGCACAGTCCTGAGTGGCGCTGTAGGTCACCCTGTCCTCTCCACCCTCCTGCGGATGTCTCGTCTCCTGACCCTGAACCTGGTCAAGGGTAAATTCAGTTTTAGAAACCAGGGACATGACTTTGCATCATCTCCACAGAAATGTCTTGGCAGTGTTGAAAAATTCCTGGAGTCAGATATCTTAGAGCAGGGAGATCTGACATTACCTGTGCTTTGGAAGCAGCTGATGCACAAGAGAGCCTGCTGCTTGGGTAGTTTTGGGGTGATCACATGACTCCATGGGTACCACGTTAGTTTTCAGCCAAAAGCTATAGTCCAGGAACTCTGGAGAGAGGCTATTGACTGGACCAGAGTTTCTGGGAGGAAAATGAACCTAATTTGGGGTCCTCAAGCAGAAGAATCTGCTGCTAAGCAGCCAGAGGGCACCCACGCCCTGCCATGCCCTGGGCTGGCCTGAAAGGCCTGCAGGAGAGCCAGCCCATAGCTAGAGCTCCTCGTTGTCCCACTCCATCAGCTCAGATGCAAGCAGCCCCACAGAGACCCGGGGACTCTTTGCTGTGCCCTCAAGTTCCTGCTTTGCTTTTCCTATAGGCACCCTCTACCAACAGCCAACATCAAGATCATCTTGGATGTTCTAGCGCAGTAAAGAGCCTCTTGATGAATATGAAAGAGATTATCTTTTCTTGGGCTCCAAAATCACTGCAAATAGTGACTGCAGTCATAAAATTAAGAAATGCTTGCCTCTTGGAAGAAAAGCTATGGCAAACCTAGACAGCACCGAAGAATTGATGCTTTTGAACTGTGGTGCTGGAGAAGACTCTTGAGAGTCCCTTGGACAGCAAGGAGATCAAACCAGTCAATCCCAAAGGAAATCAACCTCAAATATTCATTGGAAAGACTGATCTTGAAGCTGACACTCCAATACTTTGGCCTCCTGATGCGAAGAGCTGACTCACTGGAAAAGACCCTGAAGCTGGGCGAGATGGAGGGCAGGCGGAGAAGGGGGTAAAAGAAGATGAGATGGCTGAACGGCGTCACTGGCTCAATGAACATGAGTCTGAGCAAACTCCAGGAGATGATGAAAGACAGGGAAGCCTGGAAGGCTGCAGTCCATAGGATGGCAGAGAGTCAGACACGACTGAGCAACTGAACAACACCTACCACCTCACCAGCTTTCCCCTCCCCAGAGCTGAGTGACAGACAAGAGCTCCCAGATGAGTACAGCCCAGACGTCATCACGTGGCACTGAAGAACTCCCAGCTGACCTCAGGAGAGCCATAAAACCGTGAGAGATAATAATACAGTTGTTACTTTAAGCCACTAAATTTTGGGGTGTCTTGTTATACAGTGATAATAACCTAACAAGGTGTCTAGCCATTCCAAGCCTACACCCTCACAGGATTGACTCAAGCTAAGTGTCCATCCATGAATGGATATGATCATTCCCAAGGAAGGGGCTGGCCAGCCAGATTTGGGTTGAACGTCCAGTCCTGGAGCTGAGGGACAGTCAACTCTCAAACAGTGCCACCCAGTCAGAGAGCAGGGACGGGCCTTTTCCAAAGAAAGACCAGAGTGTGGTTACCAGAAAAAAGGCAAGGGCATAGAGCAGAGTAGACTCATGCAAAAGCCTCGACAACCAGATGTCCAGGGACCCAGCGGAGAGAGGGACCCAGTGGACTGGGGACTTGGGGAGGGTTTAGGTAACCATAGCGACCTTTATCCTTGTGTAGATTACAGCAGACAATTTTAGGCAAAGCATTACATCCAGCGCCCAGCACACAGTATTGCTGGCTGATCTTATTTTCATTCTACTAGTGGTATTCAACAATATCTGTATAATTGATATTCCTTTCTCTGAAGACATCAGCCTGAATTTGGTCCCAGCACAGAATGTATTCACACAGAAGTGCACTTGGCTCTATTTGAAGGACTGTCTCTGGTCTAGGTGGCCCAGTATTTAGAGGCAGAGAAGTGCAGAACTTGTCTATCTGAAAGGTTGCCATCTTATTAACTCTTAGCCGCAGGGACCGGACTCTGCTGTGGCTCCTCATTTAGGAGACAAATAACTCAGCCTGGCCTAGTCCTGTCTGCTTTCAAGGTTTCCATGGAGACTGCGGTCGAGCCAGAGGTAGCCTTGGAAGCCCTGACGCCTTCCCCTGTACTCAGACTGGCAGCCCTGTTCTTGTGCACCTTCTGTGTTGAGGGATATGTGTGTGTGTGTGTGAGTGTGCACTAGTTCTTGAATGTTAGAGATGCGAAGTTCCATATCCACCAGGTGCACAAAGAGTCCCCTCTTAAGAGACACTGTGAACTGGAGGAAATCACAATGAAAGTCACCACATGTGCCATGGATGGTGGAGAAGAAGTCTGGGGTTGTTTCCTGATGCTTGCAGCCCCTGAAGGTCAGCAAATGCAGGCAGTGACTTGGGATCGGTTCCTGAACTAGGGGGTCCTTGTCACTCGGTGAGATGGGGAGGAGTTCTTCGAAGAGAGGAAAGAGTGTGGGCGGAGAAGGAGCAGACGAGCAGACATTAGTCAGGATCAGCTGGTGTGCTTTTAGCACACGGGATGGACTCCCGTATGTTCTATTTGATTCTTTTTCTCAAGAGAAATGCCAGTCACCACCCACGAAATTGACGTTATGACCTATGGCAGCTTGAATTGTTCCTGTGCTCTGGAAACCACTGGTCCAGCGGAGACGTTCTGCATCTTGCCTCTGCTGTCCGTTCCTCAGAATCACGGTGTTCAAGGCAAAGAGCAGGGACATCAGGTTACAATGGGAAAAACTAAATTTTAAACTCATTAGCAGGCAATTAGAAACATATTCCCATGTGATATAGTATTATGTGCTGCTTTATTAACACATGAGAGGCAAGATCTGGCAAGTGACTCACACGGGCTGCAATTTTGAAGTAGTGATGAATAAAAATACTATTTTGAGAATTCTGCTATGACTGGATGCGATGTGGAAACATTTGTGCACCCCATTGTTGACAAAGTCACAGGTGCTCAGATGACTGCCCTAGAGCGTTACCTCCACGCCATGCTGAGGCTGAGAAGTTAATGAAAACCAAGCAGCATTTTCCCCACTCAGGTTCCTAGACGCCAAGGGATCCAGATGGGAATCCCTGGTCTGGGGGAGTCACTTTATCTCAGTGACTGGAGTCTTACTGGCCAGCCGGAGAGATGCTGACTCTCGTCTTAGTTAGATCTACATCTATACCTTTTAAGGGTGCTTCTTTTCTATGGAGGTATCTATTTAAAAGCTGGGAAAGAAGTAAGAGCTACAGAGAGCTAATGCAGCAAGTGCACTGGCAAGGAATCCCAGAGCCATGCCCCCACAGCTCCTCGTGCCCTCCATGAGTGATTCACAGTGCCCACCGACCCTGCTGTCTGATTTGAGTCGGCCGGACGCTGTTGGGAGGAAGAGTATTGATCAGAGGTGACTGTGTGGGTGTTTTAAGGGACCTCATTTCCCTTGTGGTGGTAGAGGTAAGGCCCTCAAGAAGTCATCCGCTCACGTTGCTGACAGGCTGACAGGAGAAGAAGGGAGGGACAAGCCAGCCGGCTCAGAGGACTGATTTAGTTTTGTTAAATAAGCCAGAAGAGCAGAGAGTGGGAGGCATCAGCTCCGGATTGTTTGTCATGGTAAGTGCACCTGCTTGCTAACACACCTGGAGAAGTCACTCTGAGACTATGCCGTTGGGTAAATAATAAGATGGCTCTTTGTATCCTATAGGGTAAGCGGGCAGCCTCCCTAAGGACATGAAAAACAGTCTGCAAAAGTGAAGTTGAAGCTTCTTCTGATTTTTCATGTCTTTTTAAGGGGCCATATTGGTGCAATGGTAAAGAGTCCACCTGCCAATGCAGGAGATGCAAGAGACACAGGTTTGATCCCTTGGTTGGGAAGATTCCCTGGAGGAAGAAATGACATCCCACTCCAGTATTCTTGCCCGGAAAATTCCATGGACAGAGGAGCCTGGTGGGCTGTAGTCCATGGGGCTTCAAAGTGTTGGACATGACTGAGCATGGACCCCCAACACCCTTCCATGTTTTAATATTTTATTAAACAAATACAACAGTCCATCAGAGGTCAGGTTGGAGCAGGAGACCAGCAGTTTGCATGACTTAGGAGGTTAGATGGTTCATCTTCTGCATAAGCCAGGTGTGTTTGTTTTTTTTTTTTTTTTGTATGTGAGGTGGCTTTTTGGGGAGGGGGGCCCTCTTTTATTGGTGTTTTATTTATTTATTTTGATCTATCTTTATTCTTTGGCCTGTGCGGGCCTCTCATTGCAGTGGCCTCTCTCACTGCAGAGCACTGGCTCTGGGAGCATGCGCTCCAGAGCGCTGGCTCCTAATTGGACACACCAGGATCTTCCCTGGCCAGGGATCGAATCGGCACCCCATGCACTGCAAGGCAGACTGTCGACCCACTGGACCACCAGGGAAGCCCTCAGCCGGATATTCAATCATCGGGTAAACGTGCAGTGCTGCAGAGGAATGTGCGTCATTTGTGGTCAGATGGCTGCAAACAAAGGAGGCTGTGTGGTTTTAAGGGACCTCATTTCCCTTGTGGTGGTAGAGGTAAGGCCCTAAAGAGTCATCCGCTCACGTTGCTGACAGGCTGACAGGAGAAGAAGGAGGGACAAGCCAGCCGGCTCAGAGGACTGATTTAGTTTTGTTAAATAAGCCAGAAGAGCAGAGAGTGGGAGGCATCAGCTCCGGATTGTTTGTCATGGTAAGTGCACCTGCTTGCTAACACACCTGGAGAAGTCACTCTGAGACTATGCCGTTGGGTAAATAATAAGATGGCTCTTTGTATCCTATAGGGTAAGCGGGCAGCCTCCCTAAGGACATGAAAAACAGTCTGCAAAAGTGAAGTTGAAGCTTCTTCTGATTTTTCATGTCTTTTTAAGGGGCCATATTGGTGCAATGGTAAAGAGTCCACCTGCCAATGCAGGAGATGCAAGAGACACAGGTTTGATCCCTTGGTTGGGAAGATTCCCTGGAGGAAGAAATGACATCCCACTCCAGTATTCTTGCCCGGAAAATTCCAAGGACAGAGGAGCCTGGTGGGCTGTAGTTCATGGGGCTTCAAAGTGTTGGACATGACTGAGCATGGACCCCCAACACCCTTCCATGTTTTAATATTTTATTAAACAAATACAACAGTCCATCAGAGGTCAGGTTGGAGCAGGAGACCAGCAGTTTGCATGACTTAGGAGGTTAGATGGTTCATCTTCTGCATAAGCCAGGTGTGTTTGTTTTTTTTTTTTTTTTGTATGTGAGGTGGCTTTTTGGGGAGGGGGGCCCTCTTTTATTGGTGTTTTATTTATTTATTTTGATCTATCTTTATTCTTTGGCCTGTGCGGGCCTCTCATTGCAGTGGCCTCTCTCACTGCAGAGCACTGGCTCTGGGAGCATGCGCTCCAGAGCGCTGGCTCCTAATTGGACACACCAGGATCTTCCCTGGCCAGGGATCGAATCGGCACCCCATGCACTGCAAGGCAGACTGTCGACCCACTGGACCACCAGGGAAGCCCTCAGCCGGATATTCAATCATACGCTAAACTAGGTGCTAGAGGAAGTGGATGCGCTTCACATTTGTGGTCAGATGGCTGCAAACAAAGGAGGTAATTGTTGTCAGTACTGGCAGGTGTGCTCATCCAATCAGTGGGTGGCCTGACTGAGGTTTCCGGAAGAAGAAGAAATTCCATCTCAGGACTGTGACAGAACCCTGCCTGCCTCTCCATTCTGCCAGCCCTGTGAATCTCTCAAGCTTGCTAGCCCAGGGGATCACATGGGCTAGTTTCTCAAATCTCTTCATACACTTGGTTTTATTTCCCTGGACAATCGTGACTGATAGAGGAAGCATTTAATTTTATTTTTTTCTTTAAATAGACAAGACAGGAGTCTGAAAGCGGAATGACTTAAACATAGCACATGGCACACACACTACTCTCTGTAAGGTTGCAAAAGAGAGGCCTGCAGGCCAGAGAAGAGCTGGAAAAGAGGGACCCCAGTCTTAATTATTTTTTTAACTTTATTCAGTGTGAAGAGAGGAGCAGCCACTTCTCCCCCTGTTGAGGCCCTTCCTCATCTCCTGCTCTCGGCTCTGTCTTCCATACTCTGACCCCTCCTTCCATCCTGCTCCTCAAATAGTACCTGACCCCGTCCCCGCAGAGCCCGCATTCCTCCAGCCAGGGCTATTGAGATGGCTTCTTCTTACTCGTCTTGTTTTTTGTTTTTTGCCACTTTACCTCTTTCTCTAAACCCCTCCACTCCTTGGGTTCAGCCCTCATGGTCTTTCCTCTGCATCTTCTCTCCGTCTCCCTCCACCTGCCCCAGAAATGTCCATGAACACTCCTTTGCTGGGTGGCCTCATATGGTTTGAACTGCCTCCTACATTTTGATGCTTCCCAAGCCTTGCCATCATCCTGAAACCCTCCCTCCTTTTTCAGAATCAACCCCAGCACACTGGACTTCCCCACGCAGGTCCTCCATAGTATCTCAGACTTGACCTATTTCCAAGGGACCATCATTCCCACTCCTGTGATCTTGATCATAGTTGGCAGAAATTCCGTCCAGTGCTAGTGTTTCCCCTAATAACCAGTCAGCCATTCTTCTTCGTGCCTGGTTTCCTTAAGAGCAACGTAAATGCTTTGACTTTATTCAAAAGTGACAATTAGATTCCTCTGAGGCACGTTTTGGCAAGAAATTCCGTCGGCTAGTGTGCTCATCCAATCAAGTGGGTGGCCTGACTGAGGTTTCCGGAAGAAGAAGAAATTCCATCTCAGGACTGTGACAGAAACCCTGCCTGCCTCTCCATTCTGCCAGCCCTGTGAATCTCTCAAGCTTGCTAGCCCTGTGGATCATATGGGCTAGTTTCTCAAATCTCTTCATACACTTGGTTTAATTTCCCTGGATAATCGTGACTGATAGAGGAAGCATTTAATTTTTTTTTTTCTTTAAATAGACAAGACAGGAGTCTGAAAGCGGAATGACTTAAACATAGCACATGGCACACACACTACTCTCTGTGAGGTTGCAAAAGAGAGGCCTGCAGGCCAGAGAAGAGCTGGAAAAGAGGGACCCCAGTCTTAATTATTTTTTTAACTTTATTCAGTGTGAAGAGAGGAGCAGCCACTTCTCCCCCTGTTGAGGCCCTTCCTCATCTCCTGCTCTCGGCTCTGTCTTCCATACTCTGACCCCTCCTTCCATCCTGCTCCTCAAATAGTACCTGACCCCGTCCCCGCAGAGCCCGCATTCCTCCAGCCAGGGCTATTGAGATGGCTTCTTCTTACTCGTCTTGTTTTTTGTTTTTTGCCACTTTGCCTCTTTCTCTAAACCCCTCCACTCCTTGGGTTCAGCCCTCATGGTCTTTCCTCTGCATCTTCTCTCCGTCTCCCTCCACCTGCCCCAGAAATGTCCATGAACACTCCTTTGCTGGGTGGTCTCATATGGTTTGAACTGCCTCCTACATTTTGATGCTTCCCAAGCCTTGTCGTCATCCTGAAACCCTCCCTCCTTCTTCAGAATCAACCCCAGCACACTGGACTTCCCCACGCATGTCCTCCACAGTGTCTCAGACTTGACCTGTTTCCAAGGGACCATCATTCCCACTCCTGTGATCTTGATCATAGTTGGCAGAAATTCCGTCCAGTGCTAGTGTTTCCCCTAATAACCAGTCAGCCATTCTTCTTCGTGCCTGGTTTCCTTAAGAGCAACGTAAATGCTTTGACTTTATTCAAAAGTGACGCAATTAGATTCCTCTGAGGCACGATCATTATTTCAGGCACATGATTCCTGTAATAGGATAAGTGGCTGCTTCTGCCCCTAGATAACACCTGAAAGATGCAATATGTGCACTTGTGTTTTTAATAAAAGTGAAAAATAATAACCAGGGCCGGTCGAGAGGCACACTAAATGTGTCAGTGGTACTTCTGTGAAGTTCCTGGCGGTGGGTAGCTGGACCGCATCCATGTGAGTGAAGGAGAGAGCAAAATGGGTGGTGATGGACTTCCCCATTGGCCCAGTGATTAAGAATTAGCCTGCCAATGCAGAAGACACAAGTTCAATCCCTGGTCTGGGAAGATTCCACATGCTTTAGGGTAACTAAGCCTATGTGCCATAACTACTGAGGCCAAGCTTTAGATCCCGTTCTTCACAATAAGAGAAACCACTGCAATAAGAAGCCTGCACTTTGCAACAAAGAGGAGCCCTTGCTCACCACAACTAAAGACAGCCTGAACAGTGGTGAAGACCCAGCACAGCAAAAATAAATGAAGAAATGAAGAGTGGTGGCGGACAGAACTCAGAGGGACTTCAGGCCTTGACAAGGACTTGATCTTTGTCCGGAGTACTGTGGGAACCCAGCAGAGTGTAGCCTAGACTCCTGACTCTGATTTGCTTGGTCTTGGTGGGCAGGAGGCATTAGGGAGATACACAAGCTGTGCCCTGTGATTCCAGTAGAGAGCCAGACTCCTGGCAGTGAAGCCACGGAAATGTGGCCCCCAAAGGTGGACAGCATCCGCAGGGTTCTTTACTCTCATGCCAGTCCACGCCCAGCCCGCAGCACTGGTGTATGGCTCCAGAGGCTTCTGCTCCAGGAAGCTGAAAGTGGCCCTTCAGCTGGGCTCTGTCTACAGTGGGAAGTGTTGCCAAGTAGATGCCTTTTGACACCTGTGACCTGGGTGGTTTTGCTTGTCATTTATTTCAACTTCAGTGAACTGATTCAGCCAATAAAGAATGTGCTTATCAAGGGATCTGGGCCCTGGTGACCATTATGCAAACCCTCACCCCAAATCCTATTGCTGTTTAACTCAAGGTCCAAGCTGAGCGTTAGAATCACAGTTCAAACTAAACAAAATTGATGGGGTCATAGATAACCACATAAAAGACCCAGAAAATGATAATGTGAACATCTCTTCTTTACTGAGTATGATTTTTTTCATTGCATATGATTTTCAATAAAAGTAATGAGAAGCCTGGGTTATCAGAAACATGCCTTTGGCATGCTCCTCTGTCAGAGCTTGACTATGGCAGAGATGAACCACATACAAGGGATGCAGCCTGCAGAGACAGGTCTGACGCCATGGATTTGTGAGTGGCTGGTTGTGGTATTTCTGCAATGAAGGCCACGTGTCTGGCTCTAGCCCCTGCACGACCTCTTAGACCCACATGCCAGCCTGGCTTCTTTAGGAAATTGTTCTTGTGGACAGTGATTTGGATGAACTAGAATGAATATGTCCAAAACTACCTCCCTGGAAAAATGTAAGTAATGAGAACTATAAAGCATGATGGATTGATCAGAGGATGAATAAACAGAGCAGTTGGGGACGTGACTGAGTCCTTGCTGCCTGCCATCTGGGAGGACTGGGTCCCTGGTGACCAGCACAATCAGGGTTGACCCTCGTCTCTGTTCATCCTCTGTGTTCAGGGGAGGCTTCAGCTGGGGGCTACCCTTCAGACGGCACCTTGTTCCCTTTTCCAAGCTCAGAGGACCAGCAGGAGCTGCTGTGCCAATAAAGTCACCTATCATTGCTGGAGGACTGTTTTCTGTGAACAGAAGCTATTTCATAAACTCAGACTGTCGCACAGGCATGAATATCTGGGGAGAAGAAAATTTAGAGTACCATGCCGATGAATGGGTAAGAGGTCAACAGTTCTTCATTCCTTGCTTAAAAGTTGGATACATGTTTGGAAAAAGGCAATCGTATGGTTCTTCTGGAGGCCAGGCTACCATCACACGTGTGAGGAGACCAGTTCATGTGTAATGGACAGGTATAAGCAGTAGTGACTTTTCATAGAAGTTTACCTGGGGTCCAAAAACTTTGGAAATATCAACGAGCATGTTGTAAATTTTGACAAGGTAAGCCCTGGTGACCATTATGCAACCTCACCCCAAATCCTATTGCTGTTTAACTCAAGGTCCAAGCTGAGCGTTAGAATCACAGTTCAAACTAAACAAAATTGATGGGGTCATAGATAACCACATAAAAGACCCAGAAAATGATAATGTGAACATCTCTTCTTTACTGAGTATGATTTTTTTCATTGCATATGATTTTCAATAAAAGTAATGAGAAGCCTGGGTTATCAGAAACATGCCTTTGGCATGCTCCTCTGTCAGAGCTTGACTATGGCAGAGATGAACCACATACAAGGGATGCAGCCTGCAGAGACAGGTCTGACGCCATGGATTTGTGAGTGGCTGGTTGTGGTATTTCTGCAATGAAGGCCACGTGTCTGGCTCTAGCCCCTGCACGACCTCTTAGACCCACATGCCAGCCTGGCTTCTTTAGGAAATTGTTCTTGTGGACAGTGATTTGGATGAACTAGAATGAATATGTCCAAAACTACCTCCCTGGAAAAATGTAAGTAATGAGAACTATAAAGCATGATGGATTGATCAGAGGATGAATAAACAGAGCAGTTGGGGACGTGACTGAGCCCTTGCTGCCTGCCATCTGGGAGGACTGGGTCCCTGGTGACCAGCACGATCAGGGTTGACCCTCGTCTCTGTTCATCCTCTGTGTTCAGGGGAGGCTTCAGCTGGGGGCTACCCTTCAGACGGCACCTTGTTCCCTTTTCCAAGCTCAGAGGACCAGCAGGAGCTGCTGTGCCAATAAAGTCACCTATCATTGCTGGAGGACTGTTTTCTGTGAACAGAAGCTATTTCATAAACTCAGACTGTCGCACAGGCATGAATATCTGGGGAGAAGAAAATTTAGAGTACCATGCCGATGAATGGGTAAGAGGTCAACAGTTCTTCATTCCTTGCTTAAAAGTTGGATACATGTTTGGAAAAAGGCAATCGTATGGTTCTTCTGGAGGCCAGGCTACCATCACACGTGTGAGGAGACCAGTTCATGTGTAATGGACAGGTATAAGCAGTAGTGACTTTTCATAGAAGTTTACCTGGGGTCCAAAAACTTTGGAAATATCAACGAGCATGTTGAACTGAGGAGGAAGTTGGGTTGTAGATCATTAAATGGCATTTGGATAACATTTACCAAGAAATATAGATACGTGAGCCCCAGGCCAAACCCTAAGCAACCCATTTTTATCAGCAGAGGAGAGGAAAATCCCAACGTCCTTCCATGGTAAAGGTTCCATCACCTCCAGATAGGGAAGCACCTGGTGACCCAGGGCTGCCAAAGCCAGGAGGGAGGCCTCAGAGTGCTTGACGGTGTGGCCGTGAGGACCCAAGTCAGACCTGAATCTATAACAGAGGGCAGGGCTTGGTTTTAAATAATCTTCTTTGCTCAAATATGTCAGAACCTTGTTCAACAGGCTCATGATGTTTGATGGATCAGGAGGAGCCCAGCCGTGGGTTTTGGGGAAGAATAATTGGCTGTGCAGGTGTCGGGTCACCAAGGCTAGGCTGCTCTGGACACCTGTGGGGCCACTCCTCCCAACAGTGGTATTCGGAGGGTTAAGGTGGACGCTGTAGCTGGAACGGTGGTCCATGACACTTGTCCTCCTCTGGAGATTCCGGCCATTAGCAAAGATGAGACAGCAGATATACTGGAACCTGGAGCTCTGAGCGACCATTGAGAGGTGAAGAGACCTGCTTCACCGAGACACTAAGGCGGCCTCTGAGCTGCTGTTAAGGTTTTTTTTTTTCTTTCTTATGACAGAAAACCAGAGTACAATTTTAACTCTTACATGCAGCATGTAAAGACAGGTCTGACTCAATGGATTTGCGAGTGGCTGCTGATGGTATTTCTGTAAAGAAGAAAAAAAACCAGGAAATCGACATGTTTATTCAGCTCTATTTAAACTTCTTTACTTAAATCCATTTTAATAATGAAAGGCGCATCTGTCTGTTCAGAAATGGTTATGATCTCCTTTCTTAGAAGACTTCATAAAAGACCCTTGTTTTCTTTTTGCCTCTATTATTGTGGTCTAAATTAGATCATCTAAAATAGATCACATTCACATCACTTTTGACTCCAGAAGTCATCACTTGTAAGATTATATGTAAGAGGCAGTTGACTCTTATAAAGTATTTTAATGATATGATACTATCTACATTTAAAGGATCCTTCTTATTACTAAAAACTAATAGTATGGAGCTAAGGGAAACTTCCACTGTATTAAGTAAAACTTGCACCGCATGGAGTCCTCCAAAATTGAGACCCAGTCGTGGGTCTGCAAGAAAGATTCCTGCAGGGGCTTCCCTGGTGGTCTAGTGGCGTGAAGAAGATAGCTATTGCCATTGCACTGTGGGAATAGGGGATCCTGCAGGGGTGAGGTGCCATGGCCTGGAGAGGTGGGATGGAGGTGACTGGGAAGGGGGCGAGAAGGGAGGAGGACAGGGATATGCATACGACTGATCTGGGAGCATACATGTCTGTGAACAACAAACCTCTGTGAAAGTATAAAAAAATAAAAAAATTAATGAAAAGAAACAAACAAAAAGAATCCATCTGCCAAAGCAGGGGACATAGGTTGGATTCCTAGCCTGGAATGATCCCGCATGTCACGGGGCACCTAAGCCCTAGGGCCCTAGCGCCTTTTCTCACAACAAGAGAAGCCACTGAAGTGAGCAGCCCACGCACCGCCAAGAAGAGTAGCTCCCGCTCGCTGTAACTAGAGAACGCCCACCCGCGGCACCAATGAGGCCGAGCGGCCAAAAACAAATAAATATATTTTATTGAGAAAAGGACGATTCTTCAGCCTGAGTTTCATCAGCCCAGCAGTCACAGAAAACGCGCTCCTCACCAGGTCAGCTGGTTCTCCTTCAGGCTGCTCGGATGGTCAGAAAATTCACACTTATTCCAGAGGGCAGATCTCCATGGTTCCGCTTTTCCTCTGCACAGAGTAAACGCTCCAGTTCTTTTAACAGCCTCGCCCGTAAGCTGGTATCAGGACCTCTGTTTCCTTCTCTTTTACCTTCTTTCTCTTTAATATATAATGAAGGCATATGGGAGGAGAAAGTATAAAAGTAAGACGAAGGGCAAATAAACCAGACCTCCAGGCCGTGGAATCCTCCCCCTAGAGACAGGAAACGTAACCATTTCCTATCTTTTTAAGAGAATGCTAAGAGCTTGCGAAGTATGCACGTTTCTTTTAGGCAAAAATATTACATGCCCTATACTGCACCTTACTTTCCTCAGACCTAATAATAAATGTTGGAGATGATTTCACATCAGAATTTAAAACTCCACCTGATTCTTTCAAAAGCAACCTAGGCAGTTTAATAAAGTGAATTTCATTAAAACCTGTTTACATCAATGGACACAAGGTAACTTCCAATCTTTGGCTACTGCAAATAAAACGATTAAGAATATCATTGCATTGCATGTACCTCTTTGTACAGAGATATACCTCTGTGCTTCCTTTTACCAGTTTATAGAGCCTGTTCTCACACCTTCACTCCCCAGAACTCACAGGAGCCTCGTCAGCGGAGCCTGGCTGGCCCAGGACAGCATTATCTCATCTGCGAACGTACCAGGGAGCTGGAGACCCAGAAGGGCTAGGACCACAGCCAAGGTCACAGGAGACTCAAGTCCACAAGACTCCTTTCCCTGAGCTACACCGACTCTCCCAGAGAGACATTCCTGAACAGCTAGCAATTCCCAAATCCCCGAATGGACCTGACCTTTACTCCAGAGACCGTTATGGATTTCTCAGAAACTGGACGCTGAGTAGGAAATGAGCATCCATGGAGCACCTGCTGTGTGCCAGCACTTCCCAGAGATAGTTCATGGGATTTTTCCAGCCGTTTGGATGTTATCATCACTGTTTCACTGATAGCGGCCAAAACAAATAAATATATTTTATTGAGAAAGGACGATTCTTCACTGAGTTTCATCAGCCCAGCAGTCACAGAAAACGCTCCTCACCAGGTCAGCTGGTTCTCCTTCAGGCTGCTCGGATGGTCAGAAAATTCTCACTTATTCCAGAGGGCAGATCTCCATGGTTCCGCTTTTCCTCTGCACAGAGTAAACGCTCCAGTTCTTTCAACAGCCTCGCCCGTAAGCTGGTATCAGGACCTCTGTTTCCTTCTCTTTTACCTTCTTTCTCTTTAATATATAATGAAGGCATATGGGAGGAGAAAGTATAAAAGTAAGACGAAGGGCAAATAAACCAGACCTCCAGGCCGTGGAATCCTCCCCCTAGAGACAGGAAACGTAACCATTTCCTATCTTTTTAAGAGAATGCTAAGAGCTTCAAGTATGCACGTTTCTTTTAGGCAAAAATATTACATGCCCTATACTGCACCTTACTTTCCTCAGACCTAATAATAAATGTTGGAGATGATTTCACATCAGAATTTAAAACTCCACCTGATTCTTTCAAAAGCAACCTAGGCAGTTTAATAAAGTGAATTTCATTAAAACCTGTTTACATCAATGGACACAAGGTAACTTCCAATCTTTGGCTACTGCAAATAAAACGATTAAGAATATCATTGCATTGCATGTACCTCTTTGTACAGAGATATACCTCTGTGCTTCCTTTTACCAGTTTATAGAGCCTGTTCTCACACCTTCACTCCCCAGAACTCACAGGAGCCTCGTCAGCGGAGCCTGGCTGGCCCAGGACAGCATTATCTCATCTGCGAACGTACCAGGGAGCTGGAGACCCAGAAGGGCTAGGACCACAGCCAAGGTCACAGGAGACTCAAGTCCACAAGACTCCTTTCCCTGAGCTACACCGACTCTCCCAGAGAGACATTCCTGAACAGCTAGCAATTCCCAAATCCCCGAATGGACCTGACCTTTACTCCAGAGACCGTTATGGATTTCTCAGAAACTGGACGCTGAGTAGGAAATGAGCATCCATGGAGCACCTGCTGTGTGCCAGCACTTCCCAGAGATAGTTCATGGGATTTTTCCAGCCGTTTGGATGTTATCATCACTGTTTCACTGATAGCGGCTCTGGGAGGTTTAAGGTCCCAAGATGACAGTGAGTGGATTCCATACCAGGTCATTCTGATTTCAAAACCCATGACATTTCCTCCTGCCCACACTGGAGCATGAGCAAAGCAGGATTCCAAGTTTGGGAAAAAAAAATGTAGCACCTGCTTTCTGAGAGTCCGGAGCCTTCAGATGCCCTGTTAGACTTGCAGCTGGTGGGAGAGGCAGGAAGGGAACGTGGAGGCCAGCTGTCCCCTGGCTGGTGTCCAGTGACCTGAAGTCTTGGGAGCAGGTGCCAGAAACCTCCCCCAGCCAAGAGTTGAGAGAGGAGGTCCAGCGGGGGTGGGGAAAGTCAGAGCCAATTACCAGGTAAAGTCACCAAGCAAACGTTAGCTTGAGAGCGAGAGCCTTGACCGGAAGGTTCTCAGGACTTGCTCTGATCACCATTTGAGTTGCGCTTCATTTCCATTTTTCCTTCAATTTAGACCCCATCTGCTGCTCAGCGAGCCTAGGCCTACCGCTAGCGACACAGGCATGCAATTATCCAACTCCCACGCCTTTTTCTTGTTCTCTTTCTCTTTGAGTTTCATTTTCATCAGAGTCTCTGCATTGAGCTTGCTTAAAAACCTGCAATTACAAGAAGGCAGCTAATGAGACCAGGAGCGACCTTCTGCACGGTGCAGCTATTTTTTTTTAATGAGATAAACACGGAATATGTCAAACAGAGGGATTTCTATCTTGCTTCAATGATTGAAAGGGTCCCCAGCCTCGCACAGAAACAACTGTAATTAGCACATGTGGGGGTTGGTAGGGGGATTCTCGCCCCCAGGGTCCTTGGGCTTCTTGATCTTGCCTGACGTGTGACTGGATCTTGTCTGGCCGCAGATCACCACTGTCCAGGCCATGGTCCACAGAGAAGCACCGGAGAGGCCACTGAGTGTGGTGGCAGAGCTCTGGCCTCGGCCCCACGGCAGCCTTTTTGAGCGTGGCTGGTCTTCTTCCCAGGCATATTACGGGGTAATGATGGGGGCTGTGGCAGCTGTAAGCAGCGGGTGTCATGATGAACGTCTTGACTTGGAATCCAGCATTCTAGGTAGCTCCCAGTGTCTGCGGAAGCTCAAGAGGTGACAGAAAGCTCTATCATGAAAGCGCCACTCATAGAGTATAGCTAATAAAGGGAGTTCAATCACAGGAGCATTTATTTAGTGCCTGCTGTGTACCTGGCTCTGGGTTGAGCCCTTGGGATACAGAAAGGAGTAAGACACAGCTTCTGGCCTCCCTCGGACCTAATGGAGAGAGTCAGAGAGATAAAAATGATGCTTTACATAATGAAGTCCCCTGCCGTCCCCTCTCTTGCTCTAGATTTTTCCAATGAAAAGGAAAGATTGGCTCAAGGCTTATGGTTTTCCTCGAACCAACACCTATTGTTCCATGCCAAGGGAGGAACAGCCTCCTGTTTTTCTCCCTCCAGTCTACCCACCCACCACGAGAGCCCAGGGCCGGGCTCAGGGGTCCCCGCCCAGCCCCTTCCGGGGCACACTGGGGAATGATCCTGGCCACATACTAGTGTGCCTGGGTTGCTTAGCAACCGTGCAGATGCCAGTCCCCCAGGCAGAGGTTCTGATGTGCAGGTCTGGGCCTGGTCCTGGGAGTCGTGTTTGGAATGATCAATTCTGGCACCTGGTCAGGCTGGGGGCCCACTAACCCAGGACCAAACGGCTGTTGTGTCATCCCTGGCTGCTGGTGTGGACCGGTGCCTCCTCCCTTTGCCTCCTTCCCTCTCTCCCCTCTGTAAAGTATGTCTGATCATCTCTGAGGCCTGCCCTGCCTCTGACCACGTGCGTGTCCAGAGACAGGCTCCCTGGGGACCACCCACGAGGCTGCTCCTCCTCACTTCCCCGGTCTCAGGGGAGAAGAGAGCCGGCGAGCCTGGACCTGACCATGTCCCAGCCCTGGCACCTGCTTCCTGGTGACCCAGGCTGGGGCCCCTCCCTTCTCTGGGCCTCCGTTCAGATGAAATCTGTGAGGAATCTCAGCAGGGAACCGCCACGCTGTGTTTCTTTTCCTTGGGGAATTTTTCGGGGCAGAAAGCAAAGTCCTCTGAAGGTGAAGCCAGGGGCCCTGGGCGGAAGCCACCTTGGAGGCAGTGGGAGCCGGTGGGAGCCAGAGGGGCAGCCTCGGGGTGGGCTCTGGGGTGGCCTGCCCTGCCATCATAGCGCAACCCAGCTAGGGGGGCTGAGGGGAGGGAGGGAGGGTCTGCCCTGCAGCCTCCAGGAGAGCCTGGACACCCGCTTTCACCACTCCTAATTCGGCCAACCCATCCTTGATCCAGCACCTGCTAATTCTGTGGGAGCTGAGCCCTCCAGAGTGAGGGCACCCACAAGACCCCCATGACATGACGTACTCTAGAATGCTTTACATAATGAAGTCCCTCGTCCCTCTCTTGCTCTAGATTTTTCCAATGAAAAGGAAAGATTGGCTCAAGGCTTATGGTTTTCCTCGAACCAACACCTATTGTTCCATGCCAAGGGAGGAACAGCCTCCTGTTTTTCTCCCTCCAGTCTACCCACTCACCACGAGAGCCCAGGGCCGGGCTCAGGGGTCCCCGCCCAGCCCCTTCCGGGGCACACTGGGGAATGATCCTGGCCACATACTAGTGTGCCTGGGTTGCTTAGCAACCGTGCAGATGCCAGTCCCCCAGGCAGAGGTTCTGATGTGCAGGTCTGGGCCTGGTCCTGGGAGTCGTGTTTGGAATGATCAATTCTGGCACCTGGTCAGGCTGGGGGCCCACTAACCCAGGACCAAACGGCTGTTGTGTCATCCCTGGCTGCTGGTGTGGACCGGTGCCTCCTCCCTTTGCCTCCTTCCTCTCTCCCCTCTGTAAAGTATGTCTGATCATCTCTGAGGCCTGCCCTGCCTCTGACCACGTGCGTGTCCAGAGACAGGCTCCCTGGGGACCACCCACGAGGCTGCTCCTCCTCACTTCCCCGGTCTCAGGGGAGAAGAGAGCCGGCGAGCCTGGACCTGACCATGTCCCAGCCCTGGCACCTGCTTCCTGGTGACCCAGGCTGGGGCCCCTCCCTTCTCTGGGCCTCCGTTCAGATGAAATCTGTGAGGAATCTCAGCAGGGAACCACCACGCTGTGTTTCTTTTCCTTGGGGAATTTTTCGGGGCAGAAAGCAAAGTCCTCTGAAGGTGAAGCCAGGGGCCCTGGGCGGAAGCCACCTTGGAGGCAGTGGGAGCCGGTGGGAGCCAGAGGGGCAGCCTCGGGGTGGGCTCTGGGGTGGCCTGCCCTGCCATCATAGCGCAACCCAGCTAGGGGGGCTGAGGGGAGGGAGGGAGGGTCTGCCCTGCAGCCTCCAGGAGAGCCTGGACACCCGCTTTCACCACTCCTAATTCGGCCAACCCATCCTTGATCCAGCACCTGCTAATTCTGTGGGGGCTGAGCCCTCCAGAGTGGGGGCACCCACAAGACCCCCTTGACATACGTCATTTCTGAGAAGCTACTTAGAAGAGAGGCTAAACTAATTCTCCACGAGACTTCAAGATGGACCCTCCCCTGCCCTTGTCCCCTGCCTCTCCTTGCATTTCACAGACACAATTCAGTCTATGAATTTGGGTGGGAAAGGTACTCATTTTCAGTAAAATTTTAGCATTATCTTCCATTATAAACTAGGAATAGAGCATAGGTGTTATTCAGCCTATAACTTTGTCACCCATGGAAATCACAGATAACGTCACATCACTTTATAGTTGATACAGACATTTCAAGGAGATCAAACCAGTCAGTCCTAAAGGAAACCAACGATGAATATTCATTGGAAGGACTGAGGCTGAGGCTGAAGCTCCAGTACTTTGGCCGCCTGATGGAAAGAGCTGACTCACTGGAAAAGACCCTGATGCTGGGAAAACTGAAGGTAAAAGAAGAGGGTGACAGAGGATGAGATGGTTCGATAGCATCATTGAGTCAATAGATATGAATGTGAGCACACTCTGGGAGATAGAGGAGTGCCGGTCCAGCCGGCAGTTGAACAGACCCTGAAGAGAGTGGCAGATAGGCTAAGAAAAGAAAGAAGGACAGAAAAGATGGGGTTGAGAGGGACAGCAAGGAGGCAGACAACTCTACAGGTTGCCGACAAGTTGCTGACAAGTTTATTGAATTCGCTCATACATTTTATACTTCTCAAAATCAGATAACACACAGCAAACAATTGTGTATACGTGCTTTAGGCCAGGTTTTTCGGACCTAGCATTTTGTTAGTGTCCATCAGGCAGATCATAAACTAGGTGTTACCTCCTGGTATGTCATTAGCATATTCAAAGCTCTTTAGATTACAATGGTTCCGGGGCATAAAGCCCCTCAAGCCCGTTTCATCTGTACTGAGGCTCCAGGAGTCCTTTACGATAGCTCAGAAATGTCTTCACAATAGCTGGGGTGGCGGGACAGAGAGCTATGCTGTTATCAGCCCCTGTTTCCAGGGCAGCTCCCAGAGCTATGTTTCCTTAAAAGAAACCCCTCGAAACAGGGCAGCTCCCCGCAGAGGAGGGCAGGGAAGCCTGGCGTGCTCCATTCCAGAGGGTCGCAAAGAGTCGGAGGTGACTTAGCGACTGAACAACAGCAGCACAGGTATTCCAAATCCTGCTTAGGCTCGTCTTCTGAAACGATGGCAAATTCTGAGACTGTGCACGTGCTGAATCACTTCAGTCGTGTCCAACTCTTTACAACCTGCCAGGCTCCTCTATCCAGGCGATTTCCCAGGCAAGAATACTGAGTTACCCTGTCCCCCTCCAGGGGATCTTTCTGACTCTGGGATTGAATCCGCAACTCTTTCGTCTCCTGTATGGGCAGGAGGGTTCTTTACCACGAACACCGCCTGGAAATTTAGAGCTGAGAGCGCAAAAAGCCGTGTACAAGGTCAAACCAAATAAGCTAGAGGCCACGGTGGAACACGACTCTTGTAAATACTCATTTTTACTCAAGGTTTCTTTTTCCTTTGGCATTATCAGCACAGTGGCATCCACCGATCATTGGGAGAAAAAGTCACCATTGGCTAAATACTCATTTTTAACTCTCGTTGGGAGTTAGCAAAGAGGGACCCAGTGAAGGATGCTGATGCTGGGGTCTCTGCTGAAAGAAAGAGGTGGAGCTGGCTCTTCCTGGAGCAGCTGGGTGACCTCGCATCAGCTGCTGCATTCTGTAGGTCCCTGTGTTGGTCTGGTTCTCTAGAGAAACAGAACTGCACACACACGTATCTCTGTACGGACATAAGGCATTGACTCATGCACATTTGGAGGCTGAAAAGCCCCACAATGTGCTGTCTTTAAGGAAGGACGGTGGTCTAATTCAGTCCAAGTCCTAAGCCCTAAGGACCAGGAGCTGGGGGACTGAGGCAGGAAGAGATGGATTTCTTAGCTCAATCAGTCAGGCAGGAAGAGCCCAGTTTCTTCTTCTTCCTTTTTGATCTATTCAGGCCCTCAATGACTGAATGAGGCCCACCCACATTGGGGAAGGTAAACTCGATGACAGAGCCCATCAATTCAAATGTTAGTTTCATCCAGAAATACTCTTATGGATTCACCCAGAAAATAATGTTGAGCCAAACATATGGGCATGATCAAGTCAAGTGGACACGTGGAATTAGCCATCACGGTTCCTGCACGGAGATGCAGGGGTGAGCACCAAGCCAGCCCGGGTCCCACAGCAAGTTAGTGCAGATTCATGTCGCAAGTGCTAGAGGCTGGAAAGTCCAAGATCAAAGCCCCTGGAGATTCAGTGAGCGGTGCCAATCTGCTCCTCTGGTCCCAATATGCTGTCTTCTTGCTGTGTCCCCCAGTGGCTGAGGGACAAGGGAGATCCCTGGAGTCTTTGTGATAAAGGCACCAATCCCATTCCTGAGGCTTACACCCTCGTCGCCTCCTCACACCATCACACCGTGGATCAGGCTCACCATATAAACTCCGAGGGGACAGGCACGCTCAGGGTGCGGCAGGTGCCTAGCCGAGGGCCCCGCATACTGCAGGCGATCACTGAATGTGGGGCATCTTCCGTTCTGAGGCCCTTCCTGCTACCTTTCTGGAATCTGAGCAACCATTGGTCATCTAGCAAAGCCTAGGAACAGGGTCACAAGTGGCAAAGGTTGCTTGGTATTGAATATTCGGAAGGGTGGGGGACGTGCCTCCTTGGGTCAGGTGGTCAGTCAGTCCCTGGGGGGGGTGTGTCTGGGAGGAGGAGTGGCTGCTGGGGGCTTGGGCGGGTAAGAAATGGTCCCAAAGGATGAGTACCACCCCTAGGAGGCTGGGTGAGGGCCAGGGACATCTAGGGTGCTGCAAGTGGGAAAGAAAAGGGGATGCAGTATCAAAGATATACAGAAAGATAAATAAAGAGAAATATAAACCTACATCCCACCATGAAATTATAAAACCGCCATTTCTGACAGTGAACTTGTGTATAATTAAAAAATATATGCTCACACCAGGTCAACAAAGTGTAGATGCGATTTTATAACTGGAGGTTTTATTGGACAGATTCTCAATAACATATTTCCGCCCCCTGGGTTAACTCTCAATTCTCTCATAAAAATGTATTGCAACGGCTGACATGTATCCACCAGACCCAGCCACTGGAAACAGGGCAGAAGCCACTGTCCTTGGAAATACCAGTCCCAAGTCCCACTGCGGCAGAAAACAGCGGCTGGCACATGTATCCCGTGAAAGCTACCAGTGCCACTTGGGGAGGGCTTCTGGTCATTTTAAACAGGAGCTGTACTTCTGTTTAATACATTAGGAGAAAATAAAGCTAAAATAACCATGTAAACAAACATCAGAGGATGGTAACGGTTTGCTTCATTTGCTTTACACTCAGGTTGCAGCTGTTGGTGGGCACTGGCCCATATGCACACCGCAGGGAAGCGGAGTCACGGGGGCACACGGTGACGGGCGCAGGTGCCCCAGCATAAACGCGGAGATGTCCACCCATTTTCCTACAGGGCTGACTTTAGAGACAGAACACTGTACAGAAGCAAGGCATCAGCAGCTCCTCAGTCCCCCTAAAATAAAACATCTTTAGTTCTTCTAAATCCCAGTTTCTAAAAGCATTTTTGAAGTATCCAAATATAAAGTACATTTCCATGTGGAATGCTGAACTAGCTGGCACCTACCTTCCGTGTTCTGAGGGCAGGCTGCCTTCTGTTCCCTGGACGCCCCAAGCTATGGATCGAGTGAGTCCCCGTCTCATGTGGCACACACCCCGCCCCCACCACCAAACAATGAAATCTGTGAAAAGTGAAAGAAAGCAAAGAATTAAAACCTGGTGGGCTCATGACTGGGAGCTTCCAGGTCTCACAGGGGAGCGTCTAGCCCATCTCACTTCAGGGAGGCGGTGGTCCTCCCAGTGGACATGGGGCGCAATGAACCTCTGTGTGGCTGATGGCCGTGCTCAGGGAGGCTGGAGAGGGGGCTGAGACCGTCCCCGGCGTCCACGCCCAGGAGACCACCGCGGACGGACAGATTTACATCCTCCAAGTTGTTGCCTTACCACCACGGACAATGGACATCCAAATGGCAAATCTTCTCTCAAAAAATCAACAAAGTGTAGATGCGATTTTATAACTGGAGGTTTTATTGGACAGATTCTCAATAACATATTTCCGCCCCCTGGGTTAACTCTCAATTCTCTCATAAAAATGTATTGCAACGGCTGACATGTATCCACCAGACCCAGCCACTGGAAACAGGGCAGAAGCCACTGTCCTTGGAAATACCAGTCCCAAGTCCCACTGCGGCAGAAAACAGCGGCTGGCACATGTATCCCGTGAAAGCTACCAGTGCCACTTGGGGAGGGCTTCTGGTCATTTTAAACAGGAGCTGTACTTCTGTTTAATACATTAGGAGAAAATAAAGCTAAAATGACCATGTAAACAAACATCAGAGGATGGTAACGGTTTGCTTCATTTGCTTTACACTCAGGTTGCAGCTGTTGGTGGGCACTGGCCCATATGCACACCGCAGGGAAGCGGAGTCACGGGGGCACACGGTGACGGGCGCAGGTGCCCCAGCATAAACGCGGAGATGTCCACCCATTTTCCTACAGGGCTGACTTTAGAGACAGAACACTGTACAGAAGCAAGGCATCAGCAGCTCCCTCAGTCCCCCTAAAATAAAACATCTTTAGTTCTTCTAAATCCCAGTTTCTAAAAGCATTTTTGAAGTATCCAAATATAAAGTACATTTCCATGTGGAATGCTGAACTAGCTGGCACCTACCTTCCGTGTTCTGAGGGCAGGCTGCCTTCTGTTCCCTGGACGCCCCAAGCTATGGATCGAGTGAGTCCCCGTCTCATGTGGCACACACCCCGCCCCCACCACCAAACAATGAAATCTGTGAAAAGTGAAAGAAAGCAAAGAATTAAAACCTGGTGGGCTCATGACTGGGAGCTTCCAGGTCTCACAGGGGAGCGTCTAGCCCATCTCACTTCAGGGAGGCGGTGGTCCTCCCAGTGGACATGGGGCGCAATGAACCTCTGTGTGGCTGATGGCCGTGCTCCAGGGAGGCTGGAGAGGGGGGCTGAGACCGTCCCCCGGCGTCCACGCCCCAGGAGACCACCGCGGACGGACAGATTTACATCCTCCAAGTTGTTGCCTTACCACCACGGACAATGGACATCCAAATGGCAAATCTTTGAATTCCTTCTTCCAAACTAGCCTATGAAAATGGAGACTGGCCTAACCCAGTGTTTCTAAAAAGGCCCCATGTGGTCACAAGGGTATGGCAAGGCAGCTTTCTTGTTGTTCCCTGAACTTCCAAGGTTTCCCCTGGGAAACTTTGGATGGGCTTGGCAAGACACCGTACTCTTTAAATGTCCCTCAAAAGTTCCACACTTGAGGAAGTGTGTTCACACACTTGTAGAACAGAACTGTTGAGGTTTGGAATGATTTCAACTTGCAAGGGATCTTGGCATTCAAATACAGCATGGGGTTTGGTTACTGAGAGTCCAGGCAGAGATTTGGTATACATGGAGGGAATGCCGGGGGCTGGCTGTTTGGTATTCTAGGCAGTCTCTCTGTTGGGGCCAGCTCAGGTCAGCCGTCAGCTGTCTGCCATTGCGGCAGCATCTGATGCTCACTAAATGCACGCCCTGTGAGGCATCTGGGGTACTGCGGAGGCCTTGCCGACGCTGACCCGACTCTTGTAATTCAAAGTAGGATTCCTGTCTCCAAATATGGATTTTAGACTCTTTGAAACGTGAACTTTAGGTTCTATTAAACACTTGCAACCAGGCTTCCCCAGTGGCTCAATAGTGAAGAATCTGCCTGTCGAGACAGGAGACACAGGTTCAGCCTCTGATCGGGAAGATGGCACATGGTGAGGAGCAACTAAGCCCATGAGCCACAACGACGGAGCCCATGCTCTGGAGTCTGGGACCCACAACCACTGAGTCCACGAGCAGCCGCTGCTGAAGCCTGGGTATCTGTCGCCTGTGCTCCACAACAAGAGAAGCCACTGCAAGACGTCCACACTCCACAACGAGAGCGTAGCCCCTTCTCAGAACACCTAGAGATAAAAAGCCCTGGAAGCAATGAAGACCCAGCACACCCCAAATAAATACATACATAAAATTATTAAACACACACACACACGTGCAATGACTGTTTCACACCAGGGAGTGAGATACTGACTCTAGTCACTAGACCCCTAGAGAAAGAACATAGGAAATGCCCCCATCCTGAGAACACATGGACTCCAAAAGGCACAAACACAGTCTTTTGCAAACACCTAAATTATTTTAAAAGTCCTCATATATGGGTATAGGTGATAAACTATCACACTGCTGGGAACGACTGAAGGCAGGAGGAGAAGAGGGCAGCAGAGGACGAGACGGTTGGATGGCATCACCAACTCAGCAGATGGGAGTTCTGAGCAGCCTCTGGGAGATGGTGAAAGACAGGGAAGCCCGGCGTGCTGCCGTCCACAGGGCCACAGAGAGCTGGACGCGGCCGAGTGGCTGAACCACATCACACCACTAAGACCGAGTACATGTCTCGTGGTGGCACTTCAATGCTAAATACACGACCACTGCATGAACACATTGTACACCCTACCCCACCTCCCAGAGATGGATGTGTGTGTGAAGGGAGGAAGGGTGGCTAAGTGGTTTCCTGGCACAAAGGTAACTTTTGCACATCTGGGTGTTTCTGCTGTGGATTCTTTCAGTTGTCCCAGTGCATCACGGCCCAAGCCCGCCAGGACCCTGTGTTATTATGGAGCATGTACACTCCCTGTTGAAGACGTGCCTTCAGTCCCTCTCAGTGTGTCACCAGTGGACATGTCCTGGCCAGGGAGGTTGGTTTCCTCTTCCTTCTCTTTTTCACTGGCTAAATGCATGTGAGTTTCCCCCATGTCTTCTCTCTAAAAGAGCTCTAATTTGAAACCCCCAAGTTCAAGGCCTTGGCCCTCTCCCCTGGGTCTCAGGGCACATGCACTGTCTCAGGAGGCATGCCACCACCTCACCAGCCACCCGACCCCATTCCCAGGCACGGCTTACCTCGCGTCCCCCTAGACGCTGCACCAGATGCATTGTTCACTCTTCCTTTGTGTCTGGTCATGGCTCTTCCCTAAGCAGGTTCAGGCCCAATGTCACCACCTCGAGGAAACCTTCCAGACCTCTCCTTCCCCACCATCTAGTAGGTCAGCCCTCCCACTGCACCCCCAGAACTGTACACAACACCTTGAGGGCACCCCCGCCCCCTGCACTGTAGAGTCATCCCTGGTCCCCCAGGAGCCTGACTCAGCCCAAGGCCGGGCACCCAGAAGGTGCTCTGTAAACGTGAGAGGTGGGCGTACTCCAAAAGGCACAAACACAGTCTTTTGCAAACACCTAAATTATTTTAAAAGTCCTCATATATGGGTATAGGTGATAAACTATCACACTGCTGGGAACGACTGAAGGCAGGAGGAGAAGAGGGCAGCAGAGGACGAGACGGTTGGATGGCATCACCAACTCAGCAGATGGGAGTTCTGAGCAGCCTCTGGGAGATGGTGAAAGACAGGGAAGCCCGGCGTGCTGCCGTCCACAGGGCCACAGAGAGCTGGACGCGGCCGAGTGGCTGAACCACATCACACCACTAAGACCGAGTACATGTCTCGTGGTGGCACTTCAATGCTAAATACACGACCACTGCATGAACACATTGTACACCCTACCCCACCTCCCAGAGATGGATGTGTGTGTGAAGGGAGGAAGGGTGGCTAAGTGGTTTCCTGGCACAAAGGTAACTTTTGCACATCTGGGTGTTTCTGCTGTGGATTCTTTCAGTTGTCCCAGTGCATCACGGCCCAAGCCCGCCAGGACCCTGTGTTATTATGGAGCATGTACACTCCCTGTTGAAGACGTGCCTTCAGTCCCTCTCAGTGTGTCACCAGTGGACATGTCCTGGCCAGGGAGGTTGGTTTCCTCTTCCTTCTCTTTTTCACTGGCTAAATGCATGTGAGTTTCCCCCATGTCTTCTCTCTAAAAGAGCTCTAATTTGAAACCCCCAAGTTCAAGGCCTTGGCCCTCTCCCCTGGGTCTCAGGGCACATGCACTGTCTCAGGAGGCATGCCACCACCTCACCAGCCACCCGACCCCATTCCCAGGCACGGCTTACCTTGCGTCCCCCTAGATGCTGCACCAGATGCATTGTTCACTCTTCCTTTGTGTCTGGTCATGGCTCTTCCCTAAGCAGGTTCAGGCCCAATGTCACCACCTCGAGGAAACCTTCCAGACCTCTCCTTCCCCACCATCTAGTAGGTCAGCCCTCCCACTGCACCCCCAGAACTGTACACAACACCTTGAGGGCACCCCCACCCCCTGCACTGTAGAGTCATCCCTGGTCCCCCAGGAGCCTGACTCAGCCCAAGGCCGGGCACCCAGAAGGTGCTCTGTAAACGTGAGAGGTGGGCGTTTCCGAAGGGCTGAGCTGACAGCGGCTGCTGGGCGCCGCTCTCCACCCTCTGCAGGACCCTGCTTCTCTGGACCTTTGCAGAACACTGCTTCCGCACAGTGACGTCTGGGTCAGGCTGAGCGAAGCCGTGTGTCCTAGCCTAGCTCCGCTCCCAATGTAGAGTCCCTGGGAAGGCAGGCAATTCCGTGCCTGGGGACTTACTTCTCCAGATAGCCGGCTCCTAGAAATGCCCAGCGCCTGCTCCTTCAGCGTGTATGTGTGGAAGCAGGTGTGAAGGGACCTCTGACTGTGGCCATATCTCAACTGGAGAGGCAGGAGCTCACCTGAGGTCCCTGCGCCTCTTCCTTTCACCAGACCAGCGCTTTAACCACCAGCAGAGCCAAGACAGCCAGACAGGGGTCGGGTGGGCCCACTGAGATTCCCTCCAGACGCTGTGGATCTTCCAGGAAGGTAGTGGGAGCCCCACTATATCCAGGACCCCTCTCCTCCTCATAGTGCACATGGTCCAAAGAGCATGAGCTGATGCAAAGAATTTCTGGCATCCAATAAAATATCCTCATTAGAATCATAGGCAAATTAGTTGATCCTGAATTGGGGTAAATTATAAACGTGCACAGTCCATGGTTCCCCTCAAATGTCACACCGAAGCCCTGCAAAGACATGACCTACTGGCACCAAAGTATGTAAAGGGACAGCAGCCAGTATGCAAGTATGTAACGGACCTGGATGTGGCCTGAGCTTTCTGTCTTCTCTCAGAAAGAAAGGTATCATGAAAAAGAAAACTGATTTCATAAACGTGAGGAGAGAGGTTTATTGCTCATGGTGACAGAAGGCTGAACTGAGTCCTAGAAGGAATGTACAGTTGGTGTGAGATGAGTCAAGGCAACGTCCCCTCCTCCCCACCGCCGCGACTCCTCAGGAAAAGCAGGCAGGCTCTTAGGGAGACATCTTTGGGAGGTCAGCTGACCATGAGACACACAAGCCCCACATGCCACGACCCTCATCCCTCAGCGGGTTCCCGGGCTCTGAAATCCCCTCCTTCTAGAAGCAGCATAAAGAGAAGTTGGCGGTGCTGAGTGAGAAAACCACCATGGGTAGGGTTTAAACTGGCAAGTTTGGAGCATATCTGGCTAGCAACCGAGCCCTGTATGTGGGTGGGTTTAGGGGTTTGAGAGCCTCTCCTTTCCAGGCCCTGTTTTCTAGCTTTTTAGAATGAGAGGCCCAGCTTCATTCCAAGCCCAGCTGCCTACCAGCGTTCAGTCCTTCAATATCAAGCGTCACACCGGACTACTGTTAAGGAACTCATCCCATGCCCTTGACAGAGATACCGATTTGGACCTTTCTAAGTGTTTTACCTGAGAAATCCATGTGACGTTTGATAAATTACCAAATGAGGTAGATAATTTTCTGGGGAATAATAAAGTCAGGGAAATTTTATAGACTGTATGTAGATGAATATAAGTATTTATCTAAAGGCAATTCTAGCAAAGTTGGTGGATACTGATCACTGACGAAGTGATTTTATTCTCACTTCTCTTTGGGTTTTGATATCTCTTAAGAATAAGGAAAATATCAAGTCAACTGGCACATCTGGGAGGCTGTCACCACGATGCCAACACAACCAGTTTTATGGATTTTGTGGCAGTTCTAAGGGCTAGTGTAAATTATGAAATGTATCTTTTCAAGATGTGTGACATTAGAGGTGACAGATCTTAGTTTTGAGCTAAGGAAGAGATGAAAGGGATGGAGTTGTTCTGGGGGTAGAATGTGTTGCCTGCCCAGAGTGAGCAGGAAGAGGAGCTGACAGTTGTTCCCTCCAACCTGACACTGATGAGAACACATTTGACTGCTTGACTCTGCCTATTGACCTCAACACGCGGCCATTACTCCTCTGCTGCCCTACGAGTGCCTGTGTGAAAGGGAGATGGCTGGATTCAAGGGGGCATATTCTCCTGGCTCTTGGCTTCTCTTCGACCTCATTGATACATTGGGGGTTGGGACACGGAAGGGTGAACAGTTGCTTGATGCCAGGCAAGCGCCACAAAAATGAATGTCTGCTGTGACTCCGCCTTGAGGGCCCAAATGTGCTCTGAGTCAGAGCAGCTTTGTTTTCGTGGCACACAGTGTCCTGCACGGGCAGCGATGTGCGGGGAAGGGTTTCTCCGTGAGCTCTCAGGGGAGAAAAAGGCCTGGTGTGCAGCCTTTGCTGACTTTCATGGTGTTACAATGTCCATCATGGCGGATTTCAAGCTATCAAGACCATGTCCCAGATTTGGGAAGGGCTGCGTGCCACTGGCCCCTCCAAGTAGGTGTGAGTGCACCTCCAGCGGCGATGGGGAGGCATCAAGGCTTCAAAGGCTATGTCCGTCTTTATGGAAGTTTAGACGCTAGACGAGCGTAGATCAGGCTCAGTGATTTGTGTTCTACGTGAGGAGCTAAGGTTAATAAGATACTATCTTTTCAAACATGCACATACTTTTCTAATTTTCAAGACTGGGGCCACTTGGCAGTGAAACGCATCAGGCTCTTCCTGGCTGGTCCCTGCGGAACTGGGTCCTCCCTTCTATGTCTCCAAAGTCAGGCAGTGCGGGGCAGGAAGGAGAGGACAAGCCCTCTGAGCCCCCTGCGCCCACTCTTCCCACCCCGCAGGCGTCACTTGGAGCAGAGGACAGAGACATAGCTGCTCTCGGCACCCACACCTCATTTGGAAGGGCGAACAGAGACGGAAGGGCAGAGAGCATGGTCCACGCACCTTGTTTTTATTAAGACAAGATGGCGGCTGCTAGTGGATTAGCATAGTGTTCAGAGTGATGGTTTTCAGTAAAAATTTCTCTCTCCCACCAGGGGCCCAAGGATCACCTTTCTGGATCACCTTGGGAGACGTCTGCTGTCTGCTGATGACTTACAGAAATTAAGAGACTGAACCCTAGGGATAATGGACCCAAGCGCTTTCAAGTCAGAAAACCTGCTCAGGTCAGTCCCTGTCCCATCACCTCAAAGAACATGCCGGACAAGATATGTGAGACAAGGTGAAATGCTTCCTGCAAATTCAGGTCACCCACCGGGGTAGGGCCCACCAGCCTCTTTCCTCCTCCCTCTCCTTAGCTCCAACTGTTATGACATGTGAATCAGAAGAAGGTGACTTCCAGTCAGACTTCAAAGAACAGTATTACATGTAGTACCTGCCTCTGTCAACCATGTTCATGCTAAGGCTGTCTACACGCACAGATGCTAGCTTTAGAGTGGGGGGAGGGAGGAGAGAGAGACAAGTTGAATCCAGGATAACCATGTCAAACACAGCTTGTCAGCCACAGCTGGCTACACTCGTTGTTCAACATTTTCCCCTTGGACTTGGGGGCCCAAGGTCCCAGTTGAGCACAACGGAGTCAGTACCCGCTGAATAATATGTGGAGTAAAGCAGCCACCACTGCATGTCGTAATGCCAGATGTGGGGCCAAATGGCCACGGCCAACCTCACTCTTGGGGGGGCCGATGCCCCATAGTCACCACTTCTCTTGNCATGGAGCCCAACGTCCAGGGGTCAGTAAGCAGGTGGACGCCATGCTTCCCCACCTGCCACCAGCACTGTGTGTCCTTGAACATGACCAGACTGCGTGTGACTTCTGGGGATCTCTGCTGAGTCTAGGAGCTCAAAGGAACTTCCTAGAAGAAAAGCCAGAGCACAGCCTGTCCCTCAGTCATCCTTCGGCGATAAACAGGGACAGCTCAACCTCTGCCCTGGAGGAATCAGGAACCGGGCTTCCGAGCCATCCCAAGTCAGGGACCCAGCATTCCTGGGCTTGGGAGCGGGGGGCGGGGGCGCGGCTGGCAGTGACCACCCAGGCACGCCAAGGCCGCCCTCCCCCTCCTCTCACCAGCCGTCTCCTTCCAAGCTCTCCGGTGGGAGCAGCGTCCTTCACTCAGAGACCGGCAGGATGTTCTGGCTGTGGGAGTCCCCGCTGAGGCCGGAGGAGCGGAGGGATCGCCGATGGAGAAGCCTGTCCAGAACTGCGCCTGCGGAGTCCGTCGAGAGCTACCGAAATTAAGAGACTGAACCCTAGGGATAATGGACCCAAGCGCTTTCAAGTCAGAAAACCTGCTCAGGTCAGTCCCTGTCCCATCACCTCAAAGAACATGCCGGACAAGATATGTGAGACAAGGTGAAATGCTTCCTGCAAATTCAGGTCACCCACCGGGGTAGGGCCCACCAGCCTCTTTCCTCCTCCCTCTCCTTAGCTCCAACTGTTATGACATGTGAATCAGAAGAAGGTGACTTCCAGTCAGACTTCAAAGAACAGTATTACATGTAGTACCTGCCTCTGTCAACCATGTTCATGCTAAGGCTGTCTACACGCACAGATGCTAGCTTTAGAGTGGGGGGAGGGAGGAGAGAGAGACAAGTTGAATCCAGGATAACCATGTCAAACACAGCTTGTCAGCCACAGCTGGCTACACTCGTTGTTCAACATTTTCCCCTTGGACTTGGGGGCCCAAGGTCCCAGTTGAGCACAACGGAGTCAGTACCCGCTGAATAATATTTGGATTAAAGCAGCCACCACTGCATGTAGTAATGCCAGATGTGGGGCCAAATGGCCACGGCCAACCTCACTCTTGGGGTGACCGATGCCCCATAGTCACCACTTCTCTTCGGCATGGAGCCCAACGTCCAGGGGTCAGTAAGCAGGTGGACGCCATGCTTCCCCACCTGCCACCAGCACTGTGTGTCCTTGAACATGACCAGACTGCGTGTGACTTCTGGGGATCTCTGCTGAGTCTAGGAGCTCAAAGGAACTTCCTAGAAGAAAAGCCAGCGCACAGCCTGTCCCTCAGTCATCCTTCGGCGATAAACAGGGACAGCTCAACCTCTGCCCTGGAGGAATCAGGAACCGGGCTTCCGAGCCATCCCAAGTCAGGGACCCAGCATTCCTGGGCTTGGGAGCGGGGGGCGGGGGCGCGGCTGGCAGTGACCACCCAGGCACGCCAAGGCCGCCCTCCCCCTCCTCTCACCAGCCGTCTCCTTCCAAGCTCTCCGGTGGGAGCAGCGTCCTTCACTCAGAGACCGGCAGGATGTTCTGGCTGTGGGAGTCCCCGCTGAGGCCGGAGGAGCGGAGGGATCGCCGATGGAGAAGCCTGTCCAGAATCTCTCTGCAGCTCTTGCGGTACTGGTGTCGCAGTAACGAGTACACGAAGGGGTCAGACGCAGCCTTGCTGTAGGCCAAGCACTTGGTCAGCACCCCCCAGTGGGAGCTGACGGGCACTGCAGAGGACAGCTCCACCAGCCTGCGGACAGAGACGGGGAGGACGTTCACCCTGAGAGCACACCTGCACAGTGCCCGGGCTCCAGGCGGAGCCCACAACCCCAGCTTCCTGTCCGTGCTTCAGAGACTCCTCCCCCAGTGACAAGGACAACAGCAATTTACAGCCATAACAATGGTGGCCCTTCACCAGGCACGTCTTTTAGTCCAAGTGCTGTACTAGTGCCCTGGAGCAGGAAATGGCAACCCACTCCAGGATTCTTGCCTGAAGAATTCCATGGACAGCGGAGCCTGGCGGGTCCATGGCGTGGAAAAGAGTCAAACACGACAGCTACTGAGCATGCCTGCACTCATGGGGCTCGTGACACACTTCACACGTGATTTCGCGGAACCCTGGAAGTTTAGCCATCTCCTGTAGTTTAGAGAGTAGAGAATCTACCTGCAACGTAGGAGACCCAGGTTCAATCCCTGGGCCAGGAAGGTTCTCTGGAGAAGGGAGTGGCTTCCCAGTCCAATATTCTTGCCTAGAGAATCCCATGGACGGTCCTATTTCCGTCCTGCTATCTGCCCTTGCCCTCTATCCCCCAGAGGGCCCTGGTGGGCTACAGTCAAGAGTTGGACAGGACTGAGCAACGAACACCCACAGAAGCTGATCTAAGAAACGCACTAGGTTCGTTGCATCCCGCCGCCGTTGACTCTAACTCTGCTACCGACTTGCTATGTGACCCTGGGCAAGTTAATTCCCTTCCTGGGGCCTGGATGTTTATATGAGAAGTGAAAAGTCGGATTAGATCATCTCTATGATTATTGCAACTAGAACAGACGGATTCTTTGCTTGAAATCCTAACTCTGCCTTCCAAGACAGGTTGCCTGGGAGGAAGGGCTGAGAATAATTTTGCACATATTTAGGAAAGATCAAAATACGTCTCGCATCGGGGAAGAACCTGCTGGTTAGAAAGGCTTCTTCCCAGGGCTGGGATCTGGTGGCCCCTGGCAACAGCAGCAGTGGGAATGCCCTCAGTGACCTCATCCTTCAGGAGAAGCGGAGGGATGAGAGAGCTGCTGTACCGAGGGGGGTGGTTCCGAGAGTCCGTCTGGTGCCCATCCACTCCATTCAGTGGCGCTACGGTCAGATGGTGAAAGTCTTCTGTGTAAATGGAAAGAAACTGAAAGTCGCTCAGTCGTGTTCGGCTCTTTGTGACCCCATGGACTGTAGTCCGCCAGGCTCCTCTGTCCATAGAATTCTCCAGGCAAGAATACTGGCGTGGGTAGCCATTCCCTCCTCAAGGGGATTGTCTCCACCCAGGGATCAAATCTGGTCTCCTGCACTGCGGGCAGATTCTTTACCATCCGAGCCACCAGGGAATTCCCTCTAAATCAGGCCATTAATTCTTTTCTCCCAAATGTGTCCAGCCCCTTTGGCCATCGTTGGACACAAAACAGCACTAATAAAAGGTACAAAAGAACACGAAGCTGGAAGGGAGCGTGTGCAAATTATCCTCAAATGTCAAATGAGGAAATTGAGGCCCAGAGAGGGAAAGAGGCTGCCCAATGTCACACAGCAAGTCAGTGGTAAGGAAGACCCAGCATCCGTGCTCAGACCAGGATCTGGCATTTGTCTTCTACTTGGTGGGGAGGGGAGGGTCTGCAGGGTGGGAGGCAGTGGTAGGTCTCAGAGTGGAGGGCCTCTCCACTAGGGTGAGAACCCAGGTACCAAAAAGACCGGGCTTGGGCTGGAGCTCTGAACTGCTCTGTGAGGGAATTTCTTGAAGGTTCCTTGGGTCGAGGTGATAAGGACAAGTCCATGAAAAGAAGGAGGAGGAAGCTGATGGAGTGAGATTCCCCACTGCAGTGACTGCCTTTTTGAATAGATCCATAATGTCCCCATTCCGAGGCTCTTCTACCTGACGTCCTATTTCCGCCCTGCTATCTGCCCTTGCCCTCTATCCAAGGGCGTACGTGGCAATGGGCCTGCTCCTCTCGTTGGGAGCCCAGATGGGGACTGGAGCTGTTGGCATTTGGGAAATCTGTACTTAGGAAGTGATGAGTATAAGGGAACCAAAACCCCCTAGTGTAGAATTCACACCTAATAACAACAATGAAATAACTGAATGCCAGCACATTGTTGCTATGTGATGCCATATTGCTTTTCCAAACTGTCTAGCCTTCTCTCTGTAGTGCTACAGTCTCTGAGCATCTGGGCTCTCCCAGAAGGATTTATTAAGAGTCAAACACTATGAAACCATCCAGCAAGATCAAAATTACTATCTGCAGGTTCTGTAGATTTTACAGAATAAAATTATTGAGGAATATTTAAATCTTCACCATTGAGATAATTAAGAGGTAACATCTATTGTGTTTGCTTCTCAGAGATTTTAGGTCAAGTCTAAACATGCCTGGCTCAGTGATCACAACTCCCAGTAGAGTATCTCCTTTGGGTCAAATACATGATGGGCAGTGTCTCTAGCCTCACAGCTGTCCTCTGCAGAACGGGTGTTCTTTTCTCCCAAATGTGTCCAGCCCCTTTGGCCATCATTGGACACAAAACAGCACTAATAAAAGGTACAAAAGAACACGAAGCTGGAAGGGAGCGTGTGCAAATTATCCTCAAATGTCAAATGAGGAAATTGAGGCTCAGAGAGGGAAAGAGGCTGCCCAACGTCACACAGCAAGTCAGTGGTAAGGAAGACCCAGCATCCGTGCTCAGACCAGGATCTGGCATTTGTCTTCTACTTGGTGGGGAGGGGAGGGTCTGCAGGGTGGGAGGCAGTGGTAGGTCTCAGAGTGGAGGGCCTCTCCACTAGGGTGAGAACCCAGGTACCAAAAAGACCAGGCTTGGGCTGGAGCCCTGAACTGCTCTGTGAGGGAATTTCTTGAAGGTTCCTTGGGTCGAGGTGATAAGGACAAGTCCGTGAAAAGGAGGAGGAGGAAGCTGATGGAGTGAGATTCCCCACTGCAGTGACTGCCTTTTTGAATAGATCCATAATGTCTCCATTCCGAGGCTCTTCTACCTGACGTCCTATTTCCGCCCTGCTATCTGCCCTTGCCCTCTATCCAAGGGCATACGTGGCAATGGGCCTGCTCCTCTCGTTGGGAGCCCAGATGGGGACTGGAGCTGTTGGCATTTGGGAAATCTGTACTTAGGAAGTGATGAGTATAAGGGAACCAAAACCCCCTAGTGTAGAATTCACACCTAATAACAACAATGAAATAACTGAATACCAGCACATTGTTGCTATGTGATGCCATATTGCTTTTCCAAACTGTCTAGCCTTCTCTCTGTAGTGCTACAGTCTCTGAGCATCTGGGCTCTCCCAGAAGGATTTATTAAGAGTCAAACACTATGAAACCATCCAGCAAGATCAAAATTACTATCTGCAGGTTCTGTAGATTTTACAGAATAAAATTATTGAGGAATATTTAAATCTTCACCATTGAGATAATTAAGAGGTAACATCTATTGTGTTTGCTTCTCAGAGATTTTAGGTCAAGTCTAAACATGCCTGGCTCAGTGATCACAACTCCCAGTAGAGTATCTCCTTTGGGTCAAATACATGATGGGCAGTGTCTCTAGCCTCACAGCTGTCCTCTGTAGAACGGGTGTCATTCGTTTTGCGGAGGAGGCGATCATGGCTCAGAGAGCCTGTGCAGCCAGCCGGCATCTTCCCCTGAGAAATCCGGTTGCATCTAATGACAGCCCACATCCGGTCTGGGTCCCAAACTGGCATTCAAAGCTCTGCACTACCGATTGGATGGGATGAGTTCTGGGGTCCCTTCCGGCCCTGAGAACTCTCTTTGCATGAAGCTGCTGTGTGCCTCCCAGCCCTTCTGTCACTAGCCCCTGGCCACCGTGCACAGGACTCCTGCTCTGAACCGCCAGCGTCTGGCCTTCAGCAAGGCCTCCAGGCAAAGAGGTGCTTCAGAGCAGTCTGGGCCTGGACACGGCTTCCGTGTGGCCTCTGGGCCAGGCCGAACCCAGGATCCTCCCTTCTGTGACCAGACGTGGCTGGCTGGCCGGCTTTCTGATTTTCCAAAGCACAGGAGCCATGTGCCCGCTGTGGTTGGCTCTGGTCTGTTCCCTCTCTGATGGTGTCAAGTCCCATCGCTGAGGGGCCTGGGCGGGGGTAGGAGCTCCTGTGTGGCTACAACTGCCTCTTTCTAACTCTCGATCTGGGCAGGGGATGACCACGTGGTCTCCTTCAGGTGACCTCTTTGAAAGGGAACACTCCAGTCCATGTTCCCATGCCGGGTCAGCTCTGCTCACCTCCTCCGCGCACCCTCCCCTCCAGCAAAGGGGCATTATTATTCTGATCAGTCCCCTTTTCCTAGGGCGCCGGGTCAACTGTGCTCTCTCTGTAGTGCTACAGTCTCTGAGCATCTGGGCTCTCCCAGAAGGATTTATTAAGAGTCAAACACTATGAAACCATCCAGCAAGATCAAAATTACTATCTGCAGGTTCTGTAGATTTTACAGAATAAAATTATTGAGGAATATTTAAATCTTCACCATTGAGATAATTAAGAGGTAAGATCTATTGCGTTTGCTTCTCAGAGATTCTAGGTCAAGTCTAAACATGCCTGGCTCAGTGATCACAACTCCCAGTAGAGTATCTCCTTTGGGTCAAATACACGATGGGCAGTGTCTCTAGCCTCACAGCTGTCCTCTGCAGAACGGGTGTCATTCGTTTTGCAGAGGAGGCGATCACGGCTCAGAGAGCCCGTGCAGCCAGGCGGCATCTTCCCCTGAGAAATCCGGTTGCATCTAATGACAGCCCACATCCGGTCTGGGTCCCAAACTGGCATTCAAAGCTCTGCACTACCGATTGGATGGGATGAGTTCTGGGGTCCCTTCCGGCCCTGAGAACTCTCTTTGCATGAAGCTGCTGTGTGCCTCCCAGCCCTTCCGTCACTAGCCCCTGGCCACCGTGCACAGGACTCCTGCTCTGAACCGCCAGCATCTGGCCTTCAGCAAGGCCTCCAGGCAAAGAGGTGCTTCAGGGCAGTCTGGGCCTGGACACGGCTTCCGTGTGGCCTCTGGGCCAGGCCGAACCCAGGATCCTCCCTTCTGTGACCAGACGTGGCTGGCTGGCCGGCTTTCTGATTTTCCAAAGCACAGGAGCCGTGTGCCCGCTGTGGTTGGCTCTGGTCTGTTCCCTCTCTGATGGTGTCAAGTCCCATCGCTGAGGGGCCTGGGCAGGGGTAGGAGCTCCTGTGTGGCTACAACTGCCTCTTTCTAACTCTCGATCTGGGCAGGGGATGACCACGTGGTCTCCTTCAGGTGACCTCTTTGAAAGGGAACACTCCAGTCCATGTTCCCATGCCGGGTCAGCTCTGCTCACCTCCTCCGCGCACCCTCCCCTCCAGCAAAGGGGCATTATTATTCTGATCAGTCCCATTTTCCTAGGGAGCAGGGTCAACTGTGCTCAAAGGTGCCTGCCATGCTCCGCCTCTCCTCTCTCTGCTCCTGTGGGGGGGATAATTGAGCTCCCCTCTCCTGCCCCGCCCCCAAGGCTGACCCAAGAGCCCCGAGTTCAGGCGTCATTGACCGGGGTGCTAGTTAATGGAGGGGGGCTTGGTTTCTTTTCACTCTAGCCCCCGGCTGTAGGTTGGATTATGTCTCTTCAAGTTCATGTGTTGGGGTCCTAACTTTCAGCACCTCCCAGTGGAACCTTATTTGGAAACAAGACTGTTGCAGTGTAACTAGTTAAGATGAGGTCCTACTGGGGAAGCGTGGGCCCCTGAGCCAACAGGCCCGTGCCCATAGGAAAGCAGGAGTTTGGACATGCAGAAAGAATGCCATGAGATGAGGGCAGAGGTGAACGGGTGTTTCTAGAAGACAAGGAACACTAAGCAAGTATTTTAAGGGTGAAAACCATCAGAAATCCAGGGAGTGGGGGAGGCCTGGACCGGAGTCTCCCTCAGCCTCAGAAGAAACCTCCCTGTCAGCACCTGGAGCTTGAACTTCCAACCTCCAGAGTGGAGGCCACGTGTTCTTGTTGTTTAAACCGCTGGAAAGGTGGCCGCTAGCCACGACTGGGAACAGATCCACTGAAGAGCCCCTGGGGATGCAGGGGCACGAGGCAGGGCTCGGTTGTTCCTAGGTCCCTGGTCATAAACCCAACGTGGCTCCAAGCCCACAGAGCTTCTGGAGCCCGCAAGCACCAAGGGCTCACCCCGGGCCAGCAGAGGGGCGGCCCCGGAGCAGGGCACTGTCGCTTACCTGCCCTCTGGGAAGTGGAGACAGCCATGTGCCCGCTGTGGTTGGCTCTGGTCTGTTCCCTCTCTGATGGTGTCAAGTCCCATCGCTGAGGGGCCTGGGCGGGGGTAGGAGCTCCTGTGTGGCTACAACTGCCTCTTTCTAACTCTCGATCTGGGCAGGGGATGACCACGTGGTCTCCTCCAGGTGACCTCTTTGAAAGGGAACACTCCAGTCCATGTTCCCATGCCAGGTCAGCTCTGCTCACCTCCTCCGCGCACCCTCCCGTCCAGCAAGGGGGCATTATTATTCTGATCAGTCCCATTTTCCTAGGGAGCAGGGTCAACTGTGCTCAAAGGTGCCTGCCATGCTCTGCCTCTCCTCTCTCTGCTCCTGTCCCGGGGGATAATTGAGCTCCTCTCTCCTGCCCCGCCCCCAGGGCTGACCCAAGAGCCCCGAGTTCAGGCGTCATTGACCGGGGTGCTAGTTAATGGAGGGGGGCTTGGTTTCTTTTCACTCTAGCCCCCGGCTGTAGGTTGGATTATGTCTCTTCAAGTTCATGTGTTGGGGTCCTAACTTTCAGCACCTCCCAGTGGAACCTTATTTGGAAACAAGACTGTTGCAGTGTAACTAGTTAAGATGAGGTCCTACTGGGGAAGCGTGGGCCCCTGAGCCAACAGGCCCGTGCCCATAGGAAAGCAGGAGTTTGGACATGCAGAAAGAATGCCATGAGATGAGGGCAGAGGTGAACGGGTGTTTCTAGAAGACAAGGAACACTAAGCAAGTATTTTAAGGGTGAAAACCATCAGAAATCCAGGGAGTGGGGGAGGCCTGGACCGGAGTCTCCCTCAGCCTCAGAAGAAACCTCCCTGTCAGCACCTGGAGCTTGAACTTCCAACCTCCAGAGTGGAGGCCACGTGTTCTTGTTGTTTAAACCGCTGGAAAGGTGGCCGCTAGCCACGACTGGGAACAGATCCACTGAAGAGCCCCTGGGGATGCAGGGGCACGAGGCAGGGCTCGGTTGTTCCTAGGTCCCTGGTCATAAACCCAACGTGGCTCCAAGCCCACAGAGCTTCTGGAGCCCGCGAGCACCAAGGGCTCACCCCGGGCCAGCAGAGGGGCGGCCCCGGAGCAGGGCACTGTCGCTTACCTGCCCTCTGGGAAGTGGAGTTTCTTCCCGCAACCTGCGCTCCCTGCCCCCTGCCCCCACCTTCCATTAAGCGCCAAGGTGACTTTCCAGGTACTGCCTGAGGTATGTGCTGGAGAAACCTCTGCCAGCGGGCTCTGTTCAGCTTGAACATTTATGCTTCTGTGCTCAGAAAGCACACGTGCCTGCTCCGGACAGCCTGGGCGCCGCTCTCTCAGGAGCTCTCTCTCCTGGGCTGAGAGCTCACAGGCGGAGAGGCAGGTCGAGCTGGGGCTTGACAGGGGAGGGTGAGGGGAGGCGAAGTCAGGGCGGGAGTCCGGTCTCCTGAGCAGCTGGGGGCTCTGCAGAGCACCTGGGGGTGTGGGGCAGAGACCGGCTGGTGGAGGCTGAGACCGGCTGGTGGAGGCTGAGACACCGCAGGGTGTGGCTGCTGCCCGGGGGAGAGCAGGGCACGGACACAGGTATTCTTCTGACTCCGCTGACAGGAGCAGACGCCCGCGCTCCCGTCCCACACGCCTGCCCACCTCAGCACCCCTCCACTCTGCATTTGTTCTGGGGGCCCCTCCAGCCAGCATCTTCCTTCTCTTGGCACAAGGCCTTCGGATCTGGGTCACGGGGAGGTCTCTGCCGACAGTCAGGAGGTCACCCCCTCGTCCTTCGCCCCCAGGCACCTCTCCCCACGGCAGCCTTGCCTCCCTGGTCTGGGGAGGGGGTGGAGATGCACTCGCCAGCACTCCAGGGAGCCCAAGTATTTTAAGGGTGAAAACCATCAGAAATCCAGGGAGTGGGGGAGGCCTGGACCGGAGTCTCCCTCAGCCTCAGAAGAAACCTCCCTGTCAGCACCTGGAGCTTGAACTTCCAACCTCCAGAGTGGAGGCCACGTGTTCTTGTTGTTTAAACCGCTGGAAAGGTGGCCGCTAGCCACGACTGGGAACAGATCCACTGAAGAGCCCCTGGGGATGCAGGGGCACGAGGCAGGGCTCGGTTGTTCCTAGGTCCCTGGTCATAAACCCAACGTGGCTCCAAGCCCACAGAGCTTCTGGAGCCCGCAAGCACCAAGGGCTCACCCCGGGCCAGCAGAGGGGCGGCCCCGGAGCAGGGCACTGTCGCTTACCTGCCCTCTGGGAAGTGGAGTTTCTTCCCGCAACCTGCACTCACTGCCCCCTGCCCCCACCTTCCATTAAGCACCAAGGTGACTTTCCAGGTACTGCCTGAGGTATGTGCTGGAGAAACCTCTGCCAGCGGGCTCTGTTCAGCGTGAACATTTATGCTTCTGTGCTCAGAAAGCACACGAGCCTGCTCCGGACAGCCTGGGCGCCGCTCCCTCAGGAGCCCCTGGGCTGAGGGCTCACAGGCCGAGAGGCAGGTCGAGCTGGGGCTTGACAGGGGAGGGCGAGGGGAGGGGAAGTCAGGGCGGGAGTCCGGTGTCCTGAGCAGCTGGGGGCTCTGCAGAGCACCTGGGGGTGTGGGGCAGAGACCGGCTGGTGGAGGCTGAGACACCGCAGGGTGTGGCTGCTGCCCGGGGGAGAGCAGGGCAGGGACACAGGTATTCTTCTGACTCCGCTGACAGGAGCAGACGCCCGTGCTCCCGTCCCACACGCCTGCCCACCTCAGCACCCCTCCACTCTGCATTTGTTCTGGGGGCCCGTCCAGCCAGCATCTTCCTTCTCTTGGCACAAGGCCTTCGGATCTGGGTCACGGGGAGGTCTCTGCCGACAGTCAGGAGGTCACCCCCTCGTCCTTCGCCCCCAGGCACCTCTCGCCACGGCAGCCTGGCCACCCTGGTCTGGGGAGGGGGTGGAGATGCACTCGCCAGCACTCCAGGGAGCCCGCCAGTCCCCCAGAGTCCAGTTTCTCAGTTCTACTTGACAGCGTGGATCTGCAGGGAACCAAACGCAAGGCGGACTCTCGACCCACTGGGCCACAGGGGAGCCCTGATGTTCATTTTAGTTGTGAATCTCATTTAACTCATATATCCAAGATATCATCATTTCACTATGGAATAAACATAAAAAGTTTTAATTGTACATACACGTTATACATACGGTTTCTAGCTATCTATAGACAGACGCTATATGTGTGTGTATGTGGAGTCGTGCTAAGCCTTAGAAACCCAGTGCATGTTAGACCCACGGCACATTTCGGTCTGGACACGTTCAAGTGCCTCAGCAGGACCTGCGTCTGGTGGCTTGCCCGCAGGGCTCTAGGCCTGGCCGAAGCTGTCCCTTCTGCTGGGACTGGCCCCTGTATAGCCACGCCCACGTCACTGGCTCTCGGCTCCGGAGCCTGAGCTGCTTGCCTATCAGATGCCGTGACGCGGCGCTCTGCCCGGATGTAGGGGCCGGATCGAGAGGGTCGCGGCCCCTCAGAGGGGTCTCCTGCAGGCCCTCAGCAGGCCACGCCTCCCCCGCAGGTTCTCCTTCAGGCTCCGCCCAGAGAAGGCGCTGGGTAAATGTGTGCCAGAGTGAAGTGACGGCGTGTTTGCATGTTTTCTGAGCTTGGCTTAGGACAGCGCATTCGTGCGCACGGGAAGGTCAAGGCCAGGGCGGATGGGGCGGTGGTAGTGGGATGGAGGAGGGGTTCACAGAGGGTCCCGGGCATAGCTTCTTCTCCTTAGTAAGCTACCGTCTGTCCTACAAAAGATGAACAGTTTTGCGAATGTTTTTTAAAACCCAAAATGCATCATGCCCATTTGGAGAGAGCATATTGAGTTGTGAACCGACCATCAATTTTACCCAAATAGTTTTTCTGGACACCATTAGAGGAACCAAGCTATAATCAGAAAAAGGAAAATTTTATTGTGAAATGAGATTAAGTCACGGGGAGGTCTCTGCCGACAGTCAGGAGGTCACCCCCTCGTCCTTCGCCCCCAGGCACCTCTCCCCACGGCAGCCTTGCCTCCCTGGTCTGGGGAGGGGGTGGAGATGCACTCGCCAGCACTCCAGGGAGCCCGCCAGTCCCCCAGAGTCCAGTTTCTCAGTTCTACTTGACAGCGTGGATCTGCCGGGAACCAAACGCAAGGCGGACTCTCGACCCACTGGGCCACAGGGGAGCCCTGATGTTCATTTTAGTTGTGAATCTCATTTAACTCATATATCCAAGATATCATCATTTCACTATGGAATAAACATAAAAAGTTTTAATTGTACATACACGTTATACATACGGTTTCTAGCTATCTATAGACAGACGCTATATGTGTGTGTATGTGGAGTCGTGCTAAGCCTTAGAAACCCAGTGCATGTTAGACCCACGGCACATTTCGGTCTGGACACGTTCAAGTGCCTCAGCAGGACCTGCGTCTGGTGGCTTGCCCGCAGGGCTCTAGGCCTGGCCGAAGCTGTCCCTTCTGCTGGGACTGGCCCCTGTATAGCCACGCCCACGTCACTGGCTCTCGGCTCCGGAGCCTGAGCTGCTTGCCTATCAGATGCCGTGACGCGGCGCTCTGCCCGGATGTAGGGGCCGGATCGAGAGGGTCGCGGCCCCTCAGAGGGGTCTCCTGCAGGCCCTCAGCAGGCCACGCCTCCCCCGCAGGTTCTCCTTCAGGCTCCGCCCAGAGAAGGCGCTGGGTAAATGTGTGCCAGAGTGAAGTGACGGCGTGTTTGCGTGTTTTCTGAGCTTGGCTTAGGACAGCGCATTCGTGCGCACGGGAAGGTCAAGGCCAGGGCGGATGGGGCGGTGGTAGTGGGATGGGGGAGGGGTTCACAGAGGGTCCCGGGCATAGCTTCTTCTCCTTAGTAAGCTACCGTCTGTCCTACAAAAGATGAACAGTTTTGCGAATGTTTTTTAAAACCCAAAATGCATCATGCCCATTTGGAGAGAGCATATTGAGTTGTGAACCGACCATCAATTTTACCGAAATAGTTTTTTCTGGACACCATTAGAGGGAACCAAGCTATAATCAGAAAAAAAGGAAAATTTTATTGTGAAATGAGATTAAGCCAGGGAGAAATTCAATAGTTTAAATTTGGAGCTGCATTACCTAGAGTCCTCTGAGGGTTCAAGTTCACCTCATGAGCCCACAAGTCCCTTTCCTGTGGGACCGAAGAGGACGCGGATCTCCGTGCCCTCCCTTCCTGATCCATCTTGCCTCCCTCCTTCAGAAGCCCTTAGTCCACGTTCCAGACAGTCCCAGGCCGGGCACCCGGCAGGGGAGGGCGGGAGGGAGCCGGCCACTGACGTCAGCCAGGTCAGCCAGGTGTGTGTCACCCAGACGCCCCCCATGCTTGAAGCCGTTCATCCTTCTAACAACTCTAAGAGGCAGGCACTGCTCACTCCTGGCTTATAGACGACAGGCTGGAAGCTCAGAGAGGTAGTGTCACTGGCCCAAGGTCACACAGCAGGAAGGAGAAGAGCTAAGGTTTGAACCCAGGCAGGCACTCTCCAGAGCCCAGGCCAACAACCGTCTCCAGCCTGCCCTGGGAGAGCACACAAAACCCACTCTCCCCCGTTCCTGCCTGGGCTTTGTGTCCCCCAGAAACGTGCCTCTCTGCAAGTTCCGATGTTCTAGCTAGACCTGGTAGACCTGCGCCAGGGGCTCTCACCAGGGGCGCTTCCTGTCCCCGGGCTGCCTAGACTTGGCAGCGTCTGGAGGCATTCCTAGTTGTCAAAACTGGGGAGCAGGAGGGAAGAGGTGCTGCCGCTGGGCAGTGATAGGTGACAGAGGGACTGCCAACCTTCCCCGGGCACAGCACAGACGACCGGGAGTGCTGGGTCCAGTGGGCACTTCTAGAAGGAAGCCCCGATGGCTCTGCTCTGCTCAGAACAGCCTCATCCAGAGGCCTGCAGAGAGTCCGGCGTCCTGCTCTTGAAGGGAGGTGCGAGCCCACGAGCATCCCCCTCTCAGAGGGTGGGGTGCAGCAGAAAAGACAGTGAGGTTGCGTGGTCATGTGGTCTGGGGGAGAGAAGACGGCGGCTGCCGGGGGAGCCTGGCTCACGGTCTGCACATCGCGGGGCCCCAGGGATGCTCCTGGACGGCACAAAGCAGGACTGGGGCGGGGGGACTACCGGGAGCCAGCCTTGAGCTCAGTGTGAGGGCCAGGGAGGGCCAGGAGACCTGGGCGCAGTGAGCTTCTCTCTCCTGGAACATGGCCCTGGGGGAGGCGAGGCCAGCAGCCCGGGACAGGCGGACATGGAGGGAGGCTGGAGGATGCTGAGGGAGGGGCCATGTGCTCTCTCTCTCACACACACACAAAACCCTGCACAGATCCTACTTCCCAGGCTCGACATCCACTTTCTAATAGAGCATCAAAGTCCTTCCTATTGCCACCTTCCCCAGTACTTAAGCCGTTTTGGATACAGATTTGGGTGGGGGGTGGGGGAGAGCTTCCTCTCCAGTGAGCAAAACTGAGTGGGTGCCACTTTCCTTTCTTTTCTTTTTTTTTTTTTTTTCTGGCCACAGCACATAAGGAAAATTCTGTAGTTGGAGCAGGTTGACTTCTGGAATGTACAGCCCCGAGGCCAGTGCACTGCCACCTTGGCTGGCGTGGGGGTGGGGACGGGGAGAGAACGTGACAAGCTCACAGCACCTGAACTGACGGAGGCAGATTCTGGAGCCGTGAGACGGGCGGGCGCCTCTGGCTGGGCACGGAGCATGCTCCCTGCTCCCCGGGCAGGTGGCAGGTGGCAGGTGTCTGAGCTGGGGAATGCCAGGCTGGGCTCTCCTGCACTCAGTGGGAAATAAGACCCCAACCTCTGCGGGGTTCTTTCCCTGCCTTTCCCCCCGTGTCTGCCCTTTTCGGCCTCCTGCAGTTGGGGCTGGAGGGTTAGAATGATGTGATTTAAAATCAGTGGGAGAGTCTCACCTCTTTTAGGTCCTAAGTCTAATGAGGCTGAAGAGAAAACGCATACGCCTTCCTTCTCCTTAAACCTGCCAAGTTCATTCTCATCCCTCTATCCACCCTCTGGAAAACATGTGGCCAAGCAAGGCTGGCCACGTCTAAAGCCACGTGGGCCTGTGTTGTTCTCTGGAGCCCCCTGGCCACCCCACCTGCCCCAAGCTCTCGAGCTGCCGGCCCCACTCACCGGGTGATCACGTAGGGCGCAAAGCACACGAGGAAGGTGCCGATGAAGGTGCTGATCTTCTTGGTGGCCCGCTGCCGCCGCCGCCTCTGCTCCTCCAAGCAGCGTTCCCGCACACTGCGCACAAGAGAGCAAGAAGGTGAGTCGGGGCAGGCCTGCCAGCCGCAGGGACGACTATCAAGCATGCAGGCGATGGCCCTGAGCCAGAGACCCAAGCTCAAGTGGACGTACTGATCAAGTCACGAGCTGAGGGCCATGTCTCTCTCTCCCACACACACAAAACCCTGCACAGATCCTACTTCCCAGGCTCGACATCCACTTTCTAATAGAGCATCAAAGTCCTTCCTATTGCCACCTTCCCCAGTACTTAAGCCGTTTTGGAGACAGATTTGGGTGGGGGGTGGGGGAGGGCTTCCTCTCCAGTGAGCAAAACTGAGTGGGTGCCACTTTCCTTTCTTTTCTTTTTTTTTTCTGGCCACAGCACATAAGGAAAATTCTGTAGTTGGAGCAGGTTGACTTCTGGAATGTACAGCCCCAAGGCCAGTGCACTGCCACCTTGGCTGGCGTGGGGGTGGGGACAGGGAGAGAACGTGACAAGCTCACAGCACCTGAACTGACGGAGGCAGATTCTGGAGCCGTGAGACGGGCGGGCACCTCTGGCTGGGCACGGAGCATGCTCCCTGCTCCCCGGGCAGGTGGCAGGTGGCAAGTGGCAGGTGTCTGGGCTGGGGAATGCCAGGCTGGGCTCTCCTGCACTCAGTGGGAAATAAGACCCCAACCTCTGCGGGGTTCTTTCCCTGCCTTTCCCCCCATGTCTGCCCTTTTCGGCCTCCTGCAGTTGGGGCTGGAGGGTTAGAATGATGTGATTTAAAATCAGTGGGAGAGTCTCGCCACTTTTAGGTCCTAAGTCTAATGAGGCTGAAGAGAAAACGCATACGCCTTCCTTCTCCTTAAACCTGACAAGTTCATTCTCATCCCTCTATCCACCCTCTGGAAAACATGTGGCCAAGCAAGGCTGGCCACGTCTAAAGCCACGTGGGCCTGTGTTGTTCTCTGGAGCCCCCTGGCCACCCCACCTGCCCCAAGCTCCCGAGCTGCCGGCCCCACTCACCGGGTGATCACGTAGGGCGCGAAGCACACGAGGAAGGTGCCGATGAAGGTGCTGATCTTCTTGGTGGCCCGCTGCCGCCGCCGCCTCTGCTCCTCCAAGCAGCGTTCCCGCACACTGCGCACAAGAGAGCAAGAAGGTGAGTCGGGGCAGGCCTGCCAGCCGCAGGGATGTACTATCAAGCATGCAGGCGATGGCCCTGGAGCCAGAGAGACCCAAGCTCAAGTGGGCTGTCAGCACGTGATCTTGGGCACCTTGTGGGACATCATTAGGTCATCATCTGTAACATATGGATAGTAATATAATAATAAACTCAATGGACATGAGTTTGAGCAAGCTCCGGAAGATGGTGAAAGAGAGGGAAGCCTGGTGCGCTGCAGTCCGTGGGGTCACAGAGAGTCGGACACGACTGAGCAGCTGAACCACAACAAACATAATAAAACTTCACATGGGGGAGGGGAGGGTGGGACCAATCAGGAGATAAGAGTGACATATATATATATATGTATATATATATATATACACACTACCCTGAACAGCAAAATAGGTAAGCAGGTGGGAAGCTGCCGTACAGAGCAGGCACCTCAGCTGGGTGCTCTGCGGCGACCCAGAGGGCTGCAAGAGGGCTGGGGTGGGAGGGAGGCTCAAGAGGGAGAGGCTGTATGTACACACACAGCTGATTCACTTTGTTGTACAGCAGAAACTACTGCACAGCAATTATACTCCAACTAAAAAAATAGAAATGAAATAACATGCTGCAAAAGGCTGTTTTGAGAATTAAATGCCTGAAGCATCTGAAGCAATTAGCGCCGTGCCTGAGCGAGTACAAGTGTGTGTGTGTGTGTGTGTGCGTGCGTGTGCAGGCTCAGTCGTGTCCAACTCTTTGAGACCCCACGGACTGTAGCCCACCAGGCCCCTCTGCCCATGGGGTTTCCCCGGCAAGACTATGAGCTCCTTGTTATTCCTTGAATCAGCCACCATCCCTAGGTAGTATCTCTAATGTTTCCTAGAGTGGGTTGCCATTTCCTTCTCCAGGGGATCTTTTCAACCCAGGGATCGAACCCGCATCTCCTGTGTCGCCTGTATGGGCAAGCAGCTTCTTTACCACTCTGCCTCCTGGGAAGCCAGGGCTGCAGTGACCTGGCACCCAAATGAGGCCAATCTGTTCGACAAAAGCAGCGAGGGGGGAGAACAGTCACGAGCCAGGCTCGCGAGCAGCACAAACACCCATGCAGCCTCCCTTCCTTCCACAAGAACCAGCATGTTACTCATTAATCGAGACTCTTCTTTATCTGATTTCTGATCACAGATGGACAGTTCCGTGCTAGGCTGGATGGGTCTGCTAAAAGTCTTGAAGGTTTTATTTTCTCCCATGACTGTATCTTTCCAGGAATTTAGAGCGTTGGGAACTGGAATCTGGCCCAGTACAGACAGATTTCATACTGGCTGAAATGTATTACTCATGATGAACATTATGAATTAATTTCTAATAACTAATATCAATAGTCACCCACATGTCTTGAGTCCTTAATAGACGTGCCATCCTAGATACTGTGATAGGGGTTCATCTGCATTCACTGATTTGATACCCAGATCTCTGTAGTGCCGGCGGGTAGTTTAGTCGCTAAGTCGTGTCTGTCTCTTGCGATCGCATGCACTGTAGCCCACCAGGCTCCTCTGTCCATGGACTTCTCCAGGAAAGAACACTGGAGTGGATTGCCATTTCCTTCTGCAGGGGATCTTCCCCACCCAGGGATCGAACTCACATCTCTTGTGTCTCTTGCCTTGCAGGCAGATTCTTTACCACTGAGCCACCAGGGAAGCCTCATAATCTCTTCAAGCACTGATATAATTGCAATTTTTTTTCCCAGATGGGCGATTGAGGCACAGAGAAGTTAAGTAACTTGCTCAAGATCACATAGTGATCTGGAGAGGGCTGGCAGGCCTTAGGGTGACCAACGTGTCCCAGAAAATCAGGACTGTGCAGGTTTAGTGCTAAAAGTGCGGCAGCCTGGATGGCTGACCCAGAACCATCCCGGTTTTCAAACAGAAGGTCTCATATCTGAGACCCACCCTCCACTCGGGCAGCCCGGCACGTCTGGTCTCCATAAGTGCCGCAGAGCACAAGCCGGGTGGTCTGACTGAGTGCCACCTGTCGACTCCTGGCGGCCATTCCACATGCCTGGGAAGCAAGCACCTCCTCTCATTCAGGAGATCTGAGGTATGCAACCGACGTGGCGAGGGCAGAGCGCAACTTTGCCGAAGGCCACACAGCAGGAGCCAGCCTTGGATCTCCTCGCTCTCCCTCTGCCCCGGGTGCCCGCAGCGTCTCACAAGTCCTCCGGCTTCCGTGACATGGGCCGATACAAGTGGGCATGGAGAGAAGGCACAGGTCCCCCCGGAGGTCAGCGTGCAGGGAGGTAACCAGCTTGTTTTGGTTTACCTGAGACGGAGATGGTCTTCGCTTTTCAAGCTCAAAGTCCCACATTTTGGGAGCCCTCACAATGCCAGGCAAATCAGGAAAATGGTCACCTTCACGGTGTGGTTAGCACATTCTTTACAACATGGGGCTGCCTGTTCTAATATTAAAATCCTTCTCTCAAAACTCTCAGTCCAGTCAATGCAGGACTTGCAGATGTGGGGCGTGAGCTGGGTGTCTCGAGCCTTCACAGCACCCTCCCACCCAGAGGAGCACAGCATTCTGGACATTCCTCAAATAGGGGCATCAGGGGGACACCAGAGAAACTGCTGGTAATGCTGGAACCTGGCCCTCCTCCAGGGGCGACCCCCACCCTGTTTTCAATTTCTCAGACATTGTAGAATAACCCTGATCAGTGAACACACTCCAGCTATGCATCCTAGTTCCAGGATGTGCCCCGCTAGCTGTGTGGCCTTGGGGAAGTCACTCAACCTCTCTGAATCTGGTTCCTCATTTATCAGAGGTGGCTTTCATAGTCTGGACTATAACCCAAGCGACTTGGGTCAGGGTCAGAAGTGACTCACCAGTTACCCAGCTCTTGTGGAGGGAGGGAGCTTCCTCTGTCCCCTAAGCCCACCCGTGGGGAGGGACCTGGGCTCCTGCTGTGGGTCTGAGGACCCAGCTGTCTCCCCAGGAGCAGCATCCACTCCCACCGCCACACCAGACATCCTGCCCCAAAGCCTTGAGGGATATTTAAGACAGGTGTCGGCTAAAGCTTTGAAGGTCCTCAGAAGGGTAAACAGAAGCGTCTCAGTGACTCTCTCAGGAATAACACAGACATTTCAGAGGCTAGCATCATCGATGTCACTCTTCTCCTGCAGGAATTACTTTTATTTGTTCCTGCAAAGCTTTGCCGAAGGCCACACAGCAGGAGCCAGCCTTGGATCTCCTCGCTCTCCCTCTGCCCGGTGCCCGCAGCGTCTCACAAGTCCTCCGGCTTCCGTGACATGGGCCGATACAAGTGGGCATGGAGAGAAGGCACAGGTCCCCCCGGAGGTCAGCGTGCAGGGAGGTAACCAGCTTGTTTTGGTTTACCTGAGACGGAGATGGTCTTCGCTTTTCAAGCTCAAAGTCCCACATTTTGGGAGCCCTCACAATGCCAGGCAAATCAGGAAAATGGTCACCTTCACGGTGTGGTTAGCACATTCTTTACAACATGGGGCTGCCTGTTCTAATATTAAAATCCTTCTCTCAAAACTCTCAGTCCAGTCAATGCAGGACTTGCAGATGTGGGGCGTGAGCTGGGTGTCTCGAGCCTTCACAGCACCCTCCCACCCAGAGGAGCACAGCATTCTGGACATTCCTCAAATAGGGGCATCAGGGGGACACCAGAGAAACTGCTGGTAATGCTGGAACCTGGCCCTCCTCCAGGGGCGACCTCCACCCTGTTTTCAATTTCTCAGACATTGTAGAATAACCCTGATCAGTGAACACACTCCAGCTATGCATCCTAGTTCCAGTATGTGCCCCGCTAGCTGTGTGGCCTTGGGGAAGTCACTCAACCTCTCTGAATCTGGTTCCTCATTTATCAGAGGTGGCTTTCATAGTCTGGACTATAACCCAAGCGACTTGGGTCAGGGTCAGAAGTGACTCACCAGTTACCCAGTTCTTGTGGAGGGAGGGAGCTTCCTCTGTCCCCTAAGCCCACCCGTGGGGAGGGACCTGGGCTCCTGCTGAGGGTCTGAGGACCCAGCTGTCTCCCCAGGAGCAGCATCCCCTCCCACCGCCACACCAGACATCCTGCCCCAAAGCCTTGAGGGATATTTAAGACAGGTGTCGGCTAAAGCTTTGAAGGTCCTCAGAAGGGTAAACAGAAGCGTCTCAGTGACTCTCTCAGGAATAACACAGACATTTCAGAGGCTAGCATCATCGATGTCACTCTTCTCCATCATAAAAACCTGCAGGGAATTACTTTTATTTGTTCCTGCAAAGCTTTGTACAAGAGAGGAGGATTAAACAGCAGGCACATTCCTTCTTTGGGTGCCCACGCCACGAAGCTCAACACTTTGCACCCAGAAAACACCTAATGAGAGAATGTCGTTTGAATGCATGAACAACCCTTAAGAAAATTAAGACCCAATCATTTGTAAGTGACCTTATCATAAGAGATGATAGTAAAAATCTGCTCAGAATAGAATTTTTTTTAAGGTAAGACTTAAAAACCTTGAGCGTTCCAGACAAAACAAGGCTTGTCCATGGATGTCAGGCTGTGAATCCTGCCATGGTCTAGAAGCCTTTCTGATTAGTAGTGAGTGGTCAGCATGCGGGTAGTACCAGAGCCAGACTTTTGGGTTCAAACCCACACCTCCCCTGACTTAACTGCTATGTGGCCTTAGGCAAGCTACATAGCCTCTCTGTGCATCAGCTTCTTCGCCTCTAAAATGAGGATAATGCAAGGACCTATTTAGCAGGATCCTACCAAGATTAACTAAGTAATCACCCCAAAGTAGTTAAGACAGCACTCGACTCGTCAGCACTCATTCAGTGTGGATCCTAATTATTATTCATTCAGCATATGTTTATGGAATGACGGGCATAGCCCAGCACTACCTTGAACCCCCAAACTCCCACCCACAGCAGAAATTCTCCTCCTACATTTACGCGAGAGAGCAAGAGCACACTGTGACGAGGGACTGTGCCGGGTGAGGTCTGAGCTTGAGTCTGGGCTCTCAGGCAGTGTGGAGGGTAAGAGGCCCGAAGCTCTCCCGTCCAGGTTCGTTTGCCCAGAGTCCAAGCACAGTGCCAATGCAGGCCGTCCCAAGGGCGGTGAGAAGACACAGCATTTCCTTGAGTCAAAAGGAGATGAGCTTTCCAGCATGGTGACGTGTGAAGTCAAAGACATTTTCCCCAGGACACTTCGGGAATAGGGCAGAGGGATGTATCTGAAATGTGTGTAAGTTGAGGTGACTGTGGCTGAAGACGGGGGTAGGTCCTGACTGATCCCCAGAGGATTCCAGCCAGTCCAGAGCCCACGCTCCGAGGACCTCGAGACACATCCAGGGGGGTCTTCTGGATCTTAGGCAAGTGAAAGAATAGGCAAGGAAACAGGCTGGCCATGGTGGAGAAGAGCTTGGGGTGAGCAGTCCTGCCCTGAGACTTGACAAGAGGGGGCCCTGCCCTGGGCCCTAGAGACTGAGGGACCCACACCTGCCCATGAAACAAGGAGTTCTAAGAGCTAAGGGGCTGGGCTTGCCCAGAGCCCACATCCTCCGTCCCAGGCCAAGCTGCGTGCACGCTTCCTATGCTGCTGCAGTTCTGTCCGACTCTTCTTGGACAGGCTCCTCTGTCCATGGGATTCTCCAGGCAAGAACACTAGAGCAGGTGGCCATGCCCTCCTCCTGACCCAAGAATGGATCCCGAGTCTCGTCCATCTCCTGCATGGGCAGGCGGGCTCTTTATTATGACTGCAGGAACCTGAGAAGCCACCCCAGGAAGACAAGAGTGGGGTGGTCTCTCAGAGACCCTGGCCTTTGGGTGGCGCTGAGGCAGAGGAATCCAGCCAGTCAAACGCTCTGCAGGAAGAGCCGGCAGCACTCGGGAGCTTCCTGACAAACACCCCCTTGGGCCTCAGGGAAACTCAGAACCGAGTCCCAGGAGGCCAGCCGCGCGGTGGCTGTGAGGTGAATCTTCCAGTGCGCAAAGTCAGCCTCGCCTGCGCCCTGGCTGCCCACGCAAGGAGGCCTGGCTTCTCCTGAGTTGGGACTAGACTCTGAGCTCCCAGCACCAACGGGCCTTGAAGCTTCCTGGAGCCCTAGTGCCCACAGTTCGGGGGCCCAGGGGCAGCCCTCCCAAAAGCCAGCTCTACAGCTTCTCTCTCAGAAGGGAGAGGTTGGAGCCTCCATGAAAGAAGCCTGAGGATCCTCTGTCAGAGAATGGGTGCCCTTCTGTGTGGCCGCTGCCTTCGCTCTCCCTCTAGGAGTGGACCCCAGAGAGAAAGGCAGGCTGGGGTCCCTGAAGGGGCAGTGCTGTCCCACCTGCCCACTCTTGCACAGCCTCAGGCCAGCCTCGGCCAGCAGAGCCTGTCGGAACCAGCAGGGGGCAGTCACCATCCCTCAAGCGGCCTTCCTCTCCCAGTGTGGGCTGACCTTGCTTCTCAGCCCTGCAGGACCCCCGCACTCTGGAAACAGGGTGCTCTGCTCCACGGAGCATCCTGGGCTCAGCAGGCAACGTCCCCCTGGAGGGCAGGAGGGAGAGGAGGCCCAGAGGAACCCCACACCTGCCCAATGAAACAATGGAGTTCTAAGAGCTAAGGGGCTGGGCTTGCCCAGAGCCCACATCCTCCGTCCCAGGCCAAGCTGCGTGCACGCTTCCTATGCTGCTGCAGTTCTGTCCGACTCTTCTTGGACAGGCTCCTCTGTCCATGGGATTCTCCAGGCAAGAACACTAGAGCAGGTGGCCATGCCCTCCTCCTGACCCAAGAATGGATCCCGAGTCTCGTCCATCTCCTGCATGGGCAGGCGGGCTCTTTATTATGACTGCAGGAACCTGAGAAGCCACCCCAGGAAGACAAGAGTGGGGTGGTCTCTCAGAGACCCTGGCCTTTGGGTGGCGCTGAGGCAGAGGAATCCAGCCAGTCAAACGCTCTGCAGGAAGAGCCGGCAGCACTCGGGAGCTTCCTGACAAACACCCCCTTGGGCCTCAGGGAAACTCAGAACCGAGCCCCCGGGGGCCAGCCTGTGGCTGTGAGGTGAATCTTCCAGTGCGCAAAGTCAGCCTCGCCTGCGCCCTGGCTGCCCACGCAAGGAGGCCTGGCTTCTCCTGAGTTGGGACTAGACTCTGAGCTCCCAGCACCAACGGGCCTTGAAGCTTCCTGGAGCCCTAGTGCCCACAGTTCGGGGGCCCAGGGGCAGCCCTCCCAAAAGCCAGCTCTACAGCTTCTCTCTCAGAAGGGAGAGGTTGGAGCCTCCATGAAAGAAGCCTGAGGATCCTCTGTCAGAGAATGGGTGCCCTTCTGTGTGGCCGCTGCCTTCGCTCTCCCTCTAGGAGTGGACCCCAGAGAGAAAGGCAGGCTGGGGTCCCTGAAGGGGCAGTGCTGTCCCACCTGCCCACTCTTGCACAGCCTCAGGCCAGCCTCGGCCAGCAGAGCCTGTCGGAACCAGCAGGGGGCAGTCACCATCCCTCAAGCGGCCTTCCTCTCCCAGTGTGGGCTGACCTTGCTTCTCAGCCCTGCAGGACCCCCGCACTCTGGAAACAGGGTGCTCTGCTCCACGGAGCATCCTGGGCTCAGCAGGCAACGTCCCCCTGGAGGGCAGGAGGGGAGAGAGGAGAGGCCCAGAGGCCCACGGAGCAGCTGCTGCTTCTCCTGACTCCCCTGAGAGTTCTTTCTGTGGCGTCTGGCCTGGAGTCTGTGAGACATTTGCAAGATTGGAGCCAACCCAGGTGGCGTCAGTGGTAAAGAATCCACCTGCCAATGCAAGAGACATAAGAGCCACGGGTTCCATTCCTGGTTTGGGAAGATCTCCTGGAAAAGGAAATGTCAACCCACTCCAAGAGTCTTCCCTGGAGAACTCTATGGACAGAGGAGCCTGGTGGGCTACAGTCCATGAGGCTGCAAAGGGTCGGACAGAGCTGCGCAGCATGCCGTGGCTGCCGTGACCATCGCGTAAGTGGACTGAAAAGGAGCCACAGTCCTCCTGCTCTGGGAGTTGAAGAGAGAGAGGCAAAGGGGTTTGTACTGGTCTAAATAGGAACTGATTCCTTTCCCAGCCGATCCCCTCCTCCGCTGTCAGATGCTCGACGAGTGGGCTCACTGCAGGCACCGTTCAAGTTCGGGAGCTAACACTGCCTGCGGCTTCTAGAGCAGTCCCCAGGGCGCCCTAGGAAGGATGCCCCTTCCCAAGCGAGGTCCTCTTGCCCCAGGGTGACGGGAGGGGGAGCAGCTCTGTGGTCCTTAAATGACACTGGACCACACGTGGCCACGTGCAGTGGGTCCACCCAAGGCTTTGTTCCAGTGTCAAGAGCACCGCACCCGTGACACGGGGTGATCTGTTACACAAGCAGCAGACATACAAACACATAGGACAGTGTGCGTGAAGCTCCCACGTTTTTCACACACGGCTCACATGCCCTGGTGTCTCTGGCATGTACATAGCACGTGGTTCTGGGAAGGAGAGTCTGTGACCAGAGGCTCTGGGCCAGTGTGTGAGCCAGAAGCACCGTCCTGAGGGGAACAGGGGACACAAGTGCAAACGTCCTCTGTGTCACACACAGTGAAGTTTAAGGTCTTCTCTTTGTATTGCTCACAGGCAGAAACAGTCAGAGTGGAAGGAACCTTTGATCAGACCGACTCCCTGGGTCTGGCCCTCCTCACCAGCTTGCTTCTCTCTGGCCGGGGAGGCATTTGCACCCCAGGGACCGAGCTCCCTCCCTGCCCCGGCCTCCCCCGCGCTGTCCTCTCTGTCTGCCTCACTGTTCATGCCATCTTGACACCAAACCCCCTTCAAGGGGCCGGAGCATCAGGATAGAAAACAGCAGAGCCTCCGGGGACCCAACAGCCATTCTCCTCCTCACTCTCCTCTCTTCTGGAGGAGCCAAGGTGATCTCAGGATGCCGCGGCTGTGAGTCTTTCCTCCTTCTGTCCTAGGGGCTGGGGTGGGTCAGGACAGGACTTCCTGGGGTGAGGGAAGGAGGAGGTACCTGAACTACCCACCCAGAGCTGCCGCCCTGAGAAAGAGGCCAGGGGAGGATGCAGGCGGGGCAGCGTCAGGAGGACCCCCTTCCTCTGCAGGAGCTCCACGTCCAGGAGACATGGGGTAGGGTCATCCAGGAAGGGCAGGAGGAGCACTCCTGTCCCCTCAGAGCCCTTCAGAGGCGCCTTTAAAAGACCCCCAGAGGAAGGTGCTGCTGGGGGCTCCCTCACACACAGGAGCAGGACGCAGAGGCAGTGCCAGGCGCCAGAGAAAGGGACGAGGCAGCAGGGCTGAACGCCCCCGGCTGGAGAGCCGTACTGCTCTAAGCGTCCAGGCCCTGCTCTCAGGCCGGGATGAGAACCACGGAAAGGCCTGAAGCTTTGAAGAGAGAACACTGCCTCTCCACAGGCTGTGACTCCAAGTGAAAACTACAAACGGCAGTAGAAATCCAACAAAGTTCCGGTTCTCTGTGGCTCCCACCCTGGTGATTCCTGAAACATAGGTATTGATATTGCACCCACGTTTTTGGCGGTCCTAACTTGGCTGATGCTCCAAGCACCTATCTTGAGACCGGTATCATTGCCCTTCCCCCCACCTCAGTTTTGCAAAGAGGACATGGAAGCTCGGTGTTCAAGGGGCTTTCCAAGGCTGCACTTGGGGGCTGGGAGTCAAAATCCCTCTGCCCCACAAAGACCCCCTCCTCCACCGGGTCCCCGCGGCCGCCCTTCCCAGCGTCCTCACCTGGGGTGGAGGTCCACGAGCAGGACCAGCGTCTGCATGGTGATCACGTCGATGCGCTTGCAGTGGAAGCGGGCCACCTTGAGCACCTTGAAGTACGTGCAGCAGAGCACGACGGCGAAAGCAGGAAGCTGAGCGCGTGGAAGGCGCCCGTGAAGACGGCGGCGCAGGCGCTCCTCGGGCCGCCCCGGGTGCACAGCGTGCAGGACGCGTGAGCTGGTGGAAGCCGAGCCAGGACAGGGCGAGCGCGGCGGCCGGGAAGGCGAGCGCGTGCAGCCACGTGTACGCCACCATGAGCGCGGCGTCGCGGAGCCGCATCTTGGCGCGGTAGCTCAGCGGGAAGACCACGGCCACCCAGCGGTCGATGCTGAGCGCGGCCATGCTGAGCATGGAGTTGGCGGCCAGGAAGGTGTCGAGGAAGGCGGCCAGGCGGCACAGGCGGTCGCCCGCCGGCTGCCGCTGCGCCACGACCGCCAGCGTGAGCGGCATGTTGACCACGTGCACGGGTCATCCAGGAAGGGCAGGAGGCACTCCTGTCCCCTCAGAGCCCTTCAGAGGCGCCTTTAAAAGACCCCCAGAGGAAGGTGCTGCTGGGGGCTCCCTCACACACAGGAGCAGGACGCAGAGGCAGTGCCAGGCGCCAGAGAAAGGGACGAGGCAGCAGGGCTGAACGCCCCCGGCTGGAGAGCCGTACTGCTCTAAGCGTCCAGGCCCTGCTCTCAGGCCGGGATGAGAACCACGGAAAGGCCTGAAGCTTTGAAGAGAGAACACTGCCTCTCCACAGGCTGTGACTCCAAGTGAAAACTACAAACGGCAGTAGAAATCCAACAAAGTTCCGGTTCTCTGTGGCTCCCACCCTGGTGATTCCTGAAACATAGGTATTGATATTGCACCCACGTTTTTGGCGGTCCTAACTTGGCTGATGCTCCAAGCACCTATCTTGAGACCGGTATCATTGCCCTTCCCCCCACCTCAGTTTTGCAAAGAGGACATGGAAGCTCGGTGTTCAAGGGGCTTTCCAAGGCTGCACTTGGGGGCTGGGAGTCAAAATCCCTCTGCCCCACAAAGACCCCCTCCTCCACCGGGTCCCCGCGGCCGCCCTTCCCAGCGTCCTCACCTGGGGTGGAGGTCCACGAGCAGGACCAGCGTCTGCATGGTGATCACGTCGATGCGCTTGCAGTGGAAGCGGGCCACCTTGAGCACCTTGAAGTACGTGCAGCAGAGCACGACGAAGGAAAGCAGGAAGCTGAGCGCGTGGAAGGCGCCCGTGAAGACGGCGAAGCGCAGGCGCTCCTCGGGCCGCCGGCTGCACAGCGTGCAGGACGCGTAGAGCTGGTGGAAGCCGAGCCAGGACAGGGCGAGCGCGGCGGCCGGGAAGGCGAGCGCGTGCAGCCACGTGTACGCCACCATGAGCGCGGCGTCGCGGAGCCGCATCTTGGCGCGGTAGCTCAGCGGGAAGACCACGGCCACCCAGCGGTCGATGCTGAGCGCGGCCATGCTGAGCATGGAGTTGGCGGCCAGGAAGGTGTCGAGGAAGGCGGCCAGGCGGCACAGGCGGTCGCCCGCCGGCTGCCGCTGCGCCACGACGCCGGCCAGCGTGAGCGGCATGTTGACCACGGTGCACAGCAGGTTGCCGCACGTGAGGTTCAGGGTGAAGAGCGCCGGCGCCTGGCGGCGGATGTCGGCGCTGTGCAGCAGGCAGAGCAGCACCAGCGCGTTGGCGAGCAGCGAGACGCCCATCGTGCCCACCAGCAGCCCCGCCAGGCCCGCGTCCCACGAGTTCATGGTGCGCGCCCGCCGCCGGCTCTCAGGGCCCGCCACCCGGCGCCGCCCGCTCAGCCCCTCGGCGGCCGCGCCGCCGCCCCGCGCCCCCCGTTCCCGCCGCCATGGCTCCCCGGAGGGCGCGCGGCCACCCCGGAGCCCGGCGCCACCTCCCGGGCCGGCACCTGTGCGCGCGGCTGAGCCCTGGAGCCCCGCGCCACCTCCCGGGCGAGCGCCGGCGTGCCGCCGGGCCGGCAGCTTTGCGCGCCCTCGGATCCTGGATTGCGGACGCCGGCTGCCGCGGCTCTGCCTGCTCTCACCCCATCCCTCCGCGCTCCGTCTCCGCTCCGCGCTCCCTCCTGCAGCCTTGCTTTCTCTGCCTCGCCTCTCTCCGCCGGCTCTCCTAGCTCTTCCTTTCAGCTTTCCTCTCCACTTTTTCTCTCTCTCCCCTCTGCTGTGCTTCTCTCTCACCCACTCCTGTTCTCGCCGTCTGTCTCTCGCACCCCCAGTTTTCTCCTCCCCTCTTGTTCTTCCCTCTCCTCTCGCTCGCTCCGGAATCTGGCTGCTCTCCGAAGCGGCTAGCCGGGCGTGGAAGGCGCCCGTGAAGACGGCGGCGCACGTCCGGGCCGCGGCTGCACAGCGTGCAGGACGGAGCTGGTGGAAGCCGAGCCAGGACAGGGCGCGGCGGCGGAAGGCGGCGCGTGCAGCCACGTGTACGCCACCATGAGCGCGGCGTCGCGGAGCCGCATCTTGGCGCGGTAGCTCAGCGGGAAGACCACGGCCACCCAGCGGTCGATGCTGAGCGCGGCCATGCTGAGCATGGAGTTGGCGGCCAGGAAGGTGTCGAGGAAGGCGGCCAGGCGGCACAGGCGGTCGCCCGCCGGCTGCCGCTGCGCCACGACGCCGGCCAGCGTGAGCGGCATGTTGACCACGGTGCACAGCAGGTTGCCGCACGTGAGGTTCAGGGTGAAGAGCGCCGGCGCCTGGCGGCGGATGTCGGCGCTGTGCAGCAGGCAGAGCAGCACCAGCGCGTTGGCGAGCAGCGAGACGCCCATCGTGCCCACCAGCAGCCCCGCCAGGCCCGCGTCCCACGAGTTCATGGTGCGCGCCCGCCGCCGGCTCTCAGGGCCCGCCACCCGGCGCCGCCCGCTCAGCCCCTCGGCGGCCGCGCCGCCGCCCCGCGCCCCCCGTTCCCGCCGCCATGGCTCCCCGGAGGGCGCGCGGCCACCCCGGAGCCCGGCGCCACCTCCCGGGCCGGCACCTGTGCGCGCGGCTGAGCCCTGGAGCCCCGCGCCACCTCCCGGGCGAGCGCCGGCGTGCCGCCGGGCCGGCAGCTTTGCGCGCCCTCGGATCCTGGATTGCGGACGCCGGCTGCCGCGGCTCTGCCTGCTCTCACCCCATCCCTCCGCGCTCCGTCTCCGCTCCGCGCTCCCTCCTGCAGCCTTGCTTTCTCTGCCTCGCCTCTCTCCGCCGGCTCTCCTAGCTCTTCCTTTCAGCTTTCCTCTCCACTTTTTCTCTCTCTCCCCTCTGCTGTGCTTCTCTCTCACCCACTCCTGTTCTCGCCGTCTGTCTCTCGCACCCCCAGTTTTCTCCTCCCCTCTTGTTCTTCCCTCTCCTCTCCTCTCGCTCGCTCCGGAATCTGGCTGCTTCTATCACAGAAATTCCCGCTGATGCGCGCACCCGCGCGCGCACACACACTCGGAAAGGACCAGCCCTGGAGGCTCCGGTGCAGGTGATTGGCTCTTTGTAGCTTCCTGTCCCCCACCCCCACTCCCCAATCCTCCCGTATGTGTGTCAAAGGCAGGCTGAGTCTAGGAAGTCTGTCCCCCAAAAGGGAGGGATGTCTGGGGGCCACCGCCCCAGCCCCCGCGCCAGCATGGCCAGACCTGGACCTACCTGGAGGTGCTGCCCAACCTGTCCAGACCGAGCCTCCCGGGACTGATGTGTCTCCCTCTCTAGGCTGAGCTGGGGGAGCTCAGGTGGGCTGTTTCCTGAGGTGGAAATGAATGTGTAGCTCTGCAACCTCCATGATCCCAGAAAGCTCCCAAGGTCTCCGTAGCCAGTCTCCAGGGCAGCGGCCACACTCCTGGGGGCTCTCGGTTCACCGTACTCTCCCCATCATCCTTTAGCCTGGGCTTGGGTGGCATCCTCAAGCCAGCCGGGGTGATGCAGAGACACACCCGAGGGGTTCCCTCAGCCCAGAGAGGCCTTTATCTGACGCTGAGCGCTCACGGGAGGACAGGCCGCCTGCGCACGGCCCATCTCAGCTCAGCGGAGCCTGGAGTAGCTCCGCGAGCACTCTGCACTCCAGCCCAGGGTCCGTCTGCCAGCCCGCACGCCGTCTGCTCCGGGTCTGGTGGACGGCAGGTTCCAGTCTGTGAGGAACCTGGATGACAGACCATGAGGGAACTCTTCAGAAAAAGGGGAGGCGGGCAGCTGGGGTGGCTTGGTGGAGACCCCAAGAACTCTAGGCAGGCAGGCTCCTTGCTCCCCTTCAGGATCATGTGCAGGGACTGGGGCCCTTCTGTCCTTCTACCAGGATCCCAGAGGGAGGGCTTCCCCTGGTGGTCCAGTGGCTGAGAACCCGCCTGCCAATGCAGGGAACACAGGTTCGATCCCTGCTCCGGGAAGATCCCACCTGCTGGGGGGCGGTTGGGATCTTGAGCCGCAGCTACAGGGCCTGCGCTCTCGAGCTGGCAGGCTGCAACGAGATGCCACCACAGTGGGAGGCCGCACACGGCAGCTGGAGAAGGGTCCCCCACTTGGCACAACCCGAGAAAGCCCGCATACAGCAACAAAGACCCAGTGCAGTCAAAAGTAAATAAGTACATACTTCTCAAAAACAGGTAGAATCTCAGGGGGAGGGAGTGTGGGTCAAACCTCCCGCTCCCACCCCGCGATTGAACATTCACCAACCCACCACTGACAAGGATGGCATGTTGCCATCCTTGACAGGATCCTGGCAAGTGACCGAACCTCAAGGGGTCTCAGTGTCTTTCTATGCCTCTCAGAGTTCTGGTGAGAAATAACTAAGACCCTGTGTGTGCAGAGCTTTGCCCACCTGGAGGAGGAAACAACCGGAAGCCAGCTGCCTCCTCATCGCTTGGCCCATCCGGTAGCCTGCTGACTTCTGAGTTGGATATGTCTTCATTGGATACTTGGCATTGCCTAAGAGTGAGATATTCAGCTACCTATCTCCCCTGTGCCCAAAGACTCTGTCCCTACAAGTAGCCCCTTGGCAAGAGACCAGTGACCAGGCACTGTTTGTGAATAAATGCGTGAGCTGATACATGACTGGGAGCACCATTGAATCTACTATTCTCATATGTCAGTGTTTATCAGCATCACCAGAGAAACTTGGGGTGCTGATTAAAGTCTTGGTTCCTGGGTCTGGGGACGGCAGGTTCCCGGGGTCCGTCTGCCAGCCCGCACGTCTGCTCCGGGTCTGGTGGACGGCAGGTTCCAGTCTGTGAGGAACCTGGATGACAGACCATGAGGGAACTCTTCAGAAAAAGGGGAGGCGGGCAGCTGGGGTGGCTTGGTGGAGACCCCAAGAACTCTAGGCAGGCAGGCTCCTTGCTCCCCTTCAGGATCATGTGCAGGGACTGGGGCCCTTCTGTCCTTCTACCAGGATCCCAGAGGGAGGGCTTCCCCTGGTGGTCCAGTGGCTGAGAACCCGCCTGCCAATGCAGGGAACACAGGTTCGATCCCTGCTCCGGGAAGATCCCACCTGCTGGGGGGCGGTTGGGATCTTGAGCCGCAGCTACAGGGCCTGCGCTCTCGAGCTGGCAGGCTGCAACGAGATGCCACCACAGTGGGAGGCCGCACACGGCAGCTGGAGAAGGGTCCCCCACTTGGCACAACCCGAGAAAGCCCGCATACAGCAACAAAGACCCAGTGCAGTCAAAAGTAAATAAGTACATACTTCTCAAAAACAGGTAGAATCTCAGGGGGAGGGATGTGGGTCAAACCTCCCGCTCCCACCCCGCGATTGAACATTCACCAACCCACCACTGACAAGGATGGCATGTTGCCATCCTTGACAGGATCCTGGCAAGTGACCGAACCTCAAGGGGTCTCAGTGTCTTTCTATGCCTCTCAGAGTTCTGGTGAGAAATAACTAAGACCCTGTGTGTGCAGAGCTTTGCCCACCTGGAGGAGGAAACAACCGGAAGCCAGCTGCCTCCTCATCGCTTGGCCCATCCGGTAGCCTGCTGACTTCTGAGTTGGATATGTCTTCATTGGATACTTGGCATTGCCTAAGAGTGAGATATTCAGCTACCTATCTCCCCTGTGCCCAAAGACTCTGTCCCTACAAGTAGCCCCTTGGCAAGAGACCAGTGACCAGGCACTGTTTGTGAATAAATGCGTGAGCTGATACATGACTGGGAGCACCATTGAATCTACTATTCTCATATGTCAGTGTTTATCAGGATCACCAGAGAAACTTGGGGTGCTGATTAAAGTCTTAGATTCCTGGGTCATACTTTTGCAGTCTTGGAATCTGCATTTTTGGTAAGTTCTTTAGGTGATTCTGATGGGAGTGGTCTATGACCATGCCTGGAGAAGCAGACTCCATGAAAAGCGGTCAGGTGGGCAGCTGGATGCCAGCTCATCACCTGGTACACCCGCCAACATCCTGACGCCCTGGCCTGGAGCTTCCTGCTAGAGGGCCACCGGCATGTGTAGGAAGTGCAGAGTGAGGTGTTAGCTCGTCTCTTACAGTACACTGGAGCTTATAAAACATGTCCAGACACATCACACTCCATTGCATCCCAGCCACACTGACAAGAATAAAAGCTTCTCATCCACATTTTCAAGATGAGGCTACTGAGGCTTGAAAAGGTCAAGTGACAGAATTGATTATGGATGAAGCCTACATCTCTAGCTCCCTAGATTGGCTCCTTCTGCATACTCCAGAGGCCCTCTGTTACTTTCTCAAGTGGATGTCCTTGGTCCAGAACTTGAAAGCATCTCAGCTTTGCAACATCAAATGATCTTGGTGACCAGGTAACCAGGTCCCGCAGCAATAAACCAATGAACATATGCACACACATGCTTACATCACCTTGAAAATCATTTGCTTCCTGAATTCTTACAGGCAACAATGAACAATTCAAATGGCAGACAGACATTCAGAATATTTAAACTCAGCTTCCTAAAGAAAAGAAGCTCATTTCCTTCTGGTTGTTAACAATATTTCCTTCTCCCCGTGGGGCTGTGGGAGGGCTGATCTTCTTAGGGACCAGGCTTTTAGGCTCCAGCCTGGACTTCATGGAACATGGGTTCCAGCAGCTTCAGACCAGCAATGAGGTGACACTCACCAAGGAAGGGGGATGCCTGCCCTTGTCCAGGCTTTAACACGGGGTTTCCATTGCTCCTTGACCAGGAGATGACTCTTCAGGGCCTGGAGTGAGCCTGCCAGGGGACCACGCCGAGGCCAGATCTGCATGTCATGCTTCTCTGAGCTGAAGAGAAGTGACAGGATGTTCATGGGAGCACCATTGAATCTACTATTCTCATATGTCAGTGTTTATCAGGATCACCAGAGAAACTTGGGGTGCTGATTAAAGTCTTAGATTCCTGGGTCATACTTTTGCAGTCTTGGAATCTGCGTTTTTGGTAACTTCTTTAGGGGATTCTGATGGGAGTGGTCTATGACCATGCCTGGAGAAGCAGACTCCATGAAAAGCGGTCAGGTGGGCAGCTGGATGCCAGCTCATCACCTGGTACACCCGCCAACATCCTGACGCCCTGGCCTGGAGCTTCCTGCTAGAGGGCCACCGGCATGTGTAGGAAGTGCAGAGTGAGGTGTTAGCTCGTCTCTTACAGTACACTGGAGCTTATAAAACATGTCCAGACACATCACACTCCATTGCATCCCAGCCACACTGACAAGAATAAAAGCTTCTCATCCACATTTTCAAGATGAGGCTACTGAGGCTTGAAAAGGTCAAGTGACAGAATTGATTATGGATGAAGCCTACATCTCTAGCTCCCTAGATTGGCTCCTTCTGCATACTCCAGAGGCCCTCTGTTACTTTCTCAAGTGGATGTCCTTGGTCCAGAACTTGAAAGCATCTCAGCTTTGCAACATCAAATGATCTTGGTGACCAGGTAACCAGGTCCCGCAGCAATAAACCAATGAACATATGCACACACATGCTTACATCACCTTGAAAATCATTTGCTTCCTGAATTCTTACAGGCAACAATGAACAATTCAAATGGCAGACAGACATTCAGAATATTTAAACTCAGCTTCCTAAAGAAAAGAAGCTCATTTCCTTCTGGTTGTTAACAATATTTCCTTCTCCCTGTGGGGCTGTGGGAGGGCTGATCTTCTTAGGGACCAGGCTTTTAGGCTCCAGCCTGGACTTCATGGAACATGGGTTCCAGCAGCTTCAGACCAGCAATGAGGTGACACTCACCAAGGAAGGGGGATGCCTGCCCTTGTCCAGGCTTTAACACGGGGTTTCCATTGCTCCTTGACCAGGAGATGACTCTTCAGGGCCTGGAGTGAGCCTGCCAGGGGACCACGCCGAGGCCAGATCTGCATGTCATGCTTCTCTGAGCTGAAGAGAAGTGACAGGATGTTCATGACAGTGTTAATATGAGTCACTAAGTGCCATACCTGGCCCCAGGGGAGGACTCAAAGACGGGGTTGAGTCTCATCACCTCTGCTGGTTTAATATAGTTTCTCATAGACACAGGTGCACACACATGTTGTTGAGATTCTTGCCTCAGCCCTTCAACATAGAGATCATGATTCCATCTTGACGTGTGAAGGGACTAAGATCCAGAAAGCTCCCTAATTTGCTCAGAGTCACTCCAAGCTGGCATCAATACCCATTGCTTCCTCCGGGGTATCTTCCTGACCCAGGGATCGAACCTGGGTCTCCTGCACTGCAGGCGGATTCTTTGCTGTCTGAGTCACTAAGAAAGCCCCATAGATAGGGCAGCATGAGCTAATTAAGAAGGTAGAATCATGTGAATTGGAAGCCAAGTCTTTTGGACATTAAAGCTTATGTTCTCCCCACTGTATTTATCACACACATGTGCTTGAACACTGACACACACATGACTCAAACTTCTGCTGCCCACTCCCATTCTGGTGGTTTCTTTCCAGGCAGGCTGTGCCCACCTCCTGGTTCAGCCTCCATCTGGGCAAGAAGAATCCACAGGACAGAATCTTTCCAATGGGCTCGTTTAGCTCTGGCTCACTTGCTTGTTATTGCTGAGGAGAGAAACTGGCCCTCTGGGCAGGGCCTTTGTCCCGCCTGGGTCTCCATGGCTGTCCCAGCCCCGACCGTCCAAGCACAGCAGGAAGTGGGCCCAGGGAAGAGAAGAGGAAGTTAGCTACCTGGTAATCTCTGCTGGTGATCTCCTGGGAGGAGCTGAGCCTTCTCTGTCTGAGGGGATGCAAGATGTGAGGAACACTTGTCAGCTGTCAAAGGCTGGGTGTCATCCAGACACACTGCCTCCTTCATCTCAGTTCAGTTCCGCAGTAGCCCTATACGAGAGACCATAATTGTTCTCATCACACAGATGAGGAAATTGAGGCCGAAAAGGTTAAGTGGCTGCCCAACACGTCAGAACTATGGAGGAATTCCTGTCTGACCCAGTGCCTATGTGTATAATCAGCATAACCCTGTTCTGATGCCCAGACTGGACAGCTCCACTTCCGTCTCTCCTGGGGATGCCTGACGAAGCATCACTTCCCCTCTCCCCATTGTACCTCCCTTTCTAAGCTGGATCCTTGGTCTGCATGCAGCCTGGGGTGGGGGATACATAGGAAGTCAGTGGCTGATAATAAGTATGCATAACCCTCTCTGAGAGTGCCCTGTGAGCCAAGGATTATGGTTCCCAGGAGAGGGATGGCCATCCCACATATGGATGGTACAATACAGTCTTCCTGCGAAGGAGCTTAGCCGAGATGGCAGAGCTGTGATTGGAATGCCATTTCCCTCCCCACCCTCTCAGCTTGGGGCTCCACCACCTACTCCACAGCGTCCCCCTAAGCTGGGAAAACAGAAGGAATCACAGTCCAGCTAGAGTCTGCCTGGCTCAGATATGGAGCCTTTCTTCTCCACTGAACTTACCATGCCCACACAGCCATCCAGCGAGGTGTGCACTTTGCCTTGAAAATCCATTAAACCTGCCTGTGGCGGCCTCAGCTCCTTTATTTGCACCCTGCATGGGCTCCAGGAGGACAAAAGTGTGTGATTGATCTTCCCGAGTGTTAGACTTCGAGGCGGTGAACCAGTCCATGAACAATGGCTTCTCGGCGTTAAGACTGACTTCTAAGGCTGTCTAGCCTCTGCTCATTTCCTGCCTCTGTGCTGCAGTGGAGCCGTGGAGCTTGTCGAATATCCCCAGGAATAGAATCTTCAGAAAGAGCTATTTCTCCATGCTTCTGGTCCCCCTCCTGTCCCTGCGTCACCACAACTGCTGCCCGGAACCAGGGGACAAAGCCAGGAGGCTCCTGCTGAGGACTGAGTTCCAGAAAGATCAGCACCAAGACAGAGGACAGCTCCTCCTCCCCAGTCTCTTTCAGATTCCTTTTCAGGGAACTCTGGCCACAGAGCCCAGAGCTGCCTCAGATGCTGTGTCTGTTGAGTTCTGCACCAAGCCCGGGAATTCCCACAGTCTTAGACTTCAACTTCCGTCTCTCCTGGGGACAAATTGGGCCCAACACGTCAGAACTATGGAGGAATTCCTGTCTGACCCAGTGCCTATGTGTATAATCAGCATAACCCTGTTCTGATGCCCAGACTGGACAGCTCCACTTCCGTCTCTCCTGGGATGCCTGACGAAGCATCACTTCCTCCCCATTGTACCTCCCTTTCTAAGCTGGATCCTTGGTCTGCATGCAGCCTGGGGTGGGGGATACATAGGAAGTCAGTGGCTGATAATAAGTATGCATAACCCTCTCTGAGAGTGCCCTGTGAGCCAAGGATTATGGTTCCCAGGAGAGGGATGGCCATCCCACATATGGATGGTACAATACAGTCTTCCTGCGAAGGAGCTTAGCCGAGATGGCAGAGCTGTGATTGGAATGCCATTTCCCTCCCCACCCTCTCAGCTTGGGGCTCCACCACCTACTCCACAGCGTCCCCCTAAGCTGGGAAAACAGAAGGAATCACAGTCCAGCTAGAGTCTGCCTGGCTCAGATATGGAGCCTTTCTTCTCCACTGAACTTACCATGCCCACACAGCCATCCAGCGAGGTGTGCACTTTGCCTTGAAAATCCATTAAACCTGCCTGTGGCGGCCTCAGCTCCTTTATTTGCACCCTGCATGGGCTCCAGGAGGACAAAAGTGTGTGATTGATCTTCCCGAGTGTTAGACTTCGAGGCGGTGAACCAGTCCATGAACAATGACTTCTCGGCGTTAAGACTGACTTCTAAGGCTGTCTAGCCTCTGCTCATTTCCTGCCTCTGTGCTGCAGTGGAGCCGTGGAGCTTGTCGAATATCCCCAGGAATAGAATCTTCAGAAAGAGCTATTTCTCCATGCTTCTGGTCCCCCTCCTGTCCCTGCGTCACCACAACTGCTGCCCGGAACCAGGGGACAAAGCCAGGAGGCTCCTGCTGAGGACTGAGTTCCAGAAAGATCAGCACCAAGACAGAGGACAGCTCCTCCCTCCCCAGTCTCTTTCAGATTCCTTTTCAGGGAACTCTGGCCACAGAGCCCAGAGCTGCCTCCAGATGCTGTGTCTGTTGAGTTCTGAAATCAGGTCTTTAAAAACAAGCCAGGGAATTCCCAGGTTTCCCAGTGGTTAGGACTTCACACTTTCGCTGCTGAGAGCCCAGATTCAGTCCCTGATCAGGGAGCTCACAAGACACCTGCACAACCAATAAATTAAGAAAACAATATAAAGAAGCAGTGGGTCCAGTGGCCACTTATTAAGCAGATTCTGGATCGCTTCCTCTCATTTTGCATACTCAAACTGAGGCTCACGGCCCCGTGTCTATTGAGGAGCAACATTCAAGCATGCTTATGATCAGGGAATTGCCACATTATTCTGGGAGGTGCAGCATTTTGAAGTCATTCCACTTCCTCTGTCCATCTCCCAGCTCCTGTAACATGTACAGTGCTGGGCCCATACAGGCTGCTCCCTGACTTGTGTGTGGCCCAACTTGGCTTCTGCTGGGCTTCCTGTGGGATGTTCTCAAGGTCTCTACCTTTATAGGTATGCTCCCAGTGATCTGAAAGGGAGACACCTTTTACTGGTGCTTCTGAAGCCGCCTTAGTTTTATGCCTACCTGGACTGGGTCAGAAGCCACATGATACCGTCAGCATGGGAGGAACCCCTGACCTGAGCACTGCTTTCCTTTCCATTCTGTCTAACTGGAGTGAATCCACCTCCCTGATGAGAAAGAGGCCTTGAGCTGGCAGCATCAGGCAGCAGCCAGCTCCCTGGATGGGAAGGCAGGAGCTCAGGATGCTGGTCTAGTTACTGCCCCTAGCTGTCTGTCTGTGTAACTCAGACTCCCCACGCTTGAAATGAGTTGAGTAGATAAGACAGTCTCACGTGTGCAATGCTTGAGGAGGTCACCAGGTACTGGATGAGGTACTCTGCTCATTTCCTGCCTCTGTGCTGCAGTGGAGCCGTGGAGCTTGTCGAATATCCCCAGGAATAGAATCTTCAGAAAGAGCTATTTCTCCATGCTTCTGGTCCCCCTCCTGTCCCTGCGTCACCACAACTGCTGCCCGGAACCAGGGGACAAAGCCAGGAGGCTCCTGCTGAGGACTGAGTTCCAGAAAGATCAGCACCAAGACAGAGGACAGCTCCTCCCTCCCCAGTCTCTTTCAGATTCCTTTTCAGGGAACTCTGGCCACAGAGCCCAGAGCTGCCTCCAGATGCTGTGTCTGTTGAGTTCTGAAATCAGGTCTTTAAAAACAAGCCAGGGAATTCCCAGGTTTCCCAGTGGTTAGGACTTCACACTTTCGCTGCTGAGAGCCCAGATTCAGTCCCTGATCAGGGAGCTCACAAGACACCTGCACAACCAATAAATTAAGAAAACAATATAAAGAAGCAGTGGGTCCAGTGGCCACTTATTAAGCAGATTCTGGATCGCTTCCTCTCATTTTGCATACTCAAACTGAGGCTCACGGCCCCGTGTCTATTGAGGAGCAACATTCAAGCATGCTTATGATCAGGGAATTGCCACATTATTCTGGGAGGTGCAGCATTTTGAAGTCATTCCACTTCCTCTGTCCATCTCCCAGCTCCTGTAACATGTACAGTGCTGGGCCCATACAGGCTGCTCCCTGACTTGTGTGTGGCCCAACTTGGCTTCTGCTGGGCTTCCTGTGGGATGTTCTCAAGGTCTCTACCTTTATAGGTATGCTCCCAGTGATCTAAAAGGGGAGACACCTTTACTGGTGCTTCTGAAGCCGCCTTAGTTTTATGCCTACCTGGACTGGGTCAGAAGCCACATGATACCGTCAGCATGGGAGGAACCCCTGACCTGAGCACTGCTTTCCTTTCCATTCTGTCTAACTGGAGTGAATCCACCTCCCTGATGAGAAAGAGGCCTTGAGCTGGCAGCATCAGGCAGCAGCCAGCTCCCTGGATGGGAAGGCAGGAGCTCAGGATGCTGGTCTAGTTACTGCCCCTAGCTGTCTGTCTGTGTAACTCAGACTCCCCACGCTTGAAATGAGTTGAGTAGATAAGACAGTCTCACGTGTGAATCTACACTGCTTGAGGAGGTCACCAGGTACTGGATGAGGGTAGAGGGATCAGGGAAAGAGGGTAGAAACAGATGTCGTGGGCCTTCCTTCCCTGTTTGGCTGGAATTCAGTCCCTTCTGCTGCCGTGGCAGCTGAAGCCCATGGGCCACTTCGGCTTTGGAGGTCTGTGTGTGGGTGTGGGGGGCGGGGCAGGACTCACTCCTCATTGACTGTGCCCGGGTCAGAACGACCACGGACTCAGCTCACCACACCTAGGGGGCCTGCGTGTGCTTATCAAACTCTGCTCTGTGTGTGCATCCCGGGACAGAGGTAGTGTGTGTGCATTTGTGTGTGTGTGTGTGTGTGAGAGAGAGAGAGAGAGACAGAGACAGAGGGAGACAGAGGCAGAGAGAAAGGTTGGCTAGAGACATCAAGGTAGCATTTTCTTATGGAAAGTGGTTTGGAAACATAGGGAAACTGAGGTAGACATAAATCTCTTTCACTAAATGACAACTCTTTTTGAGGCTGAGCCGGATTTTAAAAGCAAGGAATATCAATTATTTACTTTGCATGAATACTGAGGGGCCCTTAATGGACAAACTATTATCTTACGTCACAGAGGCAAGAGAAGAACTTTGACAGGAAAAGAGGGACCTCTCTCAGACCCAAGGCAGACCCCGCATTCTGAAATACCCCTTGTCAGCCTCAGATATCATTCTCCCAACCAGACGTTGTAACTTTGGCGCCTGAGGATCCTACGCGAGGATGTCACCGCAGGCTGATCCAGGCAGATGGGAGTGGATGGCTGGGCCCTCCCACGCCCTCCTCCCATACGGTGAAGCAAATCAGCGCCCAGTCAGATCTCCCGAGTCATTCTGTTCAGTATGCTGTGACTTCAATACAAGAAGCATCGTTTTATTTTTTCCTGTGCTGATCCACTTACAAAGTCTAACTGGAGTGAATCCACCTCCTGATGAGAAAGAGGCCTTGAGCTGGCAGCATCAGGCAGCAGCCAGCTCCCTGGATGGGAAGGCAGGAGCTCAGGATGCTGGTCTAGTTACTGCCCCTAGCTGTCTGTCTGTGTAACTCAGACTCCCCACGCTTGAAATGAGTTGAGTAGATAAGACAGTCTCACGTGTGAATCTACACTGCTTGAGGAGGTCACCAGGTACTGGATGAGGGTAGAGGGATCAGGGAAAGAGGGTAGAAACAGATGTCGTGGGCCTTCCTTCCCTGTTTGGCTGGAATTCAGTCCCTTCTGCTGCCGTGGCAGCTGAAGCCCATGGGCCACTTCGGCTTTGGAGGTCTGTGTGTGGGTGTGGGGGCGGGCAGGACTCACTCCTCATTGACTGTGCCCGGGTCAGAACGACCACGGACTCAGCTCACCACACCTAGGGGGCCTGCGTGTGCTTATCAAACTCTGCTCTGTGTGTGCATCCCGGGACAGAGGTAGTGTGTGTGCATTTGTGTGTGTGTGTGTGTGTGAGAGAGAGAGAGAGACAGAGACAGAGGGAGACAGAGGCAGAGAGAAAGGTTGGCTAGAGACATCAAGGTAGCATTTTCTTATGGAAAGTGGTTTGGAAACATAGGGAAACTGAGGTAGACATAAATCTCTTTCACTAAATGACAACTCTTTTTGAGGCTGAGCCGGATTTTAAAAGCAAGGAATATCAATTATTTACTTTGCATGAATACTGAGGGGCCCTTAATGGACAAACTATTATCTTACGTCACAGAGGCAAGAGAAGAACTTTGACAGGAAAAGAGGGACCTCTCTCAGACCCAAGGCAGACCCCGCATTCTGAAATACCCCTTGTCAGCCTCAGATATCATTCTCCCAACCAGACGTTGTAACTTTGGCGCCTGAGGATCCTACGCGAGGATGTCACCGCAGGCTGATCCAGGCAGATGGGAGTGGATGGCTGGGCCCTCCCCACGCCCTCCTCCCCTACGGTGAAGCAAATCAGCGCCCAGTCAGATCTCCCGAGTCATTCTGTTCAGTATGCTGTGACTTCAATACAAGAAGCATCGTTTTATTTTTTCCTGTGCTGATCCACTTACAAACTTTTTTATTATTAGGATTTTTTCTTCTACTGAGATTTGTTTTACATAGTGAAAGCACAAATTACATACCTTTGATGAGTTTTAATGAATGCATCATCTGTAATCCATACATTTTTAAGATGCATGATGTTTCTGCAGCCTAGAAAGTTTCTTCAGGCTGATTTCCAGTCCATCCACCACCCGCCCCACGGCATACCTCATTACTGTTCTGCTTTCTGTCATCCAGATGAATTCAGCAAGCTCTAGAATTTCATATGAATGGAACCATACGGTGTCTGCTCTTTTATATCTGTCTTCTCTTGCCCAGCATATTATTTTTAAGGTTTATCCAAGCTGATCTGTATTTAACTGGCTCATTCCTTTCTGTTGTTAAGAGGAAATCTATTGTATGACTATGTCACATCTTGTTTAGCCATACTCTGTCCATGGGCACCTGTTTTATGGGCTTTTCTGAATAAAACTGCTGTGGATATCTTTGTACTATTTTTTTAGCATACATGCATCTTATTCTCTTCAGTAAATACCTACATTTATATTTAAATTTATAAGAAACTGCAAAACTGTGTGCCAAAATACCTATACAATTTTACAATGCAATGGACTTTAATGTAGGCTGTCGCCTTTTTTCTTATTGAGTTGTAGGAGCTTTCACATATATTTTGGGCAAGAGATTATATATGTTTTTTTTAATTTAATTAATTTATTTATTTTGGCTATTCAGGGTTTTCACTGCTGCCTCAGGCTCTTCTCTAGTTAACATAGGAAACTCCCAGGAAAAGAGGAATATCAATTATTTACTTTGCATGAATACTGAGGGGCCCTTAATGGACAAACTATTATCTTACGTCACAGAGGCAAGAGAAGAACTTTGACAGGAAAAGAGGGACCTCTCTCAGACCCAAGGCAGACCCCGCATTCTGAAATACCCCTTGTCAGCCTCAGATATCATTCTCCCAACCAGACGTTGTAACTTTGGCGCCTGAGGATCCTACGCGAGGATGTCACCGCAGGCTGATCCAGGCAGATGGGAGTGGATGGCTGGGCCCTCCCCACGCCCTCCTCCCCTACGGTGAAGCAAATCAGCGCCCAGTCAGATCTCCCGAGTCATTCTGTTCAGTATGCTGTGACTTCAATACAAGAAGCATCGTTTTATTTTTTCCTGTGCTGATCCACTTACAAACTTTTTTATTATTAGGATTTTTTCTTCTACTGAGATTTGTTTTACATAGTGAAAGCACAAATTACATACCTTTGATGAGTTTTAATGAATGCATCATCTGTAATCCATACATTTTTAAGATGCATGATGTTTCTGCAGCCTAGAAAGTTTCTTCAGGCTGATTTCCAGTCCATCCACCACCCGCCCCACGGCATACCTCATTACTGTTCTGCTTTCTGTCATCCAGATGAATTCAGCAAGCTCTAGAATTTCATATGAATGGAACCATACGGTGTCTGCTCTTTTATATCTGTCTTCTCTTGCCCAGCATATTATTTTTAAGGTTTATCCAAGCTGATCTGTATTTAACTGGCTCATTCCTTTCTGTTGTTAAGAGGAAATCTATTGTATGACTATGTCACATCTTGTTTAGCCATACTCTGTCCATGGGCACCTGTTTTATGGGCTTTTCTGAATAAAACTGCTGTGGATATCTTTGTACTATTTTTTTTTAGCATACATGCATCTTATTCTCTTCAGTAAATACCTACATTTATATTTAAATTTATAAGAAACTGCAAAACTGTGTGCCAAAATACCTATACAATTTTACAATGCAATGGACTTTAATGTAGGCTGTCGCCTTTTTTCTTATTGAGTTGTAGGAGCTTTCACATATATTTTGGGCAAGAGATTATATATGTTTTTTTTAATTTAATTAATTTATTTATTTTGGCTATTCAGGGTTTTCACTGCTGCCTCAGGCTCTTCTCTAGTTGCAGGGAGTGGGTGTTACTCTCTAGTGGAGGTGAGCAGGCTTCTTGACTTCTCTTGTGGAACTCGGGCTCTAGGGCACACGGGCTTCAGTAGTTGCGGCTCTGAGGCTCTAGAGCACAGGCTCCCTAGTTGTGGCTCACGGGCTTAGTTGCTCCACAGCTTGTGGGATCTTCCCAGATCAGGGATCAAACCTGTGTCTCCTGCATTGGCAAGTGAACTCTTTACCACTGAGCTACCAGGGAAGCCCCATTAATTATATTTTTGTGTTGCAACTACTTTCCTAGCCTGTGGCTGGTCCATTCCTTTTCTTAGTGATGGCCTTTCATGACTTACAAACCTTAGAACTGGCTCGCCAATTTATTTTTTAAAAAACATGCTGGAAACTGTGTATTTTACTGGAATGACTTATGGATGGAGATGAGGGGACAATTGATATTTGAAAATATAAGTTTTCTTAGCATTATCAATGCCTATAAATTTGGACAATTTCTTTTCTTATTTTTTTTAAAGATTAAACATCATATTTGGGTCTTTTAGCTATTCTGGGCTTTCACGGCTGCCACAGGCTCTTCTCTAGTTGCAGGAAGTGGGGGCTGCTCTCTAGTGGAGGTGAGCAGGCTTTCTTGTTGCAGTGACATCTCTTGTTGTGGAACTCGGGCTCCAGGGCACACGGGCTTCAGTCATTGTGGCCCACGGGCTCAGCAGTTGCGGCTCCGAGGCTCCAGAGCACAGGCTCCACAGTTGTGGCTCCCGGGCTTAGCTGGTCCGCAGAAAGTGGGATCTTCCTGGATCAGGGATCGAACCTGTGTCTCCTGAATAGCCAGGTGCACTCTTCACCACTGAGCTACCAGGGAAGCCCTATTTTCTCAGATCTTCAGACGTGAATAAGAAATTAAATCTCTTACCATGATTCAAAAAAAATCTGCTCTTCCTCTCTTCCTTAGAGTTCCCTTTACTTCCTAGTAGCCCAACTGTAGTTAAGAATTCTTTAAATTTGCACTGTTCAAAAATCCCCAAAAAACGAAACAAAAACCATGCTGGATTTTTTTTTTTTTTTTTTTTTTTTTTTTTTTTTTACATTTTTGGCCTCTTTCATCGGCTTTTGATTTATATATTTTCATCTATCCTCATTCTTTGTCCTGGGTGGGCCTCCCATCGCTGTGGCCTCTCTCCGCACAGAGCACCGGCTCTGGGCACATGCGCCCCAGAGCACCAGCTCGTAATTGGACACACTGGTCCAGTCGCTCCGCAGCATGTGGAATCTTCCTGGTCCAGCGATCGAACCAGTGTCTCTTGCACGGCAGGACAGACTCTTTACCCACTGAGCCACCAGGGAAGGCCCTGTGTTGGACTTTTGTCTAGGATGATATTAAAGCCATAGATGAGGAGCGTGTCACTCTTTGTATTTTCTCCTTTATAATATTAGTCTAGAGCAATACATTCATTAATTTTTTTTTTTTTGCCTGTAAGTCATCATTTATTTTTATTCTTTTTGACATGTGTGGGCCTTCCACTGCAGTGGCCTCTTTTGTTGCAGAGCACTGGCCCTGGGCACATCTGCTCCAGAACTCTGGCTCCTAATTGGACACAGAGGTCCAGCTGCTCCATGGCACGTGGGATCTTCCCAGGCCAGGGATCCAACCAGTGCCCCTTGCCCTGCAAGGTGGACTCTTTACCCACTGGACCACCAGGTAAGCCCCCATGCATTAAGTTTTTAATGTACACCCACTTTGCCTTCCTGGTTGACCATTCTTCTTCCTAAGATTTCAAGGTTTGTTGCATCTGTGTTTTTGAGAAATATCAACCTGTGGCTTTATTTCCTCTGTTGACTTTATCTGGTTCTGATATCAGGCTTGTGCTGCCTCATAGAAATATCTGTGAACTGTTCCCTTTATAGAACACTGCTACCTTGTTCTTCAAAGTGATTGTGGCATTTTCACATTGCTATCAGAAATGTAGAAGAATTCAAGTTTCTCTGCATGCTCACTGGCACTTGGTACTGTCAGTGATTTGAAGATACCCATTCTAAGAGTGGTATCTCAGTGTAGTTTTAATTTGCGTTTTTATATTGAATAATTATGGTGACTGTCTTTTTGTTCCTTATTTATCTACTAAGTGGGGTCCCTGGGGACACTATTGGTAAAGAGTCTACCACTAGTGCAGGAGACATAAGGCACTTGGGTTAGCTCCCTCAGTTGGGACCCAACCTCCTCCTGGAGGAGGGCACAGCAATCCACTCTAGTATTCTTTCCTGGAGAATTCCATGGACAGAGGAGCCTGGCGGGCTATATAGTCCATGGGGTCACAAAGAGTCAGACACAGTTGAAGTGACTTAGTGCACATCTACTAAATATATCCACCTTGGAGGTGACGGTTTCCTTGCTGAGAGGGTCCCAGGTCCTGAGAGCACTCCTCTAACTACAGCCCAGGTAGAGGAGCCTGCAGACAAGTTCCTGGCTTTCTGGGGGTACGCTGTCTCCCTCATTTCCTGCAAGATGCCTCGCCTCCCTATCCCCGACACTCTAGAGCACTGACCGCCCCCCTAGCTTTGTTCAGTTTTCTCCTTTCTTCCCCAAAATATCTGTCCCAAGAGGACAGGGACTACCCTCAAGTCCCAAGCACAGAGCCAGTTATTTTAGGCAGGGCGTCCTATTTGCAATGGGCAGGATCTCAGTTTGAACTAACTTGGCAAAAGAGGAGGTTTGTTGGCAGGAAATGGTGTGGCATCACCTCCAATTGGGAAACATCTGTGCCTCAAAGACACCTGGAGTCAGACACGGACCACTGCCCTCTGCTTTCCCTTCCTCTCCCTGCCTCTCCCCCTGCTGCTCTCTCCATATCAACTTCCTAATATTGGGTGGACAAAAGATCAAATGGGAGCTCTTACAGGGTTGAGAGGAAATTGTAGTGTAAAGTATATTTGTCCCCAGTTTAGCTAGAAGTCGGACTCTAACTAGATTGCCTGCGGCCCCTGGGGTGTGGCTGTGGCCAGGATGAAGAGGGCAGCTACGATTCCCTTTAGAGGCTCTGGCTTTCTGTGGTGACCCGATGCAGTTGAGCTCCTTGGGAGATGAGACACCTGTGATGGCAAACAGGAAGTGTCGGGATGCCAACAGGAAGTAACAGCATTGTAAAAAGGGAGCAGTGTGACCAGAGATGCTAGGCCACGTCCCCCGTAGAAGAGGGTGGATTCATTTCTAGAATATTGATAATTATTGTTTTTAAAAACTGTCTTTTGTTACTTATTTATCTACTAAGTGGGGTCCCTGGGGACACTATTGGTAAAGAGTCTACCACTAGTGCAGGAGACATAAGGCACTTGGGTTAGCTCCCTCAGTTGGGACCCAACCTCCTCCTGGAGGAGGGCACAGCAATCCACTCTAGTATTCTTTCCTGGAGAATTCCATGGACAGAGGAGCCTGGCGGGCTATATAGTCCATGGGGTCACAAAGAGTCAGACACAGTTGAAGTGACTTAGTGCACATCTACTAAATATATCCACCTTGAGGTGACGGTTTCCTTGCTGAGAGGGTCCCAGGTCCTGAGAGCACTCCTCTAACTACAGCCCAGGTAGAGGAGCCTGCAGACAAGTTCCTGGCTTTCTGGGGGTACGCTGTCTCCCTCATTTCCTGCAAGATGCCTCGCCTCCCTATCCCCGACACTCTAGAGCACTGACCGCCCCCCTAGCTTTGTTCAGTTCTCTCCTTTTTTCCCCCAAAATATCTGTCCCAAGAGGACAGGGACTACCCTCAAGTCCCAAGCACAGAGCCAGTTATTTTAGGCAGGGCGTCCTATTTGCAATGGGCAGGATCTCAGTTTGAACTAACTTGGCAAAGAGGAGGTTTGTTGGCAGGAAATGGTGTGGCATCACCTCCAATTGGGAAACATCTGTGCCTCAAAGACACCTGGAGTCAGACACGGACCACTGCCCTCTGCTTTCCCTTCCTCTCCCTGCCTCTCCCCCTGCTGCTCTCTCCATATCAACTTCCTAATATTGGGTGGACAAAAGATCAAATGGGAGCTCTTACAGGGTTGAGAGGAAATTGTAGTGTAAAGTATATTTGTCCCCAGTTTAGCTAGAAGTCGGACTCTAACTAGATTGCCTGCGGCCCCTGGGGTGTGGCTGTGGCCAGGATGAAGAGGGCAGCTACGATTCCCTTTAGAGGCTCTGGCTTTCTGTGGTGACCCGATGCAGTTGAGCTCCTTGGGAGATGAGACACCTGTGATGGCAAACAGGAAGTGTCGGGATGCCAACAGGAAGTAACAGCATTGTAAAAAGGGAGCAGTGTGACCAGAGATGCTAGGCCACGTCCCCCGTAGAAGGGAGGGTGGCCAAATGCAGGACCAAGGATGATGTTCCTAGTGGATATCATCACCACACCTGCTCCCCGCCTCCCACTTCCCTGCTGTGAGACTCAAGCTATCATGGAGGGTGGGGGGCAAGCCACAATGGAATGAAAACATCCATAGCAGGAACACTGGTGGAATGTGTATGGCCAAATTGTTTGTTCTGCAGCTGTGAATCTCTGCCTGTGTGTGAAGATCTGCGGTTTACTAGCACGCTACTTCAAATTCCGGCTGAAGGAAAATCACCATCATCATCTTCACGTCGCTGCTGCTTTTTATATGCCAGTTGTGACTCTAAGTGATTGATCTACACAAACTCATTTAAAGCTCAAACAACTTCATCAGGTGGGTGATGAATTTCCCCACCTGTACGGGGTGGAATGATGCCCTCCCCCCATCCACTTTATGTTCACATTAAACCTCAGCATGTGACCTGATTTGGAAAGGGTTCTTAGCAGACATAACTGACTACAGTGAGTTCATCCTGGCTGAGGGCTGGCCCTACTCCAGTGCCTGGTGTCCTCGTGAGTGGAGGAGACTTTAGACAGAGACACGGACCCGGGAAAGACAGATGTGAAGACAGAAGCAGGGACTGATTGTTGCTGCTGTGAGCTCGGGAACATCAGGACTGCCTGCCGCCTCCAGAAGCCAGGAAGAGGCGCGAGCTGTGGTCTTCCTTTCCAGTGTGGATTAACTTGATGGGGACAAATTTGGTTTCTTGTTCTAATTGCATTTCCATGATTGTTAATGAGACTGAACTTTTCCAGATGCACTAGTCATTTGCATGTCTTTGTTTGTGACTCTTCTATTTGCTTCCTAGGCCCATTTCTCCATTCTTTCCTTCTAGCTTTCTTTTGTCTCTAGAGGAATGATGTTCTTGGCACTATGAACCCTTCATTTGCAATGCTAACTTAGTAACATTTGCCTAAATTGTTTAGTTTTGAAGTTCTTCTATCAGTGTTTTAGAAGCTCTGCAAGACCTCTCCGAGCACAGTGCTACATTCTTTGGCTCCTGTTAGCTCAACTGTGTGGCAGAGACTTGCTGAAGAAGCCAGACCCATCTCCCCGCCTGTGTGCTATGGAGAAAACAGAGTCCAGCAAATGTGAAAATGAAGCTTACTGCATTCCCACCACCCAGAGCTTTCCACCATTAACACCTCAGTACATATTCTTCCTTTTTTACTTCACCCAAATGAGATCATGCTGCACAAAATGTTTCATAATCTGATTTTTTTTTTTTTTTTCAGTAAACAATCTCTACTTTGCTGTTGGTTTTGGAACACATGCTTGGATCTCACATGCAGACCCTTCTCTGATCCCCCAGAAGGACCCAACAATGTTCTCTAGCGCTGACTTGTCCAAAGCAGCCTTTGCTCCAACACCTCTCAGGGCACCTTGCTGGGTTCTTCGGTCTTGTAACCTCAGCAAAGTCCCAGTTTAGTGACACAGACTGGTTGAGGGAACCAGGCCAGGCTCTCCGCAGACAAATCCCCCAGCTTGACTCCAGCTGCTTCCTCGGGACATCGTTCTACTCTCTCCTGGCTTTCAATCACCACATTATTTTCCCTTTCATTTTGGTTATTGTTTCTTGACAGATATTTTCTTCTCTGACTTTTCTTCCTCTGCCCTCTGAGCTGGGTTGGCCTTTCTCTTTCTTTGGGTCTCTTCCTATATCAGTTGGACACTGCTGCCCGGCCCCTTGGAATATGGAGGGACCTTGCATGACTCTAGTATTTGAACCACTCCTGAAGGATGGGCTGTCATGGCCCTCAAACTCCTTGCACGTTCGCTGGGGAGAGGCTGAGCTGGGCTGCCAGCCGAGGGCCTTGGAGATGCCCGGCTCTCAGGCAGGCAGTCTTTCTCCAAGAGGAGTCTAAAGCCTACATTTTACACATTCCTCTAAATTTAGGGATTCTCCTGCCTCAGCCACCTGCCTCGGAATCAGAAATATCTCAGTCCCAGAGCATTCGGTTTGCTTTAGCTGCACGGACCCTTGCATGAGGGCCGCGGGTCTCCTCCTGGGGACTGTGTGTCCCTGGAACAGTCGCCCATGAAGTCTGCTCTGAAGAAGCAGCTTAGGCCAGACCACGGGAGAGCAGAGAGGCAGCTGGATGAGAGGAGGAAGGAGGGACGTGGAGACGGCACGCGGGCTCTGTCCGCACCTCCGTGGACTCTGAGGGCAGTGCCGGGAGACAGACCTCCTGAGCCCGTGGGCCTGGGGCTCCCTTCTCCCAGCTCCCACGTCTGCTGCTGAATTGCACTGGGGGTAATGACGACCACATCCCAGGAGGGTGTTACTGCAGAAGTGGTGCAGAACGCGGGCATGCAGGGTGCTGAGACAACGTGAGCGTGGACCGCAGGCGCTCCGAGCATCTGCTGGGGCCGACGGCTACAGAGCCGCCCCATCCAGCAGCGGCCCAGTGACATCCGAAGGATGGCTCTCCTGGGTGTTTGCAGATGGAGGTGCTCTAGGCCACTGGTCCTCTCAGGATCTGGGCCTCCGGGAGGCTCTCACCATAGGACCATAGACTTGTCCAAAGCAGCCTTTGCTCCAACACCTCTCAGGGCACCTTGCTGGGTTCTTCGGTCTTGTCACCTCAGCAAAGCCCCAGTTTAGTGACACAGACTGGTTGAGGGAACCAGGCCAGGCTCTCCGCAGACAAATCCCCCAGCTTGACTCCAGCTGCTTCCTCGGGACATCGTTCTACTCTCTCCTGGCTTTCAATCACCACATTATTTTCCCTTTCATTTTGGTTATTGTTTCTTGACAGATATTTTCTTCTCTGACTTTTCTTCCTCTGCCCTCTGAGCTGGGTTGGCCTTTCTCTTTCTTTGGGTCTCTTCCTATATCAGTTGGACACTGCTGCCCGGCCCCTTGGAATATGGAGGGACCTTGCATGACTCTAGTATTTGAACCACTCCTGAAGGATGGGCTGTCATGGCCCTCAAACTCCTTGCACGTTCGCTGGGGAGGCTGAGCTGGGCTGCCAGCCGAGGGCCTTGGAGATGCCCGGCTCTCAGGCAGGCAGTCTTTCTCCAAGAGGAGTCTAAAGCCTACATTTTACACATTCCTCTAAATTTAGGGATTCTCCTGCCTCAGCCACCTGCCTCGGAATCAGAAATATCTCAGTCCCAGAGCATTCGGTTTGCTTTAGCTGCACGGACCCTTGCATGAGGGCCGCGGGTCTCCTCCTGGGGACTGTGTGTCCCTGGAACAGTCGCCCATGAAGTCTGCTCTGAAGAAGCAGCTTAGGCCAGACCACGGGAGAGCAGAGAGGCAGCTGGATGAGAGGAGGAAGGAGGGACGTGGAGACGGCACGCGGGCTCTGTCCGCACCTCCGTGGACTCTGAGGGCAGTGCCGGGAGACAGACCTCCTGAGCCCGTGGGCCTGGGGCTCCCTTCTCCCAGCTCCCACGTCTGCTGCTGAATTGCACTGGGGGTAATGACGACCACATCCCAGGAGGGTGTTACTGCAGAAGTGGTGCAGAACGCGGGCATGCAGGGTGCTGAGACAACGTGAGCGTGGACCGCAGGCGCTCCGAGCATCTGCTGGGGCCGACGGCTACAGAGCCGCCCCATCCAGCAGACGGCCCAGTGACATCCGAAGGATGGCTCTCCTGGGTGTTTGCAGATGGAGGTGCTCTAGGCCACTGGTCCTCTCAGGATCTGGGCCTCCGGGAGGCTCTCACCATAGGACCATAGTTCCTTTTGCCTCCGCCGTCCTCCCTGCAGGGGGCGGGGGTCCCTTGGCAGCAGCAGCGCCACTGTCCCCCACCCATTTCAGTATTGCCTGCCTCCAGACACATCTGTTCTTCAGTAGGCTATATCCACAGCCCCCATGTGCCAGCCTCTGGAGACATCTTCAGTGGGGACCCTTCTCTCCCTCTTCCCTGGTCTCCTTCCTTTCTCTCTCCCCCTTGCTCTGAGGGAAACGCGGATTCCCTGGCAGCTCCAGCAGCAGAAAGAAGATCAGCTGCAGCGACCTCACTCTGGGTCTGCGTGACGGCCCCGAGGCCCCAGGGTGGAAAGGTGAGCGTGTGGAGGATCCGACGTCGCCCCCGCTTCTGAGGTGCCAGGCAGGGGGCAGGCGGGGCTCTGGCATGGACGCGACTGTGCCTTCATTGGCTCTACACGCCCACAGTCATCACCAGGCTGGCAGCCCTCGAGGGACGCACCCGGCTACACGCGGCAGAAGCCTGCGCGCGGGAGCCGCTCGCGGTCTGGGGTGAGACGGGCAGGGAAGCAGCGAGCGCCCGCCTGGGGTGGTAATGCCTGCGAAGGACACCAGGAGGTTTCGGGGGGAGGCGGGGTACCCACCCGCTTCCAGGAGCAGCTGAGAACCATAGGCTCTGTGCGGAAGACAGCAGGGTCCGGGAGCAAAAGAAAGCAGCCAGTGCTGCAGGCAGAGCTGTATGACAGAAGCTCTCTCTGGCTGCCACGTACAGGCTGACTCCAGGAGAAGGAGCATGGGATCTGAGTGACCTGCGACAAGGAGACCTGCCCCTTCGGTGGAAGTCTGAGGATTCTCTGCTTTGTGCTCTGAAGAGCAGAGTGTTGGTGGGACATTACGGACACTGGTGTTTTGGTCCCAGCCAATCAGTTCACCTCACCCCACCTCATTTTCTTCATCTGTAAAATGGGTGCAATGCAGACATATTTATACATAGGCACCAAGACCAGTGTTTAGAATGATCATTACGTGTGTGTTAGTCACTCAGTTGTGTCTGCTCCTTGCAACCCCTTGGACTGTAGCCTGTCAGGCTCCTCTGTCCATGGGATTCTCCAGGCAAGAATGCTGGAGTGGATAGCCCTTGCCTTCTCCAGGGATCTTCCTGACCCAGGGATCGAACTCTGGTCTCCTGCATTGGTAGGCAGGTTCTTTACCGCCTGAGCCACCAGGGAAGCCTCAATGATCATTATGAAAGTAATCAAAATACAAAGAAAAAGGAAACAATTTAGATGTCTGTCAGGGGAACTGATCAGTGTTTACACTGGATCGCTCTATAGGCCTTAAAAATTGGGCAGTGGATTTAGAAAGGTCTAAAGTCACACTATGGGGCCAGTTCTCAAAATAATATATGTTGTCTAGCACCATTCACGTTGAAATATATATACGTGGGAGCATGCACAATGCTCAGCTAAAGGGCTGGTAGGAGGCTCTCAAACTTCCACAGAGGGCCTGTCCGGAGCCCCGCGGGGCACCTCTGGCTGACACGCTTCATTGGCTCTACGCCCACAGTCATCACCAGGCTGGCAGCCCTCGAGGGACGCACCCGGCACACGCGCAGAAGCCTGCGCGAGCCGCTCGGTCTGGGGTGAGACGGGCAGGGAAGCAGCGAGCGCCCGCCTGGGGTGGTAATGCCTGCGAAGGACACCAGGAGGTTTCGGGGGGAGGCGGGGTACCCACCCGCTTCCAGGAGCAGCTGAGAACCATAGGCTCTGTGCGGAAGACAGCAGGGTCCGGGAGCAAAAGAAAGCAGCCAGTGCTGCAGGCAGAGCTGTATGACAGAAGCTCTCTCTGGCTGCCACGTACAGGCTGACTCCAGGAGAAGGAGCATGGGATCTGAGTGACCTGCGACAAGGAGACCTGCCCCTTCGGTGGAAGTCTGAGGATTCTCTGCTTTGTGCTCTGAAGAGCAGAGTGTTGGTGGGACATTACGGACACTGGTGTTTTGGTCCCAGCCAATCAGTTCACCTCACCCCACCTCATTTTCTTCATCTGTAAAATGGGTGCAATGCAGACATATTTATACATAGGCACCAAGACCAGTGTTTAGAATGATCATTACGTGTGTGTTAGTCACTCAGTTGTGTCTGCTCCTTGCAACCCCTTGGACTGTAGCCTGTCAGGCTCCTCTGTCCATGGGATTCTCCAGGCAAGAATGCTGGAGTGGATAGCCCTTGCCTTCTCCAGGGGATCTTCCTGACCCAGGGATCGAACTCTGGTCTCCTGCATTGGTAGGCAGGTTCTTTACCGCCTGAGCCACCAGGGAAGCCTCAATGATCATTATGAAAGTAATCAAAATACAAAGAAAAAGGAAACAATTTAGATGTCTGTCAGGGGAACTGATCAGTGTTTACACTGGATCGCTCTATAGGCCTTAAAAATTGGGCAGTGGATTTAGAAAGGTCTAAAGTCACACTATGGGGCCAGTTCTCAAAATAATATATGTTGTCTAGCACCATTCACGTTGAAATATATATACGTGGGAGCATGCACAATGCTCAGCTAAAGGGCTGGTAGGAGGCTCTAAAACTTCCACAGAGGGGCCTCCACCGGGGAGGCAATAGGCTGGGAACCAATGCAGGCACTTTCTTCTCCAAAGCCCCACGCTCGTGCATCTTTGCTTCTTTTACAACAAAGTATGTTGATGTTGCCTCTGAAAAACACTGAATGCATGACACTGGGAGGTGTAAATTCGGGTGGTGGCTGGTGGATAGCAGGCTCTCAACAGCAAAGCAGGGACTGCAGAGCTAAGCGCCGGTGGGTTGCGGTGCAGGCCGGTGGCGCCGCTGCCCGCACCTCCGCCAGGGGGCGGCAGAGAGCAGGACCGCGGACTTGCTGATCCCTGAGACTGGACGATGGGACTTTGGTGTCCCGCGCTAAGTGACCCAGTCTCTCCACATCCCAGTTTCCTCACCACTTACACAGAAGGAATAAACCACCCACGCCCAGTTTGGAGGATCCAGAGAGGTAATGTGGCTGCAAACACATAAGCCAGGAGTTCTTATTACATTGTCATGAAATAGAAAGGTAACCGGATCAGAGGTGGGGAGAGTGCATGTGCGGAGAGGTAGAGGCAGAGAAAGGCGGGCGTAGCCATTTATTGTCGTTATTTATCATCACTGTCTCATGATTAGGAATTGTGGTCTTCATTGACAAATGAAGCCCAAGATGGGGCACCTCCCGCGGCTGTGGCCGTGCAGCTGGTAAGTTGCAGAATGTGACCCGAGTGGGCACGCGGGAGCCCTACGCTCTGTGGAACCGGCGCAGGTGGTCAACCTGTCTGCAGGCTGGTGAGTGGCAGCGCCTGGATGCCAAGAAACCGGAGTCCCCACAGGTGAGGGGTCAGCAGAGGGACTCCCTCACCCCTCAGGCCGTCTAGCCCACTCTGACGGCCTCCCAGGTCCTGGGGCACCAAAAGCGGACACGCGGGATAGAAAACTACCCCCTGTGCCTCCTGTCTGTCCCCTCTCGCCGTCTCCCAACCTGAGCTGCCCCTGAGCGTCCTGTCCGCGGCACCTACTGCCAGCACCTGCCTGTTGAAAGCACAGCACACACTCCCACAAGTGCTAAATACAAGCGCGTTCTGGCTCCCCGGGTGCGTGCTGGCAGGGAATTCGCACTAAACAGGGAGGACATGTGTTTTTCCTGGGAGGCTCAGAAAGGGCGAGGTCTGCAGAATGGACCCTGGAGACAGGGGGAAGACCCCACACAACACTGAGGAGACGGAGGGGGTCCTCAGGCCTCTTTATCCAGAATATTAATGAGTGGCCGGGTCTTCAGTTCTTTGAGTTGATTTCTCTCCTTTCCATCCCCAGGAACCAAAGACGGTGTACAAAGACAGCGGCGTGGAGCCTCATAGGCAGGCCAGCGCCCCTGGATGTTCCTGAGTCACCAGGCCGTGGGCTGCACATACTAGAGGTTCTTGGGATCTGTGATCTCCATATTTTCACCTGAAAATGGCTGGAAGTCTTTGTTGGAGGAGCAGAAAGGCCCAAATGACAGCCTCCCGAGATTTTTAAAAATAGAACTTTATTTATTGATTTATCATTTTTTGGGTGTGCTGGGGGCATTTACAATGGTGCCAGCTCCCTGGCATGGGTTTACCCCGTGTACACACGCACTAAGCGCTGACCTCAGGTGACTCTGTGTCCTAGAGGTTTGCTGGTAAATGGCAAGGCCACCGTGTCTTCCTTTGCCCCCGAAGGCTTAGAATGCCACATGGAACCACCTCAACTGCCCTTCTGTGTCCCCCAGGAGAGCTCCCCCCAGGGTTGGAAGTCATCCGATCCAGCTGTCCCACTTAAGGAAAGATTGATGGCAGAGCCTCATGTCAGACTAGAGATCAGAGACATCCAGAGAAAACCTCCTGATATTTCACGCTGGCCCATCCTGTGTGCCCAGCAATCTGGGGGCGTGGATTAGATGCATGGTGTGCTCAAGGCAATTACAAGTGCAGACACAGGCTGCTAAAGCCCTGAACTTCCCTCATTAGAGGTGGAAAATCCAACAACTTCCCCGAGTTTCATGTGGGCCAAATCTCTTTTAACAGGATGGGAAGTTGGCATTCACTTCTGAGAGGATGTCCATGAGTGGGGCTCATCTTGGCTCTTGTAAAAGTCAGTCTCTCTCGCTCTCCCTTCTGCCAGCACCTGCCTGTTGAAAGCACAGCACACACTCCCACAAGTGCTAAATACAAGCGCGTTCTGGCTCCCCGGGTGCGTGCTGGCAGGGAATTCGCACTAAACAGGGAGGACATGTGTTTTTCCTGGGAGGCTCAGAAAGGGCGAGGTCTGCAGAATGGACCCTGGAGACAGGGGGAAGACCCCACACAACACTGAGGAGACGGAGGGGGTCCTCAGGCCTCTTTATCCAGAATATTAATGAGTGGCCGGGTCTTCAGTTCTTTGAGTTGATTTCTCTCCTTTCCATCCCCAGGAACCAAAGACGGTGTACAAAGACAGCGGCGTGGAGCCTCATAGGCAGGCCAGCGCCCCTGGATGTTCCTGAGTCACCAGGCCGTGGGCTGCACATACTAGAGGTTCTTGGGATCTGTGATCTCCATATTTTCACCTGAAAATGGCTGGAAGTCTTTGTTGGAGGAGCAGAAAGGCCCAAATGACAGCCTCCCGAGATTTTTTAAAAATAGAACTTTATTTATTGATTTATCATTTTTGGCTGTGCTGGGGGCATTTACAATGGTGCCAGCTCCCTGGCATGGGTTTACCCCGTGTACACACGCACTAAGCGCTGACCTCAGGTGACTCTGTGTCCTAGAGGTTTGCTGGTAAATGGCAAGGCCACCGTGTCTTCCTTTGCCCCCGAAGGCTTAGAATGCCACATGGAACCACCTCAACTGCCCTTCTGTGTCCCCCAGGAGAGCTCCCCCCAGGGTTGGAAGTCATCCGATCCAGCTGTCCCACTTAAGGAAAGATTGATGGCAGAGCCTCATGTCAGACTAGAGATCAGAGACATCCAGAGAAAACCTCCTGATATTTCACGCTGGCCCATCCTGTGTGCCCAGCAATCTGGGGGCGTGGATTAGATGCATGGTGTGCTCAAGGCAATTACAAGTGCAGACACAGGCTGCTAAAGCCCTGAACTTCCCTCATTAGAGGTGGAAAATCCAACAACTTGATCCCCGAGTTTCATGTGGGCCAAATCTCTTTTAACAGGATGGGAAGTTGGCATTCACTTCTGAGAGGAGCCTGTCAGGAGCAATGAGTGGGGGCTCATCTTGGCTCTTGTAAAAGTCAGTCTCTCTCGCTCTCCCTTCTGGCAGGCAAAGGGACAGAAGCCCCAGCCACCGTGCCAAACCCCCCTGAAAGGAGGCTGACCTCTGCTCTCGTCGGTACAGCATCCTCCCTAGGGTCTGCCAGAGGAAGGCGCGGGGCTGTGGCTCTCAGACGTCACCGAGAACAGCGATAGCCGGGATGCTGACGCTTGTGTCGATCCCAGCTCCCCACAACCCCAGTGCACCTGGCCTGCAGCCCAGAGAAGATGCTGATGTGGGTACTTATCACACCTCCTGGGGAGGCCCGCAAGCTTCCACTCTCAGAAGAAGCAGGCAAACCTGCGGAGGAGACTGGATCTGCATGCAAAGATGATAAGGAAACTGCTCCGAACATCCTTCATATTCCAGTTTTCTGTGGTGGGTTGAGCTGCGTGATTCCATTCTTTGCTCAGTACTGGCAAGTGCTTCTGTGTGCTTTCTGGCTCTCAGTCCTTTTCCGTGTTCACGCCAGGGAAAGTACTAACTTCATGCGCTGTTGGGTGTCCTCAAATATTCTGTGTTTGATTTGTGTCCAGTGGTTGACAAACCTCTTGGGACACAAAACAGGCGGTTAGACTGGTAAAAATTTAGCCGATGATATTTTCAAATATGGCCCCGGCCCAAATTCTCACCGTTTCCAACCTTGGACGCGTAAGGCTTAGAATGCCACATGGAACCACCTCAACTGCCCTTCTGTGTCCCCAGGAGAGCTCCCCCCAGGGTTGGAAGTCATCCGATCCAGCTGTCCCACTTAAGGAAAGATTGATGGCAGAGCCTCATGTCAGACTAGAGATCAGAGACATCCAGAGAAAACCTCCTGATATTTCACGCTGGCCCATCCTGTGTGCCCAGCAATCTGGGGGCGTGGATTAGATGCATGGTGTGCTCAAGGCAATTACAAGTGCAGACACAGGCTGCTAAAGCCCTGAACTTCCCTCATTAGAGGTGGAAAATCCAACAACTTGATCCCCGAGTTTCATGTGGGCCAAATCTCTTTTAACAGGATGGGAAGTTGGCATTCACTTCTGAGAGGAGCCTGTCAGGAGCAATGAGTGGGGGCTCATCTTGGCTCTTGTAAAAGTCAGTCTCTCTCGCTCTCCCTTCTGGCAGGCAAAGGGACAGAAGCCCCAGCCACCATGCCAAACCCCCCTGAAAGGAGGCTGACCTCTGCTCTCGTCGGTACAGCATCCTCCCTAGGGTCTGCCAGAGGAAGGCGCGGGGCTGTGGCTCTCAGACGTCACCGAGAACAGCGATAGCCGGGATGCTGACGCTTGTGTCGATCCCAGCTCCCCACAACCCCAGTGCACCTGGCCTGCAGCCCAGAGAAGATGCTGATGTGGGTACTTATCACACCTCCTGGGGAGGCCCGCAAGCTTCCACTCTCAGAAGAAGCAGGCAAACCTGCGGAGGAGACTGGATCTGCATGCAAAGATGATAAGGAAACTGCTCCGAACATCCTTCATATTCCAGTTTTCTGTGGTGGGTTGAGCTGCGTGATTCCATTCTTTGCTCAGTACTGGCAAGTGCTTCTGTGTGCTTTCTGGCTCTCAGTCCTTTTCCGTGTTCACGCCAGGGAAAGTACTAACTTCATGCGCTGTTGGGTGTCCTCAAATATTCTGTGTTTGATTTGTGTCCAGTGGTTGACAAACCTCTTGGGACACAAAACAGGCGGTTAGACTGGTAAAAATTTAGCCGATGATATTTTCAAATATGCAGGCAAATTCTCACCGTGCCAACACTTGACAGACTGTTGCCGTTTTCATCAGGCTGTTTGTTTTTGTCACTAGAGGTAAAAGGCCTGGAGCGCGTGGGCTGGAGCTTACGCAGAGCCGGTGCCAGCCCAGAGGTGCCTGCAAAGGCCTCTGTGCTGTGGTTATTTCCCTTGAATGCATAGCATCTGTAAATGGATGTTTCATAACATGAAAGGAAAAATGGATTTTTCATAAACTTGAAAGGACACTCATTTTGATAGTATTTTTTAAAAAGAACTTTAAAGTCCATGGCTGTATATACAGAATGCAGTCTGTTCATGACCCTATGGGTAAACGCATTGTAGGTTTGGAGGGACCTGTCCACAGTAACATATGTCCTTAATAGAATGTTCTGGTATCCAGAGGGATCGACACTATGCCATGATCCTTGATAAGGTATCTACTATATACTTGGTGGCTAGAGACATCCATTCAGAGAAGATTCTGTTTATGAGCTCAAAGAGCTTGTGACTTAGATATGGGACCTATATTTGGCTCAGTGTAACGTGGGCAGAGAGACTGCATTGCATCATTAAAAGCAGAAGATGTTAGGGGCTTCCCTGGTGGTCCAGTGGATAAAGAGTCGCCTTGCAGTGCAAGGGGCACTGGTTCGATCTCTGGCCTGGGAAAATCCCACGTGCTGTGGAGCGGCTGGACGGGTGTGTCCAATTGTGAGCCAGCTCTCTGGGGCGCATGCGCCCAGAGCCAGTGCTCTGCAACGAGAGAGGCCACTGCGATGGGAGGCCCACTCAGGCCAGAGAACAAAGATGGATGAAAATAAATAAATAAATAATAAATAAAGAGGCTAAAATTTAAAAAAAGAGTAGAAGATGCTAGATGACCCTCAAAGAAGGCTTCATTTCAACTGGAGACTAGGAACAGGCTCCCTGGTAGAGGTTGTAATTCAGCTGCACTTCTCAGGAGAGGCAGAGCTCAACAGTATGAAACTGAGGGCTCGGTGTGAAGAAAGACAAACACGTGAGTACCTGGGTGTCTTAGAAAAAAGGAGACCAGCTTCGAATAACACAATTTTTAAGAAATTGACAGTCAAGGAAGCCGAGTCTCAGAGGTGGGGAAGTGCTGGGGGCATGAGTGGAACAGCAGTGGCCCCATCAAATAGGAGATGCTGTCCTAGGAAAGGAGTAACAGGAAGAAGACAAGGCAGGATGCCGAGCGTGGCTGGGGCAAGCAGGGTGGTACACTGAGGTCAAGAGGCAGCCCCGCCCTCTCTACTCAGAGCCTCTACTCAGAGACAACCTCTGGCCTGTCAGCATCTACTGAGGATAGGGACGAAAGTCAAGTCCCCTCAGTGCTCTCAGGAACTGGGCGGACGGTGGTCCTTGTATTTACCCTCCCCGGATGTGGACCTAAAAGCCAGGGTGAGAGTTTTGTGACTCATCTGGGAAAATTATGACAATTCTGCTGTATCCTGGGTCACACGGTCATGGCCAGAAAACGTGGGACCCCAGGAAAGCCAAACGTGCGTCCAGTGGGGTGAGAATCTTTTTTCTTCTCCACTTGGTTTCCAAGGAGTTTTCTACTCAAATGATGCAAGTCTCTCTCCTATGTGTAGAGTCATCGCCCAAGCTATCATGGGGAAAATCAAGCTGGTGATGCTGCCAGACCCTCAACAGTTCTTTCCTGTTCATTATCCAAGGGAACAGCCCTGTCCCACATCAATCTGGAGATGCCTCCAGACTCCGCAAGCCCACTGGGACTTCCTTCCTCATTTTAGAAAAGAATGACACCTAGGGGTTGCTGACAAAGGCAAGAATATATCGAAGGCGGCACAGAGAACACTGGAGCTGTTCTCAACAGTCACTCCCCTGCCTGATTTCTCCTCTGGGCAGTGAACTGTGTGTCTCTGCCTTGAGTTCCTGTGGCTTTGAAAGATATTTCAGTAACATGAGTCATCGGCAGCACTGGTTTCCACTTGGAAGCTTCTCATATCGCCCAGACAAAATTTTATTGGAAATTCAACTTTGCCCTTTGGCCAAGAGGTAAAGATTTCAGGACATGAACCCATCAAGGGCAGCGTTTTTCGACCATCCCTCTGAACAATAGAATCACAGAATATTAGACTATAGAGCTTTAGAGTTGACCTAATTTAGCATCATTGGATTTGCTGGTCATCGTTTTTACCCAAACAACACTTCCAAGTAACCATTAATAACTCAAGCACCCAGTACAGGTCCAGCCTGATGCAGACTCAACCCACAGTTCGAGAGAATGTTTTTCCAAAGTTACTTCTCCATCTAAGTAAGTGACTTCATCTTTTAAGTGAATACAGTCTGGGGTCAAGCTGACCCAGCCTAACCAATAGATGAAGAAGCCAAGGGAGTTACAGAGGCAAGTCATCCTTCACGGTGGCTTCTGGGCCACAGCCAGCCAGAGCACCTTTCCTTTCCGGCTGAGCAGGCGTCACTGCTCTGGCTTCATGGATTCCGGCCACCACAGAACTCCGTCCAGGATGTGGCTGAGAATTTTCTTTAATTGCAATTCTGCTGTATCCTGGGTCACACGGTCATGGCCAGAAAACGTGGGACCCCAGGAAAGCCAAACGCGTCCAGTGGGTGAGAATCTTTTTTCTTCTCCACTTGGTTTCCAAGGAGTTTTCTACTCAAATGATGCAAGTCTCTCTCCTATGTGTAGAGTCATCGCCCAAGCTATCATGGGGAAAATCAAGCTGGTGATGCTGCCAGACCCTCAACAGTTCTTTCCTGTTCATTATCCAAGGGAACAGCCCTGTCCCACATCAATCTGGAGATGCCTCCAGACTCCGCAAGCCCACTGGGACTTCCTTCCTCATTTTAGAAAAGAATGACACCTAGGGGTTGCTGACAAAGGCAAGAATATATCGAAGGCGGCACAGAGAACACTGGAGCTGTTCTCAACAGTCACTCCCCTGCCTGATTTCTCCTCTGGGCAGTGAACTGTGTGTCTCTGCCTTGAGTTCCTGTGGCTTTGAAAGATATTTCAGTAACATGAGTCATCGGCAGCACTGGTTTCCACTTGGAAGCTTCTCATATCGCCCAGACAAAATTTTATTGGAAATTCAACTTTGCCCTTTGGCCAAGAGGTAAAGATTTCAGGACATGAACCCATCAAGGGCAGCGTTTTTCGACCATCCCTCTGAACAATAGAATCACAGAATATTAGACTATAGAGCTTTAGAGTTGACCTAATTTAGCATCATTGGATTTGCTGGTCATCGTTTTTACCCAAACAACACTTCCAAGTAACCATTAATAACTCAAGCACCCAGTACAGGTCCAGCCTGATGCAGACTCAACCCACAGTTCGAGAGAATGTTTTTCCAAAGTTACTTCTCCATCTAAGTAAGTGACTTCATCTTTTAAGTGAATACAGTCTGGGGTCAAGCTGACCCAGCCTAACCAATAGATGAAGAAGCCAAGGGAGTTACAGAGGCAAGTCATCCTTCACGGTGGCTTCTGGACGGCCACAGCCAGCCAGAGCACCTTTCCCTTTTCCGGCTGAGCAGGGGCGTCACTGCTCTGCCTTCCTCATCTCAAGCCTTCATGTGTGCAGTGGTCTCCTGATCTCCCGCCTCTACCCTCATCCTTCCTGTTCCTGACCACTGGCCGCACCATCACTGGACTGCGTCCTTCTTCCTCTATGACCATAAATCTTCATGACTGCCGCTGTCTGTGCAGTAGCATCCCACCTCCTCAGCGTGCTGTCTGTGGCTCCAAGTCCAAAGCACAAAGGCCCAGCCTCATCTCCTCATCCAGCTTCCCCTCCCTCAACCCACGTTCTCATCCCATGTTCAAGGGACATGAAGTACTTGTTCACTAACTAATGATCTCGTGTGAAAATGCTAGTTGCTCAGTCATGTCCAACTCTTTGCAATCTCATGGACTGTAACCAGCCAGGCTCCTCTATCCACAGAATTCTCCAGGAAAGAAAACTGGAGTGGGTAGTCATTCCCTTCTCTAGGCGATCTTTCCAGCCCAGAGATTGAACTGAGTCTCCTGCATTGCAGGCGGATTCTTTGCTATCTGAGACACCAGAGAAGCCTTGATGATCTCATGTGTGTCAGAGCTAAGTCTCCTTAGTTGGGTCCAACTCTTGCAACCCCATCGAGGTGAGTCATTAAGTCATGTACAACTCATTGCAACTCTGTGGGCTATAGCCCTCCAAGACCCAACTCAAACACACTTCTATTTTCAAGTCTTCACCCACTCAGCCCCTCAGCCCTGGCCTCACTCCCCAGGCTCCTTCTCTGGACTTCACTGCACTGACCGTCTTGTCATCCTTGCACCTCAAACGGCTATGTGCATCGGCATCTTCTGCTGAAATGTGTTCCTTAACTCAGGTCTTGTTCATTTTTGTGTCCTCAGGGCCAAGCACCAAGCAGGTAATCAGTGTGCATTAATTGAATCCATGAATAAGCAATTGAATGCATGAATATGTGTGTGTGCCTACACGGAACAACCACAAACTGGTTGGTGGGTGCCCCGAAAACCACGCCAGGTCCTGCTTGGGCGTTCCCAGTGGGTCAGATGGCAAAGAGTCTGCCTGCATTGCAGGAAACTCGGTTCTGACCCCTGAGTCAGGCAGATCCCCTGGAGAAGGGAACAGCTGCCCACTCCAGTATTCTTGCCTAGAGAATCCCAGGGACAGAGGAGCCTGGTTGGGTACAGTCCACAGACTCGCAAAGAGTCAGACATGACTGAGCAGTGGCACTTTCACTCACTTTTCCCAATAGATGGTGCAGGGAATAAGACACAGACTCTCCTCTTAGGGAGTCTGGCTAAAGAAGCAAGACAAGAACACTGAAGTGTGATGGTCTACATCAAGGACAGTCTCTGCTCTGCTTATGTTTTGCAGTTGAACCCATCTGGAAAAACTGCAAACACATAGAACTCAGTCAGCCCAGTCACCTCGTAAGCATTGATGCCAGGTCTGGTCCCTCCACGGGACGCTGTAAAGGCCAACCTTGCATTCTACTCACAGACCCGACGACACAAATTCTGCAGCATTGCCTTGACGGCCTCCTCACCGAGCCTTCTTTACCTCTCTGCAGGATGAAGGTGGGAGCCCTGCATGATGTAGAAAGCCTTTTCCCAACTGTGAATCTCCAAGGGGGAGTTTCTCTAGGAACCTACTCTGGGCATCTTCACCAGCCTTGTCCACTCGCCGGCTGTTGTGTTCACGGCACTCCAAAGAGAGGGAGCGTGCTGCCTGTGGGAGGCCTATCTCCAGAGGACGCACCGGTAGCATCTGCTGTAGCTACCAAGCCCAGGCCCTGATCACCCCACTGGGAAGCCAGGCATCCCTGCGCCGCCCGTCAAAGGAAATGCCGTCAGGGAAAGCCACTGATGAATAATGATGGCTCTTTGCTGAGGTTCAACATTGTGTTTTTGAGAGCTGTCCACCTCGTTACTACAGCTATTCCACTCATTTATTTTAGCTGCTGTATGCTATTCCGTCCTATGAATATTCCAGTTTGTCCTGACAAGGTGTACCTAAGCACTAGGCACTTTTCCCCCTATTTCAAGCAAGGTTTCAGTGAATGAACAGTCTTGCTCTTGCTTGTGTGGAGGGTAGACAGGGTCTGGGCAGGGCACCCAGGAGCAGACCCAGGGCTTGAGGGCTTCTTTTCATCCACTTTAGTAAGTGATGCCGAATTGCTTTCAAAGTTATTGCAACTTCTATTTCCTTCAGCCATCCTCCACACATGGGGGAAAAAAGAGAAAACTTTTGCCAAGTTGATGGATGGTTTCTTATTCTTTCCTTTTTTTTTTTAATTATTATACATTTTGAGGCTATATGAGTAGATAAGTACCAATTTAGAATTGTTATTTCTTTTCAAGGAGCCCTTTCTTTTACCATTACACATTGATCTTCTTTATCCTTAATGCTTTTTTCTTTCCTTCTGGCCTTAAAGTTAATTTTGTTTAAAGCTAATATAGCCACTCCAGCCCTCTTTTATGAGTATTTGCCTGATAGATATGTACTCCTGACCTATTACTTTCACCTTTTTTGGGTAACCTTATGTTTTATTTCCCATTGAAGATTCTTTAATAGGTCTGGTCCCTCCACGGACGCTGTAAAGGCCAACCTTGCATTCTACTCACAGACCCGACGACACAAATTCTGCAGCATTGCCTTGACGGCCTCCTCACCGAGCCTTCTTTACCTCTCTGCAGGATGAAGGTGGGAGCCCTGCATGATGTAGAAAGCCTTTTCCCAACTGTGAATCTCCAAGGGGGAGTTTCTCTAGGAACCTACTCTGGGCATCTTCACCAGCCTTGTCCACTCGCCGGCTGTTGTGTTCACGGCACTCCAAAGAGAGGGAGCGTGCTGCCTGTGGGAGGCCTATCTCCAGAGGACGCACCGGTAGCATCTGCTGTAGCTACCAAGCCCAGGCCCTGATCACCCCACTGGGAAGCCAGGCATCCCTCGCGCCCGTCAAAGGAAATGCCGTCAGGGAAAGCCACTGATGAATAATGATGGCTCTTTGCTGAGGTTCAACATTGTGTTTTTGAGAGCTGTCCACCTCGTTACTACAGCTATTCCACTCATTTATTTTAGCTGCTGTATGCTATTCCGTCCTATGAATATTCCAGTTTGTCCTGACAAGGTGTACCTAAGCACTAGGCACTTTTCCCCCTATTTCAAGCAAGGTTTCAGTGAATGAACAGTCTTGCTCTTGCTTGTGTGGAGGGTAGACAGGGTCTGGGCAGGGCACCCAGGAGCAGACCCAGGGCTTGAGGGCTTCTTTTCATCCACTTTAGTAAGTGATGCCGAATTGCTTTCAAAGTTATTGCAACTTCTATTTCCTTCAGCCATCCTCCACACATGGGGGAAAAAAGAGAAAACTTTTGCCAAGTTGATGGATGGTTTCTTATTCTTTCCTTTTTTTTTTTAATTATTATACATTTTGAGGCTATATGAGTAGATAAGTACCAATTTAGAATTGTTATTTCTTTTCAAGGAGCCCTTTCTTTTACCATTACACATTGATCTTCTTTATCCTTAATGCTTTTTTCTTTCCTTCTGGCCTTAAAGTTAATTTTGTTTAAAGCTAATATAGCCACTCCAGCCCTCTTTTATGAGTATTTGCCTGATAGATATGTACTCCTGACCTATTACTTTCACCTTTTTTGGGTAACCTTATGTTTTATTTCCCATTGAAGATTCTTTAATAGTTAAAAATATCTCATTCAATCATTCTACTCAGCACAACACTCAGCTGATATGAAGGGAAAACCTTATATATTCTTCTTCCATTTAGCTTATGTAAGCAGTCTGGTGATGCAATGCCTTCTTTTGGTAATTTTTCTATACCCAGGAAAAGGAGCTTAATAAAAAGTCCATCTTTCTACGATAGAGGTGTTTCCAAATAAGCACCCAGCAAGAAACAGAGAGAGAGATGGAAACAATCAAGCCTTCACTACTATGAACACTAAAGCTCCACAATTATAGCACATTTAAATAGAAAAATTATGAAACTATGAATAAGTACCTATAATAAAAGCATTGTTTCTACTTTGCTAATCAGATTTAAAAAGCTAAATCAAGCATAGTTACACATTTCAAATAAATGTTTATTAAAAACAAAATATCAGGCTTCCTGGTGGTCCAATGGGTAGAGTCTACCTTGCGGTGCAAGGGGCGCCAGTTCGATCCCTGGCCTGGGAAGATCCCATATGCCGCAAAGCGACTGGACTGGTGTGTCCAATTACAAGCCAGTGCTCTGGAGTGCATGCGCCCAGAGCCAGTGCTCTGCAATGAGAGAAGCCACTGCAATGGGAAGCCCACACAGGCCAAAGAATTAAGATGGATGAAAATAAATAAATGAAGGACCAATAATAGAGGATAAAAATTTTAAAAAATCAATTCTGTTTATGCTACCGTATATTATGATATAAACATTTGATATCATGGAAATAGGATTAGTGAACAGATTCAGATTCCTCAATATTTTGAGGATTTAAGCAACTTAATTTTTATTCAATCATTTTTTAGAAAGATAGAATTTTCTTAAAAATTAGATCAGTTTTGAGTCACCTTCCTTTTTAGTAAAAGACAAAGACCCCAACCATAGCCCTCTGGTTGTTATTTCTTTTCAAGGAGCCCTTTCTTTTACCATTACACATTGATCTTCTTTATCCTTAATGCTTTTTTCTTTCCTTCTGGCCTTAAAGTTAATTTTGTTTAAAGCTAATATAGCCACTCCAGCCCTCTTTTATGAGTATTTGCCTGATAGATATGTACTCCTGACCTATTACTTTCACCTTTTTTGGGTAACCTTATGTTTTATTTCCCATTGAAGATTCTTTAATAGTTAAAAATATCTCATTCAATCATTCTACTCAGCACAACACTCAGCTGATATGAAGGGAAAACCTTATATATTCTTCTTCCATTTAGCTTATGTAAGCAGTCTGGTGATGCAATGCCTTCTTTTGGTAATTTTTCTATACCCAGGAAAAGGAGCTTAATAAAAAGTCCATCTTTCTACGATAGAGGTGTTTCCAAATAAGCACCCAGCAAGAAACAGAGAGAGAGATGGAAACAATCAAGCCTTCACTACTATGAACACTAAAGCTCCACAATTATAGCACATTTAAATAGAAAAATTATGAAACTATGAATAAGTACCTATAATAAAAGCATTGTTTCTACTTTGCTAATCAGATTTAAAAAGCTAAATCAAGCATAGTTACACATTTCAAATAAATGTTTATTAAAAACAAAATATCAGGCTTCCTGGTGGTCCAGTGGGTAAAGAGTCTGCCTTGCAGTGCAAGGGGCACTGGTTCTATTCCTGGCATGGGAAGACCCCATATGCCTTAGAGTGACTGGACTGGTGTGTCCAATTATGAGCCAGTGCTCTGGAGCACATGCACCCGAAGCCAGTGCTCTGAAACGAGAGCAGCCACTGCGATGGGAAGCCCACACAGGCCAAAGAATTAAGATGGATGAAGATAAATAAATGAAGGACCAATAATAGAGGATAAAAATTTTAAAAAATCAATTCTGTTTATGCTACCGTATATTATGATATAAACATTTGATATCATGGAAATAGGATTAGTGAACAGATTCAGATTCCTCAATATTTTGAGGATTTAAGCAACTTAATTTTTATTCAATCATTTTTTAGAAAGATAGAATTTTCTTAAAAATTAGATCAGTTTTGAGTCACCTTCCTTTTTAGTAAAAGACAAAGACCCCAACCATAGCCCTCTGGCTTCCTGTTTACTGTGGAGGACTTAGTGATTGTTATAATTTTTTTTTCATTCCTTGAAATAATAGCTCATTTTCCTCCAGGCGCTTTTAATATATTCCTCAAGCATTTAAGGAGTTCCACTTATTTGGTAGAACAAGGGACCCAGGAAAGTCAAAACGATTTTGGAAAAAGTTAGAGAATTCACACTACCTGATTTCAAGGCTTGCTATAAGACCATAGTAATAAAATAATTAAGATATTGATATTGACATAAGCATAGATATATAGAAAAATGGAATGGAGTTTCCAGAAATAAATCTACATTTGTGATCAACTAAAGTTTGGCAAAGCTTCCAAGGTTGTTCAGTGGGGAAAGGATGGTCTTTTCAATATATTGTGTGGGAAAAAACTAGATATACATATGGAGGAAAAGGAAGTTTGACTTTTACTTCATGCCAAACACAAAGATTAAACTTAAAGAAGATCATTGACCTAGATTTAAAAGTAAACACTGTGCACCTTTTACCAAAAAACAAATCAAATAAAATATTCACTACTTTGGAGTAGGCAAATTTTCTTAAACAGAACACAGAAGCACAAACCATTTTAAAAATGGATGAGGTGAACTTCATCAAATTTCAAAACTCTTTCCCTAAAGATAGCTTTACAAAATTTTTATAAAGCAAGCCACATGCTGAGAGAAAATTCATACAATTGTATGAATATTCTGGACAATATTGTGATACTCAGAACACTTTTATCTTAATAATAAACACAGTCACACTTCAAAAAAAAATGGGCTAAGATTTAAAAGGACATTTCAGGACCTGCCCCAGGGCCCAGTGGCTAAAGCCGTGCTTACACTGCAGGGCAGGCGGACCTGATCCCAGACCAGGAGTCTAAGAGCCCCCAAGCCACTCATTGTGGCAATAAATAAATAAAAAAAATAAATAAAAGCGGCATTTCACAAGAAAAGGTATATGAATGGCTAATAAACAATGAAAAAGTGGTCAACTGCTTATCAGGGAAACAGAAATTAAATCACACTGAAATGCTACTTCATACTTACTAGAATGGAGAAACGACTTTTAAACAGCTTTTATCAAGTGTTAACAAGGGTGGGGAGCAACTGGAACTCTCATCTATTGCTGGTAAGAATGTAATGTGATGCACCCACTTTGGTACACAACTTAGCAGCTTCCTTTAAAAGTTAAAAATATATTTAGCATATCACCCAGCCATTCCACTCCTAGGTATTTACTCCAGAGAAATGCGAGTATGACTCCACACAGATATTTTTATACAATGCTCTTGGCAGCTTTGTTCATAACTGCCCCAAACCAGAAACATTACATCAACAAGCATTTTGTGATATATTCATTCAATGGAATATTACATTGAAATGAAAAGGAATTAACCACTGACATACAGCAACATGAATGAATTTCAAAATTATTTTGCCATATAAAAGAAACCAAAGAACACAACTATATGATTCTATTTATATGAAACTCTAGAGAAAAAAAAAACAGAACCATAGTGACAGAAAGCCCATCTGTGGTTGGCTAGGACTGGAATTTGGAATAAAATTGATAGGGGAATGTCACAAGGAAATTCTTGAGGATGGAAATGTTCTTTATATTGATTGTTTTGGTAGTTACCTGGATATTCACTTTGTCAAAAATTGTCGAACTTGATACTAAAGTAGATGCATTTGTTGCACATAAATTAAACCTCAGGAAAATTGATTTTAAAACAACATGAATCCCACACTATTGAAAATAAATCTAGTCATTTTTACCAAAGAGAAACTGAAGGGCAGAGAGGGTGGCATGAGCTTTACAAAATTTTTATAAAGCAAGCCACATGCTGAGAGAAAATTCATACAATTGTATGAATATTCTGGACAATATTGTGATACTCAGAACACTTTTATCTTAATAATAAACACAGTCACACTTCAAAAAAAAATGGGCTAAGATTTAAAAGGACATTTCAGGACCTGCCCCAGGGCCCAGTGGCTAAAGCCGTGCTTACACTGCAGGGCAGGCGGACCTGATCCCAGACCAGGAGTCTAAGAGCCCCCAAGCCACTCATTGTGGCAATAAATAAATAAGAAAAAATAAATAAAAGCGGCATTTCACAAGAAAAGGTATATGAATGGCTAATAAACAATGAAAAAGTGGTCAACTGCTTATCAGGGAAACAGAAATTAAATCACACTGAAATGCTACTTCATACTTACTAGAATGGAGAAACGACTTTTAAACAGCTTTTATCAAGTGTTAACAAGGGTGGGGAGCAACTGGAACTCTCATCTATTGCTGGTAAGAATGTAATGTGATGCACCCACTTTGGTACACAACTTAGCAGCTTCCTTTAAAAGTTAAAAATATATTTAGCATATCACCCAGCCATTCCACTCCTAGGTATTTACTCCAGAGAAATGCGAGTATGACTCCACACAGATATTTTTATACAATGCTCTTGGCAGCTTTGTTCATAACTGCCCCAAACCAGAAACATTACATCAACAAGCATTTTGTGATATATTCATTCAATGGAATATTACATTGAAATGAAAAGGAATTAACCACTGACATACAGCAACATGAATGAATTTCAAAATTATTTTGCCATATAAAAGAAACCAAAGAACACAACTATATGATTCTATTTATATGAAACTCTAGAGAAAAAAAAAACAGAACCATAGTGACAGAAAGCCCATCTGTGGTTGGCTAGGACTGGAATTTGGAATAAAATTGATAGGGGAATGTCACAAGGAAATTCTTGAGGATGGAAATGTTCTTTATATTGATTGTTTTGGTAGTTACCTGGATATTCACTTTGTCAAAAATTGTCGAACTTGATACTAAAGTAGATGCATTTGTTGCACATAAATTAAACCTCAGGAAAATTGATTTTAAAACAACATGAATCCCACACTATTGAAAATAAATCTAGTCATTTTTACCAAAGAGAAACTGAAGGGCAGAGAGGTGGCATGAATGCACAAAGTCACAGAATTCACAAATGGTGATGCTGGACCTGAGAGTGTCATTTGTGAGATAGTACATTTCTGCTAAACCGTCTAGTCTATGGTATTGGCAATGGCGCCATGAGTAGACTGAAACGCGCTGGAAGATGTATGGTTCTTTAGAGGGAGGATCAACTTCTATCAAAGCAGTTTCAGACAAGGAACAACCTTGGCCTAGTAAGAAGTGGTCCTCCCTACTGCTGTCCAGAGGTTGGTCTAAGTGAGTGGAGCAGGGCCAGGTGTGGCCTTAGCTTCCTACGGTGAGGAGCCATTTCCTCTCTTCCTGAGGGGAAGTAACGTCCGTGGCCGCTCTTCTCCATCATCCCATCATGATGAGGTCCAGGTTCTGGAGCATCTTCTTTGGCCAGCCGTGCTGAGCTTCCCCTCTTGCCTTAGACATATTCTCTGCTCCAACCATGCTGAGCTCGCTGCCCTCCCAGGCAGGTCACGGACTTTTCCTTTTGACCTGTGCCCAGAATGCCCTTTCATCTACTCCTCATAATCTCCACAAATTGACCTGTGTCCTTTAAAACCGGAACAAATGACTCTCAGCGATGGCTAACATCATAGCATCAGAGAACACCAACCCCATGTGCCTTCTGGTGGAAGAACACGGTACACACAGTGAAGTAGTCTTGTCAAAAAGAAAAAAAAAGAAAGAAAGAAAACATAAATAAACAAAACAGAATCAAACCAGAGGAACTTCCCTGGTGGTTCAGTGGCTAAGAATCCACCTTGCAATACAGGAAATGTGGGTTCTTCACCTGGTCTGGAACTAAGATCCTACGTGCCTCAGGGCAACTAAGCTTGGGTGCCACAACCAGAGAGTCCCTGCACCACCATGAAATCCCACATGCGGCAGCTAAGACCCGATAACAGCCAAATAAACAGTTTTTATAAAAGAATAAAATCAGAATATGATGAAGGCTCTCATCTGTCCCAGAGACAGAGATGCCTGGTGGGTTACAGTCCATGGGGTCACAAAAGAGTTGGACATGACTTAGTGACTAAACAACAACATCCCAGAACAAATTACATGGACGAGATCTTCCACAAAGCAATGGTAGGGGAGAAAAGTTCCACGGAGGAGTGATCTAACAGTCATAGTATTCAGGCCTTATTGGGATCTCAGGTCAAATTGTCAAACGTTTAAAAACTTATGACAACAAAGGAAATATAAACATTGACATGGTATTTGATGACCATAAGACTATCATAAATTCTTGTCCAGGTATGTGCACCAAGATTTGAAACACCCTCAGCGGCGTCCTGAAATCATCTCTGATAAGCTGCCCTCCCACCCTGGATGAGCCCAGGAGCATGGACAGATGGGGAGGGGTCCAGCGTGTGCATTCATTATGAGATTATGGTCACCTGGAGGAAAAACGTGCTCCTAGCTTTTGGAGAAACGTGCCTGGAGACACAGTGGGTGAAAAATCTGCTTGCCATGCAGGAGACATGGACTCGATCCCTAGGGTGAGAAGATTCTCTGGAGGAGGAAATGGCAACCCATCCCCATATTCTTGCCTGGCAAATCCCACCAACAGAGGAGCCTGGTGGGCTACAGTCCAAGGGATCGCAAAGAGTTGGACACGACTGAGCAACCATGCTGGGATATTTACAGATGCAGTGACATCCTGAAAGTGGTTGAGAGACAAGTGGGCAGGATCTTCCTTAGTGGGTTTCCTGTCTATACCAAGGGACTACCCCCTGGGGGTGCCCCCACATCCCGCATGGCGGGGAACTGGATGGCCCATTCGACTCCTCACTGCTGGCACTCCTGAAGGCCTGCAGGGTGCGAGGCACACTATATTTCTGCCATCTGCTTTAGGCTCTATTTTGGTTCCCATTGCTGGCCACTTCTCTCTTCTCTGCTGGATTCTGAGGACAAAAACACAATTCAAACAACCAAACTCATCTCGGCTGCATTAATAAGTAATGTAGGGCAGCCTGCAGACTGACGACTAAAAATGGAAGATGCGAGGGCTGAGACTGACCCTGCAGATATGCTCTAAAGCAGCTTTAAAACCCTCTGGTGAGCTGGGCTTCCTGAGTCATCCGCTAACCCGTGTTTCCCTCTGGGTCTCCATCAATGGCTCGAGCACTTGCCAAGCTCTTTTCTAGTTCCTCCTCCTCTTCCTTCTCATTCCCCACAGACTTGGTCACCTCGTTTGTGGAAACAAACTACTGAGTTGCTTGATTATTTCTTTATGGCCAGCCACGGCTCTCAGCCCGATGGACCTGTGTCTGTGTGGTTGTGAAGGCTTTTTGCCTTTAGGTTAACTTCTGGTCTAGATGACTTTCCTCTTGGTCTTTGAGTGGGTAGACTGGATATTACAGAAGGAAGGGAAGATCTGTTTAAAGTTGGCAGAGGTGGAGCTGAACTATGATCTCTTTTGGGGACAGAAGAATTCCAGCTCCTCACCTTTGCAATGGTTTGTCATTGCTGTTCTTCAGTCGCTCAGTTGTGTCTGTCTCTTTGGGACCCCGTGGACTGCAGCATCCCAGGCTTCCCTGCCCTTCACTATCTCCCAAAGCTTGCTCAAAGTCATGTCCATTGAGTCAGTGTTGCCATCCAGCCATCTCATCCTCTGACACCGCCTTCTTCTCCTGCCCTCAATCTTTCTCAGCATCAGGGTCTTTCCCAGTGAGTCGACTCTTCACATTAGGTGGTCGAATGTTTGGAGCTTCAGCTTCAGCATCAGTCCTTCCAATCAATATTCAGGGTTGATTTCCTTTAGGATTAACTGGTTTGATCTCCTAGGTGTACAAGGGATTTTCAAGAGTTTTCTCCAGCTCCATAGCTCAAAAACATCGATTCTTTGGTGTTTACCTTTCTTTATGGTCCAGTTCTCACAACCATACATGGCTACTGGGAAAACTATAGCTTTCACTAGACAGAAATTTGTTGGCAAAGTGGTGTCTCTGCTTTTTAGTACCATGTCTAGGTTTGTCATAGCTTTTATTTCAAGGACCAAGGGCCTTTTAATTTCATGGCCTGCAGTCACCATCTGCAATGATTTGGAGCCCTAAAAAATAAAATCTGTCATTGTTTCCACTTTTAAAACTCATCTCGGCTGCACTAATAAGTAATGTAGGGCAGCCTGCAGACTGACGACTAAAAATGGAAGATGCGAGGGCTGAGACTGACCCTGCAGATATGCTCTAAAGCAGCTTTAAAACCCTCTGGTGAGCTGGGCTTCCTGAGTCATCCGCTAACCCGTGTTTCCCTCTGGGTCTCCATCAATGGCTCGAGCACTTGCCAAGCTCTTTTCTAGTTCCTCCTCCTCTTCCTTCTCATTCCCCACAGACTTGGTCACCTCGTTTGTGGAAACAAACTACTGAGTTGCTTGATTATTTCTTTATGGCCAGCCACGGCTCTCAGCCCGATGGACCTGTGTCTGTGTGGTTGTGAAGGCTTTTTTTTGCCTTTAGGTTAACTTCTGGTCTAGATGACTTTCCTCTTGGTCTTTGAGTGGGTAGACTGGATATTACAGAAGGAAGGGAAGATCTGTTTAAAGTTGGCAGAGGTGGAGCTGAACTATGATCTCTTTTGGGGACAGAAGAATTCCAGCTCCTCACCTTTGCAATGGTTTGTCATTGCTGTTCTTCAGTCGCTCAGTTGTGTCTGTCTCTTTGGGACCCCGTGGACTGCAGCATCCCAGGCTTCCCTGCCCTTCACTATCTCCCAAAGCTTGCTCAAAGTCATGTCCATTGAGTCAGTGTTGCCATCCAGCCATCTCATCCTCTGACACCGCCTTCTTCTCCTGCCCTCAATCTTTCTCAGCATCAGGGTCTTTCCCAGTGAGTCGACTCTTCACATTAGGTGGTCGAATGTTTGGAGCTTCAGCTTCAGCATCAGTCCTTCCAATCAATATTCAGGGTTGATTTCCTTTAGGATTAACTGGTTTGATCTCCTAGGTGTACAAGGGATTTTCAAGAGTTTTCTCCAGCTCCATAGCTCAAAAACATCGATTCTTTGGTGTTTACCTTTCTTTATGGTCCAGTTCTCACAACCATACATGGCTACTGGGAAAACTATAGCTTTCACTAGACAGAAATTTGTTGGCAAAGTGGTGTCTCTGCTTTTTAGTACCATGTCTAGGTTTGTCATAGCTTTTATTTCAAGGACCAAGGGCCTTTTAATTTCATGGCCTGCAGTCACCATCTGCAATGATTTGGAGCCCTAAAAAATAAAATCTGTCATTGTTTCCACTTTTACCTCTCTATTTGCCTTGAAGTGATGGGACTGGATACCATGATCTTCGTTTTTTGAATGTTGAGTTTTAAACCAGCTTTTTCACTCTCCTCTTCACAGTCATCATCAAAGCAGGCATTTCACCGTAGCCCCCTGGTTCTCAAGGAAAGACACCGGACATAGAAGGTATCTAGATGAGTTAAAGTGGTTTCCCAGGAGTGACCATGGATTCTCTCTCCTTTAGCTCTCAGTAAGTGTTTCATGGATAGCCGTCTTGTTTATCCAAAATTGTTATAATAGGATTCTAATAAACTCAGGAAAAGTAAGGTACGCTGAACTACACTAAAGCTCATGTTTTTTGTTAGTGATTGGTGGAATGTAAGATGCAAAAGATACAGAAAACAGAACTCAGGATTTGGAGTCATAAAATATCAAAGATTTGGGCTTCCCTGGTGGTCCAGTGGGTAAAGACACCGCCTTGCGGCGCAAGGGGCACCGGTTCGATCCCTGGCCTGGGAAGATCCCACGTGCCGCGGAGCGGCTGGACCGATGTGTCCAACTACAAAGCCAGAGCTTTGGAGCTCATGCACCCAGGGCTGGTGCTCTGCAACGAGAAAGGCCACTGTGATGGGAGGCCCACACAGGACAAAGAACAAAGATAAATAAATGAAAGATCAATAGAAGTGGCCAAAAACCAAAAAAAATTGTTAAGAAAAAATCAAAGATCAATTTTATCACATACAAGTCTTGAACAATTTATTCTTGCTTCAGTTTCCCCATCTGCAAAATGGAATCACCCTAGCTGCTTTACTGACAACAATGTAAACCATGGTACCTTGTAAACTCTGAGGTCGTCCCCATCACCACCTTCCCCGGTTCTGTCGGGATCCTCACGACCGCCTTCCTCCTCATCCTTCCCTCGCTGTGTTCACCCACACTGTCTCTGGCACCCTGATGATCACCAAGGCCATCACCCCCTTCATTATTGGCATTGCTGTTGTGGCTGGGACCCTCACCCATGCCATCGTGAGCAGCTTCTCCATTTTCAGCCCTTGTCCCTTCCTCTTTATCATCATTGCTGTTGTCTCCTTCATCATCCTCTTCCTCTCCACTAGCATCAGCGGTGGCCTCCTCATCCCCTTTCCTCTCTACTTACAACCGTCTCACCCTCCCCAAAGGTGAGCTGGCTTGTAGACTGACCGCCTCCTTCCTATTAAAAGTTTGCTATAAATCAGACAGTCAAACCACAAGGCAGGTAGAGTCATATTTAATTGATATGGAGGATTGGTTCTTGTAAAAACATTCCATTTCAGACAATCCTGAGTGAAAATAGCCCATCTTAGGAGGCTGTATCCTGTAGGATTCCACTTATATCACTTTCTCAAAGTGACAAAATTATAAAAGTAGAGAGTGGCTGCTGAGGGGAGGGACCTTGTGCATGGGGCTCGTGGCAGTGAGCAGTTCCGTATCGCACATGTGGGTTTGGTGGTTACACGGTCCACATGTGTGATAAAATTGCAAAGAATGACACACACAAGCAAGAGCTTGTGAAACTGGTGCACTCTGGGCTGAGGCTTGGGCCTGTGTTAACTCTCTGGTTGTGGGATTGCATTATAGTTCTATGAGATATGAACCAGGGACCTCACTAAACATGTTTGCAGCTGCCTGTGAATCTGTAATTGTTTCAAAGAAAAAGCTTTGAAAAATGCATTCTTGTTTTGATAACGAGGGCATCTGCTTCTGACCACTGGATTAACTCAGGCATCACGGGGCCCTTCTGCCTCATTCACGGAGAGTGTGAGCCAGTTCAAGACTGGGACTATCATGTGATCATCTAGATGCTGAATCCCTTACTCTTGAACCAGATGGGAAGTGCTTCACCGTGTTTTCTCCTTTTTATGTAAAAGAATTGCTCTCATAAGTTGAACAAAGAGTGTTACATTTTCTTTTCTCAATCTCCACAAGGTGGCTAGCCGAGACGTAAGAGATAAACAAACCCAAGTGCACAGAGAGTGGCCTCTTTCATCCAAAATGCACCAATTCCTTTTGGCTTACCCCTTCATTATTGGCATTGCTGTTGTGGCTGGGACCCTCACCCATGCCATCGTGAGCAGCTTCTCCATTTTCAGCCCTTGTCCCTTCCTCTTTATCATCATTGCTGTTGTCTCCTTCATCATCCTCTTCCTCTCCACTAGCATCAGCGGTGGCCTCCTCATCCCCTTTCCTCTCTACTTACAACCGTCTCACCCTCCCCAAAGGTGAGCTGGCTTGTAGACTGACCGCCTCCTTCCTATTAAAAGTTTGCTATAAATCAGACAGTCAAACCACAAGGCAGGTAGAGTCATATTTAATTGATATGGAGGATTGGTTCTTGTAAAAACATTCCATTTCAGACAATCCTGAGTGAAAATAGCCCATCTTAGGAGGCTGTATCCTGTAGGATTCCACTTATATCACTTTCTCAAAGTGACAAAATTATAAAAGTAGGGGGGGGCTGCTGAGGGGAGGGACCTTGTGCATGGGGCTCGTGGCAGTGAGCAGTTCCGTATCGCACATGTGGGTTTGGTGGTTACACGGTCCACATGTGTGATAAAATTGCAAAGAATGACACACACAAGCAAGAGCTTGTGAAACTGGTGCACTCTGGGCTGAGGCTTGGGCCTGTGTTAACTCTCTGGTTGTGGGATTGCATTATAGTTCTATGAGATATGAACCAGGGACCTCACTAAACATGTTTGCAGCTGCCTGTGAATCTGTAATTGTTTCAAAGAAAAAGCTTTGAAAAATGCATTCTTGTTTTGATAACGAGGGCATCTGCTTCTGACCACTGGATTAACTCAGGCATCACGGGGCCCTTCTGCCTCATTCACGGAGAGTGTGAGCCAGTTCAAGACTGGGACTATCATGTGATCATCTAGATGCTGAATCCCTTACTCTTGAACCAGATGGGAAGTGCTTCACCGTGTTTTCTCCTTTTTATGTAAAAGAATTGCTCTCATAAGTTGAACAAAGAGTGTTACATTTTCTTTTCTCAATCTCCACAAGGTGGCTAGCCGAGACGTAAGAGATAAACAAACCCAAGTGCACAGAGAGTGGCCTCTTTCATCCAAAATGCACCAATTCCTTTTGGACTTAACTGCTCAGTTATCATCTCTTGTTACCGATCCAGATGGACCACTGTCCCCCAGTCAATGCCAGGGAACTCACATCCACAGTGCCCATGGGGCCGAAACCACTTGGTAGCTCCAGCGGGCAGCTGGGCTGCATGTTGCTGGATCAAGTTATAACATAAATATTGTGTCCAGATGGGTTGCTGGGGCAATTATATTGGCAGGTTAATTTTACACTTTGCATAGCATAATTCTTGAACCACTTGGATCCAACTTTCCAAATAAATCTTTTATTTCAACACCATGTAGACCCAGGCTGGGCAAAGGCAAGTGAAGACAGAAGAAAGAGCAATTCTTGACCTCTTTTGACTATGTTTCTGCTTGTTTGTTAATCTTAATTATTTTTTAACACAATTTTTAAATGTTTTTGAGTTAAAGATGATATAAACACAAGTTTAAAATGCAAAGAGTACAAAAGGGAACTTAGTGGAAAGAATCTCTCATTCCTTTGTAAGGAATTCTATTGAAAACGTATGCCATGCTTTCTTCCTGTGGACCCCCTCCCTTGGACATCTAGGTTTTTTAGTCTTCTGCTCTTATGAGCATTGCTGCAAAGTTGTGGGGTATGGTGGTGATGCTCTTCTAGGTTTCCTTGTTTGTCAGTCCCAGGTCCTAATTTAGTTGGGGTTTAGGGTTCATGCCACAGGGGCCAGCTGTTGATCCCAGTGGGTAGGCTCCTCTCTTGTCTGCCCTGAGTTTTCTAATATCTGCCAGGCATCGACTGGGTTCACAGGAAGGAGCCCAGGCAGGATTTGTGCTGTTCCTCTTACTTTCCTCACTGCCTTTCTGATCCTCTACCATGTACATTTGTTAGTCAACATGGATGACCTTTCTCAGCAGCATTCGCTCCCCAGGCAGAACTTGGTGGAGGGAAATCCTGAACGCTTCCTTCTGTATTTTACCTTCCGGTTAAAAATAATATACGAATGCCCCCGGTACCTCCTGTGACATTTCACAAAGGCTCAGGCTTTGCTTGGATTTGGTTATTTGACATTTGCATTTTTTTCTTCTGTTGCTTCATTTTAAATTGATCAGTCGGATGAAACTCAAGATCGTCGGTCCTGTTTCAATATTTAATCATTTGGCTCAGTCTGGAATGTCATTAAGCTAAAATAAGGAACTTATTTTCAAAGAGCACTGCCGGAGACCTGTTACTTTGCTAAGCCTGTCTGTCTCGAGACATAAAAATAGACATTTTCCCCTCTCTTTTCTTTTCTTTTAAAACTGTTCTTAACCTTTATACCTTACAGCTTAGATAGAAGCTGTGATTTCTGGAATGTGATTTCTTCACATCACTAAGCTATCTAGTTCAGTAAAACTGCCTCCAAGATGTAGGAATGAGCTTTTTTGATGTTTGCATCCAGCTGGTGAGGGTAGGACAAGCAAGATCCATAGAACTGCCAATAGTGCAATAATAATAATCAGCCCTCCACCAGCCGCAGGACATATCGCGTATTCACTCTGCATCAGATGTGGGAGTAGATGCCATCCACACAGCCTCTTAGTTATTGAATGTGTATTGTGTATTTACTGATAAAGAGACTCTCAGCTACTGTGTCAAAGCTCAGTCTAGAGCATGAGAACCTCAGGGCCAGACTGAGCAGGAGTGCGTGAGCCCCTGAGCTCCTGGCTGCATCTGAGAGCTGGTGCTGGGTCAGAGAGAAGTGGGGGTTGCCGGTGGCAGAGCTGAGCTGAGGGTGAGGCAGTGGATTCGGAGTGAAAGAGTAGGCACTGTGGAGGCAGCCACACCTCAGTGGCTTTCTTGCTCTGCCATTTGCTTGTCCATGTGGTTCCTGGGTTGTCCTGTGCCTCTTTTCACGATTGGTGTCTTGATCTGTAAATTCCCTGACCCAGGACTTTCCTCATGGCTCAGTGGTGAAGAATCTGCCTGGTGATGCAGGAGGCATGGATTCGATCTCTGATCCAGGAGGATCCCACATGCCACAGAGCTCCCTGCGCCACACCTGTTGAGCCTGTGTTCTAGACCTGGGAGCTACAACTACAGAGCCCACGAGCCCCAACCACGGAAGCCCGTGTGCCTAAAGACAGTGAGAAGCCCATGCACCACACCTAGGGAGAAGTTTCCACACACTGCAACTAGAGAAAAGCCTGTCCAGCAATGAAGACCAAACACAACCAATACATCGGTAAGATTATTTTTTTAAAAAAAGGACATAGACAGATGCAGTTTAAAAAAACACCAGATCCATAGGTGGTCCTCAGGCTTAGGTGAGCTGATGAGCTGAAATCATGTGGCTTGCGAGTGGCCGGGTGACAGATCTGAGAGAGCCAGGGTTCTGACTCTCCCACAGCTCCAAGAGTCCCCACTCCAGAGGAGAGTCCTGGGAGTGTATACGCTAAGTCCAGGAAAGGGCTTAGCATCAGGTCTGCATCTCTCCGCTGCTATTGAAGTGCAGAAGAAGCCCTGCCTGCCCCTGAGGCCCCTTGGTTGCAGTGCACCGCCTCTCACTCTCGGGCCTCCCACTGCACTGGCTCCTCTCGTTTTGGAGCCCAGTCTCTAGGCACAGGAGCTTCAGTAGTTGTGGTTTGAGGACCCAGTAGTTGTGGCTCCCAGTTCTTGAGCACAGGCTTGGTACTTGTGGCCCATGGACTAAGTTGTTCTGCAGCAGGTGGAATCGTCCCAGACCGGGGATCAAACCCATTATCTCCTGCGTTGGCGGGTGGATTCTTTACCACGGAGCCACCAGGGATGCCCAGAATAAGCTGCTTTTAATAAATTCATCCAGATCGCCTACTATCTGAGGGCTCCCACACATCTCTTCCCCTCTCATGTGTGCAATGAGAAAAAATGCAATTTCCTAATCACTTTCCTGTAAGGACTAGTCACTGAGATGATGGATGTGGCATGGTGCAAAGAGCCTGGCTGCCGCCCAGACCCCACGTGCTGCCTCTGCTTACGAGAGGTCGTCGGAGGCCATGACTCCTGTGGACCAGCAGGCAGGTAAGGCCCAGGCAAGGCGGCTCTAACACACTCTCAGGACCCCGCCTCCTGCTCCCCTCCCCCAACTGTTGGCTCCTCTCCTACAGGGCAGCCCCCCTATGTTGCCAGCCACCTCCAAAGCCATTTGGAAATACTAGAGTTTATATTACAATTTTGTTTTTAGAATTTTGATATTTGCATTGGAGTATAATTGATTAAGAATGCTGTGTTTGTTTTTTATGGTTTGTAATGTGTACCTGAGCAGGAGGTAAGGCTGGCCTTTGCTGCAAACAGCCTACTGTCACAGTGTCACATCCAGGTCCAGTGAAGGGTAGACCCGGGATGTCCTGACCTTTCCCAGGGGACCCTCCCAGGGGCTCCATCTTACATCTTGATTTTCTTCCATGTATGTATCTACAAGGAATGTCTTGCCTAATTTCTTCTTTTAGGGGGTTAATGCAGTGGGAAAACCCCAAAACCCAGTGGTAGTAGTTATTTCAGTCTGTCTGGAAATGCTTGACCTCAGGAATTCATTCCAGCTAACTTTAATAGGCACACTCCCAGCACCTGTCAATGTACAACTCAGACGATAAGAGAAATTATGGAGCAAATGATATCCCTTGCAGCTGGCACTCTGGCTGAATGCTAAGTAGTAAAGCAGCTTATTACCTGAAGATTTTAACTTGAACTAATTTGCTCTGTAATAATGCTAAGTGATGCCCTGAGTTAAACATAGTCTCTGAAGTCCTCTCCTCGCTTTGTTTGTGGTTTGTATGATGTGTGGTCTGTGTGTAATGTGTGCAAAGTGTGTGTGCTTGTACATGGTGTGTGTGACCTATGGGGTATGTGTAGGGTGTGTGCTTAATGTGTGCATATGTATGGTTTGCATTAGGACAATGTGTGATATGTGTGTGGCTTGTGCCTGGTGTGGGTGAGCTGCGTGCATGTGAGGTTTGTGTGGGGTGGGGGTGGGGTGGAACAGTGTGGCAGCTGGAGCGATTTGCTTTTCCATTAGGCAGAGCCTGCCTGGGTTTGGCTATTGGAGCTCCATCTGCCTTAGATTTTGGCCTCGGCTCACTTACCATCAATCTTAGTTCTCAGTGCTATTGTGACTCGCTGTCTTGGTCTAAACTTTGTGGGTATTTCAGGGAGAGGTTTAGGAATGTTGTTTCACGAGCTGTAGCCAGATGCCACTTTTAAATCTGGAAATTTAAAGGTACTTTTGTCACTCAATCCACGTTTGACATTTCCCAGGAGCTCCTGACACTCTATGTGCCAGGATCTTGGCTAAGCTGGGCTCTTGGTTAGTATCCCCTGCCTGGACCAAGAGTGGTCTTGGCCCTGGAGGAAGTGGAGGCCAGTGTGGTGGGGGGAGGCCAGAAGCCTGTGCATGAGGATCTCAACCATCCTGCTGGCCTCCAAGTAGCCCAGCCAAGCCTTTCACTCACTCTGAACACTGAAGTTCAGACTGCATCACTCTTTAGTGGTCCTTGATTGATTCGCTCCATGGAAACCTGGGTTTCCAGTCTCTTTAGTCAGAGCCCGCTTAGGACAGTTATAAGAGGGGCTGGAACTTCCCAGGGTCCCCCACGTTCCTCTAGTAGGAGGCCCTGGGGAGCTGTCCATGGTACTGACTGAACGTACCCCCATTACTCTTTCCCTGTTTCTGCGAGATCCTAGCTTTCACCAAACTTGCTGCCTGCTGATTTAAACAAGCTTTGGCCTTCATTCCAGGTACCAGTTTTGTCCTCTTTCCATCTCTGCTCTGACCTGTGGGTTAGCTAGTCAGGCAGCCATCACTGTCTCTATCACTGACTCAGGGACCCACTCTGAAGACAGAGTAAGGTTTTGGAGTTACTTCAATGGTTATCAAATGCTGCTCTGCTACTTCCTATATATGTGACCTTAAATAAATCCCTTAGCTTCCTGAAGCTCTAGCTTCTTTAGCACTGTACTAAAGTTTGAAATGAGTAATAACTATTAAAAATGGAACCTACAGTGCTCAGAACAAAGTAGAATGCATTTAAGACGCATTTACTTTCTCTTTACCGGTCTTTGTCAAATTCTTAGAATGACCTTGGGCCACTGTCTAAGTCCTTTCCAGAGAAAATATGAAGGAGAAACCCCACTGAGGACTTTCCTTTTGAGTGTCAGGAACTAGAAGTGCTTGCAGCTAGAGTAAAGAACATAGAATGAGTCATGGTGTTTCTGGGTAAAAGGCATACTTGACATGGTGAAGAGCAGATGAGGACATCATTTCATTATTAATTCATAATTCACTCTTTGATGTAGCAGACTGTCGCTTATGTCTGCGAACAGCAAGGTTCACTGATAAGCCTTGGCTTATACGGTAGAAGCTGAATTAACAAGCAGTGGTATGTGCTTGAAGGCGATCACAGCCCACGAGGGAGGACCAGCCTGGACTGGGCATCTGCTATGTGCCCTTCCATCTTCTAAGTCTTCACAAGCAGACGTACATCATTCAACCTCACAAAACCCCTAGAGAGTCAGCACTCTTATCATACCCCCTGTAGTAGTCAACTCCAGTTGCTATAACAAAATACCACACACTTAGTGGCTTAAACCATAGACATTTGTTCTCATGATCCTGGAGGCTGGTGATGGGGGTTTCCCGTTTCCAGCTGATCTGGTTTCTGAAGAGAGCAGCCGTGGGAGCTGTCCATGGTACTGACTGAACGTACCCATTACTCTTTCCCTGTTTCTGCGAGATCCTAGCTTTCACCAAACTTGCTGCCTGCTGATTTAAACAAGCTTTGGCCTTCATTCCAGGTACCAGTTTTGTCCTCTTTCCATCTCTGCTCTGACCTGTGGGTTAGCTAGTCAGGCAGCCATCACTGTCTCTATCACTGACTCAGGGACCCACTCTGAAGACAGAGTAAGGTTTTGGAGTTACTTCAATGGTTATCAAATGCTGCTCTGCTACTTCCTATATATGTGACCTTAAATAAATCCCTTAGCTTCCTGAAGCTCTAGCTTCTTTAGCACTGTACTAAAGTTTGAAATGAGTAATAACTATTAAAAATGGAACCTACAGTGCTCAGAACAAAGTAGAATGCATTTAAGACGCATTTACTTTCTCTTTACCGGTCTTTGTCAAATTCTTAGAATGACCTTGGGCCACTGTCTAAGTCCTTTCCAGAGAAAATATGAAGGAGAAACCCCACTGAGGACTTTCCTTTTGAGTGTCAGGAACTAGAAGTGCTTGCAGCTAGAGTAAAGAACATAGAATGAGTCATGGTGTTTCTGGGTAAAAGGCATACTTGACATGGTGAAGAGCAGATGAGGACATCATTTCATTATTAATTCATAATTCACTCTTTGATGTAGCAGACTGTCGCTTATGTCTGCGAACAGCAAGGTTCACTGATAAGCCTTGGCTTATACGGTAGAAGCTGAATTAACAAGCAGTGGTATGTGCTTGAAGGCGATCACAGCCCACGAGGGAGGACCAGCCTGGACTGGGCATCTGCTATGTGCCCTTCCATCTTCTAAGTCTTCACAAGCAGACGTACATCATTCAACCTCACAAAACCCCTAGAGAGTCAGCACTCTTATCATACCCCCTGTAGTAGTCAACTCCAGTTGCTATAACAAAATACCACACACTTAGTGGCTTAAACCATAGACATTTGTTCTCATGATCCTGGAGGCTGGTGAGTCCAAGACAAAGGCACCAGCTGATCCGGTTTCCAGCTGATCTGGTTTCTGAAGAGAGCCAGCTGCCTGGCTCCTCACAGTGCCTGTCTCCTCACTGTGCCTTCACATGGGGGAGAGAGTGAGCAAGCTCCCTGGTCTCTTCTTATAAAGCCATCAGTCCTGCCATGGGGCCCCATTCTCATGTGTGTGTACATGTTACATCACTTCAGGCATGTCTGACTCTGCAATCCAATGGACTGTAGCCCACCAGGATGCTCTGTCCCAAGGGGATTCTCCAGGCAAGAATACTGAGGTGAGGGCTTCCCTGGTGGTCCAGTGGGTAAGGACACCATCTTGCAATGCAAGGGGTGCTGGTTCGATCCCTGGCCTGGGAAGATCCTATGTGCCACTAAGCGACTGAACCGAGTGTCCAATTACCAAGCCGGAGTTCTGGAGCGCATGCACCCAAGCCAGTGCTCTGTGACAAACAAGGCCACTGCAATGGGAGGCCCATGCAGGGCAAAGAACAAAGATGGATGAAAATGGATAAATGAAAGACCAATGGAAGTGGCCAAAAAAACCAAAAAATATTTGTTAAAAAAAGAAAAGAAAAGAATACCGAGGTGAGTTGGCATGCCCTTCTCCAGGGGATCTTCTCAACCCAGGGATTGAACCCAGGTCTCCTGCATTGCAGGTGGATTCTTTACCACTGGTCCACCTAGAAAGCATCCCCCAATCTTGTAGCCTCATCTAAATCTAATGACCTCCAAAAGATCCCCACCTCTTAATAGCATCACATTGGTGCTAACGGTTTCAATATATGAGTTTTAGGGGAATATTCAAATATTCAGTCCATGATACTTCATTTCACAGAGAAAGAGACTGAGACATAAAGTAAAGCCACTATGTAGTGAACCCAAGATTTCAACACAGGTTTGAAGGCGATCACAGCCCACGAGGAGGACCAGCCTGGACTGGGCATCTGCTATGTGCCCTTCCATCTTCTAAGTCTTCACAAGCAGACGTACATCATTCAACCTCACAAAACCCCTAGAGAGTCAGCACTCTTATCATACCCCCTGTAGTAGTCAACTCCAGTTGCTATAACAAAATACCACACACTTAGTGGCTTAAACCATAGACATTTGTTCTCATGATCCTGGAGGCTGGTGAGTCCAAGACAAAGGCACCAGCTGATCCGGTTTCCAGCTGATCTGGTTTCTGAAGAGAGCCAGCTGCCTGGCTCCTCACAGTGCCTGTCTCCTCACTGTGCCTTCACATGGGGGAGAGAGTGAGCAAGCTCCCTGGTCTCTTCTTATAAAGCCATCAGTCCTGCCATGGGGCCCCATTCTCATGTGTGTGTACATGTTACATCACTTCAGGCATGTCTGACTCTGCAATCCAATGGACTGTAGCCCACCAGGATGCTCTGTCCCAAGGGGATTCTCCAGGCAAGAATACTGAGGTGAGGGCTTCCCTGGTGGTCCAGTGGGTAAGGACACCATCTTGCAATGCAAGGGGTGCTGGTTCGATCCCTGGCCTGGGAAGATCCTATGTGCCACTAAGCGACTGAACCGAGTGTCCAATTACCAAGCCGGAGTTCTGGAGCGCATGCACCCAAGCCAGTGCTCTGTGACAAACAAGGCCACTGCAATGGGAGGCCCATGCAGGGCAAAGAACAAAGATGGATGAAAATGGATAAATGAAAGACCAATGGAAGTGGCCAAAAAAACCAAAAAATATTTGTTAAAAAAAGAAAAGAAAAGAATACCGAGGTGAGTTGGCATGCCCTTCTCCAGGGGATCTTCTCAACCCAGGGATTGAACCCAGGTCTCCTGCATTGCAGGTGGATTCTTTACCACTGGTCCACCTAGAAAGCATCCCCCAATCTTGTAGCCTCATCTAAATCTAATGACCTCCAAAAGATCCCCACCTCTTAATAGCATCACATTGGTGCTAACGGTTTCAATATATGAGTTTTAGGGGAATATTCAAATATTCAGTCCATGATACTTCATTTCACAGAGAAAGAGACTGAGACATAAAGTAAAGCCACTATGTAGTGAACCCAAGATTTCAACACAGGTTTGTCTGACTACAAAGCTACTGCAAATGATTTAAACAGCCTGTTAATCTACGATTCTAGTAGAGAACGAGCTTCCCAGGTGGCACAGTGGTAAAAAAGTCCTCCGACCAGTGCAGGATTCATAAACGACATGGGTTCAAGCCCTGGCTGGGAAAGATCTCCTGGGAGAGGACATGGCCACCCACTCCAGTATTCTCGCCTTGGACAGAGGAGCCTGGCAGGCTACAGTCCATGGGGTCACAAAGGGTCAGACACGACTGAGGCGACTTGGCACTCACCAGCAGAGAATACATAACCTATACAGAGATAAACTGTGATAAAGTGATCAAAACATAAAAATAGCAAGCACCCAGTTCAATTTGAGGGACACACACAGAGAAATGATTGATTATGGGAATTTAAAAGAGAAAGATACAATTTCTCCACAAAGCAATCATTATAGGTTTCCTGGAAGAAGTTACATCTAAGCTGGCCTGGGAACTTACATAGTTTGGGAAATAACACTTCCAAAATATTGCAGGCAAACGAGGCACTCTGGGCCAAGGAAAGGCCCTGAGGACAATGTAGAAAGCAGGAGAGAAGCTCGGAAGGGCACACGGGAGCCTTGAAGACTGAGGATGAGGCTGGGGCTACTGAGAACAGGCTGGAGCAGGAGCTCCCTGGTGGTCCAGTGTTTGGGACTTGGTGGTTTCACTTTAGGGGCACGAGTTTGATCCCTGGTCAAGGACCTAACATAAAAGAAAAAAAGAAGAAGGAAAAAAAAATAAAAAAGAAGGTCCTGGGAAGCTAGGAAGGTTGATTCTATACACACTCCTTAAAGATGTGGTTTGAGGAACTTCTTACATTGTTTTGCTAAGATCTTAGGTGACTAGTTCCAACCGTCCCCAGATTTCAGTTTATTTAACTATCCCAGCTGCCCCTTCCCAACCCTTGAAGCTGCTGACCAGCCCCTAGAAGCCAGCTGGGGAAGAGAGAAAGCCTGCCTTCTGTCCCCAGCTCCTGTGCCCCACTGATGCCACCAGGCTCAAGGGTCCAGCTTCCACTATCACTTGCCTGGACACTGCCCAGCCAGGGCACAGCCCTGAACTCTGCCCCACAGCTGCTTCTCCTCTGGATGTCTGTCCTAAAGGATAACCAGCCTGCGGGGGCACCCGACCACAGTCTCCACCCAGGAGAGGCATCTAGTGGAGACTGTCACGTGATAGGATTCAAACCAGGAGCCGAGTCAGTTGATGTCCAGCAAGCATCTCATTGGTGCCATTGAACGATGCCAGTAAACTGCCAGTGACTTACACTCCAGAATCCTCCACCTCAAATAAACTTGGCAAAATTATCCAAGCAACACTTCTCGTGCCTGGTCTCATTCCAACTGGGAAGGTTCTTTCTCTATTTTCACACTGATGAGTTCATGCAGTGAGTGGTCTGGGGTTTTACTTGACTGTTAAAAAACTGTATATATCTCATTCCTTTAAAAACTAGGAATAAAACCACCACATGACCCAGCAATCCCACTTCTAGGCATACACCCTGAAGAAACCCAAACTGGAAAAGACACATGTGCCCCACTGTCCACTGCAGTGCTTATTTACAGTAGCTCGGGCATGGAGGCAGCCTAGATGTCCACTGACAGATGAACGGATGAAGAAGCTGTGGTACAAATACACAGTGGAATACTACTCACCCATAAGAAGGAGCATGTCTGAGTCAGTTCTAATGCGGCAGATGAACCTGGAGCCTGTTAGACAGAGTACAGCACGTCAGAAACAGAAAAGCAAATATATATGGAATCTAGAAAGATAGGTGCTTCACGCATGGGCTCCTAACTGGAGCAGGAGCTCTGGTGGTCCAGTGTTTGGGACTTGGTGGTTTCACTTTAGGCACGAGTTTGATCCTGGTCAAGGACCTAACATAAAAGAAAAAGAAGAAGGAAAAATAAAAAGAAGGTCCTGGGAAGCTAGGAAGGTTGATTCTATACACACTCCTTAAAGATGTGGTTTGAGGAACTTCTTACATTGTTTTGCTAAGATCTTAGGTGACTAGTTCCAACCGTCCCCAGATTTCAGTTTATTTAACTATCCCAGCTGCCCCTTCCCAACCCTTGAAGCTGCTGACCAGCCCCTAGAAGCCAGCTGGGGAAGAGAGAAAGCCTGCCTTCTGTCCCCAGCTCCTGTGCCCCACTGATGCCACCAGGCTCAAGGGTCCAGCTTCCACTATCACTTGCCTGGACACTGCCCAGCCAGGGCACAGCCCTGAACTCTGCCCCACAGCTGCTCCCCCTCTGGATGTCTGACCTAAAGGATAACCAGCCTGCGGGGCACCCGACCACAGTCTCCACCCAGGAGAGGCATCTAGTGGAGACTGTCACGTGATAGGATTCAAACCAGGAGCCGAGTCAGTTGATGTCCAGCAAGCATCTCATTGGTGCCATTGAACGATGCCAGTAAACTGCCAGTGACTTACACTCCAGAATCCTCCACCTCAAATAAACTTGGCAAAATTATCCAAGCAACACTTCTCGTGCCTGGTCTCATTCCAACTGGGAAGGTTCTTTCTCTATTTTCACACTGATGAGTTCATGCAGTGAGTGGTCTGGGGTTTTACTTGACTGTTAAAAAAATGTATATATTTCATTCCTTTAAAAACTAGGAATAAAACCACCACATGACCCAGCAATCCCACTTCTAGGCATACACCCTGAAGAAACCCAAACTGGAAAAGACACATGTGCCCCACTGTCCACTGCAGTGCTTATTTACAGTAGCTCGGGCATGGAGGCAGCCTAGATGTCCACTGACAGATGAACGGATGAAGAAGCTGTGGTACAAATACACAGTGGAATACTACTCACCCATAAGAAGGAGCATGTCTGAGTCAGTTCTAATGCGGCAGATGAACCTGGAGCCTGTTAGACAGAGTACAGCACGTCAGAAACAGAAAAGCAAATATATATGGAATCTAGAAAGATAGTGCTGATGATCCTGTTCACAGAGCAGCTATGGAGACTCAGGCGTAGGGAGCAGATTTATGGGCAAGGCTGGGGGAGAGGACAAAGCGGGTGAAACAAGTAGAGAGCCACATGGGGGCACACACACGAACATTCTAAGTCTCCAGCCAGTGGGAACCCACTGTATGACTCGGGGAACTCACACCGGGGCTCTGTGATAACCTAGGGCGCTGAGAGTGAGTGGAAAGAGGGAAGGAGATTCAAGAGGAAGGGCACATATTAACCTATGGTTAATGCATGTTGATGTACGGCAGAAATCAAACCAGTATGTTAAAGCAATCATCAATTAAAAATAAATAAATATAAAACTGTATGTATCTCAACAGCAAGCAAACAAATCTTTGTAAATGGACTTAACGTCTCTTATGGGCCAAGACTCATCTTCTGATTCAACAGAGCGTGACCTGAAATCCTTCCAAGTGGATCCTACTGAAACATTTATTAAAAAAGAGGACTTAATGAAGCTTTCTTTTTTTCCCACTCTTGTCTAAGGCCTACAGATCATCAGATAATATTTTGGGTTCCTAGTAAAACTCGCTGCTGGAGGTAGGTATGTAAGGGCAGCCCCTTGACAAAGAAGACGTGAAAAACAGGCCTGGTTGTGGTCACGTGCCAAGATGTTAAGGGGGTGAGCCGCCTGCAGGCATCCTTCCTCAGGGCCCTCCGGAGACCCGTGCCCTGCGGGCAGGCGGCAGCCTCGGCAGCTGAGTCACCCTCCCGCTGCCGGCCACCGGATGGGGACGTGTGGAAGGAAACGGAGGCAGTGACCCGTGAGTGTGAGTGTCCCCGGGTGCCATTCTCACCCCAGAGTCAGGGAATAAAACCAGGGTGCTGCCTCCTCATGTTCTTACTGTCCCCTGGCATTCCCTGGGGACCCGGGGCCACCCCAAAGCTTCCTGAGGTGACAGTGTTAAGAAGAACCTCTTCTGACAAGGTGACTCCGTGATGGCAGTTGGGTCTCTGGGAGCATCCACGGCGTCTGGTTCCGGGAGTGGTGTGGGGGTGGAGTGACTGCACTTTGCACCTGTCGGGCACAATCATCGCTGTCTAGAATCTTTGCTGTGCATCCTCAGAACCCACAGCCAATGACGGTGTGAAAGCATGCTGAACCATCTATTCATCTAGAGCTTCACGACATGAGTAGGTGCAAGGACGTCTCAGGAGCTGGTTCAACCTGTGTCCATCTGGCCGGAGGTTCTAATTCAGACAGTCCAGCCTCAGGCTCAGCATGGTTAGCAGGTGCACCAGCTGACTCTAAGGAGGGCTGTCTCCTCCCTAAGTCTGCTTCCCTGACAGGCGGCCCTGGAGGAGCCACATTTGGAAGGTTGAGTTTTCTGACTGTGAGGGGTGGAGCCGGGCAGCTGGGCTAGGGACCATTTGGCAGGAGTCCAAGCAGTTAGAAGTCAAGTGAATGGTTTCACAGAGTGCAAAGAGGACAGGCACCACTGGCTGTCTCTCACATGAGGCGGGGGGTTCCTCCCCAGCTCAACGATGGCAAGTTTACTTCCCCCAAGATTTTATTTTGAAAAATTACAGGCCTACAGAAAAGTAGGAAGAATAGAACAAAAACTGGACAGTAGGCAGCTATGACCTGTACAGATCATCAGATAATATTTTGGGTTCCTAGTAAAACTCGCTGCTGGAGGTAGGTATGTAAGGGCAGCCCCTTGACAAAGAAGACGTGAAAAACAGGCCTGGTTGTGGTCACGTGCCAAGATGTTAAGGGGGTGAGCCGCCTGCAGGCATCCTTCCTCAGGGCCCGCCGGAGACCCGTGCCCTGCGGGCAGGCGGCAGCCTCGGCAGCTGAGTCACCCTCCCGCTGCCGGCCACCGGATGGGGACGTGTGGAAGGAAACGGAGGCAGTGACCCGTGAGTGTGAGTGTCCCCGGGTGCCATTCTCACCCCAGAGTCAGGGAATAAAACCAGGGTGCTGCCTCCTCATGTTCTTACTGTCCCCTGGCATTCCCTGGGGACCCGGGGCCACCCCAAAGCTTCCTGAGGTGACAGTGTTAAGAAGAACCTCTTCTGACAAGGTGACTCCGTGATGGCAGTTGGGTCTCTGGGAGCATCCACGGCGTCTGGTTCCGGGAGTGGTGTGGGGGTGGAGTGACTGCACTTTGCACCTGTCGGGCACAATCATCGCTGTCTAGAATCTTTGCTGTGCATCCTCAGAACCCACAGCCAATGACGGTGTGAAAGCATGCTGAACCATCTATTCATCTAGAGCTTCACGACATGAGTAGGTGCAAGGACGTCTCAGGAGCTGGTTCAACCTGTGTCCATCTGGCCGGAGGTTCTAATTCAGACAGTCCAGCCTCAGGCTCAGCATGGTTAGCAGGTGCACCAGCTGACTCTAAGGAGGGCTGTCTCCTCCCTAAGTCTGCTTCCCTGACAGGCGGCCCTGGAGGAGCCACATTTGGAAGGTTGAGTTTTCTGACTGTGAGGGGTGGAGCCGGGCAGCTGGGCTAGGGACCATTTGGCAGGAGTCCAAGCAGTTAGAAGTCAAGTGAATGGTTTCACAGAGTGCAAAGAGGACAGGCACCACTGGCTGTCTCTCACATGAGGCGGGGGGTTCCTCCCCAGCTCAACGATGGCAAGTTTACTTCCCCCAAGATTTTATTTTGAAAAATTACAGGCCTACAGAAAAGTAGGAAGAATAGAACAAAAACTGGACAGTAGGCAGCTATGACCTGTACAGGTTGTTCTTCATGTTCAAATAATCGACACAATGGTATAAACATACACATACACACAGGGCTTCCCAGGTGGCTCCGTGGTAAAGAACACGCCTACCAATGCAGGAGCCACAGGAAATGGGGGTTTGATCCCTGGATCCGAAAGATCCCACGGAGGAGGAAATGGCAATTGAATCCATACTCCTGTTGGGATAATCCCATGGACTGAAGAACCTGGTGGGCCACAGTCCATGGGGTCACAAAGAGTCAGACATGACTGAGTACACACACACATACATACATGCATATATATATCTTTCACTATATACATCTTATATTATGTATATGTCCATACATATATGTACACTTTCAAAAACAACATAGGTTTATCTCACTGTTTCATTTATAACAGTTTTATTGAAATATGACTCATATACCATAAAATTCACCCATGTAAGCGTACAGCTCAGTAGTTTTATATATTCAGAGTTGTACAGCCATCCATACAATCTAATTTTAGAACATTTCATCACTCCAGAAAGCAAGCCTGTGCCTGTCAGCAGTTACTCCGCATTCCCTGGAGGGAGAACGTGAAAGGAACTGACCTGCCTGGCTTCTGTTTCCTGAGCCCAGACTTGCCCCACAGGGCGCTGACTCCTCTGGACTCCGGAGAGTGTCATCTGACCCCATGGAAAGCCATCCCAAGTCCCAGGGGGAGGTCTTCCATTCAAACCCAGAAGCGAAGGTCCATCAGTGGGAAGAAAGCTCAGCATGTGGGGAGTCAGGGCCGTGCAGACCAGAGGCTTTCAAAGAGCTTGAGAGCTCAGTAAGGCTGCCAGCGGGTGCATGGGGATGGCACTGAACGTACAGACATTCACTGAGCAGCAGCCTCTGATGCCCCAGGAGCCTGTATGCCCTGTCAGTTAGAGGCGTGTCTGTTGTGCTGCCAGAGGTGTCTGGCCTGGGTCTGAACTAGAGGGAACATCCTACGGCCTTGAAGGGGCAGTGTCTGTCTCTCACATGAGGCGGGGTTCCTCCCCAGCTCAACGATGGCAAGTTTACTTCCCCCAAGATTTTATTTTGAAAAATTACAGGCCTACAGAAAAGTAGGAAGAATAGAACAAAAACTGGACAGTAGGCAGCTATGACCTGTACAGGTTGTTCTTCATGTTCAAATAATCGACACAATGGTATAAACATACACATACACACAGGGCTTCCCAGGTGGCTCCGTGGTAAAGAACACGCCTACCAATGCAGGAGCCACAGGAAATGGGGGTTTGATCCCTGGATCCGAAAGATCCCACGGAGGAGGAAATGGCAATTGAATCCATACTCCTGTTGGGATAATCCCATGGACTGAAGAACCTGGTGGGCCACAGTCCATGGGGTCACAAAGAGTCAGACATGACTGAGTACACACACACATACATACATGCATATATATATCTTTCACTATATACATCTTATATTATGTATATGTCCATACATATATGTACACTTTCAAAAACAACATAGGTTTATCTCACTGTTTCATTTATAACAGTTTTATTGAAATATGACTCATATACCATAAAATTCACCCATGTAAGCGTACAGCTCAGTAGTTTTATATATTCAGAGTTGTACAGCCATCCATACAATCTAATTTTAGAACATTTCATCACTCCAGAAAGCAAGCCTGTGCCTGTCAGCAGTTACTCCGCATTCCCTGGAGGGAGAACGTGAAAGGAACTGACCTGCCTGGCTTCTGTTTCCTGAGCCCAGACTTGCCCCACAGGGCGCTGACTCCTCTGGACTCCGGAGAGTGTCATCTGACCCCATGGAAAGCCATCCCAAGTCCCAGGGGGAGGTCTTCCATTCAAACCCAGAAGCGAAGGTCCATCAGTGGGAAGAAAGCTCAGCATGTGGGGAGTCAGGGCCGTGCAGACCAGAGGCTTTCAAAGAGCTTGAGAGCTCAGTAAGGCTGCCAGCGGGTGCATGGGGATGGCACTGAACGTACAGACATTCACTGAGCAGCAGCCTCTGATGCCCCAGGAGCCTGTATGCCCTGTCAGTTAGAGGCGTGTCTGTTGTGCTGCCAGAGGTGTCTGGCCTGGGTCTGAACTAGAGGGAACATCCTACGGCCTTGAAGCTCTGGCTGGCTTCAGAATCAAATCGAGTCACTGACTCACCTCACTTGCAGAGGATCTGGCCCCTGTGTCTTCACCACTGAGCGCCGTGGGCACGCCACCTGGGGCTGTGTTTGAGCTTGAGGATGGGCAGGCCCCCATGGCGTAGGCAGACTGGGAAGTGCCTCATTTTCTGGCTCTTTTGATGCCCTATCGGTTGTAGCAGGAAAGCTGCACTTGCCTTTGAACAGAGCAGAAAGCACACTCCCACGGCAGTGGATTCTAAGGACAAAAGAACAGCAAGCCGATATGGCAGGCGTGTTGTTGGTAGTGGTCGCAATGTGGTAATTTGGACACCACGGGCTTCCCTGGTGGCTCAGCTGGTAAAGAATTCCTGCCTGCCATGAAGGAGATCCCAGTTTGATCTCTGGGTCGGGAAGACTCCTTTGAGAAGAAAACGGCAACCCGCTCCAGCGTTCTTGTCTGGAGAATCCCATGGACAGAGGACTCTGGCCGGCTGCAGTCCATGGGGCGGCAAAGAGCCGGACAGGACCGAGGAGATAACACCGGGACTAGGACTGACCTGGGATGTCGTGGGATGGCGCGGTGACCACAGAGCGGCACTCCTGAGAACCAGGGCTCTCACTGGGGAAGAAACTGAGAGCCAGCTCTGGGGCGGTGGAAGGTGAGGAAGAGCACCCCGCATGGACTGAGTCAGAGACGTCAGGACGAATGCACCACTTGCCACATGCAGTCTTGGCCATGGCCTTGCAGCAGTGATACCATAGCAGCGACGAGATCTGTGCAGATGCTCCGCGAGGCCCAGGGTGGGCAAGGCATGCTGTATCTGAGATGCCAAGGGGAGACTGGCCCCTGGCAGCTTTCTGCTAGTTTCAGTGTGTGAGAACTTGGTTTTCTGTCCTTGGACTTGTTGTATCTTAACAGGACTTCCCTCTGGTCCCCTTTTACCTCTTTTTTTTTTTCTTTTTCCCATCATGCCTCTTTTATTTTATTATTATTATTATTATTTTTACTTTTGGCCTCTTTTATTGGTTTTCTACCATTTATTCTCATCCATCTTCATTCCTTGGCCTGCATGGGTCTCCCATCGCAGTGGCCTCTCTCGCTGCAGAGCACAGGCTTGTGATTGGAAACACTCGCCCTGCCACTCCTCACCACGTGGGATCTTCCCAGACCAGGGATTGAACTGGTGCCCCTTGCACTGAAAGGCGGACTCTTCACCCACTGGACCATCAGAGAAACCCCTCATTTATTTTTTATATATATTTTCATCGATCTTTTTATCCTTTGGCCTGTGTGGGCCTACCATCGCAGTGGCTTCTCTCAGTGAAGAGCACCTGCTCTGGGCGCCTGTGCTCCAGAGCGCTGGCTCCTAATTGGACACACCCATCCAGGCACTCCACTGCACATGGGATCTTCCCGGGCCAGGGATCGAACCAGCGACCCTTGCACTGCAAGGCGGACTGTCAGAAACAGGGGTGAGGTGCCAGAGGCTGCGGCTAAGGGCAAGGGCTTGGAGTCAATCAAGTAATCTCTGGAGAAGCTGGCCAAACCCAGAGACAGTCCCTCTAAGAATCTGAACCTTCGTTTCCTTTCATGGAATGAGGCGTCTCTGCCCTGCCCCTTCTTGGGCTGCTGCTAAGAAAGGCCTCTGTCTCCAGGGCACCGGGCTGGGCATGGGCGGGGGCGGAGCTACAGACGAGCCAAGCTCAGATGCCTGCATCAGGAAGTGCTGGCCGAGGGGCCCCAGCCCCAGCCCAGAGCATGGCCTGGGTCCAAAAGCCCTAGATTAAAGCCACGGGGAGGCTCTAGCTGCAGTGAGAGAAGGCCACACAGGTGTCTGCAGAGGGAGGAGGATGTGGTGAGGGGGGCGGTAAGGCTTCCACCGTCCCTTCCCATCCTACCCACACTGTCCCAGCACGCCCCACCCCTGCTCTTCACCATTAGCCTGGACGAGGAGGGCGGCGATGGGACGAGGTGGCGGTGAAGGAGAGGCTGCTGCTGGTGATCATGAGGCTCCTGCAGCATGCTGAGCACGTGGTCTGCACCAGGCACCCCACGCGTCCAGTTTTAAGCCCTGTCTCATTTGACCCTCCCAACACTGCTGTGGGGCGGGGTATTTTTATTGTATCTATTCTACAGAGACAAAAACAGAGGCTTACAAAACATAAGCAGCGTGCCCAAGGTAAGGCAGTTAGTAATGGGTGGAACAGAGATTTGAGTCGGGCGGCCTGACTCCCCGGCCTCTGTGGTTTTCGTTTACATGGTTCTCCAGGCCTGACCTGTCTACTGAAATGCTAACAATATTCATGTGCAAAGTGTAGCCTCATGTACTGCTCTTCTATGGATGTCACAGTAAATTACCATCTTGTGACTTACATAGGACACATTATATTTTTCTCACAGTATAGAAGGTCCAAAGCTCAACATGGGTCTTACTGCCCCGAAATCAAGGTGTCAGGAGGCCCTAGGGGATAGTGTCCTTCCTCACCATTCCCAGCTTCCAGAGCCACCCACCCTGCGGTCCATGACCCTCTTCCTCCATCCTCAAAGCCAGCAGTGAGGACCACACCCTTCCCCAGCTGCCAGCTCTCTAGTCCTCACTCTTCCGCCTCCCTCTTTGGTGCGTAAGGACCCTTGTGATGGCACCGAGTCTGCCTGGCTTGTCCCAGAGTCAGCCGACGAGCCACCTTAATCCCATCTGCAGCCTTCATTTCCTTGGCCACGCGCCCTAACGTATTCACAGGTTCCAGAGAGTGGTGCACGGACATCGTTGAGAGGCTCTGCCTACCACAAGTAACACCTTTGGAAAAGACAGACTTGAGTTTGGCTCTTGACTTGGGTCCTTTGATTAACCTCTCTGAACATCCTTTTCTTTGTCTGCAAGCTGGATGGTGACATCCATGTGGCAGGGGTGCTGTGAGAACGAAATGGAGCCCTGTATGAGAAGCCCTTCCACCAACCTCGGGAGCATCACCAATGCTCCAGATGAGAGCTGCCGCGGCTCCTCTGAGCTCCCACTGGATCCCTTACCTCCTCCCCAGGCTCCTCCATGCAAATCACACCTCATTCCTTTCACTTTAGGCTATGTTTGATCATCCTGCCAGCTCCCTAAGGATTTCCTGAAGGATTCCTGCTGCCCATCGCCCTGTTTTCCTCCAGCACCTGGCTGGTGGGGATACAGAGGCAGCCTCGAAACAAGCCGTTCGCAGCCCCGAAGCTCAGCGTGAGGAGCCCGGGCGGAACACAGTCATCTTTATCCTTCAGAGGAGCTCTTTGTGTCTCTGTCACCATGTCTGTCTCTCAATTTGCCCGCGACTGTTCCTGGCTGAACACAAGACACACACAGAACAAATGTCTTATTGGAAATAGCTGTACCTGATCCTTCTTCAGACACAATGAATTTCAAAGAGGGCTGTTTAGGAATTTTCTTCTGGTGCAACTCTAAGCCAGAAAGGTATTTTGAAGGACAAAGGATCGTAATCACCTCCTATAAATTGAATGAGTGTGTGTGACTTTTCAGCAGAGGGAAAATGAACCCATTTTTGACCTTGAAATCGTGCCAATTTCACAGCTGAAATATTTGACTGGAGTGGGCGGCAGAGTGAACAATGTGGGTTGGAAACGGAGACGGAAAGAAAGGATGACTGGTGTCTTGGGGAACCTCTTTGACTAAGTTCAAGGGAAAAGCAAAAGACCGTATCCTCTTTATCAAACTTCCAAAGATAGGATTTTCTTGTCAGTTTCCCGGCAGGAACAATCTTTTTCACAGCATGAAATAAGAGGTTGCCCGGAAGTCACGGCTGAAATGCAAATTGCAGAAAATTGCTACATTTTTGTTACAAGGGGCTGGATTTTTTTCAGAAAAATAAGTTTATTGCTACTTTGTACTTTCGTGAATTCCCTTCATTTCAGGTACCTTTCTCTTTAGGATTTAATGAGGAGTTAAAAGAAGCTCAGCGAGGTCCCAGCTAGATGTCTGAAAGTCCCTGCTCAGGTCTACCTTGACGATTCACCGAGTGGGAAAGCCAAGCCTTCTGCTGACAGATTAAAAAATATATATATATTCTCAATTCTGGGGACTACACAAGGCTTGGAGAATGTAAAATTGCAAAAAGCATGATGCCTGCTGATGAGAATTAAGAGCATTTTTGCACCTTCCTGTATCTGTGCAGTGTCCTCCATAGACAGAAAATTGGGCTGCTCACTGGCTCCTCTCTTTCCCTTGTGTGCCCTGGTGTGTCCATTCCACCTCCAGCGCCTGCCGCCACCTTGATTCAGGCCCCATCAACTCTCCCCGTCAACCAAACAGCCTCCACGTCCGTGATTTCCTTCCATCTCAACCCCTCACCTGCCCTCCAGTCAGATTTATCTATTACTCTCCTGCCTGAAAACTTCTGATGTGCCCCGTGCCTTCAAGACCTCGTCCAGAACAGTTACTGTGGCTCTCGGGGCTCTGGGTCTGGATCTGCTTAACGATGACTGATCCTGGCGCCTTCACAGCACCTGCCCTGAGCTCAGTGCCTGCCACGTCAACACACACCTAAACTCTCACTAGTAGCTCGAGTAGGAGCTGCCATACCTTCAGTTCCAAGAAGGGGGAATTAAGGAACAGAGAAGTTAGATGGCCTATGAACCGATTGGATCCCGTGCAAGGAAACAAAGGATCGTTTTTTGAAACTTTTCAGCAGAGGGAAAATGAACCCATTTTTGACCTTGAAATCGTGCCAATTTCACAGCTGAAATATTTGACTGGAGTGGGCGGCAGAGTGAACAATGTGGGTTGGAAACGGAGACGGAAAGAAAGGATGACTGGTGTCTTGGGGAACCTCTTTGACTAAGTTCAAGGGAAAAGCAAAAGACCGTATCCTCTTTATCAAACTTCCAAAGATAGGATTTTCTTGTCAGTTTCCCGGCAGGAACAATCTTTTTCACAGCATGAAATAAGAGGTTGCCCGGAAGTCACGGCTGAAATGCAAATTGCAGAAAATTGCTACATTTTTGTTACAAGGGGCTGGATTTTTTTCAGAAAAATAAGTTTATTGCTACTTTGTACTTTCGTGAATTCCCTTCATTTCAGGTACCTTTCTCTTTAGGATTTAATGAGGAGTTAAAAGAAGCTCAGCGAGGTCCCAGCTAGATGTCTGAAAGTCCCTGCTCAGGTCTACCTTGACGATTCACCGAGTGGGAAAGCCAAGCCTTCTGCTGACAGATTAAAAAATATATATATATTCTCAATTCTGGGGACTACACAAGGCTTGGAGAATGTAAAATTGCAGAAAGCATGATGCCTGCTGATGAGAATTAAGAGCATTTTTGCACCTTCCTGTATCTGTGCAGTGTCCTCCATAGACAGAAAATTGGGCTGCTCACTGGCTCCTCTCTTTCCCTTGTGTGCCCTGGTGTGTCCATTCCACCTCCAGCGCCTGCCGCCACCTTGATTCAGGCCCCATCAACTCTCCCCGTCAACCAAACAGCCTCCACGTCCGTGATTTCCTTCCATCTCAACCCCTCACCTGCCCTCCAGTCAGATTTATCTATTACTCTCCTGCCTGAAAACTTCTGATGTGCCCCGTGCCTTCAAGACCTCGTCCAGAACAGTTACTGTGGCTCTCGGGGCGCTCTGGGTCTGGATCTGCTTAACGATGACTGATCCTGGCGCCTTCACAGCACCTGCCCTGAGCTCAGTGCCTGCCACGTCAACACACACCTAAACTCTCACTAGTAGCTCGAGTAGGAGCTGCCATACCTTCAGTTCCAAGAAGGGGGAATTAAGGAACAGAGAAGTTAGATGGCCTATCAGAGGCCACCCAGATGCTAAGTGGCATGCCCAGCACTACAGGCCCGACAGCCCAGCTGGTTCCCAAAGCCATACTCTGGACCACGCCATGAATCTGCCTGCTTAATGCAGCAACTCAGCTCTCTGCAGCCTCCTGTCACCCTGGGTCCATGCTCCATCCACGTGACCAGCACTCACCACCGATACAGCCCACCCTGCGCCTTCCGGCCTGGATCACATCACTCCCTCTGGGAAGCTTTCCTGGACACCTCCCACTCCCTACCCTCTGGACCACGCTCCCTGGAGCACCCTCGTGCCCACTGACAGTCACCTGTGCACCTGTGTCTCTACTAGGCTGAGCTCCCTGCGAGCAAGTAAGCCTTCTTAATTCCATCTCTGGTTCCGGCTTAGCACCTGGCTCAAAGTGGGTTCAGTAAAGACTGACTGAATGAACAGAGTCATCTGCCAGCAGACCTCATCTGTTCTTTCTCTAAATACCCGTGAGATAGAGGAAAAGGTACACCAGGGTTCAAGTGTACACGATCAAATGTTCACCCACAGGACTTCCAGCTTCTGAAGAGGATGAAAAGAGCTGATCACTCCCATCCTAAAGAGTTAGGCTGTCCGCAGGCTCACATCTTCTTCTGAACCCATCAAAGAGCCCAGGTCACAGGGCAGCCAACTAACCAGACATTTGAGGAAAGGCTGGTACCTCCGAGTTCAGGCAGCCCTCTGAGCACGTGTGTAGGCCCCGGACAAAAACACTGAGGAAAAAATTCAGGGGTAAGTCCGTGATTTCCTTCCATCTCAACCCCTCACCTGCCCTCCAGTCAGATTTATCTATTACTCTCCTGCCTGAAAACTTCTGATGTGCCCCGTGCCTTCAAGACCTCGTCCAGAACAGTTACTGTGGCTCTGGGCGCTCTGGGTCTGGATCTGCTTAACGATGACTGATCCTGGCGCCTTCACAGCACCTGCCCTGAGCTCAGTGCCTGCCACGTCAACACACACCTAAACTCTCACTAGTAGCTCGAGTAGGAGCTGCCATACCTTCAGTTCCAAGAAGGGGGAATTAAGGAACAGAGAAGTTAGATGGCCTATCAGAGGCCACCCAGATGCTAAGTGGCATGCCCAGCACTACAGGCCCGACAGCCCAGCTGGTTCCCAAAGCCATACTCTGGACCACGCCATGAATCTGCCTGCTTAATGCAGCAACTCAGCTCTCTGCAGCCTCCTGTCACCCTGGGTCCATGCTCCATCCACGTGACCAGCACTCACCACCGATACAGCCCACCCTGCGCCTTCCGGCCTGGATCACATCACTCCCTCTGGGAAGCTTTCCTGGACACCTCCCACTCCCTACCCTCTGGACCACGCTCCCTGGAGCACCCTCGTGCCCACTGACAATCACCTGTGCACCTGTGTCTCTACTAGGCTGAGCTCCCTGCGAGCAAGTAAGCCTTCTTAATTCCATCTCTGGTTCCGGCTTAGCACCTGGCTCAAAGTGGGTTCAGTAAAGACTGACTGAATGAACAGAGTCATCTGCCAGCAGACCTCATCTGTTCTTTCTCTAAATACCCGTGAGATAGAGGAAAAGGTACACCAGGGTTCAAGTGTACACGATCAAATGTTCACCCACAGGACTTCCAGCTTCTGAAGAGGATGAAAAGAGCTGATCACTCCCATCCTAAAGAGTTAGGCTGTCCGCAGGCTCACATCTTCTTCTGAACCCATCAAAGAGCCCAGGTCACAGGGCAGCCAACTAACCAGACATTTGAGGAAAGGCTGGTACCTCCGAGTTCAGGCAGCCCTCTGAGCACGTGTGTAGCTGGACACCACTGAGGAGAATTCAGGTAAGTTTTAGCAAGTTGCTAAAGGCTGAGTGGGTAAATAAGGAATAACAGATGCCCTGAGGTGGGGGATACTGACACAGAGGGGCTTCTTCCCCATGGCGGGCGCTCTCCGCGGACCTCCTCCACTGCTCACACAGCTACTAGGAGCCAGAGACCTTCAGAAGTCCCCCAGCGGGGCTCCCTAAGGGAGAGAACAGCAGAAGATGGGGCAGAAATACCATCTTGCTCTCCCAGTTCTCTATGGACCAAAAGCCTAAAACCCTGGAAAGAGAGTGTGATAGTTTCTTCCAGAATTAAACATATACTCATCCCATGACTCAGCACTCCCACTCCTAGATATTTACCCAAATGATTTGAAATTTGTGTTTACAAAAAAATTTAAAACCTACGTACTGATGTCTATGGGCTTCCCCAGTGGCTCAGTGGTAAAGAATCTGCCTGCAATTGCAGGAGGCACAGGAGATGCGGGTTTGATGCCTGGGTCAGAAAGATCCCCTGGAGGAGGGGACAGGAGCCCATTCCAGTGTTCTCACCTGAAAAATTCCATGGACAGGGGAGCCTGGCCATAGCCCATAGGGTTACAGAGAGTCAGACACAACTGAAGCAACTGAGCACGCACTAGTGGTTACAGGCATTTTCTTAGTAATTGCCCCAAACTGAAAACAGTCCACGTGTCCTTCCATAGAGGTGGTCCCTCCCTACTTGGCGATGAAAACAATGAGCCACTGAGAAGTGAAACATATGTGAACTCATAAACATTACACTGACTCAAAAAGCTCCATGCTGCCTGGCTCCATTTATATGATATTCTAGAAAGGCTAAGCTGTGGACACAGAAAACAGATCTGTGATTACCAGGGATGGCGGGGGTTGAAGGAGGCTTGGCTATAAAGGGATGCAAGGAAATGGGGGGTGGGGTGGGTGACAAACTGCTCCGCAGCAACAAAGGCTGAGTGGGTAACATCTTCTTCTGAACCCATCAAAGAGCCCAGGTCACAGGGCAGCCAACTAACCAGACATTTGAGGAAAGGCTGGTACCTCCGAGTTCAGGCAGCCCTCTGAGCACGTGTGTAGCTGGACACCACTGAGGAGAATTCAGGTAAGTTTTAGCAAGTTGCTAAAGGCTGAGTGGGTAAATAAGGAATAACAGATGCCCTGAGGTGGGGGATACTGACACAGAGGGGCTTCTTCCCCATGGCGGGCGCTCTCCGCGGACCTCCTCCACTGCTCACACAGCTACTAGGAGCCAGAGACCTTCAGAAGTCCCCCAGCGGGGCTCCCTAAGGGAGAGAACAGCAGAAGATGGGGCAGAAATACCATCTTGCTCTCCCAGTTCTCTATGGACCAAAAGCCTAAAACCCTGGAAAGAGAGTGTGATAGTTTCTTCCAGAATTAAACATATACTCATCCCATGACTCAGCACTCCCACTCCTAGATATTTACCCAAATGATTTGAAATTTGTGTTTACAAAAAAATTTAAAACCTACGTACTGATGTCTATGGGCTTCCCCAGTGGCTCAGTGGTAAAGAATCTGCCTGCAATTGCAGGAGGCACAGGAGATGCGGGTTTGATGCCTGGGTCAGAAAGATCCCCTGGAGGAGGGGACAGGAGCCCATTCCAGTGTTCTCACCTGAAAAATTCCATGGACAGGGGAGCCTGGCCATAGCCCATAGGGTTACAGAGAGTCAGACACAACTGAAGCAACTGAGCACGCACTAGTGGTTACAGGCATTTTCTTAGTAATTGCCCCAAACTGAAAACAGTCCACGTGTCCTTCCATAGAGGTGGTCCCTCCCTACTTGGCGATGAAAACAATGAGCCACTGAGAAGTGAAACATATGTGAACTCATAAACATTACACTGACTCAAAAAGCTCCATGCTGCCTGGCTCCATTTATATGATATTCTAGAAAGGCTAAGCTGTGGACACAGAAAACAGATCTGTGATTACCAGGGATGGCGGGGGTTGAAGGAGGCTTGGCTATAAAGGGATGCAAGGAAATGGGGGGTGGGGTGGGTGACAAACTGCTCCGCATCGTGCTTGTGGTCATGATCACACAACTGCATATATCTGTCCAAATGGGCAGAAATGAGCACAAACCGGGAGGGGTATGCTACTGTATTTAACATCATACCTTAAATAACATGGGGGAAGAAAGAATGCACAGAACAGAAGGGGAAATTTTTTCACCAGCCCACACATATGGAACATCAGCTCATCTGCCCGAGGGCTCTCAACGATTAGACTATATCCATTTCTCCTGATACTGCAACTTTCCTGCCTGCATTCCACCAATATTCTCCAGACTGGAGTTCTACAAAGCCCTATTCTGGGAGGCTTCACAAAGTGTCAAGACAAAGGATTTCAGCATTCCCCTTGAGAGATTCAGGATATTGTCTGGCCATATGCAAGCCTCAAGAATTTTTCTATTAAAGAAAACATCTTTAACTTATACTAATTTGGGAACAGGGCCCCTAGGAGACCCTCTGGTCTTCCTACTCCCCACTAACATGGCCTGTTGGCATTCTGTTGGGTAAAACGCAATTTTGAAAAACTGTTTAAATGATTTCCTCTTTAGCATTAGGTAGTCAGGAATCTCAAGAATAAATTCCATGCTAAATTGTCATAATTTTGGGTTCTGATAAATCTGTGTTTTCTTTTAATCTCTATACATTGCACAGATTTAATGCTCTGAGAAGACTCTTGAGTGTTCTTTGGATGGCAAGGAGATCAAACAAGTCAATCTTAAAGGAAACCAACCCTGAATATTCATTGGAAGGACTGATGCTGAAGCTGAAGCTCCCATATTTTGGCCACCTGACGGGAAGAGTCAACTCACTGGAAAAGACCCTGATGCTGGGAAAAACTGAGGACAGAAGAAGAAGAGGGCAATGGTGGATGAGATAGTTGGATGGCATCACGGACTCAATGAACAAGAGTTTGAACAAACTCTGGGAGACGGTGAAGGACAGGGGAGCCTTGCATATTGCAGTCCACGAGGTTGCAAAGAGATGAACACGACTTGGCAAGTAAACAACAGCAATGCTCTTATTATTTGTGCTTTATTATTATCTTTTAAATATTTATTTATTTATTTATTGGGGTGGGTGGGGAGGGAGGGGAGCAGGCGGGCTACCTCTGTTGGTCTTTCATTTGTCCATCTTGATCCATCTTTGTTCTTTGGCCCGTGTGGGCCTCTGTTGTTGCAGAGCACTGGCTCTGGGCGCATGCGCTCCAGAGCTCTGGCTCAGTAATTGGACACATGGGTCCAGCTGCTCCGTGGCACGTGGGATCTTCCCAGGCCAGGGATCGAACCAGCACACCTTGCACTGCAAGGCAGTGTCCTTACCCACTGGACCACCAGGGAAGCCCCTTATTTGTGCTTTATATGCCACTGAGGCCATTGTATTATATCCTTTTTGGATGTAGGAAGTAGGGTAGAAGTAATAACTTTTTGATAAAAATGATTATCAGCAGAGACAGCTGTGGCAATGTGAAGAGCAGACAGAGAAAGCGACATAGTTCCAACAATTGTTTGAAAGGTGACACTGTTGGTTCGTTTGGGACTAATCATAATTGTCTGAGGTGTCGGTACGTGCTTGACACTGGGTTATGAATTAAGGGCATGAACTTGAGAGAGATGATGCCTCTGGCATCAGGCTCACAATTTATAGGAAAAATAGATGAGCAAACCGATAGCTCTAGGATTCAAGGTGGTCAGCTCAGTGCTGTCATATGAGTTTGATGCAGAGTAGGGTGCAGATGCATCTGAAGATCAGCCCGTTTGTGGTGGGGCTTCAAGAATTGGACACTTCCACGTGGATCTGAAGGGACATGTCGGTCCTGGGAAGACAGGCAGGAAGAGGAACTTCATTTGAGACCTAGCACAGAGCATGCGCCAATTCCCATCTCATTTCAGTCACATTAGTGCCTGGCCCCTGTTAGTGCAGAGCAGTTTCTCCCAAGATGGAGCAGAGGCGTCTCCACCCACCCAGTCACACGGGCCACAGCCCCCAGATCCAATCGCCTCATCTGGTCTGTTCTACCTCCAAACATTTCTCTCTTTTGTCCTCTTATTTCACTCTCCATTTTCTTGATTCAAGACTCTTACCCCTCCTCCGGAATTCGAGCCTCTTTGCTGCTCTCTTTCTTCTGATATTCCCTCCCACCCTCCCACCCTCCGCTCCCCTGCAGTCCAGTCCCAGCGCACAGTCAGCGGTCTACCTGGGAAGCGGAACCAATCACATCCCTGCCTCCATAGAACTCTCCAGGGGCTTTCCATTGCTGTAGAGAAAACCTAGCCTCCTTTGTGAGCCCTATGTGACCATCATGATCTTTATAATTCTCCTTAATCATAGAACAACAACATATTAAACACCCTATTATAGGTTAACTTAAAACCTACATCATTCATTAGCCAAGAATTTCATGGCATGCCCAGGGCTTTTCTTTAAGACCAAGTCCTTTGTCTGAAGTTTCCAGTCTTCTTTTTTACAGAAACCTCATGCTCAACACATCGCCTATAATTTCCAATTTTGACTTCTTTAAAATAAGCGAGAACTTAAAGTCTTGTAAGAGCCAGTATTTTTAGACTTACACAATTCTCCTCCATCTTGTAAAGCCACCTTGCCCATGCTTCATTCAATTGCAGTTATTTTTAGTGATTTCCCTTTATAGAAACAGCCTTTCCAAAGAGTTAAAGTTGAGTCTTTGTAGAAACACTCTTTCAGCACTCTTGTTTCATCGTATGTGTGCTAAGTAGCTTCAGTCGACCCTATGGACCACAGCCTGCAAGGTTCCTCTCTCCGTGGGAGTCTCTGGGCAAGAATACTGGAGTGGGTTACCATGCCCTTCTCCGGAGGATCTTCCCAACCCAGGAACTGAACCCATGTCTCCTGCATCTCCTGCATTGTAGGCACGTTCATTATCACTGAGCCACTGGGGAAACCCCAGCAGGTGTTATCTACTATGTAGGAACAGATATGCAACAAGGATATACTGTGTAGCACAGGGAATTACACCTATTATCTTGTGATAACCTATAATGAGTATAATATGCAAAAATATTCAACCACTATCAGTACTTCTGAAACGAGCACAGTATTATAAGTCAACTATCCTTCAACTAAAAAGAATGCACTTTGTTCTTGTGCTTGTCCTGGCTCTCCTTGGGATGAAGGTGGATTGACCTCCAAGATCAGAGCAAGTCATTGCCCCTCTCGGTGTTCTGACACTTGAGGGACTGCCTCTAAGAAAACCGTGAAGACTAAGGCCACTGCGTAGCTTATGGTTTTTCTGGAATCTTCTTCAAAGCTAATTCCGCGCCTTGATCCATGTTTATATACCTCCTCCGCACCTCCCCTCCCACACCCCATACTTCCACATAGCACATAACTTTGGTTTACATAGCATCTCTTTCTAAAATTAAACTGTTCTCAGGATGTGGAAGTAAAAGAGAAAAAAATGAGGGCAAGGGATGTGGGGGTGGGGAGGAGAAAGAATAAACAAGGAGGGAAGGAAAGCAGGGCGGAAATTTGCAAAGTGGGAGCCTTCTCCCCAGCCCAGGCCCTTTGCTTTTCTGTAGAGATTTCTCTAACCGTCAGTCTCCGTAGCTCATTCTCTAGCTAGCGCTCTTAGCAACACAGTGGGGCATTAAAACTGGCTTTGGGCTGTGGACATTCCCTGAAGCAATTTGCACACATTAGCTCCAGAGGTTCAGGAGCTGGAGTTGCTTAGGAGCAGAGATGCTGGTTTCCTGGGTTCTGGTGAGTGACCAAGGCTTGGGCCGCTGGCACCTGGTACCTGAGACCCAAACCGTCCCTGCAACCCAGCCGCCCGTGGAGCGGCGAGGGAGAAGCGGGTTTATCAGCCCTGATCTTCACTGGGCTGACTGTCCCTTGTAGATGAGGTCAAAACAGCCTGTCACGGGGATTTACAAATGTACTGGGTCTTAGAATCCCCTGGATGAGATGCCATCCCAAACGTACGAAACCAGACCCGAGGAGAGGCAAGGGGTCTGTGTTCTTAATGGGATGAATGAAGTGGCTTTCAAAGGCCTTCCTCAGAGTCACTTTGTGTCAGCCCCTCATTATCCAGGCTGGGAAACTGAGGGTTCTCTTTCTTCCAGCAAGTCCCCACAGCTTCCAGTGGCTTCCAGAAAGGGGTCATCCTGACATCTGACCCTGAGCCCAGAGATGGCGCGGAGGGCTACTCAGGGCAGGTGAGGAGAGCAGCTTTCCTTCCTCAGGGGCACTGTCTTCGTGACTTCCGGGAACATTTTCCCTGAGGAAATGGCATCACTCAGTGTCCAGCAGTGATGCAGCCAGGCTGGGGTGGTGGTGGAGGAATGCCCAGCGTGGAGGAGGGCCCCGTGGAAGGATCAGCAGACCGTTTGCCCCTGGGCCCAGCTTTGTGAGCTCACCTGGATCTTGAGCGAGACACTGCTCCTCTGTAGACTTTGTCTTCCTCTATGGAGGAAAAAAGCGGGATGGAGATCGCCTTAGGAGGCCTCTGTCTCAGCCCATCCAAGCCTAGGGCTCAGGGAAATGCCCTCGTGCCACTGTGAATTAGTACGGTGTTTCACCTCTGTCGTGGGACACAGAGTCTCTGATTTGTAACAGCCATGTCATCATATGAGTGATGTGAATGGGAGACCAGGGTGCCCGGAGAGCCTCCACTTCCCGGATGATGACCTCCCCCAACTTACTGTGTCACCCCAGCAGCCATGCACATACCTAGCACCTGGTTCCCAACACCCTTCTCCAATGAAAGGAAGCAGGGCTCCCAGGAGGACTGACTGATGCTAGGACTGAAGAAAGACCTAGGCAAGATAAACCCACAGTATCTTACACCAGCCAGTAAGGAGGTACAAATATATGTCCACACCCAGAGTAATGGAGGTTTGTCCAAAACATGCTGAAGCCAACTGATAGAGCTCCCACACTGAACAAAAAACAAATATGGTAGTATCAAACTACAGCCCAACGTATAAAATAAATATCTATGAGTCCATACTGGCAACTAGATGAATACACAGGAGGAAAGACATATACCCTCCTGTGCAGAAGAACTCCAAAGAATTTATGTGGGCTTCATGCAGTGGCTTTCTTTCAAAGAATAAAATATGGAAAGGGGGTAAAACCAAAAAAAGTAACTTTACAACAGAGAGATCTTACGAACACAGATTAGGCAGTTAGGAACACAGGCAGATGAAGATCATCGTCCGCAGTGGTAAAGTCACATGGACGCTGTGTAGCCTTGACCCAGTGTGATGGGAAGGGCACCTTACCCTTGTAGCTTTCCTCCCCAAACCCACCAGTGGGAAAGCATCAGACACATTCCCACAGAGCTACATTCTCAAAATACCTCCCTGGCACTCCTCACGGCGGTCAAGGTCATTAAAAACACAGAGAGTCTAAGGTACTGCCAGAACCAAGAGAAGCCCAAGGAGACATGGCAGGGAGGTCATGTGGGGTCCTGGTTGGGATTCTGGAACAGAAAAACAGAAAAGGAGGTAAAAACAAAGGAAACCTGAGTTAAATATGCCCTTTTGTTAATGACAGTGGCTCATTATCTGTGGCAAATGTACTGCAGTGAGGTGAGACGCTCACAAGAGGGGAAGCAGAGTTCAGGCTATATGTGCAAACGCTGTCCCTCCACGGCAACCTTTGTACAAAGGGAAGTCTATCCTTATAAATCAACCATATTTTTTAAAAATCTAAAAATAAATCTAAGTCTATCCTACGAGGAAAATACTTGGAACACAACCACAATGCAAGGAGTGGTCAGACAGTATACCCTCGGCGTGACTTTGACGTGCGCTGGAGGAGCTGTGCTCACTTCTTTCTCTCGGGGCTTTGGTAATTAATCATGCATAATGAAGAGATTTAAAATTAGCTCAGGCACTTTGGTAACAGCTGGTCCCCCAACCCCCCAGAATCTATAATATGCAATCTATTTTGACAGACTGTTCCTGGAAGCACTGGTTGGGGGAGGCACAGAAGATTTGCCTGCCCCTGGAACAGGGTCCTCTGGATCCCCACGGAGGTCTGTCGGGGGAGCTGGCAGCCTGGGTCTGCACTCCCACGCCCACCCGCAGCGCCCTGGTTGGATCCCTCCACTTCCCACTGATGGGGCTGCGTTTGGTGGCGTCTGCTGGCGCACGGGACGTGTGTGTGGACGCAGCCAGTGCTAGCCAGTGAGGGATGACCGGCTTGTCCGCGGCCAAAGGACACACCAGCCTCCTCCTCCTCCTCCTGCAGTCGTGGGTGCCCTTCCAGATAGAAGGGCTGCTCCTGAGACTGGACCGTGGACAGCCAGGCTGGAGACCACGGCTGGAGGTGGCAGTGGGGTGTGATGGCTCAGCTCTGAGTAAGGAGACAGAACGTCCTGGCTTTGGTCTGGGTTCTGACCTCACGAGGCTAAAGGTTCATGAGAAATTAGCCTCTTGGCTCTGGGCCTCAGGTTCTAGCGTGCCGATGATGAATGCAGGTCTGAAATGTGTACCTCTCAGGCTCGAGTTCTGACCCTCATGTCAATTCTCCTGCCAGCTAAATACTTCCCCAGAATACTCTCATTTCATCCCTTGAATATTTGGACAAAATAATGCTATAATTTTGGGAAAACCACAAGCCCTTAACATTCTGTTTCTAAGTTTTTAAGAAAGCCAAATTCATTTTTCCATTATGAAACAATAGAGCTGATTAAATGTCATAACAAAAGTGTTATCTCTCTCATGGCATCATTCCACAGGGCCCTGCATGGACGCGTGCTAAGTCACTTCAGCCATGTCCAACTCTTTGCAACCCCATGGACTGTAGCCCACAAGGCTCCTCTGTCCATGAGATTCTTCGGGCAAGAATACTGGAGAGGGTTACAGTGCCCTCCTCAAGGACATCGTCCCAAGGATCATGGCCACATCTCTTACATCTTCTGCATTGGCAGGTGGGTTCTTTACTGCACCTGGGAAGCCTTCCACATGGCCCTAAACCACCAGTAGTCAGTGTCCCAAGCAATCACCTTCGTGGATCTCTTGCTCCATAATCATAACAACTAGCTTCATTCTGATTTTAACTCCAAATGTTCCAGAAAGTAAATAAAAGCTAATGAGATACCATATTGGTATCTCTCTGAAATCTGCAAAAGGAAGGAATTCCTTTACAGGGTTCTCATCCTTGAGAAACTCTGGAGTCTCAAACCAGGAAATCTATGTAGCTACTATTTAATGCAGGACATAAAAGGGTTTGTTGAAGTTCAAGGCCAGGTGAGAGCCCAGTCTTGCAATGCGTAGGTAGTATATTAAGTACATTACCCTGTTGTTCAAGACTGAGAAACTGAAAAATGATAGGTGTTAGTCAGTCAGTTGTATCTAACTCTTTGCAGACCTCATGAACTGTACCCTGCCAGGATCCCCTGTCTGTGGAATTCTTCAGGCAAGAATACTGGAATGAGTAACCATTCCCAGGCAAGAATATTGCAATGAGGGCTTTCCTGGTGGTCCAGTGGGTAAAGAGTCTGCCTTGCAGTGCAAGGGGCACTGGTTCAATCCCAGGCCTGGGAGGATCCCACGTACCATGGAGCGGTTGGACTAGTGTGTCCAATTATGAGCCAGTGCTCTAGAGTGCATGCGCCCAGAGCTGGCACTCTGCAACGAAAGAGGTCACTGCGATGAGAGGCCCACACAGGCCGAAGAATAAAGATAGATGAAAAATAAATAAATAAAATATCAATAAAAAGAGGCCAAAAAAAAAAAAAAAAAGAATACTAGAATGAGTAGCCATTCTCTTCCCTGGGGATCTTCCCAAACCAGAGATTCAATCCGGGTCTCCTACATTGCAGGCAGATTTTTTTTTTCACAATCTGAGCCAACTGAGAAGCCCTGTAAGAAACTGGAAACAACCTAAATGTTCATGAACAGGGTGCTGGTTCAATAAAATAAGTTACATTCATCCTAAGGAACACTGGGTGGTCATTACTAAGCCAACTGAGAAGCCCTGTAAGAAACTGGAAACAACCTAAATGTTCATGAACAGGGTGCTGGTTCAATAAAATAAGTTACATTCATCCTAAGGAACACTGGGTGGTCATTAGTAAGTGGGGGACCTCCTTGTGCAGCACAAAAGGGTCTCCAAGACACAAGGCTAAGTAGAGGAAGCATGAGGCATTGAGCAGGAATGACACATAAAATATAGTCTTATTCATGCAAGAAAAAGGTAGAGTGAATAAGCACATGCATGTGCAAATGCATGGACCACTCACCAGAGAGTCACACAAGCTCTGGGAGAGGCGTGGAATGACAAAGGAGATTAAACAGCAGCAGGGTAGAAGACAACTCATGGGAAAGCAGGTGTCCAAAACAATTGAGAACACTGATTTGCAATCTGATAAAAACAAATGAATGTCTAGGTTTATATTTCAAAGACAGCTTTCCAATATTGAAGAGTTAACTATAAAAATGGAATCGTAGAAAAAGTAGCCAAGATTATGTAAATCTTTATGACTTTTTGAGTTTTCTTCTAAACTTTGAGGCTCTGGAAGAAATCACAAAGGAAAGGTTAAAAAAATTCCCCAGCAGAACAATTGGAAACATCTGTGCAAACTACCCTCTACCAGTTCAAGAGAAGCAAGCAGGATGGACAAGAGGGATGGGTGCTATGTGGATTGTGCAGTAATTAATTAGTTAAATCAAGGCACAAGAAAGCCCAGCTAACAAACAGATAAACAGGGACATATTTGTATTAGAAAGGTGGGTAAAGATTCCAGTGAAATTTAAATAGACCATACATACTCAAATTATGAGCCAGTGCTCTAGAGTGCATGCGCCCAGAGCTGGCACTCTGCAACAAAAGAGGTCACTGCAATGAGAGGCCCACACAGGCCGAAGAATAAAGATAGATGAAAAATAAATAAATGAAAGACCAATAAAAGAGGCCAAAAAAAAAAAAAAAAAGAATACTAGAATGAGTAGCCATTCTCTTCCCTGGGGATCTTCCCAAACCAGAGATTCAATCCGGGTCTCCTACATTGCAGGCAGATTTTTTTTTTCACAATCTGAGCCAACTGAGAAGCCCTGTAAGAAACTGGAAACAACCTAAATGTTCATGAACAGGGTGCTGGTTCAATAAAATAAGTTACATTCATCCTAAGGAACACTGGGTGGTCATTACTAAGCCAACTGAGAAGCCCTGTAAGAAACTGGAAACAACCTAAATGTTCATGAACAGGGTGCTGGTTCAATAAAATAAGTTACATTCATCCTAAGGAACACTGGGTGGTCATTAGTAAGTGGGGGACCTCCTTGTGCAGCACAAAAGGGTCTCCAAGACACAAGGCTAAGTAGAGGAAGCATGAGGCATTGAGCAGGAATGACACATAAAATATAGTCTTATTCATGCAAGAAAAAGGTAGAGTGAATAAGCACATGCATGTGCAAATGCATGGACCACTCACCAGAGGGTCACACAAGCTCTGGGAGAGGCGTGGAATGACAAAGGAGATTAAACAGCAGCAGGGTAGAAGACAACTCATGGGAAAGCAGGTGTCCAAAACAATTGAGAACACTGATTTGCAATCTGATAAAAACAAATGAATGTCTAGGTTTATATTTCAAAGACAGCTTTCCAATATTGAAGAGTTAACTATAAAAATGGAATCGTAGAAAAAGTAGCCAAGATTATGTAAATCTTTATGACTTTTTGAGTTTTCTTCTAAACTTTGAGGCTCTGGAAGAAATCACAAAGGAAAGGTTAAAAAAATTCCCCAGCAGAACAATTGGAAACATCTGTGCAAACTACCCTCTACCAGTTCAAGAGAAGCAAGCAGGATGGACAAGAGGGATGGGTGCTATGTGGATTGTGCAGTAATTAATTAGTTAAATCAAGGCACAAGAAAGCCCAGCTAACAAACAGATAAACAGGGACATATTTGTATTAGAAAGGATTTACCACATGTTTCTTTTAAATGGGAAGATCTCCTGAAGCAGCTAAAATATAACTCATTTTTCCCCCAAACTCCTCGACTCTAAATTTTCCAGTCCAAACCACAGCATAAATTAAAAAGCCATCTCCGGCTCCCTTGGTTCTCTTTGCTCCCAAGATGCAACGGTCTGGTCTCCAGGTGACGGATCCCGCTGTGGGCAGGACGGGCTGCAGGACAAGGCACGGGGTGCTGCTCAGCGTGGCCCCTTCACGCCCGCTGCCCAGTGGCTGGGGAGCAGCAAGATCTCCGCTGGGCTTCCCTTGCCTCGTCGTCTCTGTCCTGCCCCCTCAGATGACCGGATGAGACGATACATAGATGTGGGCAGCCAAGTTCTGCTCCCTGCTGCTTCCCGAGGACCTGGAACTCTGCATCATTGTTCAGTCACTAATGTGTGCCCAAACCTTTGCGACCCACAGACTGCAGCACACCAGGAGCTTCTGTCCTCCACTGTCTCCTGGAGTTTGCTCAAATTCATGTCCACTGAGTCAGTGATGCCATCCAGCCATCTCAGCCTCTGCTGCCCTCTTCTCCTCCTGCCCTCAATCTTTCCCAGCACCAGGGTCTTTTCCAATGAGTCACTTCTTCCCATCAGGCGTTCAAAGTATTGGAGCTTCAAGTTCAACATCAGTCCTTCCAATGAATATTCAGGCTTAACTTTCTTTAGGATTGACTGATTTGATCTCCTTTAAGTCCAAGGGACTCTCAAGAGCCTCAAGCACCACAGTTCAAAAGCTTCAATTGAGAAATCACAAAGGAAAGGTTAGAAAAAGTTCCCCAGCCAAGATTATGTAAATCTTTATGACTTTTTGAGTTTTCTTCTAAACTTTGAGGCTCTGGAAGAAATCACAAAGGAAAGGTTAAAAAAATTCCCCAGCAGAACAATTGGAAACATCTGTGCAAACTACCCTCTACCAGTTCAAGAGAAGCAAGCAGGATGGACAAGAGGGATGGGTGCTATGTGGATTGTGCAGTAATTAATTAGTTAAATCAAGGCACAAGAAAGCCCAGCTAACAAACAGATAAACAGGGACATATTTGTATTAGAAAGGATTTACCACATGTTTCTTTTAAATGGGAAGATCTCCTGAAGCAGCTAAAATATAACTCATTTTTCCCCCAAACTCCTCGACTCTAAATTTTCCAGTCCAAACCACAGCATAAATTAAAAAGCCATCTCCGGCTCCCTTGGTTCTCTTTGCTCCCAAGATGCAACGGTCTGGTCTCCAGGTGACGGATCCCGCTGTGGGCAGGACGGGCTGCAGGACAAGGCACGGGGTGCTGCTCAGCGTGGCCCCTTCACGCCCGCTGCCCAGTGGCTGGGGAGCAGCAAGATCTCCGCTGGGCTTCCCTTGCCTCGTCGTCTCTGTCCTGCCCCCTCAGATGACCGGATGAGACGATACATAGATGTGGGCAGCCAAGTTCTGCTCCCTGCTGCTTCCCGAGGACCTGGAACTCTGCATCGTTGTTCAGTCACTAATGTGTGCCCAAACCTTTGCGACCCACAGACTGCAGCACACCAGGAGCTTCTGTCCTCCACTGTCTCCTGGAGTTTGCTCAAATTCATGTCCACTGAGTCAGTGATGCCATCCAGCCATCTCAGCCTCTGCTGCCCTCTTCTCCTCCTGCCCTCAATCTTTCCCAGCACCAGGGTCTTTTCCAATGAGTCACTTCTTCCCATCAGGCGTTCAAAGTATTGGAGCTTCAAGTTCAACATCAGTCCTTCCAATGAATATTCAGGCTTAACTTTCTTTAGGATTGACTGATTTGATCTCCTTTAAGTCCAAGGGACTCTCAAGAGCCTCAAGCACCACAGTTCAAAAGCTTCAAGACTTTGGTCCAAAGCCTCCTTTCTGATCCAACTCTCACATCTGCACATGACGCCTGGAAAAACTATCACTTTGACTATACAGACCTTTGCAGGCAAAGTAATGCCTCTGCCTTTTAATACGCTGTTTAGGTTTGTCATAGCTTTCTTTCCAAGGAACAAGCGTCCTTCAGTTTTATGGCTGAAAGCAGGGGCTGGGTCAGGAGGTTTAAATAAGAAAGCAAGTGGAGGAATAAAACACAGGACACAATTCTGTTCATACAGGAAAAGGATTTGCATAGAGGCAAGAGCACTGCGTGAGTGTGAGGCAGCAGTAGGGAGATGGTGTCTATTCCAGGCTTGAGCCCAATGTAGGGGACCCAGAGGAATCTAATGTGCTTTCTTGCCTCAAGGGAGCAGGGGAATCAGAGTGGGCTTCTTGGAGGAGGTGAGCCATCCAGCAGGAAGTCCGGGGAGAGTAAGGCACAAGTGGGCTCCATGGGAATCACACCGACTCAGGCGTCTTCCGTGATGCTGCTCCCTGGTCTGCAGGAAAGAGGCTTTGAGGGGGACACGCTGCTCTCTCTTGTGAGATCCCAAGCACAGGGAACAGTGCAGCCTGCAGGGGCTTGGAGCCTTCCACCTGGAGTTCTAACACCGTGCCCGCTTCACCTGGGGGGTGCACATCCCTTCCTTCTTCCCCAGATGGGAGGGTTGGAGGGCTCTGTCCGGCCCCAGGAAACATGTTCAGGTGTTTTGCTGAGCCAGATCTCTGCTGACGGGCTGGGTTGGCGGCAGTGGAGAGGTGGCCATCTGCCCAGTGAGCTCCTTTCAGCCTTGCTGAAGAGCAGGACAGGACACGGGACTCTGGCCAAAGGCACGATGAAGTCACATCTTGGGGGGAGGGGACCAGCGCAGAGGGAAGTGTCTCGGTCATGGGGAGGGATGGCGGTAATCGTGCAGGGCTTGGAATCTCGACTCGAAGACCACCCTCCCAAACAGCATCGTGCTTTGCAGGAGGCAGGCCCGTCCTTTGTGTGCCAAAGACAGACTTCTTCCAGATTACTGGAAATGAGCAACGGATCAAAATACAATTCTGATGCCTTGAGCCGCACCTGCCGGCCGCTTTGAAAATTGCTTGGTCCCGAGAAACCCTCCTGGACCTGGAGTTTCATCTCGAGTCAAACCTGGTGGTCAGTCACCGGGCAGCACCAGCCGCCCCCTGGTGGTCTGTTCGTGCAAAGACTCCAGCCTCCCACCTCCGGGACGCTGCACAGTTTGTAAGAAAACCCACAAGGAGCGTTTGAAAAATAAACACATGTTGGTTTTGACCTTCTGGACTTCTTCATGTTTAACAAAAGATATACATCAGCCACACTCCTGAAATTGACTTGTATTCAGCAAAATAAGAACATTTTCTCATAAAGATGAGGAAATGTTTCTACAGACAGAAAGGTGGATTTTGTCATTAAGTCATAGAGACAAGGAAAGCCTAGAAGAGCAGAGAAGCGTCAGCCTGATGTGCGCGGCTGCCACGTGGCCCATTTCTTAGGTAGCAAGAGTTGATGGAGGTGCCTCCAGGGTAGACTCACTCAGTTCAGTCGCTCAGTTGTGTCCGACTCTTTGTAACCCCATGGGCAGGCTTCCCCGTCCGTCACCATCTCTCGCAGCTTGCTCAAACTCATGTCTATTGGCTCAGTGATGCCCTCCAACCATCTAGTCCTCTGTTGTCCCCTTATCCTTCTGCCCTCCCCAACATCAGGGTCTTTTCCAAGTCAAAAGGCAGCCTAACCCAAGGTACAGTAACCAGACTGTGTGTGTGTGTGTGTGCATGAAAAGTTGCTTCAGTCGCGTCCAGCTCTTTGTGACCCTGTGAACAGCAGCTCGCCAGGCTCCTCTGCCGATGGGACCCTCCTCAGGGGATCGTCCCCATGTCTCCTCTGTCTCCTGCACTGGGAGGCGGGTTCTTTACCATGGGCACCACGTGGGAAGCCCAAGAGAACCAGACTGCCTGGGTTCAAATCCCTGCTCCATCTCTTACTAGCTGCGTGATCGCAGGCAGATTAGTTAGACTCTCCAGCTTCCTCCTCTGTAAAATGAGGGTGATCATAGAAGCCACCTTGTGGAAGTCTTCTGAGGGTTAGATGAGTCTATGTCTGTAATATATGTACACATATTTTGAATCGTGTCTGACTCATGCTACACAAGTGCTTGAGGTTGCTATTATTTTAGGGTGAGAGCTCAGGCTGATCGACCATCAGCAGTATAGACCGGGAACAGGGCAAAGGCTGGTCACTTTCAGCCACTGGTATCCGAAACTCTGCTTCCTGGGGGCTGGCCCCTGTATGCATCTCGGAAACAGGAGGGGGCAGACGGGTCCTCTCCGCAGCCTTGTGCAGATGGGTCATGGCCGTGCGACCCCCTCCAGGACCGAAGCTGCGGGGAAGGGCCGTGCCTCCAGAGATGCCCGGCCACAGGCGCAGCAGGGTCCTTCAGCTGGGCGGGTGGGTGCAGATGCGGCACCTCGAGCCAACCGGTGCTGCGAGGGCCCTGCTTGGTCGGAGGCTGCCAGAAGCCCTGAGTGTTGGTTCACCCAGCTCTGCCTTCCCCTGAATTTTGTGAGCTGTCCATTGTGAGGCATTTCTGTCACTTCTAGCTCAGAGTCCTGACCGGTGTAAACACCCTGGAGCCCAGAGAGGGTCAGGGGCTTGTGTAAAGCCACACCGCAAGTCTGGGAGAGTCGGAGCTAAGCTTCACCTGTTCAGGTCACGGGTCCTGGTCCACCCTCCACGCGGAAGGTAACCTTGTGCGTCCTCCCAGCTCTTCCGCGCCCAAGAGCAAGGGCACAGAGCGGTGGCGTGTTTGAAGGAGCAGCGGCACATTCTCAGCTGCTGCAGGACGTGAAAAAACTGGAAAAGGATACATTTAAGGCACCAAGTTTCTTCCGGGCCTACAAGCTCCCTCTCAGCTCTGGATCGCTCCAGCCACCATCACATCGACCGTTTATGGCTCAAGGGCTCCCCCGAGTGGCCACTTTTCTGGCAGCAGGGCCCCGGAGGCGTGGCCAGCTCACTTCTTGGACAGGAGGCTAGGACCCTAGCCATGGACTCTTGGGTAAAAAATTTAATTTTTGCTGCGTGATCGCAGGCAGATTAGTTAGACTCTCCAGCTTCCTCCTCTGTAAAATGAGGGTGATCATAGAAGCCACCTTGTGGAAGTATTCTGAGGGTTAGATGAGTCTATGTCTGTAATATATGTACACATATTTTGAATCGTGTCTGACTCATGCTACACAAGTGCTTGAGGTTGCTATTATTTTAGGGTGAGAGAGCTCAGACTGATCGACCATCTGCAGTATAGACCGGGAACGGGGCAAAGGCTGGTCACTTTCAGCCACTGGTATCCGAAACTCTGCTTCCTGGGGGCTGGCCCCTTTATGCATCTCGGAAACAGGAGGGGACAGACGGGTCCTCTCCACAGCCTTGTGCAGATGGGTCATGGCCGTGCGACCCCCTCCAGGACCGGAGCTGTGGGGAAGGGGCGTGCCTCCAGAGATGCCGGCCACAGGCGCAGCACGGTCCTTCAGCTGGGCGGGTGGGTGCAGATGTGGCACCTCGAGCCAACCCGTGCTGCGAGGGCCCTGCTTGGTCGGAGGCTGCCAGAAGCCCTGAGTCTTGGTTCACCCAGCTCTGCCTTCCCCTGAATTTTGTGAGCTGTCCATTGTGAGGCATTTCTGTCACTTCTAGCTCAGAGTCCTGACCGGTGTAAACACCCTGGAGCCCAGAGAGGGTCAGGGGCTTGTGTAAAGCCACACCGCACGTCTGGGAGAGTCGGAGCTAAGCTTCACCTGTTCAGGTCAGCCCTCTAGGGTCCTGGTCCTCCCTCCACGCGGAAGGTAACCTTGTGCGTCCTCCCAGCTCTTCCGCGCCCAAGAGCAAGGGCACAGAGCGGTGGCGTGTTTAAGGAGCAGCGGCACATTCTCAGCTGCTGCAGGACGTGAAAAAACCGGAAAAGGATACATTTAAGGCACCAAGTTTCTTCCGGGCCTACAAGCTCCCTCTCAGCTCTGGATCGCTCCAGCCACCATCACATCGACCGTTTATGGCTCAAGGGCTCCCCCGAGTGGCCACTTTTCTGGCAGCAGGGCCCCGGAGGCGTGGCCAGCTCACTTCTTGGACAGGAGGCTAGGACCCTAGAGGGCTGACCCTGCTCGGGCCTCAGGCTCCCGGGCAGAGACAGGGAGGGAGGGAGCCCTGGGGCAGAGGAGGCCGGGGCCAGACACAATGCTGTCGGGTCCCGCGGTGACCATTTTCCACGACAGCACCCTCCCTGAGACGCCCCCCGGAGGGTGCTGTGCCCAGGCCCCAGGGGCGAGGCGTACCCGTTGCTCCACGGAACCCCAGCAGAGGCGCCCGTGCTCCACGCGCGGTCGCAGGCGAGGCTCATCTCTACGTCACAGGCTCCAAAGGTCGTTCAAAGTCAGCCGAAAAGGGCACGTGTGCTCCAGGATTGGGTGTGTCCACGTGCAGGCACACGCTCACACACACGCTCACGCTCACAGGCTCTCACACACGCATTCACCCACTCTCCAACAACAGAGAGTTTTGTCAGTACCGATGATCGACTGAATAGTCACTGATTATTCCTTTTCACTTTTTTTCTGCTGCAGTAGAGAACATGATAGAAAACACAATTCGTTCAAGTCCTATCCGACCCCCAAGCCTCAGTTAGTCCCTCTGCCTCGACTCAGTGCAGAGGAAGACACGGCGGTCGGTCATTCTGTCCTCCAAGGTGAGACAGAGGTGAGGACCAGGGACTGAGGGACGGATAGGGGAGGACAGCCCGGGCCTGTAACTCTACAGTCCTGCACTGTGCTCACCAGGAGCCGGGGCCTGGGGGCACCTTGATGAGCAAGACGCTGCATCCGCCCCAAGGAGGCTACCACACTACAGGAAAGACAGATCTGCACACAATTACGGTGTGTCCTGAAGGCAGAAAGAGAAGGCCAAGGGATGGAGAGGAAGGAAACCCTAACCCAGGGTGGGAGGAGAGAGTTCAAGAAAAACAAGCCTAAGGGAAGACAGTGAAGACAAACCAGAGAGACAGACAAAAGCAGCTGGATACACAGACAGACAGATCCATACCGAGAGAGAGCTGGATATTCAGCCGTGGTTTTTCCAGTGCTCATGTACGGATGCAAGAACTGGACCATAGAGAAGGCTGAGCACTGAAGAATTGATGTTTTTGAACTGAAAAGTTAAATTCATTTGGACACGAACTTGAGATGCCTGTGCACACATTGAGGGCAGGCAGAGAGACGTTTAGAGTTAAGGGAAGAAGAGGCAGAGAGGGCTGTGATGAAGAGGGACTCAGGCCAAGGAAGGATGTCTTGTTAAGAGGGAGGCTGGACCATATCTGTCTTCAATGGGAGAAGGCCACCTCAAAAGCAAAAGGAGTCAGGCTAAGTTCCGAGTCTGGTCAGAGAGTCAGTTTCTAGAGTAGCAGGGGGGCATCCTGAGTCCTTTCCAAGAAGACCCCTTTCCACTCTTCCACTGATCCAGGGGGGAAAGAAGGAGCTGCCGAGAAAAGTGTCCACATCTGAGACAGCATGTGCAGTGGCCATGACAGCGGGGACATCGTCAAAGAAGTCTTGGAGGAGCCGTGTACTTGTGATCACCAGTGTTCCGAACCTTTCCAGTCGGGACCGATCCCTGTCTGTGGAAATAGAAGAGGGGCAGACTGCCGCCTCCCCACGTGCGGGCAGATGGGATGGGGCCCTGCGACCTCAGCTCACAGACAAGTGGCTTGGAATCTGAACTGTTGTGAAAGAGACAGTGACCTCACCCGTGCTTGACCCCGCCGTGTGAGGGTTAATGTGAGACAGCAGGGCTAGGACCCGCCCAGAGTCCACTCTTACTGGAAGCTGGACATTGCTGTTGTGATAGCCAAGCCCCTTCTCACTGTCCAGATCTGCTGTGTACACTGCATCTTCCAGGTGTCCTCTTGGCACAAATCAGGGGCCCCGGGGCCTGCCGGGGTCACCGCATTGGGGCCACTGGGACAGAAACCTGCTGGGTTGGTTGTGAGGATTCAACACAGGTTCCCACTGCCGAGAGTAGCCAGACCCCAGAGGGCGAGAGAGGTTGCTGTGCATTTCAAAGAACAACCTGTAATTTCCTATACAAATGATATATGTGTTCATCATGCAATTTTTACCAGGGTATAGTTGCTCTACAATGCTGTGCCAGTTTCTGCTGCACCACAGAGTGAATCAGCTACACAGACACATACACCCCTCCTGCCAGGACCTCCTTCCTGCCTCGCGCCACCCCTCCACGTCATCACGGAGCCCTGAGTGGAGCTCCCTGCGCCACGTGTCAAGCAGGTTCCCACTAGCTCTCTGTTTTGCACATAGTAGCGTGCATATGTCAGTGCGACTCTCTCAGATCGTCCTGCCTTCTCCTTTCCCATGGTGTCTCCAGGTCCGTTCTCTGTGTCCGTGGTTTTTTGCCTGCCCTGGAAGTAGATCCATCCGTACCGTTTTTCTAGATTCCACAGATATACATTCATATAGGATATATGTGTTTTTCTTTCTCAGTTCACTCTGTATGATGGTCCCGATGTCCATCCATACCACTACCGAGGACCCAGTGTCATTCCTTTTTATCACTGCGCAATATTCCCTTGTATGTGTGCGCTGCATCTTCTTTATCCATTCATCTGTGGATGGACATTCAGGTTGCTTTCATGTCCTGGCCATTGTGCACAGTGCTGCTACAGTGACCACTGGGGTCCATGTGTCTTTCTGAATTATGAGAATTTAAAGAAGTTTAAAAACAACACCCAAGCCTGGTTCTGAGAGGTAACCATCACCGCCTGGGGTAGACAGAACATGGGCCCGGAAGGTGCCCACACCCTTCTCCCCAGTACCTGTGACTGTGGAGCTTTCCGTGGCAAAGGACACTTTGTGGGTGGGATTAGAGGCAGGTGGCACGACTCTGGATTCTCCGGGGTGGGGCAGGGGGCTGGGGCAATCACCTAAATGTGGAGATGCTCAGAGAGGGGAGGCGGACACTGCTCTGCTCTCTGGCTACAAACACAGGGACGCACGTGCCTTTGCCTTCCGTATCCACCACTGTCTCTAAGCTCCGCTTCAGATCCTTGTTCTTTTCTCTCTGTTTGGTGGTGATTTCCTCAAGGACTCCCGCTGTGGAGGCTGTTCCCAGTCCCCAGAGGGCGAGAGAGGTTGCTGTGCATTTCAAAGAACAACCTGTAATTTCCTATACAAATGATATATGTGTTCATCATGCAATTTTTACCAGGGTATAGTTGCTCTACAATGCTGTGCCAGTTTCTGCTGCACCACAGAGTGAATCAGCTACACAGACACATACACCCCTCCTGCCAGGACCTCCTTCCTGCCTCGCGCCACCCCTCCACGTCATCACGGAGCCCTGAGTGGAGCTCCCTGCGCCACGTGTCAGCAGGTTCCCACTAGCTCTCTGTTTTGCACATAGTAGCGTGCATATGTCAGTGCGACTCTCTCAGATCGTCCTGCCTTCTCCTTTCCCATGGTGTCTCCAGGTCCGTTCTCTGTGTCCGTGGTTTTTTGCCTGCCCTGGAAGTAGATCCATCCGTACCGTTTTTCTAGATTCCACAGATATACATTCATATAGGATATATGTGTTTTTCTTTCTCAGTTCACTCTGTATGATGGTCCCGATGTCCATCCATACCACTACCGAGGACCCAGTGTCATTCCTTTTTATCACTGCGCAATATTCCCTTGTATGTGTGCGCTGCATCTTCTTTATCCATTCATCTGTGGATGGACATTCAGGTTGCTTTCATGTCCTGGCCATTGTGCACAGTGCTGCTACAGTGACCACTGGGGTCCATGTGTCTTTCTGAATTATGAGAATTTAAAGAAGTTTAAAAACAACTCCCAAGCCTGGTTCTGAGAGGTAACCATCACCGCCTGGGGTAGACAGAACATGGGCCGGGAAGGTGCCCACACCCTTCTCCCCAGTACCTGTGACTGTGGAGCTTTCCGTGGCAAAGGACACTTTGTGGGTGGGATTAGAGGCAGGAGGCACGACTCTGGATTCTCCGGGGGGGCTGGGGCAATCACCTAAATGTGGAGATGCTCAGAGAGGGGAGGCGGACACTGCTCTGCTCTCTGGCTACAAACACAGGGACGCTCGTGCCTTTGCCATCCATATCCACCACTGTCTCTAAGCTCTGCTTCAGATCCTTGTTCTTTTCTCTCTGTTTGGTGGTGATTTCCTCAAGGACTCCCGCTGTGGAGGCTATTTGCTGTTCCCAGTCTGGCCCTCTGCACGTCAGGAGAAGGGGAGAGGGGACGTGTCAGAGACCTGGAAGTCTGCTGCTTCAGCTGGAAGCCCGTCGTGTCTCACTTGCCTTCCCCTGGAGCAGTCTGCTGGTCCTCAGCCTTCAACATTTAAAACCTGGGTGGGTTCAGGACTTCCCTGGGGGGTGCAGTGGATGAGAATCCACCTGCCCACGCAGGAGACATGAGTCCGATCTCTGGCGAGGAACCTGAGAGGCCTCAGGCTGCAGGGTAACGAGGCCCGTGGGCCAGAACCACTGAGCCCACATCTGGCAGCTACTGAAGCCTGTGTGCCTAGAGCCTGAGCTCAACAACAGGAGAAGCCCGGACAACGAGAAGCCCAAGCTCTGCAGCACAGAGTAGCCTCTGCTCACCAAAACTAGAGAAAAGCCCGTGCCACAGTGAAGACCCAGTGCAGCCAAAACAAAATAAAGAAATTTTTAAAAAAATTTTAATTGAGTTTGTTTTTAGAATTTGTCTCCTTAAGTTACAGACTCTCTGGCGCGTGACTCACAGTGATCTCCAGTCCCTTCCACCCCCGCTTTCCTTTGCCCTCGTCCAGGGGTCCGGCTCCACAGGGTGTGCCCGCGCGGGAGTGCTCACGTCTGCCGGGCTGGGTCTCCGGCACGGCGTGACACACCGCGATACAGCAACCATTTTATCACATTGCGTGGTTTTGTGGATGAGACGTCTGGTGTGCTCTCCACTGGGTGCATCTTCTGTTTCAGGCGACAATAACTGGAGTCACTTGATGCCATTCAGTTGTGGCGAGTCTGGGCTGGGAGGGTCCAAGATGGCTCCACCAGGCTTGGTGGGGATGGGGCGCTCCATGTGGTCTCTCTGGCTGGGCCCTCATCTCGGGCTCTGGGAGACGGAAATACCACGGGGATCAATCTTTTAAAGTCTGGGCTGAAACTGACATAACATCACTGCTGCCCTCCCAGAACCACAGGGAAGGGCAGGAGACCTGCTTCTCAATGGGGATGGATGGATGCTTAGTTGCTAAGTTGTGTCAGACTCTTGGCAACTGTAGAAGTCCGCAGGATTTCCCTGGCAAGAATACTGGAGTGGGTTGCCATTTCCTTCTCCAGGGGATCTTCCTGACCCGTGTCAGAGACCTGGAAGTCTGCTGCTTCAGCTGGAAGCCGTCGTGTCTCACTTGCCTTCCCCTGGAGCAGTCTGCTGGTCCTCAGCCTTCAACATTTAAAACCTGGGTGGGTTCAGGACTTCCCTGGGGGGTGCAGTGGATGAGAATCCACCTGCCCACGCAGGAGACATGAGTCCGATCTCTGGCGAGGAACCTGAGAGGCCTCAGGCTGCAGGGTAACGAGGCCCGTGGGCCAGAACCACTGAGCCCACATCTGGCAGCTACTGAAGCCTGTGTGCCTAGAGCCTGAGCTCAACAACAGGAGAAGCCCGGACAACGAGAAGCCCAAGCTCTGCAGCACAGAGTAGCCTCTGCTCACCAAAACTAGAGAAAAGCCCGTGCCACAGTGAAGACCCAGTGCAGCCAAAACAAAATAAAGAAATTTTTAAAAAAATTTTAATTGAGTTTGTTTTTAGAATTTGTCTCCTTAAGTTACAGACTCTCTGGCGCGTGACTCACAGTGATCTCCAGTCCCTTCCACCCCCGCTTTCCTTTGCCCTCGTCCAGGGGTCCGGCTCCACAGGGTGTGCCCGCGCGGGAGTGCTCACGTCTGCCGGGCTGGGTCTCCGGCACGGCGTGACACACCGCGATACAGCAACCATTTTATCACATTGCGTGGTTTTGTGGATGAGACGTCTGGTGTGCTCTCCACTGGGTGCATCTTCTGTTTCAGGCGACAATAACTGGAGTCACTTGATGCCATTCAGTTGTGGCGAGTCTGGGCTGGGAGGGTCCAAGATGGCTCCACCAGGCTTGGTGGGGATGGGGCGCTCCATGTGGTCTCTCTGGCTGGGCCCTCATCTCGGGCTCTGGGAGACGGAAATACCACGGGGATCAATCTTTTAAAGTCTGGGCTGAAACTGACATAACATCACTGCTGCCCTCCCAGAACCACAGGGAAGGGCAGGAGACCTGCTTCTCAATGGGGATGGATGGATGCTTAGTTGCTAAGTTGTGTCAGACTCTTGGCAACTGTAGAAGTCCGCAGGATTTCCCTGGCAAGAATACTGGAGTGGGTTGCCATTTCCTTCTCCAGGGGATCTTCCTGACCCAGGGATTGAACCTGAGTCTCCTGCTTAGCAGGTGGATTGTTTACCACTGAGCCACCGTCTCAGTGGGAGAAGTGTCTCAAAACTTACAGCCATCCTCAATCCATCCCATTGCCGCTGGGGGAGAAGTCAGCGGCTTTTTTTTCTTAAAGGGCCGCGTAGTCAATATTTAAGCTTTTTGGGTTACGCGGTTTCAGTCACACCAGCTCCGTTCTGTCATTGTAATGGGAAAAGGACACTGGCGATACGTAAGTGACTCAGGACAGCTGTGCCCCAATAGAGCTTTATTCATAAAAACAGGAAGCAGTCGGCAGGCCAATCTCTGTGTTACAGGAACAAAGTGGACTTCTTTAGGAACGTTTCTCATTTCTTCTGTCACCTCTAAATCCTGTTCTAATCAACAGATCCTTTGAAAGGCCTTGGAGGACCAACGCACTTCCTGTGAGGGACTCCAGGTCCTCCCCGTGGCCCCAGGGTGAGGGTGCATGAGCCCCTTGGTTTGGTCCAGATGTCACGGGCTTTGGTGAGGTGTGCTCCTTTGGGGGGTATTTCTCTGTTGCAGTGTGTGCCATCTGGGAGGTATCAGCCCTGCTTTCTCTTAGGCCAAGAGGTGGGCAAGAGACCAAGTTGGATTGGACCAACTGGACTCTCTCCCAGGCCTCCAGACCTAGGCACAGAGAGGAAAGAATGATCATTGTTCTGGATGGCGGGGGCTAATTCATCCTTGTGGTCCCACCTCAGCAAACCTCTCGAGCAGTTCTCACGGCCTAGGGCAGAGATGACGGATGCTCTACCGTGGTCCCGCCTCCCAGTCTGCCTGGAAACATGCTCAGGCTACATTTCCCAGGTTCCTTGCTTTTAGGTCTGGCTCGTGGGACGTGAACGGGCGTGTGCCTTTTCCAGCACGGCCTATTACGAGTGTCTCATTCCAGGCCCTCGCCTTGCTTCGTCAGCAGTTTTATTCACTCACCAGTGGGATGAAGATGATCCCAAGAACACTCCGAGGAGGGAGGAGCCACGAGATGGAAGGAGCCTGGGTCCCTGAATGCCTGTGGAGAGCAAAGAGCTCCCCCACCCCAACACACACAACCACCACCACCCAAAACCGCCTGGCTGGGCTGCGATGCACGGAACTGTGTCAAACCATAAGAACATCGGGTGGTATTGCAACAATTACTCTACCTTCAGGAACACTGGTGGTGCCCATTTCCACAGATTCCTTCCAATAAAACTCTTTTCTACTCAAGGTTTTCTACCCATGGCCATATCCTATTGTTTGCAATCAAAGAAACCTAGTGGTAGGACCTGGAAGTGGTACAGAGACCCTTTGCCCAAACTCAGGTCAAGAGAGAAAAGTCGACAGCCCTAAATCACCCCAATGTAAATGGTAGGTCTGAGCTGAAACCCAGACCTCGCAACTCCCCATTCAACCCTCTTTCCGTGACCCTGGGATATATCTTCCCCAGGACATAAATCTGGATTCCCACGGTGGCAGTGAAATGCACAGAGTCACCTCCAGGCATCGATTTTGCCCAGAGGACCCTGCGCCTGAGCGGGGGGCTCAGAGCAAGGATCGATGGGGGTCTGGGTCCCTGGCTGTAAATCACAGCAAACAGAGCAAAGCCGTCGTGTTTCCTAGCAGTAAATCCAGCTCCAGCAACAGCCAGCTGTTCCTCTCTCGTGATTCTACCTTGTAGATCAGTGTTTAAAAGGCAGAGAACATTCCTTGCCTTGTGTATTTCCCCACAATATATTTTAAAAACCTTAAAATTTGAAATAAGTTTAGATTCTGAGAAGAACTATAAAGATAGCCCAGAGAGGTCCCTCATCCCCTTCGCTCAGCCCTCCTCGACGTCGACATCTCACGCCAGAGGGCATCTGCTAAAACTGAGAAACGAAAACGGCACTATGCACTGCAGACCTTCCTCGAATTTCCCCAAATTTCCCATGAATGTCCTTTTCTTGTTTCAGGATCCAATCGAGGTGATGATGATCAATCTGGTACAGCGTCTCATTTTTCCTTAGTTTCCTTAGATAGTTTGGAAGGGTACTGATCAAGCATTTGTAACATACCCCTCCGTTTGAGTTTTTCTGGTATTTTTTCATGACTAGAGTGTGGCTATCAATTCAGGAGAAGAAGGCACAAAGGTGAGGTGTCACTTCTCTGTCCACTCTCCTGAGCTATACGTTGGGGCATCAGAGTGATTTTTGTGAGTGATATTAGCCCTGGTCAGGGAGGTGACCACCAGGCTCCACTGCTGAGTGGTCACTGCTGTCCCCATCCCGTACTCGACGGTCATAACTGCGCCGTAGGTCCAGCCCACACTCCAGGGGAGGGGAGTCCTCCCTCAGCACTTAGGAAACGTGCCAGTGACCTCAGTGGCCTGACGACTGGTGCTCAGCCTGTGCTCCTCTATGCCGAGGGGGCTTCCGTGATGGTCCAGTGGTGTGCTTCCATTGCAGGCGATGCAGGTTCCATCCCTGGTGCTAGAACTAAGATCCACATGACACACAGCATGTCCAAAACATTTGAAAAAAGGCGTGTGGGGACTTGGACTAATGCCAGGGCCCTTCATGCCAGCCTGGCCTCTCTTCCAGCGGGAGATATCCAATAGCCTCCTAGATGTCCAGTGGACGGGGTGGAGAGGGAGAGCGCTGGCTGATGACTGGCCCCTTGTTAAGAGCCCGGTGAAGGCTGCTGGCTGGGGACACGCGGGGCGCGGAGGAGGTTTGGGAGTGAGGGGCCGTTCTTTCTCCCTCTCGGGCCTCACTCCAGCCTGCAGCAGAGGGAGAGGGTCTGCCCCGACTCTGGGGAGCTCGGGGGTTCAGAGCACAGACCTGGGTGCTGATCATTTGGGACTGAGACGCTTGTACTTCTCCATCCTGCAGGGTTCGGAGTGATAGAGCGTCCCCTTCCCCCCAAGGAAAGATGGCCAGGTGGGAATGAAAGGGCTGCTTTAGGGGCACAGGGAGAATGCCTGATACCCAGAACCGCCAGTGCAAAGCTTGGGGAAAAGCTCCCTTTGAAAGAAAAGCTAGGGCTTGAAGGCAACTCCTATGTGGAGGCCTAGATTCTGAGGCGTGCAGAGGGGACCAGAGAAGAAGGAAGAGGAGGAGAGGGGACCGTGTCGGTGGGGCAGAATTCTGGCACCAAGTTAAATCGGCACACTCCCCAGCTAGCCACAAGTGGACAGAGCCAGGTCCGCTTCTAGAAGAGCAGTTCTCAACTATGGTTGCATGTAAGAACTTCCTGGAGAATGATTAAAAAAAAAAAAAAAGTATCCACAACCAACCTCTGCCTCTAAGAGACTATAATTTAATTTGTATGAGTGGGGCCAGGAATGAACCCAGTATTTTTTAAAGGTTCCCCAGGCGATTGTTCTGTTGCACTGAGGTTGTAAACCATCCTTTAAAGCCTTCCTCCTTCAAGTGGGGTCCTCTGCCATCACCTGGGAGACAGGAAAGTCTGCAGGAGGAGTGAGGCAGCCTGAGGCCCTCGGGAGGGTGTGCTTCCTTCGCAGGAGCAGGGGGCCCGAAGGGAGGAACGTCACCAGGACCCCTGGGAAGCGGTCACTGGCCCCCCAGAAAACGTCACGGACCCTCACGCAGCAGAGGGGGCGGGTGTAGGCAGGGCTCAGAAGAGCAGCAGGTGTCCCTTTGACCTTTCTGCCTCTCTGGGAGAGGAATGGGCCCCGGCATTTTTAAGCTTCCCTTGAACAGAGCAGAAACATAAAGGCAGAAGAATGCCTTCCTGCCGCTCAGCGCCGCTGCCTTCATCTCCGGGCCATGTGCCTCACTGCCCCCGAGCCTCCGCCTCCTTCTGTGTAACGCGGGGGGAGGGGCCGCCTGGTGGGCAGGTCGTGGGTGAGATGGCTCAGGGGAAGTGCTGAGCAGGTAACCGGCTGGTGAGGACAGGCCCAGGGCGTGCTTGGGAAACCCTAAAGGACACCTGAAAACCCCAATTGCCCATGAGTGGATATCCATCCTGCAGGGTTCGAGTGATAGAGCGTCCCCTTCCCCCCAAGGAAAGATGGCCAGGTGGGAATGAAAGGGCTGCTTTAGGGGCACAGGGAGAATGCCTGATACCCAGAACCGCCAGTGCAAAGCTTGGGGAAAAGCTCCCTTTGAAAGAAAAGCTAGGGCTTGAAGGCAACTCCTATGTGGAGGCCTAGATTCTGAGGCGTGCAGAGGGGACCAGAGAAGAAGGAAGAGGAGGAGAGGGGACCGTGTCGGTGGGGCAGAATTCTGGCACCAAGTTAAATCGGCACACTCCCCAGCTAGCCACAAGTGGACAGAGCCAGGTCCGCTTCTAGAAGAGCAGTTCTCAACTATGGTTGCATGTAAGAACTTCCTGGAGAATGATTAAAAAAAAAAAAAAAGTATCCACAACCAACCTCTGCCTCTAAGAGACTATAATTTAATTTGTATGAGTGGGGCCAGGAATGAACCCAGTATTTTTTAAAGGTTCCCCAGGCGATTGTTCTGTTGCACTGAGGTTGTAAACCATCCTTTAAAGCCTTCCTCCTTCAAGTGGGGTCCTCTGCCATCACCTGGGAGACAGGAAAGTCTGCAGGAGGAGTGAGGCAGCCTGAGGCCCTCGGGAGGGTGTGCTTCCTTCGCAGGAGCAGGGGGCCCGAAGGGAGGAACGTCACCAGGACCCCTGGGAAGCGGTCACTGGCCCCCCAGAAAACGTCACGGACCCTCACGCAGCAGAGGGGGCGGGTGTAGGCAGGGCTCAGAAGAGCAGCAGGTGTCCCTTTGACCTTTCTGCCTCTCTGGGAGAGGAATGGGCCCCGGCATTTTTAAGCTTCCCTTGAACAGAGCAGAAACATAAAGGCAGAAGAATGCCTTCCTGCCGCTCAGCGCCGCTGCCTTCATCTCCGGGCCATGTGCCTCACTGCCCCCGAGCCTCCGCCTCCTTCTGTGTAACGCGGGGGGAGGGGCCGCCTGGTGGGCAGGTCGTGGGTGAGATGGCTCAGGGGAAGTGCTGAGCAGGTAACCGGCTGGTGAGGACAGGCCCAGGGCGTGCTTGGGACACTTGGCCACCTTCTCAGCTTCACAAATGGATTCCTCACACCTGAACAATCCCTCCACTTGGATCCCCTCTCCGGTTAAGTTTCAGCCTCACCTTTGAGCTTCCAGCTGGGCCACGACAGTGCAGCCCATGGCTAAGCAGCCAGCTTAGAAGCCACTGCCTGGGAGGGTCCACACCCTGTTCATCTCACCAAGCTCTCTGCTTTTGATCCACTTGATGGAGAATCTCTTGAAAGATGCACAGGCACAAACCCTCGAGCGTCTGCTGTACCAGCCCCTCTGTGTCCATTACTTCATTCCATCTTCCCCAGATCTCTAGGAAGTGTGTGTTGTCCTCAGAGAGGAGCCGTGACCTGCCCAAGCTCACACAGCTGTGGAGCCCGTCTGCTAAGCTGCGATTGGATGGCAGCCTGGCTCCATCTGATGCCAGACTCTGCTCTTCTCACTCTCTTGATGTTTTCCTTCTCCGTTTCCCTCTCCCCCTGTTCTTTGTTCTCACGTAAGGTTGTATATATTTTTCTGAAAATGAAAAATAATATAGGAAGACATAATTCCACCAAGAACTGTACGTGGGTGCAACTGTTGGGAAATGAGCACGTCTAACGCCTGGTAAAGCCACGTGCCCCCACGATCCCAGCGCCTCTCGTCACTGTCTGTAACATACGTGTGTGTGCAACAGACACAGCCGCTCAGCATGCCGAGGACTCGGGCCGAGGTTTCCCTGTTGGGTGCACACACACTGCGGTCCTCAGGATCCAGGACACCATGCCTAACACCTGGGAAAGCAGGTCCTCGGCAGTTCAGATGTTCAGAGCAGCCGAACAACAGCCAAAATCAAGGTGTCATGACAGGCGATGCTCTCTCTGGGCACTCTCAGGGAAAAACCCTTTTAAAAGGCAAAAAAAGAATGCCTTCCTGCCGCTCAGTGCCGCTGCCTTCATCTCCGGGCCATGTGCCTCACTGCCCCCGAGCCTCCGCCTCCTTCTGTGTAACGCGGGGGGAGGGGCCGCCTGGTGGGCAGGTCGTGGGTGAGATGGCTCAGGGGAAGTGCTGAGCAGGTAACCGGCTGGTGAGGACAGGCCCAGGGCGTGCTTGGGACACTTGGCCACCTTCTCAGCTTCACAAATGGATTCCTCACACCTGAACAATCCCTCCACTTGGATCCCCTCTCCGGTTAAGTTTCAGCCTCACCTTTGAGCTTCCAGCTGGGCCACGACAGTGCAGCCCATGGCTAAGCAGCCAGCTTAGAAGCCACTGCCTGGGAGGGTCCACACCCTGTTCATCTCACCAAGCTCTCTGCTTTTGATCCACTTGATGGAGAATCTCTTGAAAGATGCACAGGCACAAACCCTCGAGCGTCTGCTGTACCAGCCCCTCTGTGTCCATTACTTCATTCCATCTTCCCCAGATCTCTAGGAAGTGTGTGTTGTCCTCAGAGAGGAGCCGTGACCTGCCCAAGCTCACACAGCTGTGGAGCCCGTCTGCTAAGCTGCGATTGGATGGCAGCCTGGCTCCATCTGATGCCAGACTCTGCTCTTCTCACTCTCTTGATGTTTTCCTTCTCCGTTTCCCTCTCCCCCTGTTCTTTGTTCTCACGTAAGGTTGTATATATTTTTCTGAAAATGAAAAATAATATAGGAAGACATAATTCCACCAAGAACTGTACGTGGGTGCAACTGTTGGGAAATGAGCACGTCTAACGCCTGGTAAAGCCACGTGCCCCCACGATCCCAGCGTCTCTCGTCACTGTCTGTAACATACGTGTGTGTGCAACAGACACAGCCGCTCAGCATGCCGAGGACTCGGGCCGAGGTTTCCCTGTTGGGTGCACACACACTGCGGTCCTCAGGATCCAGGACACCATGCCTAACACCTGGGAAAGCAGGTCCTCGGCAGTTCAGATGTTCAGAGCAGCCGAACAACAGCCAAAATCAAGGTGTCATGACAGGCGATGCTCTCTCTGGGCACTCTCAGGGGACACCTCCTTGCCTCTCTCCCACCTCCTGGTGGCCTCTGGAAAGTCCTCGCTTATAAAGGCATCGCTCCAGTCTCCGACTCCATCTTCCCTCTGTGTGTCTCTGTGTTTCCCCTTTCTCTTGTGGGGGCACCAGTCGCCGGACCTAGGGGCGCACATTCCAGAATGACATCATCTTAACTTGAATCTATCTGCAAACACATTATTTCCAAATAAGATCACATTCACCCAGGAGTGAGGACTTGAATAACTCTTTTGGGGGGACACAGTCCAACCCACCACATACTGTTGTGCCCCCAGAGACTCCAGAGTCCAGCTGAGGGGATCCAGCACCAGCTTCTCCTGGGCCCAGAGACAGCCTTCTCTCCTGACGGTTGCACCTGTCCCTCCTCCCACCTGTCAGTTTACCCTGCCTCCTGGTCTCCCCCAGAACCTCCGGACATCGAAGGGCCTGTGAGAAGAGGGGGCTCAACATAGGGGGCACAGCATCCAGCCCTGTATGGTCACTACACTGCTCCCTGGGGAACCTTCCCAGCCTCCAGAGCACGCTCGTGTCCAGCATCCTGTCTCGTCATGACCCGGGGATCGCTGACTCTATTGCACAGAGGAGGAAACTATGGGTCAGAGAGGGCAAACGACCTGCCCAGTGTCACACAGCTGGTGAAAGACACAGCTAGGACTGCAGACACCAGGTCTAGGATTACTGTTGATTGGCTGCTTCTGGGACATTCCATGGAGGAGCCTCCCCCTGTTAGGGTCCAGAGTAAGGCAGAGGAGCCTCTGCCCAGAGCAGGGCCAGTCAGCATCGATGCCCGAGACAGCAACTCGGCCACTTCTCCCTCCGTCCCCCTCCTCCCGCCCTCCGTGCCCCACGGAAGACACATGGGTTAGATGTCATCAAGAATGATGTCTTCAGGAACATAAATATCCCCTCCTGATGGCTGGCACCCTGCCTTTCATCTTGTTATGGCAATCTTTTCCCATTTTTTAGCATCTGCTCTTCACAATGTTTCATACCCTGAATAGAAAATTAAGTGGAGTGTAAATCAGGAATAAAATGCCCAGGACGTGCCTTCTCGGCATCTCTTGGCTGGGCTGCTTGGTGCGCTTGCAGCTACAGAGCGAGCAGTTACATTAACTGTTGCTTGCGTTTCGGGCCTGTTGACATATTGGCGGCTTTTTTTTTATAGGCGGTGGGTCATCTGTGTGACTGATTTCGCGGCTCGCGTCGCCTGCTGAAGGACACCCCTGGAACCAGATTCAGCAACGGAGTTCTCAGGATGCAAACAACTGCGGGGCCGCCTCAGCGAGAAGACGGGCAGTGAGTGCACCCCGCCTTGCTCCGCCCCGTCCGCAGGCGGATGGGATGCGGGGGCGCCGACATACACGGGGGAAACTGATAGAATGCAGGTGTCCGTCTTGGACATTAAAATCCTTTCTCACTCAGTAGATGATGTGGAGGAAGGGAAATAGCAGCCTGTGGCCAAATGAGCCTCCAAGAAATGGCCTTGCCCTGCCCGTTGGAGTTTCCGCCGCCCAGAGAATCCCTGGGGCAGACGTGGCTAGATGACTGTGAAAAAGGAGAGAGAAAGAGACTCATTGTTCTGTTTCCAGAACTCAAATCGATCAAACAGCCCAGCGGTGAGGGCTACTTACTCCTCATCACCCCGCCGGGACTGGTCGATGGCGGCCGCGTGTCGCCGGCAAGTGACATTCACTCTCAGGGTGGATTTGCCCAAATGCCCAAGCTTCTGGAGCGTTTTCCCAGAGGGGTGGACACGGGAATGTGCCTCATCGCTCCAGAGAATATTTTTTCCTCTGGATTTGAACAATTTAACCCTTGGAGAAGTTGGCTTTAACACGATCCCTTTACATTTCTTTTTCTATTTTTCCCCTTCCATCTTTCCTTAAAAAAAACAAAACAAAACATTATTTGAGATACGGAGGGGCTTCCCTGGTGGTCCAGTGGGTAAAGAGTCTGCCTTGCAGTGCAAGGGACACTGGTTCAATCCCTAGCCCGAGAAGATCCCACGTGCCCTAGAGCTGGACTGGTGTGTCCAATTATGAGCCAGCTCTCTGGGCTTCATGTGCCCACAGCCTGTGCTCTGAAACGAGAGAGGCCACTGCGATGGGAGGCCCACAGAGGCCAAAGAACAAAGATGGATGAGAATAAAATAAAGAACCAATAAAAGAGGCCAAAAAAAAAAAAATTAAAATATATATATTGAGTAAATGTCACATATGCATGAGCGTTTCGGGCCCTTTGTTGGGGGACATATTGGCGGCTTTTTTATAGGCGGTGGGTCATCTGTGTGACTGATTTCGCTCGCGTCGCCTGCTGAAGGACACCCCTGGAACCAGATTCAGCAACGGAGTTCTCAGGATGCAAACAACTGCGGGCCGCCTCAGCGAGAAGACGGGCAGTGAGTGCACCCCGCCTTGCTCCGCCCCGTCCGCAGGCGGATGGGATGCGGGGGCGCCGACATACACGGGGGAAACTGATAGAATGCAGGTGTCCGTCTTGGACATTAAAATCCTTTCTCACTCAGTAGATGATGTGGAGGAAGGGAAATAGCAGCCTGTGGCCAAATGAGCCTCCAAGAAATGGCCTTGCCCTGCCCGTTGGAGTTTCCGCCGCCCAGAGAATCCCTGGGGCAGACGTGGCTAGATGACTGTGAAAAAGGAGAGAGAAAGAGACTCATTGTTCTGTTTCCAGAACTCAAATCGATCAAACAGCCCAGCGGTGAGGGCTACTTACTCCTCATCACCCCGCCGGGACTGGTCGATGGCGGCCGCGTGTCGCCGGCAAGTGACATTCACTCTCAGGGTGGATTTGCCCAAATGCCCAAGCTTCTGGAGCGTTTTCCCAGAGGGGTGGACACGGGAATGTGCCTCATCGCTCCAGAGAATATTTTTTCCTCTGGATTTGAACAATTTAACCCTTGGAGAAGTTGGCTTTAACACGATCCCTTTACATTTCTTTTTCTATTTTTCCCCTTCCATCTTTCCTTAAAAAAAACAAAACAAAACATTATTTGAGATACGGAGGGGCTTCCCTGGTGGTCCAGTGGGTAAAGAGTCTGCCTTGCAGTGCAAGGGACACTGGTTCAATCCCTAGCCCGAGAAGATCCCACGTGCCCTAGAGCTGGACTGGTGTGTCCAATTATGAGCCAGCTCTCTGGGCTTCATGTGCCCACAGCCTGTGCTCTGAAACGAGAGAGGCCACTGCGATGGGAGGCCCACAGAGGCCAAAGAACAAAGATGGATGAGAATAAAATAAAGAACCAATAAAAGAGGCCAAAATTTAAAATATATATATGGAAAGTTTTTAAAACAACATAGTATGAAAATATACACCTGTCATCCATCTTAAGAAGTCAAATGTCACATATGCATGAGGACCACCTGAGTCCCCCACCCCAGCTGCATGCCAGCTTATCACCCCATAGACAGCCTCTCCCAGCCTGAAGCACCTCACCTCCACGCCCCCCACCAAGTCTTTTCTCCACCAAGGACTCAGAAGGATCCTTTAAAATGCCATACAGGTCATATCACTTCCCTCTGCAAAATGCCCCAGGGTTCCTGCACTTTGAGGCTGACATGCCCCTCCATCAATTTCGTGACCTCTCCTTCCTATACTGCTCTCCATCCTAGAACAGCATATGGGGACATGGCCTTCTTCCACACATCGAGCCTCCAGGCCGTGCCAACTTGCAGCCTTGCTCTGCTCTCTGGATGGAACGCTTTTCCACCCAGGGGATCGCCCTTCATGGCTTGCTCCACACTTTACTTAGTTACGGTCCAGAGGCCCCCTTCTCCTCTGAGCGTCTCCTCATCCCAAACCCATCTCAGATTTAATCACCACCACTCCCTTTTCACCTTGCTTGACTGTCATCAGTGTCCACATCACGACATGTTACAATTCTCTTGTTTGTTTTCTGTCTCCCCATCAGAATAAAAGCTCCACAAAGGTGGGTCCTTTTATTTTGTTCATGTTGTGTTATAACCCCCAACACTGAAGACTGTGCTTGGCACAGGATAGGCAATCAAATAATTGTTGAATTGATAGATTCCAATTTTATATAGATACAGAAGCTGGGGCTCGACGAGATCCCATGCTTTGCCAGCTACCTGCAACTCCTGAGCTGAGAGTGGTCCCTGGGCAATGATGAACTGGCTAATGCTGAAGCCCCGGTTCTTCCCAGGGATGGGGTGGGGTGGGTGGGAGGAGGCCCTGGCTGCCTTTGTTGATTTCCATGGTGTAAATATTGGTGGCTCAGCAGTAAAAACTCTGCCGACCAATGCAGGAGACACGGGTTCAATTCCCGGGTTGGGAAGATTCCCCTGGAGAAGAAAATGACAACCCACTCCAGTACTCTTCCCTGGGAAATCCCATGGACAGAGGAGCCTGGCAGGCTGCAGCCCATTGGGGTGGGGAAGTCAGACATGACTGAATGACCAAAACAACAGCAAACTCTATCACCGCGGCCGATTTCAAACTACATGAAACAACACGATCGAGCATGAACGGGGCAGAGATGCGGCCCACGGGCTTTGGCAGGGACCAGGTAAACTCTGAGTCCTGTTCGCCACTGCCCTGGGCTCTGATGTTCTTTTGTTTCCTAGACTCAGTGCTTAACACAGCAGGGGAAATAGTTCCTGTTTCACTTCTTCCTATCCCCCAAATCCACTTAAAGTTTAAGAGAATTATCTGAGTTGAGTCGCTAGGGGCTCCTGGGCCTCAGTTTCCCATCAATATGACTTCTAGCGCCAGGTTGCCCCAGACCACCTGAAGGGTCCAAGCCCAGTCATGTGCAGTACCCCCACAGGACGCCAGGAGGCAGTATTTCCCCATCAAACACACCTGCAGTTCTAATTTCTTCTACAAGCGAACGCAGCCTGGGCATTGGGGTCCTTGCCTAGTTCATGAATCAGCAATTGTGCCCGGCTTGAGGTGGGCATCCACATAAAGCCCCCATTGTCTTCACTGAGACCTCTTGTTTCAGGGGTCACCCAGGGAGCCCTGGGGCTGGGAGCCCCGAGGGTAAAACTCCTACAGGTCCCTCTTCCCTTTCTCCACCCCTCCCACTCCTACCATCTACTGAGGATGCTGACAGGTGCCCCTTCTGCCCTCTGACCTTGGCTCTGTCCTGTCCCTGCAGCCCAGCCCGGCCTCCCTGACCTTGGCTCTGTCTTGTCCCTGCAGTGCAGCCCGGCCGCCCCTAGCGTGTCCTTCCTCCAGTCTTGGGGGTTCCGCTGGATCCTCCATTTAACCCTATTTAGCCTAACCAGGCTTCAAGGGTGAGCGTTGGGGTTTTAGGTGGAATTTTGACTTCCTTCCTTCTGCTGTCCACTGCAATGGAGGGAGCAAGGCTTTTAAGACATATTCTTGGCAGCCCAGGCCTCAGGACCTCTGTTAATGTGGAATCAGAGACTTGGCACCACTCTGGCCAAGCTGGGTGCCCTGGGACCTCTCTCTCAGCTCTCCTTGCTCGCCATAGCCCCGTGGGCCCTCTCTCCACCCACTCAGCACTCCAGCTGCTTCCTAACTCAGGGCCTTGGCACCTGCTCTTCCCTCTGCCTGAGTCCCCCTCCCCTTCTCCTCCAAGGCCGCTACACTTTACATGGTTGACTTGTCCCCACCCTTCAGGTCCTGGATCACTTGACCTCTACTCACTGACAGGGGACTCAACTCGCGGCCTATCCTTGCTTTCCTTTGTGAGACCTCTTTTCTCTCCACCTGCAGCCCCTACAGTTCAGTCTCCCTTTAGTAGTATCTCTGAGAAATGAACACTTGCTGCTAAGATTGCATTCTTTTCCTGGTTTTTGTTTCTCTAATTTGTCCATCCCCTCTGGGCTGCAGGTGGAGGGGAGATGCCATTTCGGGAGGGGGTGGTCGCAGCCCGCCAAACTGGACTGAGGGGTGGGGGCCCTCCCCCTGCTCTCCTGGGCAAAGCAGGCTCAGCCAGGTTTTGCTGGGGGCTCTCTGGGCTCCCACGCCGCTGGCACTTGGTGAGGCCGAGTGGAACAGGAGGACAAGGGGGTCCCCGCACTCTTGGAGCTGACACCTTAGTGGGAGAGACCTGCTCCGAATCTCTAGATCATTGTCCTTAGGCCCCTGCTTCCACTTCTGTCTGCTTTCTCCAGCTCCTCTCAGACTCCCCAAGATGCCAAGCCACTGCTGGGGTCCATGGAGAGCTGCTCTCTTCCAGGCTGTGACAGACTCAGGACGTGCCCTCCCAATCTCCTGGTGCACTGATCTGCCACCCATTGTGGCTTCAGGGTTGAAGGAGACAGACCACGTGTGGACCCCTGGCTCTCGGGGACTCCTCCCAACTCCTCCTTCTGGTTGGAGGTCAGAGAGGTTGACTGCGTGGGTCAGCAGTCACCAGACCCCCCATGCCTGCATAACAACAGGGTCCTACTGCCCACCCCACGTCCCTTCGTTCCTAGGAGCCCAGGCCAAAGCCGCCCACTCTGTGAGCCCTCGTTGGCCCCGTGAGGATGTGGAAGAGACTCGTGGTGAAGGGCGCGCTTCACAGAAGAGGTTCTGCTTTGGTTAGGACCCTCAGTGGCAGCTAGACACAAACAGCAGCCCTCAGGTGGCATGGGGCGGGGCCTGGGAGCTCGACGCCCCCCTCAGAGTGCCCAGGGCCCCGAACCTGGCAGGGCGGCTTGGAAGGATGCGGCCCAGACCTCCGAGACGCTGCCGCCTGGGAGTGCCAAGTGCAGGGCGCACCGGTGCTGGTGAGGCTGGGGAGCCACGCCCACTGCCCCCGGTAACGGTGCTCCCCTGAGCCCGGGAAACTTAACTCCCACTTGCCTCTTTCTCTCCACCTGCAGCCCCTACAGTTCAGTCTCCCTTTAGTAGTATCTCTGAGAAATGAACACTTGCTGCTAAGATTGCATTCTTTTCCTGGTTTTTGTTTCTCTAATTTGTCCATCCCCTCTGGGCTGCAGGTGGAGGGGAGATGCCATTTCGGGAGGGGGTGGTCGCAGCCCGCCAAACTGGACTGAGGGGTGGGGGCCCTCCCCCTGCTCTCCTGGGCAAAGCAGGCTCAGCCAGGTTTTGCTGGGGGCTCTCTGGGCTCCCACGCCGCTGGCACTTGGTGAGGCCGAGTGGAACAGGAGGACAAGGGGGTCCCCGCACTCTTGGAGCTGACACCTGAGTGGGAGAGACCTGCTCCGAATCTCTAGATCATTGTCCTTAGGCCCCTGCTTCCACTTCTGTCTGCTTTCTCCAGCTCCTCTCAGACTCCCCAAGATGTCAAGCCACTGCTGGGGTCCATGGAGAGCTGCTCTCTTCCAGGCTGTGACAGACTCAGGACGTGCCCTCCCAATCTCCTGGTGCACTGATCTGCCACCCATTGTGGCTTCAGGGTTGAAGGAGACAGACCACGTGTGGACCCCTGGCTCTCGGGGACTCCTCCCAACTCCTCCTTCTGGTTGGAGGTCAGAGAGGTTGACTGCGTGGGTCAGCAGTCACCAGACCCCCCATGCCTGCATAACAACAGGGTCCTACTGCCCACCCCACGTCCCTTCGTTCCTAGGAGCCCAGGCCAAAGCCGCCCACTCTGTGAGCCCTCGTTGGCCCCGTGAGGATGTGGAAGAGACTCGTGGTGAAGGGCGCGCTTCACAGAAGAGGTTCTGCTTTGGTTAGGACCCTCAGTGGCAGCTAGACACAAACAGCAGCCCTCAGGTGGCATGGGGCGGGGCCTGGGAGCTCGACGCCCCCCTCAGAGTGCCCAGGGCCCCGAACCTGGCAGGGCGGCCTGGAAGGATGCGGCCCAGACCTCCGAATTGCTGCCGCCTGGGAGTGCCAAGTGCAGGGCGCACCGGTGCTGGTGAGGCTGGGGAGCCACGCCCACTGCCCCCGGTAACGGTGCTCCCCTGAGCCCGGGAAACTTAACTCCCACTTGCCTCTGAGGGAATCCGGGCCCCTAGCCCACACAACAGAGGGGGATTGTTGTCGGGCAGAGAGCGGGACATGCCCTGCACCTGTTTACAAGGCGGCTCCCCGGTCCTCGCACGGTTTCCATGTAGTGGGGAGCGTCGGTTTTAAAGGACCCGCCAAGGTCAGGGTGCCCCAGCCGCTTCGGCTTTCTCAGGTGCGCGGGTGGCGTGGCTGGAAATCTCTCCAGCCACAGCACAAAACAGCTCTTCTCCCTCTACCTCCTCCTTCCCCAGAGAAGCCCCTCGAAGGGTGAGGCGTGTCCGCTGTGTCTTTGAACCTGGAACCGGCTCAGGCCTGGTCATTCCCCAGCTCTGCTTCCAGAGCTCCTGGAACCTGTGGCTAAACCCTAACCTCGGGCCGGCCCTGCCTCCTCTCAGCCTCCCTCCGGTCTGCTCCCTGCCCCTCCGCCTTCTGCACGCCCAGCCGCACAGCGCGAGTGCTCTTCTGCAAGGTCTCTTTTCTTGGTTTCTGATCCCAGCCCGGCAGGCACTCCAGCCAGGAGGACAGAACAGGCAGCTGCTCAGCGCACAGCGCCGCCGGCGGCCTCACCACTGACTTTTGAACAAAACACGGGGCCAGTCCTCAGCCAGGGAGAAGATGGTGCTCGCTGGGGGTGGGAATCGTGCAAGGTGGAGTGGGATGAAGGAGCAGGGCGGTCACCCTCTTCCCCAGTCACCCTCCGCCCTAGTCACCCTCCTCCCCACCCTCCCCTCCCATCTCTCCTCCCCTCCTCCTAGCCCTGCCCTCTCCCCGTTTCCCCCTTCTTTCCCCATCCCTATCCCCCACTCCCTCCTCCTTGCTTCTCCTCCTCCTCCAGCCTCCCCCTTTCCCGTCACCCTCTCCTTCCTCCATCTTCCTCACCCTTCCCTATCCTCCTCCTCTGGGGCCAGGTATCTTCTGTGGGGATGGAGCATGGCACCCCTGAGTGAAGCTCTCCGGATTCAAGATCCAGGGTTTTGCGGAAGGAAGGCCTTGCCCCCCAGACGAATCCTCAGGATGTGAGCTGCCCTCTGGAGGAAGCAGTCTCTGTGCTCCAACTCTGGTCTAAACCCTTTCATATCCATGCTTCAGACTGAGCGTCCTTGGGCAATGCACATACCTTCCCCAGTTCAGTTTCCTCACCCGCAAAATGAATACTGGCTTAAGGCCTCCATCTCCCGGAACTGCTGAGAGAATCCACCATGAGTAGCTCACAACTTCTGTTAATACCTGGCCGTTGATGTTTTGTTGTTCAGTTGCTTTACCAACTCTGTGACCCCATGGACTGCAGCACGCTAGGCTTCCTGTCCACCATCTGCTGGAAATCTCTCCAGCCACAGCACAAAACAGCTCTTCTCCCTCTACCTCCTCCTTCCCCAGAGAAGCCCCTCGAAGGGTGAGGCGTGTCCGCTGTGTCTTTGAACCTGGAACCGGCTCAGGCCTGGTCATTCCCCAGCTCTGCTTCCAGAGCTCCTGGAACCTGTGGCTAAACCCTAACCTCGGGCCGGCCCTGCCTCCTCTCAGCCTCCCTCCGGTCTGCTCCCTGCCCCTCCGCCTTCTGCACGCCCAGCCGCACAGCGCGAGTGCTCTTCTGCAAGGTCTCTTTTCTTGGTTTCTGATCCCAGCCCGGCAGGCACTCCAGCCAGGAGGACAGAACAGGCAGCTGCTCAGCGCACAGCGCCGCCGGCGGCCTCACCACTGACTTTTGAACAAAACACGGGGCCAGTCCTCAGCCAGGGAGAAGATGGTGCTCGCTGGGGGTGGGAATCGTGCAAGGTGGAGTGGGATGAAGGAGCAGGGCGGTCACCCTCTTCCCCAGTCACCCTCCGCCCTAGTCACCCTCCTCCCCACCCTCCCCTCCCATCTCTCCTCCCCTCCTCCTAGCCCTGCCCTCTCCCCGTTTCCCCCTTCTTTCCCCCCCCCTATCCCCCCCCCCCCCCTCCTTGCTTCTCCTCCTCCTCCAGCCTCCCCCTTTCCCGTCACCCTCTCCTTCCTCCATCTTCCTCACCCTTCCCTATCCTCCTCCTCTGGGGCCAGGTATCTTCTGTGGGGATGGAGCATGGCACCCCTGAGTGAAGCTCTCCAGATTCAAGATCCAGGGTTTTGCGGAAGGAAGGCCTTGCCCCCCAGACGAATCCTCAGGATGTGAGCTGCCCTCTGGAGGAAGCAGTCTCTGTGCTCCAACTCTGGTCTAAACCCTTTCATATCCATGCTTCAGACTGAGCGTCCTTGGGCAATGCACATACCTTCCCCAGTTCAGTTTCCTCACCCGCAAAATGAATACTGGCTTAAGGCCTCCATCTCCCGGAACTGCTGAGAGAATCCACCATGAGTAGCTCACAACTTCTGTTAATACCTGGCCGTTGATGTTTTGTTGTTCAGTTGCTAAGTCACGTTCAACTCTGGTGACCCCATGGACTGCAGCACGCTAGGCTTCCCTGTCCACCATCTCCCAGAGCTTTCTCAGATCCGTGTCCGTTGAGCTGATGATGCTATCTAACTATCTCATCCTCTGCTGCCCCCTCTCCTCCTGCCCTCCTTCTTTCCCAGCATCGGGGTCTTTTCCAGTGAGTCATCTCTTCCCATCAGGTGGCAAGAGTACTGGAGCTTCAGCTTTAGCACCAGTCCTTCCAATGACTATTCAGGTTGATTTCCTTTAAGATTGAGTGGTTTGATCTCCTTGCAGTCCAGGGGCTCTTGAGAGTCTTCTCCAACACCACAGTTCAAAGGCGCTTGATGAGTGTTCAACAAACGTCAACTTCTATCTGTATTCTTTTTTGCACTTTTGAACTCTTACTCAAAACCACTGCAGTGATGTGGACCGGTTTAGGCATGTTATCCAGATGGGACTTTCTGGTTCTACATGTGCCCTGGGTGCCATATTTCTATCATGACAAACCTTTGACTTAACATTGATCAGGGGTCTAGTGCAGTGGGCCAAAGCTCACGTCCAGGAATCCCACAGACTTCATGTCCTGCAGGCACCACCTCCAGCTCTGCACTCGTGGGCAGGTCTGCCCTGTCTGTCTCATTCCCGTGGTGCCCACAGGGTCTAGGACAGCGCCTGACACATGCAGATGTCCGTTACATCTCCACTGGATGAACTGAAGTTTCCTAGCACTGTCGAGTCTTAATTTCTACATCTGCAAAGAGAGATTATAATACAAGCTGCCTCAAAGTATGGTTGTGAAGATTAAACAGGATGGCACAGGAAAAGGGCATGGCACGTGGTCTGGAGAAGTCTACTTGCCGGGGCGTTGGCACATAACCCAAGGAGAGCTCACGGGGCTTACACACACGGCTCTTGGGTAACCAGAGTGCTCAGCTGAGCAAAGCAGCCTCCCTTATTTTGAGTTTGTTGCCTTGTTACAAAGCACAGGGACTTGACTCCTCAATGTAAACCTCTGGAGGTCTATTTGTTAAAATAAAATCCAGTGGGTCTTGGCCCAAACCTACGAACACGCTGATGAGAACACAGAGGCCAGTGTTTGGGTAAATCTGGGACTCGGGCTTGAGGACGCAGCCTGATGCCCTGGACAGTCCTGTTACAGGAGATCCCCTGTGCTCCACAGCCTGCCGTGACTGCGACTTTAATCCTCATAAAAGATAGTTTAGGAAAAGCCGGCAGGTCCTGAGCTGTTCTCCGCCAATACTGAAATTGCCCTCGGAAACTTTCCACGGGCTGCTAAGCCGAGTGATAGAAAGAAAATTGAGGGTTTATATATTTTTTAAATAAGGGGATTCTAATTCCAATAAAAAATAATGCCCATCCATGGCCAATTGCCATCTCCACGGCTTTCTTCTTCCCTTTTTAATAAAAATTTTTATTGTGCACATTAGGTTAACCAGACCTAAACACAGCCCTTCCTGAGTCACTCAGGGGGAACCGGCTCCAGCTCCTGCCTGGGCTTTGAATCAGGATAGCTCGCGGGGGGAAGGAGTGAGTTTGGGCCCTCTGGAGAGTGACGTGGACCACAGTTCTGATCAGAGGCTGGAGGAGGGTTTGCCCCTTGAAGGAACTAGACGTTCTCCTCATAATACGCTCAAAGTGAAGGGTGCTGGCTGGGGCTGTACAGAGGCCACATGCACTGGCCTCGGGTCTGGGACGGTCCAGGTCCAGAGCATGAGGGGGCAGGTCTGCCCTGTCTGTCTCATTCCGTGGTGCCCACAGGGTCTAGGACAGCGCCTGACACATGCAGATGTCCGTTACATCTCCACTGGATGAACTGAAGTTTCCTAGCACTGTCGAGTCTTAATTTCTACATCTGCAAAGAGAGATTATAATACAAGCTGCCTCAAAGTATGGTTGTGAAGATTAAACAGGATGGCACAGGAAAAGGGCATGGCACGTGGTCTGGAGAAGTCTACTTGCCGGGGCGTTGGCACATAACCCAAGGAGAGCTCACGGGGCTTACACACACGGCTCTTGGGTAACCAGAGTGCTCAGCTGAGCAAAGCAGCCTCCCTTATTTTGAGTTTGTTGCCTTGTTACAAAGCACAGGGACTTGACTCCTCAATGTAAACCTCTGGAGGTCTATTTGTTAAAATAAAATCCAGTGGGTCTTGGCCCAAACCTACGAACACGCTGATGAGAACACAGAGGCCAGTGTTTGGGTAAATCTGGGACTCGGGCTTGAGGACGCAGCCTGATGCCCTGGACAGTCCTGTTACAGGAGATCCCCTGTGCTCCACAGCCTGCCGTGACTGCGACTTTAATCCTCATAAAAGATAGTTTAGGAAAAGCCGGCAGGTCCTGAGCTGTTCTCCGCCAATACTGAAATTGCCCTCGGAAACTTTCCACGGGCTGCTAAGCCGAGTGATAGAAAGAAAATTGAGGGTTTATATATTTTTTAAATAAGGGGATTCTAATTCCAATAAAAAATAATGCCCATCCATGGCCAATTGCCATCTCCACGGCTTTCTTCTTCCCTTTTTAATAAAAATTTTTATTGTGCACATTAGGTTAACCAGACCTAAACACAGCCCTTCCTGAGTCACTCAGGGGGAACCGGCTCCAGCTCCTGCCTGGGCTTTGAATCAGGATAGCTCGCGGGGGGAAGGAGTGAGTTTGGGCCCTCTGGAGAGTGACGTGGACCACAGTTCTGATCAGAGGCTGGAGGGGAGGGGTTTGCCCCCTTGAAGGAACTAGACGTTCTCCTCATAATACGCTCAAAGTGAAGGGTGCTGGCTGGGGCTGTACAGAGGCCGTCACATGCACTGGCCTCGGGTCTGGGACGGCGGTCCCAGGTCCAGAGCTGAGGGAAGCTTGAGGCACGAGGACATGGGGCTCCATGGATGTAATTTCCATGACATCATTCCACGTCTTGTCTGTTTGACCCCAGGCAATAATTAGCATCTTTGCAGTGCAGTTTCGGGCTTCCCAGGTGGTGCTCCTGGTAAAGAACCCGCTTGCCAACGCAGAAGGCGTAAGAGATGCGGGTTTGATTCCTGGGTCAGGAAGATTCCCCTGGAGGAGGGGATGGCAATCCACTCCAGGAGTCTTACCTGGAGAATTCCATAGACAGAGGAGCCTGGCGGTCCATGGGGTCCCGAAGAGTCAAACACGACTCAGCAACTGAACAACAACAAAGTGTGGTTGGGACAATCAGAAGATAGAGTGTGGGACTTCCCTGGTGGTCCACCGGATAAAGAGTCTGCCTTGCAGTGCAAGGGGCAAAGGTTGGATCCCTCGCCCGGAAAGACCCCACATGCCAAGGAATGGCTAGGCTGGTGTGTCCACTTACGAGCCAGCGCTCTGGAGCACATGCGCCCAGAGCTGGAGCTCTGCAACGAGAGAGGCCACTGCAATGGGAGGCCCACACAGGCCAAAGAACAAAGATGGATGAAAATAAATAAATGAAGGACCAATAAGAGGCCAAAATATAAAAAAACAAAAACAAAAAGATTACTAGGAGACAACAAGCCAGTAGTAAGTGTCAGAGGGAGTAATTAAGCTCAGAGAGTGCATCTGTCAGCGATTGCTATGTAACCACCAAACTCCAAACCCCCAAAACAGTGACGTACAACAACAATCACTTATCATATATAGCTCAGGAACCAAGGCAGGGCGTTTGCAGATCTCAGCTGAGCCTGGATGTTTGGGGCTCAGTTTGGTCATGAATCTGAGCTGTGGGGTGATCTGGGCTGGCCTCTCTCAGGCTCCCCTCTCCTCTTGGGCCCAGAAGCCATAGACCACAGTATCTGCCACAGGCTACTGGTCAAAACAAGTCACAAGGCCAGTCCAGATGTTAGGGGAAGGGAAATAGGCTCCCCCTCCCCAGAGGGAGAAACTATTAGGTCACAGAGAAACAAGCTTAGGCACTGAAAGATGGAAAGAATTCAAGTCAACCTTGCAGCCAGCCTACCCCGGGGAGCTTGTGGGTCTCAGTGAAATGGACAAGGATATCCTGGGGAAGCCTGATCTCTCCGGAAGCAGTTGAGGAGAGATCACAGAGGAGGCCTGTCTGATTCTCGCCTCTGTGGGGCCCTTTCAGGGGGCTTGCAGGGGTCACAAGGGCCACAGGACTCCAAGTGGACAGCCCGTCTTCTGGGACAAGAGGTGCAACTGTGACTCACCCAGAAAGCTAGGTGCTGGCCCGGAGACTCAGGCTAGCCCGAGAGCCTGTGGCCAGCATCTTGCCGGTTCTGCTGAGCATGCAGTAAAGGGTGGGGACAGAGCCAGCAGCCCCTGAAGACAGGAGACACGGTTCCAGCTGCCTGATTAAAGTCACACCAAAGGCCTGACGTTCTTTTCTTCTCTGGGTCTCCATCTCTGCCTCCATAGAAGCTCTTCAAGGATGCTCCCCACAGAGTCATTTAAGGTGGCCAAGAGCCCGTCTGCCCCCATCTCTCAGCTCTCACCTGCTTGCCTTGGTGGGTTGTTTGCAAGGACCGCACGCCCTTCAAAGGGAGTGTGACGCCCAGAGCCTCCTGGGCAGCCGCCCCCCATCCCAGACTGCGCTCACAACACAGCCAGGGCACAGGCTCTCCGGAGCCAGGATGGGGGCTCACGGCACCCCGTGAGTCCTGGGCCACAGCCACAGTGGTGCCTGTGGTGCTGGCTGCAGCACTACCTGGCTGTGGGAGGAGGGCTCACAGCGGGGCTTTCCACGTTCTTAGAGGCGGGAGAGCAGAAGGACTTTGAGGTCAAACAACCCCAGGGTTTGGGCTCAGCCCAGCACGCGCTGGCTGGGTGACGCGCTTTCCCTCTCCGAACCTCGCATCCGAGACTGGGGAGTATTACAGCGCCACCTCTTTGAGCTGCGGGAGGGCAGGCTGAGGAGACACCTCCAGGTTGGCAGGTGTTGCCACGGACGACCAGACGGATCACAGACACTCAGCGGCCTCCAGGGCGCCCACTGGCCCTGCGCTGGAAGCAGCAGCCAGTCCAGATGTTAGGGGAAGGGAAATAGGCTCCCCCTCCCCAGAGGGAGAAACTATTAGGTCACAGAGAAACAAGCTTAGGCACTGAAAGATGGAAAGAATTCAAGTCAACCTTGCAGCCAGCCTACCCCGGGGAGCTTGTGGGTCTCAGTGAAATGGACAAGGATATCCTGGGGAAGCCTGATCTCTCCGGAAGCAGTTGAGGAGAGATCACAGAGGAGGCCTGTCTGATTCTCGCCTCTGTGGGGCCCTTTCAGGGGGCTTGCAGGGGTCACAAGGGCCACAGGACTCCAAGTGGACAGCCCGTCTTCTGGGACAAGAGGTGCAACTGTGACTCACCCAGAAAGCTAGGTGCTGGCCCGGAGACTCAGGCTAGCCCGAGAGCCTGTGGCCAGCATCTTGCCGGTTCTGCTGAGCATGCAGTAAAGGGTGGGGACAGAGCCAGCAGCCCCTGAAGACAGGAGACACGGTTCCAGCTGCCTGATTAAAGTCACACCAAAGGCCTGACGTTCTTTTCTTCTCTGGGTCTCCATCTCTGCCTCCATAGAAGCTCTTCAAGGATGCTCCCCACAGAGTCATTTAAGGTGGCCAAGAGCCCGTCTGCCCCCATCTCTCAGCTCTCACCTGCTTGCCTTGGTGGGTTGTTTGCAAGGACCGCACGCCCTTCAAAGGGAGTGTGACGCCCAGAGCCTCCTGGGCAGCCGCCCCCCATCCCAGACTGCGCTCACAACACAGCCAGGGCACAGGCTCTCCGGAGCCAGGATGGGGGCTCACGGCACCCCGTGAGTCCTGGGCCACAGCCACAGTGGTGCCTGTGGTGCTGGCTGCAGCACTACCTGGCTGTGGGAGGAGGGCTCACAGCGGGGCTTTCCACGTTCTTAGAGGCGGGAGAGCAGAAGGACTTTGAGGTCAAACAACCCCAGGGTTTGGGCTCAGCCCAGCACGCGCTGGCTGGGTGACGCGCTTTCCCTCTCCGAACCTCGCATCCGAGACTGGGGAGTATTACAGCGCCACCTCTTTGAGCTGCGGGAGGGCAGGCTGAGGAGACACCTCCAGGTTGGCAGGTGTTGCCACGGACGACCAGACGGATCACAGACACTCAGCGGCCTCCAGGGCGCCCACTGGCCCTGCGCTGGAAGCAGCAGCATGTCCCGTGGACTTGCCCTTGGGGCCCTTCCTAGGACCTGTTTCTGCACTTGCCCTGGATCCTCCACACAGCAGCCAGAACAACATAAGGACCCAACTCAGCTCACATCACTTCTGTGCTCAAAACCTTCCTAAGACTTCCCGGTCCTCGTGCCCACAGAGTCCCATTCACATTCTGTGACCCGGGGGACTGGCCAGGCTGCTCCCCGGCTCTCCCTCTCTGTCCCTCTCTCCTCGGCTTCAGGTGGGGACCTCCTTGTTGCTCCGGGCACAGGCCAAGCTCATGTCTGCCGCTGGCCTTTCCCTTGCTGGACCTTCTGCCTGACGTGCGCCCTCCTCCGCACGCTCGCCCCTCTATCGCCTGTCTCTGCTCAAAACATCACTGCTGGATGGGGAAGGCTCGTCTAAGCCCTGTCCCCCATCGCCTTGCCCACCAACCTGCTTATCAGTGTCACTCATGGTATTTGTCACTCAGAACTCACATGTTTGTAGCCTGCTGTCTTTTCTCCCTCTAGAACATAAGCGTACAGAAGGCAGGGGGCTATCTTATTCCTAGCTGCTACCATGATGCCAGCACACATGAGATCCAGGGTTCGCCAGATGAGGCTTCTAAAGTCTGAGTGTATCAGCTTATCTAATACGAACTTTTAGTGCAGAGAGATTCAGGGCCCCATTTGACAGATGGTGACAGCAAGGCTCAAAGCTCTGATTTGACTTGCCTGAAGCCACACAACCAGTGGAACTGAGACAAGAATACAGTCCCCCGGCCTCACTTCCTTCCCGGGGCCTCCCGGCCATGTGAGGAGCACCAGGCAGCGGCTTGACCCACACGTGCCCTCTGTGGGACAAGACCAGGTGTGTTCCCAGGGCTTCCCACCCTTGGCGTGGAAGATTTGGGGTGGAAGTTGTTTCAAGACCCAGAACATCAGGAGGAGAGCAGGTGGCTGCAGACAGGGCACCGGACCCATTCAGAGAGGGTATCACCCAGGGACGGGTGCCGTCACGGGCGGGGAGGGAAGAAGACTCACACTGTGGCGTGATGCTCAAAACCTGCCATAAATCACACACTTTATCTTACAGGCATTTCCATTTTTACAAATTCTGAAACTAAACCACGACTTCTCTCCTACTTGAGCAGATGTTAATTTGCAATGCAGAAGCCTCCGTTTGTCGATGACTTTCCATTATCCTTATAATTGCCCCCACATACAGTGCTCGATAAAGTTATAAACCTGTCCTCCGGGAACACCAAGTCAATAACAGGGTTATTGATTAGATGGTGAAATGGTCTCCACGCTCTCAAGTCGAGCGGCCTACTTGGCTGCCCATGAGGAGGCGTCACTGGGAGGCACAGCGACGGGGCCACAGGGGGATCTCTGCCTCGAGCCTGGGGTCTCCTCTGATCTGCACACAGGGCTGGGGGAGGAGGACGGCGAGTCTCAGAGGCCAGGTTTTTACTCAACCTGAGCTGGAGAAACAACGCAGACAGGGCTTTTTCAGGCATCTATAGGCCCTAAAAAGGGCATCAGGCCTCTGTGCCCTAGGCCTCTGTCCTAGTTTATGTTTGGCAAAGACAAATGCCTGAGTTGAAATTCACTTTTTGGCTGCAGGACCTTGGGCAAGTCACTTCTGCTCTCTAAGCCTGGGGCTCCTGGTATGTGAAGCAGAGGAGATGTTAACAGCTTTGCTGACCTCCCAACGGGCGGGGAGGACTATGCGAAACATATCAAGTACCCGTGGTCGCCAATGGCTTTTTGAACTCTGAATTTTCCACAACACAACTTTGTGCCATCTTTCTGCCAGGAGAAAAGAGGAGCAACCAACATGGTAACTGACATTTCCTGGGCACTCTTCACGGTGCCAGCACTGTGTGAGGCCCCAATGGTAACGGAAAATCTTCCTTCCCGGGGCCTCCCGGCCGTGTGAGGAGCACCAGGCAGCGGCTTGACCCACACGTGCCCTCTGTGGGACAAGACCAGGTGTGTTCCCAGGGCTTCCCACCCTTGGCGTGGAAGATTTGGGGTGGAAGTTGTTTCAAGACCCAGAACATCAGGAGGAGAGCAGGTGGCTGCAGACAGGGCACCGGACCCATTCAGAGAGGGTATCACCCAGGGACGGGTGCCGTCACGGGCGGGGAGGGAAGAAGACTCACACTGTGGCGTGATGCTCAAAACCTGCCATAAATCACACACTTTATCTTACAGGCATTTCCATTTTTACAAATTCTGAAACTAAACCACGACTTCTCTCCTACTTGAGCAGATGTTAATTTGCAATGCAGAAGCCTCCGTTTGTCGATGACTTTCCATTATCCTTATAATTGCCCCCACATACAGTGCTCGATAAAGTTATAAACCTGTCCTCCGGGAACACCAAGTCAATAACAGGGTTATTGATTAGATGGTGAAATGGTCTCCACGCTCTCAAGTCGAGCGGCCTACTTGGCTGCCCATGAGGAGGCGTCACTGGGAGGCACAGCGACGGGACCACAGGGGGATCTCTGCCTCGAGCCTGGGGTCTCCTCTGATCTGCACACAGGGCTGTGGGAGGAGGACGGCGAGGCTCAGAGGCCAGGTTTTTACTCAACCTGAGCTGGAGAAACAACGCAGACAGGGCTTTTTCAGGCATCTATAGGCCCTAAAAAGGGCATCAGGCCTCTGTGCCCTAGGCCTCTGTCCTAGTTTATGTTTGGCAAAGACAAATGCCTGAGTTGAAATTCACTTTTTGGCTGCAGGACCTTGGGCAAGTCACTTCTGCTCTCTAAGCCTGGAGCTCCTGGTATGTGAAGCAGAGGAGATGTTAACAGCTTTGCTGACCTCCCAACGGGCGGGGAGGACTATGCGAAACATATCAAGTACCCGTGGTCGCCAATGGCTTTTTGAACTCTGAATTTTCCACAACACAACTTTGTGCCATCTTTCTGCCAGGAGAAAGAGAGGAGCAACCAACATGGTAACTGACATTTCCTGGGCACTCTTCACGGTGCCAGCACTGTGTGAGGCCCCAAGGACGCTGGGCTGAACAGGACACACATCCCTGCCCTCCATGGGCTCCCAGCCCCCCGGGGTCGTAAGCATGGAGCATTCTGTTCCCATGAAGTGTGCTCAATATCTATCCAGGCAAACCAGGATCCCTGAATCTGAGGAAGCCGGGACAGCCAGGATCTTTGGGGTTCTAGACAGGTATGACTTGAGGGCTGAGTTAAATTATCATGATTACAATCTCCCTCTTACAAATGATAGAACCGAGTCTCTGAGAGGTTAGGTTACATAGCCAAGAAAGGAAGGAATGGGGCTTTGAACCTGGTTAACGAGCACTCCTGGTCTGCGTGAGGTTTCCAGCCTCAAGCCTAGGTAAGTCATAGGAACACCAGGACAGGCTAGTCATTCTGCTTTGAGCTGTGTCCCCGTGTGTGGTCTGATCACCACACCCTCCCCTGAGGCCCAGAAGTGGGCTGTCTCTGCTGGTAGCACTGGGCAGAGCTGGAATCCCTGCCCCCTTGTGGGAGGTTCAAGGCTGACCATGGGTTCTCCATTCTTTACTGTTGCTCCAAGGCCTGCACATCCGGAAGATACTTCCCATATATTAGCTCAGCACCTCCCGTCAAGGTTAGATGATGGCGGGAATGCTGAGATCATCGGCAGCAATTATGGGGAAAGGGAGAGATTATAACTTGATCGGCATCAGAGTGGAGATGGGGCAGAAAGGGGGCACCAAGTTCACACTCTCGTCCATTCGTCCTGAGTGTCTCTCTCTCTCTCTGGGGAGGCCTTTCTGTGAGTACCACAGGAAACACATGCCTGTCTTTGGGTGTGGGCGTGTGGCAGACCTTCTGGGCTCCGCTTGAGTTGCTCGCTCAGCACTTGATTGGCTCATTAGGGAGCCAATGAGACTGAAAGTGGGCGGGCCCTTCAGAGGGTCCATAGAACGGCACCAAAGAGCTAAGGGGAAATGAGTTAGCTTCACGTGCTTGCCCGAGGGCCAGGCTTGCTCCAGACCCTTCCACTGCGTGCTTTTCCCCCCTGGTAACTGACATTTCCTGGGCACTCTTCACGGTGCCAGCACTGTGTGAGGCCCCAAGGACGCTGGGCTGAACAGGACACACATCCCTGCCCTCCATGGGCTCCCAGCCCCCCGGGGTCGTAAGCATGGAGCATTCTGTTCCCATGAAGTGTGCTCAATATCTATCCAGGCAAACCAGGATCCCTGAATCTGAGGAAGCCGGGACAGCCAGGATCTTTGGGGTTCTAGACAGGTATGACTTGAGGGCTGAGTTAAATTATCATGATTACAATCTCCCTCTTACAAATGATAGAACCGAGTCTCTGAGAGGTTAGGTTACATAGCCAAGAAAGGAAGGAATGGGGCTTTGAACCTGGTTAACGAGCACTCCTGGTCTGCGTGAGGTTTCCAGCCTCAAGCCTAGGTAAGTCATAGGAACACCAGGACAGGCTAGTCATTCTGCTTTGAGCTGTGTCCCCGTGTGTGGTCTGATCACCACACCCTCCCCTGAGGCCCAGAAGTGGGCTGTCTCTGCTGGTAGCACTGGGCAGAGCTGGAATCCCTGCCCCCTTGTGGGAGGTTCAAGGCTGACCATGGGTTCTCCATTCTTTACTGTTGCTCCAAGGCCTGCACATCCGGAAGATACTTCCCATATATTAGCTCAGCACCTCCCGTCAGGGTTAGATGATGGCGGGAATGCTGAGATCATCGGCAGCAATTATGGGGAAAGGGAGAGATTATAACTTGATCGGCATCAGAGTGGAGATGGGGCAGAAAGGGGGCACCAAGTTCACACTCTCGTCCATTCGTCCTGAGTGTCTCTCTCTCTCTCTGGGGAGGCCTTTCTGTGAGTACCACAGGAAACACATGCCTGTCTTTGGGTGTGGGCGTGTGGCAGACCTTCTGGGCTCCGCTTGAGTTGCTCGCTCAGCACTTGATTGGCTCATTAGGGAGCCAATGAGACTGAAAGTGGGCGGGCCCTTCAGAGGGTCCACAGAACGGCACCAAAGAGCTAAGGGGAAATGAGTTAGCTTCACGTGCTTGCCCGAGGGCCAGGCTTGCTCCAGACCCTTCCACTGCGTGGCTCCCTCGTATGATCTGAAGCTTGCTGAGGCAATGCCAGGCACTGTGGAGGTCATTACATAGAAGTGTGTCAAAGGACAGTTATTTCAGGTATTCTCTGAGTCCTCCTTACAGCAAATGGGCCCATGAGAGGGTCATTGTTAGGAAGGCGCCTGAGGATGTGGGCAGAAAGAAAGAGGGAAAAGGCACGGTCTAGCTTTTCAGGGCTCTTCTCTGCTCCCTCGAAGCGGAAATTGCCTCTCGGGTCACAGGCTTTCCAGCAGAATGGCACCATTGACCCCCCACCACTTAACAGGTGAAGACATTAGCATCCTGTCTTGGTCCTTCCGTTTCCTTGTCACCTCTCCGAAACCATAACATTAAGGGGCACAGGATTTGAGAGTGTGGGACATCCCTGTTTACATCCCTCTCAGTAGGAAGTGCTGTTTCTCGGGACTTCCCTGGCGTGCAGTGGTTAGGACTTTGCCTTCCAGTGCAGGGAGGTGTGGGCTCGATCCTCGGTCAGGGAGCTAAGATCCCATGTGTCTTGTGGTCAAAAGACCAAAGCATGAAACAGAAGCAATATCGTGACAAATTCAATAAAGATTGTAAAAATGGCCCACCTCCAAAAGCATCCTTTAAAAATGGTTACGATGGTAAATTAAAAAGCAAAACAGACTCCTTCCTGTCACTCAGGCCCCGGAGGAGAATTCGGCATGTATGGTCCTAGAGCAGCAGCCGGCTCGCACACTAGAGAAGGAATTGGCTTCCCCCGGAGGGATTACTGAGCACAGATTGCTGGCCCAATTGTGATTTGGTAGGTCTGGGTGGGGTCTAAGTTCCCGGGCAATGCCAACATGGCTGAGCTTGGACACACTTGGAGAATCACTGATCTAGTCCCTCCACGACACATCCCTCCCCTCTTTGGAGCTTCCTTACTTGGCTGTAAAATGGGACCAATGCTCAGCCCGCAGGAGCACAGGTGGGTCACACGCGGTGACATGGGGAAAGGCCATCTTCTCCTGTCCGGCTCTCGACAGAGTCTCAGCCGTCCTAGCTGCCCCTCCTTCTTGCAAGGGAGGCTTCTCACAATCAAAAGGCAACTAGGTCAAACGTTTTCTTGGCCCAACACTCCACGTCAGTGGAAGGAGAGTTACGGAAGGCCCCCACGCACTGGGCTCATCCCCACACAGAGAAGACTGTGAGATCCTGGACAAACGGGCAGGAGAATTCCCCGAGGCAGCAGACGGTCGGCTGGTGGGTGCTTTGAGTCTCCTTCCGTTCAGTTCTGGGAGATGCTGGCGGAGGACAGCACTGTCTTCCGTCCGCCAGCTGGGTTAAATCTTGCTGCCTCCAGCTTCTGCCTCTGGGCCTCTTGCTTGTCCAAAACCCAGGCTTTCCAGCAGAATGGCACCATTGACCCCACCACTTAACAGGTGAAGACATTAGCATCCTGTCTTGGTCCTTCTGTTTCCTTGTCACCTCTCCAAAACCATAACATTAAGGGGCACAGGATTTGAGTGTGGACATCCCTGTTTACATCCCTCTCAGTAGGAAGTGCTGTTTCTCGGGACTTCCTGGCGTGCAGTGGTTAGGACTTTGCCTTCCAGTGCAGGGAGGTGTGGCTCGATCCTCGGTCAGGGAGCTAAGATCCCATGTGTCTTGTGGTCAAAAGACCAAAGCATGAAACAGAAGCAATATCGTGACAAATTCAATAAAGATTGTAAAAATGGCCCACCTCCAAAAGCATCCTTTAAAAATGGTTACGATGGTAAATTAAAAAGCAAAACAGACTCCTTCCTGTCACTCAGGCCCCGGAGGAGAATTCGGCATGTATGGTCCTAGAGCAGCAGCCGGCTCGCACACTAGAGAAGGAATTGGCTTCCCCCGGAGGGATTACTGAGCACAGATTGCTGGCCCAATTGTGATTTGGTAGGTCTGGGTGGGGTCTAAGTTCCCGGGCAATGCCAACATGGCTGAGCTTGGACACACTTGGAGAATCACTGATCTAGTCCCTCCACGACACATCCCTCCCCTCTTTGGAGCTTCCTTACTTGGCTGTAAAATGGGACCAATGCTCAGCCCGCAGGAGCACAGGTGGGTCACACGCGGTGACATGGGGAAAGGCCATCTTCTCCTGTCCGGCTCTCGACAGAGTCTCAGCCGTCCTAGCTGCCCCTCCTTCTTGCAAGGGAGGCTTCTCACAATCAAAAGGCAACTAGGTCAAACGTTTTCTTGGCCCAACACTCCACGTCAGTGGAAGGAGAGTTACGGAAGGCCCCCACGCACTGGGCTCATCCCCACACAGAGAAGACTGTGAGATCCTGGACAAACGGGCAGGAGAATTCCCCGAGGCAGCAGACGGTCGGCTGGTGGGTGCTTTGAGTCTCCTTCGCCGGTTCAGTTCTGGGAGATGCTGGCAGGAGCCCCTACGGACAGCACTGTCTTCCGTTCCGGCCAGCGCGGGGTTAAATCTTGCTGCCTCCAGCTTCTGCCTCTGGGCCTCTCTTGCTTGCTCCCACCCCCATTCCCTCCTGCTTTCTCTCCCAGTGCAAGTTTAATAAGCTAATATCAAAACCATCTAGGCCTGGAGCTTTCAAAGATTTAAGACTTTTAAATGCGAAGCCCCTCATTATATCTGACTCTTTTCAATAAAAAGGACCTGATAAGCCATTGATATGACACCAGTTATCAGTGGGATTGGTTTGACGTCGATTTGAAATGTGCACTGCTTGCTTTTTGGGGTAATGGAATCAAATGCTTAGACCCATCTGGTGCTAGTAGATCACTTTTCAAGTAGGAACGTTAAAGTGGAGGGGAGCCCTGTTTGGGGTTTATAAAAATAAAGCACTATTGTACAGTATGGCAGAGAGCAGGGGCTGCATGCACAATTGACTTCCTTCCTATTAATCAACTACAATGTTTACCTTCTTATTCCAACCATTTCCAAACCATTAAAACTAAGAGGATTAGCATCACATTTCTGCCAAGGTGTACTTTTATTTCAGCAAATACCACTTTCGCTCTAGGGGAAGATTAAAGGCATGAAAGAAACGGCTTCTTTATCGGCCATCCTGTGTCACACAGGTTTAAAAAAATAAAAAATTATCTGGTTTGAAAGAATACAGTGTTCTTGTCCAGGAAAAGCCGATTGCAAGAAGAGTTAAATTTCAGGACAGACAACATAAATTGTGAAGAATAATCCAGTGTCAAGACGGAGTATTTCTTGACATGTACATAGTGATGATGGAGGAATCATTCAGGAACCAGAGAAGCAGCGGCCGCCTTCACTTTGATTAGGCTTGGAGCTTTCAGAGGTATGTCCGTCTAGAGTTGGAATACGATGAATTGTGTTGATGTGGCTTCTCCTTTATGTGTAATTCCTGCGAAGATTTTTAAATGGAATATTTTCTACCTTCTTTCTTTAGAAATTGTGAACTTGGTGCAAAGTCAGTTTACAAAAATCATCCTTTCTCTCTGCCCTTATCAAAAAGGGTGAGATGAATTGAGAAACTGGGACTGCACACATACCGTACGATGTGTAAAGGAGAAAACCAATGAGAACCGACAGTCTAGCCCAGGGAACTCTACTCAGTGCTCTGCGGTGACCTAAACGGAAAGGAAATCCGAAAACAAGAGGGCATGTGTGTGTACTTACAACTGATACACTTTGCTGTACAGCAGAAAATACAACATGGTAAAGCAACTATATTCCTATAAAAAAAGTTGTTTAAAAATAAGTATTGGGCTTCCCTGGTGGCCCAGTGGTTAAGAATCTGCCTGTTGGTGCAGGGAACACGGGCTCGATCTCAAGCCCCCCACGTCTCAGAGCAGCTAAGTAAGTCTGCGTACCACAGCCGCTAAAGCCCACGCACCCTCGCGCCTGTGCTCTGCAGCGAGAGAAGCCTCCACAATGCCCAGTGCACGGCAGCTGGAGAACAGCTCCTGCTCACAGCAACTAGAGAAAGCCCACGTGTAGGAACAAAGACCCAGCGCCGCCAAAAATACATAAATAAACACATATTTTTAAAAAGTAGTCTCTGAAGTATACTCTTAGATGGCTCACGGATTTCTCAGAGGTCCAGGGCAGCGGCTTGCAAAGCGTGGTGTCTACAGGAGCAGTGTGAGCACCTGCCTGGGAACTTGTCCAAAATGACAAGTCCAGCCCCAGTCCCAGACCAGCTGCCTCAGCAATCCTAGGGGCAGGGCCTTACGATTCCAGGGGATGCTGATCCACCCTGAAAACTAGGAACCCCTGGTTTAGGGTGAGTTTTCTATGACCAGAGAAGCCTAAAGAATGATAGAAAATTGTCTAAGAATCAGACATCCTGTTAGTAACAGAGCCAGGGGTAAAATCAGTACAGAATGAATAGGGAATAAAATGCAGGTGGGGGCTCCCCTGGTAGCTCAGTGGTCAAGAGTTCGCCTGCCAATGCAGGGGACACAGGTTCAATCCCTGATCCAGGGAGTTTCCACATGCTGCAGAGCAACTAAGCCCGTGAGCCACAACTACTGAGCCTGTGCTCTAGAGCCTCGGAGCCACAACTATTGAGCCCATGTGCCCTAGAGCCCAAGTTCCACAACAAGAGAAGTCACTGCAAGAAGAAGCCTGCTCACCTCAACTAGAGAGTAGCCCCCACTCCCTGCAACTAGAGAAGAGCCTGCGGCAGCAGTGGAAACCCAGAATAGCCAAAAATAATAAATAAATACAGCAAATAAATAAAATGCAGGTAGGTCTCACTTCCACAAGAGAAGGAAAATACTGATGGGCAAAAGAGACTTAACTTTTTTGAAAGAGACAACAAAAGAATATGTGCATATTCCAAAGATTAATCTCAGAACACCATCTAAGTAGCGTCAGCCACCAGATACAAAGATCCAATTCGCAAATAAATTGATATGTGTGGAGCTGCTCAGGACCTAAGTTGAAGCGCCTATACGCGGGCACACACTTGGTGGGGGTGAGGCAGAGCATCCCTGTTTGGAACACCAGCAAGTAGAGTCAGAAGGTCACAGTCGAAGATCTTACAGAAGATGCCACCACCCTCCCCCTGCCACCCAAGGAGGGTGACGAGAGTGCACTTCTCATTGCGTCTGCTTCAATTCTGGGCATTCTCATTTTAGTTTTAATCATTACTAATTTGTATTTGGTATTCAGTCACTAAGTCATGTGGGACCCTTTGTGACCCCCACGGACTGCAACACTTCAGACTTTCCTGTCCTTCAATATCTCCTGGAGTTTGCTCAGACACATATCGATTGAGTTGATGATGCCATCCAACCATCTCATCCTCTGTTGCCCTCAGCAATCCTAGGGGCAGGGCCTTACGATTCCAGGGGATGCTGATCCACCCTGAAAACTAGGAACCCCTGGTTTAGGGTGAGTTTTCTATGACCAGAGAAGCCTAAAGAATGATAGAAAATTGTCTAAGAATCAGACATCCTGTTAGTAACAGAGCCAGGGGTAAAATCAGTACAGAATGAATAGGGAATAAAATGCAGGTGGGGGCTCCCCTGGTAGCTCAGTGGTCAAGAGTTCGCCTGCCAATGCAGGGGACACAGGTTCAATCCCTGATCCAGGGAGTTTCCACATGCTGCAGAGCAACTAAGCCCGTGAGCCACAACTACTGAGCCTGTGCTCTAGAGCCTCGGAGCCACAACTATTGAGCCCATGTGCCCTAGAGCCCAAGTTCCACAACAAGAGAAGTCACTGCAAGAAGAAGCCTGCTCACCTCAACTAGAGAGTAGCCCCCACTCCCTGCAACTAGAGAAGAGCCTGCGGCAGCAGTGGAAACCCAGAATAGCCAAAAATAATAAATAAATACAGCAAATAAATAAAATGCAGGTAGGTCTCACTTCCACAAGAGAAGGAAAATACTGATGGGCAAAAGAGACTTAACTTTTTTGAAAGAGACAACAAAAGAATATGTGCATATTCCAAAGATTAATCTCAGAACACCATCTAAGTAGCGTCAGCCACCAGATACAAAGATCCAATTCGCAAATAAATTGATATGTGTGGAGCTGCTCAGGACCTAAGTTGAAGCGCCTATACGCGGGCACACACTTGGTGGGGGTGAGGCAGAGCATCCCTGTTTGGAACACCAGCAAGTAGAGTCAGAAGGTCACAGTCGAAGATCTTACAGAAGATGCCACCACCCTCCCCCTGCCACCCAAGGAGGGTGACGAGAGTGCACTTCTCATTGCGTCTGCTTCAATTCTGGGCATTCTCATTTTAGTTTTAATCATTACTAATTTGTATTTGGTATTCAGTCACTAAGTCATGTGGGACCCTTTGTGACCCCCACGGACTGCAACACTTCAGACTTTCCTGTCCTTCAATATCTCCTGGAGTTTGCTCAGACACATATCGATTGAGTTGATGATGCCATCCAACCATCTCATCCTCTGTTGCCCCCTTTTCCTCCTGCCTTCAATCTTTTCCAGCACCAGAGTCTTCTCCTTGAGTTAGTTCTTCCCTTCAGGTGACCAAAGTATTGGCATTTCAGCATCAGTCCTTCCAATGAGTATTCAGAGTTAAGTTCCTTTAGGTTTGACTTGTTCAATCTCCTTGCTGTTCAAGAGACTCCCGAGAGTCTTCTCCAGCACCACAGTTCAAAAACATCATTTCTTCAGTGCTCAGCCTTCTTTATGGTCCAGCCCTCACATCCATACATAACTGCTGGAATACAATTTTGTTAATACTTCATAGACTTTCTTATATAATTACTTGTAAAATAATATTTGCTTATGGCAAAATTCTGGAAATTACAGAAAAGAATAAAGAGAACAATAAGAATCTAGAATCCCACTAGCCAGGTAAATCCATTACTTGCAAGAACGTATTATCTGCCAACACTTTTCTAGGCACATTTTAAATATATTTGCGATCACATTATATATAAAATTTTATGTCATGCTTTTTCATGCAACAATAAAAATGCTAGCATTTTCCTGCATCAGAAACTCTTTGCAAGATTAGGCCTTTCTGAAGCCGGTAGGGGAAATTTTAAGACATGCTAATAGAAACCACTCTAAATCAAAAGCTCATGGTAAAACAGACTTGAATAAATGAACAGAACATCAGGGAGCTGTAGAAACAAACGTCAAGGGACCAGCTATCCGTGTAACTGGAGGCCTCGAGAGAAAGGAAAAGGGGCTGAAAAAGAAATCAGAGCAATAACGTCCAGAGATTTTCAAAATTGACTCAAAGTATTAAAACACATATAAGAAGTTCAGTACACCACAAGCACAATAAACTTGAATAAAACTTCAAAAAACACTACAATTGCTTCAAATTAGCAATAAACAGAAATCTTCAAAGCAGCCAGAGGGTGAAAAAGACATAGTATGTACAAAGAACAAAGACCAGATAATTTTTCCAGGACCAACACAAGCTCAAAACTAGTGGAGCAATATGTTTACTAGTGGAGTTTGCTCAGACACATATCGATTGAGTTGATGATGCCATCCAACCATCTCATCCTCTGTTGCCCCCTTTTCCTCCTGCCTTCAATCTTTTCCAGCACCAGAGTCTTCTCCTTGAGTTAGTTCTTCCCTTCAGGTGACCAAAGTATTGGCATTTCAGCATCAGTCCTTCCAATGAGTATTCAGAGTTAAGTTCCTTTAGGTTTGACTTGTTCAATCTCCTTGCTGTTCAAGAGACTCCCGAGAGTCTTCTCCAGCACCACAGTTCAAAAACATCATTTCTTCAGTGCTCAGCCTTCTTTATGGTCCAGCCCTCACATCCATACATAACTGCTGGAATACAATTTTGTTAATACTTCATAGACTTTCTTATATAATTACTTGTAAAATAATATTTGCTTATGGCAAAATTCTGGAAATTACAGAAAAGAATAAAGAGAACAATAAGAATCTAGAATCCCACTAGCCAGGTAAATCCATTACTTGCAAGAACGTATTATCTGCCAACACTTTTCTAGGCACATTTTAAATATATTTGCGATCACATTATATATAAAATTTTATGTCATGCTTTTTCATGCAACAATAAAAATGCTAGCATTTTCCTGCATCAGAAACTCTTTGCAAGATTAGGCCTTTCTGAAGCCGGTAGGGAATTTGAAGACATGCTAATAGAAACCACTCTAAATCAAAAGCTCATGGTAAAACAGACTTGAATAAATGAACAGAACATCAGGGAGCTGTAGAAACAAACGTCAAGGGACCAGCTATCCGTGTAACTGGAGGCCTCGAGAGAAAGGAAAAGGGGCTGAAAAAGAAATCAGAGCAATAACGTCCAGAGATTTTCAAAATTGACTCAAAGTATTAAAACACATATAAGAAGTTCAGTACACCACAAGCACAATAAACTTGAATAAAACTTCAAAAAACACTACAATTGCTTCAAATTAGCAATAAACAGAAATCTTCAAAGCAGCCAGAGGGTGAAAAAGACATAGTATGTACAAAGAACAAAGACCAGAATGGCAGCAGATTTCTGTCCAGGACCAACACAAGCTCAAAAACTAGTGGAGCAATATGTTTACTGCAGTAAGCAATTGCCAACCTAGAATTCTCTATCCAACAAACGTATTGTAAAAATTAAGGCAAAATAAAGACTTTCGAAAACATTGAAAGGCTGAAAGAATTCATCACCAATAGGTCTGAACTATAAGAAATACTGGAGGAAGCCATTTAAGCTAAAGGAAAATTATGTCATTCACCCATACAAAGGAATGAAGGGGACTGGAAGTGGAGGCTACATGGGCATTGAAACCTTTTTCTTATTAGTTAAATATCTTTAGAAGATAATCACCTGTTGAGAGTGAAAATGAGAACAATGTTCTCTGGGGTTTATAATACATCTGGAAGTAAAACAGTTGACATGATAGCATAAAGGCCAAGAAGAGAGATGAAAATTACTTTTACACAGTCCTTTACAATACACAGGAACTGCTACCTCTTGAGGAGGAGTCTGTGCTCAGTCACTAAGTCCTGCCCAACTTTTCGCCACCCCATGGACTGTAGCACACCAGGCTCCTCTGTCTGTGGGATTTCCCAGGCAAGAATACTGGAGCGGGCTGCCATTTCCTTCTCTGGGGAATCTTCCTGACCCAGGGATCCAACCTGCGTCTTCTGCATTGGCAGATAGATTCTTTACCGCTGAACCACCAGGGGAAATCTATTTTCTTGGATAAAATGTGATAAAGTGTACACGATAAACTCTAAGTCACCTACTAAAATAATACACATATATATGTACATATACAAATATATATGGGAAATAAATGCATAAAAGATGTTAAATGTCATTAGTCTTTAAGAAAATACAAATAAAAACACAATGAGATATCATTACTAGCTTATGAGGACATCTAAATTTAAAAAAGACTGCCTGTACCAGTCATTGGCAAAGACGCATAGCCAACATGCATTGTTGGTGGGCGTGCAGGACGGTACAATCTCTTTGTGAAAGAGTTTGGCAAATTTAAATTAAACTTACACCCGCCCTATGACCCACTCACTCCAATCGTAGGTTTTTAAAAAACAAAGACCAGAATGGCAGCAGATTTCTGTCCAGGACCAACACAAGCTCAAAACTAGTGGAGCAATATGTTTACTGCAGTAAGCAATTGCCAACCTAGAATTCTCTATCCAACAAACGTATTGTAAAAATTAAGGCAAAATAAAGACTTTCGAAAACATTGAAAGGCTGAAAGAATTCATCACCAATAGGTCTGAACTATAAGAAATACTGGAGGAAGCCATTTAAGCTAAAGGAAAATTATGTCATTCACCCATACAAAGGAATGAAGGGGACTGGAAGTGGAGGCTACATGGGCATTGAAACCTTTTTCTTATTAGTTAAATATCTTTAGAAGATAATCACCTGTTGAGAGTGAAAATGAGAACAATGTTCTCTGGGGTTTATAATACATCTGGAAGTAAAACAGTTGACATGATAGCATAAAGGCCAAGAAGAGAGATGAAAATTACTTTTACACAGTCCTTTACAATACACAGGAACTGCTACCTCTTGAGGAGGAGTCTGTGCTCAGTCACTAAGTCCTGCCCAACTTTTCGCCACCCCATGGACTGTAGCACACCAGGCTCCTCTGTCTGTGGGATTTCCCAGGCAAGAATACTGGAGCGGGCTGCCATTTCCTTCTCTGGGGAATCTTCCTGACCCAGGGATCCAACCTGCGTCTTCTGCATTGGCAGATAGATTCTTTACCGCTGAACCACCAGGGAAGTCTATTTTCTTGGATAAAATGTGATAAAGTGTACACGATAAACTCTAAGTCACCTACTAAAATAATACACATATATATGTACATATACAAATATATATGGGAAATAAATGCATAAAAGATGTTAAATGTCATTAGTCTTTAAGAAAATACAAATAAAAACACAATGAGATATCATTACTAGCTTATGAGGACATCTAAATTTAAAAAAGACTGCCTGTACCAGTCATTGGCAAAGACGCATAGCCAACATGCATTGTTGGTGGGCGTGCAGGACGGTACAATCTCTTTGTGAAAGAGTTTGGCAAATTTAAATTAAACTTACACCCGCCCTATGACCCACTCACTCCAATCGTAGGTATTTACTCCCAAGAAATGTGAACATATGTCCTTACAAAGGTTTGGGCTTGATTAATAATAATAATTTATTTGTAATAGCTCAAATCTGGAAACAACCCAAGTATTCACCAATATATGAAACCTAAGCCAGTTGTGGTTTATGTATTTAACGGAATTTTTGTTGTTGTTTAGTCTCTAAGTCATGTCCAACTCTTTTGAGATCCCATGGACTGTAGCCCACTAGGCTCCTCTGTCCATAGGATTTCCTAGGCAAGAATACTGGAGTGGGTTGCCATTTCCTTCTCCAGGGGATCTTGACCCAAGGATCAAACCCATGTCTCCTGAGCTGCAGACAGATTCTTTACCACTGAGCTACCTGGGAAGGCCACATAGCAGAATGTGAAGTGTGAAAGTCACTCAGTCGTGTTCGACTCTTTGTGACCCCACAGATGAGCCAGGAAATTCGGTAGCCGCTCTCTTCTCCAGGGGATCTTCCCAGCCCAGGGATCCAACCTGCGTTTCCTGCATTGGCAGTCAGATGCTTTTCCGCTGAGCCACCAGAGGAGGCCTGTATAATGGCATGCTACTTAGCGACTAATAGGATTCAACTACTGATACAGACAGTAACAGGGATGGCTTTCAAAACAGCAGTGCTGGACCAAAAAAAACCAAAACAAAACTAGATAAATCAGAGTTCATACTCTATGACTCCAGTTAAAATTCTGGAAAATGATCTATAGTAACAGAGAGTAGATGAGCATCGCCTAAAAATGAGAGGGGCTGAAAGGGGCTGGAGGAAGAGACTGGAAAAAGCCCTCAGGTGAACTTTGGGCTGGTTGAATGGATACAATACCTACACAAGAGCTGTCCTTGTGGTCATCGTTTTACAAGTGTTTACATACATCACACCTCATCACACTGTGCATTTTAAATGTGTGTAGGTTTTCTGTATATCTGTTATACCTTCAAAAAGATTTCTAAGGAAAAATCTGTACAATATTGACAAGAAAGCATCAGATAATCTTAGGCCTGGATAACAGTTTTTTATTTCTTAGGTATAGTTGTTTTCTGTCTTGTCCCATAAAGAATTTTAAGATGTTCCCTGGGAATTGGATACGTTTGTAGCTTTCTTCTGCTTCTCTCTGATGAATAGCGCTGTGTTCCGCACCTCTGACCGCAGAGCTTTTGTTTTGCCTCCCATATTACTTTCTTGGGATACATTCCCAGAAGCGAAACTACTGATGTAGTATTTAAAAACGGGGAATAATAATAATTTATTTGTAATAGCTCAAATCTGGAAACAACCCAAGTATTCACCAATATATGAAACCTAAGCCAGTTGTGGTTTATGTATTTAACGGAATTTTTGTTGTTGTTTAGTCTCTAAGTCATGTCCAACTCTTTTGAGATCCCATGGACTGTAGCCCACTAGGCTCCTCTGTCCATAGGATTTCCTAGGCAAGAATACTGGAGTGGGTTGCCATTTCCTTCTCCAGGGGATCTTGACCCAAGGATCAAACCCATGTCTCCTGAGCTGCAGACAGATTCTTTACCACTGAGCTACCTGGGAAGGCCACATAGCAGAATGTGAAGTGTGAAAGTCACTCAGTCGTGTTCGACTCTTTGTGACCCCACAGATGAGCCAGGAAATTCGGTAGCCGCTCTCTTCTCCAGGGGATCTTCCCAGCCCAGGGATCCAACCTGCGTTTCCTGCATTGGCAGTCAGATGCTTTTCCGCTGAGCCACCAGAGGAGGCCTGTATAATGGCATGCTACTTAGCGACTAATAGGATTCAACTACTGATACAGACAGTAACAGGGATGGCTTTCAAAACAGCAGTGCTGGACCAAAAAAAACCAAAACAAAACTAGATAAATCAGAGTTCATACTCTATGACTCCAGTTAAAATTCTGGAAAATGATCTATAGTAACAGAGAGTAGATGAGCATCGCCTAAAAATGAGAGGGGCTGAAAGGGGCTGGAGGAAGAGACTGGAAAAAGCCCTCAGGTGAACTTTGGGCTGGTTGAATGGATACAATACCTACACAAGAGCTGTCCTTGTGGTCATCGTTTTACAAGTGTTTACATACATCACACCTCATCACACTGTGCATTTTAAATGTGTGTAGGTTTTCTGTATATCTGTTATACCTTCAAAAAGATTTCTAAGGAAAAATCTGTACAATATTGACAAGAAAGCATCAGATAATCTTAGGCCTGGATAACAGTTTTTTATTTCTTAGGTATAGTTGTTTTCTGTCTTGTCCCATAAAGAATTTTAAGATGTTCCCTGGGAATTGGATACGTTTGTAGCTTTCTTCTGCTTCTCTCTGATGAATAGCGCTGTGTTCCGCACCTCTGACCGCAGAGCTTTTGTTTTGCCTCCCATATTACTTTCTTGGGATACATTCCCAGAAGCGAAACTACTGATTTAACAAATACGAACATTTTATACATCGCTAAATGGCTTTCTGAAAGAAAAGGTTAGGCCAGTTTATACCATTTCTAAGAGTTTCCACGTCTCTGTGTCAAGCTCAGCATTCTCGTTTTAAAATGTAAATTTGATTTGTTAAATTGCATTTCTGTGATGTTTTAGTTTTCATTTATTTGATTTTTTAAGTCAAGGAAAATACCTTTTTCAAGAATATACTGTTCATTTGGGGTAGGAAGGTGAACTCCACATTAATAGGAGGCTTGCATTTCAAAACAAAACAGAAAACCCTAGGAAATCATGAACAGCTTCAAAGACAGCAGCACATGTGGTGCAAGGGTTAAGTGTCCCTCAAGGGGACAGTGACCAAGGACAGTGGAATGATCACCTACCATCCTGCCAAAAAGTGAGGCAAAGTTTTTGTGTGAAGCACAATGCGAAGCCTCCATTTAAAGTCGAGGTTCAAGGGAGAACGACTAGTCTGGGCAGCGGAAGCTCGACAAGTGGGCCCTGAGATGGAATCCAGCGGTCCACCCTCAGCTCATCCCCAGACCCAGCGCCCTCTGGCCTCTGACTGCGGCACCTGCATTCTTCCCCTCTGCGCCGGAACAGGCACGGCCCGCCTAAGGCCACCCCTTGGCCTGAGTCCAGCTGACCCTCAGCCTATGCGCGAGGTGAGCAAAGTGCGATCCTTGGTCGTTGGGGACATCTGTGGCGTGGATTCTTGTGGGAAAGCTAAGACCGAGCCATGGCGTCTGTAGACCTCAGGGGTCCCTGTTTGCTTCATGTCTGCGGCTGTTAGAAAGAGCACCGAGAGCCCCGCCAGGCAACTTGGGTTCGTGGCTTGGTTCAGCCCTGTCTCAGCTGATAGCTTCCCTCAGTCGTCCCTACCTCCCTGAACCTCGTACTTTGTCACCTGAAGCAGGTCTCATGAAGGACACCAGGGAAATTATCTGTTTCCTGGGAATTGGATACGTTTGTAGCTTTCTTCTGCTTCTCTCTGATGAATAGCGCTGTGTTCCGCACCTCTGACCGCAGAGCTTTTGTTTTGCCTCCCATATTACTTTCTTGGGATACATTCCCAGAAGCGAAACTACTGATTTAACAAATACGAACATTTTATACATCGCTAAATGGCTTTCTGAAAGAAAAGGTTAGGCCAGTTTATACCATTTCTAAGAGTTTCCACGTCTCTGTGTCAAGCTCAGCATTCTCGTTTTAAAATGTAAATTTGATTTGTTAAATTGCATTTCTGTGATGTTTTAGTTTTCATTTATTTGATTTTTTAAGTCAAGGAAAATACCTTTTTCAAGAATATACTGTTCATTTGGGGTAGGAAGGTGAACTCCACATTAATAGGAGGCTTGCATTTCAAAACAAAACAGAAAACCCTAGGAAATCATGAACAGCTTCAAAGACAGCAGCACATGTGGTGCAAGGGTTAAGTGTCCCTCAAGGGGACAGTGACCAAGGACAGTGGAATGATCACCTACCATCCTGCCAAAAAGTGAGGCAAAGTTTTTGTGTGAAGCACAATGCGAAGCCTCCATTTAAAGTCGAGGTTCAAGGGAGAACGACTAGTCTGGGCAGCGGAAGCTCGACAAGTGGGCCCTGAGATGGAATCCAGCGGTCCACCCTCAGCTCATCCCCAGACCCAGCGCCCTCTGGCCTCTGACTGCGGCACCTGCATTCTTCCCCTCTGCGCCGGAACAGGCACGGCCCGCCTAAGGCCACCCCTTGGCCTGAGTCCAGCTGACCCTCAGCCTATGCGCGAGGTGAGCAAAGTGCGATCCTTGGTCGTTGGGGACATCTGTGGCGTGGATTCTTGTGGGAAAGCTAAGACCGAGCCATGGCGTCTGTAGACCTCAGGGGTCCCTGTTTGCTTCATGTCTGCGGCTGTTAGAAAGAGCACCGAGAGAGCCCCGCCAGGCAACTTGGGTTCGTGGCTTGGTTCAGCCCTGTCTCAGCTGATAGCTTCCCTCAGTCGTCCCTACCTCCCTGAACCTCGTACTTTGTCACCTGAAGCAGGTCTCATGAAGGACACCAGGGGCCTCATCATCATTTCCCCCGCTGCCGTGCTCAGCACGGCCCACCACTTCCTTCTGACGAGGCTCTTCCTTGTTCCCTGTGGGGGAGTGCTCATTCACTCTCTCCTCTGGTCTCTTTTGTTCTATGTCCTTGGCAAACTGTCCTCTCCTAAGTGCTGGGGTCTTTCAAGGTCACCTCTCCCACTCTTACCTCTTTTCTCATTCAACTCTATGGACTGTAGCCAGCCAGGCTCCTCTGTCTGTGGGATTCTCCAGGCAAGAATACTGGAGTGGTCGCCCTTTCTGACTCCAGGGGATCCTCCTGACCCAGGGATCAATAAATATTTGCTAGGAAAACCAAAAGAATAAAGTTGAGATAAAAAACTACCACCTGGCACTGTAGGAGACTCTTTGTGAGGCACTGCTTTGCTGGCTCACTGGTCAACCAAGATCCTACTGGACGGAAGTAAGTCTTGTTCACCTTGTTCCCAGAGGTTCCACCCCATGGTCACACCCAGATGGAAACAGACACGTCTGGATCCTTCTCAGCTGCAGAGCCAGCCCTCTGTGGAGGCTGGTCTAGGAGGAGAGGGGGGATGCCCATCGTCACCTGTCCTGCAGGGCCTGGGTCACCTTCCTGACGGCCACTCACCTGCACAGACAGCCCAGGTGCTGGGCCAGTAGCCCCACTGCAGACTCAGACTGGATTCCAGGGGCAGGCGGGGCACTGAGCTCTCCCTCTGTGTTTGCCAGGACTCTCATAACAAAGAGATGCCGACTTCCTTTTCCTGCCGCCCCAGACTCGAGCGGACAAAGGGACACACAGTCAGGTGGACAGCCCAGATCCCTACGAGGACATCGAGAAATTTTATAACCAAGGGTGACCTCCAGCTCTGGCTGAAAGAGCCTCAAAGGACAAAATAAAAAAGTCAAGAACGAATCAGAACAGAAAAAGTCACAGTGGTCTCATTCAGCATTTGCCTCTTCATCAGGGCCTCACAGGATCATTCTAGAACCTTCGCTGCAATTGTGTGACGGGGATCATTTGCATCCATGTTTGATCGGGAGGAGAACAGTCTCACAGTCCTTCAACCTGGCTGCTGTCACACAGCTCAGGGCTTACAGAACATGGACTCAGGCCCAGGAGGGTTGGCTTCATGCAAACGTGTCTTAAAGTTAGAATGTTATTCATGGTTGCCGTGTGTTGAACATGTATTCCTGCAGGCATCCATGCATTCATTTATTCATGCATTCGTTCACTCATATTCTTCTTTTTTTCTTCTTCTTTTCATCCAGCTACTCATTATCCTTGAGAGCCTGCTCTGTGCCAGGCTCTGAGCTTGGTGCGGTGGGAGCCTATGAAGAAAAACAAGTCCTATAGCTGCGTGGGGAAAACAGTGACTCAGTATCATATACAAATGCACAAATAATCGCACATTGTGAAATGTACCAAGGAGAGCTAAAGAGTCATGGGCTAGAAGGTGGGGAAAGTGTGGTTTGGGAAAATCCCTCTACGAGTGACCCACTGGGCACACAACACAGCTTGCTTAGAGAACACCACTGATTTGAGGTCTGCCAGGGGAGCGGGCCGGGCGTTTCTATGGTACAAAGGTGCCCAGGCTGTCCAGGCAGAAGCAGGCGGGGGCAGGGGAGCAGGCGGAGCCAGCCAGCTGAGCCCGACAGCCCCTGATTTTACCCAAATGATAACCTGCTGAAGGAAATGATCTCCCAGGCCCTGGAACCTCTCTTCTAATTGCAAACCACGCAACCTTAGCCGCAGGAAGATCTGCAGATAGTGGGCACTGTCATCGCCTCCGCTGCTCCTGCTGGCGCCTGCCCCACTCTGTGTCCTGAGGCAGGAGGACGCCCGCGAAGGGCTCAGCACCTGGATCAGGCGAGCGGCAGAGAGCCAGCACCGCAGCCGGGTGCTCGAGTCCTGTCTCAGCTCTCAGATCGCCCAGCACCACAGCTGAGGATGTGGCCTTCCTGCCCAGAGTGGAACCACTGGGGAGCTGTCCTGACGGCTGACATCACAGAGTTCTCCAAAAGGGCCTCCGGGTTGGGCATCAGACCAAGTGGAGTTTCTGAGAAGGCATGACAGCAACTTTGGATTTTTTTTCCCACAGGGTAGAGACTGATCAAATGGAAACATCCCTTGCCCTTCACCATCCTACCTTTCTTGTCCATCCTGAACACACTTGGCCCTCCTGTCTTGCAGGTGGTCAGCCTATGGAAGAATTTGGGCTTTGAACACCAAAAGCTGTTTGTTCCTTAGGCTGAGAATCCTCTCTTCTGTACTCCGTTTATAACTTTTCCTTCTTAATTACATAAGAAATATATACAGATGAATTGTAGGAAAAAAGAGAAAGAGAAGTACTAGGAGGAAACAGGAGCTCCTGTAATTGCACCACTAGGGGGAAGCACCTCCGCCCTTCAGCCACGTGCATACCTGTCATGAAAACGCATCATGCTCTCCATACTCTTTTGTAGCTTGCTCTGCAAGTATTTTTCATGTCGTGGAATATCGTTCTGCAATATGCTTTTCATGCTGCATAACCTTCTAATGAAGATCTCTGCCACAAGGTATTCAACTAATTCCCTCTTATGGGGCATTTAAATTGTTTCCAATAACTCCTATTAAAAGAGTCCTGCAAGGAGGAGCCCTGAATCTAAATGTTCATATGGCCTCTGAGCACTTTCCGAGGAGCTCAGAAGTTCAGCTGCCAATTTCATTGATCCATGATTATCAGGGGGGCTGGGATGGGAAAAGAGCAGGGAACAATGCCTCTCGTTAGAATCACAACTAGAGGGTCAGAATCAGGGTGTCTGCGGGAGGTTCAGATACTGGGTTGGCCAAAGAGTTTGTTCAAGTTTTTCCATAGCATCCTGTGGTTTTCCAAGAGATGAGTTTCTTTCTTTTGGAGCTATTGTTAACCCAAGACAGTCTCAGTGAGCAAGCAAATGTTGTTCTGAGGAAGTCTTGACTGCAGGGAGATCAAACCAGTCCGTCCCAAAGGAAATCAACCCCGAATTCCAGAAGGACTGAGGGTGAAGCTAAAGCTCCGATGTTTTGACCACCTGATGCGAAGAGCCGACTCGTTAGAGAAGACCCTGACGCTGGGAGGGCAGGAGGGCAGGAGGAGAAGGGGGCAGCAGAGGATGAGATGGTTGGATGGCATCATGGACTCAATGGACATGAGTCTAAACAAATTCTAACCAACTCCAGAGAGTGAAGGACAGGGAAGCCTGGTGTGCTGCAGTCCATGGGGTTGCAAAGCATAGAACAGGACAGGACTGAGCGACTGAATAACAACAAAGGGGAGTCTAGTTTTTACTGGACAAATGCCAGTATCATTTGCCTATGAGAGAACCACCCTTAATTGGCAGTTTCCACTTCCACAAAAAGTGCTAAATATTAATCCAATGGGCTGGGAAGGAGAAACTGCAAAGCAGCTTAGTTTGACTGAGCTTGAACCCTTAGACTTTGATGCCCACAGAATCAGAGCTAACAATGGATTTATTTTCATTTGTAAAAACTCCTGACTGGTTTCTTTGCTACGGGTGGGACTAGAAATTACAGTGTCTCCAGAAGGGTTTGGAGTTCTTGTTTGATTATTAGTGGGACTTCATGGACTTGACTTTACACTCCATGCAATTAAGGTCCTTGAAGAGTGCGGTCACATGGGCAGATGAGCCTGAAGCCTGGAATTCCCGAGTCCTGGAGCATTTCGATAGGAGGAGGAGAGTCCCAGTCGCTAAATGTCAGCGGCAGAGAGAGGAATGAGAGAAGGAGGCTGTGAGATGAAAAGGGGAGAGGGAACTGCCCAGAAGTCTTAGATGACTAAGCAAGTGGAATTCGGGGCCAGACGCACGCAGGCTGACATTGAACGCTGCCCGAATTCTGCCGCTCACTGTACCACCCTGTGCTTTGACTACATACGACGGTGCTGTGCTTAGTCACGTTTGACTCTTTGTGACCCCACGGGCTGTAGCCCGCAAAGCTCCTCTGTCCACGGGATTCTCCAGGCAAGAGTACTGGAGTGGGTTGCCATGCCCTCATCCAGGGGATCTTCCCAACCCAGGGATTGAACACAGGTCTCCCGCATTGCAGGAGGATTTTTTACTATAGAGCCACCAGGGAAGCCCACCTAGATGAGGCCAATGAACTCACTAATGCTGGCCCTGCCAATGGGGCCTCTGGTCGAGCTAGTGCTATTTCTAGGGCAGGAGGAGAAGGGGCAGCAGAGGATGAGATGGTTGATGGCATCATGGACTCAATGGACATGAGTCTAAACAAATTCTAACCAACTCCAGAGAGTGAAGGACAGGGAAGCCTGGTGTGCTGCAGTCCATGGGGTTGCAAAGCATAGAACAGGACAGGACTGAGCGACTGAATAACAACAAAGGGGAGTCTAGTTTTTACTGGACAAATGCCAGTATCATTTGCCTATGAGAGAACCACCCTTAATTGGCAGTTTCCACTTCCACAAAAAGTGCTAAATATTAATCCAATGGGCTGGGAAGGAGAAACTGCAAAGCAGCTTAGTTTGACTGAGCTTGAACCCTTAGACTTTGATGCCCACAGAATCAGAGCTAACAATGGATTTATTTTCATTTGTAAAAACTCCTGACTGGTTTCTTTGCTACGGGTGGGACTAGAAATTACAGTGTCTCCAGAAGGGTTTGGAGTTCTTGTTTGATTATTAGTGGGACTTCATGGACTTGACTTTACACTCCATGCAATTAAGGTCCTTGAAGAGTGCGGTCACATGGGCAGATGAGCCTGAAGCCTGGAATTCCCGAGTCCTGGAGCATTTCGATAGGAGGAGGAGAGTCCCAGTCGCTAAATGTCAGCGGCAGAGAGAGGAATGAGAGAAGGAGGCTGTGAGATGAAAAGGGGAGAGGGAACTGCCCAGAAGTCTTAGATGACTAAGCAAGTGGAATTCGGGGCCAGACGCACGCAGGCTGACATTGAACGCTGCCCGAATTCTGCCGCTCACTGTACCACCCTGTGCTTTGACTACATACGACGGTGCTGTGCTTAGTCACGTTTGACTCTTTGTGACCCCACGGGCTGTAGCCCGCAAAGCTCCTCTGTCCACGGGATTCTCCAGGCAAGAGTACTGGAGTGGGTTGCCATGCCCTCATCCAGGGGATCTTCCCAACCCAGGGATTGAACACAGGTCTCCCGCATTGCAGGAGGATTTTTTACTATAGAGCCACCAGGGAAGCCCACCTAGATGAGGCCAATGAACTCACTAATGCTGGCCCTGCCAATGGGGCCTCTGGTCGAGCTAGTGCTATTTCTAGGGCTTCCTATGGATTCTCTAGCTCTCTTGGAGAAGAAGCACTTGGTTATTTGATACTCCGCTCCTGCAGGAACAAAGCACATATTCCCTCAGCTGCCAAGAGTGCTGGCTACTAGAGGTTTCCAGCAGCAACCCCTCCTAGATTTGCTCTCTGCCAAGAGAGCTGCCAGGCCCAAGGTTATGCCACCCCCCAGGGATAAGCTCTATCCAGGCAGAAGCTGACCAGGTGGCACAAGCCCCAGCCCCTGCCTCAGCTCAGGATCACTTTGAGGATCACCCAGCTCGAGGGCCATCATGATCTGAGCTCTCAGTGGCCACTCCTGCTGCGTCCATGTCTCCCGCTGCCCCTCCTGTGTCCTTCCACGCCACACGGAGGCTATTCCCAAGAGCCCTCCCCATGAACTTCTGTCTGAGTCTGTTCCCCAGGAACTGAACTAAAAGTCTTGTCCACAGTGTTTCGTTCTGTTTTTGCTTTTGCCCTTGCCTCACAGCATGCAAGATCGTAGTTCCCCAACCAAGGATCAAACCTGTGCCCACTGAAGTGGAAGCACAGAGTCTTAACCAACACGCCACCTGGGAAGTCCCCACCCACAAATTTTTGAATGCCGTGTACTGAACACACTGCCTGTCTTACCTACACACTGTTTCACTAATTGAGCCTCACAAGGTCCTACGAGGCAGGGGGTTAATTGTCCTCTCTTTACAAGAAGGAAGAGCCCCTGGAGAAGCTGGAGGTTCAATCATTTGGCCACGGTCACAGACGCAGTCAGGACTAGAATCCAGGGCAACTCCAAGCCATGGCTCTCAGACATCATGCTCTTCCAGGCCCTGCCCCAGGCTTTCAGGAGGCCATCCATGGTCTCCTTGACCATGATCTAATTCTCTTCCTCTCTGTGCCAGCTCACCCTGTGGCTCTCTGCACCGCCTTCTTTATACCGCTTATGACGTTCGTCCTGCATTTCATACGAATCACAGCTCCCTCATCAGGCCCAACCAGGTGAAAGGTCTCCGCATTGCAGGAGGATTTTTACTATAGAGCCACCAGGAAGCCCACCTAGATGAGGCCAATGAACTCACTAATGCTGGCCCTGCCAATGGTGCCTCTGGTCGAGCTAGTGCTATTTCTAGGGCTTCCTATGGATTCTCTAGCTCTCTTGGAGAAGAAGCACTTGGTTATTTGATACTCCGCTCCTCCAGGAACAAAGCACCTATTCCTGCAGCCGCCAAGAGTGCTCGCTGCTAGAGGTTTCCAGAAGCACCCCCTCCTAGATTTGCTCTCTGCCAAGAGAGCTGCCAGGCCCAAGGTTATGCCACCTCCCAGGGATAAGCTCTATCCAGGCAGAAGCTGACCAGGTGGCACAAGCCCCAGCCCCTGCCTCAGCTCAGGATCACTTTGAGGATCACCCAGCTCGAGGGCCATCATGATCTGAGCTCTCAGTGGCCACTCCTGCTGCGTCCATGTCTCCCGCTGCCCCTCCTGTGTCCTTCCACGCCACACGGAGGCTATTCCCAAGAGCCCTCCCCATGAACTTCTGTCTGAGTCTGTTCCCCAGGAACTGAACTAAAAGTCTTGTCCACAGTGTTTCGTTCTGTTTTTGCTTTTGCCCTTGCCTCACAGCATGCAAGATCGTAGTTCCCCAACCAAGGATCAAACCTGTGCCCACTGAAGTGGAAGCACAGAGTCTTAACCAACACGCCACCTGGGAAGTCCCCACCCACAAATTTTTGAATGCCGTGTACTGAACACACTGCCTGTCTTACCTACACACTGTTTCACTAATTGAGCCTCACAAGGTCCTACGAGGCAGGGGGTTAATTGTCCTCTCTTTACAAGAAGGAAGAGCCCCTGGAGAAGCTGGAGGTTCAATCATTTGGCCACGGTCACAGACGCAGTCAGGACTAGAATCCAGGGCAACTCCAAGCCATGGCTCTCAGACATCATGCTCTTCCAGGCCCTGCCCCCAGGCTTTCAGGAGGCCATCCATGGTCTCCTTGACCATGATCTAATTCTCTCTTCCTCTCTGTGCCAGCTCACCCCTGTGGCTCTCTGCACGTCCGCCTTCTTTATACCGCTTTATGACGTTTACGTCCTGCATTTCATACGAATCACAGCTCCAAGGTGCTTCCAACCTCCACGAGGGAGACCCTGGGCCATGTACCCTCTTGGGCCAGCTCTTCTGCCCGTCACACTGCCTGCCACTTAACAAACACATAGGAAATAGTAAAACAAGTTGATGGACTCGTCACACAATCAAAATCCCTATCTCCTTGGGGTTTTTGGCTATGTGGTTTATGAAAAGAGATGCCTGCCTGCGAGTCTGCACAACATATTTGACCATCAGCAGCATACGTAGCAATACACTCTCCAGGGATGATCAAAAATCCTGGATTCAGTTTTGAACCTATAAACAAAGACTTCTAGAAACAAGAGGCCTTGCTCAGGCTCTGAATGTGGCACAACTCCTGAAGACACTTGTAAACAAATTCCAGGATATTAAACTCTGAAACAGAGCTCAATCCTAAGGCCCAAAGCAACCACAGCATCACAGGATGAAAAATCTCTTTCTCCTCTCCCTCTGGCATCAGAGGGCCAACTCATAGTTTATTACCCAGCCGGGCCACCAATCTCCAGCTGGCTTCCTGTGGCCCATGTTTCTCCTTCTGGAAAGCCATCATCCCTGCCATCTTTATCACTGACCGAGTCTCTGCCACATGCCAGGTGTTGAGCTAAGCCCTGTTGGGACACTATATCATTTGGTCTTCCCAAGAGCCTTCTCAAGCAGGAACGTTGTTTTCCCTCGTTTAAGGATAGGGACAGTATAAGCAAACTACCCAAAATTATACCCCTAGAAAAGTGACTGAGCTGGGATCCAAAGCCAGGACTATGACCAGAGCCAGGAACCGACTGCCAACCTGACAAGGCAGAAGCACAGAGGTTCCTAAAGCATGAGCCTGAATTCTCACTCATCCCAGAGCTGCCAAGGGGCAGATAATCGTGCAGTTTGCTCTCTAATTCCTTACGTCTGTTAGGAGACAATTCTTCATGAGTTCTTGTGCTTTTGCACATCACAAGAGCAGAAGCACTGACCACCTTTGTCCTAGACTATTTATTTCCAAGAATGTTTGACTTGAAAACAGCCTTGGAAGGCAGAGGTACAGTCTCCTTCCAGGGCAAAGGTCAGGCTTGTTAACTGACCCATGTGACAAGATAATGTCTGCCATTGGGCCCAGGTTTGTAGGCGTATCACCCACTGTAGAAGCTCCACATTACCTAAGCCTGAGGCGCCTCTCTTGTACCACAGCTCTGTCTTTGCAGGGTGTCACCTGGTCCCCACCACATCTGCCTGTTCTTAGAGGTCTTAGAGGGCTTCTGCCAATACTGGCCCTGCTCTGAGCGATAAACTGTCCTTGGTCTCTGAACCAGGAGTCTCATGTCTTCTTCCAGTGTCCATGAAACTGGGAGACTCACTTGTTAAATTACAAGTAGGATAAAAGTTCTTGACAATTTCCCTCACTCTGGAGCAGCAGCATCCCCTCCAGGCTGGGAGTCCCAGAAAGGTCCTCCTGGGAGGCGGGACCCTTAAAAATGGCAGTTGAGAGCTCATGGCTGCCAGTACTTTCTCTACCACTAGTTATCCTGAGGGAGACACAAAATAAGAGGAGGATGGAAGTTCCAGAAAAAAGCGTGAACGTTAGAAATTCTGACAGCGAAGGGGATGGAGATGGTGGCACGCAGGAGGAGAGGATGATGACAAGAATTTCCAGAGCTGCTGCCATGGGCAGAGCAAGCCAGGCACGCACATGGCCTCATTTAGCTGCCACAGCAAACCTGCAAGGTAGCAGAGGCAACTGTCCTCTGTCAAAAATCTTCATTCCAGTCTCCCTTGCTCAGCATGGTCTATCCCTTCCACCCTGTTTAAACTGTAGTGGCTAATCCCACCCACATCCCCTCCTCACATACATCTAAGTCCCCTTAATTTGGTCTATTTTTCCACAGTGCAGTTTTCAGCTTATAATGTACTACACATGTGTGTGGGCCAAATTGCTTCAGTCATATCCGACTCTTGCCAAGGGCAGATAATCGTGCAGTTTGCTCTCTAATTCCTTACGTCTGTTAGAGACAATTCTTCATGAGTTCTTGTGCTTTTGCACATCACAAGAGCAGAAGCACTGACCACCTTTGTCCTAGACTATTTATTTCCAAGAATGTTTGACTTGAAAACAGCCTTGGAAGGCAGAGGTACAGTCTCCTTCCAGGGCAAAGGTCAGGCTTGTTAACTGACCCATGTGACAAGATAATGTCTGCCATTGGGCCCAGGTTTGTAGGCGTATCACCCACTGTAGAAGCTCCACATTACCTAAGCCTGAGGCGCCTCTTGGGCCACAGCTCTGTCTTTGCAGGGTGTCACCTGGTCCCCACCACATCTGCCTGTTCTTAGAGGTCTTAGAGGGCTTCTGCCAATACTGGCCCTGCTCTGAGCGATAAACTGTCCTTGGTCTCTGAACCAGGAGTCTCATGTCTTCTTCCAGTGTCCATGAAACTGGGAGACTCACTTGTTAAATTACAAGTAGGATAAAAGTTCTTGACAATTTCCCTCACTCTGGAGCAGCAGCATCCCCTCCAGGCTGGGAGTCCCAGAAAGGTCCTCCTGGGAGGCGGGACCCTTAAAAATGGCAGTTGAGAGCTCATGGCTGCCAGTACTTTCTCTACCACTAGTTATCCTGAGGGAGACACAAAATAAGAGGAGGATGGAAGTTCCAGAAAAAAGCGTGAACGTTAGAAATTCTGACAGCGAAGGGGATGGAGATGGTGGCACGCAGGAGGAGAGGATGATGACAAGAATTTCCAGAGCTGCTGCCATGGGCAGAGCAAGCCAGGCACGCACATGGCCTCATTTAGCTGCCACAGCAAACCTGCAAGGTAGCAGAGGCAACTGTCCTCTGTCAAAAATCTTCATTCCAGTCTCCCTTGCTCAGCATGGTCTATCCCTTCCACCCTGTTTAAACTGTAGTGGCTAATCCCACCCACATCCCCTCCTCACATACATCTAAGTCCCCTTAATTTGGTCTATTTTTCCACAGTGCAGTTTTCAGCTTATAATGTACTACACATGTGTGTGGGCCAAATTGCTTCAGTCATATCCGACTCTTTGTGACTCATGCACTGAAGTCCACCAGGCTCCTCTGTCCATGGGATTCTCCAGGCAAGAATACTGGAGTGGGTTGCCCTTTCCTCCTTCAGGGGCTCTTCCCAACTCAGGGATCAGCCCTGAGTCTCCTGCATTGGCAGGCAGATTCTTTACCACTGAGCCACCAGGGCACCCCACGGATGTGTAGCCCATAGGCTCCTGTGTCCACGGATTCTCCAGGCAAGAAGACTGGAGTGGGTAGCCACTTTCTTCCTGACTCAGGAATCAAACCCAGATGTCCCGCATTTCAGGCACCAACTGAGCCACCAGGGAAGCCCTTAGTATACTATATAATCTTCAAATTCATTGTGTTTTTGCTTATAGTATATCTCTCCAAGTAGATTTTCTTCTGTCTTATTCCCAGGTACAACCAGCATATGTGGAAGAGTGCCCAGAGACAGTCACCCTTCAATAACTGTTAGCTGAACAAAGGAATGAATGAACTTGAATTTGTGTGTTCCGAGGAATGTCTGGACTTCTCCAAACTTCAGACCCCTCAGCCTTGAAATGAGAGCTTGCTGACTTCCTTGACTGACCCTTTTCTGAAATGCTGGGGACCCCACAGATGTTGATGCATTCATCTTCCTGCAGGCCCGCATGGCACCGTCATAGTTTCATTTGTCCACTGTTTCAGACAGATTGGATTCCTTAATCAGTCACTCATTCATTTAATCAATTAAGAGTTTTCCCAGTCTTCTAGTTCTGAGCATCACCGGTGCACTGGTTGGAGGGGTTTTGGGCAGAAGCTTGGACCACATGGAAGGATGACGGTGCTCGTCATAGTGAGGTTCTACATTTCTAATATGCAAGAGAGAGCTGCCAACTCCCAGGCGACTTCAGCTCTGCCTGTAGTAGGAAGCCCATTGGGCTGGACCACCTTTCACTTCTGTGGAATGAAGGCCCTTCTATGGCGCAAGGGGCTTGGATCGTATGTGTGGACCCAAGCTCTGGATTCTCTTTCTTTCTGAACTTCCCACTCTTCAACCTTCTCCCCGCTCCCACCTCCACTGCACTCATACATTCTAAAAAAGGGATCACTGTGTTATTGACACGTTGAGCTTGAATATGGTTTCTTACCAAAGGAAAGGAGGTGGAAGCTAAGAATTCTGTGTGTGCTTCAGAGTGTTCAATTCAACGAGGTGATGAGCTCTGAGAACTGGATTCTCAAGTTAGAGAGGAGTCCAGAGTGTCAAGAAGAGGGTAGGCAGAGGTCATGTCCGACTAGAAAGGAGCCTCCCCATTGTACAGATGGAGAGACTGAGGCTGAGGAAGGGGCAGGGATGTGCTCATCAAAAGATGATCACCCTGTGTAAGGCTCTAGCAGGGTATTGGGAACAGAGAAATGGCTGAAGACGTAGCCCCACCTCCCAACCCTGGTCTGGCTCCAACCATCCAAGGTTCTCCAGGGTGGGGTCTGCTGGAGCTGGGGGCCCCCAACAGTGGCCAGGTGGGTGAGGGCTAGAGACAGGTGCCCCAAGGGACCCTCAGCAGCAGCACTTCTGACTTGGGACAGTGAAGGGCTCAGGAGTGGGGCAGATAGCTGTTCCTTGGAAAGCATCCCATAGGGTCCCCCTTAGTTCTTGGCAAAGCAAGTCCTCTTTGGGGCGTGTATGTGATGGACCTCCCATGCCCACTTCCTCCAGAAAGAAGGAGCGGTTCTTCCCATTTTTGAACCCGCATTTGGCTGGGGACCCCACAGATCATAGGGTTTTCATTTGTCCACTGTTTCAGACAGATTGGATTCCTTAATCAGTCACTCATTCATTTAATCAATTAAGAGTTTTCCCAGTCTTCTAGTTCTGAGCATCACCGGTGCACTGGTTGGAGGGGTTTTGGGCAGAAGCTTGGACCACATGGAAGGATGACGGTGCTCGTCATAGTGAGGTTCTACATTTCTAATATGCAAGAGAGAGCTGCCAACTCCCAGGCGACTTCAGCTCTGCCTGTAGTAGGAAGCCCATTGGGCTGGACCACCTTTCACTTCTGTGGAATGAAGGCCTTTCTATGGCGCAAGGGGCTTGGATCGTATGTGTGGACCCAAGCTCTGGATTCTCTTTCTTTCTGAACTTCCCACTCTTCAACCTTCTCCCCGCTCCCACCTCCACTGCACTCATACATTCTAAAAAAGGGATCACTGTGTTATTGACACGTTGAGCTTGAATATGGTTTCTTACCAAAGGAAAGGAGGTGGAAGCTAAGAATTCTGTGTGTGCTTCAGAGTGTTCAATTCAACGAGGTGATGAGCTCTGAGAACTGGATTCTCAAGTTAGAGAGGAGTCCAGAGGGTCAAGAAGAGGGTAGGCAGAGGTCATGTCCGACTAGAAAGGAGCCTCCCCATTGTACAGATGGAGAGACTGAGGCTGAGGAAGGGGCAGGGATGTGCTCATCAAAAGATGATCACCCTGTGTAAGGCTCTAGCAGGGTATTGGGAACAGAGAAATGGCTGAAGACGTAGCCCCACCTCCCAACCCTGGTCTGGCTCCAACCATCCAAGGTTCTCCAGGGTGGGGTCTGCTGGAGCTGGGGGCCCCCAACAGTGGCCAGGTGGGTGAGGGCTAGAGACAGGTGCCCCAAGGGACCCTCAGCAGCAGCACTTCTGACTTGGGACAGTGAAGGGCTCAGGAGTGGGGCAGATAGCTGTTCCTTGGAAAGCATCCCATAGGGTCCCCCTTAGTTCTTGGCAAAGCAAGTCCTCTTTGGGGCGTGTATGTGATGGACCTCCCATGCCCACTTCCTCCAGAAAGAAGGAGAGGTTCTTCCCATTTGAAAGCCACCTGTGTGTCCTCTCAACGTGTCTGTTTCCTACCATTACCCCAGTTAAATGTGGGGCCCCTCATCTGGAAGACTTGGTGGGGAGGGGTGTGTAGGACGATGTCCTGCCCTCGTGTTAGCCTGGAATCAAGACAGAAAAAAAGAAGGGCCAGGCAGAGTGGGTCAGAGGCCTCTGGGAGCACAGGGGTGTCCGTGGCTATTCTATGTAGTCATGAGCCAGAGCTCCCCGCTGGGCCCTGCTTGGCCTCAAGTCCACTCTTCGCCTCACTCTGGGGCAGCAGGCAACAGAAGTCTGTCGCCAGCTGGAACATGTTGCCAGCCTCTCCCCAGCTGCTGGCCCCTACCTCCTGCAATGGGGGGGTGGGGACAGTGGAGTCTTGAGGCTGGAGCTCTCTCTGTGCAAACTTTCTTCATCTTCACCTCTGTTCTTTTCCCCTCCCTGTTTTGACTAGACACATGTAATTTACGGGCTGTGATATACTGCGCTTCAGAATTGATTTTTGTGTTCAACTGGTGTAAACCATTTTTGGTGGGCTCGTGCCGCCGGGCGAGATGTTTCCTTATTATTGATGTGTGTGGGGGGCTTTTGGCCCCATGTCATGGGGCCCTCTGGCCAGGGTCCCTCCCTGGTTCCCGGCAGCAGGAACACTCAACCAAAGGCTCAGGCAGTCTTTTCATCCAAAGAAGATATTAATTTAAGATACTATATCTGCACAAAATTACAGGAGCCTTCAGAAACCCTCGTTAATTTGATTCAGGACCGAGTTGCTAGGGTCTTACGAGAAATGGCTGAAGAGAGCCCCTCCTCCCAACCCTGGTCTGGCTCCAACCATCCAAGGTTCTCCAGGGTGGGGTCTGCTGGAGCTGGGGGCCCCCAACAGTGGCCAGGTGGGTGAGGGCTAGAGACAGGTGCCCCAAGGGACCCTCAGCAGCAGCACTTCTGACTTGGGACAGTGAAGGGCTCAGGAGTGGGGCAGATAGCTGTTCCTTGGAAAGCATCCCATAGGGTCCCCCTTAGTTCTTGGCAAAGCAAGTCCTCTTTGGGGCGTGTATGTGATGGACCTCCCATGCCCACTTCCTCCAGAAAGAAGGAGAGGTTCTTCCCATTTGAAAGCCACCTGTGTGTCCTCTCAACGTGTCTGTTTCCTACCATTACCCCAGTTAAATGTGGGGCCCCTCATCTGGAAGACTTGGTGGGGAGGGGTGTGTAGGACGATGTCCTGCCCTCGTGTTAGCCTGGAATCAAGACAGAAAAAAAGAAGGGCCAGGCAGAGTGGGTCAGAGGCCTCTGGGAGCACAGGGGTGTCCGTGGCTATTCTATGTAGTCATGAGCCAGAGCTCCCCGCTGGGCCCTGCTTGGCCTCAAGTCCACTCTTCGCCTCACTCTGGGGCAGCAGGCAACAGAAGTCTGTCGCCAGCTGGAACATGTTGCCAGCCTCCCCAGCTGCTGGCCCCTACCTCCTGCAATGGGGGGGCGGGGACAGTGGAGTCTTGAGGCTGGAGCTCTCTCTGTGCAAACTTTCTTCATCTTCACCTCTGTTCTTTTCCCCTCGCTGTTTTGACTAGACACATGTAATTTACGGGCTGTGATATACTGCGCTTCAGAATTGATTTTTGTGTTCAACTGGTGTAAACCATTTTTGGTGGGCTCGTGCCGCCGGGCGAGATGTTTCCTTATTATTGATGTGTGTGGGGGGCTTTTGGCCCCATGTCACGGGGCCCTCTGGCCAGGGTCCCTCCCTGGTTCCCGGCAGCAGGAACACTCAACCAAAGGCTCAGGCAGTCTTTTCAACCAAAGAAAATATTAATTTAAGATACTATTTCTGCACAAAATTACAGGAGCCTTCAGAACCCCTCATTAATTTGATTCAGGGCCGAGTTGCGCATAGGGTCTTAAGGGCTAAGATTGGCCACCTGATAAGAAGCTTGTTGCCGGTGAGCTAACAAAGAATTCTGCAAGGGCTCCCAGCGCCTCGCTCCCTCACATAACCATTTCTAGTTGATTTGCCTGGAAAGCCTCGTATTAAAGAAAGCAAGCAAATGTAGCCCTTGTTTTCTCTTTGGTGTGAGCCCCAGGTGGGCAGTTACTGGGCCCATCATTTCTGAGGCAAGACTGGACCATGGGGTCTTCCACACGCGAATGCTCTGGTGGGACCATAGGAACACCTGGTCATTGCGACTTCCTGGAGGATGTGGATCCTCTGGTCCCCACGTGCCATCCCCACCGTGGCTCTCCGAGACCTGCGGTCAAGATGGCAGTAATCCCATTTTACAGATTAGAAAACTGAGAGGAAGGAACTTGCCCCAGGTCACTAGGCAGGAAGAGTCATAGGAGAGGTGAGACCTGGCCTTTCTGACCCCAGGGCACACGCTACCCACTGCGCCAGGCTGCCTGCCTGGGCTGGGCTGTACTTTGAGCCAGAATGGCCTCCACTTTCCTTCAGGTAATACAACTCGCAGAGGAACTAGGTCCCAGCACTGTGCAGGTCTTAGTCATCAGGATTACGAAGCCGAAGTCAGGCGTCTTTGCTGGTGAAGAGGGAGCTCCTTGGGAATCTCAACAGCTCCAATCAGCTCAACACACTGATCAGGCACAGTGGCTGCAATGTTTGCTTTATAAGGTTTTTTTTAACCCCAAAAATATTTTTCAATGACTTTTTTTTATATAAGATTAGTAGCTGTTATAACATTTATTTATTTATTTATTTTGGGCGGGGGTCGGGTTGGGGAGGGAGGGGAGTGGGCAGGCCACTTCTATTGGTCTTTCATTTCTCTATTTTCATCCGTCTTTGTTCTTTGGCTCCTGTGGGCCTCCCATCGCGGTGGCGTCTGTCGTTGCAGAGCGCCGGCTCTGGGTGCATGCGCTCCAGAGCTCCGGCTCGTTGATTGGACATATCGGTCCAGCCGCTCCACGGCACGTGGGATCTTCCCAGGCCAGGGCTCGAACCGGCGCCCCTTGCACTGCAAGGCGGTGTCCTTACCCACTGGACCACCAGGGGAAGCCCCTTGCAATGATTTTTTAAAGCTCCATGAAAAGTGTTTCTATTCCTCTTAAAATCCAAAGAAAGAAATGAATATAAAAACAATGACTATATAGCAGTAAATCCAGTCTGGATTATATTCATCTTTACATTGATGCAGTTGTAAACCACAGTTTTATTGTTTTTCATGGAAGAAAAACATGGTCCACGAAGCCAAGTGTGTGCAGGACCCCCGAAGTCCTGGTGTGACCCAGACAGCAGGTCGGGAACGAGGCTCTGCCTTGGGTGTCCAGGGGAGGATGTGTGACGGGTGAGGGTACAGTGGGGGGTCTGGAGTTGGGTCTCCTCCATCCTAGGAGGGCAGTCCTTCCCCCTAAACAGAAGAGGTTTCATCGAGATAAGAGAGACAGCTCTCAGGCCCCACTGAACCCCAGGATCTCTGCACAGAGTCTTAGGCATTCCTGCCATGCCTCTCTAGCCCCACCTCAGCCTGGCTTTTTCCTCTCCAGCCGCACCAGGAAGTGAGGTTGACCCTGGGAGAGGGTAAAACCCCACCTCAGCCCCGGCAATTTTCCTCAGAGAACAACTCGCAGGTCCCAGCACTGTGCAGGTCTTAGTCATCAGGATTACGAAGCCGAAGTCAGGCGTCTTTGCTGGTGAAGAGGGAGCTCCTTGGGAATCTCAACAGCTCCAATCAGCTCAACACACTGATCAGGCACAGTGGCTGCAATGTTTGCTTTATAAGGTTTTTTTTAACCCCAAAAATATTTTTCAATGACTTTTTTTTATATAAGATTAGTAGCTGTTATAACATTTATTTATTTATTTATTTTGGGCGGGGGTCGGGTTGGGGAGGGAGGGGAGTGGGCAGGCCACTTCTATTGGTCTTTCATTTCTCTATTTTCATCCGTCTTTGTTCTTTGGCTCCTGTGGGCCTCCCATCGCGGTGGCGTCTGTCGTTGCAGAGCGCCGGCTCTGGGTGCATGCGCTCCAGAGCTCCGGCTCGTTGATTGGACATATCGGTCCAGCCGCTCCACGGCACGTGGGATCTTCCCAGGCCAGGGCTCGAACCGGCGCCCCTTGCACTGCAAGGCGGTGTCCTTACCCACTGGACCACCAGGGGAAGCCCCTTGCAATGATTTTTTAAAGCTCCATGAAAAGTGTTTCTATTCCTCTTAAAATCCAAAGAAAGAAATGAATATAAAAACAATGACTATATAGCAGTAAATCCAGTCTGGATTATATTCATCTTTACATTGATGCAGTTGTAAACCACAGTTTTATTGTTTTTCATGGAAGAAAAACATGGTCCACGAAGCCAAGTGTGTGCAGGACCCCCGAAGTCCTGGTGTGACCCAGACAGCAGGTCGGGCGGGAACGAGGCTCTGCCTTGGGTGTCCAGGGGAGGATGTGTGACGGGTGAGGGTACAGTGGGGGGTCTGGAGTTGGGTCTCCTCCATCCTAGGAGGGCAGTCCTTCCCCCTAAACAGAAGAGGTTTCATCGAGATAAGAGAGACAGCTCTCAGGCCCCACTGAACCCCAGGATCTCTGCACAGAGTCTTAGGCATTCTTGCCATGCCTCTCCCTAGCCCCACCTCAGCCTGGCTTTTTCCTCTCCAGCCGCACCAGGAAGTGAGGTTGACCCTGGGAGGGAGGGATGGAGACAGAGGCCCCCCCAAAGGCCAGCTCTGGTCCTACACAGGCTGCCCCTCCCACACGGGACCAAGATGAGTTCATCCTGAACAGAGAACAGCCATCCAGCCCAACCTTCTTGTTCTACAGATGGGGAAACTGAGGCACCGTGGGGCGGGGGCTGAGTCGAGCAGATTATCTATTCATCTCTGGAGAGTTTTCCCTTTCCTATTCCTGTCTGGAGAAAATGAGTCACATTTCACAGGCATCTTTTAGCGACGGCTTCCTGGGTTCATCAGAAAGACTCCTTGGCAAACAGAGTACAGTCCTTGCCTTTTATCCCTGCCTAGTTCGCGTTCTCCTGCCAGGCACAGCTCGGCGCCAGGGTCCTCGAGCGAGTGGCGGGGAACGCGGTTCTGGGGCCTAATCCGAAACAGTGCAGCATCTCCACAGGTGCCATTTAGTTTCAAGCATGCCTTCCATCCCTCCTGAGAGATGAAAACCACAGTGTCAACTGCCTTCTACTCAGCCCCTTCGGAGGCCCGTTTGGGATTAACATCAAAGCCTTCTGCATATTTATCATTCCTCCCTCGGCATTAGGTAAAGACATCTGACAGGCAGACAAAAGCACCACAGTTTCCACTTGGACCCTAAAAAGGCATCCGCAAGTTCAAACCCAAGTTAAAAATTCCCTCCAATAAGTATATTTTCTTTACTGGGAACCTGGGAAGGATTATCACTTAGCATCCTCTCCAGAATCAATTTGCGTCCACTTATGTCTCACTTTTGGTATAAAATAAAGAAGCTTATGCTTCATCATTTGGGATTTAATAGATGGCACCCGGCTGGCTCTGATAAGAACATCTGTGGGGAGGAGGATGGGATAATAGACAATACCCTGCCTTTGGTCTTACCTTTTTTTATTTTCAAGAGCAATCATGCCTCTTCTTTGAAATATAATGGCAACATGTTAAAATCTAGACTCAAGTGTGATCTGACAAAGGATCATATTCAACTTTGGTTGTGCTCAAAGTACTTAAACTTTCTTTGAAAAGTTAAGAATAAGACCATAATCTTGAACTTTGGGGGAAAAAAGTAAATGTCTTTGTTCATGAAAGAGACTTGAATAGAAACCATCTTCTAGGGTGAGTGATCATTTTCTTACTTCATGTTAAAACTTTATGTCTTTTAAAATAATGGAAAAAAAAGAACTTTATGTCTTGATTATGAAGATTTGCATGAATGTGTTGGCTTTGCCTCCAGTGAGGTGCAAAGAAAGCCGGAGTAATTTGGGGTTGTTTCCTTGCAGTGGAGACTCCGGTGCATGCAACCTGGCCAGGGAGAAGCCTAACAGAGGCTCCCCAACATGTGAGCTGAGCACTGATTCTTCCTGCCGTGAGCCCTACTCTCTGCTCATGGCGGTGCCCGTGATTTCTAAGTGAGACAAAAACTGAGTTTTCCAGTAAAGGTGCTTGGGTTTCCAAAGAAAGCAGAGTTTGTAGCTGTGTAGACTTTGGGCCACAGTGGCTTTCCCTGTGACGCTGCCAGTTGCCGAGGACAGCAGCCTTACTTTAAAGATGGGCCAGAGCAAGGAAGGGACTGCCCAGCTCACCTCGCTGGAAAGGGGGCTCTCGCCCCAGACCATCAGAGACCACCCAGGCTGGGTGAGCACCCACTCGACAGCTTCTGAGCACCTGCTTGCCTACATTTCAGAGACAGGTTTGCCAAAGCCACTGGATGAGCTGCCTGAGGAGCAGGACTCATGTGTGCTGGTTTGAGTCCTTGTTGGGAGTGAACCCCCTGGGCCATGCTCCCAAAGGGGCCTTATCCTTGCTGGGCCGATGGCTCCAGAATCAATTTGCGTCCACTTATGTCTCACTTTTGGTATAAAATAAAGAAGCTTATGCTTCATCATTTGGGATTTAATAGATGGCACCCGGCTGGCTCTGATAAGAACATCTGTGGGGAGGAGGATGGGATAATAGACAATACCCTGCCTTTGGTCTTACCTTTTTTTATTTTCAAGAGCAATCATGCCTCTTCTTTGAAATATAATGGCAACATGTTAAAATCTAGACTCAAGTGTGATCTGACAAAGGATCATATTCAACTTTGGTTGTGCTCAAAGTACTTAAACTTTCTTTGAAAAGTTAAGAATAAGACCATAATCTTGAACTTTGGGGGAAAAAAGTAAATGTCTTTGTTCATGAAAGAGACTTGAATAGAAACCATCTTCTAGGGTGAGTGATCATTTTCTTACTTCATGTTAAAACTTTATGTCTTTTAAAATAATGGAAAAAAAAGAACTTTATGTCTTGATTATGAAGATTTGCATGAATGTGTTGGCTTTGCCTCCAGTGAGGTGCAAAGAAAGCCGGAGTAATTTGGGGTTGTTTCCTTGCAGTGGAGACTCCGGTGCATGCAACCTGGCCAGGGAGAAGCCTAACAGAGGCTCCCCAACATGTGAGCTGAGCACTGATTCTTCCTGCCGTGAGCCCTACTCTCTGCTCATGGCGGTGCCCGTGATTTCTAAGTGAGACAAAAACTGAGTTTTCCAGTAAAGGTGCTTGGGTTTCCAAAGAAAGCAGAGTTTGTAGCTGTGTAGACTTTGGGCCACAGTGGCTTTCCCTGTGACGCTGCCAGTTGCCGAGGACAGCAGCCTTACTTTAAAGATGGGCCAGAGCAAGGAAGGGACTGCCCAGCTCACCTCGCTGGAAAGGGGGCTCTCGCCCCAGACCATCAGAGACCACCCAGGCTGGGTGAGCACCCACTCGACAGCTTCTGAGCACCTGCTTGCCTACATTTCAGAGACAGGTTTGCCAAAGCCACTGGATGAGCTGCCTGAGGAGCAGGACTCATGTGTGCTGGTTTGAGTCCTTGTTGGGAGTGAACCCCCTGGGCCATGCTCCCAAAGGGGGCCTTATCCCCTTGCTGGGCCGTGAATGGAGACTAGCATAACAAGGCAATGAGTGAGGCAGGCAAGGCCCAGAGAGCAGCGCAGCCAGTATTTCATTCATTCCTCCATTCATGCGTTCACAAAATATTAACTGACCTCCTGGTGATGATTCCACTGTGTTTCATCTGCTCTGAAAAGCACCTTGCATGCATTGTTTTATTTAATCGTCACATGAAATCTGAGGTAGGTACTTCACTAGCCCATTTTACAAAGAAACTGAGACACAGCAGGGAAGTAGTCGTTGAATTTGGTACACAGACTTTCCTCTTGCAAAGCTGCTGTTCTTTCCATGGACCCCCATGTCCTGGGGGCACAAGCTCGGGGGGCTGAATCTCGAGCCTTAGCTGGGCGGACACCCGTGGGTCTCTCCGAGTCTCAGATTTTCAGTAACTCTGGGACAGGGACGGCTTCCCTGAGGACCACCAATATGCTCTCTCTCTCTTTGGCCAGGGCACCCAGGGCACCTGGCACACCCAGGGCAACTGGGGTTCCCAGCATTAATGCCTTGGAAGGTTTCTGAAGTCGATTTCCTGATAAGGCTTTCTAAAATGACATTGGTTCCCATCCCTAAATCAGGCCTCAGGCCTTGCTGAACAAAAACCTCCTGACCTTCCTGACTTTGTCCCGGGGTCCCCCCCATTCTGCGGGGCTTTCTTCTGCCTCTTTAAAATTCGCAATTACCAATAATTCCCTTTGTTGCACCCAAATGCGAACCACCATATTAAATTATTAAATATAAGTGTTTCTGAAATATTTTATCTTGACATGTATCTCCGGAGTCAAATGACCCCAGGCACCTTACTTTAAAGATGGGCCAGAGCAAGGAAGGGACTGCCCAGCTCACCTGCTGGAAAGGGGGCTCTCGCCCCAGACCATCAGAGACCACCCAGGCTGGGTGAGCACCCACTCGACAGCTTCTGAGCACCTGCTTGCCTACATTTCAGAGACAGGTTTGCCAAAGCCACTGGATGAGCTGCCTGAGGAGCAGGACTCATGTGTGCTGGTTTGAGTCCTTGTTGGGAGTGAACCCCCTGGGCCATGCTCCCAAAGGGGGCCTTATCCCCTTGCTGGGCCGTGAATGGAGACTAGCATAACAAGGCAATGAGTGAGGCAGGCAAGGCCCAGAGAGCAGCGCAGCCAGTATTTCATTCATTCCTCCATTCATGCGTTCACAAAATATTAACTGACCTCCTGGTGATGATTCCACTGTGTTTCATCTGCTCTGAAAAGCACCTTGCATGCATTGTTTTATTTAATCGTCACATGAAATCTGAGGTAGGTACTTCACTAGCCCATTTTACAAAGAAACTGAGACACAGCAGGGAAGTAGTCGTTGAATTTGGTACACAGACTTTCCTCTTGCAAAGCTGCTGTTCTTTCCATGGACCCCCATGTCCTGGGGGCACAAGCTCGGGGGGCTGAATCTCGAGCCTTAGCTGGGCGGACACCCGTGGGTCTCTCCGAGTCTCAGATTTTCAGTAACTCTGGGACAGGGACGGCTTCCCTGAGGACCACCAATATGCTCTCTCTCTCTCTTTGGCCAGGGCACCCAGGGCACCTGGCACACCCAGGGCAACTGGGGTTCCCAGCATTAATGCCTTGGAAGGTTTCTGAAGTCGATTTCCTGATAAGGCTTTCTAAAATGACATTGGTTCCCATCCCTAAATCAGGCCTCAGGCCTTGCTGAACAAAAACCTCCTGACCTTCCTGACTTTGTCCCGGGGTCCCCCCCATTCTGCGGGGCTTTCTTCTGCCTCTTTAAAATTCGCAATTACCAATAATTCCCTTTGTTGCACCCAAATGCGAACCACCATATTAAATTATTAAATATAAGTGTTTCTGAAATATTTTATCTTGACATGTATCTCCGGAGTCAAATGACCCCAGGCAGTGTTCATAATTAATTTCATCAAAAGGGAAAAAAAAAGTACTGGCAAGGGACTCCCCGAATGACCTGTCCTGCAGAAATACAGCTGGCGCTTGGCTCGCGGCTCCTGCCCGCCCCTCCCTGGGCCTCTGGAGGGCAGACAGGCCCGCGGAGCCGCTCTGTGCTCAGGATCCCAGAATTCCAGGCCTCAGTGGGACGGGAAGGGGTACACGTGACCATTCTGGCCAATCCCTTCTTTCGTCTGGCTCAAGAAATCAGCTCAGAGAGGAGCATGGACGGGTCCCAGGCGGCAGAGCCAGAGGACAGCAGAGCTGGACCCACCCGCTACTCCCTCTCCTCCCCTTGCAGCTTCCCGCCCACTTCCTCCTCCAAGGTGCCCTCGGGGACCAGAGAAGGACCTTTAAAGGGGTGGGGGAGACAGAAGGGCTTCTTCACATCAAGAGCGCCCTGAAACAAAGGCCTTTTTTGTACCCCTCCCCCACCGTGCTCAGAGAAAAAGAGAGATTAAGTTTTGAGGAGTCACTTTCCAATCAGAAAGCTACCATTTAATTACAATGCGCAGGAAATTACAGAGTGAATGGGCAGACGGGCGATAAGGGACAGCCCCCACCGGATGACAGGCCTGAAATCCACCCACTTCATCACAGAGCTTTATCACAAGAGGCTGTCTGGACGACTGACAATCTGATTGCACTGTCAACTCAATTCATAATTAATATATTTATCAAATTAATTACTGAAAATATCTCCCCAGCGCTCGCCATAAAACAGAGGCTGGCTTCATGGCGGGCGGGCTTCGTTTTCGGCTAATAACCACGCTGTCAGTTTAATGAGGGCAGGGAGCGGCCCCTGTTTTGCCTGCCTGACAGACAAATTGGCCTCTTACAGGGAATGATCCCTAGAATTTAAGAGAAGAAAAGAAAAATGGCATTGTTTGGTGACAGCCGCGATCGTGGGCTTGTCTCAAAAACTTTGCATCAATTCTCCCATACAAGAAAGGGGGCTGGGGTGCTTTGGGCAGCTAAATAAATACTTTATGAATTCCTGACTGATCCCTTCATCAGACCATCCCTGCTGGAGCAGTTTCTCTGAGTCCTGAGTTAACCCTCAGCATGGCCAGAATCTGCAGGTTGAAGTTTATATATTTAGGGATTTCAAAGCAGGTGATGCCCAGAGGCTGATTTTTTTTTTTTTTTTTTTAAGTAAGAAAAATCCATGTGCCAAAGGGTCCCAATGAGATGAGTCCCTGACTGTTGGCTCTCTGTGCAGAATGACAGTCTTCTCCCCTTCCGAGGGTCTCTGAGTTCAGGTCTTTCCCACCTGGAGCCCCAGCCCTGCGGGATCCTGAGCGCCCTTTGTGGACCTGAACTCTCAGCCCCAACCTTTGCTCTCTGGACTGTGCTCTGCAGCTCCAACACCTGAGCCCACGACGGTACTGGGCAAAGCTGGCTGGAGAAACCTCGCCTGTTTTGCAGAAGCCCACCTGCCCAGGGAGAGGGAGAGGGGCCCAGGCCGTGCTGAGGGCAGGGAGCTGTAGGAAGCTCGTATCTCGTCCAGAACGGGCAGTGATTTCGAGGCGACCACTGCTGTGCCTCCAGAATGGATGGCAGGCTCAGGGGCACCATGGAGACCCTCGCGGCACCCCCCAGAGGACTTCCTGGAAGAGGCAGCGTCTTAGGAGCAAGGTGACAGAGAGACGGCACAACACACTCAGAGAAGCTTGGCCATGAGGACAAGCTTCCAACTGTCCATCTCTTGTCTGCTGAGTGCTGGAGCCAGTTCAGAGAGACTCAGGCCCCCATCAAGGAGGCGGGGCCTGCTCTGGGAAGCGGTTTCAGAGCGACGCCCCGAGGTCTGCGGAGGCAAGCGCTGCCTCCGGCCTTTCCGGCTGACTCCTCTTTGAGGGGGTCCGTGCTGGGTCATCTTTGTCCTGGGGGCTCTTTCTCTAGGTGTGGAGAGTGAGGGCAACTCTCTAGCCTTGGGGCACAGGCTCCTCACTGCAGGGGCGTCTCTTCTTGCCGAGCACAGGCTCTAGGCACGAGGACTTCAGTGGTTGGGGCTCCCGGGCGCTAGAGCACAGGCTCAATAGTTGGGGCACACGGGCTCAGTCATTCCACGGCATGTGAGATCTTTCCGGACCAGGGATCGACACTGGGTCTCCTGCATTGGCAGGCCGATTCTTTACCCCTGAGCCACCAGGGAGGCCCTTCAGGCCCATTTTTATTCCAGCCTTTCTGCTGCCTCTTGTGAGGGTCAGACCTCCTGGAGGCTTGAGGCACTGACATCCCTCTGCTCCATGGCCTCCACGGCCCTTCCCAACCTATCCTCTGCTTCCTCCTTGGTTTTCTATGTCCACTCTGCGTGTGGCCTTCCCTCTGCGGCCCCAGCCCTGTCTCTCCCTCACACACTCTCTCCTCGGGGCTTCTCAGGCCTGGAGGAAATCACAACTGTCCTGAAGAGCAGGAAAAACAACCCAGGGCTGCTGTCAGAGGCCACGTGAGGGGACTGAGAGGCGCCGGTGGTGCCATACCCAGGCCTCTCCGCCAGCCGCTCGGAGGCTGCCAGCACACCCCGCTCCCTTCCCCAGCAGCCTCGCCTGTCGCTGCCTTTCAGGATCAACGCTTTGGCCCTGTCCAGCCACGGACCCGCCTCTTGGCCAGCACCTGCCCTGAGCCTCGAGAGCATCTGTCTTAATACGGAGCCCCGCATCCCAGGCATGCGCTCAACCTGTTGGCCTGGCGCCTGCAGTTCCAGCTGCCTGGGAAGGCCATGCTTGTGGGTCTGAAAGTGACCAGCTGAGCCGCCTGTTTTGGAAAGAGAAGGTGCTTTAGTCACAAAAACCTCCTCATCTGTGTAAGTCCTCACGTGATAAGCTGTCTGAAAAAGAGAAGGGGCTCTGCCCCATGACTGGTTCTGGGGTCTGACTCACCTTGAGCAGCATTCATGGCTGCCCCAGACCGCCTGGACCGATTGGGAGCCCCAAGTTACCGTCCCCGCTGGCCTGAGGTGCTTGAGCTTCTTCGTGCTCTGCAGAGGCGTCCACCCACCCACGGTCTCCTACAGCCCAAGTCACAAAGCAAGACAAGGACTCGAATGAGAAGTCATTCGATTAAAGGCTTCCCAGGGGGCGTGAACCCTGGCAAAGCAGGGGATGCGAGAGACATGGATTCGACCCCTGGGTCGGGAAGATCCCCTGGAGGAGGGCACAGCAACCCATTCTAGTATTTTTGCCTGGAGAGTCCCATGGACAGAAGGAGTCTGGTGGGCTATTGTCCATAAGGTCACAAAGAGTCGGACACGACTGACGCGACTGAGCACTCAGGTCACATGAGTGCATTTCTTCAGTGTCTCAGGACTCCTTGGAGCCCTTTGAGGCACTGACATCCCTCTGCTCCATGGCCTCCACGGCCCTTCCCAACCTATCCTCTGCTTCCTCCTTGGTTTTCTATGTCCACTCTGCGTGTGGCCTTCCTCTGCGGCCCCAGCCCGGTCTCTCCCTCGCACACTCTCTCCTCGGGGCTTCTCAGGCCTGTGGGAACTCACAACTGTCCTGAAGAGCAGGACAAACAACCCAGGGCTGCTGTCAGAGGCCACGTGAGGGGACTGAGAGGCGCCGGTGGTGCCATACCCAGGCCTCTCCGCCAGCCGCTCGGAGGCTGCCAGCACACCCCGCTCCCTTCCCCAGCAGCCTCGCCTGTCGCTGCCTTTCAGGATCAACGCTTTGGCCCTGTCCAGCCACGGACCCGCCTCTTGGCCAGCACCTGCCCTGAGCCTCGAGAGCATCTGTCTTAATACGGAGCCCCGCATCCCAGGCATGCGCTCAACCTGTTGGCCTGGCGCCTGCAGTTCCAGCTGCCTGGGAAGGCCATGCTTGTGGGTCTGAAAGTGACCAGCTGAGCCGCCTGTTTTGGAAAGAGAAGGTGCTTTAGTCACAAAAACCTCCTCATCTGTGTAAGTCCTCACGTGATAAGCTGTCTGAAAAAGAGCAGGGGCTCTGCCCCATGACTGGTTCTGGGGTCTGACTCACCTTGAGCAGCATTCATGGCTGCCCCAGACCGCCTGGACCGATTGGGAGCCCCAAGTTACCGTCCCCGCTGGCCTGAGGTGCTTGAGCTTCTTCGTGCTCTGCAGAGGCGTCCACCCACCCACGGTCTCCTACAGCCCAAGTCACAAAGCAAGACAAGGACTCGAATGAGAAGTCATTCGATTAAAGGCTTCCCAGGGGGCGTGAACCCTGGCAAAGCAGGGGATGCGAGAGACATGGATTCGACCCCTGGGTCGGGAAGATCCCCTGGAGGAGGGCACAGCAACCCATTCTAGTATTTTTGCCTGGAGAGTCCCATGGACAGAAGGAGTCTGGTGGGCTATTGTCCATAAGGTCACAAAGAGTCGGACACGACTGACGCGACTGAGCACTCAGGTCACATGAGTGCATTTCTTCAGTGTCTCAGGACTCCTTGGAAGTTGAGGGTCCAGCAGGGGCTAATGACTCAGGCTGGTGGATGCTGACTTTTCAGTCACATACGGGCAGAGAAGGGGCAGACCCCGGCCATCTCTCCCCGGGCTCCTGGCCTCTCAGTGCCATGCAGGGAGGCCCCTGCTCATCAGCCGAGGACAGTTTTCATCTGCAAAGATCACTTAATCTCTTTACCTGCCGCCATGGCGTCAAGCAGCCCCAATTCTTTATGTCCCGTGTTGGGTTTAATGCCAAAGTACCCTAGATTTCTCACTGCATTAACTTTACAGCACCATCCCCTCTAAAACTGAGCCAAATGGGTAGGCCTTGTCTCTGTTTTATGGAAGCCCAGTCACTGTACAAGAAAAACTGGCTGTTTAAAAGGTAGTTAAACATCGTATAAATTACCCACATCTTTTCTATGAGAGATCTTCTGAGAACTCACCGCCACATGTGCCCTGCTCGCCCTGCGGACCGGTGCCTTCCCTGACCACTGACGTGTGCCCGATGGCTGTGTGGGAGGGCCCCCACCCCCACCCCCGCCTCAGTCTGTGCTTCACTCAGCTCAGCAAGCTCTTTCCAAAAAAGCTTCCTGTCAATTTATGTGCGTTATGCTGTCTCATAGAGGACACTGTGAAAATAAAGTGTTTGAGCATTCTCCATTGATTAGAGACAGCTAAACTCTTCAGCAATCGACAGTTTCAAGCTTAATATGACATTCCTCTTTTGAACCCTTCAAACCTTGAATGAAGGGAAAACACATACAAACTAATTTTAAAGAGGAATAACCTTCTTAGCATGATGTTTCTTAACACATCCTTGAATTCGACCCCACCTGCGGCAGAACGGGCAAGCCTCATTTTATGGCTCTTTGCAGATAGCTTGATGTTTACAATCTGAGGGTTCGGGGCAGCCCTGGGTTGAGCACGTCTATTGGTGACATTTGTCCAACAGCATCTGCTCACTGCATGCCTCTGTGTCACAGTTTATTAATTTTTACAGTATTTTCAAATGTTTTTCATAATTATTTGCTAGAATGATCTGTGATCAGTGGTCTTTGATGCTACTGTTGTAGTTTCTTTGGAGTACCACAAACCATGGGCTTCCCAGGTGGCGCTAGCGATAAAGAACCTGCCTGCCAATGCTAGAGACCTAAAAGACACAGGTTCGATTCCTGGGTTGGAAAGATTTCCTGGAGGAGGGCATGGCCACCCACTCCCGTATTCTTGCCTGGAGAATCCTGAGGGTAGACGAGCCTGGCAGGCTACAGTCCATAGGGTTGCAAAGAGTCAGACACGACTGAAGCAACTTTGCACACACACACATGCACGCCACAAACCAGGCCCATATAATACAATGAACTTAATCAATAAACATGTGTGTTCTGAAAAGCCAACTCATTGGAAAAGACCTTGATGCTGGCAGAAGAAGGGGGCAACAAGCCATCCCCCCATCTCTTCCTCTCTCTTCAGCCTCCCTGTTCTCTGAGACACAACAATACTGAAAGCAGGACGATTAAGAATCCTGCTGAGACCTCTTCAGTGTTCAAATGAAAGCAAGAATCACACGTCTCTCCTTTAAATCGAAAGCTAGAAATGATTATGCTTGGTGAGGAAGGCAGACTGAAAGCCAGCATAGGCCTCAAGCTAGGCCTCTTGTGCCATCAGTCAGCCAAGTCGTGAATGCAAAGGTAAAGTTCTTGAAGCAAATTAAGACCACTACTCCCACCACACACGAATGACAGGGGGAAAAAAACCAAAACAGTCTTACTGCTGATTTGGAGAAAGTTTGAATGGTTTGAAAAGAAGATTAAACCAGCCACAACTTTCCCTTAAGTCAAAGCCTCGTTCGGAACAAGGCCCTAACTCTCTTTAATTCTGTGAAGTCTGAGAGTAGTGAGAAAGCTTCCAAAGAGAAGTCTGAAGCTAGCAGAGGTTGACTTGTGAGGAAAGAAACATCCAAGGGCAAGGCGGAGTAGCAGGTGCGGATGTCGAGCTGCAGCACATCATCCAAAAGACCGAGCTACACAATGCACAGAGGTGGCTACACTGAACCTTGCATTTTCAGTGTAAAAGAAATAACCTTCTCTGTGTCACAGTTTATTAATTTTACACAAACCAATGATCTGTGATCAGTGGTCTTTGATGCTACTGTTGTAGTTTCTTTGGAGTACCACAAACCATGGGCTTCCCAGGTGGCGCTAGCGATAAAGAACCTGCCTGCCAATGCTAGAGACCTAAAAGACACAGGTTCGATTCCTGGGTTGGAAAGATTTCCTGGAGGAGGGCATGGCCACCCACTCCCGTATTCTTGCCTGGAGAATCCTGAGGGTAGACGAGCCTGGCAGGCTACAGTCCATAGGGTTGCAAAGAGTCAGACACGACTGAAGCAACTTTGCACACACACACACACATGCACGCCACAAACCAGGCCCATATAATACAATGAACTTAATCAATAAACATGTGTGTTCTGAAAAGCCAACTCATTGGAAAAGACCTTGATGCTGGCAGAAGAAGGGGGCAACAAGCCATCCCCCCATCTCTTCCTCTCTCTTCAGCCTCCCTGTTCTCTGAGACACAACAATACTGAAAGCAGGACGATTAAGAATCCTGCTGAGACCTCTTCAGTGTTCAAATGAAAGCAAGAATCACACGTCTCTCCCTTTAAATCGAAAGCTAGAAATGATTATGCTTGGTGAGGAAGGCAGACTGAAAGCCAGCATAGGCCTCAAGCTAGGCCTCTTGTGCCATCAGTCAGCCAAGTCGTGAATGCAAAGGTAAAGTTCTTGAAGCAAATTAAGACCACTACTCCCACCACACACGAATGACAGGGGGAAAAAAACCAAAACAGTCTTACTGCTGATTTGGAGAAAGTTTGAATGGTTTGAAAAGAAGATTAAACCAGCCACAACTTTCCCTTAAGTCAAAGCCTCGTTCGGAACAAGGCCCTAACTCTCTTTAATTCTGTGAAGTCTGAGAGTAGTGAGAAAGCTTCCAAAGAGAAGTCTGAAGCTAGCAGAGGTTGACTTGTGAGGAAAGAAACATCCAAGGGCAAGGCGGAGTAGCAGGTGCGGATGTCGAAGCTGCAGCACATCATCCAAAAGACCGAGCTACACAATGCACAGAGGTGGCTACACTGAACCTTGCATTTTCAGTGTAAAAGAAATAACCTTCTCTTGGAAGAAAACACTGCTTAGGACCTTCACAGATCAAGACAAGAAGTCAGTCTGGCTGCAAAGCTTCAACGCACAGTCCGTCTCTTTTTAGGGGTTACTGCAACTGGTGACTTGAAGTTGTAACCCAAAGTTTATTTACCATTCTGAGACTCCTAGGACCCTTCAGAATAAGTTAAATCTACTCTGCCTGTGCTCTGCAAATGCAACAACAAAGCCCAGATGATTGCACATCTGTTTACAACATTTCTTATTTTGTTGTTGTCGTTCAGTCACGTCTGACTCTTTGGGACCCCACGGACTGCAACACACCAGGCTTCCCTGTCCTTCACCATCTCCCAGGGTTTGCTTAAACATCTGTTGAGTCAGTGATGCCATCCAACCACCTCATCCTCTGCCGCCCCCTTCTCCTATTGCCTTCCGTGTTTCCCAACATCGGAGTCTTTTCCAAGGAGTCCGCTCTCGACATCAGGTGGCCAAAGGATTAGAGCTTCAGCTTCAGCCATTATAGTTGAGAAAGTAAAACGGAATCATCAGTCTTAAGGAGGCTTCAAAATGCTAAAGAGAATCAAATGAAAACCTGGACTGCATGTGGAGCCCTCAGTATGAGCTGAGATAAACTCCAGTACCCACAGCCCACAGCCCACGCCATGTTGGGGACTCCATTCAGTTGGAGGCCTTCTTGTGACTATAGGACTTTGCGCTGTGATTTAACCAATTGCCTTCGGAGACAAGAGCAGAGCAGATGGTGAGGCTGCCCCTCCACTGACGACCATACGGCCAGTCCCTTGTGGACAGTGGCTCCCTGAGGATAAGGCTCGGCACCAGGAGTCACACGAGGGCGCGGGATTGCGTGAGCTCCCAGCGGTGTCAGTACCTGCTCGTCACTATCAAGTGAATTCACTGAAACACCTGTCACGTAGGCGCCACTGTTGCTGCCTCCCTACCTGGAGCGACAGCTCAGCCCACCAGGGGAAGAAGCCCCTGCTAAAGGCTCATGACTTTCAGACTCTACAAAGATGTATGTGCTGGATCCCCCCGTCAAAGACCTGCCCAGAGTACCCGAAACACCCAAAACAAGATTCACATGGAGTTCAACAAGGACTCAAAGGGGTGACAGGGGACTTTGTAAGATATTTAAGATATGTGCAAGCATTGCTAACACCTTCTGCATTGATCATGTAAATAGCGAAGTGACAGGTGCAGCCCCCGGCACCTCGTGGTGCCCAGTGAGTGAAGGCGCAGGGCTGCTGGTTCCACTACAGCCTCGCAGCTCTTAAAGAACGCTACCATTTTGCATGATGGCATGGTTCACCTCTCTTAAACCTGGGAGGGACTTCATGACCACCTCAGTGAACAGACTGTGCTAGAAGTAACCCAGCATGCCTTCCCAAGCTGGTCATAAACGGGGACCTGTCTTCCTGCTGGCTCTTCTGCATCATGCATGTTAGAGTCTCTGAGTTGATACTAAGACCCTGGTGACCCAGAGTCACCACGTGGGAGAGCTGGTCTGGAGAAACCACAGAGAGAGAGAGAGGTCCAGGGAGCCCCAGCTGCTCCAGTATCCTGCCCAGTGGGTCCTCCTGATCTGAGCACCGGCTGGTGGGTGAGGTGTCTCCAGGAAACCCAGGCCTACAGCCACCCCTGGTTTTGCCGGGGGCAGCAGAGGCAAGCTTTGCCTTTGAGAGAAATCAGCACAGCTGCTGTTTCGGGGGTCGTGGTGGTTTTGGGATGCGGCCTTAAGCAGCTGGAAGAGGCTGTCTGGAGGTTGTCCCTCTTTCTCATGGAAGGTACCTGGAGGGACTTGGGGATGGAGATGGGGAAGGGGGCCCACCTAGCAGGTTGTGGGGAGACCTCACATAACAAGGGCCTGCCGCGGGTTGTGTTTTTCCCTGCTCTAGAGGGATAGGCCCATCTTGAATTACCTAGGGCAGCAAGGCACAGAAAATACTGAGAAGCTAGCGAGAGGGCTGGAAATGAGTTCCGAGGCCCCTCACACGCCTGCTCAAAGGAAAGGAGAGAGCCGGTTAATGGCAAGTGCCCCCGCTCCAGAGGCCCTCGGCCACAAGGAGGTTCAGCCAGTGGGGAAAATCTACCTGTGGCCACAGCCGTTCTGTTCCCAAGCCTGAGTCAGCGTGGGCAGACTCTGGCCCGTGGGCTAACTCCAGCAGTCTGTCTGTGTTTGTAAATAAAGTTTTATTGAGCCAGAGTCTGTTTGCATACCTCTATGGGTGTTTTTGCATAACAGCTGGGTTGAGTGGTTCCCACAGACACCATCTGGCCCACCGAGCCTGCAATATTTACTAGCTGACCTTTCTAGAAAAAGGTGGCCGACTCCTGCCCTAAGCTATCAAAATTGAAATCCTGATACAAGAGGCCCGTCCCCAGCATGCCTGCTCAGAAAGACCCTCCGGAGTCCACGTACAGCACCCCTTCATTCCCTCAGTCACTCAATGCCCATGAGCCCCTGGTGCGCGACAGGCTGCCAGCTCCACCTGGAAGAGAAAACCGAACAGAGGCAGTCCTTCTCGTCTAAGGGACCACAGCAGTGTGCAAGGGCCCGTCACACATTCAGAGAACCATAGTGCCCACTGGTAAGACCCAGAGAGAGGCACTGCCTGCCGCCGAGACAGAGGCAACCAGCCCCACTCGGGAGATGAGGCCAGGGAAGGCTTTCTGAGAAATAACGGTACCTGTGGATCGTGATGAATGCGTGGGATCCAGCGGCCCGTGAGGCTGGGCGCGTGTCTGCACAGAGGGAAGGGGTTGCGCAAAGGATCCTGGGGAAGGCAGGGCGTCTGGAAGGGAGGGGACATGCGAGGGGCAGTGGCGAGGAAGGGGCAGGCTAGGGAGGGCAGGCAGGGCCCAGGGCAAGGCAGAGACACCTGATGGCAGGAACAACAGCTCTGCCACCACAGAGGACCCTGGCAAGCGCACCTCACTTACAAGGGGAGAAGGTCAGCACAATGAGGCACGGAGGTTTCCGGTGGCTTTGTTAGAACCCTGGCGGCTCCACGCTAGCAGGGCAGAAGGAGCCGGTGCGCTGTCCACGGTGGGACAGCGCCGCCTCACAGCCTGCTCAAAGGAAAGGAGAGAGCCAAGGTGCCCCGCTCCAGAGGCCCTCGGCCACAAGGAGGTTCAGCCAGTGGGGAAAATCTACCTGTGGCCACAGCCGTTCTGTTCCCAAGCCTGAGTCAGCGTGGGCAGACTCTGGCCCGTGGGCTAACTCCAGCAGTCTGTCTGTGTTTGTAAATAAAGTTTTATTGAGCCAGAGTCTGTTTGCATACCTCTATGGGTGTTTTTGCATAACAGCTGGGTTGAGTGGTTCCCACAGACACCATCTGGCCCACCGAGCCTGCAATATTTACTAGCTGACCTTTCTAGAAAAAGGTGGCCGACTCCTGCCCTAAGCTATCAAAATTGAAATCCTGATACAAGAGGCCCGTCCCCAGCATGCCTGCTCAGAAAGACCCTCCGAGTCCACGTACAGCACCCCTTCATTCCCTCAGTCACTCAATGCCCATGAGCCCCTGGTGCGCGACAGGCTGCCAGCTCCACCTGGAAGAGAAAACCGAACAGAGGCAGTCCTTCTCGTCTAAGGGACCACAGCAGTGTGCAAGGGCCCGTCACACATTCAGAGAACCATAGTGCCCACTGGTAAGACCCAGAGAGAGGCACTGCCTGCCGCCGAGACAGAGGCAACCAGCCCCACTCGGGAGATGAGGCCAGGGAAGGCTTTCTGAGAAATAACGGTACCTGTGGATCGTGATGAATGCGTGGGATCCAGCGGCCCGTGAGGCTGGGGGCGTGTCTGCACAGAGGGAAGGGGTTGCGCAAAGGATCCTGGGGAAGGCAGGGCGTCTGGAAGGGAGGGGACATGCGAGGGGCAGTGGCGAGGAAGGGGCAGGCTAGGGAGGGCAGGCAGGGCCCAGGGCAAGGCAGAGACACCTGATGGCAGGAACAACAGCTCTGCCACCACAGAGGACCCTGGCAAGCGCACCTCACTTACAAGGGGAGAAGGTCAGCACAATGAGGCACGGAGGTTTCCGGTGGCTTTGTTAGAACCCTGGCGGCTCCACGCTAGCAGGGCAGAAGGAGCCCGGGTGCGCTGTCCACGGTGGGACAGCGCCCCCGCCTCCACCCCACACATCCGGAGACTTCCAGTCTGTGTGTCCTGCCTCCTGCCTGCCTTTGCACGTTTTCATCTGAGGCCAACTTCCGGGCAGAAAAAGAAAGAATACTCACCAGGTAGATCATATGAACGGGGGCGGCGGACACAGCTACTTGACATGTGTGCCCTGGAAACCTCTCTAAAAACACGCTAGGCGCGTGTGCCAAGGAACGAGCGCACCTTTGTTGATGGGCCTGGTGCCTGGGAACCAGCAGAGAGCAGGCATCCTTCCTCGAAACGCTGCAGATTTAAACTAGAGCGCAGCCCCGTGTTTCTGTCTCATACGGCTCTTCTAAAATCATGCTGTGCACCCACTTTTTCTTAACTAGAAGCAGATAATTGTATTGCTGTTTTTATACGAGTGTGAATACAGAATAGCAGAATACGCAGATGCGGTATGAAGACAATCCTGCTTACCGGTCCTGTTCCCCATCGCACGTCTGCTGATCCAGTTGTTCCTGTTGCTGTTATTTTGTCTAGAGGATGAAGGCAGGTTTGAGCCACCACTGTGAAGAAGGCAAACTCTGAAACGGGAAACCTCTCCTCAGAGTTGGCCGAGGGACCCAGCTTCCATGGCACGAACCTTGCACTGAACTTAATCTGCCAGAGGTGCAGCCCTATGCTGAGAGAGCCTTGCCTTTCCTCTATTAAGAAAACAGAAATGCCGGAATTCCCTGTGGTCCAGGGGTTAGTTAGGACTGAGCACTTTCGGTGCCAGGGCACAGGTTTAATCCTTGGTCAGGGAACTAAGTCCACAAGCAGAGTGATAACAGTCAAAACTACTAATAATAAAAGTTTAAAAGGTAGACAAAGATTGAAACAATACAACCAGAGGTGCCTGTGCATGAGCTGAACATTCAGCTTTTGGGCAAATCTCCACGCTGCCCTGACCTCCTGGGTAACTTTGGGCCTCAAGTCCTTTCAGCCTCCGATCTCAGTTTTCAATATGCAAAACAGGCCTGATGCTCCTTATAGTAAGAACTTTAAGCTCTTTAGTTAGGCCTCCACGCTAGCAGGGCAGAAGAGCCGGGTGCGCTGTCCACGGTGGGACAGCGCCGCCTCCACCCACACATCCGGAGACTTCCAGTCTGTGTGTCCTGCCTCCTGCCTGCCTTTGCACGTTTTCATCTGAGGCCAACTTCCGGGCAGAAAAAGCAAGAATACTCACCAGGTAGATCATATGAACGGGCGGCGGACACAGCTACTTGACATGTGTGCCCTGGAAACCTCTCTAAAAACACGCTAGGCGCGTGTGCCAAGGAACGAGCGCACCTTTGTTGATGGGCCTGGTGCCTGGGAACCAGCAGAGAGCAGGCATCCTTCCTCGAAACGCTGCAGATTTAAACTAGAGCGCAGCCCCGTGTTTCTGTCTCATACGGCTCTTCTAAAATCATGCTGTGCACCCACTTTTTCTTAACTAGAAGCAGATAATTGTATTGCTGTTTTTATACGAGTGTGAATACAGAATAGCAGAATACGCAGATGCGGTATGAAGACAATCCTGCTTACCGGTCCTGTTCCCCATCGCACGTCTGCTGATCCAGTTGTTCCTGTTGCTGTTATTTTGTCTAGAGGATGAAGGCAGGTTTGAGCCACCACTGTGAAGAAGGCAAACTCTGAAACGGGAAACCTCTCCTCAGAGTTGGCCGAGGGACCCAGCTTCCATGGCACGAACCTTGCACTGAACTTAATCTGCCAGAGGTGCAGCCCTATGCTGAGAGAGCCTTGCCTTTTCTCTATTAAGAAAACAGAAATGCCGGAATTCCCTGTGGTCCAGGGGTTAGTTAGGACTGAGCACTTTCGGTGCCAGGGCACAGGTTTAATCCTTGGTCAGGGAACTAAGTCCACAAGCAGAGTGATAACAGTCAAAACTACTAATAATAAAAGTTTAAAAAGGAGACAAAAATTGAAACAAAAAAACCAGAGGTGCCTGGGAATGAGCTGAACATTCAGCTTTTGGGCAAATCTCCACGCTGCCCTGACCTCCTGGGTAACTTTGGGCCTCAAGTCCTTTCAGCCTCCGCCGATCTCAGTTTTTCAATATGCAAAACAGGCCTGATGCTCCTTATAGTAAGAACTTTAAGCTCTTTAGTTAAACAGAGCAAATTAAATATAATGAAAAGCTAAAAGCCTGTTAAAAGCCTACCCTCCTAATCATTGGAGGTGAGAAGTGTGAAACTCATACAAGCCCAGGTGAGCCCCAGCCCTGCAGTGTGAGCACCTAGTACGGCATGTAATTGGGCCAAGGATCTAACAGATGGCAGCCTCTTGCTAAGATCCAAGGGGAAAATGCCTCCATTGAGCTATACTTTCTCAGCACACGTAATAGGGCCAGAAAGCAAATGGAAACCAAATAGTTATTTATCTTCAGATGTCATAAAAGTCTCCCATAAACCAGCATGGCCATTGAGAATGTTTAATCTCGAGAATAAAGAGTATGTCTCTAAAGCGGTTATTTGCAAATCGCTATTTTCACTAGGGGAAATACATTCTGCCAACAAGGATGCAGCTGATGAAATCATATCATGTAAATTTCACTCCAGTGGCATAGACCCCCTGAAAGTGGGAGAGTCTTCTTTGAGATCCTCTTCAAACAAATCTCCCTCCCTGCCCCATCCGCCCTGCCTGCAGGGGTCTCCTGAGACTGCTCAGTGGGGACCCTCCGAGGAAGGAGCGGAATGCCTTCCTTCGTGATGTTGCGTGCGTGATGTTTTTCTCGGAATAATCCAGTTGGTGTCTGTCTTTACTCCCCATTGGTAAGCTTCATGAAGACAGTTGAATGTATGTCCAAAAGTCTATGCCATTTAACGCGTTTACCTTCACTAACAATCAAAGACTTCTTAATTAAAGGAAAGAGATGTGGTGTTTACATCATACAAAGATGTACAAATGACAAGTATTAGGTTGAATCATTATGAAATGGCTGGTCAAAAATCAGCAATTCTGTGTGAGTCTGGGAAGGATAAGTTGTGAGATGAGGACTGACATAGACATACTCTGTGTGTGTGCACGTGCATATGTGTGTGTGTGTATGTGCGCGTGTGTGCACGCTTTAAATCACTTCAGTCATGACTGCCTCTGCGTGCCCCCATGGACGGTAGCCCACCAGGCTCCTCTGTCCATGAATTCTCCAGGCAAGAACGCTGGAGTGGGTCGCCATTTCCTTCTCCAGTGGATCTTCCTGACCTAGGGATGGAACTCGTATCTCCTATGTTTCCTGCATGGGCAGGCAGGTTCTCTACCACTACTGCTCCTGGGAAGCCCCCATATATACACTACTGTATACAGAATAGATAACTCATAAGGACTTATTGTATAGCACAGGGAATTCTACTCAATATTCTGCAAATACCTATATGGGAAAATAATCCAAAAGAGTGGATTTTGTGTACGTATAACTGATTCTCTTTGCTGGACAGAAGAAACTAACACCACATTGTAAATCAACTATACTGCAGATGCTTCTAAAGCCATAAACCAGCATGGCCATTGAGAATGTTTAATCTCGAGAATAAAGAGTATGTCTCTAAAGCGGTTATTTGCAAATCGCTATTTTCACTAGGGGAAATACATTCTGCCAACAAGGATGCAGCTGATGAAATCATATCATGTAAATTTCACTCCAGTGGCATAGACCCCCTGAAAGTGGGAGAGTCTTCTTTGAGATCCTCTTCAAACAAATCTCCCTCCCTGCCCCATCCGCCCTGCCTGCAGGGGTCTCCTGAGACTGCTCAGTGGGGACCCTCCGAGGAAGGAGCGGAATGCCTTCCTTCGTGATGTTGCGTGCGTGATGTTTTTCTCGGAATAATCCAGTTGGTGTCTGTCTTTACTCCCCATTGGTAAGCTTCATGAAGACAGTTGAATGTATGTCCAAAAGTCTATGCCATTTAACGCGTTTACCTTCACTAACAATCAAAGACTTCTTAATTAAAGGAAAGAGATGTGGTGTTTACATCATACAAAGATGTACAAATGACAAGTATTAGGTTGAATCATTATGAAATGGCTGGTCAAAAATCAGCAATTCTGTGTGAGTCTGGGAAGGATAAGTTGTGAGATGAGGACTGACATAGACATACTCTGTGTGTGTGCACGTGCATATGTGTGTGTGTGTATGTGCGCGTGTGTGCACGCTAAGTCACTTCAGTCATGACTGACTCTGTGTGACCCCATGGACGGTAGCCCACCAGGCTCCTCTGTCCATGAATTCTCCAGGCAAGAACACTGGAGTGGGTCGCCATTTCCTTCTCCAGTGGATCTTCCTGACCTAGGGATGGAACTCGTATCTCCTATGTTTCCTGCATGGGCAGGCAGGTTCTCTACCACTACTGCTCCCTGGGAAGCCCCCATATATACACTACTGTATACAGAATAGATAACTCATAAGGACTTATTGTATAGCACAGGGAATTCTACTCAATATTCTGCAAATACCTATATGGGAAAATAATCCAAAAGAGTGGATTTTGTGTACGTATAACTGATTCTCTTTGCTGGACAGAAGAAACTAACACCACATTGTAAATCAACTATACTCCAATGAAAAAGTGAACGTGGTCGTCGCTCAGTCATGTCCAACCCTTTTCGACATGCACTGTAGCCCCCCAGGCTCCTCTATCCATGGAATTTCCAGGCAAGAATACTGGAGTGGGTTGCCATATCCTTCTCCAGGGGATCTTCCTGACCCAGAGATCTAACCTCAGTCTAATGTATTACAGGAGGATTCTTTACCATTGGAGCCAATAACTATTAAAAAATTTTTTTCCACCTCTGTACTAGCATCAACTGTCAGGTATCAGTTGCATGAAGAGATCCAAACCGAGGGGCCCTTGTCTTTGTGGGGTCCAGTGTGGTAACAGTTCAGTGAACAGGCTGTTTTAATACAGGATGGCCAGTGGTCCAAGACATAAAACAGAGGAGCTAACCCAGGAAGGTGGAGAATCACTTCTCTGAAGAGGACTTGAAAAAAAATAAAGAAAAATGTTGTGGAATGTTTGTGAGGGAAAAGCCCAATCTTTGGAAAGGAATTTTACATGTGCTTAAGACTAGCTAAACCTGAAATCAATTTAAGGTAATAGAGTTTTTTTAATGATTTTTTCAAAAAATTTGGCCTCTTTGGTTTTTTTATTTTTATTTATTTTTCGTCCATCTTTATTCTTCGGCCTGTGTGGGCCTCCCACTGCAGTGGCCTCTCTTGTTGCAGAGCACTGGCTCCGGGTGCATGTGCTCCAGAGCGCTGGCTCATAATTGGACACACTGGTCCAGCGGCTCCATGGCATATGGGATCTTCCTGGGCCAGAGATTGAACCGGTGCCCGTTGCACTGCAAGGCTGACTCTTCACCCACTGGACCACCAGGGAAGTCCGAGTAATTGAGTTTTAACAGCAAAAGTAAGCTGATACACAATTAAACTTTGTTCTTTCTCTCTATTAATAGGACAAAATCTTGTTGGATTATTGGTTTGGTCTTAGTGAGAAACTGTACACAAAGTTTTGCTTCGACTTCCCTGGTAGCTCAGTCAGTAAAGAACCCACCTGCGGGCTTCCCCTGGTGGTGCAGTGGGTAAGGACACTGCCTTGCAGTGCAAGGGGCGCCGGTTTGATCCCTGGCCTGGGAAGATCCCACGTGCCGCGGAAGCAGCCGAACTGATATGTCCAATTACTGAGCCGGAGCTCTGGAGCGCATGCGCCCAGAGCCGGCGCTCTGCAACAACAGACACCACCGCGATGGGAGGCCCACAGGAGCCAAAGAACAAAGACGGATGAAAATAGAGAAATGAAAGACCAATAGAAGTGGCCCGCCCATCCCCCTCCCTCCCTCCCCAACCCGACCCCCGCCCAAAATAAATAATAAATAAATAAATCTTTTAAAAAAAAAAAGGACCTGCCTGCATGGCAGGAGACCAGAGTTTGATCCCTGGGCTGGAAAGATCCCCTGGGGAAGGATTTGGCAACCCACTGCAGTATTCTTACCTGGGAAATACCATGGACAGAGGAGGTCTTAATGAGAAATTGTACACAGAAGTTTTGTTTACCTTTTATGTAATCTGTCTAGAATAACAAAGATTCTCTATCTTGTTGGTAAGACTTCTTACAACCATATAAACACTTATATTTGCTCCCTCCCCCCACCAAAAAAAGAGGACCTAATGGCCAAGATGGGACATGAATGGTGCCTGTAAGTAGCGGGCAAAGGTCTTGGCCCAGGGGATGGCAGGCCTGGAGTTGTGAGCTCAGCGGTCAGATGTCCTGGAAGAAGCCCAGTGTGTCTGAGTTGGGAAACTGGAGGTAGGAGGAGACTGAGAAAGCCGGCAACGGGCAAGGGCGTGAAGAGCCTTCCAAGATGTGATGAGGAGGATGTGCCCCATCCTGAGGGATGAAATCGACAAAGAGCAAGATCAGATTGGCCATTTAGAAAGCATACCTCTGCCCGTAGTGTAATGGGTGACAATGGGTGAAGTACAGCAAGAACTGGGTACTCAGCAGTCAAAGCGAGAGACGGGATGGCTGGTCTAGGGAAGTGCCGCTGACGGCTAAACAGATGGGGCTGGATGGTTTTGAGATGGAATCTCAGGATTTAGTGGCTAATGGATGTGCGAGAGTAGAGAGAGGGAGGAATCATCACAGGGAGGCTTCCTAAGATGGGAGCCCAGCAAAAGAACAGGTTTAAGGAGGAGCCAATGTGTCCACGTTTAGACATGGTGGGGTGGTGGGGCCCTTGGAGTCGTCCGAGGGGACTTGGGAAGCGACCGCTGCCCTGAGACGTGGTGCTCCCTGGGGGCTCTGAGCAGGAGGCAGCACCAAGTGTGGGGCTGGGTGAGGCTGTGGACAGTTCATGCTCAGGGCTTGTTCCCCCACCTCCAGCAGGCATGAGCAGCGCAGGGGCACAGGTTCGATCCTTGGCTGGGGAGCTAAGGTATCTCACATGTCAGGGGATATGGCCAGATAAAAACATACTTTCTTTTTTCAAATTAAAAAAGAAAAACGGGCATGGGAATCACGTGGGCTTCCATTAACCTGAGCATTTGTAGGTCCCATCTCATTTGTGCTAACTAAACTCTCAGGGATAGCCACTGAGGATCTGAGCCTCTAACTGGCTCCCTAGGAGACGGAGGTTAATACTCTGGGACCAAACCTGTAACCACCCTCCTGGTGCTGTGGAGGCAGAATGTAATGAAGAACATCAGAGGAACCTGTGAAATTCTGCTTCTTAGAAGAACAAAATAACCAGCATTGGTGAGGATGGCTTTCACATACAACTAGGGAGACATGTATTGAAGTTAGATATCGAAAGACCTAAAATGACAATGAAACTCCTAGGAAAGGAAAACACAGAAATCAGGTTTGACTTGACAAAAGCAGCTGAGAATTTATGTTTACCAAAATGTCCTGCTAGCTGATATTCTAATATTCGATAAAACTTTGGTCCTAAAGAGCATTTATGATGGAAAACCAAGCCAGGCAGTTTAAACACATACAATACACCCAAGAGATTCAAACTGACCACAACAGGGCATTGGGGGGTGGGGGGTAGGCTAAATATATTCGTCTTGATAGTCAAAAGAAACTGTAAAGTAGCTTAACAGGGCATCCAAGTTCCTTACAGAGACAAATATGTCAATATGCCCTCATTGTCTGAGCCTTGACCAAAAGGCTCAGATCTGAGAGAATATTAATCTCAGGATTTAGTGGCTAATGGATGTGCGAGTAGAGGAGGAATCATCACAGGGAGGCTTCCTAAGATGGGAGCCCAGCAAAAGAACAGGTTTAAGGAGGAGCCAATGTGTCCACGTTTAGACATGGTGGGGTGGTGGGGCCCTTGGAGTCGTCCGAGGGGACTTGGGAAGCGACCGCTGCCCTGAGACGTGGTGCTCCCTGGGGGCTCTGAGCAGGAGGCAGCACCAAGTGTGGGGCTGGGTGAGGCTGTGGACAGTTCATGCTCAGGGCTTGTTCCCCCACCTCCAGCAGGCATGAGCAGCGCAGGGGCACAGGTTCGATCCTTGGCTGGGGAGCTAAGGTATCTCACATGTCAGGGGATATGGCCAGATAAAAACATACTTTCTTTTTTCAAATTAAAAAGAAAACGGGCATGGGAATCACGTGGGCTTCCATTAACCTGAGCCTTTGTATGTCCCATCTCCTTTGTGCTAACTAAACTCTCAGGGATAGCCACTGAGGATCTGAGCCTCTAACTGGCTCCCTAGGAGACGGAGGTTAATACTCTGGGACCAAACCTGTAACCACCCTCCTGGTGCTGTGGAGGCAGAATGTAATGAAGAACATCAGAGGAACCTGTGAAATTCTGCTTCTTAGAAGAACAAAATAACCAGCATTGGTGAGGATGGCTTTCACATACAACTAGGGAGACATGTATTGAAGTTAGATATCGAAAGACCTAAAATGACAATGAAACTCCTAGGAAAGGAAAACACAGAAATCAGGTTTGACTTGACAAAAGCAGCTGAGAATTTATGTTTACCAAAATGTCCTGCTAGCTGATATTCTAATATTCGATAAAACTTTGGTCCTAAAGAGCATTTATGATGGAAAACCAAGCCAGGCAGTTTAAACACATACAATACACCCAAGAGATTCAAACTGACCACAACAGGGCATTGGGGGGTGGGGGGTAGGCTAAATATATTCGTCTTGATAGTCAAAAGAAACTGTAAAGTAGCTTAACAGGGCATCCAAGTTCCTTACAGAGACAAATATGTCAATATGCCCTCATTGTCTGAGCCTTGACCAAAAGGCTCAGATCTGAGAGAATATTAATCTCTCACCTACCCCTAACACACTCGTTAGGCATTTGTTTATACCCTTAGAGTAGGCAGCTCAGCCCATCTGGGACTTCAGTTATTTATGTCCATGTCTACTCCCCCCTCCATACCACACAACCCTTCAGGGCGGGAGCCTCGTCTTCGTCACACCATGCTCGCCACCCTGGCTGGCACAGAACGGGCATCCAGACCTTCTTTGTTAACCTGAGTTTCATCAGATGAGCTTCTTGATCGTTGTCTGCAGTTCCAAAGTTTCTGTTTATAACAAAGCTGGCTTTGGAAATCTCTCCATGACCTCTCAATGTCAAAATGATTTTAAACTAACCTTCAAAGCATTTTAGGAAAAGGAAGAAGGCACAACAAAAGCCAGGACGACAGAATGTCCTGGTGCCCACAAAGCCCGGGTTGAAAGGAAGAGATTCCTGCGCAGCCCACTTATTTGGGATTCACCAGCTAACCCGTACTCACACAGCACTCTCCTGATAAGCTGCAAAATCTCAAACTCCTTATTAAATGTCAGATAAATCGGCTAGCCTGGGGTGAAGCCAGTGCACCGGCCGTGTGTGCTCCAGTGCGGCCCTCTTTAATTGATGGGCTCTGAATAAGCAGAACCAATCCAGGCTGATTGTGGCTGAAATGACTACAGCCAGCAAAGTTCAAATAAGAAATATGTGAACTTTAAAGTACTTGAACACAAATCAAGACAGTGAGTTTTTATAAAAATCTTTACTAGCTCAAACCACTGAAGCTCAGAATGACCTTTATCCTTGGGTTGAGTAGCTGGTGGTGCAAGAAACGAGAGCACCATATATCAGGCTCCGAGTCACCGGAGAAGCTCGGTGGGAGAGAGAATCTGCCGGATACAGTGCTTCCAGCCCCCTCCTTAGCGTCCGCGTGGGTAAGGCAGGCAGCGATTTGAAACGTTGGTTGCTCTCCACTGCTCCACCTGAGCAGATGGTCCATCCCTCACGTGGACGGGGTTTCACCTGTTCCCTTGCCCTTTGGATAATGGAATCAGGACTCTGGGCTGCCATCCCAGCTTCTTGCCTGTGCTTGGACCCCAGCAGGGCATTTAGGAAAGCCCCCAAACTGTGGATCAGAGCTGGTAACAGTGCTCCCCAAAACCCCGCAGAGCTGGGTGATGCACTTTTGAGTAGCTGCTCTTTGTGCTAAACGCTTCATAGGCGTTTCTCCCCCACCCTGAGCCCTCTCCCACCCCATCCCCAAGAGGAAGCTTCCTCACATCCCTTTCTCCTATGAGGAAATAGAAGATGCTCAAGGTTATAAGTTCAGAAAGAAGAGAGCTGGTTTTCAGTTGCATCTGTTGGACGCCATCCCCTGCTTTTCCTATCACACCAAGCTGTGTCCCTGCGTGATGACTGAATGTGCGCCCTCCTCAGTCTTATCCTGAACTGGGTCTTCCCTTTGCCCTTCACGGATCTCCCAGCTATTTGACGAGTGCCCCAGACGCGAGCACCTAGGATAAAAAGTACCACCCTCTAATCTCAGCTGAACACCCAAGGTTGGTAGAGTTGATCCCTCCCACAAGGAATGTAGAATCTACAGGAGAGAGGGGCAACGACCACAGTTCATGTTATCCCAAAGGGCTGGGCGGGAGTGCCCAAGAAGTGGAGCTAAGCCTGCTTCCGCCTGAGGGGCCGGGAGGAGGACAATCAGGGATGCTTCAGGGAAGAGGTGGCCCTTTTAGGATGGCTGAGGTTTGGCTTCATAGATAAAGAGTCCTTATTAAGTTTTCTCCTTGGAGCACCACAGGTGGATGTGGAGAGGGTTGTGCTTAGTGAAGTAAGTCAGGCGGAGAAAGACAAATACTATGTGATATTGCTTACGTGTGGAATCTGAAAGCCACAACAAACTAGTAAATCTACAAGAAGCAGACCCACAGATACAGAGAACATGTGGGCAGTTACCAGTGGAGAGCAGGAAGAGGGGAGGGCAGGGTAAGGGTGGGGAAGTGGGAGTCACAGACTACTGGGAGCAAGCTAGGCTCGAGGATGTGTTGTACAGCAAGGGAATATAGCCAATATTTTGTATTAATGACATTGCATAAAATGTAAAAAATTATATATAAAATTTACAATGTAATATAAAATCACTCTAATTTTTTTTAGAAAAGAATTCACTATTTGTCACACTCTTCTAAATGCCGTACGTGAATTAGCACTTCTGCTCCTCAAGGCAGCTTTTATCATTACCTCCATTTATCGATGAGAAAACGGAGGCACAGAGAGTTGCATGACCCAAAGGCACACAGAGGTGGAAGCAAGGCTGAGACAGGCCGTCTGGCTCCCACACACGAGATCTTGCCCTCGGTGTGTGGCTGCCTCTGTCTGAGGGAGGTGGGGGCCGAGAGAGGACCCTTTGATCAAAAGCAGTGGGACCTGGAAAGGAAAAGGGCGTGTGAGGGACGATCCGGCCATCCCATCAGACAGCCGCATGTGCTACCTGAAGGTCAAACAGAGGTTGAGAGCTGTGAGGGCGATTAAGTGGGAGACTGCTCATTGCTTCACTGAACCAATGCTCACCATGCATCTATTTGGCACCAGGGACTTCACTAGGCACTGGGAGACACTGCCACCAACCAAAGCCCCGAAAAAAGCACAAGTCAGGGGGGTAACTGTCCAGATGATCTAGACATTGCACACTGACCCTTGGCTTCTGTCTACCTAAATCCCTGGATATCCAAAGCAAAACCATGTATCCCATAGCAGAAATTCAGAAACCACTTGAAGAGGGAGCAACACAAGGAGAGAGGGCAACGACCACAGTTCATGTTATCCCAAAGGGCTGGGCGGGAGTGCCCAAGAAGTGGAGCTAAGCCTGCTTCCGCCTGAGGGGCCGGGAGGAGGACAATCAGGGATGCTTCAGGAAGAGGTGGCCCTTGTAGGATGGCTGAGGTTTGGCTTCATAGATAAAGAGTCCTTATTAAGTTTTCTCCTTGGAGCACCACAGGTGGATGTGGAGAGGGTTGTGCTTAGTGAAGTAAGTCAGGCGGAGAAAGACAAATACTATGTGATATTGCTTACGTGTGGAATCTGAAAGCCACAACAAACTAGTAAATCTACAAGAAGCAGACCCACAGATACAGAGAACATGTGGGCAGTTACCAGTGGAGAGCAGGAAGAGGGGAGGGCAGGGTAAGGGTGGGGAAGTGGGAGTCACAGACTACTGGGAGCAAGCTAGACTCGAGGATGTGTTGTACAGCAAGGGAATATAGCCAATATTTTGTATTAATGACATTGCATAAAATGTAAAAAATTATATATAAAATTTACAATGTAATATAAAATCACTCTAATTTTTTTTAGAAAAGAATTCACTATTTGTCACACTCTTCTAAATGCCGTACGTGAATTAGCACTTCTGCTCCTCAAGGCAGCTTTTATCATTACCTCCATTTATCGATGAGAAAACGGAGGCACAGAGAGTTGCATGACCCAAAGGCACACAGAGGTGGAAGCAAGGCTGAGACAGGCCGTCTGGCTCCCACACACGAGATCTTGCCCTCGGTGTGTGGCTGCCTCTGTCTGAGGGAGGTGGGGGCCGAGAGAGGACCCTTTGATCAAAAGCAGTGGGACCTGGAAAGGAAAAGGGCGTGTGAGGGACGATCCGGCCATCCCATCAGACAGCCGCATGTGCTACCTGAAGGTCAAACAGAGGTTGAGAGCTGTGAGGGCGATTAAGTGGGAGACTGCTCATTGCTTCACTGAACCAATGCTCACCATGCATCTATTTGGCACCAGGGACTTCACTAGGCACTGGGAGACACTGCCACCAACCAAAGCCCCGAAAAAAGCACAAGTCAGGGGGGTAACTGTCCAGATGATCTAGACATTGCACACTGACCCTTGGCTTCTGTCTACCTAAATCCCTGGATATCCAAAGCAAAACCATGTATCCCATAGCAGAAATTCAGAAACCACTTGAAGAGGGAGCAACACAAGGAGGTTTGAAGGATAAAATACAGGATGATCAAGTAAATTTGAACTTTAGATAAACAACAGATAATTGTTCAGTTTAAGTCTGTCCCAGGTATTGCACGGGCCATTGTTGTTGTCTTTGCTCAGTCACTCAGTTGTGTCTGATTCTTTGTAACCCCATGGACTGTGGCCACCAGGCTGCTCTGTCCACGGGATTCTCCAGGCAAGAATACTGGAGTGGGTAGCCATTCCCACCTCCAGGGGATGTTTCTGACCCAGGGCTCGAACCCGAGTCTCTTTAGTAGCCTGAACTGGCGGATTCTTTACCTCTGAGCCACCAGGGAAGCCCTCGCGTGGGGCACACCTATGCTAAAAGATTCTTAGTTGCTGATCTGAAATTCAGGCTAAACCTGGTATCTGCTGTTTTTCTTTGCTAAGTCTGGTGACTCTAAGCCTGAGTGATCTCTTCACAAGGCTGCCGCATTTTACACATGGGCCAAGATAAGAGATAAGAGAGTACGTCAGCCATGTGGTCAGAGGCCCATGACCAGGTTTCAAAGACCCAGGCCAGGGCTCTCTGTGTCCCCAGCTAGAGGGGCCGAGATGCAGGGATACATTTGCAAGAGACTGAATCCAGCCGACCAGCCCCGTGTGTTCCAGGCACCCTCCAGCCCCTGCCTGTGTATGAACCGTCCTGTCAGCAGCGGTGCTGCTCTTGAGCAGTTCCTCGTCCTGGTGGGAAAAGTAAGAATTCTGAAGGTGTAATGTCCCCAGGAGTCAGAACTGCTGACCGTGGACCCAAAGACCAAAGCCCACAGGAAGCAGGTTAGTCCCTGGACTCCCCCCGCCCCGCCTCTAGGTGTGCTGTGACCAGCGCGGCTGCCTTTGGTGAAATGCTTCAGGGGAAAATCACTGCGTCATATCGGCCACAGCTTAAGGGAAATCAAATTTTCCCTTCAGAGCGACCTCTCAGGAGACCGTGGACAACTTCAAGGTGCCTTTTTCTGAGTGCATTCCATTAGGAGAGGAGCAGGAAGAAGCGCTGGCCTTTCAGGGTAACTCAATCAGACTCGGTGGCATTCACAGGGGTATCGGTTACCATAAGCCTCTCGGGGCAGCAAGGAGATTAAGATGCGGATTACCTGCCACTTACTCTGTGTCATCAAGGAAGGCACGGCTTCGGCTACAAGCCCTGTTTCATCGGGTCCCGGCAGGCTTTTCTCAAAAGGATAGCTGACAGCATTTCTAAGCACGTTTTAAACTGCCCATCATATCCGTGATGGAAACTCACCAACAGAGAGTGACGGCGATGTCAACAGCGGCCACCCGAGGAATTTCTGACAGGTGGTCTTTTGTGACAAGGAGGAGGATTGGGGCCAGGGAGGGGCTGGGCATTGCAGGGCGGCTCGGGGTCCACTTTCATGCACCCTTCCCTACAGCCGACATCTTCAGGCGTGTTTCGGCTTTACGTTACACTCCTCTATCGCTGTGTGTGCTGGGCCAAGATGACACAGCTGTCAGGACAGACATAAGTGGGCCTGATACCATCTCAGGAGCCCCACTCTGCCCCTGGGCAGCCAGAGCAGAGCAGGTGCTCCTCTGCAGTGAAAGCCCTGTATGAAATTCACGAAGCCCGGTGGCCTGGATCAAGGGCTGGGGCCCCAGCCTTTCTACAGTCGACACCAGCAGTCAGCAAAGGAAGACATGTGGGTCAAATCAAGCCTACCGGCTGTTTGATAAAGTTTTATTGGGAGAAAACCACACTCATCAGTTACACAGTGTGCTTTCACACGGCCAGGGCACAGTGGAGACCTTATTATATGGCTCACAAAGCTCAAAATATTTATTATCCACCCTTTACAGAAAAGTGGCTGTGCACTGGCCTCCACCATTCCTCAGATGAAAACTCACAGCCCTGCTTGACCTCAGATCTGTGCCGGGGCAGACAGGCTGGAGGTCAGGTCTTGACACATTCTAAATTCCAGGATATTGAAGGAGTCATTATTGAAGAGAAAATTTCACTGAAGCCCATTATTGAAGAAAAAAATATATCCGGTAGCGAAGAAGCTTTTTCTGAGTGCATTCCATTAGGAGAGGAGCAGGAAGAAGCGCTGGCCTTTCAGGGTAACTCAATCAGACTCGGTGGCATTCACAGGGGTATCGGTTACCATAAGCCTCTCGGGGCAGCAAGGAGATTAAGATGCGGATTACCTGCCACTTACTCTGTGTCATCAAGGAAGGCACGGCTTCGGCTACAAGCCCTGTTTCATCGGGTCCCGGCAGGCTTTTCTCAAAAGGATAGCTGACAGCATTTCTAAGCACGTTTTAAACTGCCCATCATATCCGTGATGGAAACTCACCAACAGAGAGTGACGGCGATGTCAACAGCGGCCACCCGAGGAATTTCTGACAGGTGGTCTTTTGTGACAAGGAGGAGGATTGGGGCCAGGGAGGGGCTGGGCATTGCAGGGCGGCTCGGGGTCCACTTTCATGCACCCTTCCCTACAGCCGACATCTTCAGGCGTGTTTCGGCTTTACGTTACACTCCTCTATCGCTGTGTGTGCTGGGCCAAGATGACACAGCTGTCAGGACAGACATAAGTGGGCCTGATACCATCTCAGGAGCCCCACTCTGCCCCTGGGCAGCCAGAGCAGAGCAGGTGCTCCTCTGCAGTGAAAGCCCTGTATGAAATTCACGAAGCCCGGTGGCCTGGATCAAGGGCTGGGGCCCCAGCCTTTCTACAGTCGACACCAGCAGTCAGCAAAGGAAGACATGTGGGTCAAATCAAGCCTACCGGCTGTTTGATAAAGTTTTATTGGGAGAAAACCACACTCATCAGTTACACAGTGTGCTTTCACACGGCCAGGGCACAGTGGAGACCTTATTATATGGCTCACAAAGCTCAAAATATTTATTATCCACCCTTTACAGAAAAGTGGCTGTGCACTGGCCTCCACCATTCCTCAGATGAAAACTCACAGCCCTGCTTGACCTCAGATCTGTGCCGGGGCAGACAGGCTGGAGGTCAGGTCTTGACACATTCTAAATTCCAGGATATTGAAGGAGTCATTATTGAAGAGAAAATTTCACTGAAGCCCAATGGCTAAGAAGCGCAGGTGGAGTCATGTCAACTGAGTTCTCTCCACAAAGACCTTCAAATTCATCAGAAGAGATAGAATACCCACTTTGGATGATTTCCCTCAAGGGAAATGCAGATTAAGCTCAGAAATCTTAGGGGCCTTCCCAGGTGGCTCAGTGCTAATGAATCCGCCTGTCAATGCAGCCCACACAGGTTCGATTCCTAGTCCGGGAAGATTCCACATGCCGTGAGCAGCTAAACCCGTGCACCGCTGCTGAGCCTGCCCTCTGTGGAGCCCACATGCTGCAACAAGAGAAGCCAGCACAATGTGAAGCCCTTGGACTGCAACCAGAGAGGAGCCCAGCTCGCTGCAGCTAGAGAAACGCCACTGCAGCAGCAAAGACCCAGCACAGCCAAAACGAAATAGGTACATAAAATTATTCTTAAAAAAAAAGAAATCCCAGGTGGCTTCCCAGTGCCAGAGGGGAGGAGAGGCCACGTTTTGATCCTGGCATTGGAACCACCCACGACACGTGCCCCAGCCATTCCAGCCTTGCCTGCCACGCTGTGTGGGACTGTGTGGCATTCCACATGCTGTGCCGCCTCCGGGCTTGTCATGTACAAGAACTTCAGTGACACGATGGTCATGCCAACGTCTCTACATCTTTGGCTCCGCACCAGGCAGGAACCACTTGGTGTCTCACGAACACAGCCAGCTCTCATGCCACGGCCTCCACTCAGCTGTGCTCCCGTCCCTCTGTACGGCTGGCCGCACCTGGCCCGGCCAGGGGCCTCCAACGGCACCAGCAGTCAGCAAAGGAAGACATGTGGGTCAAATCAAGCCTACCGGCTGTTTGATAAAGTTTTATTGGAGAAAACCACACTCATCAGTTACACAGTGTGCTTTCACACGGCCAGGGCACAGTGGAGACCTTATTATATGGCTCACAAAGCTCAAAATATTTATTATCCACCCTTTACAGAAAAGTGGCTGTGCACTGGCCTCCACCATTCCTCAGATGAAAACTCACAGCCCTGCTTGACCTCAGATCTGTGCCGGGGCAGACAGGCTGGAGGTCAGGTCTTGACACATTCTAAATTCCAGGATATTGAAGGAGTCATTATTGAAGAGAAAATTTCACTGAAGCCCAATGGCTAAGAAGCGCAGGTGGAGTCATGTCAACTGAGTTCTCCCCACAAAGACCTTCAAATTCATCAGAAGAGATAGAATACCCACTTTGGATGATTTCCCTCAAGGGAAATGCAGATTAAGCTCAGAAATCTTAGGGGCCTTCCCAGGTGGCTCAGTGCTAATGAATCCGCCTGTCAATGCAGCCCACACAGGTTCGATTCCTAGTCCGGGAAGATTCCACATGCCGTGAGCAGCTAAGCCCGTGCACCGCTGCTGAGCCTGCCCTCTGTGGAGCCCACATGCTGCAACAAGAGAAGCCAGCACAATGTGAAGCCCTTGGACTGCAACCAGAGAGGAGCCCAGCTCGCTGCAGCTAGAGAAACGCCACTGCAGCAGCAAAGACCCAGCACAGCCAAAACGAAATAGGTACATAAAATTATTCTTAAAAAAAAAGAAATCCCAGGTGGCTTCCCAGTGCCAGAGGGGAGGAGAGGCCACGTTTTGATCCTGGCATTGGAACCACCCACGACACGTGCCCCAGCCATTCCAGCCTTGCCTGCCACGCTGTGTGGGACTGTGTGGCATTCCACATGCTGTGCCGCCTCCGGGCTTGTCATGTACAAGAACTTCAGTGACACGATGGTCATGCCAACGTCTCTACATCTTTGGCTCCGCACCAGGCAGGAACCACTTGGTGTCTCACGAACACAGCCAGCTCTCATGCCACGGCCTCCACTCAGCTGTGCTCCCGTCCCTCTGTACGGCTGGCCGCACCTGCCCGGCAGGGGTCTCCTCCAGACGGTCAGTGAACTCTGTCCTCATGCCTTCATTCAGATGGCTCTTCGCCCTCCCCAGGCCTTCCAAACCATTCTCCCAAACGTCTCTGTTGGGAATGATCAAATTCGACCTGACTTCTCTGTTATCTGTAGCCAGGGAACCAAGGCCTCCACAAGCTAATGGTGTCCACTATACTCGAGTGACGCCAAGGTGCAGGGCGGACAGGGTGAGGATGGAGGTAATGCATTGTGGAGACGCTACCCACATGATTCCACACTGCTTTCAAATCAAGTATCCACAGGGAATGTGGGTCGGTTCTTAGACAGCGAGTCAGTCCTGTGAGTGAGCCCAGGAAAAGGAGTGCAGACCTTCCGGGACCAGAGCCAGGAGGAAAAGCACGACCAAGGATATGGAGGCTCTGTGGGCGCCATAGGCCTGGGTGATGCTCCACCTCATGAATGACCAGCCGCTGGGCAGGGAGGGAGGTCCTCTTCCTCATCATCTGCGTGGGCAGGAGGGAGAGTCCTTGCACCTCTGAGAGTCCGTGCTGCCTGCGGCCTGGAGCCTCTGGAGCCCTGGGCTTTGCTGTGATGCAAATACTTCACCTGCCACCCACCCCTTACCGTGGAGAAGGGTCGAAACCCAGCAGGGGTCAATGTATTCCTGTGCTGAGTTCCCCAGCAACCTTTCCAAGTGCCAGCCCCTGCCGACACTGTGCCCAAAGTGTCACTGGTTAGCAGAGCCAGGAGGGGAGGCCTCAGCACCCTGGCTCCCATCCTGTGAGCCTTTATCCCACAGAAGAGCCAACTCGGCGTGCTGGCTTTCCCTCGCCGGGGGCTCCAGATCGTCACTGGAAACGCATCTTTGGAGCAGGTGCCTTGCCACAAGGCCCAGGGAAGATCGCCCACCCTCTGCCCCCAAGCCGGTGCCACCTTGTTTCCTGGACGCTCAGTCTCTCCCTGTTCCCACTTCCCAACCCAGAGGACCACGCGGGACTCTCTGTGTTGTCTGGAGTGGAAAGCAATTTGTTTGTACACAACGCTGTTTCTATAACCCTTGACTAGCCCGTCGGCTTCTCTGCCAAAGTCGGCCTTTCATTTGGAACCCCTGCGGCCGCCCCAGCCCCATGAGAATCAGCCTGTTTCTCCCTCCTCCTGCTGCCCTCCTCTCTCTCTCTCTCAATTTCTCCTTTCTTCTGCCTGGCACCGGTAATTGTGAGACGGCGAGGGAAAACCCTGGAGGATTCAGTTCCAAACGCTCCCCAGCAGTTCTCAGAAGGGTACAAAGAACCGCGGTGAATGTCACATTGAGTCCCTCCAGTGCACCTGCCGGCCGCCCCGGCCCCTCCGGTTCACCGGGGGGTCACCAGGCACTCGCGGATTCTCCGATGGCCCCGAGAGCTACTATGTTTTCAGTTCACAGTGAGATTAAATCTACAACGCTTGACCCGTCTAATTTACTGTGTGGCTGACAGAGCAAGGAGAGCCTGTAGGAAGAGTCAATGCATTTCTCCCCCTTAAACAAAACACTGTGGAATCTGTAGGAAACCGTGAGCAGCTCGACGTTTCATTCCAGGCCTCGAAGCAAAATCTGGTGGTAACGAGTGTTGGATTCCACGGCTTGGGCAAGAGTCAGCGGAGTCAGCGTTGTTCTTCCATTGAACTGTAGGCTCCAGCTGCTCGGCGCTGGCCACGTGAGGCCTGATGGGTTTGGACATAAACTCGGGGCTGCTGACCTGGACCAAGGTCAGACCCTTATCAGGGTTTTCCCAGGCGTGGCTTCCCCCTTAAACGGCCTTTTCCCTCCTATTGCCCTGTCCACCTTCGGGCCAGGGCTATCCCTCCATCACCAAAGCCACGCCCGTTCCCTCCTCCTCGCTCTTGTGGACCAAAGAGCTCCCCTCCTGATCACAGAAGATACACGGGTGCGTGATGTCGAGAAACTCAAGCTCAGTTCCATTCCTGCCTGTTGAAACATCCCCAGCAGGAGGCTCGTTCCTGTCTCTTGAGTGGATTCTAGAACTGTTTTGTCAACTACCAAACATCTTTTTTTTTTTTTTTTATGACGCCAATAAAGCAAACTCTGGCCAAGTTGCTTAGCCCAGGGTGTGGGAGGGAGTGAGGTCTTGGTCTTACCCATGCCCGGGGATGCGGCGGCATTGCCGCTGACCTCAGCTGAGACGCTTGGGCAGCAGAGAGTCAGCCGTGCTCAGAGCCAGAGAGCAACAGGAGCCCGAAGGGCTGGGTGCCTCCTGCCTCTCCCAAACGAGAGCATCAAAAGTAAAGTTCCCTGAGCCCCGGCTGGGCAAAAGGGGCATTGAGGGTTGCGGGCATCATGAACACACATGGGAGGCCTGAGCGCCTGGAGCAGCCCAGGGCTGCTTCCGTGTATCAGGGAGAGGCCATCACGGGACCGGACTGTAGTCTGGGTCAACTTAGGAAGGCCCAGACCTCTTTCCAGGGGTCACCATGGAATTCTCTGAGCAAGTGAAAGGCAGAGAGGGCTGTGGCTTAGAAAGACGGGCCTGGAGGCAGTGGGACAGGGTTTGTGGGGCTGAGCATTCAGCCCGGAGCCCAGCAAAGACTCCCTGGGAGGAGGGACAAGAGGGCTGAGAGCCAGAGGAGGTGGGAAGAACAGTTGCAGGAGGGACTGTGAAAGGAAGAGGGGGCCTGATCCCCAGTGTGTGAGGGACAAGGAGAGTCGGGGACGGGCGCCAGCTCTCTGTTGGAGGAGAAGGTGTGCGCTGCTTATCAAGAGTCAGCGAGTCAGCGTTGTTCTTCCAGAGGCTCCAGTGCTCGGCGCTGGCCACGTGAGGCCTGATGGGTTTGGACATAAACTCGGGGCTGCTGACCTGGACCAAGGTCAGACCCTTATCAGGGTTTTCCCAGGCGTGGCTTCCCCCTTAAACGGCCTTTTCCCTCCTATTGCCCTGTCCACCTTCGGGCCAGGGCTATCCCTCCATCACCAAAGCCACGCCCGTTCCCTCCTCCTCGCTCTTGTGGACCAAAGAGCTCCCCTCCTGATCACAGAAGATACACGGGTGCGTGATGTCGAGAAACTCAAGCTCAGTTCCATTCCTGCCTGTTGAAACATCCCCAGCAGGAGGCTCGTTCCTGTCTCTTGAGTGGATTCTAGAACTGTTTTGTCAACTACCAAACATCTTTTTTTTTTTTTTTTATGACGCCAATAAAGCAAACTCTGGCCAAGTTGCTTAGCCCAGGGTGTGGGAGGGAGTGAGGTCTTGGTCTTACCCATGCCCGGGGATGCGGCGGCATTGCCGCTGACCTCAGCTGAGACGCTTGGGCAGCAGAGAGTCAGCCGTGCTCAGAGCCAGAGAGCAACAGGAGCCCGAAGGGCTGGGTGCCTCCTGCCTCTCCCAAACGAGAGCATCAAAAGTAAAGTTCCCTGAGCCCCGGCTGGGCAAAAGGGGCATTGAGGGTTGCGGGCATCATGAACACACATGGGAGGCCTGAGCGCGCCTGGAGCAGCCCAGGGCTGCTTCCGTGTATCAGGGAGAGGCCATCACGGGACCGGACTGTAGTCTGGGTCAACTTAGGAAGGCCCAGACCTCTTTCCAGGGGTCACCATGGAATTCTCTGAGCAAGTGAAAGGCAGAGAGGGCTGTGGCTTAGAAAGACGGGCCTGGAGGCAGTGGGACAGGGTTTGTGGGGCTGAGCATTCAGCCCGGAGCCCAGCAAAGACTCCCTGGGAGGAGGGACAAGAGGGCTGAGAGCCAGAGGAGGTGGGAAGAACAGTTGCAGGAGGGACTGTGAAAGGAAGAGGGGGCCTGATCCCCAGTGTGTGAGGGACAAGGAGAGTCGGGGACGGGCGCCAGCTCTCTGTTGGAGGAGAAGGTGTGCGCTGCTTATCAAGGGAAGGCAGGAGGTGGAGCAGATCCGAAGGCTGAAGACAGCGAGTTCGGCGAGGGCAGGCCACGTGGGGATGCGGGGCCAGGCTGATGGTTTTGGCAGCTAGTCTTCATGGAGAATTGGCTGACAGCTTCTGCAAAGCACTGTAGTGTGTCTTGTTTGATCCACAAAACAGTGACCTAAGGAGGATGCTGTTTTCCCTTCTCTTTTGTGGAAGAGAGCATTGAGGCTCCGGGAAGCAAAGGAGGCTGCCCTAGGTTACGCAGCTAAACGTCCTCGAGGCAGGCTCTGCGTCTCCATGTCTGGCCCCAGGGCCTGACTCCTTAGCTGGGATCCTACACTGCCAGTGGAAACATACAGACATGGACCCAGAGCTGGGAAATGAGGTCCAGGGTTCTCCAGTCAGCGGGCCATCTAGCCGTCAAGAGCAGGGAGGAACAGATCAGTGAGTGACAAGAGGCCTCTCAGGTCCAGACCCCGATGGGGTGAAATTCAATCCTCTATCTGCCTCCGAGTCCTGGACGGGCGGGCAGGCAGGTGCCTGTAACACTAAGGAACCTTGAACTGCGGGCCCGGGAGCCACAGTTCTGCCAAGATACATGGGCCTTCTGGGACCAGGACGTGCATTGCAGCTCAGGCTGGGGCAGAGCTAGGTATTAATTATAGCACATTAATTATGACACTCGGGAAAGCTCGAAAGGGAGGATGGCAGCCCTCTCCGAAGGCCATACCTTGTCTCATATTTCTCCCTGGAAGCCGTGACTAAGACCTGGCATTAAGGGCAGATCAGTCCTCACGCTGGTTGGTATTGGAATGGGCTGGGAGAACCACTCCTTTCCTAGTCTGACTTGAAAACACTGACATTTGAACAAGAGAAGCCCAAGATGTACCAAGGTATATATGCAGCAAGAGACGTGCCTTCTGGTAAGAGGACATGACCCCAAGAAGAACCCAAACCAGGCAGCCGTGTTAGCCACAGAGCAGGGACGCAGACCGGGCTTGCGTCTTGCATACAAAGAAGAAGCTTGTGTTTACAATCATTAGTCCAAAGTGAAGAAAGTAAAAGAATCGAGAAGGCGGCTCTACTGCTCACTCTTTCTCCTTTCTTTCTTTCTTTTAATTTAAATGTATTTATTTTTAATTGGAGGAAAATTGCTTTACAATATTGCTTTGGTTTCTGCCCTATCTCCACACCAACAGCCACAGGTGAGCTCATGTCTTCTCCCTCCCATCTCCCACCCCTTCCCACTCCTCACTTCCGCTCATCTTTGACCAGTTTTTTTCCTCCAAACAGTTTGATAAGAATAAATTGAGCAGAAAAGTCAGCAAGGATTTCCTTTGGCATACGGGTAAAATATTAATTACAGCTAACATTTTCTAGCAGTACTAATTATGTGGAGTTCAAAGGCATATGAATGAATTAATTCATTTAGTTCTTGCTGTGATCCTGTGGAGACAATGTAGTTACCATCACCATCTGACAGAAGGAGCAAGGCGGGGGTTCTGTCAGCAGCCTCATGTCCCCAAACTAGTAATTGCTAGGCCCAGGTGGTCAAACTCCAGATCTACCTCTGATCCTCTGCCATGCTGCTCAAATTCTAGGAAGGGAAAGGACCAGATGATATATCCAAGAGGAGGAAAATATTTTTAAAAGTTCCTACAAACCTTACACAATCGGGAACCACCCCAGTTCTGCCAAGATACATGGGCCTTCTGGGAGGATGGCAGCCCTCTAGGTATTAATTATAGCACATTAATTATGACACTCGGGAAAGCTCGAAAGGGAGGATGGCAGCCCTCTCCGAAGGCCATACCTTGTCTCATATTTCTCCCTGGAAGCCGTGACTAAGACCTCGCATTAAGGGCAGATCAGTCCTCACGCTGGTTGGTATTGGAATGGGCTGGGAGAACCACTCCTTTCCTAGTCTGACTTGAAAACACTGACATTTGAACAAGAGAAGCCCAAGATGTACCAAGGTATATATGCAGCAAGAGACGTGCCTTCTGGTAAGAGGACATGACCCCAAGAAGAACCCAAACCAGGCAGCCGTGTTAGCCACAGAGCAGGGACGCAGACCGGGCTTGCGTCTTGCATACAAAGAAGAAGCTTGTGTTTACAATCATTAGTCCAAAGTGAAGAAAGTAAAAGAATCGAGAAGGCGGCTCTACTGCTCACTCTTTCTCCTTTCTTTCTTTCTTTTAATTTAAATGTATTTATTTTTAATTGGAGGAAAATTGCTTTACAATATTGCTTTGGTTTCTGCCCTATCTCCACACCAACAGCCACAGGTGAGCTCATGTCTTCTCCCTCCCATCTCCCACCCCTTCCCACTCCTCACTTCCGCTCATCTTTGACCAGTTTTTTTCCTCCAAACAGTTTGATAAGAATAAATTGAGCAGAAAAGTCAGCAAGGATTTCCTTTGGCATACGGGTAAAATATTAATTACAGCTAACATTTTCTAGCAGTACTAATTATGTGGAGTTCAAAGGCATATGAATGAATTAATTCATTTAGTTCTTGCTGTGATCCTGTGGAGACAATGTAGTTACCATCACCATCTGACAGAAGGAGCAAGGCGGGGGTTCTGTCAGCAGCCTCATGTCCCCAAACTAGTAATTGCTAGGCCCAGGTGGTCAAACTCCAGATCTACCTCTGATCCTCTGCCATGCTGCTCAAATTCTAGGAAGGGAAAGGACCAGATGATATATCCAAGAGGAGGAAAATATTTGTCCTCACCAAACCTTACACAAGAAAGTTCATAGCAGCAATTCTTCATAGTTGCCAAAAGTGGAAACAATGTCTGGTACACTTACAGATAGAGAGAAATTGATGCATATCCACATGACAGAATATTATTCACCCATGAAAAGTAATAGGTACATCTGTGTGACCTGAATGTCATTGACATTCTGATACTTTATGCTACGATGCAGATGAACCTTGAAAACATTATGCTAGGAAAAAGAAGCCAGAGCAAAGGACCACACACTGAATGATTAGACTTACACGAAATGTCCAGAATAGGCAGACCCATGCACACAGAAAGTAGCTCACTTTCTGTGAGATGGCCTGGAGGGATGGGGGGCTGGAGGAAGGATGGGGGCCAGAGATATGCATATGACTAATCTGGGGTTATACATATCTGTAAACAACAAAACACTATAAAATTAGAAAGTGAAATAATAATAAAAAGAAAAGAAAAGAAAGACCTACAAGGAAAAAAAAAAAAGTAGCTTACTTGTTTCCAGTTTCTGGGGAGAGGGAGAAGTGCGAGAGGCTGTGGTGGTGGGAGTGGTTTTGCAGAGTTCAGAGGAATGCTCTGGCATTAGTGTGACCGTTGCCCGACACCGGGAACATACTAGAAATGATTGCTAAATGGTATACTTTCAAAGAGTGGATTTTATGCTATATGAATTATATCCCAATTTTTAAAAATGCCTCCCCCTGAAGCCCCGCCCCATGATATATCAGTGAGGACACATTGAGCTTTGCCCTCGGCTGGTCTCTGAGTTCAAGTTCAAGGCATCGCCCAGACACAGCAGCATTTGTGGTGGGAGACAGGTGGATCCAAAAGAGAAAAGCAACCTTTCCAGAACCCCGTCCCCATGCTCCAGCACCTGTCCTGGCACAATTTCTTGCTCAATCCTGGGCCCCTGCCCTCAATAAACCTGTTAGACAATGCCAACCCAGGTCATGTCCCCAAACTAGTAATTGCTAGGCCCAGGTGGTCAAACTCCAGATCTACCTCTGATCCTCTGCCATGCTGCTCAAATTCTAGGAAGGGAAAGGACCAGATGATATATCCAAGAGGAGGAAAATATTTGTCCTCACCAAACCTTACACAAGAAAGTTCATAGCAGCAATTCTTCATAGTTGCCAAAAGTGGAAACAATGTCTGGTACACTTACAGATAGAGAGAAATTGATGCATATCCACATGACAGAATATTATTCACCCATGAAAAGTAATAGGTACATCTGTGTGACCTGAATGTCATTGACATTCTGATACTTTATGCTACGATGCAGATGAACCTTGAAAACATTATGCTAGGAAAAAGAAGCCAGAGCAAAGGACCACACACTGAATGATTAGACTTACACGAAATGTCCAGAATAGGCAGACCCATGCACACAGAAAGTAGCTCACTTTCTGTGAGATGGCCTGGAGGGATGGGGGGCTGGAGGAAGGATGGGGGCCAGAGATATGCATATGACTAATCTGGGGTTATACATATCTGTAAACAACAAAACACTATAAAATTAGAAAGTGAAATAATAATAAAAAGAAAAGAAAAGAAAGACCTACAAGGAAAAAAAAAAAAGTAGCTTACTTGTTTCCAGTTTCTGGGGAGAGGGAGAAGTGCGAGAGGCTGTGGTGGTGGGAGTGGTTTTGCAGAGTTCAGAGGAATGCTCTGGCATTAGTGTGACCGTTGCCCGACACCGGGAACATACTAGAAATGATTGCTAAATGGTATACTTTCAAAGAGTGGATTTTATGCTATATGAATTATATCCCAATTTTTAAAAATGCCTCCCCCTGAAGCCCCGCCCCATGATATATCAGTGAGGACACATTGAGCTTTGCCCTCGGCTGGTCTCTGAGTTCAAGTTCAAGGCATCGCCCAGACACAGCAGCATTTGTGGTGGGAGACAGGTGGATCCAAAAGAGAAAAGCAACCTTTCCAGAACCCCGTCCCCATGCTCCAGCACCTGTCCTGGCACAATTTCTTGCTCAATCCTGGGCCCCTGCCCTCAATAAACCTGTTACTGGCAGGAGGAACAAAAGGTTTCCTTATCCATTCAGACCAATTAGGATCTGCTCCTGAGTTTTGTCAAGAAAGAGAGGACCCCTAAACAAGACAGAAGAGAGAAGGGTGATGGCCATTTGTAGCCCCAGAGCTGTGCATGGTACCCCTGGTGTTCATTAGTATGCAGATCCCCAGAGCTACCGACTGAGCAGGTTATGTTTCAGCAGCCTGCACTGAGGCGAGCGCCTCAGATTCCTCTGATGGGGTGTCCCCAGGTTCCACCCCGAGAAGCCTTGTTTAGTGAGATCTGAAAACACACTCCAGAACTTTCCCATTACCCCAGATCTTCAGGTAATTCCCAATCTCCCCTCACTCCTACCCCATCTGCTTGAAAAACTTCTTCATTAAATGGAGGAAAGAAGGAAAGGATAGGGCAGAAAAGAGAGGAGAAAGATGAGAGAGAGCTCACGGTTTCCTCGGCTTCTATTCTTGCCTTTACGTAACTCCACAGTGTCACTACAAGGCAGCTATATTGTTCTGCCCATTTCACAGAAGTGGAGACTGAGGCTAAGAATATTGGCAACTTTGCGCATGGCCACATGAAAATTGAGGACCAGGAATTCAGACCCAGGTCTTGGATCTGCATCTGGAGCTGCTGCCTGTGGCCCTTCTCCCTACCACACACAGGGACCAATCAGAGGATGGTCAGGCCCTAATGCATGGAACTTCTGGATTAAATACAAATAAGTTTGGTTAGATGTGATCATCTCTTAGCAAAGAGATCTCTAGACTCCTTCCTAGAATATAAGGTCTTTCATTTTTTTCCCATCAGAGAAAAATAAGAAAAAGAAAATTGCTCACTCTCCCAATATTAAAATTGTGTACCTATACCTTTTGACCTTTTCTGCGTTATTAGGGCATCTTCTCTGCACTTGGCCTTGATGTCTCTAAAAAGATGAGCCTAGAATACTTATGCCCTGTGGATCTATGCTTAAAAGATAAGCATTTAAGACACACCACTTCTGTTGGTGTGGGCTTCCCTGGTGGCTCAGACGGTAAAACATCTGCCTGGAGTACAGGAGACCTGAGTTTGATCCCTGGGTCAGGGAGATCCCCTGGAGAAGGGAATGGCTACCCACTCCAGTCTTCTTGCCTGGAGAATTCCATGGACAGAGGAGGCTGGTGGACTACAGTCCACGGGGTCACAAAGAGTCAAACACAACAGAGTGACTGACACTTTCACTTTTACTGTTTGTGCGGCTCTAGGTTTCGTGTTCTCTAAATCTGTGAATGGGCAGAATTGTGGAGAAGCTTCTGTTCACAGTCACACAAACAGGTCAGAAAATATAAAACAACATAAACACATTGACCCAGAGCTGCTGTCTGGAAAAGGCTTTCACCTAGAGTCAGGTCATTTGACTTTTCAAGCACTGACCTTTTCCTCTGTCCAAGCCTCTCTTTTCTACAGATCCAAACCTCTCGAGACTATGGTTTCAGGAGAAACAGAAATCTGAATCTGAATGTAAATGCCAACTCTGCAGTACAGTTTCCCTCAAGAGTTTCCCTGAACTGTTCCTAAGGGAAGCATTCTGAAATCGCCTGCCTTCCTCACTCCTATGGGAGACTTTTGGTTCTTAGAAGGTCAGAACTTCTGTCTGGCCACAAGGAAAACACATACAAGTGAAAATAGAAGGCTTAGCCGTAGACACGTTTAAACATGTTGACCTTCTCCAAAGAAAGCTGTCATCTTGGGCTGGGACTCTGAAACACAGAATGGGGCTGAAAAGATTAAATTCTGAGCATCAGGGTTGGGGTCTTATTTGTGCAACTTTGACTGAGTGGCTGGTGAATATGCTTCTGTTACCCATGTGGATTTGGGGCTGGGTCATGAGCCTGAAGGTGGGATGTAGAGAAAACAGCTCCAGGAGAGGCTAGAATTCACTCCACCTTTGGCAAGTAGAGGGGCATGTTCAGGAAGGAAAATGGGTAAGGGTGTGTGCACACGGGCAGAGGGCTTCTGAGGAAGGGCAGGTTGGTGCCCGTGCAGACCAAGCTGGAAGACTCAGGGTTCACACAATGGCACCATGAGCTAAATCAGATTCCTGGGCCTTACAAAGGGAGGAATTTCCGGGGGCGTACTCAAAGCATCTGGCAAGCCAAGATGGAAAGTACCCCGTGTAAAACAGGCGACTGAACCTCAGGGTCAGATTCCGGTTCCTGAGGCAGGATCCTTTAAGATGACAGGCTAGGCTAATACAACTGGTCAACATGTCAGACCGCTGAGGGCTCCCTGTGAGACAGGTGGTGTTCCAGCAAACAAAGTCATGAGGAACTGGCCTAGGAAGGCTTCGCAGGGCTGACCCCAGCATACAATGTGCCCATGTGGCCAGCCTCCTGCCGGCATGCCACTCACTGCTCTAAGGACTCATCCTGCATCAGGTCATGTAACCTGCTCCCAACAACTGCCCATAAAGGTTCTCTCCATATCTTTCCCATTTTACAGATGAGAAAATTTAAGCTCCAGGAGGAGAAGTAACTGGTCTCTTTCTACAGATCCAAACCTCTCGAGACTATGGTTTCAGGAGAAACAGAAATCTGAATCTGAATGTAAATGCCAACTCTGCAGTACAGTTTCCCTCAAGAGTTTCCCTGAACTGTTCCTAAGGGAAGCATTCTGAAATCGCCTGCCTTCCTCACTCCTATGGGAGACTTTTGGTTCTTAGAAGGTCAGAACTTCTGTCTGGCCACAAGGAAAACACATACAAGTGAAAATAGAAGGCTTAGCCGTAGACACGTTTAAACATGTTGACCTTCTCCAAAGAAAGCTGTCATCTTGGGCTGGGACTCTGAAACACAGAATGGGGCTGAAAAGATTAAATTCTGAGCATCAGGGTTGGGGTCTTATTTGTGCAACTTTGACTGAGTGGCTGGTGAATATGCTTCTGTTACCCATGTGGATTTGGGGCTGGGTCATGAGCCTGAAGGTGGGATGTAGAGAAAACAGCTCCAGGAGAGGCTAGAATTCACTCCACCTTTGGCAAGTAGAGGGGCATGTTCAGGAAGGAAAATGGGTAAGGGTGTGTGCACACGGGCAGAGGGCTTCTGAGGAAGGGCAGGTTGGTGCCCGTGCAGACCAAGCTGGAAGACTCAGGGTTCACACAATGGCACCATGAGCTAAATCAGATTCCTGAGCCTTACAAAGTGAGGTATTTCCGGGAGCCTCACTCAAGCATCTGGCAAGCCAAGATGGAAAGTACCCCGTGTAAAACAGGCGACTGAACCTCAGGGTCAGATTCCGGTTCCTGAGGCAGGATCCTTTAAGATGACAGGCTAGGCTAATACAACTGGTCAACATGTCAGACCGCTGAGGGCTCCCTGTGAGACAGGTGGTGTTCCAGCAAACAAAGTCATGAGGAACTGGCCTAGGAAGGCTTCGCAGGGCTGACCCCAGCATACAATGTGCCCATGTGGCCAGCCTCCTGCCGGCATGCCACTCACTGCTCTAAGGACTCATCCTGCATCAGGTCATGTAACCTGCTCCCAACAACTGCCCATAAAGGTTCTCTCCATATCTTTCCCATTTTACAGATGAGAAAATTTAAGCTCCAGGAGGAGAAGTAACTGGTCCAGGTCACATGGCTCAGAAATAATGGAGTCAGGATCCCAACCCCAGTTCTGTACTCCCCTTACGAAGAGCTGAATCAATATGTACTGGATTGAATGTGAGTCATTGACCCCTTTCCTGTATTGATCGAAACACTCTTCATTAGAGGGGTGACCTCCGGGCTGACCCCTCCCGGAGGACCTTCACTGAGGCCGTCACTGATTCTAGAGGCAACACCGAGGCCACTCTGCCTGCCATCTTAGGTCATCACTTGAAAGAGTCGAAGGCACGCCTTCTGTTATACGTTTGCATCTCAAGTTGGAGAGTGTCTTAAAATATGAATGAAAACCATGCAATTCTGGAAAGTCTGTGGCCAAGACTTAAGACATATACAAACCATTTCCAGGTTACTCGCTTTGCATCCTGCCATTAAACTGTCATGATGGGAAATAAATAAAGTCCCAGTGCACTGTTTGGCAATTAGCAATTACATCTCAACCTCTTTGGTAGCCTTCACACTGCTCTGTAATTGTGAGATTAAAAAGCTATCATTTACATGGCTGGCTATGAGTGTGTGGATATCTTGCTATGACAAAGCAATTACCCAAGTCATTATCCTCATAAAGTAATCTGGAATTGGTAGGTAAATAATGATTATGTGGCTGACAAATGTTGTATTATTGACTCTTAAAACAAATATTAAGATTTATCTATTCATATGGCTGTCTATGATATATATTCCAGGAGTCCAAGGTAGGGTCATTTTGAGCTAATAGAAGATGAGATAGATTTACATGCCACTTCAAAGTCTGGAAACTACTTGAAGATATATTTTCCTAACTGGTTCACACAATCATGACATAAAGAAGACAGAACAGATAATGCCATTTCCGTGTTTTACAGGGAAGATGGAGTCTCAGAGATGCTGCATACTAAGTCACTTCAGTCATGTCCGACTCTGTGTGATCCCATGGACTGTAGCCCACCAGGCTCCTTTGTTCACGGGATTCTCTAGGCAAGAATAACTGGAGTGGGTGGCCATGCCTCTTCCAGAGAATCTTCCTGACCCAGGGATCAAACCCACATCTCTTACGTCTCCTGCAATGGCAGGTGGTTCTTTACCACTAGCCATCACCTGGAAGCCCTCAGCGGCGCTAAAGGACTCTAAGCAGAGTGAAATTCCTTTTTTTCAGGGATATTTAGGTATCAATAGATGAATATTCCCAAGATAGCCCGTCTTTCTCCTCCCAGAGGCTCAGAGGCTGCTGCAAAGGACTTCTCCGTCTCTGTGGAATGCTCCTGTCCATGTCGATGAAACAGAATAATTCAAGCTACACTGACATCCCCCACCCTCAAAAAAAATCCACAGGCACTATACACCTCAACTGTGCTTTATTGCCTTGTTCAGTAAAGTGGGCCAAAGGTCGTAATTCTTTCATTGTGTCTATACAGAGCCAAATGGCCATTTGAAAAATGTGAAGCTAAAAATGTTCAAATGAAATGATTCCATACCTACCACTCAAATTTTATGACCTGCCTCAGTGTGACCAACATTCTAATAAAGGTGGTCTTATTGCTTTGCAAAGACCATCAAGAACCATGGCAAGCACAGGACGGGACAGAAAGTCTGCAGGGAACCTGGCCCAGAGGACCTGGTTTCAGATCGGAGCTACTCAGCGTGTGCTCAGAGATCCTGGGGTGGAACCAGGACAGGCCCTGCCCTGCTGTGAAGGAAACTTGGCCGTTGAGAACCTGACTTTTCATTGATTCCTTCCTTCCTTCAACAAATACATATGGAAGGCCTACTGTGAGACAAGCAATGGACAAGATGGGTGTGTGTGTCCACACAGAGCTGGCATCTCACTCAGATGGAGAAAGGAAGAGGAGAGGTGATTATTCCACTTCATAGATGGTTGGAAAGCTGTTCAAATACCTAGGTTTTATTGTGTTTTCTTCAGTGTTTAACACTGCTACTTCAGTATGTTAGAAGTATTCCAGGTTTTAAACTGGCTTCATTAAAAACAAATAATGTTTTAACAAAAACCACTTGAGTCAACGGGCAGGCGAGTATCTATCACACTATTGAAGCCATGTCCCAAGTAGTCCAGTCTCTGGGTGACACTGTGGTCACCTGAATGTGGTCTGGCAACCCTAAGTCGTTTCAGCATGACTGCATTTCCACCGGGTTCATTCATTCACACAGACACAAGTGCCCTCACCAAGGGGCACGTGGTCCAGGCAGCACTGCTTAAATTCTCCCTTTTCCTTCACATCGCTTTTGCTCACACGCTGCAGATTCTCAGCCATGTCTCCCTTCCAAGTATCTAGAAAACTCCATAGTCTCCACTAGGGCCCTCTCGTCAGCACTGCTCCAGCCCCTCTACCTTCCGCCTCCTCCTGAGTCAGCCACAAAAGCCCAAGAGATCTCGGCAGCCACGGAAGCCTCTGCAGAAAGGCCAGGTGGGGACAGAAGGGTAACTGGACAAAACCAGCCTGTCCCCATTAGCAAACAGTGCCCCTTCCTATGGGCATTTACAACCGCGCTCTCTACACGATTGTTTCAATACATCACCAAAGCGTGTGGCCCTAGGGGATTTCAGAACGTCCCCGCCTGAAGATAATGAGGAAGGAAAACAGGAGATTCACACGAGGGCTGAGCGAGTCATCGCAGTGTTTAACATCTGCGTTAGCCGGGATCCGCAGACCTGGCCACAATCAGTGGCATTGTGCCTGGAGCTAATCTCGTAGATTTACCCCTTTCTTTATTTTTAATTGAGTTGCCCTGTTCATGATCATTCAACGGGGGACGGACAGGCCCTGCCCTGCTGTGAAGGAAACTTGGCCGTTGAGAACCTGACTTTTCATTGATTCCTTCCTTCCTTCAACAAATACATATGGAAGGCCTACTGTGAGACAAGCAATGGACAAGATGGTGTGTGTGTCCACACAGAGCTGGCATCTCACTCAGATGGAGAAAGGAAGAGGAGAGGTGATTATTCCACTTCATAGATGGTTGGAAAGCTGTTCAAATACCTAGGTTTTATTGTGTTTTCTTCAGTGTTTAACACTGCTACTTCAGTATGTTAGAAGTATTCCAGGTTTTAAACTGGCTTCATTAAAAACAAATAATGTTTTAACAAAAACCACTTGAGTCAACGGGCAGGCGAGTATCTATCACACTATTGAAGCCATGTCCCAAGTAGTCCAGTCTCTGGGTGACACTGTGGTCACCTGAATGTGGTCTGGCAACCCTAAGTCGTTTCAGCATGACTGCATTTCCACCGGGTTCATTCATTCACACAGACACAAGTGCCCTCACCAAGGGGCACGTGGTCCAGGCAGCACTGCTTAAATTCTCCCTTTTCCTTCACATCGCTTTTGCTCACACGCTGCAGATTCTCAGCCATGTCTCCCTTCCAAGTATCTAGAAAACTCCATAGTCTCCACTAGGGCCCTCTCGTCAGCACTGCTCCAGCCCCTCTACCTTCCGCCTCCTCCTGAGTCAGCCACAAAAGCCCAAGAGATCTCGGCAGCCACGGAAGCCTCTGCAGAAAGGCCAGGTGGGGACAGAAGGGTAACTGGACAAAACCAGCCTGTCCCCATTAGCAAACAGTGCCCCTTCCTATGGGCATTTACAACCGCGCTCTCTACACGATTGTTTCAATACATCACCAAAGCGTGTGGCCCTAGGGGATTTCAGAACGTCCCCGCCTGAAGATAATGAGGAAGGAAAACAGGAGATTCACACGAGGGCTGAGCGAGTCATCGCAGTGTTTAACATCTGCGTTAGCCGGGATCCGCAGACCTGGCCACAATCAGTGGCATTGTGCCTGGAGCTAATCTCGTAGATTTACCCCTTTCTTTATTTTTAATTGAGTTGCCCTACAGGTAAATACATGGAGCCCCTCCAGTGGGGACACCCTGTGCGTGGGTATCCTCCTTGCCCCGGATTCTTTGTGTGTCAAACGAAAGCCTCTCCAGACCCCCGAGTCCAAAGTAGTTAATTAACAGAAATCAAAGGAGCCTTTGTTGCCACCCCCAGCCTCCCTCTCTTCTCCAGATGGGGACAGATTCACTGACAATTTAGTTCCATTTCTGAGAATGGTTTCTCAGGTTTCCCTTGTCGGTGACTAGAAAGGGCCAGGTGCCATCAAGGACTCCCGTTCCTGGGGCCGTGCCAGAGACCAAGTCAAAGGAAACGGAGGGGCCTCGAATCAGTGGTCCAGGACGTGCCCCATAACTCTTCCCGCTGCGGACCGAGATGAGGGCGGGGCGACCAGTGGAGAGAAGCGCAGCCCCGCTGTGTTGATGGATGACGTCACAGGACACTGCTCGGAGCAGAAACCCAAGGGGAGGGACTTCCAGCTCAGGCATCTCCTCTCGGATAGAAAGCTCCCAGATCCGCCCACCTGAGCCCATCAGGCAGGATCTGCGGGGCCCCAGGTTTAGGCTGAATGTGCGTCTGCTTACTGGGATGAAAGATCAGGGCCAGGATTAGCTGGAAGAAATCAAAAGAGAAAAGGACTCGCTTTATGAGATCCACAGAGTCCAGAATAAGCAAAGCACACTCATTCTGTGTTTACCAAAATCCAGGTGGTAAAGAGGAGAGATTCGCAGCGAGGTACCCTAGCAGGCAGGATACGGTCAGTGGTCAACAGCCACGAAGGATGTGGACAAGTGACCCAGGACTGCAAGCCCAGGACTCCAAAAAAGAAAAGCACCTCTTGTGGTGTCTGATTCAACCATCCCAAATCCCAGCAAGGTGGATATTCACCCATGAAAGCACTGACGCTCAGAGGAGATACAGTCATTCATTAGCCCAGTACCACCCCGCTAGGGTTAAATCCAGGAAGCTCAGACGCCAGAGCCTACGCGACTCCCAAGAAATCACGTGGTTTCCGGTACAAACTAGACAGCACCTCTTGGAGCTTGAAGGAGACAGTTTTAAAAATGAAAGGAGGTTCTGCTTCATACAGTGTGTAATGAGGTGCTAGGGTTTATTTTAATGCTAAGAACCGAGCATAAGCTGGAAATAGATGTAGATTCAAGAATATTTTCAGGCAGTGGTTTTCAAACATCGCTCATGTGGACGCGGGGCCTGAGGGGCCTCGATGCGGTGGGGGGGAGGGCCGAGCCGGTGGGGAGGCCGAGGAGTCGGTGGGGTGGGCATCAGGGTCTCCTTCCCGCCTCTCGGGGGCCCACAGCGATAGATACCCTTTTCACCCCAAATTGCCTTCAAGTGACATTGTTGAAAATACACATTTTAAGTAAACTATTCTGGTCCATCATTTTACCACTCCCGTTCCTGGGGCCGTGCCAGAGACCAAGTCAAAGGAAACGGAGGGGCCTCGAATCAGTGGTCCAGGACGTGCCCCATAACTCTTCCCGCTGCGGACCGAGATGAGGGCGGGGCGACCAGTGGAGAGAAGCGCAGCCCCGCTGTGTTGATGGATGACGTCACAGGACACTGCTCGGAGCAGAAACCCAAGGGGAGGGACTTCCAGCTCAGGCATCTCCTCTCGGATAGAAAGCTCCCAGATCCGCCCACCTGAGCCCATCAGGCAGGATCTGCGGGGCCCCAGGTTTAGGCTGAATGTGCGTCTGCTTACTGGGATGAAAGATCAGGGCCAGGATTAGCTGGAAGAAATCAAAAGAGAAAAGGACTCGCTTTATGAGATCCACAGAGTCCAGAATAAGCAAAGCACACTCATTCTGTGTTTACCAAAATCCAGGTGGTAAAGAGGAGAGATTCGCAGCGAGGTACCCTAGCAGGCAGGATACGGTCAGTGGTCAACAGCCACGAAGGATGTGGACAAGTGACCCAGGACTGCAAGCCCAGGACTCCAAAAAAGAAAAGCACCTCTTGTGGTGTCTGATTCAACCATCCCAAATCCCAGCAAGGTGGATATTCACCCATGAAAGCACTGACGCTCAGAGGAGATACAGTCATTCATTAGCCCAGTACCACCCCGCTAGGGTTAAATCCAGGAAGCTCAGACGCCAGAGCCTACGCGACTCCCAAGAAATCACGTGGTTTCCGGTACAAACTAGACAGCACCTCTTGGAGCTTGAAGGAGACAGTTTTAAAAATGAAAGGAGGTTCTGCTTCATACAGTGTGTAATGAGGTGCTAGGGTTTATTTTAATGCTAAGAACCGAGCATAAGCTGGAAATAGATGTAGATTCAAGAATATTTTCAGGCAGTGGTTTTCAAACATCGCTCATGTGGACGCGGGGCCTGAGGGGCCTCGATGCGGTGGGGGGGAGGGCCGAGCCGCGGTGGGGGAGGCCGAGGAGTCGGTGGGGGGTGGGCATCAGGGTCTCCTTCCCGCCTCTCGGGGGCCCACAGCGATAGATACCCTTTTCACCCCAAATTGCCTTCAAGTGACATTGTTGAAAATACACATTTTAAGTAAACTATTCTGGTCCATCATTTTTACCAGGTGGATCCAGGAAGTGTGGGGCACTTGGCGGCCGAAGAGCGAGCTCGCCTTTCTGCTTGGATCATGCCTTTCTGCTCTGAGCCTCCCGCTGGCTGTGGACCCGGGGTGCCTTTTTACACCCACGAACACACAGAGTCTGCTTCTCTGGGAAAGCCAGAGTCTCACCAGCTCCATGAGAAGGAGGGTTGCCGGGTGATCCTTACTGGAGATGGCAAGGTTCCGCTTTCTCTCCTGGGTGGTCAGAGGTCATAGGGTCTCTCAGAGCCCCCAGCTTCCTCCTAGGTGAGCTCAAGAGAAAAGGTTCAGAGAGAACCAGTGAGATGCTTCGGTCAGCCCCTGAAATCTTGTCCGGTGCCAGGACATGAGCTGTGACTGGTACTGAGGGGCATGCCACAGAAGCAGGGCTCCACCCAAGCCCGTGACCCAGCTCGAGAGCCGGGGAGCTGAGGGGAGGCCCCAAGGGCTCATCCACACACAGGAAATGGGACTTTCCCTGATTTGCCCTAAATAAAATCATCGCTGTGATGAAAAGCCCAGGAGTTCAGGAAACAGTATTTTCTGAAATATAATGCTCGGTGAATTGGGAACAATACCAACCCAAACCAAACCAAAACAAAAGGAAAAGTAAAGAAAAATGAATAGAATCTACTGAAACCAAAGGGGGCAGAAAAGTCTCAACCTCAATATTGTGTCAAATTGAGTAATAAAAGAGAATTCTCCAAATGCGCCAAAGTGTACTTACTGGCTGCCGGAGCTCACCTCCCTGTCCGCCCTCCCCTCCCCCAGCGCCGCCTCCACCGCGCCCTGGGGTCCCGGAGACAACGGAGACAGCACCTCAAGGAGCCTAGCGCCGCGCCTACGCCCAGCTGCGCATCCCCACTCTCTCCACCCCCAGCCCTCCCCCAGCCCAGTGCCTCAAGCCTGGATCACCCTGAATGATGCCCTGTTCCTCAAACTGTATTCTCTCCCACCTCTGTTCCTTCTTCCAACCCACCTTCATCCTGACCTTTAAGCTGGGAGACCCTCAGTAGCCCTTCATTGCTTCAGCACCCCCGAGGGAGGTTGCCGGTGGGTGCCTTCCGGTAGCACCTCTCCTGTGGCCATTTCGCCCTGCCCACTCGTGTGCCTGCAGTCCCTCTAGGTCGCCCACCACTCAGCTCAGGGCCCGGCCCACGTTCTCCAGGGCGATCAAATGCTTAAGTCAGTTTTACTTAGGAGGTCCTCAGTTAAAGAGGCATTTATAGAAAGTACCTTGCAAAGCAGGTCTGACTAACCTAGCCTTCTGGCAGGAGAAGTCACTCCCTGTTCTTTTGGCTTCTCCCGCTAGGAGAATGGGCAGGAGACTGCCCACGTGGCCTCCTAGCTGCCCTAGTGGAATTTCTGGGATTTCTTTTCAAATCCGTGGTTGGAGACAATGACATTATGAACTTTCTGGAAAGCCCCGGCCTTGCCCCACATCGTTGTCTGAGCCTCTGGTCGATACAGATTCCCACAGCACACTCCAAGGCGGGCCGGTCACTCCTCCCTGGACCCTCCTCCTCCCGCCTGGGTTCTCCAGACGCCTCTGGGGCTTAGTCAAAGGGTGGGTGTGTGTCTCGGAGACATTCGTCACAGACCCACAGCTCCAGAGTCCCGCTTCTGAGGCTGTGACATGATGACTGTGTATTTCACGCCTTCCAGTTTCCCAGCTGGGATTCAGAGATTTAAAGACGTGGGAGATGTATGTTTTAAATTTATGAGAGGGTCATTGATTTCATTCATTGTGCCCAAAGAGTGTAGTCAGTCACAATAAAGATTCTTAAAGGCGAAGGGGACCAGATTAGGGATGATGGTTTGGGGGCCGCAAAGCTTCTGTTTCTCTGATAAAGCCGGTGATGCTAAGGGTCGGGACTAAAGTCAGTTCTTTTACAGGGCTTGTCCATCGCCGGCCTTCTGAGAAGCGTCTAGTTGTATACACCAGAACATACGTGTAGTGGGATACACCAAAGCAGCTTTTCTTCAAGGGTCTCTACGTAATATGATCCTTCAAAAAGGACAGAAACCAGTTTGGCAGCCAGAAACAGCTTCTGCTTTCAGGTGGCTCCCGTCCATCTCCTCATGGCAGCTGGCTGGGCCAGTGCACATCCCTGGGCTTCTCTGAGCTGGGCTTTCCCTTACATGGAGGAGCGTGCTCTCCTCTTGGTTGACCCAGCCCCCGGGTCAGGCATCAAAGACCCCTACAGCTGCCATGGTTTAATCTACTCATTTTACAACTGGGAGAACTAGGTTTCAGAGGCTGTGCGTGGGAGCCACGCAGCCAGGCGGAGTCCACTGTCCTGAGCTCGCTCAGGGCTCTGTCTGCTGCCTGGTGCTGCCTCTTGGTTTCAAGGGTGTGGGCTGGGATTCCTTTCACAATGTCCAATTGTTTTCTTTACTTTTAGACTTCCTCTCTGTATTGAAAAAAATATTGTTAGTGAACTCCTGTATTTTCCTCTCGAATTACATCCTATTTTTTCCCCAGAATCACATCCTATTTTTCTCCTGAGCAGACTTGCGGTACCACAGACTCCAAGCACGAGGCTGGAGCAATGTTAATTCCACTGCTGGGTTTACCTTCCGGGACACACTTCCCAGGGGCTTCCCAGAGAGGGATGACGGTGAGAGAGGAGAGGGCAGTCATAACTCGGGACTGGATGTCCTTCGGAACTTGATATTTGCAAATCTAAAAGGACTCTGTCAATTTCAGAGAAAGGCTGGCTGTCATTGAGAAATGATACCAGATCATCTCTGGGAGCCCATGGGGCAGGCAGGAGAGTTAGATCTGAGGGTCAAAACCGGAAGCTGGTATCACCTGCTCTGGAAGCCCCAGGCCCTGCTCTCATCCCATCCTGTAGAGATCCTGTCCTCCCAGCACGAGGGTTATCTGCCTTCTTAAAAAGCACTGGTAAAGGCTGAGCTGCTGCCCGGGGCCTGCCTGCTGCCCCCTGGACAGGGACCTCTGAAAGCAAGGACCTTATCTACCCTGTTGTATCTTAATCTCCCAGCAAGTGCCCTGCAAATCATACATTCTAAATGCAGACGGCTGAAACAAGAGCTCTGGCCCCATTCACTCACTTCATAGAAGAGGAAGCCAAAGTCCTGAGAGGTCAAGTGGGATATTGGGAGTGAAGCCAGAGCAAAGATCGGGGCCCAGCCTGGACTTCTCTGGCTTCTAGATCTTTGCAAATAGTAAGGAAGCAATAAGGCTTAACCTGAACCACTTAGTTCTGCTTTCCCAGGATCATGCAAACTCCTCTCCGGCCACCTCACTCTCCCACCCTACCTCCAAAGCCTTGGAAACGGTGCAGGGCTTTATGCAAATGACCTTCCAGGAGCCTAAGAGAAGCAAATGTTTATTTTTCATTCAAAGGTCCCAGATGGGCTTTATCTGCTGGGCCGGCTCAGGGCCCCTGTTATCAGATGGGCATGCAAATGACTCTGCAAGAAAAGACCTGGAAGAGAACTGCTCTGTTTCAAAACACACAGACATTTGCCTGGACATTTCCCTAGCTCATTTTCCTTTTCTACTCCAAACAACGCGGAGATACCAAAACTGCCCTGCCTAGTAAAATTCTAACAGCAAGAGGCCTGTTGACTGGAGCGCGCTTAACTACCTTCCAACCAGGCCATGAGCAGGGGGCCGAGCCGCAGTCAGAACCCAGAAGTTCCCAGTCTAGCAGGAGCCCCGTCTAATCCATTTGCCACCAGCAGGGACCCGAGGGGAAGCACTTTGAGAAAGGGGCTTGCACCCCCAGGGGTGGTCAGGTTCTGAGTCATCAGCTCAGAATATTGACAGTTTTTAAAACTTTATCCCCAGTTCTGGCCCACCTTGTCTCATGGGGAAAGCCTGAGGGCTGCCCTCCGAGCCCCGTGAGACTCCACAGCCCCCAGGAAAGGTACGCGCAGACTGTGGGAGAAGCCTGGGCCTCCCACGTGCCAGGAGAATCAGACTCAGGATCTCACGTTGGCATCCTTGGGCTGAACCCTCCCGGATCCAGAGTAAGCCAACCTCAGACAGCCACCTCCCAGGCGCACATGGGACCATGCGTTTACAGTGTGCACCGCCAGTACGCTCCTGGGTCCAGGGAAAACCTTGCACACAAATGTTCATAACTGCTTCGTTCATAATAGCTCCAAACTGAAAATTACCTGAGTGTCCATCCACTGGGGAATGGATAAACAAATCGTGGGCATATCCAAATAAGCAAATACCACTCGATAGTAAAGAAATAAGCCACTAAGAGCAGCAACATGGGCGAATTTCAATTGTGCTGAGTAGAAGGCAGGACTTAGGGTGGAGGAGGCTGCTGTTGAAGGTAAAAGACCATTCATGTCTCAGAGACATGCACGTGGAGAACAAGCGTATGGACCCCCAGTGGAAGAGAAGGGAAGGGATTAATTGGGAGACTGGGAGGGACACATGTATGCTACTGTGTATAAAATGCACAGCTAATGAGTGACACATGTATACTGCTATGTGTAAAACACATAACTAATGAGTGACACATGGACGCTACCACGTATAAAACACATGACTAATGAGGGCCTCCTGTAGGGAGCTCCATGCTTGTTGCTCTGTAGTGACCTAAATGCAAAGGAAGTCCAAAAAAGAGGGGACATATATACACACATAGAGCTGGTTCATGTTGCTGTACAACAGAAACTAACACAACGCTGTAGAACTACACCTCAATAAAAAGTGTCTGAAAAAGGTGCAGGGAGACTGTAAGGGGATGTTTCATATCTTATTTGTGGAGGTGGCTGTAGGCCTGTCTACCTGTGTCAGAGTCTATCAGATTAGACACTTAAAATCAGCGACTTTTACTGCATATAACTTACGACTTTTATTAAAAAGAATATTATGATAAATCCCATTGAATTAGAGATTAATCTTCTTTAAGGAGTCTCCTTTTTCTGCTGGAAAAATAGTATTCAAAACGCAAACCAGTCACGAAACCCCGCCTTCAGGAGCCATTGGAGTGCCAGGGAATACCAATTCACCGTCTTTTCAGCCCAAGATCGGCCGCTCTGACAGGCTGAGAGGTTGTGGTCGCAAAAATTAGGAGCAGACATTTTTAAAACTTGAATTTAATGCCCGCCCTGGTGGCTCACATGGTAAAGAATCTGCCTGCCATGCTGGTGACCTGGGTTCAGTCCCTGGGTTGGGAGGATACGCTGAGAAGGGCATGGCAGCTCACTCCAGTGTTCTTGCCTGGAGAATCCCATGGACAGAGGAGCCTGGTGGGGCGCAGTCCATGGGATCACAAAGAGTCAGACACGATTGAGCAACTAACATGATGTGTCCTGCCAGTCAGCTAGGGGGATGTGGGAAAAGCAACCAAGTCTGATCCTCTTCTATGCAATGGTGGTAAAAATAGCCCTTCTGTAGGTGAAACCATCCAAATGTACATCAATGGATAAATGGATAAACAAACTGTAATCCATCCATACCGTGGAACATTATTCAACCGTGAAAAAGAATGAAATACTGATACATGCTACAATGTGGATAAACGTGCAAATGTGTTAAGTGAAAGAGGTCAGTCACAAAAGACCACATGTGTGATTCCATTTGTATGAAATATTTATATGAATAACTAAATCCATAGGGACAGAAAGTAGGTTCATGGTCCCCATGTGAAGGAGGAAGAGCACATGGGGCAAAGTTTCACATGGGTTCAGGCTTTATCTTGGGGCGTTGAAGATGCTCCTACTAGATGCCAATAAACTCTTCACTTTAAAATGATTAATTACATATCATGTGAATTTTAAGTCAGTTAAAACTTACAGCCTTTCCCTCCTCGGTGTTCCGAGGAAACAAGAAAGCTGACAAGGTGAGCGGCACAGACGCTGAGCAGGAAGCCCCCGCGGACGCGGCTCTGGCGAGGCTGGGCTGGCGGGAGGAGCCCGTCTGTGGCTGCTCTGACTTGGGGGTGCCTCTGACTCATGCAAGTGGCCTCCCTGACTGGTGTTTTCAGATCCCAGAGAAGCAGAGACTCGGGGGGTCCCTTGCTGGCCCACCTCCTAGGCTCCAACCCCCTGGCCCTGACTCCCTTTGGACACTTCCCCTTTCCGGAGTCTCAACTTCTACTGCAAGAAGAACTACTTAGGAAGATAACCCCGCCTGGGTCGAGGACCCTGCTGCAGTCCCCAGGCTGACACTTGATCTTGCTCCTGCGACCCCGGCTCTGACCCGTGCCTAATCCCATGGTCGCATTGATAGCAGCGCAGGCTGGCCAGGAAAACAGTTTCCCATGGAGCCCCAGGCAAGCTTTGACGCCCAACTGTTTGTGCTTTTTTTTCTTTTTTCTTTTTCCTTAACGTGCCTCTGTTTTTTTCTTATTTTCATCAGTCTTTTTAGTCTTTGGCCTGTGTGGGCCTCCCATTGCAGTGGCGTCTCTTCGCTGCAGAGCACCAGCTCTGGGCGCATGCGCTCCAGAGCACTGGTTTGTAATTGGACACACCGCTCCAGCCACTCCACAGCACGTGGGATCTTTCCCTACCAGGGATCGAACTGGCGCCCCTTGCACTGCAAGACGGACTCTTTACCCACTGGACCACCAGGGAAGCCCTGCTTGTGCCTCTTGAGGGAGCCTGTTGGACCAAAGGTACAGAGCACAGGACAGTCCTAGATGTTTAACAGGGTCACAACGATGAGACTAATTAGTATCTAGTCAGAACCTCATTTAGCGCAGGAGCAATAGTGAGGCATAGTGACCCACCGCCGTGAAGACTGCGTCTCCAAACGGAAGCCAGTGAGCGACCCTGAGCCTGGCAGCAGCACTCAGCTCTCAGAGTGAAGCCGAGGCCCAGACCTGCAGAGGCGCCAGAGAAACAGGCTTTCCTAGAGCCCTGCTTCAGGCCCGGAGCCCATGAAATGAGCATCCACACCCCGAAACCCATAGGTGATTTTGAGGAAGGGTCTACCTGGTGAAAAATAAAGGTATCTTTGGATTAGAAGCGGAACCTCATGGGCAACTTAACTGACCTATCTTGGGGGTTCTTCTGGCTCTTTCTATGAATCTCATTCACATCCTGAGAAAACATCCAGCTTTCATAGAATCACCAGGCACAGAGGAGGGGGCGGGCCGGAGACAGAGACTGGGGGTCATTCGCTCACAGACGGTCAGAAACATTACAGGGGTGACCCAGGTGAGAACAGACCAAGGCTTCAGAGACATCTAGGAGGAGCTTAAAGCACAGGGCTGGGCCTACCCCCAGAGTTTCTGATTTGATGAGTCTGGTTTCTAACAAGTGAGCCACTGGTCCAGGGACCACCCTTTGAGACCCTCTGGTGTGGGACCAGAGAGAATGAGGGAGGAGACCGGGAGATCCCGCCACGAACAGACGCCCATCAAGGACAGGGCCATCCTTACACGGTGGGGTGGGGCAGTGGCCTTCCAGGGAACAGATAGGATGGGTGGCCCAGGGAGAGGGCGCGTGTCCAAGCTCGAGGGGACAGTCTTAGAGAAGGCGGGATGTCCTCAGGTCACAGCCAGGCCCAGCAAGAGGAAGATGGAAAGTGGTGGGGTGGGGGATAGAGCCGGACACAGTCCGGGAGGAAGGAGAGGGATCAGGTCCACGGTGGCAACATGCTCACTCTTTCAAAGAGAGAAACCTGTTGGGGGTGACTCAGGCTCACATTTCTGACACGCGTGTTCTAAGTATAACAGACGCTTGGCTGACTCGCAGAAGAATCCATGAGATGCTGAGGTCCAGGGAGGAATGAGACTGCTCTGGACACACAGAGAGCCAGAGGCAGGACCTGGATGCACACCCAGGGCTGTCACAAGCCGCTCTGACTCAGCTCAGCTGGGTGTGGGCAGTGAGTCGTGGTGTCCCCACTGCCAGGGGCTTGTCTTTGAGAAAACGACGGCACGAGCCTCTCCTGCCTCTGCCGTTAAATGGGGGCGGGCCCCTCCAGTCAGGACAGGGGCAGCTAAAGGTACTTTGACTTCAGAAGCCGGACCATGAAATGAGCATCCACACCGAAACCCATAGGTGATTTTGAGGAAGGGTCTACCTGGTGAAAAATAAAGGTATCTTTGGATTAGAAGCGGAACCTCATGGGCAACTTAACTGACCTATCTTGGGGGTTCTTCTGGCTCTTTCTATGAATCTCATTCACATCCTGAGAAAACATCCAGCTTTCATAGAATCACCAGGCACAGAGGAGGGGGCGGGCCGGAGACAGAGACTGGGGGTCATTCGCTCACAGACGGTCAGAAACATTACAGGGGTGACCCAGGTGAGAACAGACCAAGGCTTCAGAGACATCTAGGAGGAGCTTAAAGCACAGGGCTGGGCCTACCCCCAGAGTTTCTGATTTGATGAGTCTGGTTTCTAACAAGTGAGCCACTGGTCCAGGGACCACCCTTTGAGACCCTCTGGTGTGGGACCAGAGAGAATGAGGGAGGAGACCGGGAGATCCCGCCACGAACAGACGCCCATCAAGGACAGGGCCATCCTTACACGGTGGGGTGGGGCAGTGGCCTTCCAGGGAACAGATAGGATGGGTGGCCCAGGGAGAGGGCGCGTGTCCAAGCTCGAGGGGACAGTCTTAGAGAAGGCGGGATGTCCTCAGGTCACAGCCAGGCCCAGCAAGAGGAAGATGGAAAGCGGTGGGGTGGGGGACAGAGCCGGACACAGTCCGGGAGGAAGGAGAGGGATCAGGTCCACGGTGGCAACATGCTCACTCTTTCAAAGAGAGAAACCTGTTGGGGGTGACTCAGGCTCACATTTCTGACACGCGTGTTCTAAGTATAACAGACGCTTGGCTGACTCGCAGAAGAATCCATGAGATGCTGAGGTCCAGGGAGGAATGAGACTACTCTGGACACACAGAGAGCCAGAGGCAGGACCTGGATGCACACCCAGGGCTGTCACAAGCCGCTCTGACTCAGCTCAGCTGGGTGTGGGCAGTGAGTCGTGGAGTCCCCACTGCCAGGGGCTTGTCTTTGAGAAAACGACGGCACGAGCCTCTCCTGCCTCTGCCGTTAAATGGGGGCGGGCCCCTCCAGTCAGGACAGGGGCAGCGCGTGCAGTTAAACAGGCGCTGGTTAACGTCTGTTATTTCCAGCCAGCCTTGATGAAGATTGCTGATAGAAGCTGAAACCGTCACACCTGGGACTTTCTAGGTCTGTTTTTACAGGCTTAGGCCGAGGCGTTAGTTAGTTAGGTGTCTGGGCAGCAGCGATGGCCGAATGGACTATTCCTTCAAAGCTGAGCCAGGCAGAGCCCCAGGGCAGGACGCTGCAGGGCTGCGTGTGAGGGAGACAGCCGGCTCCGGGAGGGGCCTGGAAGCGGGCTCACCCTGCGTCCCTGAAGATCAGTGAAGGAGGCTTGTGTGCCCAGGAGCGGAAGAAACGGTCCCCGCAGACTGTGAGGCACCAAGGAGCCTAAGAGGTCAGTGGCCTGGGACCTCGAGAGCCAGATGTTATCACAGACGGGGCCAGTGAAATCCGAGCCTGGACCCTCACCTGGAGATGACATCCTGGGGCGGGCGCCAGATGTCAATCAAGGCCGAGAGCTGCTCCCGGCCGGGGTGCTGGGCATGCGCCCGAGGGCTGCCCGTCAGTCCTCTCCTTCCCACCCGGCTCTCGCCTCTCTTGGTTGGTGTGCCTCCTCCTGCACCCGAACCAAAGAGAAGTTGCCAAGCCAGGTGATACTCAGGAGTTACGTCTTATACGATGGTTTTATGTTTGCAGGGACACGGGACAGAAACACACAGACCAGGCAGGGGACCCAAATCCCCACAGGGTGCTCCATCCCGCTGAGCTCCCTGGTGGGGCTCAGCAATGCCTCCAGGGTCACCGCTTGGTCACACTCCCCTCTAGTCACTTCTTCCTAGAAGCCCAGATGCTCTCAACTCAACCTGGACACAAAGACCAAAGCCACACCTGTCTGCATGACCAAGACTATGGGTCCGTCAGCTTCACCAGCATGAGTTTGTCCCCTTGAAAGACTCTTGTCCAGGAAAATGGCTTGATTGCTCATCCGAGGAACTTCCCCAAAGACCCAACAGTTCTTCCATGAGAAGGCCCCCCGTTTGTGTCCGACCCGAACTTGTCATCCAGCTCAGCCTGACTGCCAAAAAAATTGCTGAAATGGGGCGGGCCTCCAGTCAGGACAGGGGCAGCGCGTGCAGTTAAACAGGCGCTGGTTAACGTCTGTTATTTCCAGCCAGCCTTGATGAAGATTGCTGATAGAAGCTGAAACCGTCACACCTGGGACTTTCTAGGTCTGTTTTTACAGGCTTAGGCCGAGGCGTTAGTTAGTTAGGTGTCTGGGCAGCAGCGATGGCCGAATGGACTATTCCTTCAAAGCTGAGCCAGGCAGAGCCCCAGGGCAGGACGCTGCAGGGCTGCGTGTGAGGGAGACAGCCGGCTCCGGGAGGGGCCTGGAAGCGGGCTCACCCTGCGTCCCTGAAGATCAGTGAAGGAGGCTTGTGTGCCCAGGAGCGGAAGAAACGGTCCCCGCAGACTGTGAGGCACCAAGGAGCCTAAGAGGTCAGTGGCCTGGGACCTCGAGAGCCAGATGTTATCACAGACGGGGCCAGTGAAATCCGAGCCTGGACCCTCACCTGGAGATGACATCCTGGGGCGGGCGCCAGATGTCAATCAAGGCCGAGAGCTGCTCCCGGCCGGGGTGCTGGGCATGCGCCCGAGGGCTGCCCGTCAGTCCTCTCTCCTTCCCACCCCGGCTCTCGCCTCTCTTGGTTGGTGTGCCTCCTCCTGCACCCGAACCAAAGAGAAGTTGCCAAGCCAGGTGATACTCAGGAGTTACGTCTTATACGATGGTTTTATGTTTGCAGGGACACGGGACAGAAACACACAGACCAGGCAGGGGACCCAAATCCCCACAGGGTGCTCCATCCCGCTGAGCTCCCTGGTGGGGCTCAGCAATGCCTCCAGGGTCACCGCTTGGTCACACTCCCCTCTAGTCACTTCTTCCTAGAAGCCCAGATGCTCTCAACTCAACCTGGACACAAAGACCAAAGCCACACCTGTCTGCATGACCAAGACTATGGGTCCGTCAGCTTCACCAGCATGAGTTTGTCCCCTTGAAAGACTCTTGTCCAGGAAAATGGCTTGATTGCTCATCCGAGGAACTTCCCCAAAGACCCAACAGTTCTTCCATGAGAAGCACCAACAGACGCACCCTAAGTTTGTGTCCTAAGATTTCTTTGAATCCTTTACCTAGAAAATCCTTGCCATGCTGTCTCCACAGTCCTGAGACCACTGGGTCACAATATTTATCTAACCCTAATCCAGCCTTCCCAACCTCCCGCACTTCCAATTATCAAAACGTTCTGACCTTGCTGTCCCTTCCCCTGCGCAAAGTTCTGTAGAGGTGAGGTCAGCTCTTACCACGGTGATCAATATGCATTGCTTTCTCTCGTTGGCAAGTTGTATTGGTGGTATTTTGGTAGCCAGCATTGAATAGAAGTATTCAATAAGGAGTTTTTGAACAGTGAGTAGATGAGTGAGTGGATGGATGGATAGAGGGATGGGGAGATCGGTGGTTTAATGTAGGGAATGGAAGAATGGCTGAATGGGGTTCATGGATGCGTGGACAAAGATGGCTGCATGTGGGAAGGATGAATGAATAGGAAGGGAGACGGATGTGTGCATGGACAGATACGCGGGAAGACAGATGGATGGGAGGATGGATGAGTTGCTGGGTTCCTACCCAGCAGACAGTAGCCGCCGGGTCTGGTTGAATCTTGCCCAGGAGAAGGTCCTATTCTCATCTCATGAGGACTGGAGGCCTGCACGATCAGAGGAGCATCATCCACTCTTACAAGGAAGCTCCTTAAAATTACAAAGGTTAATTCTCAAATAGCAAATCAAGATGATTTGGGTTGAAATTTGCAACTCAAAGGCAGCATTTGAAAAATAGTCCTGGTGAGTGAGAGGGGCTGCCCACCCCGATTCCACACCATGCGTGTAGATCAATATCGAATTAAATTTCCCCATTGTACCTTCTCTGTGGTGGGCACAATGCAGGGTGTTACTCCGCCCGCCCCCTCCTCTTGGCAACATCCTTTTCAGCTCAAATTATACAGAAGCAAATAATTATCAGGGCCTTCTGTTTACCCTCCTTAGAAGATTTAATTTATCCCAATAAACATGGGGAGGCAGACCTTTTAGATTTGAAATGACATATAATTTACTTCTAACAAATGCTCGGGGTCCAGGAGAAAGCCCATTCATCAAGCTGATCTGCATCCGAGGCGGCTTACCAAAAGGACCTTTTGTCTAATTGTTTTCCATCACAAACAACATGTGGGGAGGAGATTTAGGCAATATTTCCAAACACTGGAAGCTACATAATTATTGTCCTCAGCAAACCTGGTGATAGTGCTAGAGTCAGAATAGCAATTTATCTGCCTAATCCCCCACTCACGAGGGCCCGTCACACACCTCGTGTGGTTGAGGAGGCATTTAATACCGTTCCATTCAAACCCTAGATTTAAATAACATTAATGCAGTGACCCAGGCCCAACAAAGCCCAGGAAATCCAAAGGGGGGCGGGGGGCCGTCCTTGATGGCTGGCCTTGGCGAGGGTCCCAGGATGGCAGGGAGAAGACTCGGGGCTGCACCCTCTCCAGTCTGGACCAGGCACAAAGGCATCTCTCCCAGAAACAGCGTCAACGCCTGAGCTCTGAGCTCTGTGAAGACCCACCACCCACTGGAGGCTGTCAGCCTCATTTACAGCTTTTTTTAAGCCACCGTAGGGTAGATTCAACAGCTGTCTGTGGAACCTCTGTCTGGACCCCTAACTCAGTACCTAATGGCCTGCAGACACCACTGACACCTCATAGTCAATGGTCCAACATTCAACTCTCATCTCTGAACGTCATCCTTTGCTTCCAGTTTTGTCCTCAATGAATGGCCCTACCATGTCCTCAACCACCAGGCCCAAAACCTGAGGGCAGACTCCACACCACCTGTTTTTGACTATCACACACACCATTGGTTGGTAAGCCCCACCGTTGCCAACTCCTTGCCATGTTGCAGTCCAGCCCAGTGGCCGCTTGCCTGAGGCAGGCTCTAGTCTCTAACTGGGTGACTGCAGATCCTCCAGCTGGTCTTCCTGCCTCCAGCTCTCTCCTCTTCCAGCCCATTCTTCTCAAGACAGCTGGTATACAATGGGATTCTCACATGCTAATGCAGGAGTATTTCAAATGGAATCTACAATTCAAAGATGTTTGAAAACAGGAGAGTGAGGCTGCCCACTCCAGCCATAAGATTGCATGAGGTCACTCCCTAGTTGGATAACTGGAAAAACTTTCTGCTATCTTCAGAGCCACGTGCCAGCTGGCACAGCCATCTCTCTCACACTCAAGTCTCTGGCCATTCCAGAAGCTTCCCACGTGTCTCATGCCCAGAGCGTCACAATCAAGAAGACTCAAACCCAGGACACCACCGGTTTCCACGATCTCCATCCCGGAGGCTGCGCTCTGGCACCCCTGCAGGGGTAGGGAACAATGCTGGATTTGAGGTGGGAGCTTGAGAGACTGTCACGGTCCCCAAGTAGCTATGACAGTTGGCCAAATCATCTTCACGTGCAGGGCACTGAGCCAGTTGGCAATACAGCTGTCTGGGGGGCTGGTGCATGGAACACAGTATCTCCCTGCTCGTGTCCATCAGTGAGACGGGGCCGAGGCTGAAGAACTGTAGACAAGGCATCCCTGAGCCGTCCTACCGAGAGACAGGCCATAAGGATAATTATGTCTCTAATGCCCACCTTCCTTGATCAAAGATGTTGCCCAAGGAGGTGAAATTACCAGCACTTCTGGGCTGCCCATATGCGTGAGTTCTGCGCACTCTGGATGCCCAAGAAAGCTCTGAGGCCAAAAGGCAGAGAGGCCAGAGTGGACGTGGAAGCGGAGGCTGTTGATGAGCTGGGAAGCGTCCTTTGCTGCTGCAGAGGACTCAGAAGTAGCCCTGGGAGACAGGGGCCGGGCCAGTACCAGTGTCTGCCGTGCCCGGTCCTCCCACACATATGACAACCTCATCATCAACACGTTCTCCTTATTGTGAGGAAGTCCTGCCACACATGTTAAGAAAATTTAGAAAACAGCTTAAAAAGTGAAAATGTAGAGGAATCACAGAATTTCTGGGCTGAAGTTCACTCCACAAGTTTGTGACTGCATACTGCTGGTAGGTGTTGCACACCTGAGGCGCAGTGGGGACTGGGCACATTTGTCTCTCCCTTAAGAAGCTAACACATTATGAGCAAAGAGCAGCCCCCAAATTCGATACGTACTGAGAAGGAATCCAAAAAAAAGGCAGCTCTAGAAAAAGGAGAAGCTAGGAGGGCCCACCTTAGCAGGGTAGTCAGGAAAGGGCTCTTTGAGGAGGTGTCTTTTAGGCTTGGGAACCAAATACTGTAAAGGAATCAGCTCTGCTTACAGTAAAGCAAAGTGTGTTTTGGGCCCAGGAGGTAGCCAGTGCAAGGGCCCTGGGGCAGAAAGACCACGGATGTTTGAGGAACTGAAGGATGATCAATGTGGTCAAAGGATGTCTGAGCAAGGAAAAAGAGTAGTCAGGAATGAGGTTGGAAAGATGGGCAGGGTTAACTCAAGGGAAGGCTGTGAGCAGTTTTGGGCTTTACCCTTGGGGGTGATGGGGGGCTACTGAAGATGTTAAAGCAGGAGAGGGGTGTGTTCTGATACACAAATTCAAATGACTCCAGTGTCTTCTGAGCAGGAAAGAACTGAAGCAGGTCAGGAGAGGGTGGAGAGGCCTATGGAAGGCCTCGGGCAGAATCCGGGTTGGGAGAAAAATCACCATATTTTACTCATCAAGAAGCCTTCCCACCCTTCACCCAAAGGTGACTTGCTGGTAATTTACTCTCTTCTCACCTTTGGGTTATCTTGGCTTCTGGTCCAGAGCATATAAAACCGTGATTTTAAAAGGAGGGGGACTCCAGGCTGAGTCCCAGAGCTGAGTTTGCCAGGAGAAACTAAAGTCACAGAGATAGCTTAGGAAGTCACTCAAATGGGAGAGGCAGACCCGAGAGCAAAGGTCATCGTCAGGGGCTACTCTACACAGGACCAAACTGCCCCTGCACCTCAGCCAAGTGAGGTACCATCCCATGGCTGCAAGCAGCGGTCCCTTGACCTTGGACAGTTCTACAAGGCTGGGTGGCTCTGAGCTCGGCAGCTTAGCCTGTCCAGAAAACGGGCTCCAGTGCTGTAGAGAGGCGAGCTGGTGGTGGATACTCACAGAAGTGGCTCCACTCACATGGGGCCCCCTGTTCCCAGCGCTCTGTGGTCAGTAATCGCTTGGTCCCCATGAGAGCCCTGGGAGATATGTGCCAGCATCAGCCCGTGGTACAGAGGAGGAAGACAGGGCCTGGGGTGGTGAAGGGACTCAGCCAAGGTACTCCAGGCTGTCCCCAGAAGGGCCTGCAACAGAATCTAGGCAGTCTGGCTCCAGAGGGCATGGTCTGCTGTGCAGAGCTGCTGGCCACGCACATTTCACCCCAACCCACAGCTGCAGAGGCACTGGGATCTCATGCCTGCACACCCTTTGCTTAGCACCCAAGGTCCTGCCCTGGGAGCGCTGGCCGTCTGTCTACTGGTAGGGAAGCGAAGCTGCCCGTGAACAGCCATGACCCAAACCATGACCCTTGGCCTTCCTCACTGGGTCGTGTGCAAGGGTTCATTCATTTGTTCAGCATTTGCTAAACACCTGCTACTTCCAAAGGCCCAGCTGCAGACCCGTCACAGATCAGGGGAAAGAGCACAGGTTCTGGAGTCCAAGTCCCGTTTTGCCCCTTACGCGTGTCGTGACAGTGGCCGGCTTGCTTAACTTCCCTGAGCCTAGGTTTTCTATCTCTAAGACAGATATGGCAGAGGCTGCGATAGGAACTTCAAAAAGAGGAAAAAGGATGAATGTGAAAACAGTGTGCAAGCCACAGACACTCAGTCACTCCATCACGTCTGCCTCTTTGTGGCCCCATGGCCGCAGCGTGCCAGGCTGCTTCCCTGTCCTTCACTGTCTTTCAGAGTTGTCTCAGATTCATATCCATCGAGTGGGTGATGCCATCCAACCATCTTGTCCTCTGTCAGCTGAGAAGTTAAAATCTAGGCTCTCCGCATCTTCCAGATGGAGACCAGGATGTTTTAATAAGGGTGTGATTTATTATGAAGCCCACGCTTCCCTCCTGATTTGGAAATGGGGCCTGAAGCTTTCTTCGTGTTGGCGGTAAGGTGGACCGAGTGCCTCTTTCATGCTCTCCTGCATACCCTGCTCCTTTGGGGAGAAGGCTGCATGCTAAGTTGCTGCATTCCTGTCTGACTCTTTGCAGCCCTGTGGAGCATAACCCGCCAGGCTCCTCTGTCCATGGGATTCTCCAGACAAGAATACTGGAATGGGTTGCTGTGCCCTCCTCCAGGGGATCTCCCTGACCCAGAGGTTGAACCCACATCCCTTACATCTCTTGCATCGGCTGGTGGGTTCTTTACCACTAGTACCGCCTAGGGAAAGGCAGCTTCCCAATAAATAAATAACAGCAAATCACAAATAAAATAACACCTGCGTCCTTCTTATCCTGGAGTGATGTGTGATGTACCAAGACGGAAAGGCACGACCTACCACTTCTGAGTAGGAGGGCGCTGTTGCAAAAGGTCCTGCCCTGGGAGCGCTGGCCGTCTGTCTACTGGTAGGGAAGCGAAGCTGCCCGTGAACAGCCATGACCCAAACCATGACCCTTGGCCTTCCTCACTGGGTCGTGTGCAAGGGTTCATTCATTTGTTCAGCATTTGCTAAACACCTGCTACTTCCAAAGGCCCAGCTGCAGACCCGTCACAGATCAGGGGAAAGAGCACAGGTTCTGGAGTCCAAGTCCCGTTTTGCCCCTTACGCGTGTCGTGACAGTGGCCGGCTTGCTTAACTTCCCTGAGCCTAGGTTTTCTATCTCTAAGACAGATATGGCAGAGGCTGCGATAGGAACTTCAAAAAGAGGAAAAAGGATGAATGTGAAAACAGTGTGCAAGCCACAGACACTCAGTCACTCCATCACGTCTGCCTCTTTGTGGCCCCATGGCCGCAGCGTGCCAGGCTGCTTCCCTGTCCTTCACTGTCTTTCAGAGTTGTCTCAGATTCATATCCATCGAGTGGGTGATGCCATCCAACCATCTTGTCCTCTGTCAGCTGAGAAGTTAAAATCTAGGCTCTCCGCATCTTCCAGATGGAGACCAGGATGTTTTAATAAGGGTGTGATTTATTATGAAGCCCACGCTTCCCTCCTGATTTGGAAATGGGGCCTGAAGCTTTCTTCGTGTTGGCGGTAAGGTGGACCGAGTGCCTCTTTCATGCTCTCCTGCATACCCTGCTCCTTTGGGGAGAAGGCTGCATGCTAAGTTGCTGCATTCCTGTCTGACTCTTTGCAGCCCTGTGGAGCATAACCCGCCAGGCTCCTCTGTCCATGGGATTCTCCAGACAAGAATACTGGAATGGGTTGCTGTGCCCTCCTCCAGGGGATCTCCCTGACCCAGAGGTTGAACCCACATCCCTTACATCTCTTGCATCGGCTGGTGGGTTCTTTACCACTAGTACCGCCTAGGGAAAGGCAGCTTCCCAATAAATAAATAACAGCAAATCACAAATAAAATAACACCTGCGTCCTTCTTATCCTGGAGTGATGTGTGATGTACCAAGACGGAAAGGCACGACCTACCACTTCTGAGTAGGGGATGGGGACTGGGGAGCAAGCAGAGGAGAGCCTCCTTATCATCTGAATCCCAAATATGTGCCTGGAAGGAAGGGGTTTAGGTCCTTTTCTCCCAGAGAAGAGAATCAACAGAGAAATGATGATAGTGTGCAGTGAAGGGAACAAAATGAATAAATAAGCCCTCTCTGAACTGGATTCAAACATTTATTTTACATGAAAGAGGGCTAATGACATTCAATAGGATAGAGGAAATCAAAAAGTCATAGCCAGAAGCCACTCTTTTAAACCAGATTTTGAGCACAACCCCCCAAGGGCTGTTCCCACCAATTTTCCAATAAATCACACACTGACTTTTAGAAGAGACAGATATTTAATTCGTGCATTAGAACCACAGGGCCATGACCGAAGGCGGAGGCCCCGGCGGCCCACACTCTTCCTGCACAGTCCCTTAAACCACCCGGCTATAAAATGATGCATTAATTGGGTAATTAAGCACCAGACTGGCTGCAGGATGAGGGGCTGATGGCTGACCTTTGGGGCTGAGATCAAAGTTCGAGGGTTAAAGGACTTGCCCCTTTGGGAGCCCACGGCTGCTTCTTCTGCTTCAGGTAGTTGGATTATAATTAATTGTTTAAACAGACAGACCCATCCTGGGGTTGAGATAGAAGGCAGAGTGCCTGAGAGTCTTAATTGCCTCCTCTCCATACAAACTGAAGTCAGCTTTCCGCGTGGGTGCCAGAGGGCAGGTGCTGGAGGAAACACGGTGTCCCTCAGCTAGGCCTCTGGGCAACACTCTGAGGACCAAGAAGGACCAAGATCCTCCCCCGAGCAAGAGTGTCCCCACCCTAACCCCCCAGCACACACACTCTTCCTCTGTTTCACCTGCGTCCTCATCTCTCTGCTCATTTAACAGTGAGCGCCTGTCCTGGACAATGCAGCAGGGATGGGACCCTCGCAGGATCACAGCTTGCCCGGTACCCCAGGGAGACGAGGTCATCACAGCCTGATCCAGCAGCTCAGCAACAGGGAGCAAACCACAGGGCCCCGGTTCTCCGCATCTCCCAGATCTCTAGGGTATACCTCCATACCAACCTTTGTGCCTGCGCTTCCCAGGTGACTCAGATGGCAACGGGTGTGCCTCCCATGTGGGAGACCTGGGTTCGAGCCCTGGGTCGGGAAGATCCCAAGGAGAAGGGAATGGCAACCCACTCCAGTATTCTTGCCTGGGAAATCCTATGGACAGAGGAGCCTGGAGGGCCACAGTCCATGGGGTCACCAAGTGTCAGACTGAACTGAGCGGAGAGTTTACGTTTTTCACGTGTGCACCCGAGGGGAAGAAGCTAGTGTCTCCCCTCACTGGGGTAGGGCTCAGGAGTGAAATAAAGTTGCTGTCTGAGAAGTGGACATACACAGATAGCTTCACGGGAGGAAATGACCAGTGGAGAAATCAGGGCCTCCTGATGGAGCAGGGAGCTGAGCGCGGACGCACAGGACTGGGCAGGGCCCAGCCCTTAGGGGTGTCAAAGGCATTCCCAACAGAGGGGACAGCCTGAGGGCACACAGGTGCTGGAGTGAAGGGGTAGAGGTAGGGGAGGGCAGAGAGGCACAGAGACCCCACTCCTGGACATATGCGCCCCCATGAGGAAGGCGCTGGAGGGTTTACAGGAGCGTGTATGTTCAGTGAGGTGGGTACGTGACCAGGTTAGATTTGCAAGGTCTCAGCAGGACCCAGGGGCCTTGCGGATGGCTCAGTGGGTAAAGAATCTGCCCACAGAGCAGGAGCCACAGGAGACCGAGGCTCGATCCCTGGGAGGAGAAGATCCCCTGGAAGAAGAAATGGCCACCCACTCCAGGATTCTTGCCTGAAAACCCCCAAGGACAGAGGAACCTGGTGGGCTGCAATCCATGGGATTGCAAGGAGTCAGACGTGACTGAGCATGCATGTGAGCACCCAACAGGGCCCACGTCCAAACCCAAGGCAGAGACCCTGGCCCAGTGGGAAGGAAGGATGCAAAGTGTTCGAGCACCCCGTGCCCCCTGCACTTGAAACAGCACACCCGTCTCCCATCCTTTTCCATGGCTGCTGGTGGGGAGGCAGGTGGGGGGCAGGTGGCCCAGCCAGGGGGAAGTGGGAACTCTTCTTGTGGTGCACCCCCTGGAGGGCACCCCTCACATGGCAGAGGAGGCGGGGCTCCACAGGGAAGCCTGTGGGGAGGACCAGGGGTCTCCCGGCTGCCCGAGATGCTACCTTCTCTGGCCTCTTTGGAGTGGGGCGATATGGCCGGGGCCAGGGCCTCTGGTCAGAGAGCCCCTACCTGGCCTCTCTAGAGCACCTGTGGCACGCTCGTGTCTCCACTGTGAGCTTTCATCATGGTCTCCCCCAGACAGACAGCCCCTCACGGGTCTCCCTCACCTTGTACCCCCATTCCTCAACACTCCATCTGGTGGGCAATGGGAGGGGCATTTTTTAAGTGATGGCCCTTTGCTCTGCCCACCACCTCCAGTCACTGCTGCTTCAGGATCAGAGATGAGGACCTTCTCCTCCTCAGCTACAGATCACTGCCTGGTTTCAGAAAAAGGGCCTCCTGGGTCCATCTGAGCCAGGTCCATACGACAGCCATGGAGGCTGGGTGGCCCCTGAGGACCACATCTGTCGCTGCGGGCACAGCCATGTTGCAATAAAGCCATGTCTATCTATAAACAGAAGCTGTGCTGCAGCTCTGTCGGCAGCGGGAAATCCTAGCCAGAGTTTACACCATCGTGAAAGAGACAATGGAGAGATTTTCATCCCCCCCCCAACCCCGCAGGGTAGAACGCTTGCTCTGAGATATAAATGAGGCACAGGCGCCAGGCTTAGCAAATCCACAAATTGCAACCCCTCTGAGAAGCCCATTGTGTCTAGGCTGACTCAGGCGGGTCTGCATATCCCTGGATCCCCAAAACAATAGCTCAAGTAGTATCAGATGGCCAGAAACCAAAGCCACCATCATCAATATCCAAGAGGTGCTATTAATTAGAGTACCCCTGCCTATTATGTAGAGAGAGTGGCTATTTCTATTTGAAGCCGGCTGGTTGGATAACTGCCATTCACTGCAGGGCCCAGGCGTACTGGCAGCGGCACCCCCTCAACCAAGGCAGAGACCCGGGCCCAGTAGGAGGATGCAAAGTGTTCGAGCACCCGTGCCCCTGCACTTGAAACAGCACACCCGTCTCCCATCCTTTTCCATGGCTGCTGGTGGGGAGGCAGGTGGGGGGCAGGTGGCCCAGCCAGGGGGAAGTGGGAACTCTTCTTGTGGTGCACCCCCTGGAGGGCACCCCTCACATGGCAGAGGAGGCGGGGCTCCACAGGGAAGCCTGTGGGGAGGACCAGGGGTCTCCCGGCTGCCCGAGATGCTACCTTCTCTGGCCTCTTTGGAGTGGGGCGATATGGCCGGGGCCAGGGCCTCTGGTCAGAGAGCCCCTACCTGGCCTCTCTAGAGCACCTGTGGCACGCTCGTGTCTCCACTGTGAGCTTTCATCATGGTCTCCCCCAGACAGACAGCCCCTCACGGGTCTCCCTCACCTTGTACCCCCATTCCTCAACACTCCATCTGGTGGGCAATGGGAGGGGCATTTTTTAAGTGATGGCCCTTTGCTCTGCCCACCACCTCCAGTCACTGCTGCTTCAGGGTCAGAGATGAGGACCTTCTCCTCCTCAGCTACAGATCACTGCCTGGTTTCAGAAAAAGGGCCTCCTGGGTCCATCTGAGCCAGGTCCATACGACAGCCATGGAGGCTGGGTGGCCCCTGAGGACCACATCTGTCGCTGCGGGCACAGCCATGTTGCAATAAAGCCATGTCTATCTATAAACAGAAGCTGTGCTGCAGCTCTGTCGGCAGCGGGAAATCCTAGCCAGAGTTTACACCATCGTGAAAGAGACAATGGAGAGATTTTCATCCCCCCCCCAACCCCGCAGGGTAGAACGCTTGCTCTGAGATATAAATGAGGCACAGGCGCCAGGCTTAGCAAATCCACAAATTGCAACCCCTCTGAGAAGCCCATTGTGTCTAGGCTGACTCAGGCGGGTCTGCATATCCCTGGATCCCCAAAACAATAGCTCAAGTAGTCATCAGATGGCCAGAAACCAAAGCCACCATCATCAATATCCAAGAGGTGCTATTAATTAGAGTACCCCTGCCTATTATGTAGAGAGAGTGGCTATTTCTATTTGAAGCCGGCTGGTTGGATAACTGCTTCCATTAAAACAAAAAACTCACTCTGAGATACGATTTCACATGCAAGTGCTTTGGGGGTTTGCGACCAGTTGCCTGCACACGCGGCTGAAACACACGTGCCAGATTTTCAAGGCCCACAATTGCCAGCGTCTACCTGCACACTGGCGTTCAGGGAAACAAACACATGCCCCTGAGTTAAAGTCTGCTCACGTAATGATTGGACCAAAGTCAGCAAAGGCATGCCGGAGGGTGGGAAATGGACCCGAACCTAAGGAGGCAGCCATTCAGAACTGCCATCTTTCATTCGTGTGTTTGTCTGGTTTGCTCACGGTGCGTAAGCTTTGGGTACCTGCCATGGGGTTAGACCCAGTAACAGGCACTGGAATAGTCCAGTGAGTTGATCAGTCACACTCAGTGTCCGTTTGCATGGGGCTTCCAGGGAACCCAGGAGCAGAGGCGGAAATGAAGGCAGTGACAGCACATTGAAGGAAGGACACTGGGAGCTCCTAGTTTGCAGGATCCCACTCACCAGCAGGTGCCTTTGAGACGCGAGGGGTGCGGACATCTCCATGCAGAGCCCCTAAGACCAAGCATGGTCCCTCAAGCTGTCTCTCAGATGACAACCTGACCATGGAGTGAGACATTCCAAAGGTCTCTGCAATTTGATAAAATCATCTCAAGAGCTATAACCTAATGCAGAGAGCTGTGTTTGCAGGTGCTGTGAGACTGAGGCAGCTCCAAGGACCATCGTGAGCGCTCTCTGTGCTGGCGTGACTCTCAGCTGGAGTTACATCTGTGGGCTCTTCCTTGATGGTCTGCAGAGATTAATTCTAAGCTCAGGAATCCCCCAACCCCGCAGGGTAGAACGCTTGCTCTGAGATATAAATGAGGCACAGGCGCCAGGCTTAGCAAATCCACAAATTGCAACCCCTCTGAGAAGCCCATTGTGTCTAGGCTGACTCAGGCGGGTCTGCATATCCCTGGATCCCCAAAACAATAGCTCAAGTAGTCATCAGATGGCCAGAAACCAAAGCCACCATCATCAATATCCAAGAGGTGCTATTAATTAGAGTACCCCTGCCTATTATGTAGAGAGAGTGGCTATTTCTATTTGAAGCCGGCTGGTTGGATAACTGCTTCCATTAAAACAAAAAACTCACTCTGAGATACGATTTCACATGCAAGTGCTTTGGGGGTTTGCGACCAGTTGCCTGCACACGCGGCTGAAACACACGTGCCAGATTTTCAAGGCCCACAATTGCCAGCGTCTACCTGCACACTGGCGTTCAGGGAAACAAACACATGCCCCTGAGTTAAAGTCTGCTCACGTAATGATTGGACCAAAGTCAGCAAAGGCATGCCGGAGGGTGGGAAATGGACCCGAACCTAAGGAGGCAGCCATTCAGAACTGCCATCTTTCATTCGTGTGTTTGTCTGGTTTGCTCACGGTGCGTAAGCTTTGGGTACCTGCCATGGGGTTAGACCCAGTAACAGGCACTGGAATAGTCCAGTGAGTTGATCAGTCACACTCAGTGTCCGTTTGCATGGGGCTTCCAGGGAACCCAGGAGCAGAGGCGGAAATGAAGGCAGTGACAGCACATTGAAGGAAGGACACTGGGAGCTCCTAGTTTGCAGGATCCCACTCACCAGCAGGTGCCTTTGAGACGCGAGGGGTGCGGACATCTCCATGCAGAGCCCCTAAGACCAAGCATGGTCCCTCAAGCTGTCTCTCAGATGACAACCTGACCATGGAGTGAGACATTCCAAAGGTCTCTGCAATTTGATAAAATCATCTCAAGAGCTATAACCTAATGCAGAGAGCTGTGTTTGCAGGTGCTGTGAGACTGAGGCAGCTCCAAGGACCATCGTGAGCGCTCTCTGTGCTGGCGTGACTCTCAGCTGGAGTTACATCTGTGGGCTCTTCCTTGATGGTCTGCAGAGATTAATTCTGGAAGTAATCAGTTCATCAAGGCGAATGTCTGTGGAGACTGGAGTCTTCCAGTCAGTCCCCAGGCCAGGAGGAAGACTTCCCAGCTCATCAACAGTGGTGGGGAAATCCTCTTCTCTCCAGGCACAAATGATGAAACACTGACCCACTCACTCCATGGTGCAGGCTGGGGCCAGTCACATCAAACCTGAATCCCAGGTACTAAATTTGCAGGATGAGCAGACAGAGGGAAGGAAGGAGGGAGGGCAAGAGGAGGAAGGAGAAGAAAGGGAGGAAGAAAGGAGTGAAAGGAGAGATGGCGGGAAGGAAGGCAGGGAGGAAGTAGGGAAGGGAATAAGGTGGTCCAGGGCTATTTCGCTCAGAGACAGGTTCACCCCTTGACATACGGTGAGGAAGTCACTCGGTCATGCCCAACGCTGCGACCCATGGGATTCTCCAGGCAAGAATACGGGAGTGAGTAGCCTTTCCCTTCTCCAGAGGATCTTCCCAACCCAGGTAACTCACATTGCAGGCAGATTCCTTAGCATCTGAGGTACCAGGGAAGCCTAAGAATACGGGAGTGGGTAGCCTATTCCTTCTCCAGGGGAACTTCCCAAGCCAGGAACTGAGCCAGGGCCTCCTGCATTACAGAGGCATTCTTTACCAGCTGAGCTACCAGGGAAGCCCTTGACACACAGTAGGTGCTCTAAGTATTTTTGAGACAAGAAAAAGATGAAGTCAGTAGATATGACCAAGGTTCATCTAAACCTACTATAAAATTCTCCTTCAGTAAAGTATAAATTGCAGCATCACTGATCTGCTAGTATTATTTTATGAGAAACAAATGATGGCCGCTGAAAGCCACTGCAGGTGATAAAGGAACTGGGGAAGGCCGGGCTGCCAGCTTCGGGTTCTGAAGCAGCTGCGTCCTTAATTACATCGCCTGATTTATACTCTATTAAATCTGTATATAAGTAACCCATTTCTCTGAAAGCATTTAAACCTCTTATATTCCACCAAACATGGTGCTTTTATTTGAAATAAATGTATCCAGCTCTTTGGGGAACATATGGTATATTTCTCTCTTATTAATAATTCAGTTCAAATGAGCAAAAATTAGTTGGTGCAGTTACGGCTGATTTTGTCCTGAAAAGATCTGCATTAATTTTAGACGTTTTGTAAATTGGGCTATTAAATAAAAGCATTATATGTGAATTACCCTTTAAATTTTAAGCAACTTGGTAGTTTAATGGTATTTTCTAGTCAGATTCATTTTCAATCTTTAAAAAATTATAGTCATTATGGTAAGACAAATTTTAGAAACCTGCTCCTTCTATCCAATTACATATTGTACTAATAAGTAAACTAGAAAACTTTTATGTTCTCATTTCGGTGCTCAGTCCTGCTTAGTTCCCTTTTTTGCTGGCATCCGTCTTCTGAGACGTTCCATAAGGGGAGGCTGGTCCTGCCTGAAAAGCTCCGATGAGGGGCCAGGCTCTGGGGGAGCTGAGTTCACCCAGGAAGGGACTTACTGTAGAGCTTCCAAATTCGGCTTTAGGGTCGTTAGCTCTCTGTCACTGGGTCTCCTCTCTGGATGGTGATAATCCCTCACTAATGTTGCAGAGCTCTGGGCCTGCAAGACCCCAGCCAGGCAGTTTTGCTGGAGAGATCAAGGGCTTCCTAACTGGCCAGGGAGGCCTTAGATATAGAAGATGAACACAGAATTCATCAACTCTGCAGTCAGCCAGGCAGAGATGCCCAAGGCCAGGCTCATTCAGTGGTCCCTCCTGAGTCTCCAGGGGTTATAGGGCAGAAACGTGAAGGTCTGGCTCCCAGTGGTGCTCCTGAGAGGCTTCCCGTGTTTGTCCACATTCAGAGAGCCTGGGAGAAATGACAGGGCTCTGAGGGTGGCATCTAAGCTCTGAGCTTGGTTGACTCTGTGATCTTAGATGAACGTAGCTCTGGGACTTAGTTTCCACATCTGCAAAATGGGAGCTGCCAGAAAGCCGTAGAGAGGAACAGGCGCTCTGGTGCTTGGGAAGTACCCCCCATGCCCACACACGAGAGTGATGGGAAGTTGCCAGCTCCTTCCTTCCCCACGTCCCAATTTGATGTCAATTTTCCCTTTTCCTCATCCAGCTGACTGTCCAAGCACGGCGCCTGTCTGGGGTAGTCATGGTCTCCATCCAGCTGGTTTCAGCCCCTGGAGAAGGCTCTGTGCTCATACCAACTCTCCCACCGCACCCCGCCCCTGGCAGGATGATAACTCCAACATGGGAATCCTCTGTCTTCCTTTCTCCCAATCCCCAGTTCCTTCCTGCACTGGGGTCTATATTTTTCAAGTGGCTCACTGGACGGTGAAATAGGCATTATGCTGCCACGTCCACGGAAAGCCAGGGCGAATGGGGAACCACGTAGGCTCCCACAGAAGCACCCAGCCGAGCCCTCCTGCCTTACCTGGCTGCGGAGCATGGGGCTTCCTGGAAGAGCTGGGGAAGGGAATGAGTAGAGATCGAGGTAGAGCAAGCACCCATCTTTATCATGTGGAGGCCACTGTCAGATCTCCATCCCCTGGGGGAGACCTGCCCCTGCTGCACAGGGAGGGCTTCCATTGTGCAGGTGGAGCAAGTGAGGCCCTGGGAGAATGGGCCTGCCCAAGCCCACATGGGAGAGTCTGGGGACCACTCCATGGTGAGAATTTACACAATAAATCATCAAACCCCTTTATGCCCTGGTCACCTGTGATGGCCCCCAGTCACATGCCAGCCCCCCGGGAGCAGACACAGAACAGCACTGGCTTAGGGACGCAGGTTCTCGTGTTGGCCGTCCACCACTTGCCAGGGTGTGGCCTTGGCAGGTTAGTCAGCCTCCCTGTAGCTCAGGCCCCAGCTGTGAAATGGGAAGAACACTACTGATTTCCTAGACGGAATGAGTTAATACATACAAAGTGCTCAGAAACTGTCCAGTCAAGAGCTTTTAGGGAAAAAAATAACGTGAACCACCAGTGTGGGTTTCTGTGGCAGGTCCACCTTATTTGCTCCTAAAGAACAATGTCTGAAGGATCATTTCTGAGGACTGATGGACGCCCAGCACTGCCTGACTTCCCCAACCAGAGGCCAGGCCACTTCTGGCTGCCGTGATCCACTTACATTAAGAATATGGCCCAATGTGCTCCATATCACATCCAATGAAGGAACACTACCTTGGTATCCATGGCCATGGGAAAGGCCCGGCTGGAAATGCCAGCCTGATGGGCTCCAGGCTGACGTCCTGGTCCAGCAGGAAGCGGTCATAGGACAGACTGCTTAGCTTCATACAGCACTGTAACACTTTGAGAGCACTTGCCCACACACATTGCCATTTAATCTCCCCATCAGCCTGGGGTTATATTCCCAGTGATTATTATTTCCAGTGAATGTGGAGGTTAATCTACTTCTCCAAGTTTTCATGGTAAGAAATGGAAGACCTGGGGTTTGAATGCAGGCTCCAGAGCCCATTCTTGGTGATTACATGGTGCTGTGCAAATGACCAGCAGTCTCCTTGCCTGTGGTCCTCAAAACAGAACAAGGGGCTGAAGTGGTTAATGATGTGTCAGCCCAGATGGGCCACAGTGTTCAAGTATGTAGGACACTATTCTGGATGGTTCTGTGAGGGAGTTTGTAGATGAGATTAAATCAATGGACTGTGTAAAGCAGATTGCCTTCCATAATGTGGGTGGGCCTCATCTAATCAGCTGAAGACCTGAAAAGAATAAAGACCAATCTCTCCTTCCCCAAGCAAGAATTCTTCCAGCAGAAATCCCAAATCAACTCCATGGTGAGAATTTACACAATAAATCATCAAACCCCTTTATGCCCTGGTCACCTGTGATGGCCCCCAGTCACATGCCAGCCCCCCGGGAGCAGACACAGAACAGCACTGGCTTAGGGACGCAGGTTCTCGTGTTGGCCGTCCACCACTTGCCAGGGTGTGGCCTTGGCAGGTTAGTCAGCCTCCCTGTAGCTCAGGCCCCAGCTGTGAAATGGGAAGAACACTACTGATTTCCTAGACGGAATGAGTTAATACATACAAAGTGCTCAGAAACTGTCCAGTCAAGAGCTTTTAGGGAAAAAAATAACGTGAACCACCAGTGTGGGTTTCTGTGGCAGGTCCACCTTATTTGCTCCTAAAGAACAATGTCTGAAGGATCATTTCTGAGGACTGATGGACGCCCAGCACTGCCTGACTTCCCCAACCAGAGGCCAGGCCACTTCTGGCTGCCGTGATCCACTTACATTAAGAATATGGCCCAATGTGCTCCATATCACATCCAATGAAGGAACACTACCTTGGTATCCATGGCCATGGGAAAGGCCCGGCTGGAAATGCCAGCCTGATGGGCTCCAGGCTGACGTCCTGGTCCAGCAGGAAGCGGTCATAGGACAGACTGCTTAGCTTCATACAGCACTGTAACACTTTGAGAGCACTTGCCCACACACATTGCCATTTAATCTCCCCATCAGCCTGGGGTTATATTCCCAGTGATTATTATTTCCAGTGAATGTGGAGGTTAATCTACTTCTCCAAGTTTTCATGGTAAGAAATGGAAGACCTGGGGTTTGAATGCAGGCTCCAGAGCCCATTCTTGGTGATTACATGGTGCTGTGCAAATGACCAGCAGTCTCCTTGCCTGTGGTCCTCAAAACAGAACAAGGGGCTGAAGTGGTTAATGATGTGTCAGCCCAGATGGGCCACAGTGTTCAAGTATGTAGGACACTATTCTGGATGGTTCTGTGAGGGAGTTTGTAGATGAGATTAAATCAATGGACTGTGTAAAGCAGATTGCCTTCCATAATGTGGGTGGGCCTCATCTAATCAGCTGAAGACCTGAAAAGAATAAAGACCAATCTCTCCTTCCCCAAGCAAGAATTCTTCCAGCAGGTGGCCTTCAGACTTGAACTGCCACATTGGCTTTTCCTGGGTTTCCAGTCTGCTGGTCTATCTTGCAGGTTTTGGACTTTTTAGTCTCCATAATTGTATGAGCCCATTCATTAAAATTGGAGAAGGGAATGGCACCCTACTCCAGTATTCTTGCCTGTAAAATCCTGTGGACAGAGGTGTCTGCTGGGCTATAGTCCATGGGGTTGCAAAGAGTCAGACATGACTTAGTGACTGAGCGTTCCACACCTTCATTAAAATAAGTCTTGGTAGATGGATGGGTAGATAGATGATAGACGGACGGATGGATGGATGGATGTAGAGACCTTTCTCTGGAGAGCCCTGACTAATGCCAGGGCTTAAAGAAGATAACGGCATCCCCACTTGTACTTACTCACACTTAAAAGTTTAGTGCTTTGGGCACTTAAAGGTAGTTTGGTCATTTTTTCAGGGGACAAGTACTGGGCACTGCCCAGAGTCAACACAGCGGGGGATACATGGATACAGGCCCTGGTTCTGCCTGTAGGAAGGGTCCAGACTAGGAACCAAGTTGATGGTGGTATGGAGGGAGCACAGGCTACTCAAATGCAGCCTTTGACATGGATTGACCAGCTGACTGTGGACTTTGCCCTTCTGGGTTTTTGTCATGAGCCAATGGAGATAACAGTGCCTACGACTTATGCACGTGATTATTATTTCCAGTGAATGTGGAGGTTAATCTACTTCTCCAAGTTTTCATGGTAAGAAATGGAAGACCTGGGGTTTGAATGCAGGCTCCAGAGCCCATTCTTGGTGATTACATGGTGCTGTGCAAATGACCAGCAGTCTCCTTGCCTGTGGTCCTCAAAACAGAACAAGGGGCTGAAGTGGTTAATGATGTGTCAGCCCAGATGGGCCACAGTGTTCAAGTATGTAGGACACTATTCTGGATGGTTCTGTGAGGGAGTTTGTAGATGAGATTAAATCAATGGACTGTGTAAAGCAGATTGCCTTCCATAATGTGGGTGGGCCTCATCTAATCAGCTGAAGACCTGAAAAGAATAAAGACCAATCTCCCCTTTCCCCCAAGCAAGAATTCTTCCAGCAGGTGGCCTTCAGACTTGAACTGCCACATTGGCTTTTCCTGGGTTTCCAGTCTGCTGGTCTATCTTGCAGGTTTTGGACTTTTTAGTCTCCATAATTGTATGAGCCCATTCATTAAAATTGGAGAAGGGAATGGCACCCTACTCCAGTATTCTTGCCTGTAAAATCCTGTGGACAGAGGTGTCTGCTGGGCTATAGTCCATGGGGTTGCAAAGAGTCAGACATGACTTAGTGACTGAGCGTTCCACACCTTCATTAAAATAAGTCTTGGTAGATGGATGGGTAGATAGATGATAGACGGACGGATGGATGGATGGATGTAGAGACCTTTCTCTGGAGAGCCCTGACTAATGCCAGGGCTTAAAGAAGATAACGGCATCCCCACTTGTACTTACTCACACTTAAAAGTTTAGTGCTTTGGGCACTTAAAGGTAGTTTGGTCATTTTTTCAGGGGACAAGTACTGGGCACTGCCCAGAGTCAACACAGCGGGGGATACATGGATACAGGCCCTGGTTCTGCCTGTAGGAAGGGTCCAGACTAGGAACCAAGTTGATGGTGGTATGGAGGGAGCACAGGCTACTCAAATGCAGCCTTTGACATGGATTGACCAGCTGACTGTGGACTTTGCCCTTCTGGGTTTTTGTTCCTTGGGAGGCCTAATGGAGATAACAGTGCCTACGACTTATGCACTGGGTACAGAGATCAAATGAAAAACCATGTGCCAGACCCTTCACACAGCAGCTGACCCACAGTCAGTGCATAGGGACTGGTAGTTGTTCATTGATGTTGATTTAAAAAGTTAGCTGAACGAATTTATCCTGAAGTTCCAGAGCCCAGCTTCTTCTAGAGGATGTGAGATACACAAAGAATTAACCAGAGGACTGGAGGGAATTGATGCATCTACTAAATATTTTTATACTGGGGTGCTTGATGCAGCTTGTATCAGGATAAGTAATGGTGGTTGCTAAAACAAATCCCCAGAATCTAAATGGCGTAACCAAATAGGAGTTTCTTGTTCAAGTAAAATGTCTTTCTAGTTCTAGAGTTTAGAGTCAGGGAGAAGAATCTTGAGTCTTCTCCAGTCATCCAGCAGATGGGAGAGAACAAGGGTCCCACAGAGGAGGCTCTCTGCATCCAAAAGAGACACACGGAGACACTCTGCCATCCAGCACTCAATCCTAAGTCTCCACCCAACAAGCAAAGGAGGCTGGGAAATAGGATCCAGCCATGTGCCCAAGAAGAGAGCACCAGTGTGAGCATGAACAGCCTTGGCATCGTAGCCTAGCACCTCCCAAGCCAGACTTTAAAAATAGATCATGAAATGGCAGAAACAGCTTTTCAAAAAGGACTCCTTTCATTCCTGTTCCAAGTCGTAAGTATTTCTTCCCTCGTTTCCTCCTTTCTCCACAGTTGTGCAACCACAACCCACCTACCCCTGGAGACTTCATATAAAATACGAATCAACAATTCCTACTATAAAATCTTGCACAGCTCATGTGTGATAAGAGCTGGTGCTGGCAAAAGGGGCCAGTCCACCTTTCCAAGACGTGTCTCGCCTCGTGCATGGCCTTCAGCCACCCTAGAAATGCAGGATTTTCCCCCCACGCGGGGATACATGGATACAGGCCCTGGTTCTGCCTGTAGGAAGGGTCCAGACTAGGAACCAAGTTGATGGTGGTATGGAGGGAGCACAGGCTACTCAAATGCAGCCTTTGACATGGATTGACCAGCTGACTGTGGACTTTGCCCTTCTGGGTTTTTGTTCCTTGGGAGGCCTAATGGAGATAACAGTGCCTACGACTTATGCACTGGGTACAGAGATCAAATGAAAAACCATGTGCCAGACCCTTCACACAGCAGCTGACCCACAGTCAGTGCATAGGGACTGGTAGTTGTTCATTGATGTTGATTTAAAAAGTTAGCTGAACGAATTTATCCTGAAGTTCCAGAGCCCAGCTTCTTCTAGAGGATGTGAGATACACAAAGAATTAACCAGAGGACTGGAGGGAATTGATGCATCTACTAAATATTTTTATACTGGGGTGCTTGATGCAGCTTGTATCAGGATAAGTAATGGTGGTTGCTAAAACAAATCCCCAGAATCTAAATGGCGTAACCAAATAGGAGTTTCTTGTTCAAGTAAAATGTCTTTCTAGTTCTAGAGTTTAGAGTCAGGGAGAAGAATCTTGAGTCTTCTCCAGTCATCCAGCAGATGGGAGAGAACAAGGGTCCCACAGAGGAGGCTCTCTGCATCCAAAAGAGACACACGGAGACACTCTGCCATCCAGCACTCAATCCTAAGTCTCCACCCAACAAGCAAAGGAGGCTGGGAAATAGGATCCAGCCATGTGCCCAAGAAGAGAGCACCAGTGTGAGCATGAACAGCCTTGGCATCGTAGCCTAGCACCTCCCAAGCCAGACTTTAAAAATAGATCATGAAATGGCAGAAACAGCTTTTCAAAAAGGACTCCTTTCATTCCTGTTCCAAGTCGTAAGTATTTCTTCCCTCGTTTCCTCCTTTCTCCACAGTTGTGCAACCACAACCCACCTACCCCTGGAGACTTCATATAAAATACGAATCAACAATTCCTACTATAAAATCTTGCACAGCTCATGTGTGATAAGAGCTGGTGCTGGCAAAAGGGGCCAGTCCACCTTTCCAAGACGTGTCTCGCTCCTCGTGCATGGCCTTCAGCCACCCTAGAAATGCAGGATTCTACCCACTTACCCCAAATTTCTACTCGGTTAACAAAACTGGGTAGAAACCACTAACTCTCAGAATCTGATGACCTTCATTAAATTAGCTGTTGGACAGAGGTCCATTCTTCTGCCATCTGCTTAGAGAGCCAGAGCCACCGCCCCGCAGGTCCATAGCATCCTGGACAGAGGCTGTGACTCCACCCCCTCGCCGCTGCCCACCCAGCAAACAGATGATGCGGGCAACTACACTTTGACCCAGCCATTGCTCACACAGCAGGAGCAACCCCATAATTTCTCCATCCCAGCTTC